>JAWZYU010000017.1:8431537-9678137 GCA_038380435.1 Ryuthela nishihirai
AAATTTGAAACATGACTCACTGCAATAACGTAATGTGGACTGTGCTAATAGCAGTTTGAAATATCACTATTACTTTTTGATGCAACAAATTGAGAAATAAATTGAAATTTGTAGTAGTATTTAGTAGCTCTGAAATGTCTATTTTTAATATATAAATATCAAAGATAGCTGTAAATTTTATATTTATAAAAATTTTAAATTTCTCTTGCTATACTAATTGCTTCATTTGGCATTTTTGGCCATATATGCAGGCTTGCTGAACCACATTTTGTGGTTTTGGCAGCTTGTATTTTAAAGCCAGTAATGCAGCTATCATCACTACAAAGAATGGGAGTTGAATTAATCCCATTGTTTAAGATATCTTTGAAATCCTCAGTCCATTTTGCCATGACAGAAATCTTACCTTTAATAGCTTTTCCATCCTTATCCATTAATACCAGTATGCTATTTTCCCCTACACAAAATAGCAACTATCTGATACAATTCTCTATTGTAGTGTTCTCTGGCAACTTTCTCTGCTCTATCAGCCAGTCTATTAAGCCAAAGATTCTTATCAGCCTTCAACTGATTATTAACTTGATTATTAAGCTCTTTGTAATGACATGTGTTAATTTCAGTAGGTTTTTGATTCATTCAAAAACAAGCCACTTAGCTTCACTCAAATGATTGTGTCTCCTATGCTCAATTTTATCCAAATAGTATTATTGGTTTCAATAATGGCTTATTTAAAATGGTCTCATTAGTTATCAATCTCAGTAGTAAACAAACCACAGTTGTCACAATGGCTGAATAACCTATCATTGTGGGCTTTGGCTGTTTAAGTGTCTTTCAATACTAAAGGTAATTCCTTTAACCTTAGTACAAATTTTTTAAGCTTCAGTTTTAAGACACTTTTAACTCTTCCAGGGCCCACATCCATTATACAAGTTGTATAAGTTGACAGAATCCAAAATGAGAGACCACCATTTCTTTTATCGGTTTTTAGTACAACACATGAAACTTTATAATTTTTTAAAAAAATTGCCATTTGAAAATTTTTATGCATATTTTATAAAAAAAATACATGATTCATGCTTGGAAAATAACCCGTTTTTCATCTGCTGAATATTTTGTTAAGCTGTGATATAAACAATTTGTTAAAGCCATCTGATTGCCATTTCTTAGACCTGATTTGCCGATTTGTTTGTTAATGTTACTCTATGCTAAAGCAACCTCCTGATTTAACTTCATAGGTCTGCTATGAGCTATTATCAACAAAATTTTCTATTGAGTTTCAAAATTCTCAGGAAAATTAATAAAAACTGCTATTTTTAAAAACAGAAGGTTTAGGAAGTAATTGCAAAGTATGTAACTCAATTTTGTTTCCATTTTGCACTCTTTTCTGCCTTAAACCTTATCAGTGTTCCTTGAATTATTTTAATCATTTATAACATTTATTCTAGCATTCAGTCCATTGTTCTCACTATTAAAATCAAAACTAAAAATAAAAAAGACATTTCTTGGTAAGAACTTGTCAAGACTGGCTGCAGTAAAAACTAGGCCATGGCATCATGAATGGAAGAAACAGATGTCACTAATTGGCTGATTTAAGTCCAAATACTTCCTCTCCATACATTGTATATCATCTCTTATTCATACAGTTAGTATTTTATTTACTTTTTTATAATAAACCTTAGGTTTCATTTCTGTAGATAAACTTTATTTCCATAAATTATTGATCTCTCGGTTGATTGATCTATCAATCAATTATCAATTTACATCAGATGATCTACATCAGATGGCTGGCTTACAGCTTGTTCTGTGGATATTTTATTTAACATTGCATTAAGTTATATGTTAATTTTTATTTTATTATTTCTTCATTTTTCAGTCATATAACTTCGATCTTTTATCATTTCCTGAAAGTGAAAGAACTTGTATATGGAAACAAAAAGGACTTTGTCATGGGTTGGGTTGTTTTACCTCTGAGCGGCACTTTTTTGGACACCATGGGCTAAATGGCCAGGTCACATGGACCCTGAAGGCTCAGAGAAAGTTGGGGGAGGGGACCCACTGGAACAGCTGTTGGGAGACAGATGGTAGCCTCCCGTCAAGGCCATCCAGCGTGTTCTTTACCGTGCACAGGGTATGGCTCTCCCGCACACGGGGCCACGGCTTAACATCCCATCCGATGGACGGCGGCCTTTCGAAGCCCATCAGTGTCCCCTACTGACCATAGGCAGGGCGGGGAATTTTGTGGAGATAAATCTCAGCGCTGACCCAGCTGGGACTCGAACCTGGGAACTACAGATTACAAACCTGGCACACTACCGACTGAGCCACCCCCGCCCCGAATTTGCCATGGAAATCAGTATGTGTGGATGATGGAAAGGCAATTTCAGCAAGTATTCCTCCCTCCCCCTAACAAAATGTAAATTTTTTTCCTCCAAACATCGTATTTCAGGTTAATATCGTAGTATTCAGGAAAAATTTCCTTTTGATTAATATATAATTTAACAGTTATATTTGTCAGGTTTTCCAAAATTAAGCCATAACTGCATAGTACAATCTATGTTTCTGTTGTATCACAGTGACAAAGTCTTATTAAAATCAATATGTTTATGAATTAGTTAAAAAAATTTATTTTTATAAAATTCAGAATTAAATTCTGTTTAATTTGGTATATAACATGACCTCTTTCAATTGATTGGTATTTGTTTTAAAAAATCTAAAGTTGACTTGTCTATTTGACTCAGCACAGTTGGTGAAAAGCTGGACTTTTCTCAAAGTATGGTGCTGAGAAACAAAAATAGAGTAATTCTCTTGTTTCAAGTAAAACTTTAATTTTTGTTATTCAGAAACAAATAACCTTTCTATTCATATGCATTACAATTATTTCTGTGTATTAGTTTTTTTTAATCAATTTTTATTTGTATTATCAGATGCATTTTTTTTACTACATAATTTTATAAAAGCTCTATTAAAGTAAAACTAATCTTCTTTTTGGTTAAATATTTTGTTTCCAGAAAATTCATATTAAACATGAATAATTTGGCATAGAACATGCCATGATTGTTTTTATTAGTTATTTGGCAAGAAAGTTCTAAAGTTGTGTTTTTGTTGAGCATAGTGAAAAAGATAGCTGGCCTCTGGATGTAAATCAGTTTTTCAGGCTGGGCCCTGGAAGGTTTAATGGCTTGTGGTAAAAAACTGTTGACTGATATTTTTTCTGAATTTCCTCACTCCTATCTATAGGTACAGGGGTTTATCAAAATAATGGAAACACGTACTGTTTGTACTTGTTTGTAACTGTTTGTACTTCTCGTGTAACCACCACGGGAAGAATGTTACTGAGTTTTTACTTCATCTGCACATGACCACTGTGTAAATGCTGCAATGCTGCAATACATTTTATGTGTAAATGCTGCAATGCTGCAATACATTTTATTAATAAGCTGTAGACTCCCCTTGGACATTCAGAACAGATGTAATTCGACATGCAATAGACTTATACAGGTCATGCACATATGGTAATGGAATGTGAGACCATTCTTCCTGTAAAATATGGCCCAACTGTGCCAGTGATTCAGGAGGTGGAAGGTGTGGTCTGACCTTATGCAAAAGATATTCCCACAAATGTTCAATAATATTGAGATTGGAGATTGAGGTGGCCAGAGTAGCTGCTGTACCTCATCCCCTGCAAACCACAACTTGACATGTTTTGCACAATGCACGGGTGCATTATCCACTTGAAACCAGGGACAGTCATTAGGGAACAATGCCCACAACATTGGGTGTAGGTGGTCCACGAGAATGGATTTGTACATTGCGGATGTGACATGATCCTGCGGAATAACTAATGGCTTTAAGGAATGCCATGATATGGCACCCCACAGCATCAGGGATCCCCTCCATACTTCACAGTCGGAACCAAACAGTTAGGGTGGTATGCTTCTGCAGGTTTTTTCCAGACATACACTCTACCAGTGGTGGGAAACAATGTGTAGCAAAATTCTTTAAACCAGATAACATGTTGCCAGTTTTAGCATCCTAGTTTTTATGTGCTTTGAACCACCTTACACATTTTGTTGCATTGATGTTGATAATCAGAGGTTTGTGGATTGCAGCATGGCCATAAATGCCAGCACGATGAAGTTCCCGATGAACTGTTGTGATGGAAGCAACATTATTCTGACTGGTGTTCAACTCCGCTGCATTGTACAATCCATGCCAACATTTGCATATTCCTATCTGACAACTTTGTATGGCATCCACAGTTTGCACATTTGGAGGCAATGCCCTGACCTTTTTGATAGATAGTCATAATCTTCGATAGAGTTCCTCATGTTACACCTACTATTTCCGCTGTTTTGGTTACTGAAGCTCCTGCAAGACACGCACCAATGATCATGCATTTTTGGAGGTCACTGAGATCTGACATTGTCAGCAATTACACTGCAACAGCTGTTTCACCTGCGCCTGTGGCACTGCTACGTGATAGCTGACATCGTACTTCTCCTCTTCATATACCTCACGTTGTGGGTTACGTCATCCCTGTGATATGCATATGGCATATTGCTGTACTCCTGTCACCATTGGTATTTCCATTATTTTGATAAACCCTTGTATGTGTGAAGGCCATATAACCACATAAAGTAAGCACAATTGTTTGTATGTACATTTACACTATTATATATATACTACATGATATATTCTTACAACAGTGAGAAGAGTTTGCCACAGTATGGGCTGACTGTAACAATCAATATGGAAATCAAAATACATATTTCTGTTGGGGATATAAGTATTGTTTTTCATCAAATTGTAAGTTGAGACACCCATTCATTCAACTTTCATTTTTTAGTGTGCATTTATTCGAAATTTGATTACGAATACATACATTTTGGTTTTCCACTGTAGCTTTATACTCTTCTGCTGTTAAGCAGCAAGCATTAGAAATGAAAGAACTTCAAGAGGAAGAGGAGCTGGAGCTTCCAGAAGATTTGAATCAAATCTTGTAAGTAATGATCATATGTAATATTTGAATAACTCCCCCCTTTTTTTGCTGTTTGTACTTTAATTTTTAATATTGTGATCGAAAATTTTGTAAAATAATCCATTTTATATTAGTTTAAATAATACAGTGAATGCTTCTTATTCATAGGGTCAACTATTTGCAGCAATCTCCAATATATGCCCATTCCATATTCATGCCACTTTTCAGCATATAACACCTGTAATATGCAATTTATACTCGTGTAACCACCACGGGAAGAATGTTACTGAGTTTTTACTTCATCTGCACATGACCACTGTGTAAATGCTGCAATGTTTGCAGTGAATCCTTTTGTTGTTTTGCATTAATATCTTGCAATTATTGAATGATCTTCAGTTGCATTACATCTCAGATTACCCTTTTGGATTATATGACTTTCGAATTATGAACTATTTATTTATCATGTCTTCAAAATGTAAGGACAACTTTCTAACTGCATCAGTACCTAAAAGAGGGAAGAAACTGATGACTTTAAAGCAAAGGAATGAGAGTGCTATACTGATTGCAGTGTAGTGAATTGACAGCTTGCATTATGTACCATTTCGGAGTCAATAAGTCGACCGCACCCACTGTAGATGTGCAGCCTTGTGTCATTAAAAAAACTGAGTTACAGACAAGAAGCAATAGGGGTACCAGAAAGTAATATTTTTTATTTAATATAACTTTGCATTACATTGCCAATAATAAATGAATATGTTTTCAGATGAATTGGAAATTAAGCTCACCAGACAAAAAAATTAGTCACCCCTGGCTGAATGTCACCTAATGGCACATAACGCATCCATGCGATTGAAGAACAGCCAAAATTTTGTCTGGCATGGATGCCACCAGTGTGTGGATGTAGTGCACATCAATATTCATCCACTCTTCCAGCAGCAAATGCCACAGTTCAGCCAGATTGGCCCCATGGTTGGGACAGCTCTTCACTCGTTGCCCCAAATGGTCCCACAAGTTTTCTACTGGATTCAAATCCAGGGATTTGGTGGACCAGTCGAGATATTTGAAGGCTTCAGAATGCTTGTCGTGCCAATCTGACACACTTCAAGCCCTGTGCACGCGACAATTGTCTTCTTGGAAGACGGGTATCCTTATGGTGGTCACTGTGGAGATGCTGCACAAAAAGCAACATGTGGTCGTCCAGTAGCTCCATATAGCCCTTCTGGTTCAAATATATCTCCACAACCAAAGGACCCATTTCCTCATATGTGAAACACCCACAGAACATCACGAAGCCTACTCCAGCCTGAACAGAACCTTGCACACAGTCCACATGGAAGGCTTCATGCAGTTTACAATGTAACCGTTGCCTCACATCATTCAAGTACAAGCAAAAACGCGACTCATTTGACCAGATCACATGCTTCCAAGAGTTGACAGTCCAGTCTTTGTGGCGCTGCACCCACTGTAGATGTGCAGCCTTGTGCAGAGCTGTTAGCACGGGTCTCTTCTGTGATACTCTGCTCCAGATATCCATGGCAAGCAGTTCCCTTTGGAGTGTTTGTTTGGAAACAGCTTGTTGTAAGCCTGCATTGACTGACTGGAACAATTCCTGCCTCATTGCAAAGTGGTTTACCCTAACAGTGTGTGCACACTGTGGTGGTCCCTATTGGTCAGCACAGTCTTTCTGCTGCAGTTCTGACAACAATTAGTGATGGACTGCAATGTACGCTACTGCTGGAAGGCCCTTTGGACGGTACGAAAAACTGACCTGTGCACTTCGGGTTATTTCATTCAAATACAATTGGAAACTGTATGTCGACATCGTTAACAAATAGTCATCAACATACTTTTTGTCAATAAACAAATCAATATTTATGTTTCCTGTAAATAATATATTTTTCGTATCAGCTTTTCCCAATATTCTATCCAATTCTTCAATGAATTGACGTTGTGTGTAAAAGTGAGGCTGGTACTGCTAAATATACAAAGATTACAATTATTTAGTGTCATCACAATGATTCTGTTGTTTCCATTTCTGTATAATCATTTATAACTATTTATACAATTCTTAGCATATATTAAGATACCTCCTGATTTGTTGTACTGTCGACATTTCTAGAATATTTTATACCCCCTCAGATTATATAAACAAATTTCATCCTCTTACCCATATTTCTGTTAATATATCTATTAATTTGTCATCATCTATAATTGCCACAATTTGTTTAACTTATTCCTAATGCTGCATATATTAAGATTTAATATACATATAGATGGATAATTAGAAAAGGTAAAAAATTATTTTAATCTATCCAGATCTATTACGGCATCACATTCAACATCACTTACCAGCTGAGCCATTTTGCTTTAATATATCTCTTAAATCATCATCATTTCTAATTCTACATATTTTGGCTGTTTCATTTAAACACATAAAGATCTTACCTTAAACCCATATGAATTTATAGCCAGATGTTTTGCCCATGGTTTTTGCTTTATATAACAACTGCTTCGATACTGGAGTCAAATGTTCATTTACATATACTTTAGCACTCTTAAATCTTGCATCAATATCTGTACAATTAATACTATATTTGGTGTTTCTATTTGCAATGAACCATTGATCATGCATATCCTTATTGTTAAATTTTACAATTATAGGCTTGATTCTATTTTTATTTACTGTTGGCACTGTGTTTCACCAATATATCCCTCTCTTTAATACTAACTCAAATTTTTTAGCAATTTTATTCACAATGTCCATTAGATCTTCATCATTTCCTTTGGTATACCCGTAACTTCCATATTTTGGCTCCTTGAATATTGTTGTAGATCAGTTAGCTCTTCTCTGATTTGACATATTTCTTTCCTCAGAGAGTGATTGTTTTCTTCCAGTTCAGTATTTTTTTCATTAATTCACATATATCTTTAGTAAGTCCAGTAATTTTTTTTATCACCTCATCTAATTTCTCTGAGGCAAATTCTGCAAATGTCTTAATTTCACTGATTGCTATAGTATCGTTCTTTATCTCACTCACTTGTTGCAGCAGCCATTTTAATTTATCAGATTCTTTTGGTGGGCCATTTGTACTGGTAGATCCCTTGGCATATTGTTGCCTAGTAGAAACACTGAGTTCGCTTTTACATTTCATACATTGCCACCACATTTTTGTGTGTTTACTCATTTTTTTTAAGTATCTTCATTGTAGCCAGCACAACTTGAGTGGAAATTGCTGACACACTTACCTGAACATCTCAGCATATCATTATTGTTTTTAATAATACCCTTGCAATGTGCACAAATTAATGTATCTGTCTTCTCCTTTTCTTAATTGTGCACAGTAGAATTTTATGTTCCTGTGATGGTAATATTACTTCAAATTTATTGCTATCAGTACCAATTGTGAAGAACTTACATCTTACTTATCATTGCTTCTTTACAATATATCACTAAAGCTGACGACAAGGGCATTAAAGGTTAGTTATTTGTGATGGCATTGATTTAATGGGCACACCCAAGAAACAGTCGACAGCTTAAGGAAGAATTTGACTCTTTAAGCTTCTAATCCTACATACTCACAGATTTGGTATTCTCACTTCGATCCAGGGATGATCAACATATTTGCAATTAGCTCTAACACTTAAAATACATTGAAATAGTACATTATATAGACTTGTTAAATGCACAGTTTACTCACCACACATTACTATTTTCAGACGTAGTCATTTTTTTTTATAAACAGAACCCAATATTCAGTAACCTGCAACTTTTTGCTGAATAAACAGGAAAAAGAACTATTTTACCACATAAGTAGATGTTTTAGAAGCATCAATTCTGATATAGATTGCAGTTGACCAATATTGTTTAATTTCCTCTTGGAATAACTGGAATCTCATACTCGAAAGAATAGAGTTAGTATGTTGGAAGCTCAAGCCATGTGTAGCCCATGTCATTTGTCCAGATAATTCTTACATAGCATCCTATCAACTTTCACCTGAAGCATCAGTTTTTATAGCTGAAATGCATGCAGTTATTTTAGCTGTGAAGAAAATAATCAAGGAAGGCAGAAATTATGTCATTTTTACTGATAGTTTATCGACTCTTATGTTGCTACAAAATACCAACATTAACAGCCATTTTACATCTACATCAAGTTCTAGTAAAAGCCTCCATTTCAAGAGCATCACACTTGTGTGGATACTAGGCCGTCAAGGAATTATTTTAAATAAATTGGCTGATTTCATTGCTAAATGAGCACATTGTTATGACTCTTTTTTGAACGTTTGATTTGAGGACCAGAAGACATTTGCCATTTCATTGAACACACATATAAAACTCAACTCATTGATCAGTGTAACTCTTCTATATTAGAATCCATATATCCACATGTGCCTAGATTCCAAGACTATGATTACAAGTCTTCTGTTCTAGAGCTTCAGAAGTTTTGATTACACGACTAATGTGGATTAAATGCATTTTTGTTGTCACATTATTGATAATGATAACTGTCCACTTTGTGCAGATCCTGAAACAATGAAACATTATTTATTGAGATGTCAGAATATAGATCATACAAGGAAGTATTTTCTTAGCAAAATTACATCAAAAGGGTTTTCAACAGTTTGCTCCATATTCCAACATTGACATTTTCTCTCTGCCATTAGCAATTTTGATACCTGCTTTGGAATTTTATATTCAAAACTCTCACAGATTTAGACTTTAGAAGTGACAGTGTTTTCTTCATTTTTTATCATTTACTGTGAACAACTTATCACTGTAAAATCATCTTGTAAAGGTTTTTATTGGTATATATAGCACAACTTTGCTAAAAATCTCATCATGTTAGAAGAAGAAGATGGAACTGTTTCGTCATTGAATTATTACTGGATTCTGAAGCCGAAATTCAATTTATCAGTTATCACAGGGAATAAAAAATTTGATTTAACTGTATATATATAAGAGTGATTCAAAACTCTTGGGCCAAACTTTAGGGGTGATAGAACACACCTAAACAAGCACTTTTCGTCATACAATGCATGGCCGGAACTCAAGCGGTGAAGCACTAGGGGTTAGCAGTTACCGTGTCGGGAAATGAAGAAACACAAGAATGACAAAAGAGGTTTGAAACAATTGCAGAAATTACAGAACAGAATGTACAGAATTTTATTGAACAAATTACAGAAACTGCTAAAAAGAGCGACCGCCAACATTAATGCAAACTTCACACCTTCGATGTAGTGATCAGCGTACATGGGCAAAAACACCAGGCATTTCTCGTGCAGCGGCAATAGAAATATTGCCAATATTGGTGGAATGATATATATATATATATATCGGAATTGATGGAATATATATATTGGAATTGAGAATGATAATAATATATTGGAATTGATGGTGCTATTGTAGATGAGGCTTTTCATATGGCCCCATAGGAAAAAGTTCAGACACAAGACAGAAAAGATCGTGGCGGCCAAGCTATAGGACCACCCCGACCAATCCATTGCCCTGGAAATGTTGCATCCAAGCCATTCCGCACATCCACACTGAAATGGGGTGGCACTCCATCGTGTTGGAACCACGTATGTGTTTGAATGTTTGCTGGAACAGGGTTCAGTAATTCTGGCAAGACTTCTTGTAAAAATACGAGGTACGTTCTCCCTTTCAGTCGGGCTGGTAGAAGGTATGGGCCAATCAAATGGTCATGGAGGATTCCAGACCAAACATTTATGGAGAAACAGCGCTGGTACGAATGTGGACATATGGCATGCGGATTACTGGTGGCCCACACATGTGAATTGTGGGTATTAAAAATGCCCTCAAGTGTAAAGGTGCATTCGTCAGTGAATAAGACGTGCATCAAAGTCTGGTTGTGCTGCAGTCTGCTGCAGGAATCACTGTGCAAAATCCACATTAGGCCGATAATCTGCATGTGTCAAGGCATGCACCCTCTGTGCATGGTAGGGGTGTAATCATTCGTCTCGTAGAACTCGCCACACCTTCAATTGGTGCACATTTACGGCATGGGAAATTGCTTGTGTGCTACATTCGGGACAATCTCCAACCCTACATAGAATTTCCTCTGTAACAAGTGGCATCCTCACACTCCTTGCATGCCCTGTATCCTGCAAACTGCTGACAAAGGAGCCCATTTTGCACAGATACCTGCGCAATCACTGAAAGGTTTTACAATCAGGCACACGTCTGGTCGGAAAGCACTCTTGGTACAGTCTTTGGGCTTCCCTTGTATTCCCATCCACAGCTCCATATGTGAAATACATGTCCGCCTTCTGATTCGTGAAACAATCCATCTGTTTTGCATCCCCGGTAGAAATGACGGAGTACGAAAACCAGCGCTTATAAGTGTTCACAGGAAGCGCCCTCTAGCGCTTCACCACTTAAGTTCTGACCATGCATTGTATGACAAAAAGTGCTTGTTTAAGTATGTTCTATCACCCCTTAAAGTTTGGCCTAAGAGTTTTGAATCACCCTGTATATATACAGCTTCTCTCACAGAGAGGATGATATAGGATGCTATACTGTAATAAGCTTTTTCATACATACTAAAGATTATCCATAAATTCCACACTTAAATAAGTACTATGTCTCTATACCTGTCTCTGTTCTAGTAAACATCATAACCTAAAAACATAAATTTTATTTTTTATTATCTCACCTGCACCTGTCCATTTGATCTCTTATACTGAGTTTGATTACGTTACATGGTGTCTTTTTCAGATGTCCATAGAACCTTTATACCATCACTGATCATGCTTGACCTTGCTGTGCAACAAATGCCTACTGTATACCTTCCACTGTAGTAGACTTCTGTGAAGCACTGTTATATATGATTGGTCTCATTCCTCTTTACCATCTTTCCATAATCCATCAATACTCAATAATTACACTGAGCCCATTTCGAGAATCCAAATGCACAAAAACCCATGGGCGAAGCATCTGGTGACTTCACAGAAATGTCTTTGAATGGTATAGCATGGATTGCAATTTCTTCTACCATCTATTGCAGATATGTGTGCCTAGATGCTGAGTCATGACTTGAAGCTTTGTCATGATGCAACCATACTGTGATGACAGCCATGCTATACAAGGCAGGCAATTTACTCCGGTATATTGACTCTAAGACATTTGAGAGTAGAGAGAGTTCAATTTAGTTTTCTTTTTTTCCACCCTACAGATTTTCAAGTTCCCATTCTAGCTGTATACCCAGCAATGACCATGACGCTTTGGGAAAACTTTAGGCATATTCTCCATACCATTTGTGATCGGTAATATATTATATATATTACATATCTTTATATATGTAATGTAATATATACATATATTTAATACATATATTTGTGATCGGTAATATATTTCCCCTTTTAAATGCTAAAAATGACACCTCAACTGAGGTTATTTTACAACTTTTTTATAATTTTAAACAAGAAAATTTTAATAATTTTTTAGAAATTTATACAGATGGATCTTTCATCCAAGACTCTGGATCTGCTACAGCTGCAGTCTATATTCCTTCACTTAATACATCCATGAGCTTCAAATTACCAAATCACACTCCTATTTTACATGCAGAAATTTATGCTATTCTTGCTGCATTTCAGTGGCTTTTACTAAATATTAAAAATCATTCAATTGTTATATATATTGACTCAAAGGGAGCAATACAAACTTTAAAACAACATCCTTCTAATACAGACTATCCTTATTACATTAATACACTTTTAAAATTAAATACTGAAAACTTGAATAGAAATAATAATAAAATTACGTTAAGCTGGATTCCAGGACATTCTGGAATCAAAGAAAATGAAGAAGTGGACAATATTGCAAAATTTGCTCATAACTTAAATACTTTTACTCCAATACATAATTTTTATACTCGAACTAAAAAAGAGATAAAAAACTTAGAATTTATCATGTTGGAAAAATGCTTTCAAATAAATTCACTCCTCAAACCAAACTTCAGATATTTTCTTTCCAATAAAATTAATCATTTCTTAAATTTTTCATTCAAAAGACAAGAAATTAGAGTTCTTATGCATCTAAGAATAGATACCATCATGTTAAACAAATCTAAATTTTTATTAAAAATAACCAATAGTCCAAATTGTTCCCTATGCAACCTAAAAGAAAATTCTACTCATTTGATATTAAATTGTGATAAATTTATCACACAAAGGAAAAAAATTTTTTTGGAGCTTGAAAATTTAGGAATAAATGATTTTAATTTAAATTCAATTCTAAACTACCCAAAATTATCCACACAAATAAAAATTTATCGCCTCTTACTTGATTTCCTCCAGAATACAGATATATGGTTCAAGAAGTAAAAAAAAAAAAAAAAAAAAAAAAAAACATATATATTAAAAATATATATAAATATAAAAAGTAAAAAATAATAATAATAATAATATATATATAAAAAAACATAAAAAAGAAATAATAAAATATATATATATATAAAAAAAATAATAATAATAAAAAAAATATATAAATATGCATAAAAAAAAATATATAAAAAAAAAAGTATAAAAAATGTGTAAATAAATATAGCTCAAAAAAAAAAGAGTGAAAAAAAAATTAAAATAACAAGGAAAATAGAAAATTAAAATAACTTAGTGAAACATAATTTTTCTGGGAAAGCCTGTATAAGGACCTCCCAATTCTTTTTGTGACGTTGTGATGATGATGATGATGATCGGTAATATATTGACTTGAACTTGTTGCAGTTGCCTAGGTAAGCATAATCCTTGCCATATGTGGCCACATTTTTCCACTTGTTGCCCACAAGGTAACTCATGCAGCTTGCAAGCAGTTAGTAAGCTTTTCCATCGTGGTGAGATAACAACTTATGGACATGGGACTTATACATGCTCTGTAAGTGAAAATTGTCTCAGGTGATATTTGAAACAATCAACAAGGACAATTTCTTAGTTTTGGCAACTATTCTCTGGATTGTAGAGTTTTGTCTACTGACATATGTGGACCTTCTTGATAACATCAGGTGTGCTCCTGGGAGCTTTACATTTTTTTTATGTACCTGCAGCAGCTTCTGAAGGTACCTACACACTACTTCACCATATAGATGCCCTTTCGAGAAATGCTAAATCCTTTGGCTTTGCACATCTTTAAAAATTGTGACTCTAAATACTGGGCAATGATGTACCCTCCCCAAAACCTCTTGATCTTTAATGACATATCACATGGTTTGTGTTCATAAAATGGTACCATATAACTATTAAGCCATGTACATCACACCACAATTTATTGTCCTGGGTTGCATGTCAACAACATACATTTGCATGTGAAATCACTGCCATGTAATGTAATCAACCTCAACAGGGGTAATACATTTACAAACCTGATATGAGGGCATCTAGATAATAATCTTGACTTATCAGCATCACATTCCAGGCACCTGTGGAAAGAAACATTGTTGGAATATAAAAGTTTTTTAATTATGAGAGATAGGACTCAACAGTATCAAGCAGTACTTAACTGCAGGCATGAAGTGGACACTTTTTCCATTCTTTTAAATGCTGAAATCACCATGCTGGGTAAGAACATGAGACATCCAAGTGGAACCTTTTGAGCACCAACAAAGGTGGCCTGGCTATGGCATATTACTTCAGTTCAGATATATGATGCCCCCAGAAGCAAGGGTTTCAGTACTTCTGATGATCTCTGATTAGGATCAGCCAACAGCTGAAATAAGTTATGCTGTGTATATTTTCATGTTGTAGACACCAGAAATTATTATGAAGTATAGCAATAGATTCTACCTCAACAAGTCCACCAATGGAGCAAATCCAAACTTTATAAATCATAATCAAAAGAAGTAGTCATCTGGGATATTTTAAATAGTTAGCACCAAAAACCACCAAAAAAAAAGTGTGGTTGACTACTGATGATTAGGATGACTATAGATCATTAAGATGACTACAGATGATTAGGATAAATTGAAGGTGGCCATGGAAGAGTGAATCAATACATTGATTTCATGGTAGCCCATCCCTTTTGATTCTTTCTAAAGTAAATATCTAATATCTTTGAAAAGGCTGATAGATTGATTTAAAACATAGATACTCTGCTTTATCAGAATCAGTCTCATTTGCCTTTTATGTTGTACTAGCTGAACGTACCCGGTACTGCCTGGAGTGTAAGCTATCGAGATTTTATTTCTGTTACCACAGATTTTGCTACCCTATGGCTTCCGTGATATTCATTCGGATGGTCCAAATTTCATGCACAGTGTCCCCCGTGTTGCCCGGTGATTGGTTTAAAAATTGGGTTCTAACTTGACCCGTGGCTTCGTTTCTACACAAATTGTGACAGCTCGTGTCTCACTTTTAATCTGCATATTCTATTGTTTCCTGCACTAAAGGTTAGTTTGGTGAGTATCCCTCCCCCTCCCCAACATTTTATCACAGTTTGAACACAAAGAATTTCCCGGTGTTGCAAAGGCCATTGCTGACTCAGTGCACACTCTCAGAGCCCATCGCAAATGATCAAGATATTTATTTCGTTAGATTTTGGCATTGTGTAATTCCCGACATACTTCACCGAAAGGTCCCAAATTTTGTAGGCAAGTTCCCCCTGCCCAACCCCATGTTTGGTTAGAAAATCAGGGCCCTAGCTGCAAAGGAACGCTTCAATAATGCCTTTGAAAATGTGAGGAATCTGGCAATGGAAGCAGATTTGCAGCAGAAGATTTAAATGCTATTTTAACTCTTTATGTTCACAGTTAGGGAGAAGTAAATGGCAACAATAAATTTGACAGCGATTCTCGTTTCCCATAGGAATAGCATGGTAAATAGTTTTGCTTCTAGCAAGCCCCCTTTTGACCTGAAATTTGGCAATGCAATCTGGACCATAACCTGAAACATTTTCTGAAAATTTGGAGCATGTACGTTGATTTCCTGATAAGTTATGGCTGCCACAGACAGACACACAGACTAACACCTTCTTTTATTATATAGCTAACTACTAATAAAATAGTTCTTTTGCATTTTCCTCCATCATTCATAAGTTTGAATTAAAACTTTTAAGAAATAAAAAAATATGTAAACAAAAAACTTCATTTGCTTTGGGAACAAGATTCTGATATGCACCAGAGGCATTGATCTTCTAGTTGATTTTAATAATTTAAGCTTAATAAAAAGAGCCATTAGTATTTAGAGCTTTTTATTTTTATATAAATGCTGATATTTTTAATTGCTTAATCTTTTAAAAAGGAAGTTATGTATTAAGTGAAGTAGAAATGTCAAACTTTAAACATGTAAATTTTGTTTCTTTTCCTTTATAATATTGTCACTGTTAGTTACTTTTCTCATTATAATACTTTCATGTGTAATATTGATTGCTTTAATGTATCCATTTTTATGTTTTATTTGTTTGTTTTTTATATGTATTATACCTCATTTTTTATTATTTCAGACTAAGTTTAAATGTATCATCTGAAGTTCGGGAAAAATTAAGGGAAGCAAATCCCTCAACTGTAAGCATTGTTTTTTTCTTTTTCGTTTAAATATTGTGATGGAAATTTTAACTATTAAAACTATATTTGTGTGCTTCTTTTTTAAACCTCTTGGGAACAGTTTTTAACCCTTCCAGTACCAAAACTGAAAAAATGGATTTGTAACCAGAGAGCAAGCTATTTTTTCACTTTGATCAGCCAAAAATAATTAATTTAGAACTTTTTTTTTGCCAAATAACTAATAGAAGAAATTATATGTTATATGCCAAATTAATCAGCATTTAATTCTTGATTTTATGAAAATGAAATGTTTAACAAAAAAGAAGACATGTTTAACCCTTTGGGTGTCCAAGCTGGGTATACCGTTTTCACTTTTCCATTTCTAGTGGGAAAAATTTTTTTTAAGCTGTTTCTAATCAGATCTTAAAAGTAACATTTAGTCTGATATGTATTTTTTTTACTGTTGATTCAGCTTGAAACATTTATGATAAAGTTTCAAAAAAATCTATTTGAACTTGTAGGGATCATAGCACATGTCGAATCAGCATAAATAGTATAAAGTAGCAACAATTTAGTTT
The DNA here is from genome assembly GCA_038380435.1 of Ryuthela nishihirai. Taxonomy (NCBI): domain Eukaryota; kingdom Metazoa; phylum Arthropoda; class Arachnida; order Araneae; family Heptathelidae; genus Ryuthela; species Ryuthela nishihirai. The sequence goes on from JAWZYU010000017.1 coordinate 8,448,583, forward strand.
ATGCCTTTAATCTGCCTACCATAATAGATTATTAATCAGTTTCTGATTGATGGCTTTTGACCTAATAGTGCTCTAACAGAATTATAATTGTTTTTAAACTTTTAACGTAAGATACAGATTTTATTACTACCGGAAGTTGCAATATACAGGACTTGTTTTCGGTCAATATTTTAGCATAGTTTTGATTTTAAAGACTGTTTTCCACATTCTGGTAGTTCTGGAATTACTCTTTACTGCTTTTTAAAATGTATACAGCAATTATAGTAAATAATTAATTTGAAATGATTGGAAATGAAACCACTAGTGATCTCTAATGGCAGATATTGGAAGACTCGTAATATTGCACAATTGGCCTAAAGGCACAATTTTTAAATAGTAGAACTTAATTTTACAATATATTTAATGATATTTAGATATAATAGATATATTTAGATATATTAGATATAATATAATAGATATATTTTCAATTTTTATTTTAATTATCTTATTTTTAAACCAAAACTAATTTTTTACAACACTACTTTTCTTAGGTTTAGAGTTTGCTATTTCCAAAAATCTAAACCTATGCATTATTTACATAAATGATTAAAAAATATAGAAAAATTAAATAAATGAAATATTTAAGCATTAATGAAAATATTATGAACTCTTTATATTAGAATAATCAAATAATTCGGGAAAAAAAAGCAGAAAAAATACTTGTCTTTTAAGTTTTACTTTAAAATAACTTAAAGTATTCTGTCATTGAGCAATAACATTATTAACTATTTGCATATTAAAAGTTTTTAGGAGCAAACTCAGAAGTTTTTCAGACCAAAGAAGTGACACTATGTGATGATGTTAGGGCTGTTAAGAACTTCTTTCTGCATTTCATGAAGAATGATTACAGTGTCTCGGTTACATGTTGAAATTGGCAAGGTCATTATTTCAATAGCCTCACAGACGTACTTATTGTACATGTATTTAAAGTTTTATTAAAAATGGAAAAAAAGATTAAATTTTTCAATATTTTAATAAATGTTAAAAAGCTTTAACTTATATATTTTATTTTTATTCCAATTTTTGCCATTTTATTAATCACAATTAATTTTTTTTTTTTTTAATAACATGAGTATTTTCCTTCATTGTTTACTGGGTGAGGTTCTAAAGTTGTATATTTTATTTTTTGAAAATACTTCAAAATTAATTTGACCACCAGAGTGAGACCAGTTTCAAAAACCTGGTGCTTTAAGGGTTAATTATAATACTACTTTTTTGAGCCATCTAGTAGAAAAATGCATCTGGCAATACAAATAAAAATTAATAAAAACACTAATAGACAAAATTTATAATGCATATCAATAGAAAAACTATCTATTTTTGAATAAGAGGAAAATAAATTTTAACTTGAAACCAGAAAATTACTTTTTTTTCCTCATGGTACTCTACTTTGAGAAAATTCCAGGCTTTTTGCCAACTGTGCTGAGTCAAGTCAATTTAAGAATTTTAAAGTAAATAACCAAAAACAGAAATAGGTCATGTCCTATATCAAAGAAAACAGAATTTAATTCTGAATTATATGAAAATAAAAATTTAACTTTATATATAACTATATATTTAACTATATAATTATACTTTTTTCATTTGATGAATATTTTGTTAAGCTGATATATAAATGATTTGTTAAAATCATTTTAGACCCAATATATGGCAAGGATGATTTTCTTGTTTCTTTTTTTTTTCTACATTCAAGGAACCTCCTGATCTAAGCTTATGTATTTGATCTGAACTATTGCAAACTCAGTTTTTCTTAAGTTTCTAAATTCTCTCTGAAATTGACCAAAAACTGCTATTTTTTAAATCAGAGGATTTGAAAAGCAATTTCAAAGTACATACTTCTATTTTTTTTTTCATTTATGCTCTCTTTTAAAAACTTCAATATATACCTTTCAATATGCATAATCCGATTTTTATTATTCAGCCCAGCCTTCAACAGTGCTCTCCTGCTACTGAAGCCAAAATCATAACTGAAACGGACATTTTTGTGTGAAACTGCTGGTAAACTAGGTCATGGCCTAGTACAGACAGCAGTAATTATAGCATATGTGCTGCATGTAGCATCATCAACATTGTATTACTTTTCAAATCTATTAGTATTTTATTTGTACTTTTATAATTAAAACTTTTTTACTTCTGTCAATTTATTGATTTTATTACCATAATTTATATCATCGATCTTTTGGAGTTATGATACATCACTGATTCTGACAATGGCGGGCTTGCAACTTTATTTGCTCTGGATTTTTTTTAACATCACATTATTTATTTATTTATACACCTAACAACCATGGTGATGTTAGGGCCAGGCCCTTCTACACCAGGTTCAGTTAAAAACAGTACAAAAAGTATAAAGAAAAACAAGAGAATATTTTAAATATTATACATATCAAACATATTAGTTGTCATTATTCAATGAAGTGTCATGGTTATAAAATTTAATAGTTTTATGCTTAATAGTAAAATAAATAATAATTTAAAGTTTCAAAATAAAGATCTGAGAAATAATGATATATTTAATATATTACACATATTCACTACCAAAGTCAGGCTGTGAAGGAACAAATTTCTGTTACAGAATGTTAGAGTAGAAAGATTGAATTTAACAACTGTAACCATAGAAACTGAAATCTGATTGGTCGAAATCACATTAACTATATGTTAATTTTTTAAATTGCTTCTTCATGTTTCAGTCAAAACTGATCTTTTATTGTTGAATAAATAAATAATTTAATTATAATAATAAATATTGTGATGAGGTCTTAGATATGGAAGCAAAACCTCTTGGCATGGAAATCAGTCCTCCTGAGCTTGGAAAGGCAATTTGTCAAATGTGTTATAGTAGAACTTGTTGTAGCAGAAATATAGTTTTGAACATTATTATGCTGCAAGTCAAGTTCAGATCCCATCTTGTTCAAAACAATTTTCTCTCTATACCCATATTGACTTACAGCATAATAATGTTCAGAATTTTGTAACTGTAAAGTGCTGTGATATAAAATGTTCTAATGGTAATAGATAATGTATACATAGGTGTATGCACTAGAGATACCCATGAACTTATGCATGATAATTGAGGATTACTCATATTAAAAAATGCCAGTCAAATGTCCCCATGGAGTGTGACTGGTTATAGGCCCACAAGTGGAAGTACTGAAAGCCAAGATCCTTCATTTGCAGTTATAAGACAGCCAATAGTGGTTGATTCTACAATAACAGGGTTTAACATCAACAACAGAGAATAATTGATCAGCAGCAGACAGCTCAGTGAACCTGACATGTCATTAGAAGGTCATGGGTTCAGATCCCACCCAGCTGAAGACAATATTTCTTTTATACTCACATCAACTTACAGCATAATAGTGTTCAAAACTTTTACCAACAAAAACGTCTCCTTTCTTGACAGAATTCAAAATATCCTGATGTCTTCAGAACCTATCTTTCTCATCCTCATTAGAATTTTTAGTGGGACATAACAACAAATAACATTTAAGTCTTTAGTTTTAAATTTAGCTGTAAGAAATATTTCATTAACCTTTACAATGTCAGGTTTCTGAAACTGAACTCATTGTGGTGGTCTGATTTTTTTTAAAAGTTAGAACCTCATTGTGAATGAATGGTAATATGTCATGTTGTATACCAAAAGAAAGAGCATTTAATTGTGCTAATAAAATGGCAAAAATTTGAAAGAAAAAAATGGTAGGTTAAAGTTTTTTAAGAATTTTTTTTTTAAACATTGCAAAATTTTACTATATTTTTCCACGTTATCTTTAGTAAAATTTCAAAAATATATATATTTTTCTTGTTTTTTCTATATTATTTTATTATTTTAATATAAACAGTTCATAATATTTCAATTATTGCTTAAATCTTTCATTTATTTAATTTTTTCTAAATTATTTAACCATTTTTGCATATTACATAGTCTTAGACTTTTGATGATCAGCAAACTCTAAGTAAAGCAGTGTCACAAAAAATAATTTTGCTTTAAAAAATAGATAATTTAAATAAGAAATGAAAAATATGTCAGTAGAGTGATAAAGAACTGGGAAAAAAATTTAAAAACAATGTTTCAAAGCATTTAAAGCTTAATCGATGCACTGAATTTGAGAAAGAGTCCCTTTATTATGAAGCTGCCTAACTGCTACGGAAAAGTTTAATTCTAAAATTGCAGCAGAAATTTTGATTAAAATCACAATTTTCCTGATCTTAATTTATTTATGTGCTTTAAATGTAATTAAAAATATTGATAAAGTCCTACCATTTAAAAATCGCACTTTGAATAATCGTAATGCTTCTTCTGATTGCTGCTATTATAGATTGCTAGCAGTTTCACTTTCAATCGTTTATAATTAATTATTGTTTATAATAACAGTATCCATTTGAGAAGCAATAAAAAATAATTTTAGAAGCATTAAAGTAAATAAAAAAGTCTTTAAAATTGAAAGTCTGTTAAAATATTGATCTAAAGTCGATGTGCATAGTTCCGGTGATGCAATTTCCTGTAGTACAAAAAAATCAATTTCCTTACATTAAAAGTTTAGAAAGAATTACAATTCTAGTAGAGCTATAAATAGCATAAAATGCACAGAAATGTAACTGATCAATAATCTAAGTGCAGGACAGAATAAAAGCATAAACTAAATCAGTGCTACTTGATGCTGTTTATGGTGACTGAACATGTGCATCTGACTCAAATACATTTATTTTTAAACTTTACTATAATTTTTTGAAGTAGAATCAACAGGTGAAAAATATATATCACAGATTTAAATGTTATTTTTGATATTTAATTAGAAACAGTTGAAAAAAAGTTTGGATTTCTATTCGAATTTTTTTTTTCACAACCTTGTACTGTGGGAGCAAAACTCCCACAGTACAAGGCTTTATTATTATACAACTCCCAGAAAGATCGACAACTATGTTTGGATTGCAGAAAATTAACCGTGTCCCCAAATTCTCCGATAAGAATTTCATTCAAGGAAGAGGATGTTCACAATTTTTTTCAGTTCCCAAGGTGTTGGTAGCCACAGACACCTTACCTGAAAAAAATGGCTATAAATGGTAACACTACACCTTGTTTTCCCCAAAATGGTTAAGAAGATAAAGGAGCAATGTCCAACAACAGGCATCTCTTTTCCTTCATGATAATGCAAGTGCTCACAAAACCCAGCAAGTTACAGCTCATCTGGAGCAGGAGATAATCAAACAGCTACCCTATCCTGCACATTCACCCAATTTTGCACCATGCAATTTTTGGTTCTCTATATTTCAAAAGTGCAAGACCTTTGCAAAATGCATTCATTCAAAGTTGAAGAGTATTCCTCAATAGGAGCACCACCAAGCATTCTAGAATTAGTATGGAGTTTGGCAGCTTCATAAAGATGCCAGTGGGGGGTACATTGAAGATCAGTAAAAGTTTTGTTTGTTTTTTTATTTGCAGCATTTAGGACAGAGATGAATCATAGAAGCTACTCCTAGTTTTTATAGGCTTTCTCATATAAGGATATGCCGTACTATGATTGAAGTCACTGCTGACCACTTCCTCAGTTAGAGCTAACACAACACACAAAGTTTGTCCTGCTGGAACAGTGGCTAGCTCCCTTACCACTATGCCAGTTTAGGGTTTTTGTTCTGCAGATACATGTTAAGAACTTTTTGAACACCCCTCAGACGGATGGGCGGGCGGACATTCATTCATTCATTCTCTCTCTCTCTCTCTCGAACTACAGCTTCTCCATTTCGCCATTGTATGGTAATTCTACCAAGATCCTATTTGGCATTGTCTGCCCATTACATCCTAGGTATTCTCCCCCTTTTCCTGGAGCCTTTAGGTACACTGTTCATAATCATATTTGCTAATTTACAGCTATGCATGCAAGCAAATGGCCAAACCAATGTAGCCTCTCTTTGCACAATAATCTGCCCAAAGGAGGTTGATGACGCCTTCTAACCTCATCATTGCTTACAAAGTCAGACCACCTAAAGCTCTATATACTGTGTAAGTGTATAAAATCAAAGGCATCGTTTTCTGTTATTCTTACAAAGGGTCTATGTTTCATTACCATAATTAACCTTAGAAAGAATCAGAGTACACCTATCCCTCGATTTACACGGTACTCAGTTCACACAATTTTGGCTTTGCACGGTCAAAAAATGCAACCAGTTTCGATTTACACGGTACTGACTGAGACGTACATAGAAAGGAAATCTCAGTCAGTACCATGTAAATCGAAACTGGTTGCATTTTTTGACTGTGCAAAGCCAAAATTATGTGAACTGAGTACCGTGTAAATCGAGGGATAGGTGTACTATATAGTCTAACTTTAGTCTTTAGATGTATGCAGCAATCCCTTTTCTGTTTATCTCATGCTGCACATCTCCAGTATCTGTTACATAACAACTAAGACAATTAAATCAAGACACTTGCTCAAGACTGCACCCATTCAAAACAATTGAAGCACCATTGGTTTGAATAATTTAGATCTCTTTAGTTTTCTCTCTGTTTATTACCACACTTGCTCTACTACCAGTAAGATGAATAGTTCTAATGAAAGAGTTCATCTCACCAACATCATTTGCCAAAAGGGCTAAATCATCAGCATAATCTAAAAAATCTAAATCATCACCTATTTTTCCACACTCTCCATAGATTCTTAAAAATCCCAGCAGTAATCACTATTCTTCTATTTATCTCATGTCACACATCACCAGTATCTGTTACATAGCTCCCAAGATAATTATTAAGCTGAGATACTTGCTCAAGAATGTAGCCATTCAAAGCAACTAAAGCACCATCTGTCTGACCAGTTTTCATCCATTTAGTTTTTTCTCTGTTTACTACCAAACCTACCCTATTACCAAGTCTCATCAACAACCCTAAAGAAAGAATCATCTATATCATTAGCCAACAAGGCCAAATCATTGCAAATTTAAATCAGAAATTTTGAAATCTCGAGACCATTTAGTCCAAAATCTTTCCCTTGCAAAGAATTTTGCATAATATAATCAATAACCAAAGAGAAAAGGAGACAAAATGCACCCTTGTCTTAACTCTACTAGGAATGCTAAACCAATCGCTGAAAGATGTACCAACTCTCACACATGACTCAGTGTTATTATAGAGAGCTTTCATTACAGTAACTTATCAGGTATACAAATTAAATGATCCACCCTCATAAGATGAACAGTCTGCAACACATAAGGTTTATACCATAATCATTTTTTGAAGCACCTTGTGAATAGTGGAGGAAATGCCAGGCTCTGAACATTGCATGGATAGTTGACATTTTCTGGACTTTGTGAAAATTACTCAGAAACATACTTATTGTTTTCTCGAAAAGTTCTTGGACATCTTGTAAAATTATCAACATTTCTAGTATTTTTAAATTGATTATAAACATCTTGATACACATATCATCAGATATTTAGTCTGGTATATTCACTTAAAATCTTGTTGCTTATGAATAGCTGATTTACGTTTTGGCTATGATAAAACCTGCAAAGCGTTTCATTGCACTGTTAACACCTGATTAGAATGGGATGGGTGTGCCATGTGCACAAAACACTTTGAATGGGTGAACAATTATCTTGGATTAGGTAACTATCAACAGTTTGCTTCCAAAAATATGTGCTTTTGAAATACTGGCGTTTCTTTATGGAAACCCTGTATTAGAGCAGAGTCATATCTTAATTGTGGAAACTGATGTATTATACTCGTTTTTTGAGCATGTTACAGTAAATAACTTTAATTTTAGTGCATTTTTAAAATAATGAGCTATTGTTTTTTCACTTTTTTTTTAAGCTTGGTGCTGCAAGACGTGTTCCTGGAGTGACTCCTGCAGCTCTAGTATTACTACTGAATTATGTGAAAAGAAGAAAAGCTGATGATTTTGTTTCACTTTTATAATTGTCAAAAAAAAAACTGCTCTGTAAACAAATTACTGAAGTACATCTCTAATTCTGCATGTTATGAAAATGAGCATAATATGATATTATTAGTGTAATTGTGTACATATTGTATATATGGAAGGTGTTGAAAAAGATCTTGACACGTCTGTAGATTTGCATTCGTACCTCCAAAGTTAATGAGATATGACTTGTTTGAAAGCTTTTCTAAACTTGTCATTGCATGTTAAAAGCAAAAGTTTGAGTCATCATTTCTCTGTTTTCTGCAAGAACGTTTTAAACACCTCTCATAAAGTGTATTCTTAAATCGAAAGGGATGTGTATGGACAGCTTGCAATGTATCAAGCTTATAATTTGAATTCTTCAAATTCAGTAGCTACTGTATCTGCCACCATATATGAGTTAAAAGAAAAGCAACATATTCATAAAAATATTTCTATATAACAAAATGGTGCTTTTTAAAACTGTACATCATTTCATTGTGAAAAGACGATTAAGATATAAGTTATTTAGCAAATTAATCCATATTATGTTATTCATTGTGAAAAGATGATTAAGGTATAATATATGATAGAATTAACTTATTGTTAGGCTGTCTAACATATCCTGCTGTTAATCATAGTGGTTCGGTTTAAGTTTGTGATTCTAGTGTTTTCTGCTCAGCATTCCTTTTATAGACATGAAAAATGTTACGTCGATGTGACTTCCAGCTATAAAGTTCTGCTAACAACATAATTAAAAACTTTTTAAAAGAAAAAATATCAAGTGCAATCAGCTCTGTTTTCCATACTTGCTACACAGCCTTCCACCTCTGGAAAGCCTTTCTGTCCTCACACTTCTGGATCTTCCAAGAAGCTTAGGTTATAGTGCCTATAAGTAATAGTGTGCCAATAGCCTAGCCATTTAAAAGTGGTCCAAAAAAGGGTCCCCCTACCGACAGGTGGATTATAGTCGGATTATAACTTCGTACATGCGCAGTGAAAAGATATTGATATAGTACCGTTTTACGCCAAATTACTCCGCCACAAGTAGTTCTAGATAGGTAAAAGGTAGTTCTACATAAAAAATGATATCGCGAAATATTATGGGCATGAAAAAACATGATATTTTATAAGCAGCTAAAATGTTTCGTTAGTTTCCTCCAGAAATTTAAATATTAAGAATTAGCTTACATAATAAAAAATTGTTTAATTGGACTGGCATCCTTGCTTCTCAGACCTTCTACTCTGGCATATAAACTGACAGGCTCCTGTCAGACCTCTGTGGCAAGCAGCTGCTTGAGGGGGGTATTTATATTTTTATTTATATACTTTGGTAAGTATAAGTTATTTAGCAAATTAATCCATATTATGTTATTCATTGTGAAAAGATGATTAAGGTATAATATATGATAGAATTAACTTATTGTTAGGCAAATTAATCCATATTATGTTATTCATTGTGAAAAGATGATTAAGGTATATGATAGAATTAACTTATTAGGCTGTCTAACATATCCTGCTGTTATCATAGTGGTTTCGGAAATGGCTGTTTTTATTTTTACTAGTACCACAGCTCTAGGGTTGGAGTAAGTTGTGCAGTAAGGAAATTTGATTTCCTAAAAATAGTTATTTGTGTGGCTAACAAATCCATCTACAGATCACCCGGAAACAAGAAATAACATTCAATAAGTGAATAAACCTTTAATTTCTTTGATTTATTTAGCGTAATTGATCGTTTATAGAAGTTTCAGGGCATTGTAAATTTCAGTGTTGCTGTTGAACGTTATGAAAAGAAGAGAATTTTATAGTTTATATTTGCTCATATTTAACCTCAGGTGACATTTAATACAATTTCAAGTACAACTTGCTGAATACTGTGTCGCCGTAAGAAATTCAGCTTGCCTCGCCATGGCTAAAATATAAAGCGGCAAGGCATGATCACGTTCGTTGTACTTTTAACGTAGTAAGGTGTGCTTTGCATGCAGCATCTTAAAGCGATAGGAACTGCTAGCCTCACCTCACGATTGCAACAGTTTTAAAATTATTTTTCTCAGTATAACAACTTTCTTTTGCACAATGTAGTTAAGACAAGAATTTTTAAGAGTAAGCCGTCCCATGGCCGAGTGGTTAGCCTGCTTGGCTACTGATCTAAGGGACCTGGGTTCGAGCCCCGGGTAAGGCATGGATGTGTGTGTGGTTTTTCTGCTGAGGTCCTGCCATCTTCACAGACCTTCTGCTATGGCATATAAACTGACAGGCTCCTGTCACACCTCTGTGGCAAGCAGCTGCTTGAGGGGGTATTTATTTTTGTTTTTTATTTTAATATTTAGAATTTTAGATTCTACTCAAATATAAATAAATTACTGAGGTTTTGTTTTTACGTTTAAGAACATACAAGTCTAATATGCATTGTGGGTACGGTAAAGCTGTTATTTTTTCCTGTCAACTCCATGACCTATGATCTAGTACTTAACGGTAATATACTGTAGTATTCATTACGGGAAGCGATGGTAATAGCGTTTAACAATCCTTCCCTAGACCACTTTGTAAAACGGGCCTCAGGACCATAAAGTGTTGGTTATCCCACATTTTGGCGATTGGGCGTAATGGCTCGCAGGCCGCTTAGATTCGTTGAAAAATGAAAAAAAAAGAAGCAAAGGGAAGCTGCTACGTCGTAGAGAGTGGTAGGGAGTAGTTAAAATATCTTCCATGATGGAGGGTGAAATGTATAATGCTTTTTGTGGGATGCTGTGAGTTGGTGTCAATAAGATAGGGTTTAGCGCTTGCATTGCACAACCAAAGAGTGTCTAAGGGAGAAGAGAGCTAGCTTCCATAGACGTAAACTTTTCGATTGCAGCGCCCTCTAAACATGGTAAATTCGTGCATTGCAGTGAAGCCACCTAGCTAGGAGAGGAGCGATTTCCCTGCATTATTTTTCCACCGCCGAGCAAAGTTTTCAATTGCTTACACCACGTGACTAATTTTATATACACTTTGAAAAATATTCATTTTCTTCATGAGATACAATCATAATTTTCTTTTCGTTTAGAGAGAATATATGATGTATTGAAATAATTTTTTTCATAAAATCCCAATTTTGTAAAATTGGTAGTAGCTATGCTAAAGACCAAAATTTTAATATTTTGAACAACCTAGGGCATTTAGTATATTATAATAAATTGAGATTTATGTATCAATTCACGATAACATGATCTACATAATTATATTTTATACAATTGCTGATATTTTCAATAAAAATCATATCGAGTTTTTTACTTGTATAAACATTCAACAGATGGCAGCAGGCACTTCCCATATCAAGCATAAAAAAAATTCCACTGTTGAGCAAAGTGCAGAAGCCAATGTATATCGATATGCTCCAGGGCACAGAAACCTGCAACATACATTGACATATATATTCTCAAGATGATTAAATATATTAATTTGCATATGAATTTTAAAAATTCTGCAAAATTGCTCAAAATAAACATACAACGGCTTTTCCGGGTATCGTAAAATGTACTACTGAATGGGATAAAACACTCATTGAATAACTTTAGGGTCAGCTACCACTGTGCCAAAACCCATGGCTGTTAGACATTTGGAAACATTGGTTAAATCGCAATATATATACCAATAGTAAGACAAACCAAAGCTACAGTGGTCTAAAATGATTGCACTGCGCATGCGCAGATCGCCCCTTAAAGTTGTGCCTGCACATCAATTTGCCACGTTCAGCTTCGGTAAAATTCCGCAAAACGGCGCCACTTACGCTTGTGCAAAGCTAGCCTTCTGCTTAGACGTTCTTTGGCACAACATAGCGTAACTACGTAGGAAATGGGATGGGCTGTAGTTAAAGGTATGGCATTGAGATAGTTATAAATTTTTAATGGTGTGGGGGAAGAGGGGTCTGGGGTCTTGAATATGGATGGAAATTTGTGCCTTTGGGGGGCTAAGGTAGAACTTTTATAATCTAAATCCTCTTGCATTGGACGGAGTTAACTGTAGAAATGGAATTTTTAGGGGGGAGGCTTTAATTAACTGCCTTTAAAAATTTTAAAATGTGCCATTCATTTAATGGGGATGTGAATTGAGGTATATGTGGGTAAGAAGATGGTTGTTAGCCACTTAGATTAACAATAATAATGAAGTGGAATGCAGTGAAGTAGACTCGAAGGGGTCCAGTGCAAACTGTATTCCTTGTGAATTAAAGGATATTTGATACCATAAATTTTTTTTTTCCTTATAGTGAGGGGTTATGGGGTTCTGTTTATGACCAATTGGTGTATTCAGAGTGGTGAAGTGGGTTGACGGGGGTGGTAGAAATTTATACTTTAAAGTGGGCATAAATAGGGTGAACAGGTGAAGGTGTTGCCTTAGTATTGTATGTGTACATTTCCTGTGATGTGAATGTCATAACTGGTATTGCCTGTGATGTAGAATGACTTTAATTTGGCAGTATTTGGAGTGGCAGGAGTGCAGAGTAGGAATAGAAGTTGATAAATTGACAAATTTCTCAGTGGGAATCCAAGCATCTGGCTGTTGGTGATGATTTTTATCTGATTTGCAGGGTTCTATTTGAAGTAGTTAGCAGGTAGTGAGATATGGTGCTATAATAAATGGTAACAGCTGTTATATTCAAGAATGTGAACTTAGGATCATTGTAAAATTACGTGGATTACATGAGAAAAAAACGTACACAATAACCAATAAGTCCTCCCAATCTATTTATACAGAATTTTAGGTTTTAGAACTTTTTTAAATCCTTATACAGCTTTCAAAAGTTTCACTCTGCTCTGCAATGAAATATATTTTGTGAATGATATACATAAATGCATATGCTATTTTTTTACATATTATTTAATTCTACAATTATCATAATCATTTAATGTATTTCAACAAGATTTGTACCCCATCAAATTATTTCTTTAAGTTTGTCAGATTATATTTAGGTGCACAAATGTGTTAACAATTGCAGGAATATGTAATTGCACAATGTTTAAATTCCAGACATCCAATTAAATGGGAAAATATGGGTTGGAAAATCTCGATAGAACACGTTACAGCTTCTGTGATATATACTTCCGACAACTGCTTTAGTATTTTAATGTTAATTTGTGTGCTATCGATTAGTAATTGATGAATGATGACTACATGTAGGTGTTAGTCATTCATTGTTGTGATTAAGGTTAATTTTGCAAGCGGGAAACTTGATTGTGATTATGGTAACCCACCGCTTTCCATGCCATCATACCGAGATTGGCAAGATTGGTTGCTACCGACAGTCAGTTTTAATTGTACCACTCGTGCCCAAAGAGGAAGAGATATCGCATTTCACAAGTAAGAAATTAGTTAAAGTTTGATTTCATGAAAGAAAAATTTGTAATATCAATTGTTACAATCTTTAGCAAATAATTATCATAGCAAATATGATATGTAATAAGAGAATAAATACTACCCATTTGAACAACTAGAATCACTGCTAATGTTCTTGTAATAAAGTACAAACAATCATAAAGTATGATTTATAAATATGTAGTCTTCAGTCTTCATTACTCTTAGATTATAATTTTGAGGGTTGTTTTCTAATAGCTATGTGCAAAATCTGAAGAATGAATAAAAAACAAGAAGTGCTTTTTTATTAATATATATATATGGAGAGAATTGGAAAATAAAATACCAAACATGTACTCGTTAATTAAAGCTGAGAATGCCTGGTTTATTTTGAACATGTTTTCTGAACACTTCAAGTTATATAAAATAAGCATCATGGCAAAGATAATTTTTTTTTACACACAAGTAATTCCTCTTGTACGCAAAGTACATATATTCAACAGCATTTGGTAAATCTTTTGAAAATGCACATATTTCAAATGGTGGCTCTTCCATAAGGCAAATATAGACCATGTTGTATGAATGGCATGTATTTGGGGCAATATCTGTCAGCAGAATTTTTTTTAAATATATATATGGTAACTAATATTCCTCGGTGGTCAGTATGCTCATGGTTTTCTTCTGTATTGTTTTGCTGTGTTGCCATTCTGCTGAGGTCTTCCTCACAGATCTTTTCTGTGGCAAATTCTGACAGAATTCTGTTAAAAGCAGAATTTGAATGTGAAGGGTATATTTTGAATTTTTTTAAAATCCAGTTTAATAAATGGTGTGGGGGGGATGTTTGAATCTGCCACTGGGGCGGGGTGGCTCAGTCGGTAGCGTGCCAGGCTCGTAATCTGTACTTCCCAGGTTCGAGTCCCAGCTGGGTTAGCGTTGAGATTTATCTCCGCAAAATTCCCCGCCCTGTCCACGGTCAGTAGGGGACACCGATGGGCGTGGAAAGGCCGCCGTCCGTCGGATGGGACGTTAAGCCGTGGCCCCTTGTGCGGGAGAGCCATACCCTGTGCACGTTAAAGAACACACTGGATGGCCTTGACGGGAGGCTACCATCTGTCTCCCAACAGCTGTTCCAGTGGGTCCCCTCCCCCAACCTTCTCTGAGCCTTCGGGGTCCTGTGACCTGGCCATTTAGCCCATAGTGTGCAAAAAAGTGCCGCTCAGAGGTAAAACAACCCAACCTTGAATCTGCCACCACATAAGTCATGTGAAAGTTAACACAACTTTCATTTTAACCCTGGATGGGTAACATAGGGTACTACAGCACCCCCTGCAATTTTGCCAAGAAAGTTGCACAGCAAAATTTTGAACTCTCACCAATTAAAGTCAATTAACCTTTCAAGGTTTTCTTATGAACTAACGATATGCCTGGTATCTTGATTTATTTATGACACTTGGGTACTCAGAAGTTTCACCTTTATCTATATTTTGTTTGTATTGTAAGTAATCTGTTTTCCACAGCACTCATTTATCAGGTCCAGATGTAAATGGGGGGGGGGGGTCATCATTTTTTGTGGTGGACCATTGTCCCATCCCCCCTGAGAATAACCAGAATGGAGGCCAATTTGGTCACCATACAGGTTGTTTTGTGTGGTCTTTGGATGGATAAGAACTTCATGTTACATGAATTGATTCAGTCATTTGTATTTCTGAAGCTGGATTATTACACATATATATATATGCATAGATTATATTGCATATAGATTTTTTTTCCTAATTTTTGTGGTCAGATGACAAATTTTAGAACAGGCTTATGAATTTTTTCTATATGATCAATTCTGCTTGCTGAAATATCCATATTAGATTAAAAAAAAAAACATAATCTGGTGTGCCATCAGAATCTCGAGTTATTTTTGCTCTCTTCTGCAGGTATGGCTCTGATTACTACACGGATACCAAACAGGCCCAGATCTAGAAAAAAAAAATGTTGGGGCAGTTGCCAAATGAGTAAATTGAACTAGGAAGATAAAGCAGGCTAAGTGAGTGTATCACCATTCTTAACAAATTTACCTCCATTTCAGTGGTCTAAAAAATGTCTCTTGAAAGGTATGATGTTTAATAATATTTGGCCTCCATTCTGGTTATCATTCTCAGATGTATGAGGCAATGGTCCATCACAAAAATGATGACACCTCCTATTCACTTCTGGTTCTGATAATGATAAATGAGTGCTGTGGAAAATAGAACAAATATTGCAAGAAAATGATTCACATAAAAGAAATGTGATCTTGATGGAATTTAGATGTGTCTGCTAAAAAAAATTTCCACCTCTATCAGTCTACACATTTCTCTCAGAAGCCAAGAAAATTTGGTGAATGAGAGGCTGGCTCAGTCAGCATACCAGACTTCTAACCTGCTACTTTCAATTTCCACCAAATGTCAGTATTGTGCTTGCATTCAGATTGTTTTCTATAAAAAAATTTCCCATAAAACTCTTACTATGCCCTCACTGGAAAATGCAACAATAATAATATATATGTTGTAGGCAACATCAAGAAACAATTGTGATCTGCTTTATCTATATAATATTAGAAAAATACATATAGTTATTCTTTGTTGAAAGGTTAAATTTGAAGAATTACTGTGACATCACTGTAACACTGAAGATT
Source organism: Ryuthela nishihirai (assembly GCA_038380435.1). Lineage (NCBI taxonomy): Eukaryota > Metazoa > Arthropoda > Arachnida > Araneae > Heptathelidae > Ryuthela > Ryuthela nishihirai. The sequence goes on from JAWZYU010000017.1 coordinate 8,464,507, forward strand.
TTTAGGCAGTTTAAATGCCCACATAACAGATTAATAGTATGACCAACATGGTTACTCTGAGATTCACTCTAATTCAAATGGAGAATATATCATTATTAATAACAATGTAGTAGCTTTTTGACTGAATGTCTTCAGTATTCACCAACTCACGTTCTTAGATTTTGGTGAAAATGAGAAGATAAAATAGCTAGGTCACTATATATTCTGATTTAAGTATAAGAGGTTATATATGTGTCATGTATTAGAACACATAATTTTTTTTTTTTTTTTCATTTTTTAACCTAGAAATCACCTTGTATCTTTCCCACTATTAATTTTATTATGAGAGGGGGGGGGGGAAAGCTAATTTGGATTATTCATTTTTTCCCCTATAAATGTTTGTTATTAAATGAAAATAGATGCATGATAATCTTTTTGTACACATTTCTGTGATTTATTAATTGTGACCCTGACAAGTAAGTTTTAAGTTCTCACGAAGGTTGAGGTTCCTCTGAGGGACATTCTTTATTTTTTGCAGCTTGGGCTAAAAGGTCAAGTCTCAAGGACTCTGAGAAAATAGGGGAAGGGGATCCACATGGGAGGCTATCATTATTTCCTACCAGCTGTCCACTGGACAGCTGGTAGGAAATAATGATAGCCTCCCATCAAAGCAATCCAGTGTGTTCTTTAGTTATATACAAGGTGTGACTATAACACACAGGGTTGCAATTTAACTTCCCATCTGACAGACAACAGCTTTTCCAAGTCCATCAGTATCCCTTTTCTCAATGAAGGCAAAATGGGATAAATTCTCAGTACAGGCACATTTTGGACTCAAACCTCTGAACTGCAGATTGCAAGTCTGGCAAATTGGGCTTCTATGTCATTGAGGCTCAATTTATTATATATATATTATATGAATTATATTCATATTCTAAGAATTTTTTTGATAAAATTGCATTGTCTATCTTTATAATGATGAGAATAAATAGTTAAGAAATAATAGGAAATCACAGATATGCACCTGTTGGTGATATGTCGACAATTTTCTCCTTTATTCATTAGTTGGGTGGGATCTGAGCCTACAATCTTCTGATAACATGTCAGGTGCTCTGATCACTAAGCTACCAGCCGCCAAACAACTAATTCTTATGCTTGATACGAAGTATGTTGACTTAAAAGAAGAGCAATGCATCTTGACATGTGCTGGTTGTGTGCACTAACCTGGAAAGTACCTTCTAGACCAGAACCAGTCTTCAATCACAGTCAGACACATCCCCAACGACCAGGCCCAGATCTAGGAAAATTTGAAATGGAAGCAAGACACTTGATTTCTAATGCAATATAACATTTCCCCTCTCCATTTTATGGGTTTTCAAAAAATTTCTTGAAAAATGCAAGAGCACCCGACAAATTATCAGGAGGTCGTGTGTTCAGATCCCATGTGGCTAATCACAATTTTACCTCTATGTTTATTCGAGTTGAAATTTTTTATTATTACACACATTGTATTTTATGATTATTTCTGTTGACATAACTATATTTGGGAATGCTGTAGAATTACTGCCTGAATTTTGTACTAATAGGGGCAGGGGTGGCTCAGTCGGTAGCGCGCCAGGCTCATAATCTGTAGTTCCCAGGTTCGAGTCCCAGCTGGGTCAGCGTTGAGATTTATCTCCGCAAAATTCCCCGCCCTGCCCACGGTCAGTAGGGGACACCGATGGGCTTGGAAAAGCCGCCGTCCGTCGGATGGGACGTTAAGCCGTGGCCCCGTGTGTGGGAGAGCCATACCCTGTGCACGTTAAAGAACACGCTGGATGGCCTTGACGGGAGGCTACCATCTGTCTCCCAACAGCTGTTCCAGTGGGTCCCCTCCCCCAACCTTCTCTGAGCCTTCGGGGTCCATGCGACCTGGCCATTTAGCCCATGGTGTGCAAAAAAGTGCCGCTCAGAGGTTAAACAACCCAACCCAACCCTTTGTACTAATAATTTACTGCTATGAAAACGTATTAAGCACAAAGCACTTAAAATTCCAACATTTTCTATCTACGTAAGCAATATGGTAGAAGAAAATTATTTCAATCCCATGAGACCCATCATGCTGACAATAGTATGTTAAATTTATTATTCCTAATATTTGTCTGCAATCAATAGGAATTAAAATCAGATTCTTTTTATACTCAGGTTTCCGTTTAAAGATGATTTTTGAAGAATTGTAGCTATAACTTGTGATGGATCTTCATCAAACCTTTCCATGTATAGTACCCTAGGTGTTGAAATGAATATTGAGAGGATGCAAAATTGGTTTCTACATCCATCAGATCCAAATTTAAAAGTATACATTTTTTTAGATGCATGCCATATGCTGAAATTAATGAGAAATTTGATTGCAGATCACAAACTTATAATAAATAGTTCAACAGGTGGAAAAATTATGTGGGAATATTTTGTCAAATTAAATACCTTGCAAGAACAAGGTCTTCATACTGCAAATAAACTTGTAAGAAGCCATATTGAATGGTGGAGGCAAAAAATGAAAGTGAGATTAGCAGCACAAACATAAACAATTCAATGGATAATGCATTATTCTTCTGTGAAAAAAAAGCCATTGATGGGTTTCAAGGTGTTGGTCCAACAGCAGAATTTTCAAAGCAGATCAACATGATATTTGATCTGCTGAATTTTTGCCACCGAATTGGGAATGGACCAAAAAAAAAAACATTTCTTTAAAATATAAAGATGAAATTCTAAATAATGTCAACAAAAGCATCTTTTACTTAAAGTGCTTGAAAACCAGTGATGGAGTGCCACTTTACCAGACAAAAAGAAAATTTGCTGTTATTGGCTTTATTGCTGATTTAATGAGTATAAAATGTTTGGCAGAAACATTGGTATGGTCAGATGTTCCAGTACTGAAATATTTGCTCACCAAAAAATTTAGGACCATTATTAAGATGTTTTATTAAGGACCATTATTAAGATTGATTATTAAGGACCATTATTAAGATTGATTATTAAGGACCATTATTAAGATTGATTATTAAGGACCATTATTAAGATTGATTATTAAGGACCATTATTAAGATGTTTTTTGCAACTGTAAGAAATAGAGGTGGGAATAATAACAATCCTACAGCATTGCAGTTCCGATCTGCATATCGAAAATGCTTCACTAGCTCATGTATGACCATCTTCCAATTCAAACTTTGAGCTAGATTCTAGTAGATCCCTTTTAGTAGACTATTATTATATATCATCAGAAGAAACATTTACCAATTCCCCATCATTTTTGGTATTTATAAGAGTGCTTTTTCGTGTGTCCGAAATTGTAACTTCAATACAAAGCCAGCATTTGGATTTCTTTCTATATTTTCTTGTAACACTTACAGCAATGTACCCTCCGGATCCGAAATTTCATAATATTTTCACGATCTACAACCCGAAACACCTGCAGACGCCAATTTTCGCGTTTCTAGCACTCGTAGATCACGGTTTGACCTATGCAAAAACTATCAAACCGGTGAAATGGAGGTCTATGTGACCTCCATTTCGCCTCAAAAGACACGTCAGAGGTCAAATTTAGTTTTTTCGAGATCTACGACCCGGATTACCCTTAAGTGCAAATTTTCACAGTTGTACCACTTCTGCACCATAGAATGATCCACTTCAGCCTTCAGTCACTCACTTAAAATCGTCTATATATATATATGAACGTTGAATTCTAAATTTGTAAGTTCACAAACCGAAAATAATCAGAAATATTCAGCGTTTTTTACTTTTATACGTTTAAGGCTCGAATTGATAAATCATTTGAAAAAAATGAATTATTTGCTACCGTTCATAGCGTACAACGTAATAAAAATTTGAATTAATCGCTAGGTTAGAGCATTTTAATACAGAATAATCATGATACTAATAATTTGCAGTATTAAAATGATCTAACCTATCTGTTAATTCAAATTTTTATTCCTTGAAGTATATTTTATAATTTGAAGATGTGACAAATAACATACGTACTAACATGTGACGTTTGGACTCGCCAATTGTAATAGAAGTCCTGGCGTAGATATCCTAGCAATTTAAAACGTTATAATTGGCTAAACAAGAAAGAATAATCATGATACTAATAACTTGCATTGCATTCTTTTTAGCCAATTACGTTTTAAATTACTTTTGCAATTTACAAGGATATCTACGCCATAAGACTTCTATTACAATTGTCGAGTACAAACGTCACATGTTAGAACATATGTTACATCACATGTCATTTGAAGAGTTTACCAAAGAGTCAATCAAAACGATCACTTCAGTGCGAAGGGACTTCAGTGCAAGAGGAATGCGGTTTGTTTTGATCGAACGGCCATCAATTTTCTTCGTTTAAAAAATATACTTGCTCAAGCGTTCTATAAGTTTTATTAGTTCAGTTAAAATACTTAGAAATAATATGCATTTGAATGGTAAAATCATAGCATAAATGCTTCTATGTTTAAAAGTCATTGAAAAGCGAAACGTCCACAGAAGGTAATGTTAACAAGGCAAGCATATCGTTCCCAGCGCCCTCTACTAGTATGGGCCACTTTTTCTGCCAGATTTTAATAGGCGAATGACGCACTATACTCCTGGGCACTATAGCTAAGGCCCTGGTGCAGCTGCACCACTAGATAAGACACTGCATTCAATACAAATAAAATCAATTTGATAATTTTTAAACCAGTTCAATACAATGAGAATTGCCTGCAGTAGCGAGATTTTTACTTTTAAACCAGTTCATACAATGAGAATGCTGCAGTAGCGAGTTTTTTTTACCACAAAAATTGCGCTCTCTAGCGGCAGCTGGGGTCACGGTTTGAGCTAAATTCTCTATTCTTGAAGGTAAATATTAAAATCTAATATTTTTATAATTAAATCAAAACTTTTTAAGAAAAAATGTGTAAAGTATGTCCATGTTACAATAAAATGATATGCTATTTCGTATTCCATAAGCAACATTTTGTGATTTATATCTAAAATGCAGAACAGCTGGAATGCAAAGCTGGAACGAACGAAATGCCAATCAGATCTTTTTTGATGAACGTAGGGCAAAGAAGGTCTAAGGAGAAGAAGGCTTGCTTCGCACAAGCGTAAGTGGCGCCGTTCTGCGGAATTTTACCGAAGCTGAACGTGGCAAATTGATGTGCATGCACAAAAACAACTGTAAGGGGCTATCTGCGCATGCGCAGTGCAATCATTTTTAGTCCACGGCAGCTGTAGTTTGTCTTACTCTTGGTATATTTATAGCGATTTAATCAGTGTTTCAACCTGTCTAACACCCATGACTGTTTGGCATAGTGATAGCTGACCCTAAAGTTATTCAGTGAGTATTTTATCCCGTTCAGGAGTATATTTTACGATACCTGGAAAAGCCGTTGTATGTTTATTTTGAGTAATTTTGCAGAATTTTTAAAATTAATATGTAAATTAATACATTTAATCATCTTGCGAACATGTAAGTCAATGTATGTTGCAGTTTGGTGTTCCCTGGAGCATATCGACATATATAGGTGTCTGCAGTTTGTTCTAATAGTAAATTTTTTTATGGTTGATACCAGAAGTGCTTGCTGCCATCTATTGACAGTTTATACAAGTAAGAAACTCGATGTGACTTTAATTGAAAATATCCTAAATTCTATAAAATATAATTAAACAAAACATGTTGTCTCGCATTAAGCCATAAATTTCAATTTATTATAATATATTAAATATAGTAGAATGTTCAAAGTATTAAAATTTTTATGTTGAGCATAGCTACCTCTTGTTTTACAAAATGAGATTTTATTAAGGAAAATAATTTAATTAATCCTTGTGAAAAGCAAATCATGATGTTAAAATTTAAGAAATGGACACTTTGAGCAAAGTCAAAGTGTATGTAAAATTAGTCACGTGGTGTAAGCTATTGAAAACCTTGCTGGGCAGTGGAAGAATAACGCAAGGAACTGGCTCCTCTCCTGGCTAGGTGGCTTCACTGCAATACACGAATTTGCCATGTTTAGAGGGCGCTGCAATCGAAAAGTTTACATTACGTCTATGGAAGCTAGCTCTCTTCTCCCTTAGACACTCCTTGCGTAGGGGGCGTGGCGTTTTCAAGTCGGTTTCAGCATTTTGGCAAACGGTAAAATATTCCCTCTAGTTTTTACATGTAGTCGAACTCGAGTCCAGAACCAAGGAGAGTTATTTGCCAGAATTACACTATAGGTGTTATAACAGACTGCTGAATTTCTGTTGTTGTCAGTATCATTTTTATCGTCTTTTATAAGAATTTCATGTAGTTTTCAATGATTTGATATTTTTCACTTGTTCTAACAGGAGCGCCTTGCTACTTTGCTACATTTGTTTTGTCGTCATATAGTTCTTGTAGTATGTCGATAGTTTGATAGATCATTTCTTTCAGCTAAGGCTTGGGAGTACTGGCCAGTATGATTTCACTCGAAAGTTAGTCTATATTGGTTTATTATTTGCAATTTAAAATCTGCAAATAAGTTGCAAATTAAAATCTGGGTTTTAAATGATTTTTCAGACAGCTGGATTTGCCCATCTTTGGTTTTGAAGTCCTCACTATCTGCTGTATTTTTTTCACTGATGTTTCAAAATTTTTTAACCCGTTCCACGAACGGTTTGCTAAATTCTTCGAGCGTTTCCGTAACCTATTGGCCCAAAATATTGGTTTTAATTATCGATTATTTAATGATTCTATTTTAATGTTTCGTCTATAATGTTATGTAGGCCCGGATCTAGGAAAAAATCGAGGTGGCGGGAAGAAACAATCGAAGTGAAAAAATGTAAAGTGTGGCAGGGGGAGGTATACTAGAATGGAAATCCAGTCTCTTAACATTTTCCCCCCCATTTTACAGGTCTTTAAAAATTTACTTGAAAAATGGCTGAAATATAAATAAGTTTAATATTTTTGCCTCTTTTACCCTTACTAGCATTGTGAGTGAAGAGGGGGCATGGATTCCTGCCCTCCTAGATTTGCCCCAGATATAATTTCTTAACTTCTTTAATCTTATTCATATACAACAAAAACAAAATGTTTTGATGGGCATTTCTATAATAGATCATACATAAAATGTAATTAAATAGATTTTTAAATAAAATATGAGCCATCTTCACAGACCTACTATGGCATATAAACTGACAGGCTCCTGTCAGATCTCTGTGGCAAACAGCTGCTTGAGGGGTATTTTATTTATTATTTTGTTGCAATTGCTGTAATAAAAATAAAAATTTCCTTGCAGGAATATTACAATTAGAACAATGTGTATTGTTGAAATATATTAAGCTTTCAGTATATTTAAATTTAAATACAGTGTTGTTGGTGATGAAAAAGTCATCAAACATGACGCTCCATTTTTTATTACTTTTTGGAAAGTGTAGAAAGTTTACTTCTTAGAAAATGTAGAAAGCTTATGATGATATTATTATGTTCCTTTATTCTTGTGGTCTTGTCATACCAATATATTTTGATGTAAAATCTTCTGTATTTTTATAATTTAGTGGCATAAGGTATACACCATCATCTATAGGACATGAATGTCTGCCCTTCATGATTAAATTCAATATATTGGTACTAGATTTGATAGGAATTATATATTGGTATTTTTTCAATGTATTTAGCATATAATTTATTTGGACAAATGAATTCAAGCTCATTGTCTTGAGCTGGGTGGGGCATGATTTGGATTGACCCAATGTTGTATAGCCAGTGGCGGACTGGCCAGGATGTCAGCTTGCCAGATGGCACGTTGGCCCTTGATGAAGTGGGCCCCCTTAAACATTAGACAATATGTTAAAAATGATAGCCTTATAGTTGTGGGTGGGCCCCCTTTGTCTTCTGGCAACCAATATTTTAGACCCAGTCTGCCACTGTGTATAGCATAATATCAGCAGTGGAGGAGAGATTGATCAGTACCCATTAGTTAAGTGGTCAGAGCACTTGGCATCATCAAGCCATGGGTTCAAATCTCACCAAGCTCAAGACAAATGATTCCATTACACCCATCTTCAGCCTCTTACTTAAACAGTTTAATGGTGATTAAATACTGAGTAAATATAATTTGTTTTAGGATGATGATGTATTAGTATATTGTTCATATTTGTATTCTTGAAAACTTAATTGTAAAGCTTCAGTTTGGCTCTATTTTTTCTTTTATTGATTATGTAAATACAATATCCAGCATCTTGACCTAATTTATGTATAGCATTTATTTCTTTATTTAGACAATAGTTTTCCAGTATCCATACACACTATAAAACATAGATCTATGTTTTGTATAGCGTGTATGGATACTGGAAAAACTACTCATCTGGGATACCATATTGACTCATCTATGAGTACCATATTTTATTGCATATAAGGTGCATCCCCATTTCAGCAAATTTTCATTCAGTTATTGAATTTTTTTTACAATTCAGTTTTTCCTAATTATTGTCAGCAGACAATATTTAGGAAAAAAAACCCATTTAACATGTTTAAGCATTTAATAAATGTGTATAGGATCAGTTAACTAGTTGGATGACCAGAGTTAAAGAAAGAGTTCTGGGGCTTTGAAAATTCACTCTGATGGACTGATGTACCAGGAACATGGGGATGTCTGGTCATCCTAGTTTGACAGTTTGCAATTGATAACTTTTGTTATAAAATTCTAGTGTCAAATTTTCCATTACCTGCTTCAGTGACCAAATTATTTTATAACAGGACTGCCACTGCTTTTCTATTAGTAAAACATCAGCTCATGCTGTATGCTTATGTTATCTTTGCATATGGCATATCATTATGTCACCTTATTAAAGTTATATATATATATAAACCCCTAACTTCCTCTAATGCACCTTAAAATAAAAATAAAGAATACCTATCATGAAATCACTTACTGGATTCATGTTAACTTTAGAAAAAGTAGGGTATCAGTAATTTTTTTGCAATTGGTAAGAGAAATCCCTTTTGGGCTATGACTCTTGGCAAGCTGATTTCAAATATTACTGAGACTGACCCTGTGAAATTTTCCTTTTTGTCAGGGGAAAGATAGGAAAGGGAAGAACAAAATTTTTAGTAAAGTATGACAGTCCTTAACATCACAAGCTTTCATTTGATGTGTAACTCTTTACTCAGCCTTCACATTTGGAAGATACAATGGAACAATTGTTTCCCACATTCACTCTTTTTTTTGGGGGGGGGGGGGGAAGAAAGCATTTTTTACAACCTGCGACACTCTCCACATTATAAGCATTTTATGCATGGCATTCAGCCTTTACATTCCAAAGATATGGAACAATCATTTATACATTCCTGCCTTGTTTAGGGTATAGGAAGGAATCAATGGGGAGGGGGACTTTTTGAAACCTTGGATTTCTTTTTTATGTATATCATTATTTTTTGCCTCTTATTCCAAAAAATATAGTGTAGCAATCATTTTAAATTTCCATTTTTTCCTGGGATTAAATTCTTTTGTAGTGTATGACACTCCACATGTCACAAGCTTTTATTTGACACATAACTCATTGCATTTGGCCTTTGCTTTTGAAGCTGTGGTGGTATAACTATCTTGACACAAACTGACAAAGCAACAAATGAAGAGCCAGAAGCAATAGGAATATAGTAAAAAGAAAATATCTTTTCTAAAAAATTTCTAAAAGAAAACCTTCAGTAGAAATTCTAGTATAATGTTTAATCATAAAGTTCATATGCCACTCAGCTCAGGATAATTTATCTATTAAAAATTTTACTTTAGTCTACAAGCAAGTGTTTATAAGTTTTTAATAATACTCTAGTAGTGTGGCGAGTTGTAAACGACTTCCTATGTAACAAAGTGTCATCCAATAAAATGTATAAAACCTTGTAATGTTTCTGTTCATTGAATTCATCGTAGCTGTTATTAGTGAAAATCATAATGAACAGCTCGTAGCTCACTGGTCAGAGCAGGGTTTGTAACATACTTAGTTCAACACAGTGTTTCAGTTAACTAACAATTGTAGTAATTTATTGTAGTATTGTAATTAATTGTAGTAATATAACTTGGTGTGACTTATATGGAAGGCCTAGCAAATATGTTAATTTACAGCTTGATGATTAAATGATTTTATAGCACTTTCTAGAGGAAATATATATTTTTAAATATTAGAGCATACTTAATGGAGACTTTTTTTCTAGGTAGAATCTATGGAGGGTGAGATTAAAAAAGCTCTAGATACATCAAAATTCAAAAGCATAGGAATAGGAGGTGGAGGTTGCATTAGTGAAGGGGAAGCATATGAAACTGATTCAGGAGTTGTTTTTGTGAAAAGAAATTCCAAAGCCGAGGTAAATATATTTTTTGAATACAAGGTATCCAGAAAGTTTATTAAACTTTCCAAAATGAAATGTAATGAGATATTGGTGCCTCCAATATAAAATACAAATTAATTGTGTAAAGATGCTATTACTAATTACTTAAAATGCTAATTAACTGTAAAGGCACTATTGCTAATTAAAATATTTATTGTAAAAGTGCTTTTCATTTACGTGGTAAAGCATGAAGATTAAGATCACCCAGGAATTTTATAGCAAAATTATAGGGTATATTACAGAGTAAATTTTTTATTACTAAATGAATTATTAAAATTTTCAGAAACCTGACACTTTAAGGGTAGTGCCCTCTAATGTGGAGAAAGGTGGAAAATGAGAAAACTTTGAACAAATCAGAAAAACAAATGTAACCACAGAAGAAATATTTTTTCACTGTGATCAGCCAAAAAAAACATTTTTTTTTTAATAACTAATGAAAGAATTATAGCATGTTGCATTCCAAATTAATGAGCATTTTTGGTTTTATGAAAATAAAATAGCAAAAATGATGACAGGTTTAATTCTAATTGAGCTTTTTTCTTTAGTTATGTAAGACTCTAAAATTAAATGATGCCTGCCCTGCCAAATACGGCATTACAGGCTAATCGGAGCTACTCTAAAATTTTGTACCCCCACGAACCCCCTGTTCACTGGAAGAACACCATCATTTTTCTTTTACATCTTTCTCTTTTTATTTAACAAAAGATATGTACAATATATACACTTAGGGTACTACTTAGTACCCTTTACAAATAATAATTAAAATATGTAACATTTTCATTTAAATATAATAACACTTGACTTTTGAAGTTTTCGGACTTCGAAATTCATCTTGACACATATCTTCTTGGTATTATAATCTTCTCATCGTCACCGTAGGAGGGGAGATTTATCCCCTCCCATTAGTCTTTATAAACAATCTTCTTATCTTCTAGTTTTTCCTTTGACATATTGACTCATCATTTTTAATATAATCTTCTCATAACGTAGGAGGAGAACTCAGTCCCCTCCCACGGTAGGAGGAGAACCAGTCCCCTCCCTATAGTCTATTATTATAAAGTTCTGAGTATTATCATAAACATATCTCATATCTCTAACTTGAGATCTTAAATCCGTTAATTCCCAAAGAAGATTTAATCTATCACGACCAAGTCTCACTAAGCTATTTCCTCTTATATTCAGTACCCGAGGACAATCAAAAATGTAGTGAAGGGCTCCCGCTTCTCGGGAGCCACAAACACACGAGCACTTTTTTATATTAAATCTATTATAATACTTTGGGAAATTGCCATGATCTGTAAAGACTTGATTTGAGTAAAAGTCTGTCGACATTCTTTTAAGAGAAACTTTCTTTATATCTTCCTGTTGTATCCTTTTGCTCCCATCTAGATTGCCATATCTTAATACTTTTTTGTCTTAATCGCGTCTTAAGACTATCTTTAGAAATAGGTACTTCAACATCAACTGTATCTTTCTGCATGCTCTTTTTGCATGATCATCTGCCAGCTCGTTTCCTGGACAACCTTGATGACTGTTAACCCAATGAAAGTTTATCTTCCTGCCTTCTTCAAGTGCTGTTAAAATATTCTTAATTCTATCCACTGTTGGATTTTTGTGTTTTATTCTCTGCAGCGCATATAGTGCAGACTGACTGTCTGAGTATAAGTCCACTTCTTGATCTGAACTGATGGTAGCAAACCATTCTACAGCCTTTAATATTGCGAAGATTTCAGCTTGAAAAACAGTAGCTGAGTGTGACAGTCTATATTCTTTTTGAATTATTGGACTTGCACCTTTATAGATGCACATGGATGCTCCAGTGTGCTCTTCCATTCTGGATCCATCTGTATATATTCTTGTGTCGTTATTTGAATCCTCTGGCGGGATCTTGTCCCACCTTATTTGAGTTTGTTTAGCTGGGTGTGTTACCCATTTAGTGATTTGGTTTTCAATATGATCACTTTCTATTAACTCTTCCCAGAGTTCTACATTTTGTTCTAGTATAAAGCTTCTACATATTGCTGCTTCTTGTTCTGTAATCAGTTCTAGTGGAAGTGTTCCTGCTAGAACCTGAAGAGCAGATGTTAATGTCGTTTTAAAACATCTTGTTATACCCAAGAGGGCTAATCTTTGAATCTGTTGTAATTTCTGTACAATTCTCACAGTCCCACCTTGGGGCCACCATGCCCCACAAGCATATGTTACTATCCTTTCAATCCCTCTCTTATATAATTCTTTCTTTACTACTCCTTTTAGCCCCCATGTCCTAGTTGACATTCTGTGTAGGGCGTTCAATATTCTAGCACATCTTTAACGTTATTTAAATGGCATAACCAGTTTCTTTTATCGTCCACCCATTTTTAGTTATGTAAAAAAAAAGAAATGGTTGCGCTTGTTTACGCTTGCACAGTTCATCAATAGTTGGGGTTATCTTGCTAAGATAGAGTCGCAAGTCTTCTTCAACATCCAGCCTGTTCCCATTTTTTTTTTTAATGCAGTTAAAGATGAAAAACCAGTTTCACATAAATAAGTTGTGAAAGGTAACAAATATTTGACTGCAATTCTTGACAAAGTCTGATATTCCTTCTCCATTCCAATCCAAAAACTAATCAATGGCTTTTTGGAACAAATGCTTTTTAAACTATTGTCACAAGATATCTCAATCAACTCTTCTTTATTGGATAATGGAAAATCTAGTGAGCTTTGAGCTCTCATGGCATACCCCAAAATATTTTACTGCGTATCCTACTTTGAGAACCCCTACTCTGACACTGATTAGGCAGTTGAAGCTTAATTTTGGAAAACATGATAATTAAAAGTAGGTAACCATCCTCTCAGATCTTCTACTATGGCATATAAACTGACAGGCTCCTGTCAGACCTCTGTGGCAAGCAGCTGCTTGAGGGGGTATTTATTTATTTTTATAAATTACATATCAATGTAAAGGATATTTCTTTCTGAATAATATAATATTTATCTGAAACATGATTTTTATTTCTTTTTATAATTATTTTCAGTATGGTATATTTTAAAACATTGGCCAGTGTTAAACAATGTGACTTAGTGCTGCTAACATTCATAGGAATTTGTATTTATCGAAATGGAGGAACACTTGGTTGTTTTTTTTTCCCTGAATATAATACATTTTAATCTTTGAGTAGTGCATTTTGGGGATCTTGGTTAAGTGCACCAATTTTAAAATAAAAAATTTCTAAAGGTGGGGGGAGGTTAAAAAACCTCTATTTGTAACATTGAAAATGGTGGGTAGGTTAAAAAGCCCTCAATGAAATTGTATCATCTTCCATCTGTAGGAGGTCCCATGCCAAGGAAATCCTTGTTGCTTCCATATCAGAGACCTTATTCATTTTCAAAGTTGGGTTGTTTTGCCTCTGAGCAGCATTTTTTTGCATGCAATGGGCTAAATGACCAGGTCAATAGGAACCCAAAGGCTTGCATAATGTTGGTGGAAGGGGACTCACTGGGCAGCTGTTAGACATAACCTCTAATAAAGTTATCTAGCATGTTTTTCAATGTGCACAGGATATGGCTCTACTGCATATGGGTTGTTTTACCTCTGAATGGTACATTTTTGCACACAACGGGCTAAATGGCCAGGCCACCAGGGGCCCCAAGGGCTCGCAGAAAGTTGGGGAGGGGGTAAGGACCCATTGTGCAGCTGTTAGGAGATAGATATTAGCCTCTCGTCAAGGCCATCCATCATGTTCTTTAGCATGACATGGGTATACGTATTTGAAAAGGCCACCTTCTGTCAGATGGTGGCCTTTCCAAATACAGTGGTATTCCCTACTGAAAAGGGCAGGGAGGGGAGTTTTGTGGAGATAAATCTCAACACTGGTCCAAGAGGGACCCTAACCTGAGAGCTGCAGATTACAAGCCTGGCACGCTACTAACTGAGCCACCTCCTGCATTTTTGGCCACAATTTTACGTCCTATTTGATGGATGGTGACCTTTCCAAGTCCATTGGTATCCCATTTCTGAGCTAGGGCAAGATGATCAACTAACAGAGTTAAATCTCAGCACTGGAACAGATGGAATTCAAACCTAAGAACTGCAGATTACGAGCCTGGTACACTACTGACTGAGCCTACCCCTCATTCTCAGGAAATGAAAAAAGATAAAATATTTTTGTTTTTTTTTCCTGAAAACCCTCCCAAAAAATTGAGAAATAACCTAAAGTGAAGTTAAAAAAATCTGTTCTGAATTTTGGGACAAATGATAAAAATAATTTCTAAAAATACTGAAGAGTAATAGAAAACTGAAAAAAAAAAAAAAAAAATTCGGAAGTATGTGTTTGGTAATTGCTTCCAAAATCATTTGATTAAAAGAAAACACCTCAAAAACTTTGGATATTTTCAAAGGATTAAACTTTGGAGTTTAAATCAGAAGGTTGGTTCAGGAAGGAGGAATGAAAAGATGGAGACCAGTTTGTTAGGTCATGTTAAAAGTTCCAGCACTTTGCAGAATGCAATCAGAATGCAGTTCTATGTGCCATGAAACCTGTTCGTGAGGGGTCGGATCCACGTAAAATAAGAGATCAAGTGTTGATGCTATCATGGTGAATTTAAGATCAAAATTCATGATGCACTAGTGTATGAGTTTAAACTTGCGAATACCATGGCCCAGGTAGCCCGTAGCATATGCAAAGTATATGGAGAGGAGAGTGTAGCAGTTTGTATGGCACAGACATAGTTCAAATAGTTTAGTGAAGGTGATGAGACCATGGAGCATGTGCCAAGATCTTGATGACCCCCTGTTCTAGACAACAAGGTCCTGAGGCAGTGCTTGAGGCTGACCCCCATCAATATATGAAGAGATGGCCACCAAGCTTCATACCTGTGTCAAGACTGTGGAATCGCCTACACCAGTCGGGAAAGGTCAGAAAATTGGATAGATTGGCTCCTCATGCTCTTACTGAACAGAACAAAGTGAAATTCCTTCCTCTCACACCTCAAGTGCAAGCTTCTACTCCACAGGATCCTGACATCTGATGAAAAATGGATCCTATACAACAATGGCCAACTGTCATATCAGTGGAGGAACCACCAAAATAGGTGCCAAAACCCAACCTTCATCCCCCATGGTGCTGTTGACTGTGTTTTGGACAGTGACCAGTATTGTACATTAAGAGCTGTTGCATCCTGAGAAACAATTACTGTTGTTGTACACTTGGAGAGGTTATGACATGTGAATGTTAAACTCAAGGAATTTGAGCCTGATTTGGTGAATAGTCATTAGCCACTGCTGTTATGGGATAACACTAGGCTGCATACATCTGTCGTGCCCTATAACACAATTGCTGAACTCTGGAAGTTCTGCCATATATCCGCCATATTCCTACAATATTTCACCAATGGACTACCACCTATTTCATGCACTGGACAATCATATACAGCAGAGACAGTTCTGTAACTGGGAGAGGGACTGCAGGACATTTTCACCCATAATAGTACTCAATTCTATCAGAAGGGTATTTTTGACATCAAGCAATATTGGGGTAAGGTCGTTGCATGTGCTGGTGATTACTTTGATGAATAACAGTGCTTCTCGTGAACATCAGGTGTGTTTATTTCTGACAGTGCAAAAGTACTGCAACTTTACATGACCTGATACCATACATTGCATATATGGAATGGTAATTAGAGCACTAGAAGGAATTATGAGATAAAAAAGGTATGATTTTTCAAGTTTAAATTATCTGCTTTTATGAGAAACATCTAAAAAATTGAAACTGGAATTCCTCTTTTTTTTTAAATAAAGTTTCGTTTTTTTACTAGCAGTGCTGACCAGCGCCTATGCTTTGTGGAAATTTGATGTCACTACAGCGTGACACTACAGATTTGATACTATAGTGCTTGAAGGCTCTGGAAAATTTAATGTTTGAAATTTTGGTGTTAGAGTACAAGATCAGGAAGTTTACATTGGCAGTAATGATATACCCTCTTACCCCCAGGGAAGGGGAGGAAATGCAACTTTTTTGTTTTCAGAGATAAATGAAAAATTCTTTTTGTATTGTGTAGATACTAATAAAATAATTATTTGCATTTTCCAAATCATCCATAAATTCAAATGCCAACTTTTAGATAGTGCTGAAAATGGAAAACTTCAATAGTTGGAAAATGCCAAAAGTTTTAGTGAATATTGCTAATTTCATGGGAAAAGGTGATGGTTAAGAGCTTTGCATTGGCAGTGATTAGCCACCTGAACTCCACAAAGGTTGGGAAATGCAGTTTCTTTTAAAAAGAAATGAAAAACAAATTTGTAGAAGATACTAGTAAAATGTTACATATTATTTGCATTTTCACATAATCCATTAGTTCTAGTTACCACTGTTAGAGAAAAAAAAACTTCATTCTCTTAGAACTCTGACATGTCATTCAAAAGTAACTTCTTTCTCTTCATCTCCTTCCTGCCTTAGTGTGAAATGCAAAATGTGGATCACATATGGAAGCAGATCACTTAGGAAACAAGCATCTCATATTTACCAGAAACAATGTTACTTTTGTAGTTACCTCATGTTCATCATTTCAAGTCCAAACACATGCAGACATGGAACATCATCAGAGTCTTCTCTCTCTTGGAAATCTTACAGATGTTCTTTGCTCTGACTATACTGTGCACTTGTTCAGTTGAAGCAGTACTACAGATCACAGTTCTGCACATCAGTCTAGGATTTGGTGATTAGAGTGTTGGATGCTCCCCACCATCAAGTCTTCTGTACATGTGGGCTGTCCACACCTCACTGGTCAAGAATTTTTATGTTGAGACTGACGAATCATTTTCACTATTTTGCTGTCCATCAGTTGTCTCTATGATATTCTTGAAAGTTGTGATCCCTGCCAGGCCATTTCACTTGGGACTATTTTCATCCTAAGTGAGGAATCACCATACAGAATCCATTAGATTTGCATAGCTATGTGATATATTAGATAGCATTGCTATGTGGACATCAACATCAGTCCTTATAGATGGAGAAGTAATGATAGTCCCAGTCAACAGCTGAGCCATTTCTACCTTGGTCCACTCTTTCTTCTTCCTACAATTTTTATTTCTGCAGGACAGGGAAGGCATATCCAACTATTGTAGAATATTACAAGTTATATGCTATGTAAAATATTAATTTATTATATTAATTTTAGTCTTTGTTAAAACTGTATAACTTATCCTTAAATTTCCCACATCCATTACAATTACATTATTTCTTTAAATACTTGCCATGGACACGACATTGCAACATGTAGTGCTTAATTGTTGGGGAGGGGGGCAAGCATCGATTTGAAACAGTTGGGGACTGGTTCAATCGATGCTTGACCCCCTCTCCCCTCTCATGACCCAAAGACCAATAACCAATTGAAAGAAATCTGAGATGTGATTCCATATGTGATCTATACTTTGCATTTCACGCTAAGGCAGGAAGAAGATAAAGAGAGAGAAGTTATTTTTGAGTGACATGTCGGAGTCAAAGGATGGTGAGATCCTCTGTTCTTGTGACCTGTTGTAGAATCCAGAGTGATAATGAACCTAGTTTTCCTTGCAGCAGGGTAGAGAAACTTTTTTTTAAGGCATTGGTGCTTATGAATAAAGAGAAACAGATGAAAGGTGCTTGTTTACTGTGGAGAGAATCTGCTATTAGCAGGGCCAGACTTTGACTTTCAGAGGCCCTAAGTTACAATATGTTTAAGAGACACCCAAATTTTGAAAGTGGAAATAAGTTATATATTTTTTATTTTGATTTAAGGGAATTTTTAAAAATATGAAATTGATTTGTTGCAAAAATTTTACTAGTGCAGGTTCACAATAATGAGTGTTTAAAATTGTCACAATAATGAGTGTTAAAAAGTGTTTGCACAATAGATTAATTTGAATATAAAATTTCGTGACACAGTAATCTTAAATTTTTGAGGCCCCTCACAATTGTGAGGCCTTAAGCTATAACTTAGCCTATGCATAAGTATGGCTCTGACTAGTAGTAAGGCTGAACAGTATTAATTTTTTCAGTGATAAGGTGCTATCCAATGCGAGTCCTGATTCCCACTTCACAAGTGATAAGAATTTCTAGCAGGGAAATACCAATTAAGTATTCCCATTGAACAACCACTTAATGCATCTGTAGAATGATATAAACACCAAGGTTTTAAATCTTTCAGTGGTGAAGACAGAAAATACTATCTTCCAATTTTTGGCATATACTTGCTACTAGGGAAATTGACAAGGTTGGGAGAAGTTGAAATTTTTGTATTAGATATTTGCAATAGTTTCTCATATTGTTAAGGATCAAAGAGGTCACATGGTGTTATAATGGTTGTTCCATTGGAGCAAGACTACTTTAAACAGGTACATTTGCATATTTACAAGGGAGAATTAACAACAATAAAATCATATTACTTCTTTAACATTCGAAATTCCTCTGTAAGAAAACAATTGCCCACAGCAATTATATCAGAAGATGCTGATATGAACTTTTAATTGCATTGATAGTGTTCTTGGAGGACAATCCAAATAGTTTTCATTTGTTTTTGAAGTTAAGTAAATGGGTTCTCTATGTAAAACCTTATTTGTATGCTATAGTTACTTATAGTAGTTTATTTCACTCCTGAGAAACAAATAGATCACATGAAGTTGTAAAGTACATTGAGTCAGAAAAAATCATATTTCAATCAGGTGTACATTGATATAACAGATTTAACACAACTGAATTAAATTAAAAACTTAATCACCATCCGAGCTGTTTTATTGCTTTAGAAATCAAAGTAGCATTTTGATTGGTGAATACAGGATAGTAGGGATGTTAGTCACTTCTTGTTGTAATATATGAAGTAGGTCCTTTCCTGTTGCACAGATCACACAATGATATTCAGACCTATTTTGATATACTAAAACAATAATAAAACCTCAGATAGTGATTAAGTTTTTAAAGTACATTGATATGTTGAAGACAAGAAATACATATAACTCTAGTGAGGCTTATAAATACTTTTAATATCTATATAAGGGAAGCATTGTAGGTGAAAAGATTATTTCAAAATTTTGCTGAGTATGAATTATATGAAATTTGTAATTTCATTGCTTTATTTTTTTTATATTGGGGTATGAAACATATTTTAAATACACTGATACTACTCTTTGAAGATTTAAGTACATATTTTGTTTCTAAGTAGTATGGAACTTGGCAGTGTGCTTTTTGTGTAAATTGGATAAATTAAAACTTGGTAATGTTGATAGGAAAAATTTAAGTATAATTATTTTACAGACACCATTACTGCTCTGAATTTCAATTCATCTTATGTTTGTGCAAATGCATCATGTATGAGCATATTGCATTATGAAATCATTTACATGAAATATGTTATTTGGCTAACCTTTTTAAATTTCTCATTTTTAAGATTTTGCAACTTGCAAAAGTAATTCATATTTTGTACATATATCTCTGGGCCTAATAATGTCTAAAGGATGACTATTGGTTGCAAAAAGAAAAACAAACATGAAATTTATGAAAAGATTCATTTATTGTGTGTTTCAAATGAGCATTTTATTTAAACTGTGGACTGGGTGTGCATAGTTTAAGTACTGTTAACCTTCTTTTATTGTTTAAAGTGTTCCATTTATATATATTCCACTTTATTTTACGAAGTAGTCTTGGCATTCTTACCTATTTTTATTATTGGAGTATTTAGAGCTAAGAGTAAAATTATTTGAAAGAGAAAGAGTAAATGCATACATGAAATTTGTGGAAAGACATTCACAAAAGACATTCACAAATCCAAATTTGGATTTGTGAATGTCCTACGGATCATCTACTGATGGACATATTCTATGAAGAGATATTTTTCATTGTGGAAAGGGTTTATTTATTATATAATATTTGTCTAAAAATTTTCCTTTCTTCACTCAATATACTTAGAGTGTTAGGATAAAAATTCAGAATGTTGAAATGGCGATTATTGACATGAAAAGAAATTGTGAATATGAAATTTGTCAAAAGAATTATTTGGTGATAGCGGTTTCCATGATAGGCAGTTTTATATGGGATGAGTGTTGCCATCTAGTGGAATTGGTATGATTAACTCTGTTAATAAACTTAGTATTTTTCTTGTTTGGATAGAGGTAAAAAATAAATCTGTTATTAGCGAAATGTGTTTTATTAATTCTCTTAAAGGCATTGCAACTCAAGATTTATTTGTTTTGTTTTACAATGGTCATAGAAAGTATAGGTGCTTCTGTAGAAGATGAACTTTATAATATAAAATCACTGATTTTTGTGAATATGAGAATCATACTTTAAACGAATTCCCAAATGTGTCTCTAATTCACTTTAATATCAGAAGTTTGAGGCAAAACTTTAATGAATTAATTGTGCTGGACAACTATGGCTACTTTTCTTTTTTTTTCTACCCTGATGAGGAGTGGTCAACCACACAGGGTCCTGGTGCTGACCATATAAACCCACTGGACTGGACAGATATATGGCACTGAGCTTGATTATGGATCCTGATTTTGCTGCACTGGTGGGCTTCTGTGGAGGGAAAATCTTCCGCTGTGTTTTCTGTTTGTTTGTGGGTTGACAGCCCCAAGTGAATAGATTCACAGGATATGTTTATCAGCTGGTGGATAATCCTGAGCAGAGGTCATCGCAGGCACCTGAACTCTTTGCTTCTATTGGCATCGTCAAATTCTACATTGGAGGAAGTCTTCCAGTGTAGATGGCTTCAGCCTTTAGTAGTGGGGGAACGGGTCTTTGCCCCATATCTGCGATTAGGGGGCTGTTTGATATTGTCGGCATTCCCTCTCTCAATAAACATAGTTTCTTTAAACATCCCACTAACCATTTTCTCTCCATAGGTAATTGGAATGTGAGGACTCTGCACAGAGCTTTTTCTCTTGATGTCCTCACACAAGAATTCCACCATTATAATTTAGATATTCTCGGCTTGCAAGAGACCAGATGGACAGATAAAGGTCAGATTCTTAAAAATAATCTTAAATTTCTCTTTTCAGAGAGGGACGACAATAAGCATCACCAAGGCGTGGGTCTGCTTCTCAGCAGACACGCTAATGATGCTCTTCTAGGATATGAGTGCATTAGTGAAAGGTTTCTTACAGCAAAATTTCAGACAAGTGTTAAAGACTTCAATGTTATCTGCTGTTATGCCCCCTCTGAGGATGCCAATGAGGATGAGAAGGATAGGTTTTATGAACAATTTCAGGATATTTTGAATTCTGTCAAGAAAGAAGATATTATCCTTGTTCTAGGTGACTTCAATGCCAAAGTTGGTACTGACTCTGACCTTTGGGGAGGGGTGATAGGCCCTTTTGGTATTGGTAGCCGCAATGGGCAACGCCTCCTACAGGTAAGTAAACTCGATGGTTTCAGAATAACTAACATTTATTACAAACACCGCAACATACACAAGTACACATGGGTTTCACCCGATGGACTGCATAAGAATATGATTAATTATATATTAATTAACAACAAATGGGCTAGTTCTGTTAGGAATACCAGGTCATATAGGGGAGCTGAAATTGGACCTGACCATTACCTTGTTAAAAGTGTCTTGCAACTTAAACTTAAAAAGTGTTGTGCTAGGGTTAAAAAATTTACTTTTAATACTGAAGCTCTGAAAGATCCAGTTATAGCCAAAGCTTACCATGATAGGTTACTTAGTCATTATGACAGTCATGGTATGCTTACTACTGAAGTTGAGGAAGAATGGGATCATTTTAAACAGGCTTTTTTGGACACTAACAGTACTCTTTTGGGAAAAAGGAGCAGAAGAGGTAGAATTATCTAAGTGATAAGGCACTTGAGCTTATTTCGGAAAGAAAGAACTGCAGGAATGTCCTTAATCAATACCCTACTAGTCCTAATAGAAAGCATTACAGAGAACTTAATAGACGTGTAAAAGATCAGTTAGCTGCTGATAAGAATCTTTGGCTTGATGGTTTGGCTGACAAAGCCGAGGAAGCAGTTAGACAGCACAACAGCAGAGAGCTGTACCAGACAGTTAATGTTTTGTGTGGTAGAAAATGGACAGCTATACAGGGATTGAAGGATAAACAAGGTAAGGTTATAGAAGGTGAGGATTCTGTCATGGCTAGGTGGGCTGAGCATTTCAGTGATATTCTAAACAATGTAGTTAGTTCTACTCCCATTGTTTGCAATGATGATAGATGCATTGGCGGCTTTAATGTTGGCCCTATAACACAATCTGAAGTTATTTTGGCTGTTTCTAAACTTAAACTACATAAATCCCCAGGGGTAGATGAAATTACTACCGAAATGTTTAGAGCTGGGAATGTTTCGGTTACCACTTGGATGACTGAAATTCTTAATATCTTTTATGATAAAGGCATGGTTCCTAAGGATTTCACCAGAGCTATTGTTATCCCTATTTCCAAAAAAGGTGATTGCAGTTCTTGTGATAACTATAGGGGTATCAGCCTACTCTCTGTTCCAGGTAAAGTTCTTTCCATGATTGTGCTTAATAGAATTAAGAATCTGGTTGACAGTCAATTGCGTGATGAGCAATGTGGATTCAGAAGTGGTAGGGGATGTGTGGATCAGATATTTTCACTTAGGCATATTCTTGAGAAATGTTTAGAATTTCAGAAACCTTTGGTTGCTAGCTTTGTTGATTTCAAAAAGGCTTTCGACCCTGTTGATCCTCATAATTTGTGGTTGATTGTGAGATCATATGGTATACTAGACAAGTTAGTTAACCTAATGAAAGCTCTCTATAATAACAGTGAGTCGTATGTGAGAGTTGGTAAGTCTTGTAGCAATTGGTTTAGCATTACTTCTGGTGTTTGACAAAGTTGCATTTTGTCTCCTTTTCTCTTTAGTTTGGTTATTGATTATGTTATGCGAAATTCACTTGAAGGGAAAGATTTTGACCTTAAATGGGCTGGAGATAAGAAAATTTCTGATTTAGATTATGCTGATGATTTAGCCCTTTTGGCAGATGATGTTGGTGAG
This sequence comes from Ryuthela nishihirai, assembly GCA_038380435.1. NCBI lineage: Eukaryota > Metazoa > Arthropoda > Arachnida > Araneae > Heptathelidae > Ryuthela > Ryuthela nishihirai. The sequence continues at coordinate 8,487,838 of JAWZYU010000017.1, forward strand.
ACTGGTAGTAGAGTAGGTTTGGTTATAAACAGAGAGAAAACTAAAAGGATGAAAATTGGTCAGGCAGGCTGTGATTCAGTTAATCTGAATGGTTGCAGTCTTGAGCAGGTGTCACAGTTTAATTATCTTGGGAGCTATGTAACAGATAATGGTGATGTGCGGCATGAGATTAACAGACGAATAGGGATTGCTGCCATGACTTTTAAGAATCTATGGAGAGTGTGGAGAAATAGGCATATACACCTAAAGACTAAAATTAGACTGTATAATAGTTTGGTTCTTTCTAGGGTTAGTTATGGTAGTGAAACTTGGACACTTTGTAAACAAGATAATAGGAAACTAGATGCTTTTGATTCCAGATGCTTATGCCATATCTTGGGCATTAGGTGGTTCAACTTTGTAACTAATGATGAGGTTAGGCAAAGGAGTTTGCAACCTCCTTTAAGCAGCATATTGTGCAGAGAGAGACTCCGTTGGTTTGGCCATGTTGCCTGTATGAATAATTATAGATTGACGAATAGGGTTATGAACAGTATGCCTGAAGGCCTCAGAAAGAAGGGAAGACCTAGGATGCGGTGGGCAGACAATGTCAAACAGGACCTTGTTAGAATTGGTGTGCAGTGGCCAGATGCAATAGATGTAGCTCAGGATAGACTTGCTTGGAGAACTAAATTGCACGGTCTGGTTGGACCTCCGTAGCCCATGTCTGCTTGAGGATGATGATGATGATGAATGGAGCAGATGGATTACAGATTTGATGTGATATTGTTGTCTGGAAAATGGGGGAAAGTTGAAGAGGTTGAATTATATAATATAGAAGGATACCATAAGTTATTATCAGTGTAGGGAATATAACCAATCAGGAGGAGTATTAATATATATTAGGAAATATTCTTTTATCCAGCTAAGTTTTCATTTGTTGAGTGTAGAGGTAATCCATCTCCACATAGATAACATTGGTCTGTTATTCTAATGTATAGGCACACCATAAATGATGCATGCAAAGACATGAGCACACCATAAATATTTTTTAATGATGAACTGCAGGAGAAAGTATATTCATTGAGGATAAATAATGTTCTTTTTATTGTAGATATAAATGTAGATGTTTTAAAAGAATCTAGATAGGTAACTTTGTTTTTATATTAACTTTAATAAAAAAAACTTATACTTAATACTTATTTTATTGTAACTTTAATGAGTGAGTTTAATTGCTCATTGCTGCCATTCCAAATTAAAAATATATCATTGACATAGCAACACCAGAAGATGGATAAAATTGCTGGCAAGTTGAATAATTTTGTTTTTAGGTCTTGAAGGACAATCACGGACAGGATGCCAGAAAGGGATGAGCCCATGGGGGCCCCTGAGTCCTGCCTATAGATTTGGTTACCAAACTGGAAATAATTGTTTTTAATGACAAGTTTTAGAGTCTCATGAATGGTGTTGATTTCAGGAAGGAAAATTTTTGTCCCCTTAATAATTTTTCTCCAAAATAACATGACAGTATCAAAAACTGGAGTGGATGGGAATAAGCAGACTAAGTCAAATGTGACTAATTTGCTGTCAGGAGGAATAGGAAGATCTTGAGTTTGTTGAGAAATTCCGTCACGAATCAAAATAAGCAGTGGGTATAGAGTAAACATATAAAATGCAATTTAGGAATGAAAGGAGTAATATTTGAAATACTGTTGGCAAAGAAAACTGTTCTCCAGAGGCACTTCGCTTATTTGGCACCAAATTTTACAAGTCCTTACCACTGGATATGAGAGATGAAAACAATTTGACTGTCTTCAAGAAGAAATTGCATACACATATTAACTGTTATGAGTCCTACTTTTTAAGGTCAATCATTTAAATCTTTTATTTGTAATTAATGAATACTAATGTACCTGTTTTTGTTATTGATGTATCAAGTTACACTAAGAATTGATTGTTATTCCCATTATTGATTACCTAAATATGAAGTTGGTAATTAAAACGGAATCCAGACGAGCAGTTTAGCCCCTTGGTTCCAGCATGTAATAACTAAAATTATGTGTGTGGTTTTTTATTTTTCGTTCTCTATTTTGTTGGTTTTGTGTATTTGTGTTTCCACTATTTGTACTTTTACATATAGGAATTTTTGTGATATATATATATATGAGTGTCTTATAAGATTATGAGTGAAATATCATATATGATGATTATGAGTGGAAATAAATGCTACTACTATTACTTCAATGTTAAGTTTGTACTTTGAGTCATCAGAATCATTATTTCTTCTGCATCTTATACCAAATGTCATCACTTCAGCAGAACCTGCCTGTAATGAGTGGGAAAGTCAGCAAAGGAAAAAAGGAGAGAAACAGTAGTGATTATTGCTCTTGCCTCTCCCAAACTATAACCAGCAGTCAGAATAAATGCAACAGCAGAATAGATGTTTTCCCATGTGATGTGTGTGTGTGGCACAATCACTGCAAGTTTAAGCATAAAATATTGATGGGAAACAAATGTTCCTCAAGTTCTCTTTTAGTTAAAAACAAACTAACTGATGTTTTCACTTTGCCATCTGTCTGTCTGTCCATAGACATTCAACTTCTTTGTTTTTAGAGATAAATTAAAAATTCTTTTTGGGTTTGATAGGTCTTTATGAAATGTTATGATTCATATTTTCAGAATTTCTCAATAACTACAATTTCACCCTTTAATGGTAAAATAAATTGAAAATTTTAACTGAATGTTGCAAGTGATGTAATTAATTATGTTAGAAATCTGAAATTTTGGTGGTGAAATGTGTAAAGTTTGCATTGACAGCAGTGATTTTTCATTCTTCCCTCCGAATGGTGGGTGGGAAAACATATTTTTTTTTAAGTGATAATTTTTTTTTAGAGATAAATTTAAAATTCTTTTTTAGTTGAATATGTATTGATAAACTTGCAGTGCACACTTTTTGAATCTCTCAAAGTTTTAATTGGGCCATCTGACAGTGAGAAATGTTGAAAATTTCAAAACTTTAAAGGAATATGCAAACTATATACTTCAAATTTTATATTCTAGTTGTAGAGTGTGATGTTAAAGGGGTTTATTTAACATCATCCCATCATCCCCAGGAGAGTTGGAAAATGCAACTTTTTGTTTCAAGAGATCAGTATAAATATAAACGTAGCGGGAAAGTCATAATAATGTCCTTAAGAATAGTTGTATGAGAATATTTTATTTGTTGATGCTCATAGTTTATAGAAGAAATTATCAAACATGGTGGCATAAAGTGATGTTAAAAAGCTATAACAATTCACTAATACTGTGGTTGCACAGTTATTGTGATTTCAGACATTATCCATCGTCAGATTGTTAGAAGATAAATGAAGTATGAAGACTCCAACTGAAGTTCTTTAAATTTTAGAAAAAGAACAATATGACATGCAAGTCATGTTGTATCAAATGTGATATACTAAGATGCACATTTTTAATATTCATTATGTGGGCTGAGGAAGTTCACTCACCATTAATGAGTGAATTTTCTGAATGTGGCTTGTTACTTTCCAAACTCAGAAAAATTAGAACAGTGAAATATTTCCAGGGGAAGTAATATCAATGCCATTGAATGCAGTATAATTTATTTCATTGCATGGTCTTTTTTTTAATGCATATAAAAGTAGTAAAAATGTTTTGTCCTCCCTTCCATCTTTCCACTCGTTCCAATGTGGAAACATTGGTGCCACTTTTGCTCTAGCTTGTGGTAAAAAGTGCTGGCTAGTCAGATTTTTCTGAAATTTCCCACCCTTGCTCATTATTGATGATCATATAATATTACATTGGTTTCCCAATTTAATGATGCCCCTCTCATAGGACCTCCATGCATTTGATTAATGATGAAGTCTCAACAATGTCAGTGCAATAGCATTTGATTTTCATACTCAGCCAAGGAAGGTGCTCATAAGCTACCCTGTTATCATTTTTTGACCAATCAAAGCACTCTAAAGTCAAGTGTTTTGTCAGCCAATCACAGCACTCTAGTGGCAATCACATTTATCAGTCTCAGAGTCCATCTCTTTTTGTTTTGCCTTTGCAATGCAAACATCATACTGTGATTTTTACTAAATTAAATATTCACGGCCCCAAAAGTGAATGTGGAAGAAAAACAAGAAATCATTTTCTGTGCAAACAAAGCAAGAAAGTATTTCAAAACATGAAAATGTCATTAAACTCAAGGGGAAGTTGAAGGTTACAAACTCCACTCCTCACATTTGAAGTTTCTTGGTATGCCATTGAATTTAACTCTCTTTACAACTGTGGTGGATTATTAAATTTATTGCTTAGTAGTGTATATAGTGTTTAAATTAGAATTTAAATCTTTACATTGTGAGTTTAACTGTAATGATACTAAATGTTTTCACACATGTAGAGAAAAACGAAAACTTTATGTAAGAATAAAACTTGTTCTTTTATACTAATGCATGAGTTTGATAAAAAAAAAATCACATGGATAACAATTAAAAAAAAATATATAAAAGTGCTCAAATTTTATCCATTAATTTTTTATATAGGTACTTCCTATTTAGGGGGTTTGGTTGGTGCATTGGTAGCATGCTAAGCTCCTAATCTGATGTTCCCAAGTCTGAGTTTCAACTGTGTTAGTATTGAGATTTATCTCTGCCTACCCCCACCCTGCCCTCAGTGAGCAAAGGGACACCATTGGGCTCGAAAAGCCACTGTTTGTCAAATGGGACATTAAGTTATGGCCCCATGTGCAGCAGAGCTATACCCAGTGCACGTTAAAGAATACACTTGATGGCCTTGACTGGAAGCTAACAGCTGTCCAATGGGCTCCCTTCCCCCAATCTTCTCTGAGCCCTTAGGGTCCTTGTGATCTGTCTATTTAGCCAATTATGTGCAAAAAAAGGGATGCTCAGAGAAAAACAACCCAATTAACCATTTCTATTAAAATAAATTTAATAAATAATGGAAGTATTTTTTCTTTCTGTATTTTTTTCTGTATATTTATGCTTGTTTCCACATAAGATGTCATACTATTAGTTCTTTTTCAGGCAAAGCAGATGTTTGAGGGGGAGTTAGAAGGATTAAATGGAATTTTAGCCACACAAACTATAAGAGTTCCAAAACCCATAATGGTAAGTTAAAACTTTTTATTATTATTACTATTAATTATAAAATTTCCATAAATGCCTGAATACAAACTGATCCATAGAAAAAGCTATTCTGAGAAAAAATGTTGGCATCAACACTGGTATCTTTTTATGCAGTGGGTTCCAAAATTTGATATACCAAGGGACAAGTATATAAACGTTTTTGGAAATTATGTTGAAAACTAAATGCTCTGTTCATGTAAATTTGCTGCTTTGTATTTACTTTCTGGCTTGCTGATTATCTCTCATAAAAGTTTCCTGGTTTAAGTCCCACCTCGGCCAGCATTTAGATTTTTCTTTGCAAAATTCTCACCTTTGGTCATTAGGGGACCCCTGTGAGCTTGGAAAGGCTGCAGTCTGACAGATGGGATGTAAAGCCATGGGCCCCCATGTGAGAGAGAGAGAGAGAGAGAGCGATACCCTGTGCACATTAAAGAATGAACTGGGTGGCCTACCATCTGTCTCCTGACACTTGTCCAGTGGGTACCCCCAACCTTCTTTGAGCCTTGGGGTCCTTATGACCTGACTATTTAGCCATGTGAGCAAAAAAAGTGCTGCTCAGAGGTAAAACAATCCAGTCCAACCTGTGAAGACAATTTCATGAAATGACAAGAAAGGAAAACTTGAGACAGATTTTCATTTAATATAAGTTCTGTTTCTGCTGTACTAATTTAACCCTTACAGGGTCTATGTAATGAGATCCCACCATCCTCTCAGACCTAATATGGTGTATAAACTGACAGCCTCCTGTCAGACATCTGTGGCAAGGAGTTGCTTGAGTGAGGGGGGGGGGGGATATTTATTTAAATTAGAACAAATTTTAATGAAGTTTGTGTTTAACTTTTTTTTGTTGTTGTTTTAGATCTATTAGTCATGCTGATTACAAATATATCAGTGATTTGTACATGTCATCAACTAACCTTACAAAAATGATATTTATATAGAACATTAACTATATGTCATAATACATCTATATGTAATTGCCAAAAACATTGCATGATCATATAAAAATGAAGCAAAGTTGCATTAATTATATTTATTTTTAGATTATAGATATTAATATTTTATGCTTTTATAATTAAATTATCGTTTTTATTTTTATATATATATATTGATATTATTTCCGCGGAGTTATATATCAGCATTGATCTTTTGGAGTTATAATACATTTACAGTTTTTATAATGAGAAAGTCTTGCAATTTGTTGCTGTGGATATTTTATTTAACATTGCTTTAGGTTATTTCATTTTTTAATTTTTTTTTTTGGTTTGCCAGTCAAAAACTTAATCTTTGATCATTTGATGAGAATGAATGAGGTCTTGGATACAGAAGTGCATATCACATATTATATCAAATATTGTATCGGTTGTGTACTAGGAATTGTGGTAGCATAAACGTTAGCATTAAGTGCCCCCCCCCCCCCTTGAGAATTCTGGTAAGGGTAATAGAAGCAAAAAATTCTTAAACTTGTGCATTTTTCAAGAAATTTTTTTAAAGATCTCTAAAATGGAGGGAAATGTTATATTATAGCGGAAATCCAGTTTCTTGCTGCTGCCTCCTCCCTTCCTTTTTCCCACCTCAATTGAGTTTCTTTCCCCCTGCCCTCCCTTAATTTTTCTCTTGATCCAGGCCTGCATACCACACAAATAAATAAAAATCCCTTCAAACAGCTGCTTGCCACAGAGGTTTGACAGGAACTAGTCAGTTTATATGAAATAATATAGAAGGACAGGAGATACCCTTTCAATGAATTCATGAAGCATTTCACAGGTCAGTGGCCATTTGTTTGTGCCCATTACTAGAGCAGCACAAATAAGTGTTTGTATGCAATTTGTGTGGTAAGGAAATTTGATTTTCTAAAAATAGTTATTTGTGTGGCTAATGAATCCATCTACAGATCACCCAGAAAGATACAAGGATTAACATTCAATTAGTGAATAAATGCTTAATCGCTTTGAGTGATTTAAAATAATTGATCATTTATGCAAGTTTCCACACAGCTGGGAAGTCAATTTCTGCAAATTAAGCAATTTTCAGTGTTGCTAAATTTAACTTTAACGCTATAAAAAGTAAAGGATCATAAAGTAATACGTCATAATTGCATTTAACCTAGCATGACATTTCATTAAACAAAGGTTATGCAATTGTAAGTATGACTTACTGGTTTCATATCACTGCAAAAAAATTCAGTCTGCCAAGCAGTAAATTATCATGTTGAAGTGGCAAAGTACAATTGGGTTCCAGATTGTACTTTGACCATAGTATGCTATGCTTTGCATGTAGCACTGTGCAGCGATGGGTACTGGCAGAGAATCGGTTGCCAAACTCAAGATGGCATCAAACAGTTAAAAAGTTGTTTTATTGAAAAAAAAAATTATTTCTAATAGTGTAGTTAAGACGAGAATTTGTAAGCATAATATTAGAATTTTAGTTTTGATTCAGATATAAATAGTCTGATTTTGTTTCCACATTTTGGAACATTCAACTATAATATGTACTCTGGGAATGGGGAAGCTGATTTTGGTTCCTGTCAGCTCTGTGACCCATGATCTCATACATTGGTACTAAAAGGGTGGCAGGGCATATATCCTAGCAGTAATGGCAGCATAACTGAAGACACTAGATTTTTCATATCTGGAAAAGCATAGGAACATTCTAAAATAATGGGAATTAAATAAGAAAATAAATTTCCTAAATAAGTTTTTTCCAATCTGTGCATCCAACATTTTGTAATTTTTTAAATGTTCTGTGGCAAATAGCTGCTCAAGGGGGTATTTATTATTTTAATTTTTGTATAGCTTCCAAAAGTTTCATTCTTCTTTGCAATGAAGTACTTTTCCTGCTTTCTGAGTGTATTTTATATATGTATATCAACAATAAATGACAATCACAAATAAGCTTGATTTCACAAAATTCATTGTTTAAATGAACAAAGTTCTAGGGTTATGGCAATATTACTAAGCATCAGTTATAAAATTTACAATTAGCAAATCAACTTAACCCCCTGTTATGCATGCTTTCCCTTTCTTTTGTTGGTCTTATGGCTATTGCTATCATTTAGATGGCAGTTTACAGCTAGAATATCTTCACCATAGAGTCTCTCTACTATAAGTTGCTTGTGTTGATGTCTGATACTCAGCTTTCCAGAACCATATATTATTCTTCAGATGTTATCATGATGCTTGTTGAGTGTTCCTCTTGTAAATGACAATTTTGATGCTAATTAGCCACTACACATACACTATTTCTTGAGAAACCAGTCTCTATCTGAGGTCATGCTGTTATATATCCTGTGACAGTTGTAAGTTGACTGCAAAAGGCATTTAATGGAGATGTCATCTGTCAGTGTCATAGAGATGAACTGCTGCCTGACACAGAAGAGATACTATGCAAGTTACGGTAAAAGCATGAGATCAGTTTTGCATAACATGTTGCTGGAAGTTAATTAAAATATTTTCCAGATAATTTAAAAAATTTCATTGGTGTGCTTCTATTTTTGATTGGAGATGGGTCAGATTATGCATTAATATTGTTTAGGTTTTTTTTTGACATAGAACTAATTTATTTTGACATAGAATATGTCTTTTGGCAGGACCCCCAGAAAAAAAATGTTACCTCATTCCATTACCGATTTGTCCCATATTAAGAAAGCGGGATAAATAGTGCATTTAGTTAATTTTATGGCAGTAAATATTTATATTTGAAAAAAAGAAGACAACAAGAAGTTTATGGAATTTATGGATTGCAGATTTGGACTGAAACTCAACATTGATCATTCTATAACGACAACTCGTGCTAATTCCTGTATAGATGTGGTGTTTTCACAGCAATTCAAAAAATTATGTTTCATATTTTAGTTATCATTGACTGATTTTGAGTATAATTGAAAATGATAAAAATGAATTGTAAAGCATGTAAAGCAATAAAGAATACAATATCAATTTGATTCAGATTTTTATTTTTCCTTCTTTCCGATACAGAAACAAGGCATGATTCAAAAGACATATTCTATGCATCATTACATTTCTATAGTGATAGAAAAGGTTTATAGATTTTTAAGGTCAGCTTCATGCTTTTTCAATTACTCTTCTATTTTTGGCTTTTGCATGTGTAATATTCTTATTCTATAATTTATTTTTGGGATCAGTATTTCAATCCATTATATTCTTCCTGTAGGGTAGATTTATTACAGTCATTTACCTTAATATTTTAACATTGTTATATATAGTAATAGGGAAAATTAACTTGAAATAGTTAGTTGAAAAAAATTGGTTTTCCTGAGTTTTATTCAAACCCACATCTCCCAGAAGCATGCCAGGAGTCATAACCACTAGACCACCAGACTAATCATTTTCTTCAACAATATGAGATATAAGCATTCCTGCATTTTATTGATTTACCATTGGCGCCATCTGTGTCAATAATCGGGCAGCCAAGCTGTCACATGTGATGGTAGTAATATTTATCACTCATGCTGACAGCATCACATAAATAATTCAATAATAAAGTATCACAGGAAAATGTCCTGTAGACAAGAAATATTTAAAATAATTAGCTGAAAAAAAATTGGTTGCTCTGAGTGTGATTTAAATTCATGTCTCCCAGAAGCATGCCAGGCATCATAACTGCTAGACCACCAGAGATTGTTTTCTTCAACACTGTGACAGATAAGCATTCCCGCATTTTGTTGATTCACCATAGGTGCTATATGTGTCAGGAATATTCTTGTCTATAGGACATTCTCCTGTGATACTTTATTACTGAATTAAGTGATAGTTACTTTAAATTTCCAAAAAAATGGAAGGTTACTGAACCACAACATGGAAATGGTGTAGTGTACTTCCTAATTTCTGGTATATATTGTGCAGGTTCCAGTTGGGAATCTCTGTTGAATTTATTTATTGTTTCGTAAATTTTGTCTCTGTTCCTATAACATGCCTGTTATCCCATTTTAGAAATATATACTGAATCTCTCTAGCTAATGTGTCTTTCTTGGCAAATAGTGCTGAGTTCTTGTAAAGCAAATGTTGAAGGCTGATTTCTTATAGTTAGTCAGATGTGTTGAATTTACATGAATAATGTTGGGAAACATATGTTAGCTTTCAATATATCATAGTTTTCATCTTAAACTTTTCTCCTCAACAAAATATCAAGGTAGGGTAAAGTTCTGGATCTTTCCAATTCATGAGTAAATTTAATTTCAATCATAATATTTAATTTCAATCATAATTCTGTTAAAACTACCCACTAATTTGTGAAATTCATCGACTGACTGCATTCCCAAAAAAAGTAACATTATCAATGAATTGAACATCAGGGATTGCAATGCTTTCTAAACCTTTAACCTAAGATATTTATCTTTATTACTACTGGCAGTTTCATCATCCAGGAACTATGCACATCACTTCAGTTGATATTATAGTAGACCTTCAATTTTAGAGACAATTTTTACTCTAATGATTCTAAAATTATTTTTATTGCCCCTCAAATATATACTTTGATTATAAAGAATAAGTAATTTGAAAAGATCCAAAACAAAATGCTGGCGATCTCTAATGGCAGATATTGGAAGAATTGGAGGATTGTTATCTCCAAAATTCTATGTATTATGTATTATTTACATAGAGGACTAAAAAAAATTAATATTATAAACTATTTAAGAATAAAAATAATTTAGGAAACATGGACAAAAATGTTTTTTTTTTAAATATTTACTGAAGTTAAAAAAATAAAAAAAAAAATAAATACCCCCTCAAGCAGCTGCTTGCCACAGAGGTCTGACAGGAGCCTGTTAGTTTATATGCCATAGTAGAAGGTCTGAGAGGATGGCAGGACCTCAGCAGAAAAACGACACATACATCCATGCCTTAATCCGGGGCTCAAACCCAGGTCCCGTAGATCAGTAGCCAAGCGTGCTAACCACTCGGCCTGAAGTTAAAATGGAAAACATTTAGTAAAATTTTGCTATATTTTACAATGATATTTAGAAAAATTTAACCTACTATAAGTCTCCAAATTTTTGACATTAATCACAATTAAATGTTCTTTCTTTTGGTATATAATGTAATAGCTGAAGCTGCCTTAACCCAAACTATATTAATGCATAATCTGTCCATAACCAATTTCAACCAAAAATAGAAGTGTACCAACGAAATTTCAATTAAATTACCTGAAAAATATTTTAATTAACTTCCAGCAACATACGTTATGCAAAACTGATCTCACATCCTTACCACCTGCAATTCCATCATCTGCCAGCCACAATAACCATTATCTTCTGTTGGGTGGCTGGTCATGTCAGGATCAGGGACAATGATTTGGCAGATGTGCTGGCAAGTCTGCCATACGTCTGTCTGGCTCTCCACTGCCAGTTTCATTCTTGAACTTCTGGCAGTGTTTTTACAACAAGCTCCAAGCACAGTGGCAGAGATCTTGGTCTGAACAGATTGATAACAAACTTTTTAGATCAAACCTATTATCAAACCATGGCAGTCATGTTTTTGCAAGAATCACACAGAGGAAGTTGTACTTACTCGTCTCTGTTCTGGCCATTTGTTTTTAATGTATTCTTTTCTTCTACCAGCAGATGACGAACCTAAGTGTGAGTTTTGTAACACCATTTTAACCATCAAACATATTTTAATTGATTGTATTGTTTTTAATGTTGACCATTGAGGGTATTTTAACTTTGTGATTTTGCATCTGAGCCTTTATTTACACTTGGACACCTTTTATCTAATGATTCATTTTTAACTCCTGTCTTTGATTTTTGTTTTATGCTTTACTGGATATTTTACCTGTTTATAATATTTATACTTTTGCTTTTTGGATTTTACACTTGTTACTTCTATTTTAAACTTTGGTTGTGGGTTTTTCACATTTGGCACAATCTGGCCTTAGTTACCATTGTGCCATAAAACCCCAAACAACCAACCAATTTGTTTTAAACTAAGTTTCATACACATTTTTTGTTATACACTTTTCTTTCTTGTTGTGTCCTTTCAGTTTTTGTTCTTTTCCTATTTTTATGTGTTACTTTTAATTTTAATTGTATGTTCCATATCTTTTACCATTTTATTTAATCTCATTTGGAACAATATATCCTTGCTCTTGCACCGTAAAATCCCAACCACCAACATCTAATTTTAAAAATAATAGTTTTTGGCTAATTTTTGGGAGGCTTTCAAAACTTTAAGAAAAAATTAGTTCGCAGTAGTTCATATCAAACTTATGAACTTAAATCAGAAGGTTTCTTTGTTATAGAGAAATGGAAAGAAGCAAATTTGCTGAGTATCCCATCTAAGAAATGAAAGCTATGATATACATAATTTGTTGAAGTGATCTATCATTTTTTAGATGTGATATACAGCAAAGTCAATTTGTTCTTTGTTTTCTTTTTTTCTTTGAACTTGGAATTTTGAAAATAGAAATTGTTGTTTGAAAATTTTCTTACATATATATTTTGTAAAAAATTTTTCACCGACCCATGATTTTGGAGAGATGTGGGTTCATGTCCTGTATGTCAGCGAAATTTTTTCCACAAAATATTTATTGATTTTATAGATATTAAAAAAGTCAAGTAATGCTGTGATTGTCATTTATGTTCTTACTTATATTTTATAAAAATATATAATTCAAGCTTGAAAAAAATAACTTTTTTTCATTTGATGCATTTTAAGCTATGATTTAAATAACTTGTTAAAGTGATCTAATAAAAAATTCATCAATGAAAAAGTTATTTTTCAACCTTGAATTATATATTTTTTATAAAATATATGTAAGAAATAAAAAAAAAATGCATCAAATGAAAAAGTTATTTTTCAAGCTTGAATTTATATATTTTTTATAAAATATATGTAAGAAGGTTTGTAAATGGTAGCTAGACATAAACTGGAAGGACAACTGTGTACCAATCCCCAGTAATGATGCACAGAACCAGCCAGGTCTAGTGCCTAATGTCCAACCCCGCCTTCTCATGGTGCAGGCTGTTAGTAGCTTTCAAAAGAGATAATTCTCTTTTGGAAAGGAACAGAAGGGGAGGGCTGCCAGTTCAGTATGGCCTACTGATCTGGTCATCTATGGCCACTTTTTTCTTTTTTTTCAACCCTGCTGAGGAGTGGTCAACTTCACAGGGTCCTGGTGCTGACCATTTATACCTACTAGACTGGACTTGTTTATGGATTTGAGCTTGATTATGGATCCTGGACTTGCTGCACTGGTGGGCCTCTGTTGAGGGAGAGTCTGCCGCTGTGTTTTCTGTTTGCTTCTGGGTTGCCAGCTCTAAGTGAACAGAGGCATGGGATACCTTAAATCAGCTGGTGGATAATCCTAATCAGAGGCCATCGCAGGTACCTGAACCTTACTTAGCTAGTTGGGCATCGTCAAGCCTAAACTGGAGTAATGTGTCTCAGGCAGGCCATATGGCTCTTGAAAAAGTCCACTTGAAAAGGTGGTGCCTGAAGTTCCTACCAGCATCGGTGACTTCAGCCTTTAGCGGAGGAGGAACGGGTCTTTGCCCCATCCCTTCGATCAGGGGGCTGTTTGATATTGTTGGCCATACCTCTCTGAATAAACCTAGTTTCTTTAAAGCTCCTACTAATCGTTTTCTCTCTGCAGGATTGTGAGAACGTTACATAGAGGTTATTCTCTTGATGTTCTCACACAGGAATTCCATTATTATAATCTAGATATTCTAGGCTTTCAAGAGACCAGATGGGCAGGTAAAGGTGAGATACTTAAAAATAACTTTAAATTTTCTCTTTTTAGGCAAGGAGGATGGAAAGTATCTCCAAAGTGTAGGTTTGCTTCTCAGCAGACATGCTAGTGATGCTCTTCTAGGATATGACTGCATTAAAGAAAGATTTCTTACAGCAAAATTTAAAACAAAAACTAAAGACTTGAATGTCATCTGTTGTTTATGCCTCCACAGAGGACTGATCAGAATGAGAAGGATATGTTTTACAGACAGTTTCATGATATTTTGAATTCTGTGAAGAAAGGAGATATTTCTCTTGTGCTACATGACTTCATTGCTAAAGTTGGAACTGACTCTGACCTTTGGGTAGGAGTTTTAGGTCCCTTTGGCATTGGTTATTCCAATTGGAATCGGAAACATCTCTTACAGGTAAGTAAACTTTTAATGGTTTGTGAATAACTAACACACTACAAACACCGGGACATTTATAAATATACATGGATTTCACTTGATGGATTGCACAGGAATATGATAGATTATATTTTAATTAACAGCAAATGGGCTACTAATCCTACTAATCATTTTTTCTCTGCAGGAATGTGAGGACATTACATAGAGATTATTCCCTGTATATAATCTCCTGTATGATAATCTCTATATAATCTCTATATATCAGCCTGTATGATAATCTCTATATAATGTAATTTCGGCTCCCCTGTATGATCTGGTGATCATACAGGGTGGTCAAAAGCATCTTGCAGCTGAAGCTTAATAAATGTTGTGTTAAGGGTAAGAAAATTACCTTCAACACCAAAGGTCTGAAAGATCCAGATAGAGCCAAAAGCATACCATGATAGGCTGTTTAGTCATTATGACAATTGTCATTTGCTTACTGCTGAAGTTGAGAAAGAATGGGATCAGTTTTAACAGTCTTTTTTTGAAACCAACAGTACTCTTTTGGGTAAAAGGGAACAGAGAAAACAAAATTATTTGAGTGATAAGGCTATGAAACATTTCTGAAAGAAGGAAGTGCAGGATTAATATGAATCGACACCCTGCTAGCCCTAACAGAAAGCATTACAATGAGCTTAATAAACATGTAAAGGATCAGCTAACAGCTGATAAGAATCTTTTGCTTGATTGCTTGGCTGACAAAGCTGAGGAAGCAGTTAGAGAGCACAACAGCAGGGGTTGTACCAGATTGTTAATGTTTTATGTGGGAAGAAACAGACAGGTACACAGGAATTGAGGGATAAACATGGCAAGGTGGTTGAAGGTGAGGATTCTGTGATGGCTAGGTGGGCTGAGCATTTCAGAGATGTTCTAAATAATGTGATTATTTCTGCTCCCATTGTTTGTAATAAGGATAGATGTATTACTGGCTTTTGTGATGACCCTATATCACATTCCGAAGTTACATTGGCTATCTCTAAATTAAAACTGCATAAATCCCCAGGGGTGGACAAAATAACCACTGAAATGTTTAGAGCTGAGAACATTTTATATAGGTATGTATATATGTATGTCCATCCATCGGTGTTCCCAAATGTGCATGTACTTGAAATGTTAGCAGATGTAAAAGTAAACTTGAATAAATAAGTAAATACAATCAATATGTACATAGTGTTGTCATGTGTTTTAAAGTTTATAACTGATGTAACTCATGAAAGATATTGTTGAAAAAATGAGTTTTGCTTTGAGTGAGATACAAACCCATGACCTCCTGATAACAAACCAGATACTTCTGAGCTATTGAAAACTACCTATTTTTTCAACAAATTTTGATCATAAACTTTCCTAGTGCAGTAATCACTTATAATGCCATGTATTATTGGGAAAGGAACAGCCAAGTTGCCTCAGATGTCGAAATAATTATTTATGTAGTCAACATTCCTTACTAACATTGCTCAATGCAAGTTCCAATAGTATAGAAATTTGCAGGTAATGTTCCTGTAGACATGATATTCATGCAGCCATAAGTATCCCAGTTGAGTCTAAGTGTAATCCAGTGATTCAACACACAAGTGGTGAATTACTGGATTATACTTAGGACTACTCGTTTTTTTTTTTATGGAATTCCATTAAGTTTTCACAGAACTTAAAATTTCTTCAAAACATAGTTTGAAAACTCTAAAAAGTATAAGTAGAAATTGCGCTCTTGGTGTTTGCAGAGAAGCCTTCCATACTTCATCAGTCCAGAGTCTTTATATTAAACCTATCTCCTTTCCATGAGCAGCTGTCTCATATGGGACTACGTTTTTCATTCCAAATTAGAAACACTTTACTATTGAAATTGTTTTCTGTTACTGCAATTCATCATAATATTAAAGAAGTATGTTGTGTATACTCCCAAGTGTTCTTAATAATGACAAAAGCTTAGCAGATTTAAATGTCTTTAGGTAGATCGTCATCACTAATTTCATTTCTACCTTCATTAGCCAAGCTGATCCAGCTCTTCATTTTTCAGTTCCTGTGGCTTTTTTTAATAATATCTTCAACTTATTCCTCATATCATCAAAGTTCAGTCAGTTAAAAATGATCTAGTGCACTTCAGTCATAATCACGAATAAGCAAATTTTGACTTGTGAATACTGAGTAAATGGTTACTAAAATTTTAGCACAAATAAGCAGATTCACACACAATTATTTCACAAGTACAAGGGTTTTACTGTATATATATATATTAATTCTCTTATTCATATGCATTAAAATCTGTCTGTGGAATATACTTAAAAAGCCCAAATCAAAATTATATAATATATTTCTAAGGCAACTGGTGCAACATCTTTTTTTTAGATATTTTACTTATGCATTTTTTTATAATCACTTAAAAATATGTATCCAACGTTCTTCTGTAGTCATAAATGAGCATGTATTATTCAGTGCTGTATATGTATCTTTTTTCTTATTCCTATCCTCACATGCATTAAATTTACATTCTAGTTGTATTTTAGCTACTAGAGTTTCAAAATAAAAATTGGTATATTCTTGTTTAAAATGAATTAAGTTAATACATTTTTGCTCTAGCTCTGAAATGTGTATGTACTTGTAGGTAATTGATTCTACTAATGGCACTGCATTAGTAATGGAATACATAAACATGACTTCTTTGTCAAAATATTCTGAAAAGCTTGGAGAACTGTTGGCTAAGTAATCTATTTCATTTCTTTCCTCCAATCCATTTAGTGCAGTTCTTTCTTCCTCTGTGCAAAGCTTGTTGTAAAAGTATTTGAATTCATGATAAATTAGACTTTAAAGTGCTAAATACTCAAGAATTAATTCCTTCAATTTTTTCATGTCTGTAGAATTATGTTACACTCATTAGGTGTTTTATCACGTGTGAATAGCAAAGTCATAAAACACCAGACTGAAATATATTAGAATTAGATAATAACATTCACAGACAGTGTAAAATGGCTGAAGGCATGAATAAAGACAGAAAAGAAGCTTCAAATAACAAAGAGGTAGATGTAAAACTACCTAGTGTGATCTATGGGATAACAATCAAAATCTTTAATAATATCCAAAATGAAAACTCATTTGTTTCCCAAACTAAACCATGTAAAAAAAATGGATCAAGTTTGGATCAGAAAAATGTTAATTAAAGAACTGCATACACTGGCATAAATACAAAAGCAACATAAACAGTATTGAACAAAAAAACAACTATATACACCATAGGAAAAAAGTTACAGCTACTCTCAGAAGTAACAAAGACAATTCTATTTAATTAAAATTCAGTTCTACAAAATTGTTAATAAAGGAAAAGGATTCATTTCATGAGGCTATCCTAAAAGCTATCAAATCACTAGGCACAAGTAAGAAATTACTAATAGCTTCAACAGTTTACTTCTCTAACATTGTTCCTTTACTATACTCAATCAGTTATAGATGTTTCAGAAGTTACTTTAAAAAATCAGCAAATAATTTTTCCTACCTGTTACTAGTACTGAGGTATTTAAAATTAACAAATCATCTGAAATTGACAACATACTATATTTGAATATAAGAAAATTGTAAGTACGGTATGAGAAGAAATTTCAAGGCTTCTAAATTTAAATTGCACCTTTCACGAAATTCCTGCTGCTCTCAGCTTTTAACTTTGAATGATGTATGTTTTATAACTTTCATGATTTTATGCCCAAGCCCCTTATACTCAGACATCTTTTATCTGATGGTTCTATTTTAACCACTGTTTTTGCATTTTTACATTATACTGGATATTTTACACGTTTATGATTTTTTACTTTGTTACCTAGCTTATACACTTGTTACTGATTTTAAATGGGTCCTATACACCCATTTTTTATTGTTGACTTATATACACGTTGTTTCTTTTTTTTTTCTCTTATTTATACTCATTCTTATTGTGGCGTTTTATTTCTGTGAATTTTAACTTTGGTTGTGGGTTAAGTGATTTTTATCGCTTTATGTCTTTTTGTTTGGCACAATATAACCTTAGCTGTCTTGCACCATAAAACTCCAACCAACCAATAATAATGCACAGATTTTGCAGACCAAACTTTACATGCTACAGCAAAGAGAGAAATTATGATATGGACTTTGTTTTTATATGTAATGACAAGTTTAGAAAAGCTTTCAAACAAGTTGTAGCTTGTTAACTTTAGAGGAATGAGAGCAAATCTGCAGATGTGTCAAGAACTTTCTGTTGGGACTTTTAAGAATCTATGGAGAATGTGGAGAAATAGGCGTATACATCGTAAGACTAACATTAGGCTGTTTAATAGTTTGGTTCTTTTTAGGGTTAGTTATGGTAGTGAAACTTGAACCCTTTGTAAACAAGATAGTAGGAAACTTGATCCTTTGATTTCTGATGCTGGCACAGTATCTATGGCATTACATGGCTCAATTTTGTAGTGATGATGAGGTTAGACAAAGGAATTGGCAACGTCCTTTGAGAGGCATATTGTGCAGAGAGAAACTATTGATTTGTTCATGTTGCCTCTATGCATTATTATAGATTAGCGAATAGGGTTATGAACAGTGTGCGTAAAGGCCTCAGTAAAAGGGCTTAGGATGCAGTTGGCAGACAGTGTCAAACAGGACCTCATTAGAATTGTAGCCAGATGTAGCTGAGGACAGATATGTTTGGAGAACTAAATTGCAGAATCTGGTTGGACCTCTGTAGCACATGGCTGCTTGAGGATGAAGTGAGAGGATTTAGTGTTCTCAAAAGGGATCTGTATGGTGAAACAGGACATTGACACTCAGAAGTGTGGCAGGTGTGTCAAAAAGCACACCAGATGCTATCAGAAAGGTTCACATAATAATCAGTGGATAAAACCCCGCGACCCAGAAAATGGTATCCACTGCTGCAGAGGTATCCCAGTTGACTGTCCACAAATCATCAGAGACAACCATTGCTTCACAGCACAGATATAAATCCTGTAGCCACAAGTTGTTGCCTCGCCAGGTAATTGAATGGCCTACCAATTGCCATGAGCTGTAATGTGTGTTACAGGTGGGTAACAAGTGGAAAATTTTGGCCACATTGGATGAGAGATACATTTATCTAGAGAGCTACAAGTCCTGGTCAATATGTTACCAACCAATCAAATAAACAACTTATCACAAGTATTATAGAAAATGTGCCAAAATTTTTCCCAATGAATTATTATAATTTAGATTATAAAGGTTATTTTTTTAAATTGAACTGATAAAAAAGGTTGGGGTGTTGCTGTTTATTTTAAGCCATATATTAGTTATACCATTAATGCTGAATTTATTATTTCTTCACTGCATTTTGAATCAATTGTTTTTGAAAGTGGTAATGTACTGTGTGGTGTTATACACTGAGAGGCCAAAAGTCATAGGAATAGCACTTAAAGTAGAATTAGCATGTTGTACTCGTAACTGATACATTGGACATCAATGCAGAATGTCGCTGCAGTAACCTACAAACCCAACATTCATTTCAGAGTAGTTGTTAATTCAACATGGCTCACATGCCGGCATGTGAGCTGGCGATATGCGTCGCACAGGAGGAAACCAATGGTTTTATGTTCTTTTAAAGTCTTTTGAAGGTTTAAGATTTTAAGTTATTTAAGTTGTGAGGATGTGCCAGCAGTCGCTGAGTCAAACTGTTGCAGTTGTATGAAAAGTGAGAACTTCAAATGAGGCATCCACCGTTCACTAATTCAAACAGACTAGTATACAGAAGCTGTTAGTGAGGCACTTAGGTCCTGAAAACAGTCTCGACTTACAACTGATGACTGATATTGTGCAGCAACAGCATATAGATGTCAACTACTGCACTAAAGAGGATCAACTATAATTTCCACATTAATAATAGAAGGAAATACAGCTAATCTACCTGTACCAGCGAGTTGCTACAACCGCAAGATCTGAACTGGTAAATATAATTTCTGTGCTCTCTATAGCACCTTTATGAGGAAAAGGATAGCTGTTAGAAGATAGTATAAGGAATCTAATTTAAGAACTAAACAGTTCAATGCATTGTTGACTCTAAGGAATTGTAAAGCACTCCTCTTGACTAAAAATCCTAATTTGTACAGTAATTAATCATGTAATTAAATCATATCCAGGAATTCTTGGATGATGCATGCCACATATGGTCAGGCATTGTCCTTTGGTAAATGGCACCAGAGAGCCCCTGAAGATCAGGTACGACCACAGGATTCAATGCTCAATGATGTAATGCTGGCTGTTCAAAGTACCGGTAATGCATACGAGGTATGTGCGTGAGTGGAATCCAATGGCACCCCATACCATAACACCAGGGGCCGGACCTGTATGGCTCTGCATCATGCATGTCTCACTGAGCCTGTCACCGCGGTGCCATCAGATACAGATTCATCATGATGCTGCATACTGAAGTGGGATTCGTCTGAAAAGACTATGTGATGCCATTCGCACATCCATGAGTGACCATTCAGGCACCATTGTAGTTGCATACACCTGTGTTGTAGAGTCAATGGTAGCCAAAGCAATGGCCGTCTAGCAAAGATGCCCCAATGCTGCAGATGACATCGAACCATACGTGCAGACACTGGTTGATGTGCAACACACTCTAACCATTGAGCTAAGGTGTTTGATGAGGCTGTATGATCATTCAAAGCCATGTGCATGAGATGTCTGTCCTCTCGTTCGTTTGTGTGACAATCCCTCACGTCAAAGAGTTCATTTCTCCTCAACCCACTGATGCCATATTCTCATCACTGTGGTAGCATTCTGTCCAACACCTGTGTTGTAGAGTCAATGGCACCTGTGTTGTTTTAACACCTCATTTAAACACCTCTTTTCACCATCATTCACATCACAGTGATGAGAATATGGCATCAGTGGGTTGAGGAGAAATGAACTCTTTGACGTGAGGGATTGTCACACAAACGAACGAGAGGACACCTGTGAGTTTTAACACCTGTGTTGTAGAGTCAATGGTAGCCAAAGCAATGGCCGTCTAGCAAAGATGCCCCAATGCTGCAGATGACATCGAACCATACGTGCAGACACTGGTTGATGTGCAACACACTCTAACCATTGAGCTAAGGTGTTTGATGAGGCTGTATGATCATTCAAAGCCATGTGCATGAGATGTCTGTCCTCTCGTTCGTTTGTGTGACAATCCCTCACGTCAAAGAGTTCATTTCTCCTCAACCCACTGATGCCATATTCTCATCACTGTGGTAGCATTCTGTCCAACACGAGCACCAGTGTCTCGGTACCATAATCCGCCTTCCCGTAATCCCACAATTCTCTCTCGATCAAAGTTGGAAACCTGGTCTTATGGATGCCGTGTTCTTCGATGGGACATACTTGATTCTTTAGTGTACAAGCAAGCTCAATTCCAGTGCTTTACAATGGCTCTTTGTAATCTCCTCTTATACCACTTCCAGGGGGCGTTACTGTCATACATGACGTGCTGTGCTTTGAATCATTTACATGTTCTCCCATTGGCTACCCATCTTGTATATTTTGGGACAATCTGATGAGTTCTTCCTGGTGCTGCACTTTTAATCACCAACAGTGTATTATCCCTATTTTTAAAAAAGGTGATAGTAGTTCTTGTGATAACTGTAGGGGTATCAGCCTGCATTCTGATCTAGGTAAAGTTCTATGCATTGGTGGACAGACAATTGCGTGATAGAGCAGTGTGGATTCAGAAGTGGTAGGGGATGTGTAGATCAGATATTTGCATTGAGAAATGTTTAGAGTTCCAGAAGCCTTTTATTACTAGCTTTGTTGATTTCAAAATGGCATTTGATTCTGTTGATCATCATAATTTGTGGTTTTATTAAAAGCAACAGATGTAAATATCAGCTGCCTCCATTTCTTTTAATTATTCCATCTCTTGTTCGTTTGATTTTCAATTGTTCCACTCAGAAAATATTCTTTAAACTTATTGATTGCACTAATATATCAGATTAAAGAGAATAGATGCAAATGCTTTATTGAAAGTTTAATAGGAGAAAAATAAGTGTAATGTTAGCTGGTGTACATTTTACTGCACATTTCTTCTATTTTTAATTCTTTCATTTGGAAAAGAAAAAAAAAAGTTATTGAATGTCTTAATGATGAAAATACTCTAGGGCTTTTTTTTTTCTTTGTTCAGAAAATAGACTGCAGAATAAATTTTTTTATCAAATTCAGTTCAAAGAGAATAAAAATAAACTTCACATGTAGTACATAACTTAATTTCTAAATTGTGGCAGGGGTGGCTCAGTCGGTAGTGAGCCAGGCTCGTAATCTGCAGTTCCCAGGTTCGAGTTCCAGTTGGGTCAGCGTTGAGATTTATCTCTTCAAAACTCCCTGCTCTGCCCACCATCAGTAGGGGACACCAGTGGGCTTGAAAAGGCTGATGTCCATTGGATGGGATGTTAAGCCATGAATGTAAATAATATTGGTTGTTTCTGTTTCCTTTTATATGTTTTTTTATTTCCAATTGTTTCTTGTAGAATAAAAGAACCTTTAAAAAAATCATTTTATTGAATGTTGGTTTAGTGAGAATATGGTCTAATGCAGTTTGATTTTCTGTATTCCTCTTATTTGAGATTTTCACTTAGAATGAACAGAATGGAATAGAAATAAGAATCTGATGTAACGACAGTCAGATTAGAGAGAATAATATTAAATATTGGTTGTTTTGACTATCTGTAAATCATTCCATTGATTTCCAAATGTTTTAGAAGTAAAGGATCTTTAACATATTCGTTTTAATGAGTTGGATCAGTAAGAATACCTGATAGTCGTGTGCAGTTTCATTTCCTATAGTCATTCCTTTTATTTGAGATTGTTTCACTAGAACGAACAGAGTGGAATAGAAATACAAGAATATATTTTAACGAAAGTTGGACTAGTGAGAATGATTTTAATATGAGCAATTTTGACTACCTGTATTAATTACATTTTATTGATTTCCTATTGTTTCTTTTAGAAGAAAATATATTTGAAATATTCTTTTTATTGAGTGTCAGATAAGTGAGAATACTTGATAGTCTTGTGCAGTTTCATTTCTTTTAGGCATTCCTCTTATTTGAGATTGTTTCACTTAGAACAAACAGAATGGAATAGATATATAAGAATCCATTTTAACGAAGGTTGGACTACCGAGTCATTTTTAATATAGGCTGTTTTGACATCCAGTAATGTATTCCATTGATTTTCAGTTGTGTCTTTTGGAAGATGATGATGATAAAATTTTTGTTTTATTGTATGTCAGGTTAGTGTGAATGCAGATAAGCCTATGCAAATTCGTTTCCAGTAGTGCATTTCTTTCATTTCCATTTGTAACGTTTAAGAGGAACAGATTTCATAAGAGTAATCCACTGTAGTGAAAAGTCAGATTAGAGAAGATAGACACAAACCTTTTGTTCAATGTCAGATTAGAGAGAATAGATGCAAATAATGGTTCTGCTGGTTTCTTGCAGTGCATTCATTTCATTTAGAATTGTTTTGGCTACTCCAAATATTTAATCACATTTTTCTTAAGGAGCAGTTTGAACTCTTGGCTGGAAATTGAATGGCCTTTCCTAAGCCAAGAAAAGACCCCAGGATTCTTTCCAATTATTGTTCAATCATATTGTTCAATGCCAAACTCATCATTTTAAGAAACCAACTACCTCAAACACCCAGCTGCAGGTAGGTTTCACATGCAAAGGCCAACACTTGACCTCCTGATCCACATAAAAATGACAATGTAAATTCTTTGTCAAGCGTGTCTGGTATCAGAATTCCTTCATATCAAATGAACAAACATAGATTGGGATGTGGTATTTCCAAAACTATATCTGGGGCAGTTTTTTCTTGGTATCTTTTTTGCAGCCTTAAAATATATTTTATATATAAATATAGAAAAAAAATAGAATTTTTCTTTTTAATTCTATAATAATAATAATGAGTAATATTTCATGTATGTATTTTATAAATGTTAAATAACAGAAGGAAATGTGAAATTTGCAGTGGAAACCAGTTGTCACATTAATGAATGTTGCATGGTAATAATAGGATCATGTGATTATTGTATATTTTCAAAGGATTGGTAATGGGCCACAGATCTCACACTTAGGGAAATGATGAGATATGGCATTCTTCATGATCGTGCTTTTGTGTGCGAGATCATGTGCCAACTGCATTGGTATTTTTTTTTTCCTTTCCAGTCTATAGTCAGCAACACTCACAGCTTTTCCTGATACAGTGACACTCAAAAATCAATGGTTAGCAATATTCATGACTTTCTCTGATACAGTGGCACTCAAAACTTTTAAAGAGCTTGAGGTTCTTCGTTTTAGAACTAAGCACTCTCTAACAGTAGAGATTTAAACTAATGGATGATGTAGAAAATGTCACAATATTTCTTTAGTACCTTACTAAACCAAATAGAATTTTTTGTTTATATCTTAAAAAAGCTGCAATTTCACTGCTGTCAATCTATGTCCGATGGCACCCTGCCCATTGTATTGGCATTCTTTATATAACCACCAAAATTTCAAGTCTCTAGCATGAATAGAGTATTTGCAGTATTTGTTATTAAATTTTTTCATTTTACAACTTTAGGATTCTCAAATAGTGGAAATTAAAACTATTGGAAATTTTGGAAAATGTGAATCTTGGTATTTTACTAGTACCTATTTAATCAAAAAAGAATTTTCCATTTATCACTAAAAACAAAAAGTTGAATGTTTTTCAAACAGATTGATGAAAGGATGAACAGATAACAAAGAGAAATCAATACTTGTTTTCCAAAAATGAGCTAAAAGAGAGGAAAAAAAGCCTAAAAAGCAAGTTTCTTAACCTTTATAATTTTACTGAAGTACAAAGCATATGATGCTATATTTGAGTTCTAGTAATTAGGCAAATGTGAAAAAAAACACCAATCTACCTATTGGATCCATATTAAAACTGTCAATCCAGGAAGCAGAATGGTGGTTTCTTTCACAAATGCCTAATTATTGATACTAAATATCGCTGAAGACTAACAAATACGAGGGTCATTCAGAAAGTAAAGAACATTTAGTTATAAAAGCTATATACTTCTAAATTTTTCAAATATTTTATGTACAATTTTTAACTCATAACTTAGCTTATTTTTCTATATAGTTGCCCTGGACATTGAGGCAATTGTCATATCTTGGGATAAGTTGAAGTATCCCTTCCTTATAGAACTCTGTCGCCTGTCCTTTCAGCCAGTCCGTAACAGCATCCTTTAGTGCATCATCATCATCAAAACGTCCACCAAGGAACTGCTTTAAATTTGGGAACAAGTGGTGGTCCGATGGCACCTAGTCTGGGCTGTAAGGTGGATGCTCGAAAACTTCTCAGTGAAACTCATCAAGCAACTCCTTTGCCTACCAGGCAGTGTGTGGGCGGGCATTGCCCTGTATGAAACAGATTCTTTGTGAGAGTATGCCCCTGTGGCAATTCTGAATGGCTCACCGTAGATGTTTCAGAGTTGCACAGTAGGCATCAGCATTTATGGTTGCACCTCTTTCCATGAAATTGACGAGTAAGACACTTTTCTGGTCCCAGAAGACACTCGTCATAATTTTCTTTGCAAACAAATTTCGTTTGACTTTTTGTGGCTTTTCTGGTGTTTGAGGGTGATGCCACTCAAGTGATAGTATTTTGTTCTTGGGGATGTAGTGCGAAATCCATGTTTCATACCCTGTAACAATTTGGTCAATAAACTCATTGCCATCTTGGCAGTAACGCTTCAAGAAAGTCAATGCAGCTCCCAGTTGCTGAGTTCTGTGTTCATCTGTGAGCATCTGCAGGACCCATCTTGCACAGATTTTGTAAAGTTCAGCTGTTCAGTCACAATTTGGTACACAAGTGTATGAGAAACTTCAGGGCATTTTTTTGTGCATTTCACTAATCGTAAACCATCTATTCTCTTTAATGATGTCATCAACCTTTTGTTTGAGTTTGTTCGTGATGAGAGAGGGGCACCCTGATTACTTCTAGTCATGAATGTTTGTTCTTCCATTTTTAAACATTACATACCATTTTCTGACACTGAATTAATTCATAACACCTCCATACACTTGAACAAATCTCCACTGAATGTCATAGGCCTGGTGTTTTCAGCGGTCAGAAAACAGATAACTGATCAAAATTCACATTCAGCGGGATTTTCAATGCATGTGTTCATTTCAAAAGATTGTAACTAACCACAAATGGATAATACATGCCCGATAATGTTGCCAGGAGATAGCCAACACCTCACAGGCCCAGCTAACCTTGAATGAGCCCTGACCAGGAATCTGTGCAGATGTTATGTGCAAATTCTTTACTTTCTGAATGGCCTACGTATACATTCTGTTTTAAAACAGATTGGTATTACAATGCTAGTTGTTCAAATTAAGCAATTTGAATGTGTCCTATTGCATAATATTTGTATATTCTTCAAAGAAATATAGAGTTTAAAAAGATTATTTTAAAAAATGAGTTATAGAACTTAGCTTGCAGTTGGTGATTACCAAAATTCCAAAGTGCAGTCACTAAAGGCAAAAAGCAGTTTGTCTACATTTGTTTTAACCTATATATTATGTTGACATTTTCTTGGAGTAAAATCTGTGTTAGTTTTATTTGAGGTAATCAGTACTCATTTTAATATTTGATCTTCAGATGTTATGTTTTCGAGCTAGTATGTTATAAACTTTACAGCATTTTTTCCATTTTCAGCAGCACACTGTTATTTGGTAAGACGCTGACTTTTGATTTTTCTTTCAGACTTCACCTATATAATGAGAATATAAAAACCAAAAGTAAAAGCTCAGTACATAAAGTAGAAGATGAAGAGGCAAGAAATCGGATTCAGCATATTAATCAGTTTGGTTTTCATGTAACCACATGTTGTGGTTATATTCCTCAGGACAATACTTGGAAGAATGATTGGGTAGTAAGTATATTTTGGTTCTAGAAATGCCAATGTAATATCTATTTAATTATATTCAGTAATAGGTTGCTAACTAAAATGATTGACATTCATGCCTAGTGATATGGATCATTTCAGTTTTTATAGGAATGGATGTCAAACTATGCAGTTGCCCAAATCCTCTCTCTTGTATTATAAAAGGGATCAATTTCTTTTTTTAGCATCCATCACATAATTCTAGCACCCCGTTATTGAGCACTCAAGCACATTACATGATTTTGTCATTATTCCACTTGGTATTAGTCATCCATGCCACAATAGTTTTCCATAAGGCATTTAATTGTATTTGCTGAAAACCATTTCATGTTATGTACACTTTTATCCATTATCCTTCAGTTTTGATCTGTGTAATCAGAGCTAACTATTTCACATAAGTAAAACACACACACACACACATTTCTACTTCCATTCTAGGATGTTCTGGGATGGGGGTTGGCTCAGTTGGTAGCATGTCAGGTTCATAATCCATAGCTTCCAGTATCTTTGTCCCCATCTTCCTTGTCATCTGTTCCTTTGCCCATGCCCATAATACCTGGTCATCCATTCATTGGGTGTTCAGTTAATTGGAGATATGTCTTCATTCAGAAGGGTTTGGAAAGTCCCTTAAATTCATTGAAAGCTGTTAAGCATCTAAGATCGAGCAACATACTCATTGAGACTGTCTGTGCTAAGCATTCTAAGCTGACACTGATGCCATGGTGATTGGTGGAGTGTTTGTTTTTTAGTGGTGTCAATATTTCTCAAAAGATCTGACATCCACCATATTTGTTCCCACTGGTCATGTGACAGTGTTGTAGTGAATGTAGTCATTGTGTGTGCCACAGTTTATTCAATCATTAGTTGGGTTGGGTTGTTTTACCTCTGAGCGGCACTTTTTTGCACACCATGGGCTAAATGGCCAGGTCACAAGGACCCCAAAGGCTCAGAGAAGGTTGGGGGAGGGGACCCACTGGAACAGCTGTTGGGAGACAGACGGTAGCCTTCCCATCCAGGCCATCCAGCATGGTCTTTAACGTGCACAGGGTTATGGCTCTCCCGCACATGGGGCCACGGCTTAACATCCCATCCGATGGATGGTGGCCTTTTCAAGCCCATCGGTGTACCCTACTGACCGTGGGCAGGGCGGGGAGTTTTGCAGAGATAAGTCTCAATGCTGACCCAGCTGGGATTCGAACCTGGGAACTACAGATTACGAGCCTGGTGCGCTACCGACTGAGCCACCCCCGCCCCTCAATCATTAGTATATTAGAAACAATTATCGGAGAATATTCAGCTGCAAATTGTTTTACAACTATAGGAACAATTGCACAGTGTTTAAATTCCAAGTTAATCCAAATAAATAAAAGGAAATGGGCGGAAAAAATGAACTGAAAATGTTTCAGCATTCTGTGTTATATTCTTCTGACTATTAATTTGGTATTTTAATGTGTTAATATATAAGATATGTTGATTAGTAATCAATGAATGATAGCTATATGTAAGTTTTTAGTTATTTATCATTTGTTATTGAGTTTAATTTTATTAATGTCATAAAATACCTATGTGACAAACTTATATCATAACTATGTAATCCACCGCTTCCTATGCAGTCTACCAAGATCATGGTTGCCAGCAGTTGCTAAACTCTGATTCTTGGCTGGGGATGGGAAGGCCAATTTTGGATTTGTCTATACTTATACAATTAACTACATATCTGGTAGTCTACAGTCTGGTAGGACCTCCATAGTTCATGGGTGCATGAGGATTTTGTATGTATGTCTATATATTAAATTTAATACATATACCTGTGTATTTAAAATGTAAGTAAGAGTGTGATTTTAAGCTTTTATTAATATTTGCGTTTTCAAAAAATATTTATAAATCAATATTTCTTCTCTATTGGCTCACTTCATTCAAAAGTAACAAAAAAATTGTGTTATGGCTACAAAAAGCACTGGATTTGGTGAGTTATTATAGTAAGCACATCTTGTATTCAGTGGCATAGCAAAGAGGAACAGATTGGGGATTTAGTTCATCAGTTTATATTAACAAAACATTACAAAATTCTTCAACACTTTCAAAATTTTTTTATTGAAAAGTTGTTTTCTTTTTTATTATATACTACATACATGATTGCAACGAGTTCTTTTTTAAGTCGGGTACTTTTCACATAAATTGCTATTTTATGAGCAGGACTGGTTCCTTCTCACAATCAAACCATGTTTGTAGTGTCACTATTAAACAACATTCCAAACTTTGCTATTGTTTTGTTATGATGACTTTATTTAAATATGCTAAGAAATAATCTCAATGTATAATTAATAAATATTTCATTAATAACACTGTTATAAGTAGTAGTAAAAGAAAACAACTTGTCAATGAAAAAAATTTGCAAGGAGTGTTGAAGAATAATAAATTAAATTTAATAACAAGTTAGTGTTGTGGAAAATATGATAAAAATGGTTTAAATTGATGTTAACAAATGATGTATGTAAAGTCAACAACAAGGATTGAATTACCTTTTTTAAAAATCAGTACAATAATAGCTCTAGTAAAATCCTTAGGAGCAACACCTTTATCATAAAAAATATTCAAAATTTCAATCAGCCATGTGACAACACAAATTTTCCCAGATCTAATCATTTCAGTAGTGGTTTCATCCAACCCTGGGGATTTATGCAGCTTTAATTTAGAGATAGCCAAAGTGACTTCAGAATGGGATATAAGGTCATCATTCAAGCCAGTAATGCATCTATCCTTATTACAAACAATGGTAATAGAAATAATCACATTATTTACAACTTTTCCGTAATGCTCCACCCACCTAGCCATCACAGAATCTTCACCTTCAACCACCTAGTATGTTTATTCTTCAAGCCCTGGCAGAAGACGAATGGGACGTAACTGTCTGTTTCTTCCCACATAAAACATTCGGCAATCCTTCTCAAACAGCAAGGGACTATTACAATCTAATAAAGTCCCTTGCTGTTGTGCTGTCTAACTGTTTTATCAGCCAAGCTATTAAGCCAAAGATTCTTATCGGCTGTAACTGATCGTTTACACGTTTATTAAACTCGTTGTAATGCTGTCTCTTAGGACTAGTAGGGTGTTGATTCATATTAATCCTGCACTTCCTTATTTCAGAAATAAGTTCCATAGCCTTATCACTCAAATAATTTTGTTTCCTCTGTTCCCTTTTATCCAAAAAGCGTACTGTTGGTTTCAAGAAAAGACTTTAAATTGATCTCATTCTCTCTCAACTTCAGTAGTAAGCAAACCACGATTTTCATAATGACTAAGTAGCCTGTTATGGTATACTTTGGCTATATCGGGACCTTTCAAACATTCAGTATTAAAGCTAATTTTCTTAACCTTAGCACAACATTTCATAAGCTTCAGCTGCAAGACAATTTTTACCAGATAATCATCAGACCCAAATTTGGCATTTTGGCTCCCCTGTATGATCTGGTATTCCTAATTGAACTAGGCCATTTGCTGTTAATTAAAATATAATCTATCATATTCTTGTGCAACCCATCAGCTGAAATCCTTGTATATTTATAAATGTCCTGATGTTTGTAGTATGTATTAGTTATTCACAAACCATTAAGTTTATTTACCTGTAGGAGACGTAGCCCATTGCCATTGGAACTACCAATGCCAAAAGGACCTAAAACTCCTGCCCGTAGATTAGAGTCAGTACTAACTTTAGCATTGAAGTCACCTAACACATCATTAATTGATATCAATTTAAAACCACCTTTGTCATCTTTTGCACAATGCTAACTTATATCAATGTTATTGGTGAAATTTTCATAATTTATTTTTTAAATAAATTCTGTACAGGAATTTTATACCCAACAACGCCTTCAACAACAGATAAGGATGCTTGAAGTAAAACATGGGAATAGAGAACTATTGCAACTGTGGTCAGAATTGCAGTTAAAGATCCCTAATTTTTTTAAGGATATGGAAATCACACCTGCCTTACTGCATGGAGATTTATGGAGTGGAAATGTTGCACAAACAGATGATGGACCAGGTACAGTTGATTAATGATATTACTGCTGTAATAATTAACATATAACAGGGTGACTCCAATAGCCATATCTGACTTGCAAAGAATGGGTGCAAAATGCAAAAACAAATAAGAATGTAATTTTATTATTAATTTGCAACAAGGTAGAGAAAAATCTAGAAGCTAATCCTAGATTTTATATGTTTTTTTCATACAAGGACATACTCTACTAAGGCTGAAATCACTGTTTACCACTTCCTCAGTTAGAGGTAATCCAACACACAAACTTTGCCTGTTGTAACAATAACTAGCTCCCTAACCATTTTCCCAGTTAAAGCTTCAATTGTTTAGTTAAAGATAAAAATAAGTGAGTGGGTGAAAAAAGATGAAACATTATGTAATTGTGACTTACTACAATTGTAGGTCATAGGATTTTTTTTATTTTTGCTTTTGGTCCACAAAAAGACACAAAATTTAAGAATGAAATATTGTCTCATTAAAGCGTAAAAAGTATTTCATATTGTAAATAGTTTAAAATTTAGTAATTATGCTTGAAGGGGTATTTATTTATTTCTATTTATCTTTAAAAGACGTAGCACAACAGGCTCATAATCAGCAGTTCCCAGGTTTGAGTCCCAACTGTGTGTGCATTAAGAACTTTCTCTACTAATTCCTGTTCTGCCCTTGGTGAGAAGACGAAACAGGCTTAGAGAGGCTGCTGTCCTTAGGATGGGTCAATAAGCCATGGTCTCATGTGATGGAAAACCATAACTTAAAGTCAAAAATGGATGGCTTGTAGCTGGTATTATCATGCAACTTCAAAAAATGTCATTGGGTTGACACATTTTCCATGAATGACTGCATACTCTACTTCAATTTACTAAATACTAGTAAGGTCCAAAAGTTTCCAGCCCAAGGGAATTAAAGAGAATAGAATCAAACAATAATTTTTATTTTTCAATATAATCACCCTTTATTTCAATACATTTTTAGAATGGCTAATTAACTTTTCTATACCACTGAAAAAAATAATCTGAATTTTTGTCCTTAAAATGGTCTAAAACTGCAGAAATGACTTCTTCATCACTTGTAAATTTTTTCCCACACAGATCCAACTTCAATTTTGAAAGCAAAAAATACTCACTAGGTCGGGGCTGTACGGTTGGTGATTTAATTCCTGGAAACCACATTGCTTAATAGCAGCCTTCGCTTTCCAACTGAAGTGTGCACTGGTGCATTGTTGTGCAATAACCTCACTCCCCTGGAGAGCTTTCCTCGTCATTTCTCTTTGATGGTATCCTTCAATTTGTACATTAATGACACATAATATTCACCAGTAACTGTAGTATTTCATTCCTTAAAGTCGACTAGCAAAATCCCCTGTTTTAAAGTAAAAAAAAATTAATTAAAATAAAAATTTTAAAAATAATGAAAATAATAAAAATAAAAAAAATTAAATTTAAAAAAAAAATCTAAACGTTTAATTTCTGCCAGGCTTTCGCCTTCTTTTGTCAAAAATTTAATGACCGCGTGATACGCGAGTTTTAACATTTTAAAATATGGGGCAACAGCACTTCTATCCGCGACACTAGGTGGAGTGCTACTGATGCTAGAGCTGCAAAATTTTAACTGCAGTGCAACATAGGGTGGAGGGGTTTGACGGAGTTAGACCTGTCAATTCTTGTTCTAACATGTTTGGGCCAGAAACTTTTGGACCTTACTATGTGTTTATTGTTTAGTAATAACTAAACTATATAATTTATTAAAATTAATAAATAACATTTATTTTTAATTACTATTCATCACTTTTTGCAAATGTCTAATGTCCTCTACATTGACAAATTGGTTCTCTAAACTATCTTTTCAGGGCATTCCCCTCAGTGTGAGATCCTGTCTTTGGTGATGGAATCACCCTGTGAAGTTTCTACTGGTTCGAGTACCTTCACAGGGTCCTGAATGCTTGTCCGTCTGTATGTTTGCTGTGTGCTGCCTATCTCTTCAGGGCATTCCCCTTGGTGTGAGATCTTGTCTGTGGTGATGGGATCACCCTGTGAAGTTTCTACTGATTCGAGTACCTTCACAGGGTCCTGAATGCTTGTCTGTGTATTTGCTGTGTGCTGCAACCTGTATTCCTGAAAAGGAGGATCCTGGTAGTTAAATTGGAGTCCTTTTTTCCTCAGCTCATGATTAGCAGGGTCTCCCCTTTGACCTGTTGTGCCACTGGGGAGCCTGTTCATTGCCCAAATTCTCCTATGCAGTGTAGCTGTGGGAAGCCTATCATTTCTACAGCATCTGTGGTGTCTCAACAATCATAAGTGTTCCGCCTATTGAGTTTCTATCACCAACTGCTTGGACTTCTTGGAGTAAGTGGAACTGCAGTCGGTGACTATCTCGACATCAACTCCGATTTCTATTTCTGCTTCAGTGATTTCCACCTCTGGAAGGCCAACTCCTTCTTGACCATAGACCTTCCAATCCAAAGGGGCCCTCACTAGGGCACAAGAAACAAGCTTTACCACCTCGTTGTTTGACAGTCTCAGATTCCTGTCACTCAGATGACTCCAAGGACATTGACACCAACTGCTCTCATTTTGAAAAACAGCCATCTGCAATGGTAAACTGAATAGCAAATCATTGTCCTCCCAAGACATGAGAAGGCCATGCTCCTACAATGGAACTGTGGATTCCAGAGGAATCTTGATGACATCAAGGTATGTCTCCTGCAGGCACATGAGCCCCTCTGCATGTGCCTGCAGAAGACATACTTGCAGACAGCATAGAACCCACAATCCAGAATTTTCCACTTTTTCGCCAGAACGAGGATGGTGATGGTCCAGCTTGAGGGGTTGCTCATGAGCCATCATTCTCCATTCCAGGTCATACCCCTCACCACCACTCAAGAGGTGATAGCCATCCATCTGTTTGTGATTCTTGTTGACTGTCTGTTCTGAATATTTTCTTCCAGGCAGGCTTTATGCATCTTGGATGCAACCTTTGTGCAAGTTTTGTGATTGCATCTCTTTTAACTGTAAACAAAA
The DNA here is from genome assembly GCA_038380435.1 of Ryuthela nishihirai. Classification (NCBI taxonomy): domain Eukaryota; kingdom Metazoa; phylum Arthropoda; class Arachnida; order Araneae; family Heptathelidae; genus Ryuthela; species Ryuthela nishihirai. The sequence continues at coordinate 8,522,111 of JAWZYU010000017.1, forward strand.
TAATAAATACCCCCTCAAGCAGCTGCTGGCCACAGAGGTCTGACAGGAGCCTGTCGATTTATATGATAGAAGTAGAAAGTCTGTGAAGATGGCAGGACCACAGCAGAAAAGCAGCACACACATCCATGCCTTACCTGGGGCTCAAACCCAAGTCCGTTAGAACAGCCAAGCGTGCTAACCACTTGGCCATGGAACTTCTCTTTTAACTGTGAGTAACATATTTTAGTTCTTGTCATTCATAATCTGAATCCCTTACACTCAGACATCTTTTATCTGATCACTTGTTTTTACCACCTGTATTTGTCTTTTTAATTGTTTTTTGGCTATTCTAATTGTATTTAATGTTTTAACTATATTGTTTGTATTTTACATTTGCTGCTTTTACATCGACCCTCTACACCCATTGTTGATTTTTATAGTATAAATTTAATGGTCCACTTTTACATCCATTTTTTTTTATTTTACAATGTTATTGTCTTTATAGTTGTGCTTTGCTTTTAACTTTGGTTGTGGGTTAAAATTGCATTTATTCTTTTGCTGCATATCTTGCTTGGCACAGCATGGCCTTATTTGCTCTTGCTCCATTAAAGTCAATCAACCAACCAAGTGATGAAAGCACAACAGAAATGGGATGCACTATGCCATGGTGCATACACAGGCTATTTATAATGCACTTTGAAATAGCATTAATTAAAATAATTTTTTACATTTTTATGATTGAAGGGAAAAGAAAAGAAATATTTTGAACAAATCCTCTCGTCTCTCAAATCCAATCAAATGCTGAAAAAAACAGTAATTGTATTAAGAAATGGACAGTTTTTGCTTGGTATTGAATTAATCCTTAAATTTAGCTTGTTATATGAAATTAACAAATTTATGAAATTGGCAGGACCTCTAAAAATCTATTCTAACATGTCAGCTAATATTTTGGTGAGAGAATCGCCAAAATATGAACTAATGTGTTAAATTGCCTAAGATTTGTCTCTGAAGATGTGTAGCTACATTAGATCTACACAAATATGCACAGACCATATGACATAACTTGCCTAATCATGAGCTGAATTAATAAACAATCATCATTTAAAATAGAGTTTAAGTTTCATCTTTGTATATATACTTTTTGTGTAAGTGTCATGAAATACTCATATTTCAATTGTTTTTTGAAAGCAATGATATTGATTTTGTTAACTTACTTATGCATTTTGATGTTTCACTTGCTGACTCTTTATTGTTTTGTAAAGGTGTGATGAAAAAGTTTAGGGACTGAGCTTATATTTTGGAAATGATGAAGCTTATTGACTATTAGTCATACCATGTCTGAGTGGTTATCATTAGAGCCTTAGTTAGCACGCTTGGCTACTGATCAAAGGGACCTTGGTTTGAGCCCCAGGTAATGATGCACAGATGTTTGTGTTGTTTTTCTGCTGAAGTCCCACCATCCTCAGACCTTCTACTATGGCAATATTAAACTGTCTGGCTCTTACCAGACCTCTGTGGCAAACAGCTAGTTGAGAGGGGTATTTATTTTATTTTTTTATTTATTGGCTGTTCAGATGGATCTCCTTGATACTCTATAACATCAATTCCAAATTTTTTTTTGAGTTCTGGAAGCATTCTTGGTAGACTTGTTTTTGGAATTGCTCATTGATCGGAAATCTCTCTCACTCTTTATAATTTGTAATGTACTAGGTAGGAATTCACTCCCACTTTTTATGAATTGATATCCCCACTTTTATGTTCCCATAATTTTATGCATTACTGCTCCAATTATTGCTTGTTATTATTTTTTCTCTGTAAGTTGTACAAGGGTGAATTTTGTTCCTTTTCTCTTTAGTTTGGATATTATGTTATACCGAATTCTTTGCAAGTGGAAGATTTTTGCCTTAACTGGCCTATAGATTTGAAAATTTCTGATTTCAATTATGCTAATTATTTCTTCCTGTTGGCTAATGATGCTGATAAGGTGAACTCTTTTATTAGGGCTGTTGATGAGACTGGTAATAAAGTAGGTTTGGTGGTGAATGGAGAGAAAACTAAAATGATGAAATTGGTCAAGCAGGTAGTGCTTCAGTTGTTTTCAATGGCTGCTCTTTTGAGCAAGTGTTTCAGTTTAATTATTAGAGAGCTATGTAACAGATACTGGTAATATGCAGCATGAAATAAAAAGAAGAATAAGGATTGCTGGGACTTCTAACACTGTCACGACCTATAAAATCAGGTTCACGAAGCCTGCATATATGGACATGAACCATAAAATCAGTCTTTAGTCATCATCATCAAGCAGCCATGGGCTATGGAGGTCCAACCAGACCTTGCAATTTAGTTCTCCAAGCAAGTCTATCCTGAGCTACATCTACTGCATCTGGCCACTGCACACCAATTCTAACAAGGTCCTGTTTGACATTGTCTGCCCACCGCATCCTAGGTCTCCCCTTCTTTCTGAGGCCTATAGGCACACTGTTCATAACCCTATTCGCCAATCTATAATTATTCATACGGGCAACATGGCCAAACCAACGGAGTCTCTCTCTGCACAATATGCTTCTTAAAGGAGGTTGCAAACTCCTTTGCCTAACCTCATCATTAGTTACAAAGTTGAACCACCTAATGCCCAAGATACTGCGTAAGCATCTGGAATCAAAAGCATCTAGTTTCCTGTTATCTTGTTTACAAAGTGTCCAAGTTTCACTACCATAACTAACCCTAGAAAGAACCAAACTATTATACAGTCTAATTTTAGTCTTTAGGTGTATACGCCTATTTCTCCACACTCTCCATAGATTCTTAAAAGTCCAGGCAGCAATCCCTATTCGTCTGTTAATCTCATGCCGCACATCACCATTATCTGTTACATAGCTCCCAAGATAATTAAACTGTGACACCTGCTCAAGACTGCAACCATTCAGATTAACTGAATCACAGCCTGCCTGACCAATTTTCATCACTTTAGTTTTCTCTCTGTTTATAACCAAACCTACTCTACTACCAGTCTCATCAACAGCTCGAATGAAAGAGTTCATCTCATCAACATCATTTGCCAAAAGGGCTAAACCATCAGCATAATCTAAATCAGAAATTTTCGTATCTCCAGTCCATTTAAGGCCAAAATCTTTCCCTTGAAGTGAATTTCGCATAACATAATAACCAAGCTAAAGAGGAAAGGAGACAAAATGCACCCTTGTCAAACACCAGAAGTAATGCTAAACCAATTGCTACAAGCCTTACCAACTCTCACACACCACTCAGTGTTATTATAGAGAGCTTTCATTACGTTAACTAACTTGTCTGGTATACCATATGATTTCACAATCAACAACAAATTATGACGATCAACAGAGTCGAAAGCCTTTTGAAATCAACAAAGCTAGCAACCAAAGGTTTCCGAAACTCTAAACATTTTTCAAGAATCTGCCTAAGTGAAAATATCTCATCTACACAGCCCCTACCACTTCTGAATCCACATTGTTCATCACGCAATTGCCTGTCAACCATATTCTTAATTCTATTAAGCACAATCATGGAAAGAACTTTACCTGGAACAGAGAGTAGGCTGATACTCCTATAGTTATCACAAGAACTGCGATCACCTTTTTTGAAAATAGGGATAGCAATAGCTCTGGTAAAATCCTTAGGAACCATGCCTTTATCATAAAAGATATTCAGAATTTCAGTCATCTAAGTGGTAACCGAAACATTCCCAGCTCTAAGCATTTCTGTAGTAATTTCATCTACCCCTGGGGATTTATGAAGTTTCAGCTGCTTGAGGGGGTATTTATTATTTTTATTTTAAGTTTAGAAACAGCCAAAAGAACTTCAGATTGTCTTATAGGGCCAACATTAAAGCCACCAATGCATCTATCGTCATTGCAAACAATGGGAATAGAACTAACCACATTGTTTAGAATATCACTGAAATGCTCAGCCCACCTAGCCATGACAGAATCCTCACCTTCTATAACCTTACCTTGTTTATCCTTCAATTCCTGTATACCTGTCCGTTTTCTACCACACAAAACATTAACTGTCTGGTACAGCTCTCTGCTGTTGTGCTGTCTAACTGCTTCCTCGGCTTTGTCAGCCAAACCATCAAGCCAAAGATTCTTATCAGCAGCTAACTGATCTTTTACACGTCTATTAAGTTCTCTGTAATGCTTTCTATTAGGACTAGTAGAGTATTGATTAAGGACATTCCTGCAGTTCTTTCTTTCCGAAATAAGCTCAAGTGCCTTATCACTCAGATAATTCTACCTCTTCTGCGCCTTTTTTCCCAAAAGAGTACTGTTAGTGTCCAAAAAAGCCTGTTTAAAATGATCCCATTCTTCCTCAACTTCAGTAGTAAGCATACCATGACTGTCATAATGACTAAGTAACCTATCATGGTAAGCTTTAGCTATAACTGGGTCTTTCAGAGCTTCAGTATTAAAGGTAAATTTTTTAACTTTAGCACAAAACTTTTTAAGTTACAAGACACTTTTAACAAGGTAATGTTCAGATCCAATATTAGCTTCCCTATATGCCCTGGTATTCCTATCAGAACCAGCCCATTTGCTGTTAATATGTAATCAATCATATTCTTATGCAGCCTATCAGGTGAAACCGTTGTGTACTTATGTATGTCGCGGTGTTTGTAATAAGTGTTAATTATTCTGAATCCATTGAGTTTACTTACCTGTAGGAGATGTTGCCCATTGCCATTGCAGCTACCAATACCAAAAGGGCCTATCACCCCTCCCCAAAGGTCAGAGTCAGTACCAACTTTGGCATTGAAGTCACCAAGAACAAGGGTAATATCTCCTTTCTTGACAGAATTCAAAATATCCTGAAGTTGTCCATAAAACCTATCCTTCTCATCCTCATCGACATCCTCAGTGGGGGCATAACAGTAGTTACATTCAAGTCTTTAACAGTTGTCTGAAATTTTGCTGCAAGAAACCTTTCATTAATGCACTCGTATCCTAGAAGAGCATCACTAGCGTCTGCTGAGAAGCAGACCCACGCCTTGGTGATGCTTATTGTCGTCCCTCCCTGAAAAGAGAAATTTAAGATTAGTTTTAAGAATCTGACCTTTATCTGTCCATCTGGTCTCTTGCAAGCCGATAATATCTAAATTATAGTGGTGGAATTCTTGTGTGAGGACATCAAGAGAAAAAGCTCTGTGCAGAGTCCTCACATTCCAACTACCTATGGAGAGAAAATGTTTAGTGGGATGTTTAAAGAAACTATGTTTATTGAGGGAAGGAATGCCGACAATATCAAACAGCCCCCTAATCGCAGACATGGGGCAAAGACCCGTTCCCCCACCACTAAAGGCTGAAGCCATCTACACTGGGAGACTTCCTCCAATGTAGAATTTGATGATGCCAATAGAAGCAAAGAGTCTTACACATTTGTTGTTTCTTTTTTCTATATCCAAGTAATTTATTCCCTTGTTGTCTGTTTTACTCATCCCTATTATCCTTGGTTTTGGGTTCAATATCTTTTATAGTTTTATTTAACCTAGTTTGGTGCCTTATAGCCTTTGTTGCTCTTGCACCATAAATTCACAAACAGTCAACACCTTGGAGAAGGACTTGACTCACCACAATATAAGTTTGATGAGTAAAAAATATAATGAGGAATTAAACAATTATGGAATTATTTTCAAACCGTAAAATTGAGAATATCATTAATGTTATTTATTATTTAATTAAATGTGTTTTGCATTCATATATAAATGTTTTTTTTTTTTTTTCAGTTATATTTGATCCAGCTACATTTTATGGTCATTCAGAGTTTGATCTAGCAATAGCAGGAATGTTTGGTGGCTTTTCACATTCTTTCTATACTGCTTATCATAATATTTTGCCACAAGCTCCTGGATTCAGTAAACGACTTCAGCTGTATCAGTTGTTTCATTACCTCAACCACTGGTAAGAATACTTGCATGCTTAGCTTTTTAAAATTTATTCTGATATAAAAATTAATGAAAGTATAACACACTAAAGGACCCTGAATCCAAAGGACTCCCAAAATCTGGAAGAACTTCAAATCCATATTTTTTTCTTTTCTTTTTCAAACTATGTACTTGGAAATAATTATGAAAAGTTTTTGAGAAAAAAAAAACTCTATTTTGAAAAGGCTAAAGAAAATGATTAATCTTATTATTTTTTTAAAATAAATTTTATATTTCATTATTATAAACATAATGTTTATCAGTTACAGCGATTAATGATCTAACTAGAGAAGTACAATTTTATATTAGTAAAAATCTGATTTTTTGTAGGCAGTTTTAATTGTTTATATTATAGGTAATGTTCTTTTTATGCAAAAGGACTGGAAATCCAGATTTTTAGTTCCTTATTGTATTTGATAAAACTAAACAAGCATAGAAGATAAAAATGATTTATTCAACAAGAAATCTGAGTGTCAAACACATTGATGGGTGTACAGTGTTACTGGTAATGCAGTTTTATATTGCATATAGAAAACCAGTATCCCTGGAGAAGAGGATTTTGGTAGTTGTGTGTTGAGGGGGATGTTCTCTTCTGTCTGTCTGCAATCCTTGACTGGTGGATCCCCTTTAGCCTATCTTGCCATTGCAGAGTCCATTAGTTGTTGTCTGGGCAGCCTATAAAGCACTAATTTAGCTCAACTTCACACTAATGGGATGTCCCAGGGTGGCTCTTCCCACGATCAATTGGCCTGTGAATTTGCCTGTTAGGATTAATCATGCAGTGAGTTCCTTTCTCATTGCATGGTTAATCCTAACAGGTAAATCTTAAGCAAAGTTAGATACGGGTTCTCAGCAAATAAACATGGCAAGGAAGCAGCATATTTTTTTGTCAATGTCCATCATGTAGGAATTTCCTTCCATGTCTATGAGTACAGTCCCCATACATCCCAGCCACTCAGAGGTAAAACAACCCAACCCCATACGTCCCTGGCATTCAATCAAATCAGGTACTCCCTTGTTGGTTTCAATGGTGACCAAGTTCACAGTCTTCATAATTCAAACATGAATTCTTCACAAACTAATTCATCCTCTCTTCAGTGAAGTTACCCTGGTATAATGTTTCTGGTCATCCATCCTTCAGAGCATGTTCCTGTATGTGGTGAGGGGACTATCCTGTGATGGTTCCACTGGTTCAAGTACCTTCATAGGGTCCTAACTGCTGGCCTGCATGTTTGTGTGGAGACTGATGTCCCTGAAATGGAGGATCCCAGTCATTGTTTAGGGTCTCTCTTCTGCTCACCTCAGCTTATGACTAACAGGGTCCCCATTGGCCTGTCTTGTATTAGAGAGACTGTTGGTGACCTGGGTAATGCTACAAAGGGCATTTAAAAAATTGTTGACACATGTCTGCAGATTTTCCCTCATTCCTCTAAAGTTAACAAGTTATAACTTGTTTGAAAGCTTGTCTAAATTTGTCATTACATGCTAAAAACAAAGTCTGTGTGCTGGCGGCACATAAAGTTTGGTCAGTGAAATCTGTGCATTGTTGCTATGGTGCCTACTAAAGATAGAGAAAGATTTTATATTTTCAGAAGGATGCAGCTTGGGAATGATGTGAAAAAAAATCATTCCAATTTATAACTCGTATATGGGAATCATGCCTATTCACATGGCAATATTACGGGATAGATACACAAATTCAGAGGACAGCAGAGCTTCACAGACCTCCCCTATAATAGGCAGACCAAAGGAGACTGACCAAGAGAATCATCACTGCTGTTCATGAATTCATTAAGGAAAATCCCACATTACCATTCAGGTATTGATTGTGTATTGATTGGCAGTGTGAAGCAATTATACATTAAAATTTAAAGTTCTAAAAGGTCTGTGCCAAATGGGTACCCCACAAACTGATAGAATGGCAAAAAGGGCTAGTCTACTTGAGCAAGGAGATGCTGGCAATGTTTGAACCTAGTGGTCCCAAATGGTTAACAGACATTGTAACAGGTGATGAGACTTGATTTTATTACTTACAACTTCCAAAAAGACCAACAATTATGTTTGGGTTGTGGAATATAAACCGCTTCCCAAAATTCTCTGTGAGGGACTCAGTCAGCTGGGGCAGAAAGAGTGAAAGGCAGAATCATCATTTTGGTGCCAGGGTCCTTTCTGCCTAGAAACAGAGTACCTGCAGTGAATCTGGTTTGGGAGGCTGGGTGAAGAAATGCACATGTGCGTTTGGTTAAAGCCCTAGTTCCTCCTTACGTGGAATGGGGAATTGTGTTTATGTCCCATTGGCCAAGAGACTCTAATGCCCCAATCATCACGTGGCCATATCTGGTGGTTTGTTCAAACTGGAGGACAGATGAGAGAACTAGGAACTTGGGTGTGGACAATGAGACCTTCCATATATGTTGGACAGATGGTATATGGCTTGCTAAAGCTTTTTTGTTCTTTCATCTAGTGGTGGGACTGCTGAGACTCCTTGTAGCCTGTGCTTAGCATAGTGAGTGACTGTATACCAGGTGGGCAGTCACTAATTTGTTTGTGTATATATATATATAAATTGTAATATTGTGTAAATAAATGTACACCTGAGTTTGTGTATATTGGCCATCTAAATAGTAGCCTCCTGACAAAGATAGAGATAAGTACCCTTCTACACACACTTTCACACACAGTCATTTGAAAAACAACCCAGCCCAGACAGACCGAGATGACACGTGTACATTTGGTGTCAGCAGGACCTGTGTTTAGAGGTGGGTATGGGGTGGTGTCCCATTCCACATTGGGTGCAGTAAGATTTAGTCTGTAGAGCCAGTTTTTTGTCTTGTTGCTATTCTGTGCTATGCCATATAATTCACTAGGGAACACATAAAATTTTTAATTGCACCACACAGACACTACTTCAAACAGATCAATGCAAAACATGGAGGCTATTGGGTCTGATTTGTCAGGAGATGCTGTCAGGGATAATTCTCTGACTTAGGAAATAGCAGAGCAGTCTGATGATGCCAGAAAGCACAAATTGGAATTAATGCAACTCGAGCTAGTTGATAGGCAGGCCCAGTGCAAGGCAACAAACAAAAGGAACATGTGCGACTGGAGATGGAAACTGAAGAAAAGTAATCAGTGCAAGCATGAGCTGCAAATGAGGCATCCTCAAGCTTGCGACAGCAAAAGCAAGTGGTGTCAGATCTCATAGTGCATTGTGTGATGGTTACAATTGGCCTGGGTCTGATTCCCATACAGTGCGAAAAAGAAGGTGCATGAAGAGCTGAAATATTGGATTTCAGTTCTGCACACTACTCTGGGATTTCCCCCTGAAACTCTTCTTGGTATTTTAAGAGGATTGAGAGCATTTTCTCCATTCAGAATGTTATTTGAAGGGGCCAGGTTGTCCTCATTTTTCAGGAGAAGCTGAACTTCTTTGGTGACAAGGACACTGGCAATTATACTAAGCTGAAAGGATACATTTTAGCAAGGAGTTATTGTGTAATAATAATTGTGTAAATAATTAAATATTTTGTAAATAAATATACATAAAGAGTACACCTAGATAGTAGTATCCTGACAGAGATTACCGTTCTGTGCACGCACACACACATGGTTGGTTTAAAAACCCAGCCCAGACATCTGCTCAAGGAAGATGATCAAAATCAACCCAAGAAGTGGAGACACCTTACCTGAAAAAATGACTATATGTGGCAAATACTTCACCAACATTATTTTGCCCAAATTTGTTAAGGAGATTAAGGAGCAGCATCCAACAACAGGTGTGTCTAAGTATTCTCCACCACCATTGACAATGCCAATACTCATAAAACCCAGCAAGTTATGGCCTATCTGGAGCAGGAAAAAATCAAACAGCTGCCCCATCCTGCAAATTTATCCGATCTTGCACAATGTGATTTTTTTACAAAAATTAAAAAGAACGTTCTAGGAAGTCTCTTTTCAGGGTGCAAGATCTTGCAAAATGCATTCATTCAGTGTTTCATAGTATTCCCCAATAGAATATACATTCCAGTATTGGCATAGATGTCTACAATTTTGTATAGATGCTGGAGGACAGTAAAAGTTTTGTTGTGGTAAATGCAATAGTTTTCGATCTGCAGATGCATGTGAAGAACGTTTTGAATACCCCTTGTAAAGAGAAAAGGAGATAAAATGCACCCTTTGTCAAACATCAGAAACAATGCTAAACCATTTTATACAAGCTTTACTAAGCCTCACACAATTCAGTGTTATTTTATTATAGAGAGCATTCATTATATTAACTTTTCTGGTACGTATATAATTTCACAATCAACCACAAATTATGACATTCAACAGAATTGAAACCTTTTAGAAATCTACAAATCTAGTACCAAAGTTTCTGAAACTCTTAAACATTTCTCAAGAATCAGTGTAAGTGAAAAAATCTGATCAATACATCCTCTACCACTTCTGAATCCACACCACTGATCATGCAATTGTCCAACCAAATTCCTAATTCTATTAAGCTCAATTGTGCAAAGAACTTTACCTGGAATAGAAAGTAGGCTGATGCCCCTATAATTATGAGACAGAAACTGCTATCACTTTTTTAAAAATAGTGATAATTTTAGCTCTGGTAAAATCCTCAGCACATGGTTGGCAAAAGAAACCTGGACATTTCTCAAAGTATGGTACCAAGAGAAAGGCTATAAAAGAAGGTAATTTTCTGGATTTAAGTAAATATTTATTTTTTTTTTTTGTTATTCAAAAAAGCATTTCTATTCATGTGCATTATAATTATCTCTGTCTATTAGTTTTTTTTAAACAACTTTGCATTGCCAGATGCATTTTTTTAACTACGTGATTCTAAAAATGCCCTATTAATATGTCTTTTTTTCTAAAATATTTTAAGAAAATCCAGAAATAAATGCTGATTAATTTGGCATATAGGACCTTTTGCGGCTTTTTTTATACTGCGAACCACTGGGGCAGTTGGGGTTATTTCCAGTTTCTGGAGGGGTCACTTCTGGTCTGACCTATCAGGGGGCATGTCTCCTTGACCTCTACAGGAAGGGTCACTTCCGGATGCAGTGCGACAATTTGGGTGGCTTACAGGGGAGTTTTTGCAGCTACTCTTCGGGGTGTTGACAAAAAGAGTTCTAAAGTTAATTTTGTTTGGCTGATCATAGTGAAAAAAAGTATCTGGGCCTCTGGATGTAAACCAGTTTTTCAGGCAAAACCCTGCGAAGGTTAACTGAAATACTGAGAATGAATCATTTTAGTGTAAAGCTACAAATCTGTTGCAAAAAAAGTTCAATTAAAAATTTTTGGTTAAAAATCACAATTTCTAAATGTTATTCAATTAAAAGTATTGCTAAAATAAGTCTTTTAAAAATTGTGCTTTTAGGCTAATTGTTCAATCCTATGATTCTTCTGATATCCACCATTTGAGATTACCAATAGTTTTGTGTTTGATTGTTACAAATTAATTATTCTTTATAATTCCACATTTGAAAAACAACAAATAATTCCAAAGGCACCAGAGTAAAAAAAAATGGTCTTTAAAATCGAAAGTCTGCTTTGGGCACTGTTTCAGGCAAAGCTGATGAGAAAGATAGGCCACGACACTGGAATATCACGTGATCAACTTAGTCTGAGGTTACAGTCCGATTGTCGTAGAAACAAAGTGCTTATTCTTCAGTCTCTTGCTTTTTCGGTCATCGTGTACATAAATGTTTTTGTCTGCAGAGTCTCTCTGCACAATATGTTGCTTAAAGGAGGTTGCAGACTCCTTTGCCTAACCTCATCATTAGTTACAAAGTTAAACCACCTAATACCCAAGATACTGTGTAAGCATCTAGAATCAAAAGCATCTAGTTTCCTGTTATCTTGTTTACATAGTGTCCAAGTTTCACTACCATAACTAACCCTAGAAAGAACCAAACTATTATACAGTCTAATTTTAGTCTTTAGGTGTATACGCCTATTTCTCCACAATCTCCATAGATTCTTAAAAGTCCCGGCAGCAATACCAATTCGTCTGTTAATCTCATGCCGCACATCACCAGTATCAGTTACGTAGCTCCCAAGGTAATTAAACTGTGACACCTGCTCAAGACTACAACCATTCAGATTAACTGAATCACAACCTGCCTGACCAATTTTTATCACTTTAGTTTTTTCTCTGTTTATAACCAAAACCTACTGTACTACCAGTCTCATCAACAGCTCGAATGAAAGAGTTCATCTCATCAACATCATTTGCCAAAAGGGCTAAATCATCAGCATAATCTAAATCAGAAATTTTCGTATCTCCAGCCCATTTAAGGCCAAAATCTTTCCCTTGAAGTGAATTTCGCATAACATAATCAACAACCAAACTAAAGAGAAAAGGAGACAAAATGCACCCTTGTCGAACACCAGAAGTAATGCTAAACCAATTGCTACAAGACTTACCAACTCTCACACATGACTCGGTGTTATTATAGAGAGCTTTCATTATGTTAACTAACTTGTCTGGTATACCATATGATCTCACAATCAACCACAAATTATGACGATCAACAGAGTCGAAAGCCTTTTTGAAATCAACAAAGCTAGCAACAAAAGGTTTCTGAAACTCTAAACATTTCTCAAGAATCTGCCTAAGTGAAAATATCTGATCTACACATCCCCTACCACTTCTGAATCCACATTGCTCATCACGCAATTGACTGTCAACCATATTCTTAATTCTATTAAGCACAATCATGGAAAGAACTTTACCTGGAACAGAGAGTAGGCTAATACCCCTATAGTTATCACAAGAACTGCAATCACCTTTTTTGAAAATAGGGATAACAATAGCTCTGGTAAAATCCTTAGGAACCATGCCTTTATCATAAAAGATATTCAGAATTTCAGTCATCCAAGTGGTAACTGAAACATTCCCAGCTCTAAGCATTTCCGTAGTAATTTCATCTACCCCTGGGGATTTATGAAGTTTAAGTTTAGAAACGGCCAAAAGAACTTCAGATTTTGTTATAGGGCCAATATTAAAGCCACCAATGCATCTATCGTCATTGCAAACAATGGGAATAGAACTAACCGCATTGTTTAGAACATCACTGAAATGCTCAACCCACCTAGCCATCACAGAATCCTCCCCTTCTATAACCTTACCTTTTTTATCCTTCAATCCTTGTATGCCTGTCCGTTTTCTACCACATAAAACATTAACTACCTGGTACAGCTCTCTGCTGTTGTGCTGGCTAACTGCTTCCTCAGCTTTGTCAGCCAAACCATCAAGCCAAAGATTCTTATCAGCAGCTAACTGATCCTTTACACGTCTATTAAGTTCTCTGTAATGCTTTCTATTAGGACTAGTAGGGTACTGATTAAGGACATTCCTGCAGTTCCTTCTTTCTGAAATAAGCTCAAGTGCCTTATCACTTAAATAATTCTGCCTCCTCTGCTCCTTTTTTCCTAAAAGAGTACTGTTAGTTTCCAAAAAAGCCTGTTTAAAATGGCTCCATTCTTCCTCAACTTCAGTATTAAGCAAACCATGACTGTCATAATGACTAAGTAACCTATCATGGTAAGCTTTAGCTATAACTGGGTCTTTCAGAGCTTCAGTATTAAAGGTAAATTTTTTAATCTTAGCACAACACTTTTTAAATTCAAGTTGCAAGACACTTTTAACAAGGTAATGGTCAGATCCAATTTCAGCTCCCCTATATGCCCTGGTTTTTCTAACAGAACTAGCCCATTTGCTGTTAATTAATATATAATCATATTGCTATCCACACTGGATCATCCTAAAATGCTAGGGGGGTGGGGGCTTATTTGCTAGTGTGCCAGGCTCATAATCTGCAGTTCCAAGATTCAAGTCCCAGCTGGGTCAGTGTTGAAATTTACCTCTACAAACTCCAACAGTCAGTGGGGACCACCGATAGGCTTGGAAACACTGTTGTCCGTTGGATGTTAAGCTTTGGCACCGTGTGCATGTTAAAGAACATGCTGGATGGCCTTGACAGGAGGCTACCATCTGTCTCCCAGCAGCTGTTCCAGTGGATCCCCTTCCTCAACCTTCTCTGAACTTTCAGGGCCCTTGTGACCCTGAAAAGGGTTTCAGGACCCTGGCCATTTAGCCTATTGTGTGCAAAAACTGCTGCTCAGCGGTAAAACAACCCAACCCAAAATGAAATGATTTTGTAGATTTGACAAATAATAACCAAATTTCAATTGCTTATGTTTTTTTTTGTAGGGCACAGCCTCAGGTGAATTGCTTATGTTTTTTTTTGTAGGGCACAGCCTCAGGTGAATTGCTTATGTTTTTTTTTGTAGGGCACAGCCTCAGGTGAATTGCTTATGTTTTTTTTTTGTAGGGCACAACCTCAGGTGGCTTGATGAATGAACTGCCACCATAACACAGTAGCCAAATGTGAGGATTGGATTTCCTCTAATGTAATTGGGAAGGCTACGAAAGAAAAAATCGTAACAATTGAGAACTCTGAACAAATTGAAGTTTTGTAAGGTGATAAGAAATTTAAAATAAATATCAGTACTTCAGAAGAAAATATTCCTTTAACCCAGTTTAGGTAATGTGAATTTTTCATATGTGCATAGTGAGTTATTGTATATCTTTTAGTCTTATTAATTACCTGATCACTAGATATTTTGAAATATTTCCATTTGACATAAAATGAACCATGAAAAATTTACCTCATTGCTTTGTTTAAAAAAATGTTTCAAATAGATAGGAATATTGATTTTAAATAGTATATTTGATTACTTGAGCAATAATTTGTCAAGTTTATAATTAGAAATATGTGTTTTCTTATTTTATTTTGCAGGAATCATTTTGGTAGTGGTTATAAATCGTCATCAATTTCCACTATGAGACAAATTCTGAAATGATATGAAAATGTTGTAAATAAACCATTATATAATATTATGTGATTTCATGACTCATTAAAAGTGTTCCTAGTGTACATTAACAGTGGTTTGATGCATTATCACATTTGTCCACTTTTCATGGACAAACCACATCACACTTACATTTAGTGGGCGAAGGAATAAGCCAGTGCACTAAAAGATACAAGTGTTGATTTGGGGCAGCAAAATTAAACAGAGTGTCAAATCTTTTTTCCAAAATGGAAAAAAAAGCAAATAAACTTAGGACATGGATCATTCCCATTTCACAAAACTCGTCTGCAGCATCTAAAAGTAATCTGCTCGAAATTCTAAGCCCAGAGATGGCTACACTCCTACATTGGATACTGCAGACAGTTGACAATTCCGTGAAACCAGAATTTTTCTCTGGCAGGACACTGATGGAGATGTTCATGGGTACATTGCCATCCTCGTGGTTACCATTCTCCATATCAGTTCGTCTCTTACACTACTGCTATGGAGGTAGTCATAACGCTCTTCATCTACTCTTTATTCTTTCACCTGGGAACGTCATCCTCCATGCAGACCTTTGATGATAATGTCTGTTCCCATTCCTATTTGTTATGGTCAACTTCAATGGACCCAGTCTTTAAGATATCAGTTCCCTGAGCAATGGTTTGTTGGTCTCTCTCTCCTATTGAATCACATTGTATGCACATACAGTATTTTAATTTACCAGCTCTCATCTTCACTGTCATTAATCTTATCAATTGCAGCTCCTCGATTTTCCACTCTTTACAAGTGAGGTCATGAATAACCCTTACAGAAGGGACCGCCTTCCCATGACAAGTAGTTTCTCATATGGTGTTGGACTTTTGACCTTAAAGTGAATCATGGTGGGGGATAGGTTGGTCTGACTGGAGTGGCTTTAGAGCTTCTCCAGTCTCAGGAAGTCGACTCTGAAAACCAGAAGCTGATTCGTGATGCAATGTCAGAGATAATGCACTGTATTGTCCAACTAGCTACATCTATCATCCCACAGACTTCTTTCTCGCTTCCTGAAACAATGATGGAAACCCAATTGCCCTGCAGCTTGTAAGGCTGAGGACAATGCAGGATGTGCAGAAATACTAACATACTCCAACTTTGAAGGATTCAAGTGTACCAGGGCGAAAGGCAGTTTTGTTGCTTAACAGAGCCAGAAGGAATCTTGGATTAAATTTAAATCTTCAATCACCCTTACAACCGTTTATAAGGTTCATGTTGATAAAGTCCAGAAGATGGGTGGGAACTGCACATCCCACTGATTGCTTCTTAAGCACACAGGAGAGGCAACTGGAAATACTTTGGGGTAATAGTTTTCCACTGTCTTATTCCCTTGAATTTCTGGCCAAAAGTAGAAAGGCTGTGAACACTGCTGAAAAATGTTCAATTACATGTGATAAAATAATAAATGGATTAAAACTAAATACAGACGAAAAAATCATTTCTTAAATGCCAATCTTTGAAATGTTTTTACCACTTATAATTGTAAGGGGGAGAGGGGCAAGAGCCATCCCATCATAATTTTCCCAACAGAGTGGTGGAGTAACAAATGACTCGAATATTAAACCCGATGGGATGTTTTACCTATGGGCAGCACTTATTTTTGCATAAAGCTAAATGGCCAGGTTAAAAGGATGCAAGAGAACAGATGGAAGCTTCCCATTGAGGCCATCCAGCATGTATTTTAACGTGCACAAAGAGCATTATGTTCTATTTGAATGGCCACCATTGTCCCTTCTTTGACAGTGGGTGGGGTGCATGTTTAGCGAGCTAAATATCACTGGCTTAGGTGGGACTCGAACCTCTGAACTACAGATTACAAGCCTAGCACAGTACCAGCTGAGCTAATACCTTCCCCATTGACCACTTTGATATTTAAAAAAGACAGTAAACTGTGAAGGATATCTGGGGGCACTAGGGAATTAAACTTCATATTGGGGCGGGCTGTAAATAGAAATTTACATTGGAAGGGTAAAGGACAATAATAGAAATTGACTATGTACATCATATGTTGTGTTTCATCCACTTTTTATACATATTTTTAAAGAATTTATGAATTATTGCAAGAAGCCTTGTTTTACGATTTTTTAACATAAAAATTTAATAGAAATATTTATGCTGACACCATCAATACCCGAAATTACATTTCAAGTCTGTCGTAAATTGCAGAATAAAATTGTATTTCAAATAAGTATACATAAAACACAAGGAAAATGCTCATTGAGTGAATTTATTAAAATGCGCTGAAACCATTCCTATAACACTATTCCTTTAGTATTTGAAGAATTATGGATGTTTGAATATTTAATAACAGCAATGGGTAGCGTTTAGAATTTAACTCAGAGTTATAATTTTAATAAGGAGTATTATTTAACATCATTTAATACATCAAATATGTGGTTTGAAAATGTAAATAATTTTTCGATAATTTTCCTGACTTCCATAACTCTTTTAAGTACAAAGTGAACGTTATTGAAAATCGAGATTTACATTTGGTTGAAATCTTTATCTTCCGTTACACTTTCTCATAAAATACTTAGAAGTTATCATCATCATCCTCAAGCAACTATGGGCTATACAGGTCCAAACAGATTGCACAATTTAGTCCTCCAAGCATATCTGCTGCATCTGGCCACTGCACACCAGTTCTAACAAAGTCCTGTTTGACATTGTCTGCCCACTGCATAATAGGTCTCCACCTTTTTAAGAGGCCTTTAGGCATACTGTTCATAACCCTATTCGCCAATCTATAATTTTCCATGAGCAATATGGAGAAACCAACAGTCTCTCTCTTTGCACAATTACACTGCTTGAAGGTTGCCGACTCTTTTGCCTAACCTCATCGTTATTTACAAAGTTGAACTACATAATGCCCAAGATACTGCGTAAGCATCTAGTTACCTTGTTTACAAAGTGTCCAAGTTTCACTACCATAACTACCCTAGAAAGAACCAAACTATTATAAGTCTAATTTTAGTCTTTAGGTGTATACGCCTATTTCTCCACACTCTCCATAGAGTCCCAGCAACAATCCCTATTTGTCTGTTAATCTCATGCCGCACATCACCAGGCAGTGCACCAACTCCCTTGGCCAGCACGCTCTCTGGACTTATCACCAATCGAGCATGTCTCCACTCGACAATAGAACCGAGCTCTAAACATTTCAGTAGTAATTTTATATACCCATGGTGATTTGTGTAGCTTTAATTTTGAGATACTCAATATTCAGATCGTGATATAAGGCCAGCAACATATTTATCCTCATTACAAAAGGTGTTCAAAAAGTTCTTGACGTGCATCTGCAGAACAAAAACCATTTCACTTACCTCAACAAAACTTTTACTGTCCTTCAAAGTCCTTTCTTTGAACATCTGTGGAAAGTTGCAGACTTCTATGTCAATTCTGGAACGTTTGATGGTACTCTCATTGGGGAATACTCCCAACTCGAGGAATGAACGCATTTTGCAATGTTTGCACCTTGAAAAAGGCTTCCCAGCAAATTCAATTTTTAAAAGCAACCGAAAATCGTATGGTGCAAAATCGGGGGAATATGTAGGATGGGGGGGGGGTAGCTGTTTTTTTTTTCTGTGCCAGATACGTCATAATTTGTTGGATATTGTGAACACTGGCATTATCATGAAAAAGACCCCCTGACATGTCTATTGTTGGAGGTTGTTCCTGCATCTCCTTAACTATTTTAAGAAAAATAATTTTGGTGTAGTATTGGTCATTTATATTTTTTCAGATAAGGTGTCCACAGCTACCACTCCTTGAGAACTGAAAAAAATGGAACTATCCTCTTCCTAGAGAAAAAGCCTGGTTGGGGTTTTTTCCACAACCCAAAGAGAGTCGACTCTAGCCCTTTTTTGCTGCTCTCTAATTTGTGGAGTACCCAGTTGGCACAGATATTTCAGAACTTTAAATTTTAATGTATAATTGTTTCCACATTGCTAATCAATACACTGACATCTAAACGTATTACCTAAATGGTGAATTTTTTTTAATGAGTTCACGAAGAGCAGCAATGGTTTCCCTGTTCACTATCTCCTTTGATCTTCCTACATGGGGAAGGTCATCGAATCTGCTCTCCTCTGAATTTGCTGATCCATCCTGTAACAATGCCATATGAACATATGCATGAATTTCACTCAACACTGACCCAGCTGGGGCTCGAACCTGGGAATTGCAGATTACAAGCCTGGCACGCTACCAACTGAACCCCCTACAAAAAAAGGGAAATATGATTGCTTAAAGGGTAATAAAATCTAGACCTTTATATATAAATTCAGAGATTTGCCAAATTATTCCAAATGTGTACTTTAAAATAAGGTTTACACAAGCATTTTGAACAAATTTATTTGCACAGTTATTTCAATAGAACTAGAAATATGTTTAATTCACTGAGATCACAGATGGAGACAGATTCATATTAATTTTAGTTTCATTCCTTACTGCTTAAAA
The DNA here is from genome assembly GCA_038380435.1 of Ryuthela nishihirai. Lineage (NCBI taxonomy): Eukaryota > Metazoa > Arthropoda > Arachnida > Araneae > Heptathelidae > Ryuthela > Ryuthela nishihirai. The sequence goes on from JAWZYU010000017.1 coordinate 8,541,399, forward strand.
TTAAGGTGCACAAGCAATCATACATATATCGTCCATTTTGTACAGAATTTGCCAACTGCTTCTCAACTTTTCGCTGAACGAAGTAGAATCATAAAACCAAATACAATGCAAAAATACCAACTGATAAAACTTCACTAGAATAAATTCATTTGCTGCGGTTCATTGATGTGGTAAACAAAAGTTTTTTCTTTGATTTCTTTTTCTTTTTAGATACTTTGCTCTCACCTGTAAAAGATAACAACGATTCAATTACATTAAGGAAAATAATTCGAATATTAACAGAAAGCTATAAAATTAAATGAAATAAAACCTTTGCATAGATAATTACTTGCCAGACCCACATCAATAACCTATGCATTCATGAGCCCAGTGAAGGCCCATAAACATTCTTAACAAACAGCTGGTATCATTTATCATTTATGCTTTATCCCCTTATTGTTCTCAATAGAGTATGTTGATACACACTATCTTGACTTGCAAGGCCACTACAAATGCTGAGAACCATTATTTTTGTACCATTATTTGTTGCAGCAATAACAATCGGAACACAAAAAGGTGAAATTGGGGAACTAGCAACACTGATTTTAGCTATACCCCTACCTGGGTTCGAGCCCCGGGTAAGGCATGGCTGTTTGTGTCGTTTTTCTGCTGAGGTCCTGCCATCCTCTCAGACCTTCTACTGTGGCATAATAAACTGACAGGCTCCTGTCAGACCTCTGTGGCAAGCAGCTGCTTGAGGGGGTATTTATTTTTTTTTATTTATCTAATATATACTATTTAGAAAATTAATCATATCCCCTAATGCAAGCAAATAAGGTTGTTTGGGCTATGCTACATCACACGTTTGTAACAGTTAATTGCAAATGTGTCCTGACCAAGATCATTGCTAGAATCTATTTATGGAACAGCCCATGCCAAACAGTGGCACTGCCCTTTATGCCAGCATGTCTGGGAACCCAACAGGATATACAGGTGATGGTTTGATGATAGAGATGCTGGTGAATCTGACAAAGAAGAGAGCGAGGCCAAAACCTGACTAAAATCAATGCCTGTAGCACATCAAGCAAGTTGGGGTAGAGCATGCATTGATGGAAGCTGCTAAGTGATTCAAAGCAACAGAGAAAGTGTGAAAGTCTGATATAAAGACAGATATTCAGATGAGATCTGGCCCACTATGATGACATCACAACAGACCATGGCTGAGCCCACCAAATTCATAGAATTCAAGTCATCTGTAACAATTGACATTGCATTATAGTTGATAAACCCTGCAAAAAAAACATTCCTTCCCCAACTACAAAAGTATTCTATTGACAGAAAACAGCAAGGACAAGTTGGATTGAGTCGTGTTACCTCTGAGCAGTACTTTTTTTGCACACAATGGGTTAAATGGTCAGGTCACAAGGAACCCCAAGCACTCAGAGAAGGTTGGTGAGAGTGGACCTACTGGATAGCTGTTGGGAGACAGGTGGTAGCCCCCCCCCCCATCAAGGCTATCCAGTGTATTTTTTAACATGCATAGGGTATGGTTCTCCCGCACATGAGGCCACAAGCTTAATGTCCCATCCAATGGATGACGGTCTTTCGAAGCCCATTGTCATCGCCTACTGACTGAGGATCTCAACGCTGGCCTAGATGGGATTCAAACCTGGGAACTGCAGATGGTGCACCACTGACTGAGCATCCCCCTCCCCCCCAATACAAAAACAAGGTGGAAGTTGTTTGGTTGTCAATTGGGCAATACTATCAAGATAGATGTTGATGTCTTGCAGATAGTGTTGGGCACAAAAAAAAAGAATCAATGGTGTTCAGACAATGATCATAAATTACTCTCACTTGGGGTGAAAAATGTAAGTTGGGATTGACTTATTTGGGGTTGCAAATTACATGCACAATTTAGGAACTGCTAATGGCAGAAATAACAGACATTTAGTCAGCCCCAACATAATACCTCTGAAACAGTGATACATGGAAGGTTCCTAAGCACACATGGTGTTTCAACAATGGTGGAGAGTACATCCTCACCACGCTCCTACGAAGTAACATAACCTGAGATTTATAGTCCAGTTTATACTCTATTCCAGATAAAGAATGGAGTAGAAAATCTGAAGATCAAAGAAAGCAATCTGCAAATAAAAAGAATCCACACCCACAAATTCTTACAAGAACCTTTTTAGTATAAGTAACTTTTTTTTTTAAATGTACTCATACATTATTAATATTTATTCTTTATTGAAGTGAGCAATTAAAAACTGTTTTTAATTATGGACTATTGCAAAGTACACAGGGAAGCATAATTTTATTTACACTGGTATATTAGCAACTAGAAGAATTGCCGGTGTTGCTCAGATCATTGCTCTTACAGAATATGGCTTTGTCTCTACACAAATTATTGAAAGTGTTATTATTGTTTTGAGAGATTTGTTCTCCTGTAATTCCCAAGATACTTGATCATATAGTCCCATATTTCATAAGTGGGTTTCCCCTTTGTGACCTAATGTATGAAAAAATACAACAGATTCCTACCTGCAGTGGGATGCCATATTATATTTTTGCAAATATGATGAATCTGGCAAAGGTTGGTTTTCTCGATTAGAATTTGCGAATGAGCAGAAGCTACAAATGGAGAACAGAGTAGAAAGTTGTTTTATCCAAAACAGTGATTTCTAACCACCTATTCACCTATCGAGTTTATATATTGCACTGTACATTTTCATGCAACTCTTAATCTTCTGCCAAAATTCCAGGTTCCTAGCCCCTTTATGTGAAGAGTTTTGTTGACCACAATCATATTATTATAGATGTAAAGTGCTTCCTGAAGCTCCCTAATTAGTTGAGGATTGATACATTTTCAGGCACAGAATCTTGCTTTTCATTGGCTTTTATGGTTAAGCGTAATAAGCCACAATTGGACAAAAACCTCTTTGGGGAGACTTGCCACTCCATACCTTATGTGAAGAATATAGGTGGACATGTGCATTATACAAGTTGAACAAAGAGCAGACCTACGAAGACAGTCATTACCATAGGCTTCACTCATCTCTTCAACAGTCACAGCAGGTTTGGTTGTTTTACCTCAGAACGGCATTTTTTTTCACAACATGGGCTACATGGCCAGGTCACATGGACCCCGAAGGCTCAGAGGTTGGGGGAGGGGACCCACTGGAACAGCTGTTAGCCTCCCGTAAAGACCATTCAGTGTGTTCTTTCATGTGCACAGGGTATGGCTCTCCCGCATATGGGGCCATGGCTTAACGTCCCATCCGACGGACGGCAGCCTTTCCAAGCCAATCGATGTCCCCTACTGACTGTCGGTGGGAAGGGATATTTGTGGAGATAAATCTCAAGGCTGACTCAGCTGGGACTCAAAACCTGGGAACTACAGATTATGAGCTTGGCGCGCTACCGACTGAGCCAGTCCTGCCCCAGGAATCCCTTCGTTCTTTACATAGATGATATATTCATCACGTGAAAACATGGAATATGGGACTTGATGCACTTATTACACTTATTTAACAACGTGATTCAATCTAGCTACTTTACTTATGAGCTGGAATAATCTGGCAAATTTTATAAACGTAAATTACTTAGAATCCATACTATTGGAGCACTGTAGTCTACAGAAATACCTACATTTATTATGAATTTAATTCTCATAGATTCAACTCATCCATATAAGCATAAAAGATCAGAATTTCAGGCCTAATTTCTAAGAGTATACATTATCTATTACATCAGTAACATTTTAAATCTCAGTACCTCATAGTAACAACTTTTTTCTTCCATACCCACATTGACCTGCAGCATAAAGTGTTCAAAAAGTTGTTACTATGGCTGCATTTTAAAATGTTACTAATGTAACAGATAATGTATTCTAGATTTATGTACTAGAAAAACATAAGAACTATGTAGGAGAATTAAGGATAATTCATAAAAAATTGCCAGTCAGTTGTCACCATGTGTGATAGCCCAAGCCTGGGATATCTGCAATAAAAGATCCTTCAATTGCAGTTATGGGGCAGCCATCAGTGGTTGATTCTACAATGATTACACAATAGAGGATAACTGATCGGCATCTGGTAGCTCAGCAGTCAGAGCACATGACATGGCATCAAAAGATCACGGGTTCGGATCCAACCCAGCTCAAGACAATTTTCCTCTATACCCAAGTTGACTTATATCATAATAGTTTTCAAAAAGTTGTTACTACTTCCTATGAGCTTTGAGATATTGTAGCAACAGAATGCTAAATTACGAATTACCATTAATAACCATTTTGAAATTAACTATATTTTCAAAATGGGAAAACAAGCAGATTACACAGAGGCAAAGGAACTAAAATTTATAAACGTACAAAATTCAAATAATGTTTCCCCCCCCCCCTTCAACTCTCAACTCAGTATCAAACAGAATCAACTAATAATACAATAGCTCTTACACATGTTCATACGTTAACAGAGGTATTACAAAATATAATGCTAGAATTCCATTTTCAGGTTCCTATTATCACAATTCTATTTCACAGTTTCAGGTTCCTATTATCACATAGATAAATAAATAAATGAATACCCCCTCAAGCAGCTGCTTGCCACAGAGGTCTGACAGGAGCCTCTCAGTTTATATGCCAAAGTAGAAGGTCTGAGAGAATGGCAGGACCTCAGCAGAAAATGACACATACATCCATGCCTTATCCGGGGCATGGATGTCCCGGGTCCCTTAGATCAGTAGCCAAGCACGCTAACCAATCAGCCATGGGAGGGCTAACCTTTAAGAAATTAGTTGTTAACAATAAAGATATTATCCACCTATCCAGGAGTGTTTATTTACTAAAAATTCAAGACCCCTTAAAACAAATACAACCCATGACTCATATACTAGAAGGTTGTATCATAGTCTTCCTTTGTGACTGAAAGAGCATTATACAGACGTCAAAAATGCTAAATCAACCAGAAATTTGTCACAAACTATATTACAACATAAATTAAAACTGCAATTTGAAATAACTAAAATAAATATGCTCTCCCCACATTGGTATAATCTTCATTATGCCAAAAATTTGCTAATAAATTTATATCAACAGCACCTGATTAATACTGAGAGCAATCCTTCTTCCTTCCACACTGAAGTTTCTGTTACCATTACATATGAACTTGCACAAAGCACCACCTGATAGCTGCCAGCATAAAAGTCATCTTGACCCTCCCCCAACTCTCAGATGTAGTGGCAAGTTTATGTTGCCACAAAATACGTCAAGTGACCTGAAAGTATGTCTACTATGTCATCTCTGCAGAGATAACATATAACTTTAACATCAGAACTGTCAACTACAATAGAAAGAAGTTAATCTTCCTATAATATCAGAACTGTCAGCAATAATGGAAAAAAGTCCATCTGGCACATAATGTCAGCCATAATACAGTGACTTCTTATAGCTGTAATTAGTAGTGTCACAATATGTGCATAATTCCCTATAAAAAAGCTCTTCAGTCTCTGGACTGCGACTTAGAATGCCCAATTACCTGCACTTATACTGAAATTCTGAACCAACAGTTCACTGGCGACAACATGCTACTCAGTTGCTATTGTAAAGCTAGCCAAGAGACTTTAGAACTTAAAGATTGCTGGTAATATTAAACTACCTCCATTACTGCAGTTAATGGATTGTGTTATAAAGAAAGAATTTGGTACATGTCACTCTGTCCTGTTGATATTCACAATTCCATCTTGTTAAATAATTATATAGTTAAATAATAATTACAGTGTTAGTGTGTTTTAACTATTTGATAAATTATCTTTAGCACTATTTTCTCATAAAATGCTTATTTTAGAAGTTACAGATTTTTGAAATTAACTTCCCATTGACAAAGGATAGGGTGGAGTGGTCATCATTCCATGATCACCGAGTGTACAATGCAATTACAAAGAGCTGAACGTTAACAATAGCAAGATGGGAATAAAGCTTACATTGTATGACTATTACATTTTACACATCACTGTTACTCTTCAGCAAACAGTAATAATAAAAAAAAAACTCTGTACTGAATTTAGATTGTATTATTTCTCTTATTCTGACACACTTCCATTTTAATGATACAAAGAAAAAGTCTGAATAAGATAAAGTAAAATTTTGCACACTGATAATAAATACAATTTTTAAACCATTATACCTGGATCTTCTTGCATGCTAACTACATTATCAAATGCTGCCTGAATAGCTTCACTAAAGGACTGATGGAACTCAGGAGCTGGAATATATTCCTCACAATCAGAATCATGATTTTGTTCACTGCCATCAGCTGCTATTTTCTGCATACAATTCTGAACAGATGGAGTTGATATAATTGGTTTAGCCTTTCCCTCTCGAAGCATCTGAAAAAAAAATTTTTTTTAATCAAAATCATGAAAGACGTGAATTCAAATAAAGTTTGGTAAGGAATAATGCAATAGAAACATGAATAATCTTTTTAAGTCTCTAATGTGTTAGTGCCGTCCCGTGGCCGAGTGGTTAGCGCGCTTGGCTACTGATCTACGGGACCTGGGTTCGAGCCCCGGGTAAGGCATGGATATTCGTGTTGTTTTCTGCTGAGGTCCTGCCATCCTCTCAGATCTTCTACTGTGGCATATAAACTGACAGGCTCCTGTCAGACCTCTGTGGCAAGCAGCTGCTTGAGGGGGTATTTATTTATTTTTTTATAATGTGTTAGAATGCCGTCCCGTGGCCAAGTGGTTAGCATGCTTGGCTACTGATCTAAGGGACCTGGGTTCGAGCCCCGGATTAGGCATGGATGTGTGTGTCGTTTTTCTGCTGAGGTCCTGCCATCCTCTCAGACTTTCTACTGTGGCATATAAACTGACAGGCTCCTGTCAGACCTCTGTGGCAAGCAGCTGCTTGAGGGGGTATTTATAGTTTTTATTTAATGTGTTAGAAGCTGGTTTTTCATTTGTATTAAAATTGTAACACCAGAAATTAAAAATAAATAAAATGATGATAATGTAGCACTTAAAAGAATTTCTACTTAATCAAACATAATTTTTACCTTTTTTTTAAGTCTAACAAACTGAAAAGTAAAATGTTATCTATTAATTTAGAGCTAACGAAAAGGTCTATTGTACAATTTGCAATTGTGAAATCAGCATTGTAGTGAGCTGCCTTTCATTGTGATTTTGCACAGCACTAAGTTATAAAAGCTGCATCCTTCAAGTTTCAAAATTAAATTACTGATTGAATTTTCTTTGAATTATTGCCATCTCATATTCACTAATCATTTTGCAAAGTTTTTACCAAAAAGATTTTTGCCATTGGTGGTAATTCACATATTTCAAAAAGTATTTGTGCCAAAAAATTTTCTAAACAAATTTTTTGATTACTATTTATCACTCGTTTGACTACACTTTCCATTATCGTCAATGACTATATACACCAATCAGCCAATACATTAAAACCACCTTTGCATTATGCAAAGAAGCGTGCATGCAGCCAATCAGGGTCACGTGCCAAGGTCAGGAATGATATATATATATACCTGGGTCGGAGCTCTCGCAGGCAGTATTTCGTTTTGTCTCAACATGGTAAAGATGACACTTCGAGCTGACAACAAAGCATGGGCCGGCCACACCTCATTGATGCCAGAGGGCAGAGCAGGCTATCTCGTCTTGTCCACAGCAACAGGAGGGCTATTGTGCCGACATTACCCATAATTTCAATTGTGGTAAAGGGAATGGTCTGTAAATGGTAGCTAGGTAGTCACTGGAAGGAGAGCTATGCACCAATCCCCTGTGATGATGCATAGAACCGGCCAGGCCTAGCACCTAATGTCCGACCCCGCCTTCTCGTGGTGCAGACCGTTAGTACCTTTCAAAGGAGATACTCTCTTGTGGAAGTGAACAGAAGGGGAGGGCTGCCAGATTAGTGTGGCCTACTGATCTGGACAACTATGGCTACTTTCCTTTTTTTTTCTACCCTGCTGAGGAGTGGTCAACCACAGGGTCCTGGTGCTGACCATATAAACCCACTGGACTGGACAGATATATGGCTCTGAGCTTGATTATGGATCCTGATTTTGCTGCACTGGTGGGCTTCTGTGGAGGGAAAATCTTCCGCTGTGTTTTCTGTTTGTTTGTGGGTTGACAGCCCCAAGTGAATAGATTCACAGGATATGTTTATCAGCTGGTGGATAATCCTGAGCAGAGGTCATCGCAGGCACCTGAACTCTTTGCTTCTATTGGCATCGTCAAATTCTACATTGGAGGAAGTTTTCCAGTGTAGATGGCTTCAGCCTTTAGTGGTGGGGGAACGGGTCTTTGCCCCATGTCTGCGATTAGGAGGTTGTTTGATATTGTCGGCATTCCCTCTCTCAATAAACATAATTTCTTTAAACATCCCACTAACCATTTTCTCTCCATAGGTAGTTGGAATGTGAGGACTCTGCACAGAGCTTTTTCTCTTGATGTCCTCACACAAGAATTCCACCATTATAATTTAGATATTCTCGGCTTGCAAGAGACCACATGGACAGAAAGGTCAGATTCTTAAAAATAATCTTAAATTTCTCTTTTCAGGGAGGGACGACAATAAGCATCACCAAGGCGTGGGTCTGCTTCTCAGCAGACACGCTAGGGATGCTCTTCTAGGATATGAGTGCATTAATGAAAGGTTTCTTACAGCAAAATTTCAGACAAGCGTTAAAGACCTCAATGTTATCTGCTGTTATGCCCCCACTGAGGATGCCGATGAGGATGAGAAGGATAGGTTTTATGAACAACTTCAGGATATTTTGAATTCTGTCAAGAAAGGAGATATTACCCTTGTTCTTGGTGACTTCAATGCCAAAGTTGGTACTGACTCTGACCTTTGGGGAGGGGTGATTGGCCCTTTTGGTATTGGTAGCTGCAATGGGCAATGTCTCCTACAGGTAAGTAAACTCAATGGTTTCAGAATAACTAACACATATTACAAACACTGCGACATACATAAGTACACATGGGTTTCACCTGATGGGCTGCATAGGAATATGATTGATTATATATTAATTAACAGCAAATGGGCTAGTTCTGTTAGAAATACCAGGGCATATAGGGGAGCTGAAATTGGATCTGACCATTACCTTGTTAAAAGTGTCTTGCAACTTAAACTTAAAAAGTGTTGTGCTAAGGTTAAAAAATTTACCTTTAATACCGAAGCTATGAAAGACCCAGTTATAGCCAAAGCTTACCATGATAGGTTACTTACTCATTATGATAGTCATGGCATGCTTACTACTGAAGTTGAGGAAGAATGGGATCATTTTAAACAGGCTTTTTTGGACACTAACAGTACTCTTTTATGAAAAAAGGAGCACAAGAGACAGAATTATCTGAATGATAAGGCACTTGAGCTTATTTCGGAAAGAAAGAACTGCAGGAATGTCCTTAATCAACACCCTACTAGTACTAATAGAAAGCATTAGAGAGAACTTAATAAACGTGTAAAAGATCAGTTAGCTGCTGATAAGAATCTTTGGCTTGATGGTTTGGCTGACAAAGCCAAGGAAGCAGTTAGACAGCACAACAGCAGAGAGCTGTACTAGATAGTTAATGTTTTGTGTGGTAGAAAACGGGCAGGTATACAAGGATTGAAGGATAAAAAAAGGTAAGGTTATAGAAGGGGAGGATCCTATCATTGCCAGGTGGGCTGAGCATTTCAGTGATATTCTAAACAATGCGGTTAATTCTATTCCCATTGTTTGCAATGATGATAGATGCATTGGTGGCTTTAATGTTGGCCCTATAACACAATCTGAAGTTATTTTGGCTATTTCTAAACTTAAACTACATAAATCTCCAGGGGTAGATGAAATTACTACCGAAATGCTTAGAGCTGGGAATGTTTCGGTTACCACTTGGATGACTAAAATTCTGAATATCTTTTATGATAAAGGCATGGTTCCTAAGGATTTTACCACAGCTATTGTTATCCCTATTTTCAAAAAAGGTGATCGCAGTTCTTGTGATAACTATAGGGGTATCAGCCTACTCTCTGTTCCAGGTAAAGTTCTTTCCATGATTGTGCTTAATAGAATTAAGAATCTGGTTGACAGTCAATTGCGTGATGAGCAATGTGGATTCAGAAGTGGTAGGGGATGTGTGGATCAGATATTTTCACAGGCAGATTCTTGAGAAATGTTTAGAGTTTCAGAAACCTTTGGTTGCTAGCTTTGTTGATTTCAAAAAGGCTTTCGACTCTGTTGATCGTCATAATTTGTGGTTGATTGTGAAATCATATGGTATACCAGACAAGTTAGTTAACATAATGAAAGCTCTCTATAATAACACTGAGTCGTGTGTGAGAGTTGGTAAGGCTTGTAGCAATTGGTTTAGCATTACTTCTGGTGTTCGACAAGGGTGCATTTTGTCTCCTTTTCTCTTTAGTTTGATTATTGATTATGTTATGCGAAATTCACTTCAAGGGAAAGATTTTGGCCTTAAATGGGCTGGAGATACGAAAATTTCTGATTTAGATTATGCTGATGATTTAGCCCTTTTGGCAAATGGTGTTGATGAGATGAACTCTTTCATTCGAGCTGTTGATGAGACTGGTAGTAGAGTAGGTTTGGTTATAAACAGAGAGAAAACTAAAGTGATGAAAATTGGTCAGGCAGCTGTGATTCAGTTAATCTGAATGGTTGCAGTCTTGAGCAGGTGTCACAGTTTAATTATCTTGGGAGCTATGTAACAGATAATGATGTGCAGCATGAGATTAACAGACGAATAGGGATTGCTGCCGGGACTTTTAAGAATCTATGGAGAGTGTGGAGAAATAGGCGTATACACCTAAAGACTAAAATTAGGCTGTATAATAGTTTGGTTCTTTCTAGGGTTAATTATGGTAGTGAAACTTGGACACTTTGTAAACAAGATAACAGGAAACTAGATGCTTTTGATTCCAGATGCTTACGCAGTATCTTGGGCATTAGGTGGTTCAACTTTGTAACTAATGATGAGGTTAGGCAAAGGAGTTTGCAACCTCCTTTAAGCAGCATATTGTGCAGAGAGAGACTCCGTTGGTTTGGCCATGTTGCCCGTATGAATAATTATAGAATGGCGAATAGGGTTATGAACAGTGTGCCTAAAGGCATCAGAAAGAAGGGGTGACCTAGGATGCGGTGGGCAGACAATGTCAAACAGGACCTTATTAGAATTGGTGTGCAGTGGCCAGATGCAGTAGATGTAGCTCAGGATAGACTTGCTTGGAGAACTAAATTGCACCGTCTGGTTGGACCTCCGTAGCCCATGGCTGCTTGAGGATGATGATGATGATGAAAGGGAACCAATGTGTCTGAACACACAATTCATTGTAAGCTCTTGGATATGGGTCTCTGCAGCTGCAGACCCATTTGTGTGCCTAGGCACACAGTCGTTCACTGTCATCAAAGCTTGCAGTGGGGACGTAATCATTGACATTGGACCATAGAAAACTGGAAGAGGGTCGCATGGTCAAACAAATCCCATTTTCTGTTACACCATGTGGATGGGTGAGCTCATGTGCGACTTTACCCATGGAAGCCTTCTCACCTGGATGCACTGTGGGATGGATCCAGGCAGCTGGAAGGAGTGTGATGATCTGGGCAATATTTTCTTGGAGAACACATGGACCAATTATACCGTACAGCAAACTCGGACAGCTGTCACCTACCTGAACATCATGGCTAACCAAGTACACCCCTTTATGGCGAATGTATTCCCTGGCAGAGATGGCATCTTTCAACAAGACAATGCCGCTGCGAAGGAGGTTCAGGAATGGTTCCTAGAACATGAGGAATTCCATTTATTGCCACAGCCCCCAAATTCGCTGGACATGAATCCTATTGAGCATTTGAGGTTTGAGTTGGAGAAACGGGTACTGGCAGTATCACCCCAACCATGTAATTTATGGGAACTGCAGGATCTTCTCTTGCAGTCACAGTAAGAAATATCGAGCGACACCTACCTACATCTCATTGAATCTATGCCTCAATGGGTGAGAGCTCTTTTGACGGCAAGGAGGAGGACCTACATTATATTAAGTAGGTGGTTTTAATGTTTTGGCTGATCAGTGTATATTTGAGCATCTATGCAAAATTGCAGATGTCTATACCATTTCTGGAATACTTCATGTCACTCCTGTAGGGGAATACTCTGCAACTCTGAATGAATGCATTTTACAAGGCTCAACCCTTGAAAAAGACTTCTCAACAAGTTCTTTTTTAATTTTTGGAAACAACCAAAACTCGCATGGTGCAAGATCAAGTGAATATGTAGGATGGGGGTAGCTGTTTGATCTTTTTTGTGCTCCAGATAGGCCATTACTCATTAGGTTTTATGAGCATTGGCATTGTCATGAAGGAGAACCCTTGACATGCCTGTTGTGGATGCTGCTCCTTCTTCTCCTTAACCATTTTGGGCAAAACAATATTGGTGTAGTATTAGCCATTTATTGTCATTTTTCAAGTAAGGCGTCTATGGCAACTGCTCCTTGAGAATTGAACAAAAAACTGACCATCCTCTCCCTTGAGTGAAAATCTTGTCAGAGGATTTGGGGGTTAATTTTCTGCAACCTAAACATAGTTGTCAATCTTTCTGGAAGTTATATAGTAATAAAACGACATCTAATCCCCTGTGACAATGTCTGTTAACTGTTTGGGGCCACCAGGTTCAAACATTGTGAGCAATCCCCTTGCACAAATCGACTTAGTCCTTTTTTGCTGTTCCGTCAGTTTGTGGGATAACCATTTGGCACAATCTTTTGGAACTTTAAATGTTGATGAATAATTGATTGCACACTTTGAATCAATACACTGACATCTTACTTGAATTTTAATGTGTGGATTTTCCTTAATGAGTTCATGAACAGCAGTGATGGTTCTCTCGTTCATGGCCTCCTTCAATCTTCCTGAATGATGGAGGTCTTCAAAGCTCTGTCGTTCTCTGAATTCGCACATCCATCCTGTAACAGTGCCATATGAACAGGAATAATCTCCATATACTTGTGATAAATTGGCATGAATTTTTTTTGTCATCCCCAAGCTGCATCCTTGTAAAAATGTAAAATCTTTCCCCATAGCAACAACACACAGATTTCGCTGACCAAACTTTACACACCACCAGCGAAGAGAGAAATGATAAGGCCTTTTAACACATAATGACAAGTTTTGAAACAAGCTTTAGCTCGTTAACTTCAGAGGAACAAGTGCAAATCTACAGACATGCAGCAAGAACTTTTTGAACATCCTCCATATTAGTTAAAAACCAGCCATAATTTAAAATCAAGTGGTACACTATCACTGTATATGATTCATCATCCTTGTATATCTAAAATAAATCAAGTTTTTGATATTTCTCAAATTTCAAAATTAATGCACTGGTTTCCATAAATTAAGGAAAATCCCAATGTTAAGTCAATGGGAAGCTAACGTCAAAGTTCTATGACTTCTAAAAATAAGCTTTTTCGTTTTGAAAAATGTGATTGCCGATAAAGATCTCAATCACATAAATCAATATCTCGATTTTCAACAATATTCGCTCAGTATTTAACGAGTCTGAATATTTAGCAATAACAATGCCAGCCACAAAAACTGACTTCAGAAGTTAATTAAAACTTAGAAATAAATATTGTATCCAAATGTTTAATAAGTTTGTATTTTAGAACTTTGTGTAAAGAATTCTTTCACTAATCTTCGGTTTTGTATAAGTTTCTTAAGACTGGCATTGCTGCAGTTAAATATTGAGATATTGATTTATTTGATTGAGATCTGTATCTGCAATCACATTTCTCAAAACATACTTATTTTAGAAGTTATAGAGCTTTAACGTTAGCTTTCCATTGACTTAACATAGGGATTTTCCTTAATTTATGGAAACCAGTGTACTTATATTCTCCTAAAGATATATTATTTTAAATAAAAATTTTACACAACTGTGATGAAAATGATCTTAAGCAGTTTTGATTTAAATTTCAGTGGTTCAAATTAATGTTATATATTCTATTTATATTAATTTTTTTCAGGGTTTTTGGCTCATTTTATATTTATCAGCATTTTCAGATTACCTTCTTTTTTAGATCAAGCTTAATTTAATGATATTATTTGTAATTTAACCCTTTGGGTACCATAGCAAGTGATATTTTAAATGGACTTGTCCACTCAATGCTATTTCTTCCTCTTAACTATTTCCTACCTGCAGTTTGGGAAGGTATGGTAGAGAAAGAATTAAGGCCTATAAATAATGTGCATATGAAACAAAATATTTTTTGAAGCTAAAAAGTTGACACCTCTGGCAAATACGAAATTCCCATTTTCATAATTTGCTGCTCAATAATAAAAAAGCCGAGTTCCTCAGGAGGAGAGAGAGAGTCATTGTTGTTAATGCAAATCTCTACTATACTACTTAAATATTAAATTCTTAGCATGAATAAAACTATTTACAATATTTGTTAAAATTTTGTCCCTTTGCAAAGTCAAAAAAATTCCAACAGTGTAACTCCAAACTACTGGAAGATTAACCTTTTCACTACCATACCGGCAGGGATTTTTAAATTGACTCTTCCATCTATGCTATTCCATCCTCTTCACTACCTCCTATCTGCAGTTTGGGCCAGTATGGTAGTGAAAGGATTAACAAAATACAAATCTTAATACCATATTAGTATATAATTATTCTAAAAAGAATTTTTCATTATCCTTAAAACAAAGAAGTTTAATGTTTCCACATGGAATGGCAACAAACAAAATCTCTTTTTTCTACATGAACTTTTTTCTAGACCCTGACTAAAAACATAAAATAATTAACAGAAATATTGATATTGGAATAATGTAGAGAAAATTTATTTAATTGCTCAAAATGTTTTACGGTAATGATTTAAACTGCCTACCTACTAAATAGACTGAAAAATGCATGATGTGATATATGAAGTGAAGCAGCCCTCCTTCACTTCAGAGTGGAAAGCTGAAGCTGATGGGCAGGTTTGCTTACAACATAAATAAAATGTGGTAACAAAAGAATCGTTCTCGTTGACCAAGCCTTCTTATTATGCATCCAGAAAACTGGCAGCTGAAACTTATCCTTTCCCTTCAAGGCTTGAGAATTAGCAGCTTTATAAATTAGGGTAGGCTTTATCACATACCTGGCTGCATTTGCACAAAACAGCATGATTAGCCTATCCCTTCCTGCCTTACAGCCTGGTGCTCGCTTCTCTTTCCTAATGAATGTCTTCTGTGGCATTGAATACCTGCCCTGGTTCATATCCCTTCACTTCAGTAAGTTCCCTTAAGGTGTCAGGAAACTCACTAGCTGTCTCTTGGTTGCCAGAGGCCTGTTCTTGTGTAATTTTCACGTTACGTAGGCCAAACCTTTTCCTAAAATTATCAAACCAGCCTTTGCTGGCATGAAACTCTGTAGAGCTAGACTCTTCACCTTCCCTTTCCTTTATAGAGACATATAAGGACTTTGTCTTTCCTCTTATCCTATTTGAGTCTATAGGAATGCTTTTTTTATAGCAATCCTGCACCCACATAAAAGTAGCACTTTCCACATGAGGGATGTATAGATTTCACACTTGGTATATAATCTTCTTGCTCACTGGTGTAGCTGCAGCAACGGCTTCACAAATTTCCCATTCTTTTTTCTTGATATACCTTTCGGTCAACTTGTTGATGCCGTAATGGTGGGCAATCACAGCAGCTGACTTTGCTGTACAAAGCATATCTAATAATTCAACCTTTTCTTCTAAGGTCTTCACTTTTGCCTCTTGGGAGCACTTTCAGAAGCACTACACTTTGGACCCATGATTACAGTTGATATTTTATTGCACTTTAAAGATGCAAAAAGTTGGGAGAAACACAAGATATACTGCAAACTGAGAAACAAAACATGTGAGTCAGGCTGGCTAGTACCGAGACAAAGAGCATGGCATCTACAAACTTGTAGATCGTTGGAACCATTAGTTATATCTACTAATAGTAATCACATTCTTGATTAAATAACACATTGGTTAATCAAGGGTCGATTATTCTTTCAATTCATGTTTTCTCATTACTTTTTAATTAAATTTAAATACACAATGATACGTTATTAAAAGAGATTTAATTACACTACTATACTGAATTTAAAAACAAAATAAATTTAAATATTATTAAGATACACAAAAAATAATCCAGCTAAAAACATGGAAAACAGCATAAACAAATATACTATAAATCTTCTGTATCTGCAAGAGAGCCAGGTCCAGTGAATATGGGCTTTTTGCACACCATTAATAAAATTCTGCAACCTTATAATTTAAATACACCTAATACCATTATTAATACTATAAAAATATTAACAATAAATGATTCAGATATGTTGCATCCTTCTGGTGGAATATATGTAGTACAAATAGATGATCCCTATAATATATTAAATAATGGATATAATAATGATAATAATATAATATGTTTAAAAATTATTGATTTAAAAATTAATGATAATAATAAAATTTAAAAATTAATGATAATAATAAAAATAAATATATTCGTAGAACATACAGAACTATAGACGAATGAATAGTGGAACATGAATATGATATTCAACATCAAAATGGCCATAAAGCATTATCACAAACCATAATATATCAGTTACCTATAAATAAATTAGATTACAGAATAATAGCCTCTCCACCCACTAAACATCAATTAAATTTTATGAAAAATCTCATAATACATTTGCATAAAGAAATACTATGCAACACCAACACAACCTCCCTACCAGCAGCATGGAACACCCTTATGCATAATTATCCCCCCTCCGGTTGGAGCATGACTCATCGATAGAGGGCCAGCTTTATATATATATCTGGTGCACACTGGACAATGCACTGCCTGACAATGACATTGACTGAGTGATGTTGAAACGCATTTTACTACTACGGAGGGGGGATTTTTTAATTGTTAATATTATTTACATGATGGTTTTAAATGTATTCAGTTGAAAGATTTGTCTTTTTAACTTTCAAATACCTTTAAACATCAGTTATGCTCAAGAATTAAACCTGTAACTAGCAATACTAAATGGAAAGGCTGCATGTTAACATTTTATATAAGTTGTCAACAGTAAATATCCATAAAGTGATAAAAAAAATCTATGATAACGGAAACTATTATATCCTCTGAGAAGAATAAGATTTATCTACAGTATGAAAGTCAACAAGTATCAAGTGCACTGCAGATAACTAGGACTGTGTTTCTCCACAAAAGTGTTGAGTGTACCAGCCAAGTCTAGAGAACTACAAAACATCTACTTCACAGGACATACAACTAAGCAAGTACAACATGCCAGTAAAATATATGTGAATATATACATAAGAACTTATAAAATACTTGATTAGTATCAAAGGCACTTATGCTTCTTCTGCAGAAGTCCTTGTGTTTTTAGGATAATAAGCTAGTACTATTACATGTTGCATTTTGCAACGATGTATATGAGAACACGCAAATTGAATTACCTTTTTAAAACAATGTAGTTTGTGATTAAATCTCTTTCACATTACTTTTGCATAACCCTATATAAAACAGGCAGTAGGTTGAGCTCAACAGTCAAAAACTGGGAAGAGGTAGAAAAGGGCCACCACAACTAGAAGAGTCCTCTTTCCCAGGAAAATGGGTAACAGTGCACAGGGAAAATTTAGAATGCCAAGAAGGTAACATGTAACTTTCAAAAGGTGGTTCTCTCAACACAAACAAGTTCCTGCATCAAGGGGATTACTAGGGTTGGGTTGTTTTATCTCTGAACGGCACGTTTTTTGCACACCATGTGCTAAATGGACAGGTCACATGGACCCCAAAGGCTCAGAAAAGGTTGGGGGAAGGGACCCACTGCAACAGCTGTTAGGAGACAAATGGTAGCCTCCCATCAAGGTCATCCAGCATGTTCTTTAACGTGCACAGGGTATGGCTCTCCCGCACACGGGGTCAGGACTTAACATCCCATCCGACGGGGGTAGTGGGATTTTGCAGAGATAAATCTTGACGCTGACCCAGCTGGGACTTGAACCTGGGAACTACAGATTACAAGCCTGGTGCGCTACCAACTGAGCCACCCCCGCCCCTGGGGCTTACTAGAGAAGTGCAAAAGATTACATCCTGGATAAATAAATCTTCATTTTCAAAGCCTTATGAGAAATTGGGATTAACATCAGACTCAACACCCCATTATCAGACAAAAATATAACTCACAGAAAAGTTTCACATGCCCCCTGTTGAATACCAGTCAGCGTATTTGACAAATGGCAACATGGATACTCTCGTCTCTTTTCCAGAACATTTTTTTTCTTTCTACAGGTAAGAAGAGTAGCTCTTAAATCTGGCATAATTTGTGCAAGTGACAACCTTCAAGTTTTGAACCTAAGCTGTACACTCTGCATTGAATAATGATCCTGATAAAAAAAAGACTTAGTAATCAAAACAATGATTAAAATAGTGATAACTAATCTAATGAGCAATGCTCAATATTCTATTTTAATTGATGTTTTAATGCAATTAAATGTCTCAATTACTTGTTTCATTATTCGCATGTTAATTTATTTGACATAAACAATTAAAAAAAGTAAACATATGTTAAAAGCAATCTATCTTTCTACATCTGACCTAAAATTTAAAAAATAACATATTGTTAATTTATGTTAATCATGCAAATGTCTGAATAAGCTTGGGTTGCAATTTACCATTTATTGCTAGTTCCAAGCTACAATTTCTTGCTTGTATCCTGCAACAATTTGAGTCCATGCTATAAATTAAAACTAGCTGACACCCACTCAATTATTGCAAAGTTTTTTTTCAATTAATTTATGAACATTTGATTATATAAAATGCGCATACAAAACTATTAACCCTTCCCAGGTAAAAAAAAATTAACTTCAGAACTTTTTTGTCAAATAACTAAGGAAAGGAATTATGGCATGTTTATATGCCAAATTAATCACCATTTAATTCTGAATTTTCTGAAAAAACAAATGTTTAACAAAAAAGAAGACTAGTTTTATTTTAATAGGGTTTTTTTTTTAGAGTATTGTAGTAAAAAAATGCATTTGGCAACACAAAAATTTACTTAAAAAAAAACTAATAAACAGATGTGATTATAATGCACATGAATAGAAAGCTTATTTCTGAATAACAGGAAAATAATTTTTTACATAAGAAAATTACCCCCTTTTCGGAATTTTTTTCCTGGTACTATACTTTGAGAACAGTTCCAGGCTTTTAGCCCAATTGTTCTGAGTCAGATAAACAAGTCAATTTATAAGAATATTGATTTTAATAAGCCTTTTTTTCAATGTGATATGGGTGAAAAAAAATAGTTAAATTATATATTAATCAAAAGGAAATTTCCTCCTGAATAATATAATATTTAACCTGAAAACGACTTTTGTTTCTTTTAATGATTCGTTTCAATATCTTATATTTGAAACACGTCCAGTGTTATACAAAGTGACTTGGACTTCTCATATTCATGGGATTTTCGGAACTGGTTATGAAATGGGAAACAAATTTTGGGCTGCTTTTTTTACTAAACATTATGAATTTTTTCCTTATGTGTTGAAGTTTGGCAATCTCAGCTAAGTGCAGAAAGGTTTGTGCACCAAAGGGAAAAAAAAAACAGTTATATCATAAGAATGGCACAGCCAAGATACTGAGTTGGGGGAGGGGTTAAAATTATTCAATGTCAATGTAAAAACTCAATTTTTTTAAATGAAATTTTTCCAAGGGAGTGAAACATTCACAGTGATTTTAGTGCAGGCGTGTCCAACCTTTTACTTCCCTGGGCCACATTTAGTGAAGATTTGACTTCCCTGGGTTGCATTGAGTGAAGATGAATTGTTTTGGGCCGCACATAAAATATATAATATAGTTAATGTAAATAAATAATAAAACTTCATTTATTTTCTTATGTCTTTTATTATAAAATTAAAAAATGGGCAACATAAAACTAGTGGGATATTAAAAACTCGCTGAAAACCACATAATCATGTTGAAAGTTTATGTCGTAAACTTTGCGATTTTGTGGGCCGCATTACTAGCTGTCCACGGTCGCATGTGGCCCGCGGGTTGGATATGCCTGGTTTAATGTGTGTGGGGGAGAATACCTATCCTGAAATTGCCCTCTCACATGAGGACTGATTTCCATGGAAAGGAAATTCTTTTTGCTTCCATATCCAGACCTTATTCATATTCCTTACAAAATCGAATTTTTTTACTGGAAAACAAAGAAATAATAAAATGAAAAATAAATATAACCTAATGCAATGCTAAAATATCCACAGCAAAAAGTTGTAAGCCAACCACCCATTGTAGCATTACTCTGATATCAATTGACCAAAAAATTTGATAACTTACAGAAATAAAATCCACAGAAATGAAAACTACAGTTTAATTTTGAAAGGAAACAAAATACTAACTTTATGAAGGGACTGTATATCCTACTTGACTTAAATCAATTTGCACAATGTAAACTTGCACTAACACTTAGCAGATGGCTCCCCCACTGCTGCACGTGTGCTAGCAAGCAATTAGAACACCTGCTACTTCCTCCTTCTATTGTGATGCTGTGCATTGAGCAATATGAAAGCATACTTTTGCTTTCAGTTTTGATCTGAAGGGTGGGAAAGATGCATAAAAATGCTGGTATAAATGATAAAAATAATTCTAATAATAGTGAAATATGTTTAAGGCAGAAAAGAGTGTAAAATGGGGGGTAAAAACATAGGAACGTACTTTTAATTACTTTCTAAATCTTCCATTTTTAAAAATAGCAGTTTTTTATTAATTTTTAGGAGAATTTCAAAAATTTAAGGAAAAACATGTTGATAATAGTTCAAATCAAAAATTGTGAGCTTAAATCAGGTGATTGCTTCAATACAGAGTAACATTAACAAACAAATATGCAATACCATATAGCGCTTCCAAAATATGGCAATCAGATTACTTTATCGAATTATTTATATTGTAATTTAATAAACCATGCATCAAATAAAAAGAGAAAATATTATTTTTCAAGCTAGAATTACTTATTTTTAAAATACCACAGATTCAATCTCTCCTGTTTCCCACAGATTTAATCGAAGTTTCATGTGGTGTACAAAAAAAGTCTGGAAAGGGTTAAATAAGTAGAGAGAAAACAATTGTCATTAGTCAAGTGGGATCCTAATCCATGACCTCAAAAGAATTACATCAAAACATCTCAGGTGCTCTAACTGTTGAATTGCTGATCAAGATCTCCTCTATTGATGGCTACACTCTTCAATTATAGTGAGACAGATTTCCAATGATTAACTCCATTGTATAATGCTTAAAGCCACCACTGGAATGGTTAATTGCATAGTCAGATCCAGTTTTTTTACTATATTACTGTGAAAAAGTCTTATAAAAATTAATGTTTGTATTTTGCCATCCTGTGGCCGAGTGGTTAGCACACTTGGCTACTGATCTAAGGGACCTGGGTTCGAGTGTGCTAACCCCTCGGCCACAGAATGGCAAAATACAAACATTAACTTCTTTATTAGCCCTTCCAAGTCCCCAACGAACATAGATGTTGACACAATTCAAAATGAGAGGCCCTAAATGAACATAGACACCCTTTGTACAACAATAAAATAAAATTGATTTTTTTTAAATTGAAATTGCTGTTAGAAAATTTTCTTACATATATCTTTTAAAAACACTTATTCAAGTTTGAAAAATAATGTTTTCCATTTTCATTTGATGCACATTTTGTTAAACTACAATACAAATAATTTGTTAAAGCCATCTGATTGCCATTTCTAAGAAGTGCTATGATATTGCCAATTTGTTTGTTAATGTTACATTTGCTGAAGCAACCACCTGATTAAAGCTCACAAATTTGATTTGAACTATTATCAACAAATTTTTGCTTAAAGTTTCAAAAATCTCCTGAAAATTAACAAAAAAAAACTGCTACTTTTAAAAATGGAAGATTTTGGAAGTAATTACAAAGTACATACCTCTGTTTCCCCTCCCCCCCTGTTTTACATTCTTTTCTGCCTTAAACCTATTTCACTATAACTAGAATTATTTTTATTGTTTATCCCAGTGTTCTATTTTTCTTTCCCGTTCTTCAGATCAAAACTGAAATTAAATTTTTTTTAACAGAACTTGGAAGACTGGCTCAACTCACAGCATCACAAGAGGAGGAAATTGCAGGTGTTCTAATTATAATTAAACCTTTGTTTTAATTTTCGTGATTTTACTTTACTTCCAATAAGTCATCAATCTTTTCGTCAATCAATAATTATTGATTTTTCAGAATTATGCTATATTGGATGGCCAGCTTACAACTTGTTGCTGTGGATATTTTATTTAACATTGCATTAGGTTATATGTCATTTTTTTCTTTTCTTACTTCTTCATTTTCGAGTAAAAAACTTTAATCTTGTATCTTTTTCTGAAAACTAATTAGGTCTTGGATACGAAAGCAAAAAAAAAACTTTGTTGCCATGGAAATCAGTGTTCATGTGGGAGAGCAATTTCAGGAGCAACCCTCCCCTTAACTAATTTTCATTTTTTTTAACTGCAAGTTTTTTTATGTTTAAAATGAATTATTTTAACCCCCCCCCCTCCCCCAGTAACTTGGCTGTGCCATTCTTTGGTGCACTAACTTTTCAGCACTTAGTCAAAATCCCAAAAATTCAAAACAGAAGCAAAAAAATTCACAATATTTAGTAATAAAAGCAGCCAAGAAGTGTTTCTCCATTTCATAAACACGATAGAATATCCCATTAATGTGTGAGGAATCCAAGCAACCTTGTATAGGGTTGTTTTACCTCTGAGCGGCACTTTTTTGCACACCATGGGCTAAATGGCCAGGTCACATGGACCCCGAAGGCTCAGAGAAGGTTTGGAGAGGGGACCCACTGGAACAGCTGTTGGGAGACAGATGGTAGCCTCCCGTCAAGGCCATCCAGCGTGTTCTTTAACGTGCACAGGGTATGGCTCTCCCGCACACGGGACCACGGCTTAACGTCCCATCCGACGGACGGCGGCCTTTCCAAGCCCATCGGTGTCCCCTACTGACCGTGGGCAGGGCGGGGAATTTTTGCGGAGATAAATCTCAACGCTGACCCAGCTGGGACTCGAACCTAGGAACTACAGATTACGAGCCTGGCGCGCTACCGACTGAGCCACCCCCGCCCCGCAACCTGGTATAATGCTGGGCAGTGTTTTAAATTATACAACACTGAAAAGAATCATTAAAAGAAATAAAAATCATGTTTCAGGTAAATATGATAGTATTCAGGAAGAAATTTCCTTTCAATTAATATACAATTTAACCCTTTCAGCCCTGAATTTTTAATATGAAAAATAATTTTTTTTGATCATTAATAATTGAATGTAAGACATACAAGGACTCCCCTACTAAGTTTGAGTGGGTTTCCGCCATAGGTTTAGAAACTAGGAAATCGTGGCAAATGCCACCATCAGGTCTTAGAGATAAAAATGGAAGCATATTTTTTATTCATTTTAAATAATGTTTTATACAAAAATCTTATCAAATTATTTCGTGTGAAAATTTTTGAAACAAATTTTAGATTTAGATTTTAGATCTGTACTTACCAAACATGGTGTTCAGGTTATTAGCATTCATCTTGAATAGCGGAACAATATGGGTCACTTAGATAGGTAAATACTCACTTCTTGTTGAACCATGTCATGAAATGTGATTCACATTCTTTGTAGAGGTGACATCTAGTGCTTTATGGTGAAACTAGATACTCAGCCAATAGCTAGAACTCTTTATATATTAAGGTGGCAAATGCCACCAGCAGGGCCAAAAGGGTTAACTGCTTTTATTCTCATGTTTCAAAAATAAGCCTTAATTGCAGAAGTCTGATCTACTTTTTTCACTTTATCACTGTAAAAAAGTCTTATTAAAATTATTATGTTTTAAAATTTGTTTAAATTTTTTATTTAAATAAAATTTGAAACTAATTCTGTTTAATTTGGTATATAACATGACCTACTTCAGTTGATTAGTCATTCAAAAAAAATTCCAAAGCTGACTTATTGATACGACTCATTACAGTTGGCAAAAAGCCCGACTTTTCTCAGAGTATGGTACCGAGAAGAAAAAAAATTATGAAATGGGAGTTCTTGCTTCAAGTAAATTTTTTTTGTTATTCAGAAACAAATAGCCTTTCTATTCATGTGCATTGTAATTATTTCTCTATTAATTTTCTTTTAATTTTTATTTGCATTGCCAGATACATTTTTTTACTACAAGACTCTAAAAATGCCCTATTAAAATAAAAGTAGCTGTCTTTTATGTAAAATATTCTATTTTCAGAAATTTGGCATATAACATACCATAATTGCTTTCATTATTTATTTGGCAAAAAGTTCTAAAGTTAATTATTTTTTTGTTGATCAGAGTGAAAAAATAGCTGGGCCTCTGGATGAAAATCAGTTTTTCAGGTGGGACCCTGGAAGGGTTAAATAATTAAGATGATCCCAATTTGGAGAGATTAGAAGAACGATCACTAGCCAGTGATACTCCTTATATCACAATTTTTCATTTGATACATAACTTGTTATAATCAGCCACATATTTATGGAAGTACAGTAGAACAACTGTTTTGATTAATGAACAAAGCAACAGACTAGTTGGGTTGTTTTACCTCTGAGCGGCACTTTTTTGCACACCATGGGCTAAATGGCCAGGTCACATGGACCCCGAAGGCTCAGAGAAGGTTGGGGGAGGGGACCCACTGGAACAGCTGTTGGGAGACAGATGGTAGCCTCCCGTCAAGGCCATCCAGCGTGTTCTTTAACGTGCACAGGGTATGGCTCTCCCGCACACGGGGCCACGGCTTAACGTCCCATCCGACGGACGGCGGCCTTTCCAAGCCCATCGGTGTCCCCTACTGACCGTGGGCAGGGCGGGGAATTTTGCGGAGATAAATCTCAACGCTGACCCAACTGGGACTCGAACCTGGGAACTACAGATTACGAGCCTGGCGCGCTACCGACTGAGCCACCCCCGCCCCAAAGCAACAGACTAGTGAAAGGCAATAACACAAGACAGGTAAATACAAGACAGGTAAATACAAATAATTGAAATTTTTTATTTCAATGTATTTAGTATTTACCTGTCTTGTTATTACCTTGTACATTGTCTTGTTAACTGTTGAATACTAATAGTAATAATTATAGGTTATTTACCCAGTGTTGTTTGGGTCGGAAACTTTCTAACGTGTAGAGTTAATGGCACTCCTCACGTCGCCTCTGGGAGGTGGGAGTGGCTGAGTCAGTAGCATGCCAGACAAGTAACTTGTAGTTTCCATCTTTGAGTCCCAGCTAAATCACTGTTGAGATTTATCTCTGCAAAACAACCCCTGCCCATGGGCAGTAGGGGACACCAATGGGCTTGGATAGGCCGCAGTCCATCAGATGGGACATTAAGCCGGCACCGTGTGTGGGAGAACCATACCTTATGAATGTTAAAGAACACACTGGATGGCCTTGACAGAGACTACCATCTGTCTCCTAATAGCTGTTCAGTGGATCCCCTCCTCCAACCTTCTCTGAGCCTCCAAGGTCCTTGTGACCTGGCCATATCCCATTATGTTCAAAAAAGTGCCACTCAGAGGTAAAACAACCCAACCCAACCTCCTCCTCCAGTTAAAAATTTCTCCCTCTCTTTTAGGAGGGAAAAGAAATGGACATAGTTCGAGGTACCCATTATCCTCCCCACAACAGAAGTTTCTAAACCAAAAACCGGAATTCCTTTGCTCAGATAATCAAACTTTTCCTGGGATACAATTTGACAGGCATATGTAATTTTATAGCAAAAGAAAATTAACTATGGTCTGAGGTGCATAAAAAATGCAAAGGTACAAAAATTTTTCATTATTAAACAAAATTATTTATTACTCAACATAATATTTAAAACATTTATTAATTATTTGTATATACTTTTATTAGCTTTGCACATTTTTCAAATTAAGTTAATGATTTTAACTTCCTATACGAATTTAGTTTTTCAAACTCGCATCACTGAAGCAGTAGTACTTGTACGTGCTTAATTAGTACAACTTCAATATTCATGGATATTGCTCGTGCTCTTGACTCAGCAAACCAAACAAATGAGTTCATCAAGCAAAATAAGAAAGAAATTAGTTTTATGCATTGATTATTTCAATGGTGGCAACAGTTATTTTGAGTAACTCAACTGTTAATATTTAATCATGCGAAATCAGATATTAGTTTAGTTTGATATATTCCTTTTTTTTAAATTTATTAGTGGCAACAGTTATTTTGAATAACTACAAACCATTAATGTTGTCTATGGAGATTTTGAGAAATTCAAGTGCACCCCAATTTTGGTTGACCCCAATGAGTTTGCATATAGCCTATATTCTTCCCCTGGGTGAAGAGAACATTCATGCAGAGTTTGATGTCTCTAGCTCTCCTGGGGGCTGAGTGCATAAGCAAATAGACATACAAACAAACATATAAACAAACAAACTTTCTTCTTTATATATTAGATTGTACTTTAATCCTTCACTTTATTGTCTTTATTTAGATATAGGAATAATATACAATGTGACTTATCAGTGTTTTATCCTAATTTGCATTTCACATAATTGCTTCACTTCACCCAAAATATGTCATGTTGACATATTTAAATTGGAGATACTTATGCCTTACTTTCATATTTATCTAGTTTTTCAGTTGTATTTTGTTACATAAATAGTCACTGAAGCAGTAGTACTACCCTTGCCCTAGCTGATAACTTCCTATATAAACATGCTAATAATATTCTGACTATAATAACTTTACACAAATGCACTAGCAGTAAACTGCTGCAAATCATGTGGGCTAGGTATAACATTAGTGGACATAATGCTTAATTGATTTGAACTTGAAGATGGAGCAACATTGAGCATTCGTTTGCATTTGTATAACCTTATATAAATGTGCACTATTTCATAAGTATGATAAACGAATTAACTTTTTACTTTTCATCAATAAAATCTGACAAAACAAATGATTGTTTTATGGCTTGGAATGATTAGAATAAACTTTGATAAGGTCCATTTTTATTTTATGAGTACTGGTATAAATAATAAATACTTGCTAATCTAAAGCCAAAAATACTTACCTGAGCAAAAGACGTAACTGGATAATATGAAGAATCAGCACTTTTGGAAAGATGAATGCTGGATACTGAATTTGGAGAAATTATGCCATCTGTTTCTACAGTAGTAGTAGTAAATATAAAACAACGTTTAGTTACCCATTATACATCCTATTACTACATACAAAATAAAAACACGTTTAATCTATATCCAAATTATAAATTTGTTAATTTTCATCCACAGCAATTTACTGGTTTACTAAAGTTTTTAATCACTATTACATTACTTAAATACTGACCCCATTAACATCAACAATAGATGAGATCTTATCAGTGGCTGGTAGCTCAAAGGTCAGAGCACCTGACATGTCCTCAGATGGTTGTGGGTTAAAATCCCACCACTCAAGACAATTTTTTCTACCAAACCAATGAAAATGGCCAAGATTTTAAATGGGCTTGTCCAGTCAATGCAATTCCTTCCTTTTCAATACCTCCTGTCTGCGGTTTGGGCCATTTTGGTTGAGAAACTTGCATTTATCGTGGTTAAAAACTTAGTAAACATAAATTTGTGAATCTCCTATTCAGTCAGCAAGCAAAATTATTATTAACCCTTTCAGGGCCCAACCCATATGTGTACGTACGGTGAATCTGAATTGAGGGGCCAATGACATATGTATACGTATTTAGTACAACAAAAATATATGATTTTTTAAAAATAAAAATTGCCATTGTAATTTTATATATATATATATCTTATAAAAATATATAATTCAGGCTTCAAAAATAATATTTTTATTTTTAATTTGATGCATATTTTACTAAACTACAATATAAATAATTTTATAAAGCCACCTGATTGCCATTTTTTAGAAGCACTAAACAGTATTGCCGATTTGCTTATTAACGTTCCTATTTGATGAAGCAACCTTCTGATTTAAGCTCACAAGTTTAATTTGAGATATTAACAAATTTTTCTTTAAATTTTCGAAAATCCCCTAAAAATTAACAAAAAAACTGCTATTTTTAAAAATCGTAGATTTTGGAAGTAATTACAAAATACGTATTGCAATTTTTTTTTTTCCGTTTCACACTCTTTTTTGTCACAAACGTATTTCAGTATTCCCATGTTATTATCATTTTCCCCAGCATTCTATGCATCTTTCCCACCTTCAAATCGAAATTGAAAGTAAACACATCCTTATTAGAAATTCTGGTTGCAGCTGCATTTAATTAGTTATGCTTCACTGAGTCAACAAGATGCAGGTGGCTGAAACATGATATCTCCGTAGTGCTGTGTGTGTGTGTGTGTTTTTTTTTTCAGTTTTGGTCCAGCATATTGGATACTCTTTGTCAAGTTAGTATTTTTTTATATTTAAACCTTAGCTTTCATTTCAGTAGATTTATTTTTGGAAATTAGTGATCTTTTGGCCGATCGATAAGTATTGTTTTTTTTCATAGTTATATTGTATGGCCGGCCTACAACTTGTGGCTGTGGATATTAACATCGCATTAGGCTAATGTTTATTTTTATTTTATTATTTATTACTTTTCCAGTAAAACTTTGATATAGTATCATTTTTGAAAATAAATGAAGTATTGGATATGGAAACAAATTACTTTCTGTAGATTTACTTCCATTAGTTAGCAATTTTTAGATTGGCTGTTTTATTGATTACTGATATAAGGTCTGTAAATGGTAGCTAGGTAGTCACTGGAAGGAGAGCTATGCACCAATCCCCTGTGATGATGCATAGAACCGGCCAGGCCTAGCACCTCATGTCCGACCCCGCCTTCTCGTGGTGCAGACCGTTAGTACCTTTCAAAAGAGATACTCTCTTGTGGAAGTGAACGGAAGGGGAGGGCTGCCAGATTAGTGTGGCCTGCTGATCTGGACAACTATGGCTACTTTTCTTTCTTTTTTTTCTACCCTGCTGAGGAGTGGTCAACCACACAGGGTCCTGGTACTGACCATATAAACCCACTGGACTGGACAGATATATGGCTCTGAGCTTGATTATGGATCCTGATTTTGCTGCATTGGTGGGCGTCTGTGGAGGGAAAATCTTCCGCTGTGTTTTCTGTTTGTTTGTGGGTTGACAGCCCCAAGTGAATAGATTCACAGGATATGTTTATCAGCTGGTGGATAATCCTGAGCAGAGGTCATCGCAGTCACCTGAACTCTTTGCTTCTATTGGCATTGTCAAATTCTACATTGGAGGAAGTCTTCCAGTGTAGATGGCTTCAGCCTTTAGTGGTGGGGGAACGGGTCTTTGCCCCATGTCTGCGATTAGGGGGCTGTTTGATATTGTCGGCATTCCCTCTCTCAATAAACATAGTTTCTTTAAACATCCTACTAACCATTTTCTCTCCATAGGTAGTTGGAATGTGAGGACTCTGCACAGAGCTTTTTCTCTTGATGTCCTCACACAAGAATTCCACCATTATAATTTAGATATTCTCGGCTTGCAAGAGACCAGATGAACAGATAAAGGTCAGATTCTTAACAATAATCCTAAATTTCTCTTTTCAGGAAGGGACGACAATAAACATCACCAAGGTGTGGGACTGCTTCTCAGCAGACACGCTAGTGATGCTCTTCTAGGATATGAGTGCATTAATGAAAGGTTTCTTACAGCAAAATTTCAGACAAGCGTTAAAGACCTGAATGTTACTGCTGTTATGCCCCCACTGAGGATGCCGATGAGGATGAGAAGGATAGGTTTTATGAACAACTTCAGGATATTTTGAATTCTGTCAAGAAAGGAGATATTACCCTTGTTCTTGGTGACTTCAATGCCAAAGTTGGTACTGACTCTGACCTTTGGGGAGGGGTGATTGGCCCTTTTGGTATTGGTAGCTGCAATGGCAATGGGCAACGTCTCCTACAGGTAAGTAAACTCAATGGTTTCAGAATAACTAACACATATTACAAACACCGCGACATACATAAGTACACATGGGTTTCACCTGATGGGCTGCATAGGAATATGATTGATTATATATTAATTAACAGCAAATGGGCTAGTTCTGTTAGAAATACCAGGGCATATAGGGGAGCTGAAATTGGATCTGACCATTACCTAGTTAAAAGTGTCTTGCAACTTAAACTTAAAAAGTGTTGTGCTAGGGTTAAAAAATTTACTTTTAATACTGAAGCTCTGAAAGACCGAGTTATAGCCAAAGCTTACTATGATAGATTACTTAGTCATTATGACAGTCATGGTATGCTTACTACTGAAGTTGAGGAAGAATGGGATCATTTTAAACAGGCTTTTTTCGACACTAACAGTACTCTTTTAGGAAAAAAGGAGCAGAAGAGACAGAATTATTTGAGTGATAAGGCACTTGAGCTTATTTCGGAAAGAAAGAACTGCAGGAATGTCCTTAATCAATACCCTATTAGTCCTAATAGAAAGCATTACAGAGAACTTAATAAACGTGTAAAAGATCAGTTAGCTGCTGATAAGAATCTTTGGCTTGATGGTTTGGCTGACAAAGCCGAGGAAGCAGTTAGACAGCACAACAGCAGAGAGCTGTACTAGATAGTTAATGTTTTGTGTGGTAAAAAACGTACAGGTATACAAGGATTGAAGGATAAACAAGGTAAGGTTATAGAAGGTGAGGATTCTGTCATGGCTAGGTGGGCTGAGCATTTCAGTGATGTTCTAAACAATGCAGTTAATTCTATTCCCATTGTTTGCAATGATGATAGATGCATTGGTGGCTTTAATGTTGGCCCTATAACACAATCTGAAGTTATTTTGGCTGTTTCTAAACTTAAACTTCATAAATCCCCAGGGGTAGATGAAATTACTACAGAAATGCTTAGAGCTGGAAATGTTTCGGTTACCACTTGGATGACTGAAATTCTGAATATCTTTTATGATAAAGGCATGGTTCCTAAGGATTTTACCAGAGCTATTGTTATCCCTATTTTCAAAAAAGGTGATCGCAGTTCTTGTGATAACTATAGGGGTATTAGCCTACTCTCTGTTCCAGGTAAAGTTCTTTCCATGATTGTGCTTAATAGAATTAAGAATCTGGTTGACAGTCAATTGCATGATGAGCAATGTGGATTCAGAAGTGGTAGGGGATGTGTGGATCAGATATTTTCACTTAGGCAGATTCTTGAGAAATGTTTAGAGTTTCCGAAACCTTTGGTTGCTAGCTTTGTTGATTTCAAAAAGGCTTTCGACTCTGTTGATCATCATAATTTGTGGTTGATTGTGTAATCATATGGTATACCAGACAAGTTAGTTAACATAATGAAGGCTCTCTATAATAACACTGAGTCATGTGTGAGAGTTGGCTTGTAGCAATTGGTTTAGCATTACTTCTGGTGTTCGACAAGGGTGCATTTTGTCTCCTTTTCTCTTTAATTTGGTTATTGATTATGTTATGCGAAATTCATTTCAAGGGAAAGATTTTGGCCTTAAATGGGCTGGAGATACAAAAATTTCTGATTTAGATTATGCTGATGATTTAGCCCTTTTGGCAAATGGTGTTGATGAGATGAACTCTTTCATTCGAGCTGTTGATGAGACTGGTAGTAGAGTAGGTTTGGTTATAAACAGAGAGAAAACTAAAGTGATGAAAATTGGTCAAGCAGGCTGTGATTCAGTTAATCTGAATGGTTGCAGTCTTGAGCAGGTGTCACAGTTTAATTATCTTGGGAGCTATGTAACAGATAATGGTGATGTGCGGCATGAGATTAACAGACGAATAGGGATTGCTGCCGGGACTTTTAAGAATCTATGGAGAGTGTGGAGAAATAGGCGTATACACCTAAAGACTAAAATTAGACTGTATAATAGTTTGGTGCTTTCTAGGGTTAGTTATGGTAGTGAAACTTGGACACTTTGTAAACAGGATAACAGGAAACTAGATGCTTTTGATTCCAGATGCTTACGCAGTATCTTTGGCATTAGGTGGTTCAACTTTGTAACTAATGATGAGATTAGGCAAAGGAGTTTGCAACCTCCTTTAAGCAGCATATTGTGCAGAGAGAGACTCCGTTGGTTTGGCCATGTTTCCCGTATGAATAATTATAGATTGGCGAATAGGGTTATGAACAGTGTGCCTAAAGGCCTCAGAAAGAAGGGGAGACCTAGGATGCAGTGGGCAGACAATGTCAAACAGGACCTTGTTAGAATTGGTGTGCAGTGGCCAGATGCAGTAGATGTAGCTCAGGATAGACTTGCTTGGAGAACTAAATTGCACAGTCTGGTTGGACCTCCGTAGCCCATGGCTGCTTGAGGATGATGATGATGATATATCTTTCCAGGTTGGCTAGATTGGAAGCCAGCTTAAAAGTTGTTGCGGATATATTATTTAACACCCCATTAAGTTATATGTAATTTTTATTTTATTATTTCTTGTTTTTTAATAAAAAAAACTTTGAGCTTGCACCATTTTCTGAAATTGAATGTCTTGGATACAGAAACAAACAGACTTCCTTCCTATGGAAATCGGCCATCATTTGAAAAGGCAATTTCAGGAAGGGCTGGTCCTTGGTGCACAAACCTTTCTGCACTTAGCCAAGATCGCCAAACTTCAACACCCAAAGAATAAATTTATAATGTTTAGTAAAAAAAAAAGCAGCCAAGGAAGTTTTTTTTCTATTTCATAACCATTTCAGAAAATCCCATGAATGTGAGTAGGCCTAGTTACGTTCTATAACACTGGTCGTGTTTAAAATATATGATAGTGAAAAGAATCATTAAAAGAAATAATCATATTTCAGGTGAATATTATATTATTCGGGAGGAAATTTCCTTTCGATAAATATATAATTAAACTATTTTTATTCAGCAGGTTTTCCAAAATGAAGCCTTAATTGTATAGTGCGATCTTTTTTTTCACCGTATCACATTGAAAAAGGTTTATTAAAATCAATATGCTTGCAAATTTATTTATATTATTTTCATAAAATTCGTAATTAAATTCTGCTTAATTTCGTATATAACATGACCTATTTCTGTTGGTTATTTTTAAAAAAAATTCTAAAGTTGGTTTATTTAACTCAGCACAATTGGCTCAAAACCTGGAATTTTCTCAAAGTATAGTACCGAGAAAAAAATTACAAAACGAGAAAAATATTTACTTAAAACAAAAAAAAAAAAAAAAATTTTTTTTTATTCAGAAATATATAGTCATTCTATTCATGTGCATTGTAATCATTTTTGTCTATTATTCTTTTAAATAAATTTTTATTAGTGTTGCCAGATGCATTTTTTTACTACATAACTCTAAAAAAGTCCTATTAAAATAAAACTTATCTTTTTTGTTCAATATTTGATTTTCAGAAAATTCAGAATTAAATGCTGATTAATTTGGCATATAACATGCCATAATTCCTTTCGTTAGTTATTTGGCAAAAAAAGTTCTAAAGTGAAAGTGTTTTTTGGCTGAGCATAGGCAGAAAATAGCTTGGCCCCCTGGATAGAAACCTGTTTTTCAGCCTGGGCCCTGGAAGGGTTAAAAGCAAAATATCTACATCAAAACAAAATGAAGGCAGCCGATCGAATGTTTTGAATTCAATAGGTTATGCATTACACTTTAAGTCAATTCAGTTAACTATCACATGACTCCATGCACAGAGAACAGAATGTTCATCATCCTACAGAAAAAAACATGAACTTTTTTAATCATGTTTGCATTAAAAGTTACTTTCTACAATATTAGTTTGCATTTTAAATTTAGTTAGTTTACTTTTATTATGTATTTTATTCTATCATCAAACTCTTAAAAGCAAAAAGAAAATTTTAAAGAGAAATAATTCTAGCATATTAAAAAATCAAACAAAGAAGTTAAATGAATAAAAACACTCCATAACTGTATACCTTATAATAGCACAAACCAAATCATCTCATTATGTTACCCAGCCATTTATAAGGAAAAATTATCATTACAGTTGAAGACTGCAGTTGCAAAATGTATTTTATGCAAGAATGCAAACATTACTGTGATACAACATTTTCAATCCAGTAATAACTTCTTTCATTGGATGATCTCTCATTGATAGCAGTTAATCCTTCCAGGGTCCACATTGAATATAAATGTTGAAAGAATCTGAAATGAGGGGCTGAAGATGGCCTCTGTTTTCAGTACAACATATGAAACATCAATTTAAAAAAAATAGTAATTACAGTACAGTTACAGAAATCACATTATACTGCAGTTACATGGGCGGTGACATGACATGTAGTTCATCCAGCTTCACACAAGCCTATAATTCTTGCTCTCTCAAAAGCATCCAAACGGCGATAAACCTGTTGATGGCGTGTAGCAGGCATTTTTGGCCTTCGCTGAACAATTTCCAAGTGGAACCACCTAATCTCAACCATTCACACGACTTCCACCTGCATAAACACAATACCATCCCTGTTCCTTCTTGCACCTTTTATCTCTTGAGCCACACATCATTGGCTCCAGATTATCATCATTTGCATATCTCAACTGCACACACCCACCCTTCTATTTGCATGTTTATATGACATGTCCTTCTGGGTGGGGCACTTTCAATGTTGAGAAGTGTATTTTAATCACATATCCCAACATTTAATCACGTTCTTCTGCTATTGAAACCAAAACCATACCTAAACTTGTTTGTGAAAACTAGGTCATGTTTCAACAAGATGCAGATGGCAGCAATCATTAGCAAGTGTCAGCATGCATGCAAAAACTGCTGTGTATAGCATCATCAACATTGGATAATTTTTCAATTCAGTTAGTATTTTATTTGTACTTTTATAATTAAACCTTCGTTTTCATTTCTATAGACTTACAAATGTATTGAACTTTGGGACTTATGCTACATCACCAGTTATGACAATGGATGGCTTACAACTTGTTTTTACTTTTATCAATTTATTGATTTTATTCCCATAGATCATTTGGTGTTTATGTAGAGCTGACAACTTTTGAATGATGAAAATTATGATTTGAAAGAAGTTTTCAGAATTTATGCAATATATCTATTATTAATCAATGCATATTGATTATTAGTTACTAGTTATTATCAATTAAAATAAATTTACATAAAATAAAAAGTTTTGGCACCTTGTAAGTCTTGATCAGTTAAGAGTGAAAACAAATTATCTTTCCCATTTCAAACAATCTGAGTTGAGTGATGATCATTTTATGGTACCCATTAACTGATTATGAACTAAATTTCCTATTTTATAACAAAAAACTTAAATCAATTGTTACATTTTTGCAGGGCAGAAAATCTATGGCATGCATACTTTTTGATATTAACAAAATTTAATCACTAATAATCTATAATATGTAGTAGGCATTATCCAGTGATAAACAATAAACAGATATATTGCCAGAGTGAACATTTATAATACAAAAAGAACAGCAACAATTATGGCACCCTTTTCTATGTTAACATTTTTTAAGAAAGAGCTTGGATTGCTAGCAGTGGTAAGCTTTATATGCAGCACAGGAAATGATGCTTGCCATGGCTAACTCAACTGCAAGTTTATTTTATTTGTACTTTTATAATTAAACCTTCGTTTTCATTTCCACAGACTTACAAATGTATTGATCTTTGGTTAGTTAAATAATCGCTAATAATTAATAATCAATATGTAGGCATCATCACCTGGTCAATAATAGATCAATCAATATATATATATTGCAAAAGTTAGAATTACAATACAGAAGGAATAACAACAAATGCTATCATGTCCTTTTTCACAGTGTTCTTTTTAGAAAGCGCTTGGATTGCTAGCAAATGCAGCACAGGGAGCAGTGGCTTTGTGCAGCCAAGTCACTGCATCTGTTCATTTTTGATATTAACAAAAGTAACCAAATAGCTAATAATTAATAACTAACGATCAATACGTAAATATCATTCACTGATTGATAATCGGCCAATAGTCACTGAGCAGCATTTTCATGCAGCTCGAACGTAAAACAATCCAAATATATACCTCTTGTGATCAGCTGCTGGGTTATAAAGTTATGGAGAACAAAATTGACATCAGCAACAAATGATAGGTGAAATGCAATAATAAGTAGCATAACAGTGAGAAACAAAGTACATAATTGATTATAACTCCTTGCTATGCTATACAGTAAAATATCTCTCCAGCCTCCATGCCCGATGCTAATATTGCAGTTGCAGAATTTGCAAAAAGCAAAAGTTTCCTCTTTATGTGATGATTTTTCAAATTAAAATTCCTGGGAATATGTTGCCAAATACTGCTGATTTTGTGAATATTTAGGAGACAGAGTTAAAAATTTTAACATGAAACTAGTAATGAAACTGTTTATACACAACAGCAAATGGCAGAGTACAGAGGTAAGAACAGACAGTACTGCTACAGTGCTGAAACCAAACTAAAGAGGGGAACTTGCATCAGCCAATCAAAAATGTCAGAGTAGTAGCCCAGCTGTCAACTTGCCTCAACTCTACTGGAAGAAAAGTTTTAATCCCTTATCAACCCATTAGCCCAACATAGATAACAATAAACATGCATTAGACCCATTCAAATTGTAATGTCAATAATGGCCCACATATCAAGAAGTTCTCTAATCTGTACTATCTCCTTCATTCTTAAGTTTCTCATTCTAAGTAATCCAATTAGTTTAGTTGGCCAGAGCCAGGAGTATTGGGAATTGATTCAATAAACACCCATTTAGAAACAATCTATGACCTTCAACTCTGTAAAAGAATTTAGGTGTGGACTTTACCATGTGTTCTGTCCTGAAATGGTCAACTGAAGTTTTATAGATTTCCTCTGATTGATACACAGGTGAGCCCCTCAAACAAGCATAGGTTAAGGAATGGGGACACAGCTGCACATTTAGTACAATAAAAGAGCTAAATTTGAAACAGTTCTATCCTTTCATTAACATTCTCCTTTTGGGAAAAATGCAAATATATTGTAAAATTTGGAGGCAAATTTTGGCAAGGGTAAAACTGAACACCCTCCTAAAATCTGATTTTTAATGACCAATTCAGATTTTAAACTAAAAATCGGAGAAAAAAAAAATTGAAGTAGTTGACAACTCTGGTTATGCTATATCGCTGATTGTGACAATAGCTGGCTTACAACTTGTTTCATTTTTACTTATATTGATTTTATTCCTGTATATTAAATAAAATAAAAAATAAATACCCCCTCAAGCAGCTGCTTACCACAGAGGTCTGACAGGAGCCTGTCAGTTTATATGCCATAATAGAAGGTCTAAGAGGATGGCAGGACCTCAGCAGAAAAACGACATCAGTAGCCAAGCGTGCTAACCACTCAGCCATGGGACAGCTTCCTGTATATTTATATATCATTAATTGATCTTTCGGAGTTATGATATATTGCTAGTTATGACAATGGCTAGCTTACAACTTTTTGCTGTAGATTTTTTTAAACAACACATTAGATTACACATTAATTCTTTTATTACTTCTTTGATTTCCAGTCAAAAACCTTTTATCATTTCCTGAAAATGAACAAGGTCTTGGATATGGAAATCAGTCCTATGGTTTGAAGGGCAATTTTGTCAAGAGTGTTATAACTCCTCCCCTCCCCCCTCCCCTCACAATTTCTGAAGCTACATGAGGGCCTGAAATGTTAAAATAAATTTTTAAATTAAAATCAGAATTTCCAGAACAGAAATATAAAAGTGCCTGAGAAACATAACAATGGAAAAGAATTGATTATCCTGAAAATTTATAACTTGGCTACAAAGAACTTAAAGACAAAGCTTGAATAATTATAAAAACAACATAGTGAATAAAACTAATTAAAACCTATAAATAAATAAAAAAACCAAAATTAAGTTACAGCTGAAATAAAATGCAATTTTTTTTATTTAAATAAATTCAACAATTAACACTCTGTAATAATCAGGGGATGCACACCTCATTATGAGGGACTGAGTTTTCAGAGAGAAGTCAGCTGCATTAACACATATTCTGCTACATACATGCTTGACAAAGCTGACAGGAGTTCAGTAAAATGCATCACTTTAGTTTAATTTACACATTTAGAATTTAAATTGGATTGCATTTATTTTATATGTTGACTTATAATGTTCAGTTAGCAAACCTGCCTCTACTATTTGGCCAAGAGCTTCTTGCAGAGTCTGCTAGCATCATAGGCAGGAGCTATTAATGATAGTACTAATCAGTAAATATAATACAGAATTTATATAAAAGTTCATATATGACCAGTCATAGAACAACCAAATTAAAGTGGGATTGAAGTGTGCTCTTTGCTCTTCTACTATACCAAAATATACTTCTGATGATACACTAATTTGCAGCCATGAATATCCAAAGACTCAATTTCTCATTGACCATCTCACATCAAATGGTAACAACTGGTGTTTCATCTAATGCTAATGGATGTTCCTTCAAAAAACCACAAATTGGCTGTAGAACTGTGATTAAATACTACCTGTCAGCACTAAAAAGGAAGAAAATTTCAACATGTGACCTTTTTTTAATAATAAATGAATTTTTATTTTCTCATAATAATGTGTTACAGAACAATTTACAGTTGTCCCACAAAGCTACATAATTTGTCTGCAAGGGGGAAAAAAGAAGATAATAAAAAAATAAAACAAATAAACGTAAAATTAAAGGATAGTAGAGTTATCTGGTTATATAATTCACAAAGCCAGAAAGCAAATAAATATATATGATATTAAACATTTGTATAACATATTTATAGCAAAAATGAAAATATCAGTTGACAAGTTATAAAAATAAAACCAATTTGAAAGCAATTTTAAAAACAACACGATTATTAAGTCAAGTCTACAAATATCTGATGTACTGCGAATTGGGTAGCTGCTTTTATGTAACCATAAAGGTGAAACAGTTTACCTACATTAGTTATATGATATTAGATCTGTATGCTGAAATTGTAGTCAGTATAATATATAACTTCTAAATTTATATTATAACCACAACGCTAGTAACAATTTATTTTTAAGACACATCCATGCCTTACCCGGGGCTCAAACCTAGGTCCCTTAGATCAGTAGCTATTTAGTGATTACAAAATTTATTATGCATTTATAAACATTTTGTCATAGGTAGACAAATGTGAAATTTTGATACTGATTATGGTGGCAATAAAAATACCCATAAAATACAACTCCTACCTTCATGTTCAGTAGATATTTCAGCACAGGTAGCTGCAATTGGAGAAGTTGACAAAGGAGGATCACTGATAGGATCATATACAGGAAAATGATCAACACTGCTCAAATTGTATGTAGCACCAGGAACTGAAACATTACAATTTATAAAAAGCTTACATACAATATATGGTTCAACATTTAACTCATTAAACTTATAATAAATTTTTAAATGGAAAAGAAAATTTCAGCTACTACAAATCATTAGGAAAAAAAACTGCACTTTTTCTTCATTTCTTATACATTTTTTTCTAACATTTGTAGCACTTTATTTCATAAAATTAGGTTATGGTTGGTTGGTGGTTGTTTAGGGTCTTATGAATAAAATAATAAATACCCCCCCTCAAGCAGCTGCTTGCCACAGAGGTCTGACAGGTGTATCAGCAAATAAGGCTGTAATGTAGCAAGCACAATAGAAAGAACAGTAAAAGGAGGTAATATACAACCAAAGTTAAAATCATATAGGATAAAGAAAAATAAAGATTAATGTGCAAAATAAAGTGCTGCTCTGAGATAAAATAAGGTTATTTTATCTCAGAGCAGTACTTTATTTTGCACAGAATGGACTAAATGACCAGGTCACAAGGACCCCAAGGGCTCAGAGAAGATTGGGGGAAAGGAACCCACTGGAACATCATGCCTCTCATTAAAACCATTCAGCATGTTCTTTGATGTGCATAGCATAGGGTATGGTTCTCCTGTACATGGAGCTGTGGCTTTGTCTCATCCAATGGACCACATCATTTTTAAGCCCATCAGTATCCGTTTCTGACAGAGGGCAGGATAGGGATATAGCGCAGTGAAATCTCAATGCCTGCACAAATTGGATCTGAACCTTGGAACTATAGATTACAAGCCTGGTGACCAGACTGAGCGAACCTGTGCCCCAATGAAAAAGGATATGATAAAATAAGCCAGCAATGGGTGCAAAGAATTCATGAAAAAAAAAAAATCAATAACTGTAAATCATGAAAGAAAATTAGCAGGTGTAAAAGACAAAAGAAAATAAATGACTGAATTCATTTAAAATAGCTAGGATATTAAAAAAAAAACTGGTTTTAAAAACAAGCACTGATAAAAGTTTTATGAATGGGAGCAGCATGGATGGCAGTTGAGAGTTAAAAATATATGGTGTTCCAGAGAAAAAGAAATGCAATCATTTCAAACATGCGTAACAGCTAAAATGGTATCACAAGACACACATGTTGGTTGTCTGCTTGAAGAAGAAAGAGTGCCTAAGAAATCCATAACTTATGTAGAACCAGGTAAGTCAACTTCCTTTTTGAGATTCCTATAAAAAAAGATGCCTGCCATGAGATGACAATAGGCTTAATCTGGAGAAGTTGGATATTTATTTGTTCTAACCAGGATCTTTGCCTCTGTAATAAGAGATTGATGGAAAAACACAGCTGAATGCCCAAGTATTTACACTGGCAGTGGCATGAGTGTCAGAAAAGTTATTGCACCTTACACTAACACATCCAGTGGGCATATGATAGCCAGATGATGGAGCTGCTGGCAGAACTTGAAAAGAACAGGGTGAGGACAAAGCCTCACAGACATTAAAGCCTGTAGTGAGCTAAACATGTTGGTGCAAAGGCTTGGTTGTTTGGGGTATTATGGTACAAGGCAATGAAGCCATGCTGCACCAAACAAGATATACAGGAAACAAATGAAGACATAAAAACCATGGTAGCTAACAACCTAAGTTAAAAGGAAAATACAAATACGAACATACAAATGACAAAATGATAAAAATTATAAAACTGTATAGCAACAAAAATGGGTTGGTTGGTTGGGATTTTATGGTGCATCAGAAACTAAGGATATGTGCCCAATAAAAGACAAAAAAAAAATAAATAAAAAATAAAAAATGGAATCTACAAATAAAATTTAAAATATTAACACCAAAAAGCACAAGAATGAAAGTCCTAAAAGGGCATAGTAACAAGTATAAAAGATGTAAACAAAGAATGTGCAGAAATAACATAAAAAAATAAACTCAGCTTAAATGTGCAAGATCCGTGTAAAATGAACAGAATGAGAAAATAATGACATAAATTAAAAGTAAATACACAGCTTATATGTTGACACAGAAATCAATAAGTAGTTTTGCCAATGAGCAGGACACGTCCCACACATTGGTACGCATTTTTTCCACAAATTATTTATGATATAAAAGTAAAGTCTGTTAAAATAACCAGTAAAATGTAAAAAGCTAAAGACAGGTAGTAAAATAACAAATCATTCAATAAAAGATGCCTGAGTGCAAGGGGCTTAAAGATGGCAAAAGATGAAAGCTAAAAATATACACAGTGTTCACAATTAAAGACAAAATTGATTACAATATATTTCATGGTTAAAATGGTGTCACAAAACTGGCACATAGGTTGATCATTCACCCAAAGAAGAAAAGAATGTGTACATGATGTACATGGAGTTAAGCAAGTAATTCCTCTTTGCGATTCCTGCAAAAAAAAAAAACTGCAATGGTTTGAAAACAGGATTGATCAGGAAGAGTTTTTTATTTATCTGTCCTGACCAATGTCTTTGACACTGTGTCCAGATGTTTCGATGGAGAAACAGTACAGGAAGTCCAGATAAGGAACCATCAGTAACAGCCAGACAGGGGCATGGTTGACCTAATAGCAGCTTCTGCAAATCACTCCCTTTGATAACGATGTGACAGATCACCCAACAGAAGAGGATGGTCAAAGTGGCAGAGACGATGGAGTTCCTAGTATATCTTTGAGAGAACAGTTTGAGGCATCATCAAAATCAAAGCCTGTAGTGATTGGTTGGTTGGGGTTTTATGGTGCATTAGCAACTAAAGCTATTAACCCCCAACCAAAGTTAAAATCAAAAGACATAAAAATAAACACAAGGAATCAGTAAAGCAACCATGCTAACAGACAAAAATAACAATGGTATAAAGGATCCATGTAAACAGCAATAATGAGTGTAAAATATAAAATGCCAAAAAACACACACTACTTTTAAATTACAAATACCACAATACTTTTAAAATGTAAACATTGGTGCTAAAACAGAATCATCAGATAAAAGATGCCCAAGTCTAAGAGACTCGAACAACAAACAATTAGAACTAAAATAAATATGATGCCCACAGTTCAAAGCTGGATATTTGATTAACATGTTTGATCATTAAAAGTGTCATAAAACTTGCACTTAGGTTGATCGTCCATCTGCAGAACAAACATGTAATAAATCCACAACCCAAGCGGAGCAGAACCAGTACAACTTCCTCCTTGTGATTCCTACAAAAAAAAGTGACTACCATAGTTTGACAACACTCTTGTTCTCAATCTGTTCTGATCAAGATCTTTGTCATTGTGCCAGGAGCTTGATGGAGAAACACTGTTGGAAGTTCAGATGTGGAACCTGCAATGGAGGGCTATACAGGCAGGCAGCATCAACCAAGTCATTGCCCCTGATGTTGAAGTGACCTAACACCCAATAGAAAAGGATAATTGTTATGGCTCCCAGATGATAGAGCTGCGGGTGGATTTTGGACAAAACAGTGTGAGATGAAGGCTGCTCTAAGATCAAAGCATTTAGTGAGCTAATGAGTTAGTATAAAGAACACACCAACAATGGCAAAACATCCAAAGAATGAAACAATGGTTCCCATAAAATTCTCATTAAAAAAAGTTAAATGTTTATAAATATTTTGACATAAAAGTAAAATTATTTTCTAAACTTTAATATGTTTATTCTAACATAAATTTTACACTAATATTCTGACAACTTTGTGATATTTTAAATTCTGTCAAGAAAGGAGATATTACCCTTGTTCTAGGTGACTTCAATGCCACAGTTGGTACTGACTCCGACCTTTGGGGAGGGGTGATGATAGACCCTTTTGGTATTGGTAGCTGCAATAGGCAATGTCTCCAACAGGTAAGTAAACTTGATGGTTCCAGAATAACTAACACTTATTAAAAATACCGGATGGGCTGCATAAGAATACGATTCATTACATATTAACAGCAAATGGGCTAGTTCTGATAGGAATACCAGGTGATATAGGGGAGATGAAATTGGATCTGACCATTAACTTGTTAAAAGTGTCTTGTAACTTAAACTTAAGAAGTGTTGTGCTAAGGTTAAAAAAATTTACCTTAAATTCTGAAGTTCTGAAAGATCCAGTTATAGCTAAAGCTTACCATGATAGGTTACTTAGTCATTATGACAGGCATGGTTTGCTTATTACTGAAGTTGAGGAAAAATGGGTCCATTTTAAACAGGCCTTTTTTTTAAAAAAACTAGCAGTACCCTTTTAGAAGAAAAAGGAGGAGAGAAGGCAAAATTATTTCAGTGATAAGGCACTTGAGCTTTTTTCAGAAAGAAAGAAAACTGCAGGAAGTCTTTAATCAATACCCTACTAGTCCCAAAAGAAAGCATTACAGAGAGTTCAATAAACATGTAAAGGATCAGTCAGATGCTGATAAGAATCTTTGGCTTGATGGCTTGACTGACAAAGCCGAGGAAGCAGTTATAGAAAATGGACACTTATACAGGGATTGAAGGATAAACAAGGTAAGGTTATAGTAGGTGAGGATTCTGTAATGGCTAGGTGGGCTGAGCATTTCAGTGACCCTATAACACAGTCTGAAGTTATTTTGGCTGTTACTAAACTTAAACTACATAAATCCTAAGGGGTAGATGAAATTACTATGGAAATGCTTAGAGCTAGGAATGTTTCGATTACCACATGGATGACTGAAATTTTGAATATCATTATGACAAAGGCAGAGTTCCTAAGGATTTTACCAGAGCTATTGTTATCCCTATTTTCAAAAATGGTAATCGCAGTTCTTGTGATAACTATAGGAGCATCAGCCTACTTTCTGTTCCAGGTAAAGTTCTTTGCATGATTGTGCTTAATATAATTAAGAATCTGGTAGACAGGCAATTGTGTGATGGGCAATATGGATTCAGAAGTGGTAGGGAATAATATGTAGATCAGATATTTTCACTCAGGCAGACTCTTGATAAATGTTTAGATTTTCAGAAACCTTTGGTTACTAGCTTTGTTGATTTCAAATAA
This sequence comes from Ryuthela nishihirai, assembly GCA_038380435.1. Classification (NCBI taxonomy): domain Eukaryota; kingdom Metazoa; phylum Arthropoda; class Arachnida; order Araneae; family Heptathelidae; genus Ryuthela; species Ryuthela nishihirai. Next base: position 8,585,764 of record JAWZYU010000017.1, read on the forward strand.
GTTTTTGACTATGTTGATCACCATAATTTGTGGTTGATTGTGCAATCATATGGTATACCAGACAAGTTAGTTAACATAATGAAAGCTCTCTATAATAGCAATGAGTTGTATGTGAGAGTTGGTAAGGCTTGTAGCAATTGGTTTAGCATTGTTTCTGGTGTTCGACAAGGGTGCATTTTGTCTCCTTTTCTCTTTAGTTTGGCTATTGATTATGTTATGTGGAATTCTTTGCAAGGGAAAGGTTTTGACCTTAAATGGTCTAGAGATTTCAAAATTTCTGATTTAGATTATGCTGATGATTTAGCCCTTTTGACAAATGATGTTGATGAGATGAACTCTTTCATTCGAGCTGTTGATGAGACTGGTAGTAGAGTAGGTTTGGTCATAAACAGAGAGAAAACTAAAGTGATCAAAATTGGTCAGACAGGCTGTTATTCAGTTAATCTGAATGGTTGCAGTCTTGAGCAGGTGTCACAGTTTAATAATCTTGGGAGCTATGTAAGAGATACTGCCGGTAATGTGTGGCATGAGATTAGAAGATGAATTGGGATTGCTGCTGGGACTTTTAGGAATCTATAGAGTGTGGAGAAATACATGTATAAACCTAAAGACTAAAATTAGACTGCATACTAGTTTGGTTCTTTCTAGAGGTAGTTATGGTAGTGAAACTTGGACACTGTAAGCAAGATAACAAGAAACTTGATGCTTTTGATTCTAGATGGTTACGCAGTATCTTGGGCATCGTGTGGTTAAATTTTGTAAGTAATGATGAGGTTAGACAAAGGAGTCTGCAACCTCCTTCAAGCAGTGTATTGTGCAGAGGGAGACTGTTGGCTTGGTCATGTTGTCCTTATGATAATTATAGATTAGTCTAAGACCTCAGAAAGAGGGGCAGACAATGCCAAATAGGACCTTATTAGAATTGGCGTGCAGTAGCCAGATGCAGCAGATGTAGCTCAGGACAGATATTCTTGGAGAACTAAATTGCACGGTCTGATTGGACCTCCACAGCTGTTTGAGGATGATGATGATATTCTTTAAATTTTCCTGATATACTATATAATAAAATGAAGTACCAGTTTACCAGGCCGATCGAGCTAGTAGTGCACAAAGAACCTTGTTTCAGTACTACTGTATTGGTCATCGTATCATACAATGGAAGTCTTATTTTCCATATTCAACCAGCAAATTTTTCTCATGGATGCAACTTATCTAGTTGCTTTGTAGCACTACACTATGTTTTACACATTTCTCACTAACCACTAAAGGTCACTAGAAGCAGACTTTTCGCTCTCTGATTAGTTGCTGCCATCATTGGCAGTATTGTTGAAGATGCTGGGAGCAGCAGTGGATCATCAAAAGTGTTATTATTTTAATTTTTTTTTAGAAAAATGAAGAGTAATGTTCTTTATTATTAACTGCTCTATGTCTATGATTCATCAAGGCTATACTCAGTATAATATAAAAAAAAACATATCTTGTGACACATTTCAGTCACACCAAGATTTTAACATTTTTCTGTGTTGGAGCACAAAGAAGAGCTTTCAACTTTCGCATTCCAGTGATAAGAGATCCGAGTTTCGCTCCTGGAGTACAAGGTTGTGAAAATAAAATTTCCGAATAGAAATCTGAATTCTTTTTCAACTGTTTCTAATCAGATATCGAAAATAGTATTTAAATCTACGATATATACATTTTTAGCTGTTGGTTCTGATTGAAATAACTATGATAAAGTTTAAAAATAAATCTATTTGAATTGGCACTCAACGTATGTACGAGCTCGTTCAGTTACTGCAAAAAGGCATCAAGAAGTGCCAATTTAGTTTATGCCTTTATTCTATAATTATTAATATTCTATAATTTATTAATCATACCATAATTAGATTATTGATCAGTTGCAATTTCCTGCAGTTTGGCCTATTTATAGCTCTACTAGAGTTGTAATGCGTTCTAAACTTTTAACATAAAGTTTTTAATTTCTTTACTACCAGAAATTGCATCATCTGAAAACTTCGTACATCTTCTTTCAATCAATATTTTAGCAGACTATCAATATTAAAGACTTTTTTTTAATAACTTTCATGTTTTTACAATTATTTTCTACTGTTTGTCAAATGGATACTGCGATTATAAAAAATACATTGAAATAATCGAAAATGAATTCACTAGTGATAGTCCAAAGATCATTAGGATTACTCAAAATGCGATTTTTAAATGGTAAGACTTTATTTATCAATACTTTTATAATTATATAAATAATTAAGGTCAGGAAATTGCAATTTTTAACCAAAATTTCTGCCAGAATTTTAGAATAAACTTTTCCAGAGCAGTTCTGCAGCTTCATAATAAAACGACTTGTTCTCAAATTCAGTGATTCACAGTTAAACTTTAAATGCTTTGAAAAACAAAATTTTTTTTTCATAGTTCTTTATCACTTTTCTGATATATTTTTCATTTAAATTATCTTGTTTTCAAAGCAAAATTATTTTTTATGACACTGCTTTACTTGGAGTTTGTTGATCATCAAAAATCTAAGAACATGCATAAATGACTAATAATTTCATCATCATCATCAAGAAGCCATGGGCTACAAATATTTAACCAGATTATGCTTGAAGAACTAAATTGCACATCTGTCCTGAGCTACATCTGGCCACTGTACACCAATTCTAACAAGGTCTTGTTTAACATTGTCTGCCCACCACATCCTACATCCCCCCCCCCCCTCTTTCTGATGCAAATTTAGAAAAGACAAAATAAATGAAATATTTAAGCACTGATAGAAATATTACGAACTGTTAATATTAGAATAATAAAATAATATAGAAAAAACTGGACAAAAATATTTTTTTGGAATTTTACTCAAGATAAAGTGGAAAAAACACAGTAAAATTTTGCAATGTTTAAAAAAAATGTTAAAAATTTAACCTACTATTTTTTTTTCTTCTTTCATGTTTTGGTCATTTGCATTAAGCACAATTAAAGGATTTTTCTTTCGTATATAACATGACATATTTCTGTTCATTAGTTACTTAGGATGTGATTCTACAGCTGTTTATCTTATTTTCTTCACTTTGAAATAAATCCAGCCACCACAACGAGTTCATTTTCAGAAACCCGATATTATAAGAGCTAATGAAGGAAGTTCATCATGAGGTTGATCCTCTTCATCAGAGAGCAGAGCACAGACACTTTCTTCCAGCAATGATTCTGAGACATATGTGGAAGCAAAAGTTGTTGATGTAATTGCAGATGAAAAAGTTTATGGTTATTGAAAAGCCTTAACATTTTGGAAGGGTGTGAAATTATAAAACAGTACAGAAAACCAGCTAATTTCTTCAACAAAGATCTGAACAGTGAAGAACTAACTTTCAAATCATATGTCACAGTGGATCTTTGATGGAATCAAAAAACGTTGGAAATACAGTGGAAGAAGTGAATCAACAATCAAAACAAATTAAATACACATATGAACAATGAAATTATTTTTCAGTTTTTCTAAACAATGAAATTGGAATGTGAATTTTTATTTCTACGGTGTTTACAAATCTGAGCAGTTAAAGCTCATTCTCAAAAGTTAGATTAAAAATATGAACTAAGAAATCATATGGCACAACCACTTTTAAAAAATTTACGCTTAATGAGTATTTAATATTAAAAAAAATATCAGTTTTATTGAACTCATTTGTGATTTTGTGACATCAAAATTTAGGAAAACACCTATCCAATAGGCATATAAATAATAATTATTTTGTTAATGAATCCTCTACAGTTGTGTTTCAAAATATATCCATCATAATGCATTGTAATATTTATCTGTAATTAAGTTTTGATTCTGATAGAAAATTTGCATATCATTATAACATAAAAAAAATGACAGGAACAAGACACTTTTCCAAATACATCAGGGGTCCAAAGAGTTCTTAACCCTTCCATGGTCCCGACTGAAAAACTGGTTTACATTCAGAGGCTATTTTTTTCACTATGATGATCCAAAAAAATTTTTTTTAGAACTTTCTTTTTGCAAATAACTAATGAAAGGAATTATGACATGTTATGCCAAATTAATTTGCATTTCATTCTGGATTTTCTAAAAATGAAATATTAAAAAAAAAAGGACAACTAGTTTTATTCTAAATAGGGCTTTTTCAGTGTCATGTAGTAAAAAAATGGCAATACAAATAACAATTTACTTAAAAAAAGCTTATTTATTTCTGAATAAGAAATAAAAAAATTTTGACCTGAAATTTCTGGTTTGATTCCTGCCGCATCAGCGACAATTTTTTTCAGATGTTTTTAACTATTGTTGAAGTTTTAATTTCTACAGGTAATGTGTATTTACTATGGAAGAAAATTACTCTTGTTTTGTATTTTTTTTCTCTGTACTATACTTGGACAAAAGTTCAGGCTTTTTGCCAACAGTGCTGAGTAAAATAAATAAGCCAAATTTAGAATAAAAAAACTAACAAAATAGGTCATGTTATATACCAAATTAAACAAAAATCCAAATTTTATTAAAATAAAAAATTTAAACAAATTTATAAATATAATTTTAATAAAACTTCTTTTACGGTGATATAGTGAAAAAATAGATAAGACTGCAATTAAGACTTAATTTTGGAAAACCCGATGAATAAAAACAGTTAAATTATATAAATAACTTATTTATTTCACAATTATCACTGCTAGAAGATTTAAGTCCCCTGTGTTGCAGCCAGAGATGATAAAACGATTGGATAGTTATAGTTCGTTTGAGATTTTGTGCAGTTAAAAGCTGAAGTATATTTACCACTATGGGAGGCAAATCCTTGTCTGGTACACTTGCCATAGTTGCTGTGGTGCTCTAGTCATTGGTGCACAGGCCCTATAGCATTGCTGGGTGGTCATTGGGACTGTCCGCTGATGCATGGAATGTTCAACTGTTTAGCACATGGCGGCATTGTTTTTCTTAAAGTGTTGCAGGATGACATACTATGGCGCACAGTGGAACTGTTCTTCCAGTTTTAACTGTGATGTATAGTAGAGTCTCATCTTCTGTTGCTTTACACATTTGACATATATTTATGAGCATAATGTATTTTGTTGGTCTGGTTTGCTGACATATTCAGATGCTGTCAACTCTTTGGCAGATGCCCACCGAATCCTAGGTCTCCCCCTCTTTCTGAGGCCTTTAGGCACACTGTTCATAATCCTATTTGCTAATCTATAATTATCCATACGGGCAACGTGGACAAACCAACAGAGTCTCTCTCTGCATAATAAGCTGCTCAAAGGAGGTTGCCAAATCTTTTGCCTAACCTCATCATTACTTACAAAGTTGAACCACTTAATTCCCAAGATGTTGCGTAAGCACCTAGAATCAAAAGCACCAAGTTTCCTCTTATCTTGTTTGCAAAGTTTCCACGTTTCACTACCATAACTAACCTAGAAAGAACCAAACTAGTATACAGTTGAATTTTAGTCTTTAGGTGTATATGCCCATTTCTTCACATTCTCCATAGATTCTTATGTCCCGGCAGCAATCCATATTTCTCTTCTAATTTCATGCCACACATCACCAGTATCTGTTACATAGCTCCCAAGATAATTAAACTGTGACACCTGCTCAAGAATATTGCCATTCAAAGCAACTGAAGTACCATCTGCCTGACCAATTTTCATCACTTTTATTTTTTTCCCTGTTTATCACCAAACCTACCTACTATCAGTCTCATCAATAGCCCTAATGAAAGAGTTCATCTCTCATCAACATCATTGCCAAAAGGGTTAAATCATCAGCATAATCTAAATCAGAAATTTTGAAATCTCTAGACCATTTAAGGCCAAAATCTTTCCTTTGCAAAGAATTCCACATAACATAATCAATAGCCAAACTAAAGAGAAAAGGAGACAAAATGCACCCTTGTCGAACACCAGAAACAATGCTAAACCAATTGCTACAAGCCTTACCAACTCTCACACGACTCATTGCTATTATAGAGAGCTTTCATTATGTTAACTAACTTGTCTGGTATACCATATGATATCACAATCAACCACAAATTATGGTGATCAACATAGTCAAAAACTTATTTGAAATCAACAAAGCTAGTAACCAAAGGTTTCTGAAAATCTAAACATTTCTCAAGAGTCTGCCTGAGTGAAAATATCTGATCTACACATTCCCTACCACTTCTGAATCCACATTACTCATCACACAATTGCCTGTCAACTAGATTCTTAATTCTACTAACAATTTCAGGGCCTAACCCGTACATATACATACAGAGAATCTGAATTGTGAATGTCGATGACGTATGCATAAGGTCTTAGTACAACAAAAATATATCGATTTTTTAAAAATAAAAATTGCCATTGTAATTTATATATATATATCTCTTATAAAAATATATAATTCAAGCTTCAAAAATATATTTTTTTTAATTTGATGTATATTTTACTAAACAACAATATAAATAATTTTATAAAGCCATCTGATTGCCATTTTTAGAAGCACTAAATGATATTGCCGATTTGCTTGTTAACGTTCTTATTTGCTGAAGCAACCTACTGATTCAAGCTCACAAGTTTAATTCGAGCTGTTATCAACAAATTTTTCCTTAAATTTTCGAAAATATCCTAAAAATTAACAAAAAAAACTGCTATTTTTAAAAACCGTAGATTTTGGAAGTAATTACAAAATACGTACCACAATTTTTTTTTCTCGTTTCAACTCTTTTCTGTTACAAACATATTCAGCATTCCAAAGTTATTTTTATCATTTTTCCCAGCATTTTATGTATCTTTCCAGCCTTCAAATTGAAACTGGAAGTAAACGCATTATTCTTAGAAATTCTGATTGCAGCTGCATTTAATTAGTTATGCTTCACTAAGTCAACAAGACGCAGGTGGCTGAAACATGATATCTCCGTAGTGCTGTGTGTGTGTGTGTGTGTTTTTTTTCAGTTTTGGTCCAGCATATTGGATACTCTTTGTCAAGTTAGTATTTTTTTTTACATTTAAACCTTAGCTTTCATTTCAGTAGATTTATTTTCGGAAATTAGCAATCTTTTGGCCGATTGATAAGTATTGATTTTTTTCATAGTTATATTGTATGGCCGGCCTACAACTTGTGGCTGTGGATATTAACATCACATTAGGCTATATGTTTATTTTTATTTTATTATTTATTACTTTTCCAATAAAACTTTGATCTAGTATCATTTTCTGAAAATAAATGAAGTCTTGAATATGGAAACAAATTAATTTCTGCAGATTTATTTTCCATCAGTTAGCGATTTTTAGATCAGTTGATTTATCAATTACCGATATATCTTTTCGGGTTGGTTAGATTGGAAGCTGGTTTAAAAGTTGTTGCGGATAATTATTTATTAATCCCATTTAGGTTATATGTAATTTTTCTTTTATTATTTCTCGTTTTTTCAATAAAAAAATTTTGAGCTTTTACCTTTTTCTGAAATTGAATGTCTTGGATATGGAAGCAAATAGACTTCCTTGCTATGGAAATCGGTCATCATTTGGGAGGGCAATTTTGGGAAGGGCTGGTCCTTGGTGCACAAACCTTTCTGCACTTAGCTTTAATAAAAAAAAAGCAGACAAGGAATTTTTTTTTCTATTTCATAACCAGTTCAGATAATCTCGTGAATATGAGAAGTCCAAGTCATGTTGTATAACACTGGTCGTGTTTAAAATATATGATAGTGAAAAGAATCATTAAAAGAAATAATCATATTTCAGGTGAATATTATATTATTCGGGAGGAAATTTCCTTTCGATAAATATATAATTAAGCTATTTTTATTCAGCAGGTTTTCCAAAATGAAGCCTTAATTGTATAGTGCGATCTTTTTTTTCACCGTATCACATTGAAAAAGGTTTATTAAAATCAATATGCTTGCAAATTTATTTATATTATTTTCATAAAATTCGTAATTAAATTCTGCTTAATTTCGTATATAACATGACCTATTTCTGTTGATTGGTTATTTTTAAAAAAAATTCTAAAGTTGGTTTATTTAACTCAGCACAATTGGCTCAAAACCTGGAATTTTCTCAAAGTATGGTACCAAGAAAAATATTTACTTAAAACCAAAAAAAATTTTTTTTGTTATTCAGAAATATATAGTCATTCTATTCATGTGCATTGTAATCATTTTTGTCTATTAGCTTTTTTTTAATAAATTTTTATTAGTGTTGCCAGATGCATTTTTTTACTACATGACTCTAAAAAAGTCCTATTAAAATAAAACATATATTCTTTTATGTTAAAAATTTGATTTTCAGAAAATCCAGAATTAAATGCTGATTAATTTGGCATACAACATGCTATAATTAATTTCATTAGTTATTTGGCAAAAAAGTTCTAAAGTGAAAGTTTTTTTTCGCTGAGAATAGGCAGAAAATAGCTTGGCCCCTGGATAGAAACCTGTTATTCAGCCTGGGCCCTGGAAGGGTTAAGCACAATCATGCAGAGAACTTTCCCTGGAACAGAAAGTAGGTTGATACCCCTATAGTTATCACAAGAACTGCAATCATCTTTTTTTAAAAATAGGGATAATAATAGCTATGGTAAAATCCTTAGGAACTAGGCCTTTATCATAAAAGATATTCAAAATTTCAGTCATCCATGTGGTAACCGAATCGTTCCCATCTCTAAGCATTTTGTAGTAATTTCATCTTCCCCTGGGGATTTAGGTAGTATAAGTTTTGAAACAACCAAAATAACTTCAGATTATGTTATAGGGCCAACATTAAAGTCAATAATGCATCTATCATCATTACAAACAATGGGAGTAGAACTAACCAAACAGTTTAGGACATCACTGCTCTGCTCACCTCTTTCTGAAAAAAGCTTGTGCCTTATCACTCAAATAATTTTCCTTCTCTGCTCCTTTTTTTCTAAAAGGGTAATGCTTTTATCCCTACTACTAATCCATTTATACCTACTAGACTGGACTTGTTCATGGATTTGAGCTTGATTATTGATCCTGGACTTGCTGCACTGGTGGGCCTCTGTTGAGGGATAATCTGCTGCTATGTTTTCTGTTTGCTTCTGGGTTGCCAGCCCTAAGTGAACAGAGGCATGGAATACTTTATATCAGCTGGTGGATAATCCTAATCAGAGGCCATCGCAGGTACCTGAACCTTACTTAGCTAGTTGGGCATCATCAAGCCTAAACTGGAGTAATGTGTCTCAGGCAGGCCACATGGCTCCTGAAAAGGTCCACTTGAAAAGGTGGTGCCTGAAGTTCCTACCAGCATCGGTGACTTCAGCCTTTAGCGGAGGAGGAACAGGTCTTTGCCCCATGCCTGCGATCAGGGAGCTGTTTGATATTGTTGGCCCTACCAATCTCAATAAACCTAATTTCTTTAAAAATCGTACTAATCATTTTCTCTCTGCAGGAACGTGGAACGTGAGGACATTACATAGAGATTATTCTCTTGATGTCCTCATGCAGGAATTCCAGTGCTATAACCTAGATATTCTAGGCTTGCAAGAGACCAGATGGACAGGTAAAGGTGAGATACTTAAAAATAACTTTAAATTTCTCTTTACAGGGAGAAAGGATGGAAAGCACCACCAAGGCGTGAGTCTGCTGCTCAGCAGACATGCTAGTGATGCTCTTCTAGGATATGAGTGCATTAATGAAAGGTTTCTTACAGCAAAATTTCAGACAAGCAGTAAAGACTTGAATGTTATCTGCTGTTATGCCCCCACTGAGGATGCTGATGAGGATGAGAAGGATAGGTTTTACGGACAACTTCAGGATATTTTGAATTCTGTCAAGAAAGGAGATATTACCCTTGTTCTAGGTGACTTCAATGCCAAAGTTGGTACCGACTCTGACCTTTGGGGAGGGGTGATAGGCCCTTTTGGTATTGGTAGTTGCAATGGCAATGGGCAACGTCTCCTACAGGTAAGTAAACTCAATGGTTTCAGAATAACTAACACATATTACAAACACCGCGACATACATAAATACACATGGGTTTCACCTGATGGGCTGCATAGGAATATGATTGATTATATATTAATTAACAGCAAATGGGCTAGTTCTGTTAGAAATACCAGGGCATATAGGGGAGCTGAAATTGGATCTGACCATTACCTTGTTAAAAGTGTCTTGCAACTTGAATTTAAAAAGTTTTGTGCTAAGGTTAAAAAATTTACCTTTAATACTGAAGCTCTGAAAGACCCAGTTATAGCTAAAGCTTACCATGATAGGTTACTTAGTCATCATGACAGTCATGGTTTGCTTGATACTGCAGTTGAAGAAGAATGGGGCCATTTTAAACAGGCTTTTTTGGAAACTAACAGTACTCTTTTAGGAAAAAAGGAGCAGAGGAGGCAGAATTATTTAAGTGATAAGGCACTTGAGCTTATTTCAGAAAGAAGGAACTGCAGGAATACTTAATCAGTACCCTACTAGTCCTAATAGAAAGGATTACAGAGAGCTTAATAAACATGTAAAGGATCAGTTAGCTACTGATAAGAATCTTTGGCTTGATGGCTTGGCTGACAAAGCTGAGGAAGCAGTTAGGCAGCACAACAGCAGAGAGCTGTACCAGATAGTTAATGTTTTATGTGGTAGAAAACGGACAGGTATACAAGGATTGCAGGATATACAAGGTAAGGTTATAGAAGGTGAGGATTCTGTCATGGCTAGGTGGGCTGAGCATTTCAGTGATGTTCTAAACAATGTGGTTAGTTCTACTCCCATTGTTTGTAATGATGATAGATGCATTGGCAGCTTTAATGTTGGCCCTATAAGACAATCTGAAGTTATTTTGGCTATTTCTAAACTTAAACTTCATAAATCCCCAGGGGTAGATGAAATTACTACAGAAATGCTCAGAGCTGGGAATGTTTTGGTTACCACTTGGATGACTGAAATTTTGAATAACTTTTATGATAAAGGCATGGTTCCTAATAATTTTACCGTAGCTATTATTACCAGCCTGTAAAATGAAATTACTACAGAAATGCTTAGAGCTGGGAATGTTTCGGTTACCACTTGGATGACTGAAATTCTGAATAACTTTTATGATAAAGGCATGGTTCCTAAAGATTTTACCAGAGCTATTGTTATCCCTATTTTCAAAAAAGGTGATCGCAGTTCTTGTGATAACTATAGGGGTATCAGGCTACTCTCTCTTCCAGGTAAAGTTCTTTCCATGATTGTGCTTAATAGAATTAAGAATCTGGTTGACAGGCAATTGCGTGATGAGCAATGTGGATTCAGAAGTGGTAGGGGATGTGTGGATCAGATATTTTCACTTAGGCAGATTCTTGAGAAATGTTTAGAGTTTCAGAAACCTTTGGTTGCTAGCTTTGCTGATTTCAAAAGGCTTTCGACTCTGTTGATCTTCATAATTTGTGGTTGATTGTGAGATCATATGGTATACCTGACAAGTTAGTTAACATAATGAAAGCGCTCTATAATAACACTGAGTCGTGTGTGAGAGTTGGTAAGTCTTGTAGCAATTGGTTTAGCATTACTTCTGGTGTTCGACAAGGGTGCATTTTGTCTCCTTTTCTCTTTGGTTATTGATTATGTTATGCGAAATTCACTTCAAGGGAAAGATTTTGGCCTTAAATGGTCTGGAGATCTGAAAATTTCTGATTTAGATTATGCTGATGATTTAGCCCTATTAGCAAATGATGTTGAAGAGATGTATTTTTTCATTAGGGCTGTTGATGAGACTGGCAATAGAGTAGGTTTGGTAATAAACAGAGAAAAAATTAAGTGATGAAAATTGGTCAGGCAGTTAGTGCTTCAGTCTCTCTGAATGGTTGAACCCCTGAGCAAGTGTCTCAGTTTAATTATCTTGCGAGTTATGTAACAAATAATGGTGATGTGCGGCATAAGATTAACAGACGAATAGGGATAGCTGCCAGGACTTTTTAAGAATCTATGGAGAGTATGGAGAAATTGGTGTATACACCTAAAGACTAAAATTAGACTGTATAATAGTTTGGATCTTTCCAGGGTTAGTTATGGTAGTGAAACTTGGATGCTGTGTAAACAAGGTAACAGGAAACTAGATGCTTACGTAGTATCTTGGGCATTAGGTGGTTTAACTTTGTAACTAATGATGAGGTTAGGTAAAGGAGTCTGCAACCTCCTTTAAGAAGCATATTGTGCAGAGAGAGACTCCGCTGGTTTGGCCATGTTGCCCGTATGGATAATTATAGATTGGCGAATAGGGTTATGAACAGTGTGTCTAAAGGCCTCAGAAAGAGGGGGAGACCTAGGATGCAGTGGGCAGACAATGTCAAACAGGATCTTGTTAGAATTGGTGTGCAGTGGCCGGATGCAGCAGATGTAGCTCAGGACAGATATGCTTGGAGAATTAAACTGCGTGGTCTGGTTGGACCTCTGTAGCCCATGGCTGCTTGATGATGATGATGATGAATGCTAGTTTAAAAAAAAGCCCGTTTAAAACGGTCCCATTCTTTCTCAACTTCAGTAGTAAGCAAACTATGACTGTCATAATGACTAGTTAACCTATCATGGTAAGCTTTAGTTATAACTGGGTCTTTCAGAGCTTCAGAATTAAAGGTAAATGTTTTAACCTTAGCACAACACTTCTTAAATTTAAGTTGCAAGACACTTTGAACAAGGTAACGGTCAGATCCAATTTCAGCTCCCATATTCGACCTGGTATTCCTAACAGATCTAGTCCATTTGCTGTTAATATATAATCAATCATATTCTTATGCAGCCCATCCAGTGAAACCAATGTGTATTTATGTGTTGCAGTGTTTGTATTAAGTGTTAGTTATTCTCAAAATTAAGTTTACTTACTTGTAGGAGACGTTGCCATTGCTATTGCAGTTGCCAATACAGAAAGGGTCTATCACTCCTCCCCAAAAGTTCAGAGTCATATTTTCAGAAATTTTGTCCAGTCATATTCTCAGAATTTTTCAAATGCTGATTAATTTAGCATATAACATTCCCTAATTCCTTTCATTGGTTATTTGGGAAAAAAAGTTCTAAAGTTATTTTTTTTGGCTGATCATAGTGAAAAAAAATAGCTGGACCTCTGGATGTAAATAAGATTTTCAGGCTGGACCCTGGAAGGATTAAAAATTAAGATATTTATAATAGTTATTTAATCTTAGATTTTTTATTTTCATAAAATCCAGAATTAAATTGTTTTTTAGAAACAGAATTGTGTAATTGTAAAATTTGGCATACAACACTACCTATTTCAGTTTATTGGTATTAAAAAGAATTCTGAAGTTTACTTGTTCATATGATTTAGCACAATTGGCAAAAAAAAATCTAGATTTTTCTCAAGTATTGTACAGAGAAAAAAAAATAAAAAAGGAAGTAATTTTCTTGCTTCAAGTAAATATTTATTTTGACACACAACTAATTATGCTCATCCACTGTTTTCGAAAAACAGAGTAACAATCGTTAATCATTCCCCTATTTTAAGAGGAGAAAATGTAGAAGTAATTTTTTTTTATAACATTACTCAAATCACAAGCTTCCATTTGGTATTAAGCATATTATGATCAGATACTGGACTGGAAAGATATAGTTGAACAACTTTTGATAAACCCACAAACCAAAAGAGTTCCTATTATACTGGGTTGGATTGTTGTTTTACCTCTGAGCGGCACTTTTTTGCACACCATGGGCTAAATGGCCAGGTCACATGGACCCCGAAGGCTCAGAGAAGGTTGGGGGAGGGGACCCACTGGAACAGCTGTTGGGAGACAGATGGTAGCCTCCCGTCAAGGCCATCCAGCATGTTCTTTAACGTGCACAGGGTATGATTCTCCCGCACACGGGGCCACGGCTTAACGTCACATCCGACGGACGGCGGTCTTTCCAAGCCCATCGGTGTCCCCTACTGACCGTGGGCAGGGCGGGGAATTTTACGGAGATAAATCTCAACGCTGACCCAGCTGGGACTCGAACCTGGGAACTACAGATTACAAGCCTGGCGAGCTACCGACTGAGCCACCCCTCGCCCCTCCTATTATACTGAAAAACAGATGAATGACAAGTGGAAAAAATAGGAAAATAAGCAAAAAGTAAAAGACAGTTTTGTATAAATAAGATATAAAAGATTTCAGAATATAAAAGAGTGAGATGCAGCAGATATAGCTCAGGACAGATATTCTCGGAGAACTAAATTGCATGTCTGGTTGGCCCTCCATAGCCCATGGCTGCTTGAGGATGATGACGATGATAAGAATTAAAATATATAGATTGCTCAATGTGGAAATATGGATACAAGATTAAAATATGATACAGAAAAACTGGTGTCACAAAATTCACATTGTTTTCTTCTGAGGCAGATGGATGAACTAAGTAAAAAAAAATTACAAGTTATACTCTCCAAGCAAGTACAATTTCTTATCATTCCTCAAAACCATCAACTGAGAAATGCTGATTTTATAGTAGTTTATAAAGAAAATAATTATTCTTAAATGATGTTCTGCATATTACTAAAGGAATATTTATATATTGATAAAATTTTGGAAACATTACATAGACTGAATTAAAAACTTTTTTTTACATTTTCCAATCTTTTTATTTTCTTCTACTTCTATAATTTTTTCTCTTTTTCTCTCTTCACGAGCTTTTCGATTACGGTGATATCTTCGTTTCTGGACCTCAGCTAAACAAAGTTATAATAAAATAATGTTAAATACACAAAAGATATATTACTTTTAGAAAAAAAAATTTAATATTTGCAAAACATATGTCTCTCAACTTCTATGTTGTAATATTTAACTTAGGCTCATTGTGTCTCAATTTAGTTCAGGGTTAATAAAAGTAAAACAGAAAAATAGAATTATGATAATAAGACTAAATATAGTATTAGAATACGGAGAAAAATAATAGAAATATTCCACTTGAAATTAAACTGTTACTGTAGTGCTCCACACTTCAGATGTTTAAATATTTTTTTTAAGTCAAGTACAAGAAATTTAAATGGCAATATGAGGGGTTAAATTTCAGTGATTTTTATTTTTGGATTAAGAAGCACACAGACAAAAAAATAAATAAAATTACCTTCCACTTTACCACTAGATAACTAAAATTAACGTTTATTAGAAATTTGAAATATATAAGTACATATATATCTCATAATATCAATCTTTGTTTTTATATTAACACCCAAATTGATTCTTTGATGCCAAATATCAGAACATGGCATAATAGAAGCTGTGTGACCCAATGACAGAAACTATGTGAATAAACTAAAATACTGCAGAAATACTGAACAATGCAGAGTAAAGCATAGCTCTTCTGCTATGAATGGCCTGTGGCAGGGCTCCAGGCCATTCCGAGCCAGAAGGGGAATAAGGAAGAAGAGATAATAGAAAAGGTTTCACCTAGAGTATTGGCACTTGCTTTGGGATCAGCAATTTCATGTTCTTTGTGTTATATGGTTAATAAATAATGAATGGAATGATTAGTAACCACCCATTTTTCAGACTTTATACCATAGTACCTTATAGAAGATCATACAATATTGATTCAAGAATCCTGCTGGATCTGGTGCTGGATGAAATGGCTTTCACCCCAGTTCGCTTAAAAGCATCAAGGTCAGATGAAGTTGGATATCTCCAAAACAACCTCAGAACTCTTGTTCTGGGCTTTAAAAGATGTAATACAGTCAGGATTCCACTGCAGTTTTTGAAAATGAGAAAACCAACATCCACTGCCAACAATTGGCAGCTTTACATATGAATTAATACATAATTAACTCAATAACTCTCTAAGGGCACGGAGCAGTGTGTGCAACTTGAAACATTGCAATAAGGTCACAAGTAACAGCAGAACAGTATGCAGTTAGTCTCTGTTGTCTCACTTTGGATAGGTGTCTGGTTTTTTTTTTTTGTGTGTGTTTTGTTGCAAGCTATGGATCTGGAAACCAAGCACTGGTATGTGATATGTTACTCTGTTTGGTGAAGCTAGAATGGTTACAGACAGTTGCAGAAATGACTCAAGTGTATGTAGAAAGTGCATTGCCCAATCTTGGGTCATCCTCCATTGAATCATGCCTGCCTGTAAAGCATTTGTACCATTTGAAAACCATGCTTTGTTTCAAGCACTGTTCTCTATATACATTGAGTCATTTCTTTAACTGTCTATGCACCACTTAAGCCTCAATGAACAAAGTAATTTATCACATACTGCTGCTGTTTCCAGACCAGCCGTAGCCGGCAAAACACACACACAAAAAAAACACCCTTCCAAAGCAAGAAATGACAGATTGACTGTGAACTGTTCTGCTGTTACTTGCAATCATATTGCAGTCATGTTTCAACTTACACCCACTACTCATTGCCCTAGAAGATTCACTGTTTTGCCTCATATCATGTATTAACTCTTATGAAAAGCTACTAATTCATAAGAGTTTGACAATGGTGGTTCACAAATTAATCTGCCTATATATGTGGAAAATACAGTTCATGATCTCTGTCACTGCAACACTGATGAATGGGCTCTTGGTTGACTAAAATAAAAATCTGAGTCACAGGAGTATGAAACCAGAAGTCAGCCTGATACATCTTCCACTATGAATACATAAGAAGGATCACAAGGCTTTCCACAAAATATGATAAATATTACAAGATGATTCCTTTCTTTATTAATTGTCCTTGACCCCCACCCCTTTCCACCATATAAAGAGTGGAAGGATCAAGTAGCAGCAGAAAGATAAATGGCAGTGAAAATTTGAGTTTGGGAATGAAAATATGTATTGACACCAAAGTTCATCAGGAATGAAGTAAATGCAATTGTATAATTGGTGTTTCTAGAGGAGGGATTTTGGCAGGGGGGTGGTTGAGAATTTTCCTTTATTTGGAGGTTAAACTTTGAAAAACTTTGTTTATTCACATAACCTGCTTATTCTGCTAACTGTCAAATATATTTAATTTCTTCTTCCAACAGTTGAGGAGTTGCACAATATGTCAACCAGATCTGA
Source organism: Ryuthela nishihirai (assembly GCA_038380435.1). Classification (NCBI taxonomy): domain Eukaryota; kingdom Metazoa; phylum Arthropoda; class Arachnida; order Araneae; family Heptathelidae; genus Ryuthela; species Ryuthela nishihirai. Next base: position 8,602,723 of record JAWZYU010000017.1, read on the forward strand.
TAACCTTACACAATCAAAATTAAGATTTTGAAAAACGAAAATTCCTAGCAATTACAAAGGCACTTCTATGAACTAATATATTCCAGTATTTGGCTCAATTTATGTATTACATTGATCGTTAATCAATACATGAATACATATTAAATATTGATTACTAATTATTAGCAATAATATCAAAAAGTATTTAAGATGAAAATTCCCAGCATTCCCCTGTATGCCACTGTTTCCTGGCCACATACTGAGACTAACAACTGCCAGTCAATGCAACTTTTCCAAAAAAAAAAAAAATTCTGGGCGATTGGTATTTCTTGCTATTCCTTTTGTCCTCTGGAGTTAATTCATGCAATACTTAATTGATTCTTTATCCTTAGAGTATTGGGGGGGGGGGGGGGGTGCTGATTAATATTTCTGAATTATAATGACCTGAAAATCAAATCACTTCTGTAGCACAAGGTTCATAATTTTTTTTTTCAAATTGAAATTGATATTTTTTTTCCTTGTTTTTAATAAAATGTCAAAAAGGACTAGTGTATCCATATATTTTCTTACCCATTGAACAGCTTTAAAAAATTATAAAGTTCAAAAATAATCTATTTGAAGCTGTGTAGGATAACATCACACTCCCTGCTTAAATCACTACAAGTAGCATGAAGAAGTGATTTTATGGATTTCTGCTGTTGCAGAGTTATTATTGATTGTTTGATTCCCATGAATTTGAACTACATTTCTGTTTAGCAAACTTATATTACAAGTTTATAAAGTGTTACAAGTTATTAACTGTAAATGATAATTGTTACTGGAGTGTATTAAATAACTGACCAGTAAATGGTAACTAAGCAAGGAAGGTACACACCAATCCCCTGTAATGATGCACAGAATTGGCCAGGCCAAGCACCTAAAGTCCAACATCACTTTCCCATTGTGCAGACCATTAGTACCTTTCAAAAGAGAAATTCTTTTCTGGAAGGGAACAAAGGGTTGCCAGAGCAGCATGGCCTACTGCTCTTGACTACTACAGCTACTTTTTCAATTTTTTTTCCCTACTCTACTGAGGAGTGGTCAACCATAAAGGGTCTTGGTGCTGACCACTTTCACTGACTGGAATGTGTATAGTTTTTGACTTGATTATGAATTCTGAACTTATTGCACTGGTGGGCATCCATTGAGAGAAATCTATTGCTATGTTTTCTGTTTACTTGTCAGTTGACAGCCCCAAGTGAGCAGATCCACAGGATATCTTATATCAGGGTTGAGTTGTTTTACCTCTGAGCAGTATTTTTTTGCATAAACAGAAAAAATAGCACAGGTCACTTAAGGACTACAGGATATGACACTGCCGAGAAAGGAGATATTACTCTTGTGTTAGGTGACTTCAGTGTTGAAGTTGATACTGATTCTGGGGTTTGGGCAGGAGTGATAAATCATAATTGACATTGGTAGTTGCAATGAAAATTGCAAATATCTTTTACAAGTAAGCAAACTTAATGGTTTGAGAAAAAATAGCACATTCTACAAACACATGGACATTATAAATATACACAGGTTTCTCCTGATGGTTTGCATAGGAATATGATCGATTATATATTTATTAAAAGCAAATGGGACAGTTCTGTTAGGAATACCAGTGTTACGGGGGAGTCAAAATTGGGTCTCCCCATTATTTGTCAAAAGTGTCTTGCAACTGTAGGTTAAGAAATAATGTGCTAAGGTTAAAAGAATCACATTTAACACTGAAGCTCTGAAAGACCCAGATATAGCCAAAGCTTATTATGATAAGCTACATAGTCATTATGACAATTGTGGTTTGCTTACTACTGAGGTTGAGGAAGAATGGGACTATTTTAAACAAGCTTTTCTGAAACTAATAGTAGTGTTCTGAGAAAAAAAGGTGCAGAGACGTTATTTGAATTATAAGGTACTGGAGCTTATTTTTGAAAGAAAAAAACTTCAGCAATAACCTTAATCTACTCCCTTGTAATCTTAAGAGACAGCATTACAAAAAGCAATTAGATAGCATAATAGCAGAGAGCTGCACTAGTTAATGTTTTATGTGCGAAAAAACAGACAAGTACATACAGACTAAGGTTATTGAAGGGGAGAATCCTGTCATGGCAAAGGTGGGCTGAGGATTTAAGTGATGTTCTAAACAATATCGTTAGTTCTACTCCCATCATTTACAATGAGGACAGATGTATTACTGGCTTCATTGTTGGCCCTACATCACAACTGAATTTACTTCGGGTATCATTAAATTACCATCCCGTGGCCGAGTGGTTAGCACACTTGGCTTCTGATCTATGGGACCTGGGTTCGAGCCCCGGATAAGGCATGGATGTATGTGTCGTTTTTCTGCTGAGGTCCTGCCATCCTCTCAGACCTTCTACTATGGCATATAAACTGGCAGGCTCCTGTCAGACCTCTGTGGCAAGCAGCTGCTTGAGGGGGTATTTATTTTTATTTATCACTAAATTAAATTACATAAATCCCAAGGGGTAGATGAAATTACCACTGAAATGAATAGAGCTGGGTATGTTTCTGCTGCCATGTGGCTGATTGAAATTTTTTTTATGATAAAGGTGTCATTCTTAAGGATTCTACTAGAGCTATTATTATCCCTATTTTTAACCCTTCCAGAGTCCAGCCTGAAAACCTGATTTACATCCAGAGGTCCAGCTATTTTTTCATTACGATCAACCAAAAAAAAATTAACCTTAGAACTTTCTTTTCCAAATCACTAATCAAAGGAATTATGGCATGTTATATGCCAAATTAATAAGCATTTAATTCTGAATTTTCTAAAAAAAAAAACTATTTTACAAAAAAAAATGACTAGTTTTATTTTAATAAATAAAGCTTTTCAGAGTCCTGTAGTAAAAAAAAAATGCTTCTTCAAAGGAAGACAAGGGCACTGGCAGTCTTGTTGTGTACATAAATCAGTGCCCTATCTTCCTTTTTTGCACACCATGGGCTAAATGGCCAGGTCACAAGGACCCTGAACACTCAGAGAAGGTTGGGGAAGGGAACCCACTGGAACAGCTGTTAGGAGACAGATGGTAGCCTCTGATTAAGGCCATCCAGCGTGTTCTTTAACGTGCACAGGGTATGGCTCTCCCGCACACGGCCCATGGCTTAACGTCCCATCCAACGGACGGCAGCCTTTCCAAGCCCATCGGTGTCTGCTACTGACCGTGGGCAGGGCGGTGTCTTGACAGGGACAACCAATTTTTTTCAACTCATTTTTTCAAGTGTTCCTTGTCTACAGGACTTTTCCTGTGATGATTTATTACTGCAGACTGCTATTTTAACAAACATATACCGCCAAATGGCAAACTGTCATTCCAAAATTTAAGAAAATCCCAGAACAAAATTATGTCACTAGAGACAACCATTTTAATCTGAACATATTGCTAAACAATGAACCACCATTCTGTGGTTTACCCCCTTCCCCCCAGAACAAAACAATCTTGTTGGAGAAGATCAACCTAAAAAACAAAACTATAAACAATTCACCCTAGTCTGTAATATTAAAAAGCCCCAGTAACTAAATAATTCCATCAGAGGTAATAAGCCTAAAAAACACAAATTGCTGTAAACAATTTGCTACCTATCTATTTTATAAAAGTTCCCAAACTATTAATTCCTCAATTTACATGGTAAATAGGTTACAAGAAATTACTGTTTAAATTGAAACCGTGCAAAATATAAAACCATCGGTGTCCATCAACCATGGAAAACAACTTATGGAAAGGGGACAGTGTGTTCTTTAACGTGCACAGGGTATGACTCTCTCGCACACTGGGCCATGGCTTAACGTCCCATCTGATAGACAGCAGCCTTTCCAAGCCCATCGGTGTCCCCTACTGACTGTGGGCAGGGTGGGGAGTTTTGCGGAGATAAGTCTCAACGCTGACCTCAAACCTGGGAACTGTAGATTATGAGCCTGGTGCGCTACCAAGTGAGCAACATCCACCCCCAAAAGTGAATACATCATCGACATGCTTTAGCTTTATTTTCTACTTTTTAAGGCTATATTGAAAGATGGGTATTTTTAAACTTTTTATATCATTTTTGTCAATAAATAAATAAATAAATCCATCCATCTATCCACCCATCCATCCATCCATCCAAAATCCTCATACAGCCACAGGTTATGGAGGTCCTACCAGACTGCATTTTTCCTCTCCAAACATGTCTGTTTTCTGAGCTACAGCTGCTGCATTTGGCCACTATAGGCCAATTCTAGCAAGTTTTTTTCCTGAATGTGAGCTATTTTAACAAACAGTTTGATAAAATAGCGTTTTTTTATCTGCCCATAGCATCCTAGGTCTCACCCTCTTCCTGAAGCCTTTAGGCACACTATTCATAATCCTGTTTGCCAATCTGTAGCTATGCATACAGAGAACATGGCCAAACCAAAGCAGTCTCTCTATGCACAAAATATTGCTCAATGGAGGTTGATGACTCCATCTTCTAACCTCATCATTACTTGCAAAGTCAAACCACCTAATGCCCAAGATACTGCACAAGCATCTAGAATCAAAGGCATCAAGTTTGCTGTTATCCTGCTTACAAAGAGTCCACGTTTCACTACCATACATGCATGCAGCAGATAACGTCGGAATTGAATGAGGGCATGTCCACAAGCTTATGCACAAATACTATCTGTCATACCATGGAAGAAATTGGCTATGGCAGTCGGCATCCACATCATGTCCCCTTGTTGACTGCAACGCTTCATGGGTGGCAATACCTCTGTGTATACTACCTCTGTGTTTTCAACACCTCATTGAACCTTACCAAGATGTCTGGCTGCCGTTGTGAGAGCAAAAGGTGGAGCAACAAGTTATTGGATAGGTGTATATAACGCGATTCCACTTATAATGCGATGCAAGCATGGTTCCAAATTTTTGTTTTGCTGTATGAAATAATTTTTTTAAAAGAACTACATTCCTTGCATAATTTTGTGTATATGTGGGTGATATATCAATTTAAAAACACAAACATAACTACCAATACAACCAAGTGGAAAGATAAAAATGGTAACAAATGTGTGTGTTTATTTTACAAATTTTATTACTGGTTTTAAGTACTTTATCATATGTCAAGACATGATTGAAACAATGCAATATATCATTTTAATTTTCCATATAATAACACTGTTTACTTGATTTTTCCAATTTTCTGTGAATCCTATTGCAATTTATAGTGCACAAAAAAGCAGCAAAGATAAGTTGATACAGTTGGCCAATGTATGAAGTTTGAATGAGGAAAAATGGCTTGAATTTTTGTTAATGCAATCCTGTTTATATCGCAATGCAATTCTTTGGAACCCGAACACCACATTATAATGGGATTTATCTGTAATTTGTCCATTCAGTGTAGGACAGTAGGTAGAATATAATAGAGTATTTAGAAAAAAATTCACAAGAAAATCAAATATAAACAAGGACGTCCAAAACCTATCCTAGCTGAACCTAAAGAGTTAAATCCCAAAAATAAATATACAATTTCTGTATTATAATGAATTTAGCAAGGTTATTAGAACAATCTTAAGTAAATTTAACATCAATGTCCCAATATCAATAGAAATAATGTAAAAATATTGATAGTGATGTAGTGAAACAATATATCTGACTAAGCAATAAAGGCTCAATTCTAGAAAATCTGACGAATAAAAACAGTTAAATTATATATTAATCAAAAGAAAATTTCTTCCTCAATAAAATATTACCTAAGACATGATTTTTATTTCATTTTTATAATTCATTTTCCTTTTTATAATTCTTTTTAGTATGGTATATTTTAAAACACAGGTCAGTGTTACACAAGACAACTTGGACTGCTCACATTCAGGAGATTTTCTATCCTGTTTATAAAAGGGAGGAATTTTTCTTGTTCTTTTTTACTGAACATTATGCATTTTTTCCTTTGGGTGTTGAATTTTGGGGATCTCAGCTAAGTAATGAAAAGTTAGTGCACCAAGGCTAAAAAAACAAACAAATCAATATTTTCAGAATGGCACAGCAGAGATATTGAGGGGGGGGGGGGGGGGGGGGGGGGGTAATTATTCAAACTGTTCAATATAAACTCAAAAAATAATAATTGCTTACAGAAATTAAATATTTCTAGTGAGGATGGCAGGGGGGGGGGGGGGGTTATAACACTCTTGTTGAAATTGCCTTCCCAACTGTAGACGGGCTGATTTCCATGCTAAGGCTCTGTTTCCACATTCAAAACATCTTTCATTTTCAAGAATTGATAAAAAATAAGAAATTTTAACTCGAAAATCAAGACATTGTATAAAAAAAATTGACATAATAACTAATGTAATGCCAAAAAGGAAAAAAAAAAATCTGTGGCAAGAAGTTGTTAGCTATCATAACTAGCAATGTAGCATAACTCTGAAAGACCAATAATGACATAAATCCATGGAAATAAAATAATCCATGAAACTGTTGAATAATGCATGCCTAATTTGCCTGCGATGTCTTGTACAGTTTGGAATGTGTCGGATTCAATTAAAGCCTTCACTCAATCTTATCAATAGCTTCTTCAGGTCAACCATGTGACTTATTTTGAAGGCTAATGTCACCTGATCAAAAATTTTCCAACCTAGGTCATGTTGTCCATTCACTAGCTGTGCCATCCCAAAATGCTGCATTGATGTTGAGAGTTTAATTGTGTCCCAGTTTAACTCTTAAGAACATGAAGTTGACTCTGATCCATTATCCCTTTAAGCTCTTATAATCCACTTATCACAAAATCTACTGGCAAAATGGCTACTGTGTTGTCGTAAGCAGGTTTCATGATCTAACATATCACAAATGCCATCGGTAACATTTTCAGTCCTCAAAACATTGAAAACTTCAAGCATCTGCAAAATCAGCCATTTGATATGCGACAACCTAATATCAATGCATTATCATTTACAACACAGAGTGCATTTGCTATTTAATATTGCTGAATCATTGATGAAATCAATACAAGAAGAATGGACAGCTGATGGCAAACACAAAAACAGAACAAGCAGTGGCATATCCTTTAAATGCAGAACATGCCCTATTCGAGTTTAATATGTTTATTATAATTTATTTATTTTTAATAATAGAGTAAATAGTGTATTTCAAATTAATAAATGATTTTTATTCACCACTGATCATTTATTACTTTCTCATTAATAGATGTTATTTTTAATAGAAATTTATTTTCATTTTTTGTTATACTATAACTATGGTTTTATCTATCTATACAAGGGGTACACCAGTTATATACACATTTCCATGGGGGAAGTGAAGCATAAAAGGTTGAGAACCACTACACTATTCAATGATGGTAGAATTCCCCCCCCCCCTTTTAGTGCCACTTGCTTACTCAAATTAACATTTTCGAAAAACATTATGTCTAGAATATATTACAAATAATTTAAGCAGTAGTTATTTAAAAACAATGAATAATTGTATCTAAAAGTAGATTGCCATGTTTCCACTTAAAATTAAAAGTATACATATTGCCTCTGGCAAATTTAACTAAGTAAGCTCTCAAGGGGATTGCCAGTCTAGTATAAAAGACTGCTATGCCTTATTATGTTAGGTGCATGCAAACACTTCTAACAAAAGTGAACATATGCAAGTCTGACATTGCCTACCAACTGCATCTTTGGTCTCCCCCTTTTTATTTGCTTCGAACTTTTGGCACATTGTTCGTTGGTTGGTTGGTTGGTTATTTTGGGTTTAATGGCGCATTAGCAACTCAGGCTATAATGCGCCAAACGAATGTCTAAATAAAAGCTAAAAGTCATAACACCCACAACCAAATTTAAAAATGTATTACATATATAGAGAAAAAAATGTAAAACAATAAAAGGAAACATAGTTAACAAGAAACAAAGGTATAAATGTATAATAAATATAAAAAGCACCCAGGTGTAAGCGACCTGGGTTATACATTCGAATAAAACTATAGACGAGTAAAATATCCAGTATATTTTAAAAATTGGAAAACAGCGGTAAAACAACAATGATCTGATAAAAGATGTCCGAGTGTAAGGGGCTCGGACGTAAAATCGTGAAAGTTAAAATAGAGTCGACGTTCAAAGTTAAAAGCAGGACATGAAAGTAAAATATGTTTGATCGTTAAAACGGTGTCACAAAACTCGCACTTAGGTACTGCGTCCGCCTTAAGGAGAAAAGAGTGGGTTAAAAACGAGTGACCTAAGCGGAGCCGAGCCGAGCAAGGACAATTTCCTCCTTACGATTCCTGCGAAAACAAGACTGCCACGGTTGACAATGGGCTTGATCTCGAAGAGCTTGTTAGCAACCTGTTCAGACCAAGATCTCTGCCACTGTGCCCGGAGCTCGATGGTGAAACGCTGCCGGAAATCCACATATGGAACCGGCAACGGAGAGTCGGACAGGGGCATGGCTGACCTGGCAGCAGAATCTGCCAAATCATTGCCCCTGATTCCGACATGACCGGGTACCCAACAGAAGAGAATTGTGGTGGTGGCTGCCAGACGATGGAGCTGCTGGCGGATCTTGGAGAGAACAGGGTGAGGCCGATGCCTCACCGAGATCAAAGCCTGTAGCGAGCTAAGCGAGTCGGTGTAAAGCACACACCGACGATGATGCTTAGCTGCTATATGGTCCAAGGCAATGCTGATAGCATGCAACTCAGCAGTGAAGATGGAACACTGCTGTGGGATCTGGTCTGCAATGATTACATCACAGCAGACCATGGCTGATCCCACAGAAGTGCCGGACTTCGAGCCATCTGTGAAGACAGGCAAGAAGTCCGGGTGCGCAGCACGATGGCTGGCAAAGAGTTGCCGGTACACACAGTCGGGTGTAAAGGCCTTCCCCGTCCTGCACAGAGAAAAATCGCAGGAAGGGGAAACAGCGAGCCAAGGTGGAAGTGGCTCAGCTGTCGACTGTGCGATGCTATCGAGACTGGTGTTGATGTCTCGCAGGTAACCTCGGACACGCAAACCGAAAGGACGAATGGCAGTCGGCCGATTCTGGTATAACATTTCCCACCTGGGACTGAAAACGCAGTCCCAAGTGGGATGGCCTGGCAGGGATCGCAATTTTGATGCATACTGTAGGGACAACTGCTGACGGCGAATAGATAAAGATGGTTCATCGGTCTCAACGTAGAGATTCTGGACCGGTGAAGTGCGGAAGGCCCCCGTGCACACACGGAGGGCCTGATGATGGAGTGGGTCCAGCACCTTCACCACCGAATCCTGGGCGGAGTCATACACCTGGGATCCGTAGTCCAGTTTCGACCGGACAAGTGCACGGTACAGGCGTAGCAAAGAACATTGGTCCGCCCCCCAAGAGAGGGAGGAGAGGACCTTGATGATGTTCAATGCCCACATGCACTTGGACCTGAGATGTCGAATATGAGGTAAAAAGGTCAATTTCCGGTCGAAGATGAGACCGAGAAACTTGGTCTCCGCCACAACTGGAATGATGTTACCCCCGAGCCGCAGCTCGGGGTCCAGATGAAGATTACACTTGCGGCAAAAGTGCACACAAGCGGTCTTCTGTGGGGAGAACCAGAACCCATTGGCCGTCGCCCAAACCGAGAGATTGTTCAGTGCAGTTTGCGGTTGTCGTTCAATGACCCTCATGCTGGACGATGAGCAAAAGATGCTAAAGTCGTCAACATAGAGGGCATTGCCTACAGTCGGAGGAAGTTGCCGTGTAATGGAATTTATCTTGACAGCAAAAAGCGTAACACTCAGGACGCAGCCTTGAGGCACCCCCTGTTCTTGGGGGAAAGGCCGCGACAGAGTGTTGCCGACACGAACTCGAAAAATACGAGAAGATAAAAAGTTTGCAATGAAGATCGGCATGTGACCTCGCAAGCCGAAGCTGTGAAGGTCACGAAGAATGCCGAATCTCCATGCTGTGTCGTACGCTTTTTCGATGTCGAAGAAAATGGACACCAGGTGCTCTCGACGTAAAAAAGAATTCCTGATCGCCAATTCGAGGCGGATCAGGTGGTCTACAGTAGACCGATGCCTGCAAAAGCCACACTGGGTGTTGGAAAGAAGGCCGTGATGTTCCAAATACCAGGCCAGCCTGGTATTTACCATCCTTTCCAACACCTTGCAGATGCAGCTCATCAACGCAATTGGACGATAATTCAAAGGAATCTTGGGATCTTTTCCTGGCTTAGGGAAGGCCAAGACGATGGCCTCCCGCCAGGAGTCCGGAAACTGCTCCTCGATGAAAATACGGTTGAAGAGTCGGAGCAGTCGATCCTTACTCGATGGTGAGAGATGTTGGAGCATGGCATAATGGACATTGTCTGGCCCCACAGCAGATGCACGAGAAGTGTGCAGAGCAAGGCGAAGCTCCTCCGCTGTGAATGGTCCGTTGTAAGACTCCAGGCCATTCGAATGGAAGGACAGCAGAGAGCGTTCAGCCCTGCTCTTCTGGGCCAGAAATTCGGGGGAGTACGAGGAAGATGAGGAGATGGAGGAGAATGACTCCCCCAGAGTGGCGGCAATTGCACGAGGATCAGCAATTGCCTGTCCATTGTGCTCCAGGATCGATAATGAGTGGGACGTGTACTTCCCACCCATCTTCCGGATATTATCCCACACAACCTTAGAACTGGTCGTGCAGGTGATAGAAGATGTATATTTCATCCAAGATTCCTTCTGGCTCTGGCGCCGGACGAAACGTGCTTTCGCCCTGGCGCGTTTGAATGCTTCGAGGTTGGAGGATGTCGGATATCTCCGAAACACTCCCCAAGCCTTGTTCTGAGCCTTACGAGCTGCGGTGCAGTCGGGATTCCACCACGGTTTTGGGAACTGTGGAAACCGAGTAGAGGTCTGAGGAATAGTAGAGGCAGCTGCATGGACGATACAGTCCGTCAACTCCGCCACTGTGACATTGATGGGCTCCTGGCTGACAGAGGGTCATCAAGCTCAGACAAGAGCTCGAAGCCACTCCAGTCAGCCCGATCAAGCCTCCACCGGGAGACACGCGAAGGGCTGCAAGGCCCCCCACGAGAGATGGTGCACATCACGGGGAGGTGATCGCTTCCATATGGATTGTCTTTGACCTCCCATGTAAAGAGTGGAAGGATCGAGGAGGAGCAGATGGTGAGGTCAATGGCAGTGAAAGAGCGGGTTGGGGAATGAAAGTAAGTACTGACACTGGTGTTCAACAGGGAGAGAGACGGATCCAGGAGCCACTGCTCCAGGACCCGGCCCCTCCCGTTGGTGTCAGCACTGCCCCAAAGTGGACTGTGTCCGTTGAAGTCCCCCATGATGAGGAAGGGGGACGGCAGCTGCGAGACAAGGTCATCAAGATCGTCCCGGAAAACGATGCTTCCGGGTGGGAGATAGACAGAACAGACAGTCAACGAAAATCCCACAAAGAGGCGGATGGCAACCGCCTCTAAGTTCGTGGTAAGGGGAATGACCTGGAATGGAGAATGGTTGCTCACGAGGATAGCAACACCTCCGTGGGCTGGACCATCTCCATCCCGGTCCCGGCGAACGAGAGAAAAGTGCCGGATAGTGGGATTGTTGGCTGTCTGTAAGAATGTCTCCTGAAGGCACACGCAGAGGGGTTCGTGTGCCCTCAGGAGGACCTTGATGTCGTCAATATTCCTCTGGAATCCACGACAGTTCCATTGAAGGAGTGTGGCCATCTCAGGTCTTTGAAGAATTGGCGGACGACTTTCGGTTTATTTTAACCGTCGCCAGCGACGGTTTTGGAAAATTGGGGCGGTCGGTGCCCATGTCCTCGGAGTCGTCCGAGCAACATGGATCAGAGACTGCCGAACGAGGAGGTAAAATTTTCTTTTTGGGCCCCAGCGGGGGCCCCTTGGGTTTTGTAGGTTTTGCTGTCTGTGGGCGGGGTGGAGGGGGCCTTCCGGAGGTGGAAGTGGAAGGCACAGACACAGGAATAGAAACCGGTGTCGATGTCGAGATTGACACCGACGTCGGCTTCGCCTGCGTCAAGAGGTACTTAGCAGCAGGCGAGAAAGATTCAGCTGGTGGAACGCTGATGTCGGTCTGCACCGCCACGGAAGCCATCTTAACGACGGGCTTTCCGACCACCGCACCGGCATAGGAGACCTTGCCAGGTGGGGCAGGCAGTGCAGCGAGCTTTCTCGCCTCTGGATAGCTGATGTTGTGGAGGGTCTTCAGGCGCTGTACCTCTTTCTCCTCCAGCCACTTCGGACAGTCGCGGGAGTACGCCGGATGTTCACCACGGCAGTTTACACAGCATGCCTTTTCTGCTGTGCAGTCAGGTTCAAGGTGATCCTGACTGCCACAACGAGCACAGGTGGGCTTGCCCCGGCATGCGGTGCGGGCATGGCCAAACCTCTGGCAGTGAAAGCAACGCAGAGAATTGGGGATAAATGGCCGCACCTCGCAGTGTAAGTATCCTGCCTTGATGGAAATAGGCAGGCGTGGTGTGTTGAAAGTTAGAATAAGTACCCTGCTGGGTTCTAACTTTCCATTACGGCGTGACGAAACCCGGTGGACTGCGATCACTCCCTGGGCCGAAAGCTCCGAGAGGATTTCCTCCTCAGAAACCTTGAGGAGGCCCCACTCGGAGATCACACCCCGGGAGGAATTGAGCGTCTTGTGCGGAGTGACTTCGACAGCCACTCCACCAATCGCTGTAACCTTTAATAGAAGCTCCGAATGCTTGGAACAAGCAGTCTCCACCTGCAAGTCACCAGATCTTAGGCGCTTGACAGATTTCGGCTCTCCCGCAAGACCTAGAATACCCTTATTTATAAAAAAAGGGGACATGTCTCCAAGAACCTGATCACCCGTAGAGTGGATGATCAGGAACTTCGGAGACACACACAAAGATGAAGGCAAAGACAGAGAAGTTGGGGGTTCATGGCGAGCCCTCTTCGCGGCATTGTTCGAAGAATTATGAGTAGTTGTACTCATGGTTGTTTTTAAAAAATTCAGTGCCCGTTGTCCCCACAAGGGAGTCCAACAAGGGGACGCCCAGTTGGGCGCCAGGGCTGCCCGGGCACCATACCCACACAGCCAGTGAGCCAAGCCCTCACTACAAAACACAATGGAAAAGTAAAAGAGAAATGGTGGGAAACTCGTCGGAGTTCCCACAAAAGTAAAGAAGCAACAAAGCAATAAAGTGTGAGGCAAGAGCTGGCCTCACAAAAGAAAGAAAACTACAAAATTAGTAAATGTGTGGGGAAACTCGCAAACCGTTGTCCGGACGGTGGACAAGGTTACTCACTGAACAGCATAGTTGACCCTAGCAGGACCAGCCCACCAGCCGATTGATCCTGAGGGGGCAGAACCAGGACCTCCCGTTTACCTGAAGCAGAGGCCAAAGCAGTGTATAGCAGTGGCCCCGGAAGTCGCTGCCCAGCCCCGCGACAGACAGGCTCCCCAATGGCAAAACGGCCAAAGGGGACCCCACCAGTCATGAGCTGGGGAGAGAAGACGGGGACCCCTGAGCAACTGCCAGGATCCTCCTTTCCAGGGACACAGGTCTCCACGCACGGCAAACACGCGGGCGAGCGTTTAGGACCCTGTGAAGGTAACCGAGCCAGCGGAACCTTCACAGGGTGGTCCCCTCACCACGGACAGGCTCTCGCATCGAGGGGCACATTGTTCGTAACCCTATTCACTAATCTGTAGTCTGTAGTTATGCTTAAGGGCAACATGGCCAAACCAATGCAGTTTTTGCACAGTAAAGCTGCCAAGAAGTGTCACAGACTCCTTCACCTAACCTGATCATTACTTACACATTCAAACCAGCTAATGTCTAAGATACTGCTTAAGCATCTAAAATTATAGGCATCAAGTTTCCTGTTATATTGATTATAAAGGGTTTAACTTTCACTATCATAACTAACTTTCGAAAGGGCCAAATTATTATATAGTTTAATTTTAGACTTTAAGTGTATATGTGTATTTTTTCACACTCTCCATAGATTTTTAAAAGTCTCACCAGCAATCCCTATCCTTCTGTTTGTCTCATATCACACATTGCATGATATCTGTTAAACAGCTCCCAAGATAATTAAACTGAGACACTTGCTCAAGGATATAACCATTCAACATAATTGAAGCACAACCCACCTGACCAATTTTCATCACTTTATTTTCTCTCTATCACCAAACTTACTCTGTTACCAGTCTCATTAACAGTCTTAATGAAAGAATTCATCTTATCAACATCATTAGCCAACAGGGCCAAATCATCTGCAGAATATAAATCAGAAATTTTAAAATCTCTAAACCATTTAAGACCAAAAAATTTCCTTTACAAAGAATTCTACATAACATAACCAATAAACAAACTAAAAAAGACAAGGAGACAAAATGCACCCATATCAAACTCCACTAGCAATGCTAAACCAATTGCTGAGAGACGTACCAACTCTCGAATGACTCAGTGTTATTATAGAGTTTTCATTATGTTAACTAACTCATCTGGTATGCCATACGATCTCACAATCAACCACAAATTATGTCAATCAACAGAGTCAAAAGCCTTTCTGAAATCTATAAAGTTAGTAACCACAGGTTTCTGAAATTCTAAACATATCTCAAGAATCTGCCTAAGTGAAAATATTTTATCAATATATCCCCTACCACTTCTGAATCCACACTCTTCATCATGCAGTTGTCCATCAACCAAATACTTAATTCCATTACATATAATTATGCAAAGAACTTTACATGGAACAGAAAGTAAACTGAGTCTCCTATAATTATAATTAGAAACTGCGATCACCTTTAAAAAAAATGGATAATAGCTCTGGTAAAATCTTTAGGAACACATTTATTATAGGTGTGGGTTGAGGGTCTACAAAGAGATAACTCTCAATGGTGGCACAGTTTAGACTCAAAACTACAGATTATGAGCTTGGCACACTATAGCCCCCACCCCTATCAATTATAGTACACAGTAATAAATTATAGTAGGTTTTGTGGCTTAATGATTTTCTATGCATGCATAAATAGTTAGATGATATCATCCATTGAAAATATTTTGAATTATATAATAAAAATTAACTAAAAAAATAATTGAAACAAAAAATATGCAACATTTAACAGATAATACTTAGATGCTACCTGAAAATTCCTCAATTGTTGGTTTTGACAATAGAAGAGAATCAAGATGTAATTCAGCTACTTGAAATTCACATGTTAAAGGCAGATGTTGCAAGTAACGAAGTCGTTTACGTAAAACCTGGAGAAAAGGTTAATGATAACATTCAATAATGCTAATACTGATAAATTATTAACCCTAGACCACTAAACATATGTACAAGTTACACAAATACTAAACACTCATAAATTTCACAAATTTTTTATTTATTGTTAAAAAGAAAAAAAATTAGATTTTCCAATATAGCAAAAAACCAAAAACAAAAATAACTCTTTATAAAACAAAAAACTCATAAAACATAATTAAAAGAAATATTAAACTGCACAATTCAGACAACAAGAAGCCCTGTGTTCTCCGCAGATAGCTCAGTTGCAGCGGCTACAATAGTTTGTAGTCATCCTACAAAGAAGTGACGGAAAAAAAAGCGCAAATTGTACGCTTCTTTTCCACTTCCATGGGCCTCTCAGACAACATATCAATATTTAGAATAATGCATATATTTTGACGAATTGGGCGATGCAAAGTAGGGGTGTTAATTCATAGCTGCAACCATGGTCTCACTAATTCGTCCTTCAAATCAAGCATAAATGTCATTCTAGACACAGGTTTTCCTCCATTTCTGATTCTATTTGAGTTATATATGACAAAAGAATTAATAGCAGCAATGTTTATCATGTCATAGAAAACGTACATAGGTATCTTCTGGTTTCACAACCACAATTCATATTGGAGCACATTTGATCAAATGTATCTACACCAAATTTAATTTCATTGTAGAAGTGTATTATATCTGGGTTTTTTTTGTTATCTCATTTAGACTTCTAGTGGTATGCATGGTTGATAGTAGAATTACTAGATTCTTATTCTTTGTCTTTGATAAATATAATACTAGAATATTTTGCTTGTCAAAACAAAAAACAAAAAATCGATGTTCCTGGCTGTCTTTGACGAGTTTTCAACATATCCGGTGGAATTTCAGCTTTATTTTTTCACAGTGTTCCGACAAGAGTAAATTTGTAAGGAGCTTGTAAAATCTTGTCAGCGACACTTATTGAAGTGAACTAATTATCCATGGTAACATTTCTGTTACTACCATGGATGCTCTTTGTCAAATTTTTTATGTAAAAGTATTTAAAGGCAATCCATTTGTTTCAGTTCCTTTTCCTAGATATGATTCAGAATCAATCATGTGTTTTGTTGCCACATCACATAACTAGCTTGATGCCATATTTGGCTGGTTTATTTGGGATAAACATAAAAAATCTGCATCTTCCTCTGAATGCCAAAAGTTGTTCATTCAAAGTCGTGTAGCTAGATGGAGTATATGAGAATCTACAAATAGCGATAAACTCATTCCAGATGTCTTGATTGAATTGGAGCAAATGTGTTGACTTTTTTTCAGCCAATTCTTGTTTATCATCAAAATGTAAACAATCTAATAGAAATAAGAATCGATCACAACTCATTGTAGCCCTATATATATATATTTCCCGATATTGTAGGATAAAACATTTTCTTGGCATTTAGGTGGTGGTTTTTCATTGCTCCAGAAAAAATTAGAAGACCAATAAGTGCCATTACTTCCTCTTTGCATGCCTTGGAAATTGTCAGTTTTTTCAGTATAAGAGGCCGATTTCACAGTGATTTGCTCGTTTGTATGATGGACAATTTTATCTAATATATTATCTGTGAAAAAATGTTTGAAGCAACTCGCTGGTGTCAGCAAATGTGAAGCAGGTCCTTTGCTGCCAGGTACAAAATGAATTATGTTCTGAGCAGGAACTCTTTTTTGTCGTTGTGGTTTTAATTTAGACCATCTGTGATCCTTTTTGCCCTTTATTGAGGGATTTTTGGAGACAATGATATGCTTCAGGTTGCCAGCAACTGAAGACAATGGTGCGTTATCATCTGATTCATCGTCACTATCCAAAACAGACATAGCTCCACTTCCAGCTTGATTTGTTGCTTGATTCATTGATTGATTTGAATGACTTGTTGTCATTGCTTGATTCGTATAGATTTTAAGAGCATTTTGTGAAGCTGGAATATTTTCATCTTCTGAATTTTCATCATTGTCTGAATCTACTTCTTCCATTTCCACAATATCTTCTTCATCTTTGCTACCTGATGTTTGGATTTGTTCCTCATCAGTATCTCTCCTTCCTTAATTTTTTTTGCTTCAGCTTCTAATTCGGCTTGTGTCAACCGTTTTTTAGACTTGGCTATATAAAATAAATCAAATGTCCACCTGAAAACAAAATTATAACATTTACTTGATCAACATGGTAATAATTGGGAATTTACATAATGTACCCAAACATTAAACATTCGTAAGATAGGCAATGCTAAAAATTACACAAATAATAAACACTTGTAAAATTGACGGCGAACTTTGGTCTGTCAGCTGCAATGAGATCATAAAATACAAAGACAATGAACAACAAAATTTGCTTCATTTCATTTTTCCAATTTATATGCTGATTTAATAAACTGCAAATTAAAATAAATATGTTTCATGCATATTTTTTAACTAGCATTAATTAAACTGTGTGAAAATAACAATAGCTATGCTTCTCAACAGGAATGCCAGTGATACTTTTTTGGGATGTAAATGTATTAATAAAAGATTTCTTACAGCTAAATTTTAAAACAAAGATTAAAGATTTAAATGTTATTTATTGCTATGTCCTCACAAAGAACCTGAACGAGATTAAGAACTATAGATTTTACATACAACTTGGAGATCTTTTTAATTTTTGTCAGAAAAAGCAGATGCAGTTTGCTCCCGATTTATGTTGATTTGATTAATGCATTTTTGGAATAACAGTGATTACTGTATTTATGTCTTTTTTTTAATTTGCATGGAACTTTTTCATAATGCAGTGTGAACCCAAAAAGTTAAAGAAAGTAAAATGAAAGTCTCTTAAACATTTTCCTTTCAATTTATGATCAGACCTGCAAAGTTATTTGCTTGTCTGCAAATTATGACAGAACAAATGGTCATGCCGTCCCATAGGCCTTGAACCTGGACCCTGGCAGTTCCAATCTCTTGGAGAATCAACACAATACCACTGTATGAACAACAAGACACCAAGACACCAACAAGACAGCAAGACTTTCTTAAGGAGACTTTAAGAAAAAGAAAAGCATAAAACCTGAACCTCAACCCTCTACCTAACAGTTGCCAGCAGATAAGGAGACATCTACATCTTCGTTTATTCAGTTACATGACATGGATGACCCCAAACTCTTAAACTCAGAACCTTGATAGATGGACCAGCAATGGTCAAGTACATCTCAAGATAGATGTGCATGAAGAATTAATTCCAGTCTGGTTGAACTTTTGTAAGGCATGGCAGCTTGAAGAGTGGGCAAGCAGGCAAGAGAATGAGGATGCAAGCAAGAAAACGTTAATTAAAAATAGCTTAATAATGCAGGAGATTAATTAGTTCATTACTAGCCCACATAAATAATTATTTATATATTATCTACTTATGTTTGTTTTTCAAATACATCAATTTCCACAAATATTAACTATTATAAAATCATTAATGTTTCCTGTACAAAAGTAGGTAAGTTGATTGACTGCTAATGCACACAAAATAACAAACTGGTAATTATTATACATTTTTTTTATCTGAAAACAAATGTAATGCATCTTCACCTACAGGTACACCTACCTAGTAGTGTTGTACCTCCTTTGAAAATTCAGAAAGCCAAAATTCATCAGAGCAAGATATTTACAAGATGCTGAATGAATTGTGTAGGAATGCTGCACCATGTGAAAATGATTGTGTCGTGCAGTTGCTGCAAACCTCATCCCAACGATGCTCGATAGGGTTTAGATCTGGGGACTGAACAGGCCAATGAAGCAAGGAAAACTTGTTGGCATGTTCCTGGAACTATTCAGTGACAATGCATGCCTTATAAGCAGGTGCATTATTATGCTGAAAATGTCCATCCGAGTGAGGATAAACAGTGGCCATGAAGGGATGAACTTGGTCAGCAATATTATTTATTATCCCTATTTTTTTTAAAAAGGTGATCGCAGTTCTTGTGAGAACTATAGAGGTAGCCTACTTTCTGTTCCAGGTAAAGTTCTTTGCATGATCATGCTTAATAGAATTAAGAATCTGGTTAACAGACAGTTGCATGATGAGCAGTGTGGATCTGAAGTGGTAGGGGATGTATAGATCAGATTTTTTCACTTAGGCAGATTGTTGAGAAATGTTTACAGTTCCAGAAACCTTTGGTACAGCTTTGTTGATCATCATAAATGGTGGTTGATCACAAAATCATATGGTGAACCAGACAAATTAGTTAACATAATGAAAGCTCTCTATAATAACACTGACTTGTGTGTGAGAATTGGTAAGGCTTGTAGCAATTAGTTTATTAGTATTACTTCTGGTGTTCAGCAATGGTGCATTTTGTTTCCTTTTCTCTTTAGTGTGGTTATTGATTATGTAATGCAAGATTCACTGTAAGGGAAAGATTTTGGCCTTAGTCTGGAGATCCGAAAAATTTCTGATTTAGATTAGGCTGATGAGATGAACTCTTTCATTTGAGCTGTTGATGAGACTAGTAGCAGAGTAGGTTTGGTTATAAATGGTGAGAAAACTAAAGTGATGAAAATGGGTCAGGCAAGCTGTGATTCAGTTAATCTGAATGGTTGCAGTCTTGAGCAGGTGTCACAGTTTAATAGATATGGTGATGTGTGGCATGAGATTAACAGATGAATAGGGATTGCTACCAGGACTTTTAAGAATCTATGGAGAGTGGAGAAATAGGCGTATACACCTGAAGATTAAAATTAGACTGTATAATAGTTTGGTTCTTTCTAGGGTTAGTTATGGTAATGAAACTTGGTCACTTTGTAAACAAGATAACAGGAAACTATATGCGTTTGATTCTAGATGCTTACGCAGTATCTTGGGCATCATGTAGTTCAACTATGTAAATAATGATGAGGTTAGACAAAGGAGTCAGCAACCTCCTTTTTTGGTTGGTTGGTTGTTTAGGGTTTAATGGCGCATTAGCAACTAAGGCTATAATGCGCCAAACGAATGTCCAAGATGTAAAAAGATAAAAGTCATGGAACCCTCAACCAATTTTTAAAAATAAACTAGGAATTTAACGAGACAAATGTAGAATAATAAAATAACAAGCAGTGAATAACAATAAACAAATGTAGAAATATTTTGTAAAAATAAAAGTAACCAGGTGTCAACAATCAGTAGAGTAAAATTATAGACAAGTAAAATAACCTGTAAATTGTAAAAATTGAAAGACAGCGTTAAAACAACAATGATCAGCTAACAAATGTCCGAGTGTAAGGGGCTCGGACGTAAAATCATGAAAATTAAAAAACAAACGCCGTTCAAAGTTAAAACATGGACACGATATTAAAATGTGTTTGATGGTTAAAATGGTGTCACAAAACTCACACTTAGGTACGTCGTCCGCCCGTAAGAGAAACGAATGAGTAATAAACGAATGACCTAAGCGGAGCCGAGCAAGTACAACTTCCTCCTTGCGATTCCTGCGGTAACAAGACTGCCATGGTTTGATGATAGGTTTGATCTCAAAGAGCTTGTTCGTAAGCTGTTCTGACCAAGATCTCTGCCACTGTGCCCGGAGCTCGATGGTAAAACGCTGCCGGAAATCCAGATATGGAACCGGCAACGGAGAGTCGGACAGGGGCGTGGCTGACCTGGCAGCAGAATCTGCCAGATCATTACCCCTGATTCCGACGTGACCGGGCACCCAACAGAAATGGATGGTGGTGGTGGCTGCCATACGATGTAGCTGCTGGCGGATCTTAGTAAGAACAGGGTGAGGCCGATGTCTCACCGAGATCAAAGCCTGTAGCGAGCTAAGCGAGTGGGTGTAAAGCACACACCGACAATGATGCTTAGTCGCCACGTGGTCCATGGCGAGGCTGATAGCGTGCAACTCTGCAGTGAAGATGGAACACTGCAGTGGGATCTGGTCTGCAATGATTACATCACAGCAGACCATGGCTGATCCCACCGATGTGCCGGACTTCGAGCCATCTGTAAAGACAGGCAAGAAGTCCGGGTGCTCAGCACAATGGCTGGCAAAGAGTTGCCGGTACACACAGTCGGGTGTAAAGGCCTTCCCCGTCCTGCACAGGGAAAAATCGCAGGAAGGGGAAACAGCGAGCCATGGTGGAAGTGGCTCAGCTGTCGACTGTGCAACGCTATCGAGACTGGTGTTGATGTCTCTGAGGTAGCCTCGGACACGCAAACCAAAAGGACGAATGGCAGTCGGCCGATTATTGTAAAGCATTTCCCACTTCGGACTGAAAACGCAGTCCCAAGTGGGATGGCCAGGCAGGGATCGCAATTTAGAAGCATATTGTAGGGACAACTGCTGACGGCGAAGAGATAAAGAAGGTTCGTCGGTCTCAACGTAAAGACTCTGGACCGGTGAAGTGCGGAAGGCTCCCGTGCAAACACGGAGGGCCTGATGATGGAGGGGGTCCAGCACCTTCACCACCAAATCCCGGGCCGAGTCGTACACCTGGGATGCGTAGTCCAGTTTTGATCGGACAAGCGCACGGTACAGGCGGAGCAAAGAACATCGGTCCGCCCCCCAAGAGAGGGAGGAGAGGACCTTCACGATGTTCAATGCCCGCGTGCACTTGGACCTGAGATGATGTATGTGTGGTAAAAAGGTCAATTTCCGATCGAATATGACACCGAGAAACTTGGTCTCCGCCACAACTGGAATGATGTTACCCCCGAGCCGCAGCTCGGAATCCAGGTGAAGATTACGCTTGTGGCAAAAGTGCACACAAGCGGTCTTCTGTGGGGAGAACCGAAACGTGTTTGCCATCGCCCAAACCGAAAGATTGTTCAGGGCAATTTGTAGTTGTCTTTCAATGACCCTCATGCTAGACGACAAAGAGCAAAAGATGCTAAAGTCATCAACATAGAGGGCATTGCCTACTGATGGAGGAAGTTGTCTAGTAATTGAATTAATCTTGACAGCGAAAAGTGTAACACTCAGAACGCAGCCTTGTGGCACCCCCTGTTCTTGAAGGTATGGCCGCAACAGAGTGTTACCGACATCGACACGAAAAGAACGTGTCGATAAGAAGTTGGAGATGAAGATCGGCAAGTGACCTCTCAAGCCGAAGCTGTAGAGGTCACGAAGAATGCCGAATCTCCAAGCCGTGTTGTACGCTTTTTCGATGTCGAAGAAAATTGACACCAGGTGCTCTCTATGTAAAAAAGAGTTTCTGATAGCCGATTCGAGGCGCATCAGATAGTCAAGAGTTGACCGTTGCCTGCGAAAGCCACACTGGGTGTTGGAAAGAAGGTTGTGGTGTTCTAAATACCAGATGAGTCTGGCATTTACCATTCTTTCCAACACCTTGCACACGCAGCTCGTCAATGCGATGGGACGATAATTGGAAGGAATCTTGGGATCTTTCCCTGGCTTGGGGAAGGCCAAGACGATGGCCTCCCGCCAGGAGTCCAGAAACTGCTCCTCGAGAAAAATGCGATTGAAGAGATGGAGCAGCCGATCCTTACTCAATGGTGAAAGATGTTGGAGCATGGCATAATGGACATTGTCCGGCCCTACAGCAGAGGCACGAGAAGAGTGCAGAGCAAGGCGAAGCTCCTCCGCTGTGAATGGCCTGTTGTAAGGCTCCAGGCCATTCGAGTGGAAAGACATCGGAGAGCGCTCCGCCCTGCCCTTCTGGGCCAGAAACTCGGGGGGGGGGGGGGGGGGGGGTAAGAGGAAGATGAAGAGATGGAAGAGAATGACTCCCCCAGAGTGTCGGCAATTGCTTTGGGATCAGCAATTGCCTGTCCATTGTGCTCCAGGATCGATAACGAGTGGGACGTGTAGTTCCCACTCATCTTCCGGACTTTATCCCACACGACCTTAGAAGTAGTCGTGCGGGTGATAGAAGATGTATACTTGATCCAAGATTCCTTCTGGCTCTGGCGTCGGACGAAACGAGCTTTCGCCCTGGCGCGTTTGAAATTTTCGAGGTTGGGGGTTGTCGGATATCTCCGAAACACCCCCCAAGCCTTGTTCTGAGCCTTACGAGCTGCGGTGCAATCTGGATTCCACCACGGTTTCGGAAAGCGGGGAAACCGTGTAGAAGTTTGAGGAATTGTTGATGCAGCTGCATCTACGATACAGTCCGTTATCTCCGCTACTGCCACATTGATTGGCTCCTGGCTGACAGAGTGGTCATCGAGCTCAGAGAGCAGCTCGAAACCACCCCAGTCAGCCCGATCGAGCCTCCACCGCGATACGCGTGAAGGGCTGCAAGGCCCCCCACGCGAGATGGTGCACACCACGGGGAGGTGATCGCTTCCATAAGGGTTGTCCTCGACCTCCCATGTAAAGAGTGGAAGGATCGAGGAGGAGCAGATGGTGAGATCAATGGCAGTGAAAGAGCGGGTTGGGGAGTGAAAGTAAGTACTGACACCGGTGTTCAACAGGGAGAGAGAAGGATCCAGGAGCCACTGCTCCAGGACCCTGCCCCTCCCATTGGTGTCAGCACTGCCCCAAAGTGGACTGTGTCCGTTGAGGTCCCCCATAATGAAGAAGGGGGACGGCAGCTGCGAGACGAGATCATCAAGGTCTTCCTGGAAGACGATGCTCCCAGGTGGAAGATATACAGAGCAGACAGTCAGCGAGAACCCCACGAAGAGATGGATGGCTACCGCCTCTAAGTTGGTGGTGAGGGGTACGACCTGGAATGGAGAATGGTTGCTCACAAGAATGGCGACACCCCCGCGAGCTGGACCATCTCCATCCCGGTCCCGGCGAACTAGTGAAAAGTGCCGGATCGTGGGATCTGTGACTGGCTGCAAGTACATCTCCTGCAGGCACACACAGATGGGCTGGTGTGCCTGAAGGAGGGCCTTGATGTCGTCAAGATTCCTCTGGAATCCACGACAATTCCATTGTAGGAGTGTGGCCATCTCAGGACTTAGAAGAGTGGGCGGACGACGTGTTTCTATTCAACTTAACCGCCGCAGAGGACGGTTTAGTGAATAGGGGGCGGTCGGTATCCATGTCCTCGGAATCGTCCGAGGGGCATGGATCGGTGACCGCCCTTTGTGGTGCTGTTATTTTCTTTTTTGGCCCCGGTGGGGGCCCCTTCGGTTTGGAAGGTCTTGCTGCCTGAGGACGGGAGGGAGGAGGCCTTCCGGTGGAGGTGGAAGGCTGAGCTGCAGGAATGGAAACCGGGATTGATGTCGAAGTCGACACCACCCTCGGTCTCGCCTGCGTGAGGAGGTACTTCGCAGCTGGCGAGAAAGACTCAGTAGGTGGTACACTGATGTCAGTCTGCACCACAACCGAAGTCATTGGAACGATGCGCTTTCCAATGACTGCACTGGCATAGGAAACCTTGCCAGGCGGGGCGGGCGGTGCAGCAAGCTTTCTCGCCTCAGCATACGAGATGTTATTCACGACTTTGAGACGTTGTACCTCCTTTTCCTCTTTCCACTTCGGACAGTCGCGGGAGTACGCCGGATGTTCGCCACTGCAGTTCACACAGCATGCCTTTTCTGCTGTGCAGTCAGATCGAGATGATCCTTACTGCCACAGCGAGCACAGGTGGGCTTGCCCCTGCATGCTGTGCGGGCATGACCGTATATCGGACACTGAAAACAGCGCAGAGGGTTTGGGATATACGGCCGAACCTCACAATGTAAATAACCTGCCTTGATGGAAGAAGGCAGGCGTGGCGTGTTGAATGTAACAATTAACACCCGGGTGGGTGTTAATTTCCCATCACAGCGTGTCGAAACCCGGTGGACCGCTGTTACTCCTTGAGGTGTGAGCTCCGAGAGGATTTCCTCCTCAGTGACTTTGAGGAGGCCCCACTCGGTGATCACACCTCGAGAGGAATTCAAAATTTTATGGGGAGTGACTTCGACAGCCACCCCACCAATTGCTTTAACTTTCAGGAGCAGTTCCGAGTGTTTGGAACAAGCGGTCTCAACTTGTAGGTCACCAGATCGTAGGCGCTTAACGGATTTCGGTTCTCCCGCAAGACCTTTCAAACCTTTGTTAAAGAAAAAAGGGGACATGTCCCCAAGTACCTGATCACCCGTGGAGTGGATGATCAGGAACTTTGGGAACAAAGACACAGACATAGAAGACGATGGCAGAGATAACTGAGACAACGATGAAGATGGGGGCTCATGTCGAGCCCTCTTGTTGGCGGCGATCGCATTATTTTCATCACTCTCTCTCATGATTTTTTTGTGTGGTTCAGTGCCCGCTGTCCCCACCCTCCACGGAGTCCAACAAGGGGACACCCAGTCGGGCGCCAGGGCTACGCAGGCACTATACCCACACAGACAGTGAGCCAAGCCCTCACAAATAAATAGAAAGAAAATAAAAAGAGAAAAGTGCAGAACAAAAACGTTCGACACAAATGAAACAAAGCTTAAAATAACAAAATTGTGAATGGCCAACCTGGCCTCACAAAGAAAAGATAATGACAAAAGGAAAATAAGTTGTGAGGAAACTTGTAAACCTGTACCCGGACCGTGGGCAAGGTTACTCACCGCTCTGCACGGTTGACCCTAGCAGGACCTGCCCACCAGCCGATTGCTCCTGGGGGGGTCACCCCAGGAGCTCCCGTTTACCGGAAGCAGAGGCCAAAGCAGTGTATAGCAGAGGCCCCGGAATCCGCTGCCCAGCCCCGCGACAGACAGGCTTCCCAATGGCAAGATGGCCAATGGGGACCACGCCAGTCATGAGCTGAGAAGACGGGGACCCCCGAGCAACTACCAGGATCCTCCTTTCCCGGGACACGGGTCTCCGCGCACGGCAAACACGCGGGCGAGCGTTTAGGACCCTGCGAAGGTAACCGAGCCAGCGGAACCTTCACAGAGTGGTCCCCCTCACCGCGTACAGGCGCTCACACCGAGGGGGCAACCTCCTTTAAGCAGCATATTGTGCAGAGAGAGACTCCACTGATTTGGCCACGTTGCCTGTATGGATAATTATAGATTAGCGAATAGGGTTATGAATAGTGTGCCTAAAGGCCTCAGAAAGAGGTGGAGACCTAGGATGCGGTGGGCAATGTCAAACAGGACTGTGTTAGAATTGGTGTACAGTGGCCAGATGCAGCAGATGTAACTCAGGACAGATATTCTTGGAGAACTAAATTGCACAATCTGGTTGGACCTCTGTAGCCCTTGGCCATTTGAGAATGATGTGATTTGCCTGCATGATTCTTGTCAGTTTCCTTTGACCCCTCTGATCCACAAGCTGTTTTCGTCCACAGGATCACCATTAGTTTTTACTTTCGCACTATTCTTGGCAACCCTTGAAACGGTTGTATATGAAAAGCTCATGAGTACAGTCGTTTGAGAGATGCTAGAACTGGTATGCCTAGCACCAACTATCATGCCACATTCAAAGATGCTCATATTGCCTATACTGAAGCTCAATCCAACTCTAATTAATGCTTGAAAAGCTGGTCTACCTGATTTATACTGCACATTATGGTCATGTGTTGTATTATATGTTGGAATGAACCATTTATAAAACTTAGTTTATGTGATATGGGGTGGTTTAACTAATAAACTGGCATCTCAGTGTTTACTATAGAAACTTTATTAGCCTCTCTTTACAACTAATATTATTTACTTTATAGAAAAACAGTACAACTTTGATAATTAATTATTTTTGCATTATTGTTGTAAACAATAATACAAAATAATTTAAAAGTAAGCAATATAGAATACAAGGCAATTGCAGAACCAAAGGCAAAATATCAATTACTATATGCAGAAAAACTCTTAATTCACAAAAGTCGTAACCATATCTGTAAACTGACATACCACCCTTACCTGCTGCATGGAATCTCCTTACTTAACATGTGGTGGGTGTACACCCAACCATGTCAGATCATATGACACTTGAGCGACATGGGTATAAAAGTTGATGATCGCACCTTTAAGAGTTGAGCTTGAGGATGCCAAAGATAGGTGAATTGGCGAAACGCATTGCTCCACACAAAGTTATGGAGCCAATATTTTTAATGTTTAACTAGTTGGGCTTAAATGTCTTTTAAAAGTTAAATGGAGGTTTTTAAATAACTCGCATAAGCGTGAGTGTAGTGCATCATTTTTGACAGTCTGTACCAGTTTATGCATAATGAAGTAATAACGTCAGCAATGGAATACAGACAATAAGAACTGCCAAGTGATATCTGCTAACAATTACCAAAAATATTAAAACAAAGCTGACATCAAACATCTTGATATGTTGTCTACATATACTATGGCACAGTGACTTACATCTAATGCTTCAATATTTCAACAAGTAGTGCATAACATAAGGACTGGTAAGCTAGGAAACATGAAATCGCCTACGACTGTGAACATCAAACAGTTGATTCCATCATCCAGCAAAATGTTATTCTTCCTTAGTAGCTGTACCAGCCAAGTTTGGACACTGGTAACTATTTTTGTCATTCCCTAAATTTCCTTTATACAATAGTAAAGGATAATAATAAGACTTAAGACAATTGCAAATGTCAAATAACAAAGCAAGGGAAAAGCTTAGATTTATGGCCAAAGGGCTAAAACACAGCTTGAACTGCAGAACTTTGTTAGCACACCTCATCCTTATGTTGAGTTTTTAATGTACTTTTAGATGTAATACAGCTTTAATCATGGATTAAATTTATACTTACTGTAGCTGTGTTTTAATTAATTTATGAAACATTTATTAATTAACATATTTTATGAGCTATACACTTATTGACTTTTACATATTTTTCAAATTAAGTTAATTATTTTAATGTCTGATGTGAATTCTTAGTTGGGTTGTTTTACCTCTGAGCAGCATTTTTTTGCAGATAAGGACCCAAAGAGCTCAGAGAAGGATGGGGGAGGGGACCAACTAGATAGCTGTTAGAACATAGATGGTAGCCTTCTGCAAGTTTTTTTTAACTTGCAGAGGGTATGGGTGTGACCTTTGTGAAATACAAGGCCTGGACAGCTCTGAGCGACAGAGTCAATGAGTCATCCTTTCTATCCTAATGTCCAAACCAAGTACCAAGTACTGATTGTCTGTTCTTTTGTGGATTTCTAGCTTTCATACTGTCAGTTATTTTTGCAAATTTAGGAATTTAACCCGTAACTGGTATGGTGGGGTCTACCAGACCCCAGCGCTATGATTTTTCTTGATCCAGAAAATGTACCATACCAGTTACGGGTTAATAATCTGTTTTTATCACTTTCAAGTTTTAAAATGTAATGTCGCATTTTTTTATTGCAAAGGTTTCAAATTCTTTCTGTATTTTTTGTGTTAATTTAAACACTAACGTATGTGATTTTGAAATATTTCTCTGTCTATAATCTGAATGCTTGAAAAGAAATACAGTAGTGCAGAAAATGCTATACTTTAATATCCTTTAGTTCATTATGCCTGATCACTTGTGTAACAGAATATCAGTCAAATTATCAAAGGAAACATTAAATAGGTTAGAGTTTTCCAACTTCTGGTGATTGATGAGATAAAACAAATTGGTTAAGAAAAATTGAAAATGAAATTATTCCAGGAAAGAGTTAGTGAAAAACATTTTTGTGAGGAAATTATTATTAGAAAACAATTTTATTAGAATCTCAATTTTATTGAGAAAACGAATTTCCCAATAAAAATACCTAATATCTTTATCTCTGCATATTCATAGTATATCATATCTCTCAAAACAAGCACCATGTTGAAAAAATTGCAAAAAAAAAGAGGCAGAAGCACACATTGTTGTTAAAAAGAAAAATAAAATATTAAATTTCGAAAAATTTTCAACAAACATTTCTACCTAAATAAAGAAATTTATTTAAAATGCAAATATGAACATTCATAATAGAAAAGAAAAATCTTCATTTTGTTTGTGAGTTTCACTTCCAAACCCAAAGTAGTAAACAGCTTAAAAATTGATAGTGAAAATATACACGTTTCATAACATGAAATATGAGTTTCAAGAGAACAAGAGTGACAAACCTATACCAATAAATGCAGTAAGCTATATTTTAAATGACTCGCAAATCTTTAATGGGGTAAAATTCAAAATATTCAGAGGTTTCTAAAAGATTTCAATAATAATTGATGATAACAGTTTTTAAAATACTGCATCTCCATCGAATATATTGGCAGATGCAGCTATGATTAGAATACTGTTTTTGTATTTTTTTAAAATATAATAACTGTTGAATACGAATTACTATTTCAAAGATGTACTCATTCAACAACCTGTCTTATTTGCACTGTTCAAATTCTATATCAACATCATTGGATTAATTAATACAAATAAAGGCCTGACAATCTCGCAATGGCCAAGTATTCGATTATATTGTGAAAGTGTTAAACATATTTGGAGACATTTGTTTGAAAAAAACTATACAAAAGAATTAATGGGAAAAAATTTTTCAGCTTCTAGTCAGTGAAAATAAAAAACAAAAAAGAAAACTTGATATATGAAGTTTTTTAATTAATTGTGACTCATGAAAATATAAAATTTTAACTGTTTGTCATTTCTACTTAATGTGCAACATCACTTTAATTCATCACATAAAAAAAAATTTATGTTCAAAATAAATTATTTTGAACATAAATATTTTTTTTTGCCTTCTTGCATGGAAAACGATGTAAGAGTAACAAAAGAACAATAGAAAAGGAAAAACAAATTGGAACGATTACTCAAACCTTTGCTACTTTTAAGCATGCAATAGGTTGCATTTACTGAGCAAGCAATCCCCAATTAGACAGAAAGGATGATGTCATCTTCGGCTGTCATGGTTCACCAAGGTCACAAGTAACCTGGAAACTGCAGATTAAAAGCGTGGTGTGCTATTGACTGAGCCACCCTCATCCGTGAATTCTTAGTTTTTGAAGCTTTTATTTCAACAAAGTATCTCATGTCCCATTTGTGCTTAATTGGAATGACTTCATTATCACAGAAATGCTCATGATCTTTATCCAACAAAGTGAACCATGGCTTTATTGTGTGAAAGAAGAAACATACTGAGGTATACCTCTTTTAAATTTATTGGTGGGGAACAGTTATTTTAAATAACTTTTAACCATTAATACTAAATCTATGGGGATTTGGAGAAATTCAAACTAGTTATTAGTTTTGGTTGACCCCAGCAACTTTTCATGTTACTTATATTCGTCCCCTGGGTGAAACTTTGGTGCCTCTAGCTCTTTTGGGAGCCGAGTACATAAGAATATGAATGAATATAGATATGAATATAGATATAATGAATATAGAATATGAATGAAATGAGCACATATAGAAGGAATATCCACTAATGCCATAGGAAGACTGATGAAAATACAGGTGCAGGTCATATCCTCAGTAGCACTACATGAAGGTAAGACTTCATGTGTACAGTGTATAAGGTATATTTAGATTTCCAAAATTTAGTGATGAAATAGTGCAAGAATTTTAAAGCTATAAAAGCACAACATGCTTCTTATCAACTTAAGATGTTGGTTGCTTGCTTGCAGTTTTATGGTGCAAGGGCAACTAAGGCCATGCTGTGCCAAACAAGGTGTAGAGAACAAAAGTATGGATACATGAGAGTTGTAGAAACCTACAACCAAAGTTAAAGATTAAAAGTTGGGTTGTTGAGTTGTTTTACTTCTGAGCTGAAATTTTTTCCACAGAATGGGCTAAATGTCAAGGCTACAGGATTCTGAGGGCTCAGAGAAGATTTGGAGAATGGGATCCACTGGACAGCTGTTAGGAGACAGATGGTAGCCTCCTGTCAAGGCCATCCAGCATGTTCTTTAACGAGTACAGGTTATGGCTCTTCCACATATGGAGCCATGGCTTTATGTCCCATCCAACAGCCTTTCCAAGTCCATCAGTGTTCCCTATTGACCAAGGATTGGGGGGGGGGCTATACCCCCACCAAATCCTTGGTCAATAGTGGTATAATTGATTATTAATTATTATATTTCATAAATTAACATTAAAATACCAAAGCAATAGTCAGAAGTATATATCACAGAATGCTAGAAGCCTAATGCACGTTTTCAGTTGAATTTTTTTCAACTAATTTTTTTCCATTTAATTGGAGCAGCCTGGAATTTAAATACTGCATAATTGTTCCTATATTTGTTGAGACAATTTGCAGCTGAATATCTTCAGATATTTGTTTTTTCATACTAATGACTATATATGATTCAAAAAACTATGGCACACATAATGGCTGCATTGACTACAACACTAAGTGATGTGACCAGTGGGAACAAGTATGGCAGGTAGGTCAGCTCCCCTTTTTAGGAGCTTAGGTGGTGGTGAGGGGGATTGCAGAGATAAATCTCAATGCTGGTCCAGGCAGGACTCAAACCTGGGAACTGCAGATTACAAGCCTGGTGCACTACTGACTAAACCATCCCTGCCCATAAAATTGAGGAACAAAAGCTATAAATGACACAAAGAGTAAAAGAGTTTGAAAACAATAACCAGTGTAAAAAGTAAAACAAACGTTAAATACAAAAATGACCAACAGATGTATAAGGACCCATTAATAAAAAAAAAAGTCTAAATTTCAAAAAGATGGTAAAATATTAAATATGAGTAAAATAACCATTAAAGCATAAAACAACTCAAAAATAGGTGTTAAAAACGAATGACTCAATAAAAGGTGTCTGAGTGTTAGGGGCTCAGAAAGAAGCTAAAATAAAGCCAGTATTCACAATTAAAATATGGACATTTGATTAAAATATGTTTTATAGTTAAAGTGGTATTACAAAACTTGAACACAATTGTCCACCAGTAAATGAAAAATATATGTAATATGTATATAATAATGTTTTTTATTTGAATAAAGCATCAAATTTTATATGTAAATCTGTACAATCTTCTACGCAGAAATGCTTTTGTGATGCAAATTATAACTTAGCTAAGTGGCATGAGGTTAACAACAGTTCTACATTACAGATAATTATTAACAATGCATAATCTGATTAAAATAATTGTAGAATATACACGATATACATCTTGAACAAAAATAAGTCTTTTTTTCCCTCAGTTTCAAAATCAAAGCATTCACTTACCTCAGTCATTGATATTCTTTCTAGCTCTACTATTTTGGCTGTAATAACAGGAGGACACTTCTCAAGGGCACCATATTCCTTCATGAGCATGCGAATATTGATATTGTGCAAATAAATGTGTTGCCCATTAATTGCTAAATAGAAAGTATTTAAATTTCAGCTAAATTTTATTATATAAAAATAATACAATTTTAGGAAGTGTAACAAAACTCATTAAAAAAATAAAGATTAATTTTCTTGGATTTGTAAAAGCCAATAAAAATACAAAACTTAACATTTTTGAACAAAACTGTAAATTTAACATGACACTTCCATCACATTCAGACAAAGGATCATGCCTTGAAATAACAATATAAACATGTGTAGCATGTGAAAAAATTTAAAATCACAAAACATTATTTTTCCATTAAACATTAATACATTGTTATTGCTATATCATTACGAAACAAACTCCAAATGTTTCTAATAAAGTAACTTTAATAAAAATTAACAAAAAATGTTTAATAAAATAACTCTTTAATAAAAATTATCACATAATAATAAAGAATTAATAAAACAAATAATGAATAGAGTACAAAACACACACATTTTTAACATTTCCAAAAATCAACTTTTGTCACATATATACATACTATCAACAGATTCCATTCTGCTACAATAAAGAAAATTTAGTACCAATTTAAGACTGTAATACAGACCTGTTCCTATGAAAAATTGTGCAATATTTACTGAGCCATGAGTAAGGGTTAATGTTTCTTACTAAACTACAATAAATCAATTTACAAGACAAAATTTGTTGCCAGAACTCTGAAGGTTTTGAATTTGTTGCTAGATCAGTGGCTGCAAACTGACTGTGACTAACAATCAACAGGCCCAATAGATGCCGGTTACCAATGTTACTTTTTGCATAGAAAATGTTATTCATTTTTATCCTCTGTTAACAATTTTCCAGATTTTAAAAATAACTATTTACAAGTATTGGCAAGTTATTCAGTTTTGTTACTTCAATCACTTCAGGTCACTTTTTAATGACCACATGAAAATTAACTTTTAAAGTCTGAAGCAAAATATATTTTTGTTTCAATTATGCTCACAAATCCAGCCTAAATTCAAGATATGATCAAGTTCAACAGCAATATAGCACAAGGTGTAGTGCACCTCACCTTTAATGGAGTCCTTATCATTAGAAATTTTAATTTTGAATCATTTATGAATGATAAAAATCTTTAGATATTTTAAATGTGGAAAATAAAATTTTAATGACAATATAGTACAAGCAGACTAAAATCTTGATTTCTGATTTGAACTCTATGGATTTCATAAGAGTAATCATATTAATTCAAATAAGCTATAAATTTAACAAAGTGTAATCAAAATACTTATCTATTAATTAATACAGGAAACCCAAAATAGGAACGCTATCAATTTGTAAAAATATATTTTAAAAATAGTTGATGTTTCCATACCTTGATAAAAATAGTACTCCTTCCCTTTCTTAATGATATCACAATTCTCATAAGAAGTACCAGATATGTTCATCTCTTCAAAACTCTTTAGTAATTCAACATTTGAATCTTTATCACCGACAGGAACAGCATATTTCTCTTCTCCCCCTGTAAAAAAAAATGAAGACTAAATATTCAAATACTTTTCTTATAAACCATATATGCTTCATTAATTCATAATGTGTTAATTTTTTCATGATATTTAATGCTAGAGAATAGCAGAAATTCACTCCAATAACAATATATATCAAGACATTAGGGAAGTGTGAAAAATTCATCAATCCATTTTCCGATTTTGTATGTGGGAACTCCTGGTTACACACCAAATTGCCTAGCTTTTTCAACTAGATTACAAGCATCTCCCAGAGGTTCTCTGTGAATTATTTCAGCTTAGAGAATATATGAATTATGATATATTGTATATTTCCATTGAAAGTTTTTGTTATTCCCTTTTATTCCTTCATCATATGCTTTTAACTCTGGGTTCTACCCTTTTTTTTAATCTTGTTTAGTGCATTGTAGCCTTCTATTGTTCAATCCACTAATTAAAAGATACAAAACCAATAACAAAGAATTAAAAATTGCGTGTGAAGGCTTCTCACCTACTTCATACTTGCAAACCTAGTTGTCAGAGTACAATAATTGGAAACATTCTAGTCTCATGATACTTACTCAATGGTGCGAGACATTAAAGCATGGTATAATGGATACTGGCTCAATAGCAGATGTATAAGTACAGAGCAATGCACAGCTCCTCCACTGTGAATGGCCTATTGTAGGGCTCCAGGCTTTGGGTTGGGTTTTTACCTCCGAGTGGCACTTTTTTGCACACCATGGGGTAAATGGCCAGGCCACAAGGACTTCAAAGACTCAGAGAAGGTTGGGGGAGGGGACCCATTGGAATAGCTGTTGAGAGAAAGATGGTAGCCTCCCGTCAAGACCATTCAGTGTGTTCTTTAACATGCACAGGATATGACTCTCTCCCGCACACAGGACCACAGCTTAATGTCCCATCCAATGGTCAGCAGCCTTTCCAAGCCCATAAGTGTCCCCTACTGATCATGGGCAGGGCTCCAGGCCATTCATTAGAGAGGAAAGACAGCAGAGAGCATTTATCAGTCTTGTTCTTTACAACCAGAAATTCAAGGAAATATTAAGAAGATCTTTAGGAAAACAATGCCCCAGAGTATTGGCAATTGCTTGAGAATCAGTAATTGCATATGCTTTGTGCTCCAAGATAGATAACGAGTGGGATGAAATTTTTCTGCCCATTTTCTGGATTTAAAATTGCTGGACAAAGAATATGCAAACCCAACATGACCTTGGAACTGTACAAATATCTGTGAAATGTTTTACAAGACTTGTTCTGAAAAGCTGCGATGCAGTCAGAATTCCAATACAATTTCAGAAAATCATGTCATAATCTGTGGGATGAGGTAGAGGCAGCTGTTGGATGATACAGTCCATCATTTCTACAACTAAAACTTTGATTGGTCCTGGCTGATGGATAGTTGGCCTAAATCAGTGTTTCTCAAACCTTTTTGCCTGGCCATCAGAGGTAAAATCGCCTCTGTTGACTGATCGATGGACAATCGATGCGCAACAGTATAGCAATTGACCATTCAAATGAACGCTCCCTGATAACAGTAGAGTGAACCCTGTTGCACTATGGAACTCAGGAGTTGACACTGCATAAAGGTGCCCATGTTAACCAAGGTCCATTGGCAACGACACCTGTAATTCGCACGGGTCTACCGTCATTGGACAGTGGAAGAGTGGAAAAAGGTTGCCTTCTCCGACGAATTGAAGTTTCTACTCCAGAGAAGTGACGTGCGGTGGCAGATAAGGCGTCACACACACAAGAACCAACACCAAGACATGCTTGTCAGTCAAGTACAGGACAGTGGTGGCAGTGTACATGTCTGGGGGATGTTTTCCTGGTGTGAACTGGGACAGCTGGTACCACTGGATGGGCCCCTGAATGCCAATGGCTACCTGTCCATCTTTGCCGACCACATGCATCCCTTCATGTTGGATGTTTACCCTGGTGGTGATGGTGCCTACCAACAGGACAATGCACCCTACCATGTCACAAGGTGGTGCGCGACTAGTTCCAGGAACACGACAGTGATGTCTCCGTTCTCCTTTGGCCGGCGAAATTGCCCGACCTCAATCCCATAGAGCACTTGTGGGACCATTTGGATTGACAGGTTCGACATGCAGACCCACAACCACACCTTCTCTGGACTCTGTGCTCTGCTGGAGTTCGAATGGGATTGTGCCTCTGGCAACCTTTCAAGCCCTCACTGCGTCCATGCCATGCTGTCTCGCCACTGTCATCCGGGCCAAGGGTGGCTATTCCCATTATTAGGTAGGTGGTCATATTATTCTGATATGACTGTGACTTTCTAAGTGTCAAAGAAAATTCTCCAAGACATAAAATGTATAGTAGCAAAATAAAACCTGCTAAAAATATTCTGATAATTGCACTTTATTTAGTGCGATCCTATGGCTGATGCAAACTTGCAATTTTTTTTAATATCTGGTTTGTGTGTTGTTAGTACAAATGAAGAAAACCTCTCCTCTGTTCACAATATAAAACAGTTACCAGTTTCAACAAGCTTATTTTTCAGTAGAGGCTTTATTGTTATATGCACTAAAAATAAAAACATTAATACAGTTAGCTGACAAAACCCCCACAAAGTTAAAGCAGATGAAAAAACAATAAACAACACATAAGGTAAACAGAATAATAAAGGGCATAAAACACACAGTAAAAACAAATGCAATGTAAAATACAAAAACCGTTAAGTGTAACAAGTGTAAAATATGAAAATCAACAATGGGTGTATAGGACCTGTGTAAAAACCGAAAACAATTGTAAAGCTTCAAAGTAAAAAAAATTAGAAATGGTTCAAATATCCTGTAAAATGTAAAAAGACTAACAAGTGAAAAAAGGTATCACCTAAAGCACACAGATGGTGCAATCAGTCACTGAGTTCGTATTCACTTCAAAAGGAAAATGGGGCACCAGCAATCTTGCTGAGTAGGTAAATCAGTGCACTATCTTCCTTTGAAGCAAATACAAACTCAGTGACTGATTGCCCTATCGATATGCTTTAAATTTATTTTCTACTTTTTAGGTCTCTATAAGAAAATAGGTAACTTGAAAAAATTTTTAATTTATTTTTTTTGTTGTCACTAAAAACACATACCTTCAAAAACTTTGCACTTGTGACTCATAAACATCAAGCACATTTACCCTCCTTTTGGAGTCACGTTTGAGGTAGCCCATGACATTGGAGACATTACGAGCTTTGAGATATGATTTAAAGTAGAACCCCACAAAAAATGCCCCCCCCCCTTTTATCAGGGGGAATAGTGGAGACAAAATTCAAAATAGTTTAGGGCATCATTATACGAACTTTCATTTGACACCTAACTCTTAACTGTATGCCATTACGCTCAGATGATATAGTAGAATGACTTTCACATTTTCCATTTTTTAGAAGCATGAGGGTCAATTTTTGCATTGCCTACGACATTCCCAATGCATCACAAGCATTCATTTGACACATAGCTTGTTACGTTCTGCACTTGCATTTGGGAGATTATAAGGGAACAATCATTTTCATCCCCTCCCCCTTTTTTTAGAAGGAAGAAACAAGAGGGGTAAATTTTTCATAACCTACAACATTCCCTGCATCAGAAGCATTCATTCGACGCATCGCTTATTACTTTCAGCCTTCATGTTCTGGAGATATACCTTAAGAATAGTTTTCTCATTTCTCTTTTCTTAGGGGGAAAGAAAGCACAGGGGATCAATTTTTTATAGACTATGACACTCCCCCTGTCACAAGATTTCATTTGGCACATAAATCATTTTCTCCATTGCATTCGAAAGATATGGTGGAACAATGCTTTGTCAAATCCAAAAACTGACCAACAAATATCAAAGCCAAAAGCAACATGAAGATAGGTAATGATGTTACAAAACTTGCACTTAGGTTTGTCATCTGTCGATAGAAGAAATGAATGACCTAAGTAGAACTGAGCAAAGTACAACTTCCTCCTTGCAATTCCTATGAAAACATGACTGCTACAGTTAAATGATTGGCTTAATGTCAAAAAGTCTGTTTGCAATCTGTTCCAATGAATATCTCTGCTACTGTGTCTGGAGCTCGGTGGAAAAATACTGCTGAAATTCAAGTACAGAACTGGCAGTTGAGAGTTAGACAGGAGCATGGCTGACTTGGCAGCAATACCTGCCAAGACATGCCCTTGATATACACTTGATCGGGCACCCAAAAGAAGAGGATGGTGGTTGTGGCAACCGGACCTACCTACCTACATACACACACACACACACATATACACACACATAATCCTCATGCAGCCATGGGCTACAGAGGTCCAAACAAACTGTGTAAATTTCCCCTCCAGAAGTGTCTGTTCTGAGCTACTGCTGCTGCATTTGGTTGCTCTAGGCCAATCTCAACAAGGTCATGTTTCACATTGTTAGCCCATCGCTTCCTAGGTCTCCCCCTTTTTCTGAAACCCTTAGGTACACTTTTCATAATCCTGTTACTAATCTGTAGCTATGCATATGGGCAACATGGCTAAACCAACACTCTCTCTCTGCAAAATATGCTGTCCATGACATAATGTCCAAGATACTGAATAAGCATCTGGAATCAAGGCATCAAGTTTCCTGTTATCCTGCTTGCAAAGGGTCCATGATTCGCTACCATAACTAACCTTAGAAAGAATCAAATTATTATACAGCCTAATTTTAGTCTTCAGATGTACATGCCTATTTTTCCACACTCTCCATAGATTCTTAAAAGTCCCAGCAGCAATCCCTATTCTTCTATTTATCTCATGCTGCACATCACCAGTATCTGTTACATAACTCCCAAGAAATTAAACTGTAGCACCTGCTCAAGAGTATAGCCATTCAAGGCAACTTAAGTACAATCTGCCTGACCAATTTTCATCACTTTATTTTTTTCCCTGTTTATCACCAAACCTACTCTATTACCATTCTCATGAACACCCATAATGAAAGAATTCCTCTCATCAACATCATTAGTCAACAGGGCCAAATCATCTACAAAATCTAAATCAGAAATTTTGAAATCTCTAGACCATTTAAGACCAAAATCTTTCCCTTGCAAAGAATTTTGCATAACACAATCAATAACCAAACGAAACAGAAAAAGAAACAAAATGCACCCTTGTCTTAACTCTACTAGGAATGCTAAACCAATCGCTGAAAGATGTACCAACTCTCACACATGACTCAGTGTTATTATAGAGAGCTTTCATTACACTAACTTATCAGGTATTTCATATGATCTAACAATAATCGTCCACAAATTATGCTGATCAACAAAAACTTTTTCGAAATCTATAAAGCTAATAAACATAGGTTTCTGAAACTCTAAAAATTTCCCAAGAATCTGCCTAAGTGAAAATATTTGATCAATACATCTCCTACCACTTCTAATAATAATATCTTTATTAAGCCTTAGTATGGTTATATACATAGATTACCCCGCTAAGCCTTATGGCTTGTCAGCAGGATACCATCAACCAGATTCTTAATTCTATTACGTATAATCATGCAAAGAACTTTACATGGAACAAAAAGTAAACTAACTCCACTATAATTATCAAAAGAACTGAGATCACCTTTTTTAAGAATTGGGACAATAATAGCTCTAGTAAAATCATTAGCAACAACAAATTTATCATAAAAAATATTCAAAATTTCAGTCAGCCACGTGACACACAAATGTTTTCAGCTCTAAACATTTTAGTGGTGATTTCATCCACCCCTGGGGATTTATGCAATTGTAACTTAGAGATAGCCAAAGTGACTTCTGAATGTGATATAGGGCCGTCATTAAAGCCAGTATATAGCTAATTTTTTAACCTTGGCACATTTCTTAAGCTTCAGCTACAAAACTCTTTCAACCAGGAAACTTTAATATTCTTTTGATAAATTTAATTTGACCAGGTAACACACTTTGACCACTCCCCTGTATGATCTGGTATTCCTAACTGAACTAGCCCATTTGCTGTTAATTAAAATATAAGCTATCATATTCTTGTGCAACCCATCAGGTGAAACCTGTGTATATTCATAAATGTCCCGGTGTTTGTAGTATGTGTTAGTTATTCGCAAACCATTAAGTTTATTTACCTATAGCAGAAGTTCCCCATTGTCATTGGAACAACCAAAGGGATCTAAAACTCCTACCCAAAGATTAGAATAAGTACCAACTTTAGCATTGAAGTCACCTAACACATGAGAAATATCTCCTTTCTTCACAGAATTCAAAATATCCTGAAACTGTCTGTAAAACGTATCCTTCTCATTCTGATCAGTCCTCTGTGGAGGCATAACAACAGATAACATTCAAGTCTTTAGTTTATTTTAAATTTTGCTGTAAGAAATCTTTCTTTAATGCAGTCATATCCTAGTAGAGCATCACTGACATGTCTGCTGTGAAGCAAACCTACACTTTGGAGATGCTTTCCATCCTCCCTGCCTAAAAAGAGAAAATTTAAAGTTATTTTTAAGTATCTCACCTTTGCCTGCCCACCTGGTCTCTTGAAAGCCTAGAATATCTAGGTTATAATGCTGGAATTCTTGTGTGAGGACATCAAGAGAATAATCTCTATGTAATGTTCTCACATTCCTGCAGAGAGAAAATGATTAGTAGGAGCTTTAAAAAAACTAGGTTTATTGAGAGAGTTACAGCCAACAATATCAGACAGCCTCCTGATTGCAGGCATGGGGCAAAGACCTATCCCTCCTCCACTAAAGGCTGAAGTCACTGATGCTGGTAGGAACTTCAGGTACCACCTTTTTCAAGAGCCTGAGACACATTATTACTCCAGTTTAGGATTGACAATGCCAAACTAGCTAAGTGGTTCAGGTACCTGCGATAGCTCTGATCAGGAGTATTCACCAGCTGATATAAGGTATCCCATGCCTATGTTCACTTAGGGCTGGCAACCCACAAGCAAACAGAAAACATAGTGGTAGATTCTCTCTCAGCAGAAGCACACCATTGCAACAAGTCTAAGATCCATAATCAAGCTCAAATCCATAAACCAGTCCAGTCGAGTGGGTATAAATGGTCAGCACCAGGATCCTTTGAAGTTGACTCAGTAGGATTAAAAAGAAAAAAGTGGCCATAGATGACCAGATCAGTAGGCCACACTGAGCTGACAGCCCTCCCCTTCTGTTCCCTTCCAAAAGAGAATATCTCTTTTGAAAAGTACTAACGGCCTGCACCATGAGATGGAAGAGGTCAGACATTGGGTGCTAGACCTGGCCGGTTCTGAGCATCATCACAGGATTGGTACACAGCTCTTCTTCCAATTTATGACTGGCTGCTATCAGGATCTTAAAAAGAACAGTGAGGCTAATGCTTCACTGAGATCAAAAGCTGTAGCGAGGCAGCACACATCAATCTCTCCCATCAGCTTCTGGTTTGTTTAGCATGTACAATTCAACTGTATCCTTTATATATGAATTTTTTGCCTCGTTTTTCTCAGTGTGAAAATAACTGTTACACTAAACTAGCAATGTCACCATGTGGCAGATATATTAGCAAAAATTTGTGTATAAACTCTTCCCATGTCTGTAGGTGGTGACTGCTTCCCCAAGCAGGATACTGTACATTCAAATATTGAATAAACTCGACTT
Organism: Ryuthela nishihirai; assembly: GCA_038380435.1. Classification (NCBI taxonomy): domain Eukaryota; kingdom Metazoa; phylum Arthropoda; class Arachnida; order Araneae; family Heptathelidae; genus Ryuthela; species Ryuthela nishihirai. The sequence goes on from JAWZYU010000017.1 coordinate 8,644,179, forward strand.
TTTTTTGGTATACACTAAGTAATTACCATTTTCGAGTCAATTCAAATTTTTTGAGGAAAAATTGTCTTGAGCTGACCAGAGCACCTGACATGTTATCAGGAGGCCGTGGGTTCATATCCCACCCGGCTAAAAACAATTTTTCCTTTAAAAATTTGAATCGACTCAAAAGTGGTAATTACTTAGTGTATACTGTACATTTAACTTACTTTCTAGGAGTACTTCATATAGTCTAAAATGGTCTTCCAAGGAATGAATAAATTTTTATGAAGACATGCCCCTTGCTCCATAAAACTTGAGTGAGGGCAAAGACCAATACTTATCACTCTTTCCGAGTCTGTTCGTGGTTTGCTTCCTCCATGGTGAGGAAGAACATAATACTCCATAGTCACTAAAAGGCTTCCAGTCCAATTCAAGAAATGGAGCTGTTACAGACTGCCCTGTAACATAAAGAGCTGAAGCAGAAGTACTAACAGGTACACTTTGTTGTGCAACATTAACAAGTTCTGTGCATAAAGTATCAGCATTTGCTACTTGCATACTGTGCATAAAGTAATCAGCACTGCTGAATTTTGGTGATTTAACTATCTTCTAACATGCAAGTGTTCAGCCAGACTCCATATTATCAAGCAGAGACATTTTTTTAACTCAAAAGTACTGTGCCTTTGAGCACTCTTCTGTCAAAGGTACTAAAACACATATTACCTAGTGTGTGAACAATAGTCATATACTATCCTATAAACAGCTTAATTGTACAAAAGCAGTTTTACCAAAACAATGCTCTAGTAATAAATTTAGACTACAATCTAAGTGGGTGGATTAGAAAGTTAGGTTATAAGATTGATATGTTATACTAAATATCTTTAATGCACACAACCAACTATACAAATTAAAACCTCAAGTAATACATTATTAATTAATGGATTCTGAAAAAAATTCATCGCCGCCACGGCGGGAATCGAACCCGCATCTCTCCAGATTCATGCCGTGGCGGCGATGAATTTTTTTCAAAATCCATTAATTAATGTTTGATATCTGTCTTGACAGGGAATACTGTGCATTCACTTTGGATTGATTTTTAAATACATTATTTTTCAAAATAATCACCACAAATATTTAAACATTGTCACTATGTGTAATAAGCTTATCCATTCTATCAGCATAAAAGTCCCATCCCTAGTAATTCAACCACACAGTGATGGCACATTACACCTCTTCATCTGATGTAAAATGAAGTCCTCCTAAGTGATCTTTCAAGCATGGAAAGAGGTAGAAATCATATGGAGTCAGATTGAGACTGTATGCGGGATAACTGTGAAACTTCCACTGAAAGTGCCTGAGCAAGTCCTGAGTTCTGTTTGCTGTGTGTGGGCAGGCATCGTCGTAAATGAGAATACTTTGGCTAAGGAGATTGGGCATTTCCTCCTAATGGTCTCTCATAAGCGTTTCAGCGTGTCACAGTATCGTTCAGATGTAATGGTGTGTCCATGTTCTGTGAATTCCACCAACAGCACACCACAGTCATCCCCAAAGGTTGTAGCCAACACTTTTGTGGTGGAAGGTGTCACTTTGAACTTCTTTTGGGTTGGTGATGTATAAGGTTTCCACTTCATCAATGTGCACATACTGCTTGGCATATAGTGGTGGTACCCTGTTTTGTCACCTGTCACCACTTGATGAAGAAAGTTGGTTCTGTCTGTTGCAGCAATGTGAGACTGGCCACCATTTGTTGTGCCTTGTTGTCCTCCATTACCCACCTTGCACATATCTTATAGTACCAAAACTACTCCATGACAATACGCTGGACAACGCTATGCAGCAGGCTCAGCTCAGATGCAATGGCCGCAAAGTGGCACATCAATCCTGTTGAATGATCTCCTCAATGCGTACTGTGTTCATTTCCATTGTGGAGCTGTTGGGATGCCCAGTGTAATTATCATCTTGTACAGTATCCCTGACTGTCAAAACTTCCAACATCATTTGGCAACATGTTCATGCAACATTACTTTCCTAATACACTTCAACAAACCATCAGTGGATTTTGGATGCACAAACTTTCCTCACACACAGAAAATCAATAAGTGATCTGATTTCTTTGTGAGACCACCTTTGTAACCTTGCAGCCGTTTTGAACTGCCACATTTACATTCCTATATGTACATGTGTCTGTAAACCCCACTGTGTTGCCAAATGGGTGCACTATAATATATATTTAACATTCTCCTATGTTCTTCAGATTTCCTTTGTGATTAGGCATGGATGTGTGTGTCGTTTTTCTGCTGAGGTCCTGCCATCCTCTCAGATCTCCTACTGTGACATATAAACTGACAGGCTCCTATCAGACCTCTGTGGCAAGCAGCTGCTTGAGGGGGTATTTATTTATTATTATTATTTTATATATACCTTGTAACCTTATTTACTGATCCACCTATGTATAAGGGAGGACCAAAATATTGAATTAAATTAGAAAGGACTAGAATGATTTTTTTGAGTTTTTCTCCCCAAAAATATTTTGCACTAAATAATGTATTTGGAGAACAGCTGAAAAAGAAATAATGCATTCATTAATCCTTACAGTGCTAGGTTTTTTTTCCTCTGATACCATACTATGAAACAGCTAATGAATGAAATAATTCACATTACATACTAAGAGAAAAAAAAAAACATTTAATTCTGAACAAAAAAATCTAAAAATTAAATGGGAAAAAAATGTAGGTAAACATAAAAAATGCATTGCAAGGTCATTTGTAGTGATTTTGAAAACCATTTAATCAGCTCTTTGCACTGAAAGGGTTAAGAAACATCATTCCAGTCTAATTCAACATCCAGCATCTCCCAAAAAAAATTTACTACATCCATGCTCTGTCTGCACCTAGTTAAATTTCCCCACCAAAACTTTTAGCCATGACCTGCCACTGATTACAAGCAAGACTACCAAGTAAAATTAAACATACAAAAAAAAAAGTCATCCGAGATTAGAAATTAAATAAGGAGTAGAACATATAAAAAACTGAAAGAATAACATATCGACTCTGGCAAATATGGGAAGCTGATTTTCAAGCAAAATGAAGTTTTTCATTTTCCAAATTATGCACCCTTTAACAATAGTAACACAAATTATTTGGTGATTAAAAAATGTAAATAATATATTTTTAGTTCTACACTAGGGGTTCTCAAAGTGGGGAATGCAGTAAAATTTTTTGTGGTACGCCGTGAAAGCTCAAAAGTTGCTAGATCTAGTAACAAAGTTTTATTCCCATTGTTATACTATAACTATAATTTTATCTATCTATACAAGGGGTTTATAATTTTATCTATCTATGAAAGGGTTAAGAAACATCATTCCAGTCTAATTCAACATCCAGCATCTCCCAAAAAAAATTTACTACATCCATGCTCTGTCTGCACCTAGTTAAATTTCCCCACCAAAACTTTTAGCCATGACCTGCCACTAATTACAAGCAAGACTACCAAGTAAAATTAAACATACAAAAAAAAAGTCATCCGAGATTAGAAATTAAATAAGGAGTAGAACATATAAAAAACTGAAAGAATAACATATCGACTCTGGCAAATATGGGAAGCTGATTTTCAAGCAAAATGAAGTTTTTCATTTTCCAAATTATGCACCCTTTAACAATAGTAACACAAATTATTTGGTGATTAAAAAATGTAAATAATATATTTTTAGTTCTACACTAGGGGTTCTCAAAGTGGGGAATGCAGTAAAATTTTTTGTGGTACGCCGTGAAAGCTCAAAAGTTGCTAGATCTAGTAACAAAGTTTTATTCCCATTGTTATACTATAACTATAATTTTATCTATCTATACAAGGGGTATGTCAGTTACATACACATTTTCAGGGGGTACGTGAAGCATAAAAGGTTGAGAACCAGTGCTCTATACAATGCAAAAAAAAAGAATTCCTTATTTGTCCCTTACAATAAAAAAGTTTACATTCTCATCCTCTAGGGTCAAAAAGCAAATGTCTATACAAAAAAAAATTATTAATCAATAAATAATATCCATAGAATTACCTATTAACTTTTCAACATCAATAAATCATAAGTTCAGTGATAGAATACTGTGGCGTGTATCGAGAGAGATGTACGTGTGAATCCTACGTCGGTAAAATTTTTTTTCACAAAACCATTTATTGAAAATTTTAAATAAGTACTAAGTTTTTAAAAATAAAGAGCAAAAGGTCAATATTTAACCAATAGTAATTTAGTTAAAACACATGAATATAAATTATATCTACATTAATAAGCTACCTGGATATAAATTTCTGATCAATCAATACATTATACAAACAGAATTTCTCATTTCTATCATAAATATATCATTTGTAATATTACTTCGAAATTTTACACTTTCCAAACTTAGCCCCCTCTAAACAATGTAAATTATAGCCTTTTGGAGGATTTGAAAACTACAAATTATCCTATTTTGTTAGTACCTATTCAAATCAAAAAGAATTTTTGTTTAATCTATTAAAATAAAAGTTTTTTTTCACTCACCCTGGTGGTGACGGGACAAATTGTTGCTGTTAATGTAAACACCTTGATCACTTAAAGTATATTCTTTTAAGGTTTTGAAATTTAGAATTTTTCCAGCGTTTAGCGTGTGTAATTAAAACTTTTGGAAGAACAAAAAAGTGAATCATAATAATTTATCAACACCTATCCAACCCAAAAAGAATTTTTAGTGTTAGAAACAAATAGTTTAAAACAGAAAAATGCATTTTACCATCACCACCCCAGGGGGAAAGTAAAAAAAAAAATCATTGTTGTATCTTTGTGACATTCACATTTCACCCCAAAATTTGAATTTCTAATATAATATTTACACAAGTTTTGTGATAATGCACTAATAACGCAGTAGGGCAGTTTAAAGGTACACCTGCATTAGTTAGATACAAGGTTATAAATACCTTTAGACACCGTTTTGAATATTGTCAAAATCCAGTTCTTCAGAGTAGAGGTTCCTTGTTTGCAGTTTCTTTTTTCAGGTTTATAACAGCACTTTTTAGTTCTTTGATTCATGTGTATTATAAGTTCACTGCTTCTCAAATAGTCTGGTTGCATGATTGGAGCTTTCTTCTGCTTTTGTTATTTGCTATTATTAAATGTCTGTGGACTTTCTTTTCTTTTGTTATGCAGTGTGCAGCTTTTTGCATTTACTATAAGTTTTAGATTAACGTTTATTGTTGGAGTTCACAGTAGCTGTTTTTAACTGTTTTTTTTAATTTAAATATTCCTAACTGTGCTTACTGGTTTCAACCAACTGCATGGTCATCACAAGCCCTGATTGTTGACAGTTGGAGGGGACTACATTGCTGGATGTGTGGCGCACACACACAGACGTGTATTTCTTCCTTCTGCTGCTTACTTGATGCTATTTGGGGAGATTTCATTGCTTTGTGGTGGGGTGAGGTTGTTGTCTGTTTGCTGTTAGATTTTGAAGAATTTTATATTTTGCTGTTTACTGGTCAAGTAGAAGCTTTAGCAAGGGGAGGGGGGGATCATATACTTCGTCATTACAGCATGTTCTCAATTTTGATATATTATAAGTTGTGTTTAGCTCATAATTTGTTGGTGGGGTGCTATGATAACTTTTGCTTTATCAAAGCTAGGTGTTTGCTCTCTATTGCATAAGGAATGGTTCAAAGCAGTACTTTGTTTTCCGTTCTTCTAACTCTCATGTGTTCTTTGAACTGCATTTTTGCTGTGCATTACTGGTCTTTATTGGATTTTTGTGAACACCACCTATTTTGATATTTTGGATCTCTAAATTTTAATTTGCCTCAGGATGGTATTTCTGCTGGTGACAGACAGGTATTATATATATACATATGGCTTCATTATACTTTGCATAGTATTAGCCAATCAAGGTATACTGGGGATGCTTTTGGAGTATTTTATTTCTTTTTTATCTTCATTTTGTCCCGGGTTAGGTTGGGTGGGTTTATCTGCTGTTCTTGTAGGTAATTTTTCAATATTATTTATCAAATTCTTAGGATACCCTGCACTGAGAGCTGCTTTGTAAATATTTCTTTTTTATATAGTTTTTTATAGTAGTTTTATATAGTTTTTTGGTCTTTATTACGTATTTTTTTATTTCACAGGAAAGCTGTTTTTATGGCTTGCTTTTTATGATTCATAAACTGGTTTGAGTTGTATGGTATTAATACCAGTGGTGCCATAGCTTTGTGATAGACCTGTATATCAAATTTATGCTTTTGGCGATGTATTAACTTGTTCAAGAATGGTAGTTTTTGTTCTTTTTTGTTTTGTATGGCAAATTTTATTGTTGGGTAGATCAGTTTTGGGTCCCTTTGCAAATGCATTATGAAATCATTCTGTTCATCATGAATGAGCAGTATGTTGTTGACACAGTCCCAATATATTATATTATAGAGTGAGGGTTTTTCCCTCAATGTGCCTAACAGCTATATCTGCCAAAAGTGCTGAAAATGGGGAGTTACTGGTAATCCATATTTTTGTAGAATTTTTTTTTTTGTTTATTTGGAAAAAACAATTTGCTGTTACATATTGGAGTGCTTTTATTACTTCACATGTTTCAGAGTTCCAATCCCAATTGTAAGTTTCAATCCTGTTTTGTATAAAATTGATGATTACATGAACGGCATGCTTGGAAATAACACCACTATGTCTAGTGATGCCATTCTGCAATTTGGTTCTATTTTCATATTTTTTATGTCTTCAGATGAACTGATGGTATATTCTGTGGATTCATAAAACTGTTTCAAATATATATACAAGGCTTTTTCTAAATTTAAGGTAGGTGAGTGATGCTTGGAAACCAGGGGTTGAAGTGGTACTCCTTTCGTGTGTAGATTGGCTTTAACGAGAACCTGAAGTACAGCGAGATACATAAGTGGATAACTGCCTATTTGTTTTTGGCAGCACTTTGTGATTTTTGAAGTCAGCCAACTGTTTCCCCATAGTTATTGTAGGGTCTTTTTGCATGGGTTGGCAGTTCAGTTCACTGAGCATTAGTTCCACTTTTCTATTAAATTCCTCTGTATCCATAACAACTATTTGGCTAGTTTTATTGGCTGACAAAATTTGCATTTGTTTATTGTTTTGAATACTTTTCATCTTTTTCGTGACCAATGCAGGTGTATACCTTTAATCCGCCTTACAGCTTTAATAGTGCATTACTGCAAAACATGTCTAAATATTAAGTAAAAAGCTGTGAAATTATTCTGCTTAAACAAATTGTTTGTTTAAACAACTATTATATTCTAACATAATTATATCACTTGCAATAATCATTTAAAATTTCACCACTTTAAACTTTTTTACAACATTAGAGGAGACAATTATAGCTGTTGGGAGATTCCGGAAGTGAGAATCATAATATTTCATCAATATCTATCCAACCCAAAAAGAATTTTAATTTCTAGAAATAAAGTTGAATGTCTACATATGGACAGACAGACAGACAACAAAGTAATAACATTAGCTCACATTTTTTTCCCCTGAAAATGAGCTAAAAATTGAAAGGGTGTCAAATAGAAAATAAACATTAGAATGATTATTGTTGGAATTAAGTATATTGCAAATATGAAATAAAGATTAGAATATTCAGATTAAGGGATTTGTTAGGAACAAAAAAAGTAACAGCTTAAGAGTATGAATACAGCACCAACCACATGTTTTACCATTCAATTAAGGCAGCATGGAGAAATGTAGATTTGTGGAGCCACTGCAGCCATTACACAGTATGATTAAGCAAAAGGATTAATGAAAACTAAAGGTGTTTTTCATTTGTAAAAAAACTTATTTTTATATAAATAAAAGATGCTATAACTTTATACCCTGTCTCTACCATTAGTTTAACTCTTTCAGTACCATAATGGCCAAAAACGGCCAAGATTTTAAATGGACTCATCCAATCAATGCTATTTCTTCCTCTTCACTATGTCCTGTCTGCAGTGTGGGTATGTATGGTAGAGAAAGGGTTAAACAAAGTGAATCAAATAAAATCTGTAGTTTTTAACTATTCACTGAAGAGCATCAGCAGACTCAGCAAACTTTTTTTAATGTCATTTTAATTCTTTACTTAATGTGTATTTCTTGATAAAATGTGTTCATTTTTAACTACTGCTATTATATAACTAAGCAATTGTAAATTAAAAAGAACTTACTTCCTGCAGAAAGATCTTCAAAAGTTGCTTGGAATTCACTTCCCGACATATCCTGAAAGCAATGTTTATTAACTTTATTAGTTATATGGAAAAATATACTATAATAAAACAATGTCCTGTCAATGAACAATGGTCTATGCCTAGAGTCAAATTTGATCACTCCAAGTTCAGTTCTTAGGCACAATCATCAGAATACATCGCCTTTAAGAAGTGCCTGTCACCAGGCAAATTATAACTGCACAAAAACATGGCAGAATCATATAGGTTTCCATTTAGTCCTCAACACCAGGGCAGATTTTAAAGCTGAATTATTTTACACTTAACTCCACTTGCTTGGCAAAAAGTTAAAGTCTTAAATTAGTGGTAAAAAAGTGAGCCGGCATTAGTTCAATCGGTAAGAACACTCTGGCATGTTTCTGGAGAGATGCGGGTTCAAGTCCTGCATGTCGGTGAAATTTTTTCCACAAAATATTTATTGATAATTGTTGAGAATTTCATTTGGGGCAAAGTAGGATTAAATGAGCTTTGCAATGCCAACACTGAAGATAAAATAGTAAACTGCATGCCAAAATAAGGACGGTCATCACTCTTTAGTTCAACATCAATATCAATTTTAAAAAAAAATAAGACAATTTGTCGGGTGAGATACAAACTACTGACCTCCTGATAACATGTCAGATGCTCCGACAGTTGAACTACTAGCTGCTGATTGAGATCTCCTCAAACTGATGTTATGAACTTTCTACCTACAATACACATTCTTCTGTGTCTCATGAAGGCATTGTCCAAGGTGCTCACAAACAGCCTGAAGAAACAGATGACAAGTTACGTCTTGAAGATGGCAAGTAAGTTATGTGTATACAATTGAATAAATTTCTCGATGTTTTCTTTCAACTGTCACAAATGTAGTCTTAATTTAGTGTTGATATCAATTTTAGAGGAAAAAATTGTCTTGAGCTGGGTGGTATACAAACCCACAACCTCCTGATAATATGTCAGGTGCTCTGACCTCTCTTACCAAAAGACTCAAGACTTGAAAGAGTGGTGAAGCTGACTGGCAGCTACTTGGACAGATTTCTTCTGTAGCCCTAACAGCCATTATGCAACTGATTTTGCAGCCCTCACTTCTTTGATATACACTAACCACCTCAGCACCACTACAATCTCTATAACTTTTGGACATCTTCACCCCACCCCCCTGGGGCAGGGGTGGCTCAATCAGTGCACCAGGCTCATAATCTGTAGTTCCCAGGTTTGAGTCCCAGCTAGGTCAGCGTTGAGATTTATCTCTGCAAAATTCCCCACCCTGCCCATGGTCGGTAGGGGACACTGATGGGCTTGGAAAGGTCGCTGTCCATCAGATGGGGCATTAAGCCATGGTCCCGTGTGTGTGGGAGAGTCATACCCTGTACATGCTAAAGAACATGCTGGATGGCCTGGACTGGAGGCTACCATCTGTCTCTCAACAGCTGATCCAGTGGGTCCCCTCTCCCCAACATTCTCTGAACCTTCGGGATCCATGTGACCTAGCCATTTAGCCCATGGTTCAGCAAAAAGTGCCAAAAAGTCCCCCCCCCCCCGACATTCATTTCAAGAGATTGCAAGCCATTCACCAGAGAGCTGGAAGATCTGGCAATTTAAATGACATCATGCCAGATGTCTACATGCTGCTATCCAAAGGTATCTGAACTGCCAGAAACATCTTAATTGGAAAATTTTCTGCTCGAGTATCAACACTTTCACTCCTGTTGGAAAAGTGTGGAAGTTTATTAGATACCTGTCAGGAAATCCAAAACCTTCACTTCCTTTCTGCAATCTCACCCTGTTTTACAAAGGCAGATGCCACCATTCATCCTTTTGCTTAACAAGCCCAGATTTCCTCTTGATGACACAGAATCTCATCTAAGTATTAATGATACTTTCCCTCTGCAGGAATGCAGATCTGCTCTCTAGGCTACCAGACACTCCTCTGCCCCTGTTATACATCTGTTATGCCTATCATTGGCATCTGTCATGCCTTCTTAGCAAACTTATCACTGGATTATCTACCTGCTTTCTCCAAACCTTCAACCACTCCTGCATACTATACACTATACTGTCACTGTACCTGCCTCCTGGAAGACTACTAGCATAATTCCAGGGGCATAGCAAAGGACTATGGTTGGGGGGGGGGGGGGGGGGGAGAAATCAAAAATTTTCCAACTCGAAAATCAAATTTTGCCAACTGAGCAAATAATATCTCTGTCACGCTTTTACCATACATTTTCACTCCGTGTGTGTGTGTGGGGGGGGGGGTTAAGGAGTTAATGCAATTTTCACAACTACCCAAGATTTTGTAAAGTTTTCTCGATTTTGTCAACTCTCCTTAATTTCACAAACCTATCCCAATTATCACAACTCACCCTTATTTTCCAAGTGGATTCGAATTTTGCCAACTGCTGTATATTTTGTTAAGTTTCCTCGATTTGTCCAACACTCTTTAACTTTACAAAACAAATTCCAATTCTCACAAATCGCCTATATTTTACCAAGTGGATTCGAATTTTGCCAACTCGCCGTAATTTTACAGAAAAAAATTGCAATTTTTACATCTTCCCTGAATTTGCCAAGTCACTTTGAATTTTATCAACTCTCCTTAATTGCACAAGGCACAATTTTCACAACCCTGTATTTTAACAAGTGGCTTCGAATTTTGCCAACTCCTTTAGATTTTGCCAAGAGTTCTCAGTTTTTCCAACTCTCCTTAATTTCACAAAACCAATTCCAATTTTTATAACTCACCTATATTTTACCAAGTGGTTTCCAATTTTGCCAAGTTGCCTCGATTTTACCACCTCTTTAATTTCGCAAAACAATCCCAATTCTTGCATCTCCCCTGAATTTGCCAAGTCACTTCAAATTTTTAAAACTCTCCAAAACTTTGCCAAGTTTTCTCAATTTTGTCAATTTTACAAAAAAATCCCAATTTTCACAAATCACCCCTATTTTACCAAGTGGATTCGAATTTTGCCAACTGCCCTAGATTTTGCCAAGTTTCCTCGATATTGCCACAATTTTACAGAAAAAAATCCCAATTTTTACATCTCACCTGAATTTTGCCAACTCCCCACGATTTTGCCAAGTCACTCCGAATTTTGCCAACTCCCCAAGATTTTGCCAAGTCACTCCGAATTTTGCCAACTCCCCAAGATTTTACCAAATCTCTCCGAATTTTGCCAACTCCCCAAGATTTTACCAACTCACCTGTATTTTACTAAGTGGCTTCGAATTTTTCCAACTGCTTTAAATTTTACAGTCTCTCCATTTTTTAAACTGCCCTAGATTTGCCAAGTAGCCTCAATTTTGACAACTCCCCTTAATTTTACAAAAAAAAAGATTACAAATTTTCGCAACTCACCTAGATTTAACAAAATCGCTTCAAATTTTGCCAACTCCAAGTTACTTTGGGGGGGAGCCTCCCCCCATCCCCCATAGCTACACCCCTGCATAGTTCCCATCCCAAAGCATGGAAAAACTTCTACTGAGCTTTCTTCCTACAGACCTATTGCTCTCTCTTCGCTCTTTGCAAAATCTTCCAGACTTGTGCTGAGTTGGTTTGAATGGAACTTTGATGAATCCATGACCCTTATCAACTGCCTCTCATGTTTCCATAACGGCAGATGCACTACAGAAGAACCTTATTGATTCCTCCATTTTTAGGAGAAAAGAGATTTGAAAATAATTATTTTCATAAAATATTGCACCTTGCAATAATGAAACACTAAAGAAGAAAAAATAGTTCCCTTTAGTATATGTAAAAGTGACAGATTTCGTGTTTAAAACCAAAAAAAAAGTGGAAGTGAAAGAAGCATATAACTAAAACTATTTTCTCTTTTTTTCAGGATTTAGCTCAACCATACACTTATAAGTTTCTAATCCAACACAATTTCTCTAACTGGAGCAATTTTTCATTTCTGAGTATACAGCTTTGTTCTATTTGCTACCCAAAATATTTATCATTTCAAGTATACAGCTTTGTCTTGCCCTTAAATCTAATATTACACAATCTTTTAGTTTTTTTCATAATACTGTGTCATTTTGGCTCTGTTTGTTTATCACAGATGTTTTGTACACTCTACAGTTTATTTATGCAATTATGGGGTTTCATAATTTTATTTAGTGATCTTTCAAGCCAGATTATGGGTGGTATGCTCGTAGTACATTTATATTTTGCTATTTGTTCTTGTGCTGGACTGGGTTGGCTTTCTCATTTTGTGATGCTTTTTGCTTCAATTTTGTATCTTCTAATTAGTTGAAGGAGGTAGCTGTCAACTCGTGCCATTTTGCACGACTTGCAAGACATTTCTTCTATTCTACTCAGCTGATCTTATCCCAGATACATTACAGTGGTCTCTTACTATGCAATGCCTCTGACACACAGCTGAAGAAGCTCACTACCATCCACCTCTTCTCTGTGAATCTCCCTTGGACTATGCCCAAACACCTCTAATGTTTCTGTCACTGCCAAGGCAGATGGCATGTTCATCTCCACAGGAAGAGAGACCTATTGTGCCACCTCTCTGGACTCCAGATTCTCCATTATAACTACCAGTTGTTCAGGATGTTGAAAGACAGGCCAGACTGCCATATTAATGTCTGCTACTGACTTCTATCATGTCCTTTCTGCTAGTTCCACCATAGGCAATACTATCTTCCAATACATGCCACCTTGGAAGATCCTAGACTTGAAGATTAATATTCTCATTCCTTCCATTGGACAAAAGCATGATTCAAATACTGTCATCATCAAAACCATGGCCTTTGCCTTTACCACTACTTGCTATGGCAGGTGTACTCAAGTCTATGCTGGCAGATCTGTGAGTCTGGAAAGACTCTCAGCTGCCTCTGTTTTCATCATTCTTGAGAGCAATGTATCCAGAGGATTCAGATTCCCTCACCTGACTTCCTCTGCAAGTGCTGAACTATAGTCATTCTGAGAGCAGTGAATTTCATCCATTGCCTTGGCAGCAACAACTTTATTTTCAGCAACTCAGAGTCAACACTTCAAGCACTCCACCAGATGAGGGACTTGTGAACCTGCAACTCTTTCCTAATCCACAATACAGTCAAAAAGTATGAAACACTTGCTTCTGCCAATATCGCAACCCACTTCCAGTGAATACCTTCCCAAATTGGCATCCCAAACAAGCAAACAGACCTGACTGCTAAGGAGGCCCACAACTTAAAGAGTCATGTCACAAATTATCCACTTTTCTTCAGTTATTGAAAAACTTTTGTTTCACAAGTCATCAAGCAACTTTGCCTAGCCCAATGTCAGCAAGATTCTAGATGCTCTTCCTTCATATTCCTTGTAGATCCTACTTTCTCCCCTGCTACTTCAAAGGGCTCCTGTGAGCCAAGGAAACATTTCATCTCCATGCTGCAACCACATATAGCCCTTCTACATGGCACATCCTTGGAAGAATCAATAGTTCCAATTGGATCAACCTGTACATTTGCTAGGCAGAGTATCTCATATCCTCATCAATTGAAGCTGTTTCTCTGCACAAAGATGTAATCTCTTTCAGAAGATCAATTACATTTGTCCATCCTTAGCACCTAGAAGAAGAGAAATATATAGCATATGTGCTTTTGTCTTCTCGATTCCAAGAATACTGGCTGCCTTTCTGAAAAATGATCTTTTTTCCCCTTGTTCTCTTACAGCATTTAATCCTCTTTCCTTTACAAGCCCTTGAGGAACTGTCTAGAGATATTTCTAATTTCCTCCCATTTTTTCTTCTTTCCTTTTGAACTGACTTAAGAAGCCAATAATAGAAAGCTAATTTAATCCACTCTCACCTTGGACTTATCACTTGATTAATATCTTGGCCATTTTAGAAAGCATCAAGTTGAAATTTGATATATAACATTTACTAATGAGACCCATAAAGTTCAGATTAACTACCTCTGGAAGTCATAGTTCCACTACTCTGTAAACAATGCTAAGTCCTTCTATTTTTGAATATACTAAGCTCAAACTTAATATTTAAGTATAGTTTGGTTGCATATAAGCTGTTATTTAATAAAAAAAATCCTTAATTCAACACATTTTATATTTTCATATCTAATATTGTTCTTAAATTCTTCATATGTAAGTATCCATCCTTAGCAAAATAAAAAGTTGGAAACCCAATTCAAATACATCTTGTCAGGAAAGTTTAGTCTTCTTCAGCCTGCCACAGTGAAATGAAGATATTTGCTAAGTAACAAGATCTTTGACTACTGGTTGGACTGGTAGAATCAGCCAATCACGTATCACGGTCACTACATAATGGTGACCCATCTCCTGTACTTCATCACTATTGTATTTCAGCATGTGCATTTGTGTCATCACTCTAACAGATAATGCCACAATTGCAGACGGTGGTCATAATATTAAAGTTCCTATTAACAATGCAAAAAGCAGCCGAAGTAGACTTGATTCGCAAAGAGCTGTGACTATCTACATAACACAGCAAATAATGATTACAAAATGAATATAAAATTGATATTATGTTGATTTAGATATGACAAATTATGAATACTAAATTTGAAATTAGTTTATTTTTTCTTATTTTTTTTTTATTTTATTTATTTTTTAATTATTTTTGGTGGAGCAGTGTCTCAAATGGCCTAGTGGATCAGCCGCCCCTGGGTGCAAAACATTTTGGTCGGTCGGTTGGTTATCTAGGTTTTTATGGTGCATTAGCATCTATGGCTATAATGCGGCAAACAAATGTCCATAAAAAAATGATAAAAGTCACGGTACCCTTAACTGCAAAATGTTTTGGTTGCATGTGAATATGTGGATACTTGACCAATCAGTCCCAAATTTGGTATGTTGGTCCTATTCAGGTCTAACCATGTTGGGTTAAGAGATCAGGTTCCTAGCTGTCCATAATTCAAACTTACCACAAACCCTTGCAAGCATGTGCATGGTTTGCTATTTATAAAAAAAAATAAGCGATTCTAAACAAATTACAAAACTGACTTTCATTACAATATTTTATATAAATGAGTAAAATAGAAAAATGTTATTTAAATAATGATTTAAATTTTACTACATTTTACCTCTGCTGCAATTACTGAGAAAACATTATGGCATTTGGCTTGTTTGAATATGCAAGACAAAAAAAATACTTTCCATAAAAAACTAAAAATGATTGATTTAATATAAGTTTATATATCTGTACATTATCAAATGTATGAAGGAATTTTACCAATTTAAAGGACTTAATAGTAGCTTTAAAGCAAAAAATTTCAGCGCATTATAAATGAAATATTACATGATAGCAATGAAATGCACACACACATTCTACAATTGACATCGAATCAAATGTATTACATATGTATGTGTAAACTTATCATTAGATACCTAATTTAGACATTTTGATTCATATATTACTTAACACAGTATTCAAGTGTTTATTTACTGAATGGCAAATTCACTTTAAAATTTCTATGAGATACTCATAGAAATCCAAAATAAGTAGTTGTGCATCCCACTGATTAAATTTTCATGACAGCCAAAAATATAATTTGAGCACCATTTTTTCTTTCATGCCAATGTATTAATAAGCAGCCAACACGACAGTTTCTTAGTAGCTGCTATCTGTGATGTTATTACATAATTTCCAAAATACCAAAATCTCCATGTTTGTTCAAACTACACACAATACTGCTTAATAATTATTTTTAAAAAATGTCATTTAAGTTTCATTAATATAGTACATATTGCTTTACACAGCTCTTGTTGGAATGTTTTGAGTGTATTACTTCACTAACTGCATACTGAATGAATATAAAACAAGTAAGATGCTTAAGAAAATATTTATGTATGATTTTTTTTTTATTTGATGTAATTCAGAGGTTAATAATTTAGCATGTATTGCAGAGATATTGATGGGACTTGGCCACATGGTGATGACCTGATAATTCAACTTAGCAGAAAATCATGAGGCACAATATCACAAGTGTATGGAGAATGGCAACGGTCTCAAAAACATCTGCCAATTATGGCATATGCGAAAGGAAAAGAGCTCTGACAGACAGGGATGAGCATTTGGTATTAACTGTACAGGAAAACAGAGCTGCTACAGTTCATCAGCTGAGAGAACTGTAGCAGCTCTGTTTTCCTGCAGCACTTCAAAATGCATTTCAATAATAACTATGAGCAGAGAATTGAAAACTTCGAAATTTGTTAACTGTACTGATACGAAAGCTTTTCATTTCTGAAAACAATAAAATTCAAAGCCTCCAAAAGGTTTATGGAGCTACAAACCTGGTAGATGGAGAACTGGAAATGTATGTTCAGATGAATCTCTTTATACACTGTTTTCAACAGATGGCCAATGTGGATTGTGGCAACAATCCCATGAAGCAATGAACCCATCATGCGTAGCTCTTACTGTTCAATGTTCTAGAGGTAGTGTGATGGTGCGGAGAGCATTTTCTTGGCTTTTTTTTTTGGATTGAGCCTTCTGGTTTCTATGCAACTGTTATGCAGGGTTGCATCACTTTCTGAAAGTATAAAACATCTTGGATGATCAGGTGCTGCTGCTGATGCATCATTTTCACCCAAATGGAATGACAAATTCAAGGTGCACCAATTCATTTCTCTCAAATCGTACAGCAGTGGTTTGAGCAAAATGTAATGACCTTTTATCAGTTTACCTGGCCTGCACAATGATCTGATTTATACAACTGAAATAATATGAGACAATTTGGAATGAGGTATTTGAATTTACAGACATCTGCCCTCTTCACTTTGAGATATTCAAATCATTTGGCAGGAAGAGTGGTTCAAAATCCCTTTGGATGCATTTCAAAAGTAATGAAAAGCATGCAGAGTCCAGGCAGTCATCTCTGCCTGTGTAACCTAATGAAGTATTAGGTAGGTGTTCATAATAATTTGGCCAGGCACTGTATTTGAATCAGTTACATACTAATATATTTTATAACAGTCCAGAACAAAACTGAAAAGCATATTTTGGGACAGAATTCCAATTCTACCACCCCCTTTTTTTATCTGCTCTTCAGCTAGCATACTACAGAAAATATATGTGTGTGTGTGTATATATATACATAGTATATAAAATTAATATAAATAGGCATAAGCTTAAACACAGACAATTATGTAGCTTTTTCAGCTAGCACACTACACAAAACGCATGTGTGTGTGTATATATATATATATACACGAGGGGTGATCATTTAATTCGTGGACAAAAGCAAAAAGTTACATTAAATATCATCCTCTGAATCTTCCTGACATGTCTTTCTCAAAATACTCTCCCTTGAACTTCACACATTTTTGACATCATTGTACCCATGCATTAAAAGTGTCTTTGAAGCCATTTTTCAAAAGCATGTGAAGTGTTGTCATTGTGGCTCTGCAAGCTTTGTCGTCAGATGCGAAATGTTTCCCTTTCAAAGCTTTTTTCAGTCGTGGAAAGAGGAAAAAAAATGCAGGATGCTAAGTCTGGGGAATTTAGAGGATGTGGCAGAACCCCAGCACCTATGGCAGTGATCACTGCACAGTATTAACCGTATGGGGCCTGGCATTGTCGTGCTGGAGAAACCAAGCCACACCAGAAAGTTATGGATGTTTTTTATGAATGGCACGCCAAAGTTTGGTTCTGAGAACCTTTTAGTAGGCTTCCTTATTCATGGTTGTTCCACAAGGCCAAAGTGAGCAATGAGAACACCTCTGATGTCAAAAAACACAATCGACTATCTTCATTCAGGATTGCCAGGGCTCTTTCAATTTGCTCAGGAGTTACTGAGGAAGATGGCTGGCTGGGTCTTGGGTCGTCTGTAACAGATTCATATCCATCTTTGAATCACTTATGTCACTAAAAAATGGCAGACCTATGAAGACAGTCATTACCATAAGCTTCACTCATCTCTTCAACAGTCACAGCAGGTTGGGTTGTTTTACCTCTGAGGGGCACTTTTTTGCACACCATGGGCTAAATGGCCGGGTTACATGGACCCCGAAGGCTGAGAAGGTTGGAGGAGGGGACCCACTGGAACAGCTGTTGAGAGACAGATTATAACCTCCCATCAAGAGCATCCAGTGTATTCTTTAACGTGCACAGGGTATGGCTCTCTCCCACACACAGGGCCATGGCTTAACATCGCATCCGATGGACAGCAGCTTTTCCAAGCCCATCAGTGTCCCCTACTGACTGTGGGCAGGACGGGGAATTTTGCGGAGGTAAATCTCAATGCTGACCCAGCTGGGACTTGAACCTGGGAACTACAGATTACAAGCCTGGCAAACTACCAACTGAGCACCCCCACCCCAGTCACAGTCACAGCAGCACTTAGGCCTCATCTAACACAATAACGAATGACATACCACTGTTTCGTCTGAATTTCCGACATTCTGAATGAATGTCTATGACACGCAACTCGAATCAGTCTTAACACAACGGCAGTTGATGCCAAATGACCTTGGCACGTGGAACCTCCTTCACAGTGGTCATGCACAGTGCCATCTCATGTTACTTCGGAAAAAGAGCTACATACGAGTACTTATGGTGTAGGTCACGAATTAAATGATCACCCCTCGAAACTAATATAAATAGGCATAGACAATTATTTACTTTTTACAAGCACATACCATTCTAGCATGTAATTCATTTAGTTTTACACTATTTTCTCTAGTTACTTGACATATTCTGGAATTTCTAAGGGCTAACGCTTCAAACTTTTCTTCAATTATGTCATTTCCATTCATTCCAATCATGTGTTTTTTCCTTTCATCAAGCAGCTGCAAAGGAAAATGTTTCTTTCAGTGAAATTGGTATTATAAACAAAAAATATTTACCACAAACTTCTTTCATGACAAAAATGAACAATCCTGAACCAGTAATACATTTGTAAATTGCCAGAGTTTACTATAAAGCTAAAAAACAACAACTAATGTCCAGAATGTTATAGAGATTGGCAAACTGCTTTCACTCTTGAGCAACAGTTCTTTGTTAACCAAAAAACTAAAAAGCCAGGTGAAACATGGGGGAGGAGACCCAATCAATGGTCAACTGTTGGCAGAGATTAGCTTACCAGAATTTTATTAGGTATGGATGGCACTGTGGTAAGGCATGGATGTTTGTGTCGTCTTTCCGCTGAGGTCTCACCTTCCTCATAGAGCGGTATATAGACTGACAGGCTCCTGTCAGACCCCTGTGGCAAGTAACTTGAGGGAGTACTTATTTTATTCATTTGGCAAGTTGGCAGAGTTTTTGAATTTTTGCTTAAAAAAAGAAATTCAAAACTTTCAATCCATTGCTGCATCCCACAGCTTCCACCCAAAAACAATAGCTAATAAATAGGTATATAAATGGCAAAAAGATTCAGTTTTCCTTCCAATCAGACTCCAAGACGGCAACCTTTGCTGGGTCCATGTCTTATGTTCCTGTCCAAATCAGTCCGCAAATTATTTGTACCCCCACTCCCCCCCCAAAAAAAAATCAATGTTATTTGAAGCCCAGCTCCAAATCTGAAGAAAATTATAAAAAGGGAAACAGACAAATTTAGCCTCCTTCAAAAATTGGGGTATACAGATTTCCCATTGATCTGCTAGATAATTCCATTGTTTACTATATTGGAAGAGATATGGATAGATTTAACATGAGAAGTATCCAGTGCATCAGATAGATGCAGTGGGTACTTCTCCTGTAGAGAACGTATGGTTTTGGCTGACATCAGATAGATGTCAGCCAAAACAAACTAACAACTGCAGCTGCCAATAAAACACGCAGTGACCATAGAGTGAGAGTACACCATACTACTAGCACATGCATCTGCTTACTACAGCATCATATCTATGAGGCTATTGAAATAATGACTTCATCTCATCCATCCGCACCTGCAATCAAGACA
Organism: Ryuthela nishihirai; assembly: GCA_038380435.1. Taxonomy (NCBI): domain Eukaryota; kingdom Metazoa; phylum Arthropoda; class Arachnida; order Araneae; family Heptathelidae; genus Ryuthela; species Ryuthela nishihirai. The sequence goes on from JAWZYU010000017.1 coordinate 8,664,258, forward strand.
CTGGAATCACCCTTCACGACACATGAAAAGAAGTTCAAAACAGTTTGAAAGTCAGCATAGTGTCTCTTCACCGAAAAAAGTGTTGTTCTTGCTCCAAAGAGCTTCCAAGTTTGCTCTTGAAAACTTTTTAATATGCAAATAGTTTGGAAAATAAGCTTCAGAATTTTACTACTCAACACAGAACCATTTAAGTGATTTTAATTAAAGAAGTTGAAGAAAACTACAAATATCTCAAAGCTATTCAGTGTCTTCTTTAATGAGCATAGGGTATAGCTCTCTTGCATATAATGCCAAAAATTTTATGGCCCAGTGGATTGACATTAGCCTTTCCAAGCCATTCAGTATTCCCTGTCTCACCATACGAGGAATGTGGGTCAGCATAGAAAATTCTCAACACAGGCACAGTTGAGACTCAAACCCAGAAACATCAGATTGTAAACTCTATTTGCTACTCATTGAGCCATCTCACATCTCTCCAGAAACAGTTGCAACCAACTGAGGAGCAATATATCTGCTTGAAAGGTCTATAAATTAACAAGATGTACTCTTTACTTAGCTCAAGATCTAAAGAAACAATTTTACATGCTGAATCATGAAACATACTTAGTTCTGAATATGATTAATCATTAAAAACACCTGTAAAGCAGATTCAATGAAACACGATTCAGGTGCATCTTTCTCTTGAGATAGCAGCTCCTGTAATTCCCATCGTTCTCTGTTAATAATAGTATACACTTGGTAGTTCTTAGCTAATAACAATTTCTGGAAACATGTTAAACTGTCATCTGTAAAAGAAAATAACAACATAAATCACTGAAAATACACTGACATTCAGAAAAGTAATAATAATAATGAACAAAACACAATATTTATTCATTTCTTTATGCATGGAAAGACCATCCATCTATACATACATAAATAAATACAAAATGCTCATGCAGCTATGGGTTACAGAAGTCCTACCTGACTGTGAAATTTTGTTCTCAAGACACCATCATCAGCTACGGCTGCTGCATTTGACCACTGTAGACCAATTCTAACAACTTCCCGTTTGACATTGTCTACCCATTGCATCCTAGGTCTCTCCCTTTCTCTGATGCATTTATGGAGGGCATTCAAAAAGTTCTCAACAGGTCATTAGAATTGCACTCTTTCCTCTGAAGTTAACAAGCTACAACTTATGTGAAGGCTTGTCTAAATTTGTGAATATGTGTTTAAAACAAAGGCCATGTCATCATTTCTCTCTTCACTAGTGGCAGATCAAGTTTGGTCTGCAAAATCTCTGCACTGTTGCTATGGAGTTGGGTTGTTTTACCTCTGAGCGGCACTTTTTTGCACACCATGGGCTAAATGGCCAGGTCACAAGGACCCCGAAGGCTCAGAGAAGGTTGGGGGAGGGGACCCACTGGAACAGCTGTTGGGAGACAGATGGTAGCCTCCCGTCAAGGCCATCCAGCATGTTCTTTAACGTGCACAGGGTATGGCTCTCCCGCACACGGGGCCACGGCTTAACATCCCATCCAACGGACGGCGGCCTTTCCAAGCCTCGGTGTCCCCTACTGACCGTGGGCAGGCGGGGAATTTTGCGGAGATAAATCTCAACGCTGACCCAGCTGGGACTCGAACCTGGAAACTACAGATTACGAGCCTGACGCACTACCGACTGAGCCACCCCCGCCCCGTTGCTATGGAGTCTACTAAACACGGGGAGAGATATTATATTTTCTCAAGGATGCAGCTCGGGGACCAAGTGGAAAAAAATTTCATGTGATTTATCACAAGTATAAAGGGATCATGCCTGTTCATATGGTACTGTTACAGGATGAATGCACAAATTCAGAGAAGGATGGCAGATCTTCGAAGATCTCTCTCATGCAGTAAGATCGAAAGAGGCCGTTAACAAGAGAACCAACTCTGCTGTTCGTGAACTCATTAAGGAAAACCCACACATCACCATTCAGATAATAAGTTCAGATGTTAGTGTATCGATTCATAGTGTGGAAACAACTATTCATCAACATTTAAATTTCTGAAAGATATGTGTGAAATGGGTACCATACAAACTGACAGAACAAAATGCAAAAAAAAGCAACTAAAAGCCAATATACTTTTTTTGCCACCCTCATGCAAAAAAAGGGAATAGAGTTGACTCATACAAGTAGATGTAGGCAATGTTTAAACCTAGTGGACCCAAAAGGTAACAGATATTGACACAGGCGATGAGACAGTTTTATTACTATACAACTCCCAGAAAGATTAACTACTATGCTTGGGTTGCAGAAGATGAATTGCATCTCCAAATCCTCCAACAAGACTTTCACTCAAGGAACTACTTAGTTCTGAATATGTAAAGGAAGGGAATGTTCACAATTGTTTTCAGTTCTCAAGCAGAGGAAGCTGTGAACACCATATCAGAAAAAATGACTATAAATGGTCAATAAACCAATATTGTTTTGCCCAAAATGATTAAGATGAAGGAGCAGTGTCCAACAACAGGTATGTCAAAGGTTTTCTTCATGACATTGCCAGTGCTCTCAAAACCCAGCAAGTTACAGCCTATCTGGAACAGGAAAAAAATCAAACAGCTACTCCATCCTGCATATTCACCCAATCTTGCACCATGAAATTTTTGTTTCCAAAAATTAAAAAGGAACTTGATGTCCCCTACTGAGGGTGCCTTTTAAGGGTGCAAGGCCTTGCAAAAGACATTCATTCAGAGTTGCAGAGTTTCCCCAACAAGAGTACCACCAAGCATGCCAGAAATGGCATAAACAACTGCAACTTTGCATAGATACTGGGAGTACTTTGAAGGACACTAAAAGTTTTGTTGAAGTAAGTGCAATGGTTTTTTTGTTCAGCATATGCATGTCAAGAACACAATGAATGCCCCTTGTAGACACACTCTTCATAACCCTATTTATATAGTTATACATACCTATAGTTATACATACAGGCGACATGGTCAAACCAACAAAGTCTCTCTCTGCAAAATATGCTGCTCAAAGGAGGTTGTCAACTCCTTCACTTAACCTCATCATTACTTACAGAGTTGAACCACCTAATGCCCAAGATACTGCATAAGCATCTAGAATCAAAGGTTTGTTTGTTTGTTGTTTAGGGTTTTATGGCACATTAGCATCTAAGGCTATAATGTGCCAAATGAATGTCCAAAAAAAAAAGATAAAAGTCACAACACCCTCAACCAATTTTTAAAAATAAACTACACAGGCAACAAGAAAAATGTAAAAACCATAAAATGAAATGTTGAAGACAACAAAAATCAAATGTATAAACATGTTCAATATAAAAAAAATAACCCAGGCGTAAGCAACCTGGGTTAAACATATAGAATAATAAATAGGGGAGCAAAACTATAAGCAAGTAAAATAACCAGTATATCATAAAAGTTTAAATATAGAGGTAAAACAAATGGTTGTAAATATAGAGGTAACACAAAACTTGCACTTAGGTTCGTTGTCCGCCCATAGAAGAAACGAATGAGTAATAAACTAATGACCTAAGTGGAGCTGAGCAAGTACAACTTCCTCCTTGCGATTCCTGCGGTAACAAGACTGCCATAGTTCGACGATAGGTTTGATCTCAAAGAGCTTGTTTATAAGCTGTTCTGACCAAGATCTCTGCCACTGTGCCCAGAACGGTAAAACACTGCCAGAAGTCCAGATATGGAACCGGCAAATGGAGAGCCGGACAGAGATGTGGCCGACTTGGCAGCAGCATCTGCCAAGTAATTGCTCCTGATACCGACATGACCAGGCACCCAACAGAAATGGATGGTGGTTGTGGGGGCCAGACGACGTAGCTGCTGGCAGATCTTAGAAAGAACTGGGTGAGGCGATGCCTCATAGAGATCAAAGCCTGTAGCAAACTAAGCGAGTCAGTATAAAGCACACACCAATGATGATGCTTAGCCACCACATGGTCCAAGGCGAGGCTGATAGCATGCAACTCTGCAGTGAAGATGGAAAACTACAGTGGGATCTGGTCTGCAATGATTACATCACAACAGACCACGGTCGGACTTCAAACCATCTGTGAAGACAGGCAAGAAGTCTGGGTGCTCAGCACAATGGCTGGCAAAGAATTGCTGTACACACAGTTGGGTGTAAAGGCCTTCCCCGTTCTGCAAAGAGGGAAATCACAGGAAAGGGAAACAGCAAATCACAGTGGGAGTGACTTGATTGTCAATTGTGTGATGCTACTGAGACTGGTATTGACGTCTCTGAGGTAGTCTCGGACTCGCACACCAAAAGGACGAATGGCAGTTGGCTGATTATTGTAAAGCATTTCCCACTTTGAACTGAAAACGCAGTCCCTAGGGGGATGGCCAGGCAGGGATCACAATTTAGATGCATATTCAACTAATTTAACTAATACTATACACAGTAGGATATATTCAATTTAATTTAAATAAAACTATAGCATAAATCTAACATCTAAGTATTATAGGACATTACAAAATACTTGTGGAAACAACATAAAGGAAGAATCACGAATAGCACAAGGCCTACTATTGGATTCAGGACGTATATAGTGATGTCAACATGATATTTGGTCAAGTATAATGTTTGCTGTGTCATCCATACTGATGAAAATTACAAAGTTGGACTGGTCACATTGTTCCCACAAACGAACATTTACTCATGTTCTGTTGAACAAGATCATCTGATGCAGTTGCACCAGCGATTTTTTAAGTCAAAATACTCTTCTATTTTGTAAGCATTGCTAAGCTACTGATCTTTAAATGGGTTTAAAGATTATTCATAGTTAGTAGTAGTGTGTAAGTAACATCAGAATAACTGTATATAGACCTCCAGAAGTGTAGCGATCTAGAATAGATACTATTTCAATAGTTATTGAAGATTGTCGCGGTCCATGAGATTATATATGCAGATATTGTCTAACTTAAGACACCCTACTGGTGCTTTGTACATGATTAAATTTTATGTACAGTAATTATTTGTGGAAATTAAATTGAATTTAGATGCATATTGTAGAGACAACTGCTGACAGTGAAGAGATAAAGACGGTTCATCAGTCTCAACATAAAGACTAAACCAGTGAGGTGCAGAAGGCTCCCGTGCAAACACGGAGGACCTAATGATGGAGGGGGTCCAGCACCTTCACCACCGAATCCCGGGCGGTGTCATACACCTGGGATTCGTAGTCCAGTTTTGACTGGACAAGCGCACGGTATAGGCGGTGAAAGTAGGAGGCAATAAAGCAGGAATAAAAACCAGTACTGATGTCGACAACAACCTCAGTTTCACCTACATCAGAAGGTACTTCACCACAGGCAGAATGCTGGTATCAGTCTACAGTGCATAGAAGCCATCGCAATGAAGGGCTTTCTGATAACCGTATTGGAATAAGAAACTTTGCCAGGTGGGGCAGGCAATGATGCAAGCTTCCTTGCCTCAAGGTAGGAGATGTTGTTGATGGTCTTAAGGCATTGTACCTCATTCTCCTCCAGCCAACTTGGACAGTCACAGGTGAAGGCCAGATGGTCATGACTACAGTCCACACAGCTTGTCTTTTCTGCAGTGCAATTAGGATCAGTGATCCTGGCTGCCACAGCAAGCACAAGTGGGTTTGCCCTGGCAAGTTGTGCGGGCATGGCCAAACCTCTGATATTGAAAACAATGCAGAGGGTTTGGTATATAGGGCCATACCTTGTAGTGAAGGTAACTTGGCAGGCATGGAGTGTTTACGAGTGAAACCTTAGTACCCAGGTGGGTACAAACTTCCCATCACAGCATTGTGAAACACAGTGGACTACTATCACTTCCCGGAATTATAGCTCCAAGATGATTTCCTCCTCAGAAACTTTGAGGAGGCCCCATTGGAGATCACAGCCCCAGGAGAAATTAAGCGACTTGTGGGGAGTGACAGTCCATCACACCACCAATCACTGTCACATTCAACAGTAGAGAGGAATGTTTTGGAACAAGCAGTTTCCACTAGCAAGTCACCATATATCAGGTGCTTGACAGATTTCAGTGCTCCCATGAGACCTTCCAATCCTTTGCTAATAAAAAATGGGGACACGTCCCCAAATGCCTGACCACCTGTGGAATGGACGATCAGGAATCTCGCGAAGAGGGACACAAAGACAACAGCAACAGTGACAATGATTAACATGCATTATTCATTCCTATTCAGTGTTGTTGTTTCATTTCTGTCAAGAATCATTTTTCAGTGTTTATTTCAGTACAACAAAAAACTTCAATTCTTTAAAAAAAAGAGAAATCTTCAGAAAATTAACAAAAAACTGCTATTTTTAAGGAAATTTTTGGAAATAATTGCAAAGTACCCCTGCCACCTTTTTTATTCTCTTCTGCCTTAAATCTATTTTACTACTCCTAGAATTATTTTTATCATTTATATCATTTATCCCAGCATTCTATGCCTCTTTTCCACTCTTCAACTCAAAACTATTAAAGCCAAAGCTTCTTCAAGACTGCCTACAGCTCATGGAGTCACAGGACAGGAAATAGCAGGTGTTCTAATTGCTCACACACATATGCAAGAGTGGTAAGAGCCATCTGCTAAGTGGCTGCATGGCAAGTTATTTACATGGATGATTTAAGTCCACATACTTCCTCTCAAAAAATTGGATTATACACTCTCTTCATAAAGATAGTATTTTATTTCCTTTTTTATAATTAAACCCGAGTTTTGTTTTCTGAAGACTTCACTTCTGTGAATTATCAATCTTTTGGTTGATCGAGTTGTATTTCCAGTTTTATTTGTAGTGATCCAAGTTTGTGCCAAGCACGAATTTGACAGCCGGAGTTACTTCCTTTTCAGTCCCATATGATAAGGAGAAATACACACTTAGAAATGTATGGAATTGCTTAGAACAAAAGTACCACCAAAACAGATCCAAAGTACAGGCAAAAGAGGATGTTTAATTAGGAGGTTGAAGAAATATATTGGAAGGAAAATGATAATTTTATTGACTTACTAGTCCTGTGAGATTGTTGAAAGTCAGCAGACATATTCCGGGAACTCAACTGCCAGCCCCATGTGGCAGGTGAACAAGAAATACATGACTGTCTTTGATGAAACCTAAAACTCAACTCTTGGTATGTAATATTTATCTATAGCATTCAGACAGTACATCACAACTACATTTGATGGCACTCTTTCATGCAAAATCATAGATATTCCCCTCTAACACAGCTATTCACTAATTATGGAAAGAAATTGACTCTTCAATGACTTCAACAATCAACACTTTCATGGAACATCACACTGATGACACAGTGCATATAGATTGCTTTACCAGTCACGTGTTTAGGACATGCACAAGAATTCTTTGAATAAAATATTTACATTTTTTGACAATTTGATGAAGGGTAAAAGATGAACGTGTTTTACATCAGTTATAGTGAATCCACATTGGCCAGGGACACATTAAACAGTGGTTCTCTGCATTGAATTTTTTTTTTAAGAAAATATATTTTCTGCATACAAGGCTTTGTGTTTGTGCAATTTCATCATATAAGATGCCTCATTCTAGAAGTTTATCATCTCCTTCAAAAGAATTATATACAAATAAATAGCTATAATTTCTTTACATCTTATTATGAGTGTTAAAAGACAATTTGTACACTCAACACAATTTATCAAAATTAGTGGTTTCTAAGTCAAATTATTCTTCCAAGCTTCATAAATTTTAGAGAGATGTTTTAAAGCAAGTACTGGCACTGCTGTAAAATATTTCAGTTTCCATGACATACTTTAAACAAATATTAATGAATATCAGGATTTAGAATAAAAATCTTTGCCTTTAGCATCACTTTTCCCCGAAAACTTATTTAAAAACTTGCAGAGATTTGAATTTGCCTTTTTATTATTATATCACTGAATCTCCAAGAGTTTTGTCTATGCAATCTATACCACCTTCACTAATTACACACACACTAAAACCTACAGGTAAAATTTGCATTGATGAAACTGGCAACCATTTAGGAAGATATAACTAAAATTTCTAATATAAATACCACATATATACAATGAAAAGTTACTGAGAAACAAAATTAATACATACCCTCATCAACATTACAGGCAGAATGCAATGAAGTTTTATATGTAGATGGGACAGGGAAAAGTGATCCTTTCTCTCTTTTCATCAGGCACATGGAAATTTCATTACCTACAGTAATTGGAACTTGAGCTGTTGGTAACACGCTGCAGAACATAAGTATATTGCATTATTTTCATTGCAGTTACAGAAAGACAATTCAATAAAATAATTTAAGTGGTAACATGTTTGAAAAATATTAATATAGAACTTGTTTATAACATTCTTGGTTGCTATATCAACTTATTAAGGCAATATTGTCAACCTTAGTTGGTTAGGATGGTCAGTCAGATGTGCACCAGACTTATAATCTGCAGTTCTCAGGTTCGAGTCTCAACTTTACCAGCATCAAGATTTATCTCTGTTAGCCCTCACCCTGCCCTCAGGGAGAAAGGTGATAATGATGTGCTTGGAAGAGCACATCAATATCCTTTTCCTCCATCCCACCCAGTTCAAAATTTATACTTACTTGAATAATTGTCTGAATTTAAAATTAGATCAACAACTTCCAATGAGGATTAGAGTGGATAATTTTACCTTTGAGCAGCATTTTTTACACAAATTGGGCTAAATGGCCAGGCCACAATGACCCTGATGGCTCAGAGAAGTTTAAGGGGAAGACCACTGGATAACTGTTGAGACAGATGGTAGCCTCCCATCAAGGACATCCAGCATGTTCTTCAACATGCACAGGGTATGGCTCTCCCACAGCTTAACATCTCATCCAATGGATGGTGGACTTTCCAAGCTTATTGGTGTCCCCTACTGACCAAGAGCCGGGAGTTTTGCAGAGATAAATCTCACCAGCCCAGTCTTGGGTAGCATTTTTGTGTCATAGATTTTCCTGTTATTAAGAAAGAAATTTTTTTTCTTCATATGCATTATAATTATTTTGTTCCATCAGCTTTTTTCTTTCGATACTTTCCAGATTCCTTTTTTTAACATATCACTATGAGTCATTAAAATTAATGTTATCCTCTTTTTCCCAAAGATAATTAATTTTCAAAAAATTTCAGAATTAAGTGCTGTTTAATTTGGTATGTAACATGACCTATTTCCTTTCATTAGTCATTTAGCAAAAAGTAAAAATTTTCCGGCTGAGCCCAGTATAAAAATAACTAGTCCTTTAGATGAAATCCATTTTTTTCAGGCTTTACCTTAGAAGAGTTAAGTCTTCTTGGATTGTTCTCTCTAAGACCAGCTCAAAGGTATGTTTGCACTTGAGCCTCGATGCAAAATTCCTTTTCGGCACCCATTTCAGATATTTTACAGGCATTGAATTGTTGAAGGCACCACTTTGGAAAAGGTGTCATAATATGGCGATTACCTTGCTTACCGGCTTCAGCTGGCCCTGGTTCTCTCCATCTCTTTCTAAGTCTACCTCTAGATCTTTGCCACTCAGTTGGAAAAAAAAAAAAGTTCATAAAAATTCAACTTTCCTAGGTAATTGAGCCATGCACCAATCCCCTGTGATGATCCAAAGAACCAGCCAGGACTAGCACATAATGTCCGACCCTGCCTTCTCGTGGTGCAGACCATTAGTATCTTACAAAAGAGATACCCTCTTGTGGAAGGGAATGGAAGGGCTGCCAGATCAGTGTGGTCTAATGATCAGGACAACTATGGCTACTTTTTTTTCTATCCTGCTGAGGAAGATAAATTACACAGGGTTCTGGTGCTGACCACATACACCAACCTGAACATATATTTAATGGCTCTGAGCTTGATTATGGATCCCGAATTTGCTGCACCAGTGGCCTTCTGTGAATGGAATATCTTGTACTGTGTTTTCCGTTTATGGGTTGACAGCCCCAAGTAGATTCACAGGATATGTTTTATCAGCTGGTGGATAATACTGAGCAGAGGTCATTGCAGGCACCTGAACTTTTTTTTAAATGTTTATTTCTTAACTTTCTTTATACTTTTGCCAAAATATAAAGCACAGAATATTAGGCATTCTTTCAATTATAAAATTAAAAAGAAAAACATTTAGAGCAGGGATGCAAAACTCTGGAGCATTTAACAATTTTTTTCGGCCTGTAAGAAAAATGGGAAATATAAATAGATTTTTTAATCTTGCTCTCCTAAAGTGAAATGTGTTTGAATAAGATGAAATATGAATATAATATAACTAGCTAAAATGTCATTGAAGCTGAATGTTCAGCAGCTCATTTTGGATCTTCACACACTGCTTCAACAAGCCAATTTCTTTTGATGTTAAAAAATGAAGTTAGCCATGCCTCAGCAGAATAGGAAAAATATAAAATGTGGCTGTTGGTGACCATATCAATAGGCCAAATGGAACTAGTTGTTAATGTTTGGCCAGAGAGCAAAGTGCCATAATTCAAATGCTGTAGAAGATATGACTGTTTTTTTTTTTATGAGGTTTAGCCTTCTTCACAGAACTTCTATATAGTACTTTACACCACAGCTTCCTGTCATATGTCATCGGTAAGATGGCTACCTAAGAAACATATAACATACAGCAATATGAACTATGAAAAGTAACTAATAACAAACATAACAGTTAACAAGGTCAAAGTTCTTTTTACTCCATTTCACATTTCATTTTTCCTTGGCAGTTTCAAATTATTACATGTGCAAGCAAGTGCATTTATCAATCATAACTAAGTTGCTGTACATTTGATGTATAAATGCACAGATATCAATCAGACCTTAAACAAGCCCAATGGTGGTACTGATAAGATCATGCTGGAATTGCTTAAAAAATATTCATACTATTGCTTCACAAAGCTCCTATATGCATAAAATTTTACAACATCAAACAGTAAGTATTCATTTTTATGAATAAAACCTGGTTACATAGCAATTACAATGTTCATAAAATATAGGCTATATCACACTTAATAAATTTCTATAGGATTGGATTGTCTAGAGTCAGGAGAAATGCCACCTCATATGAGGGGTCAAATCTTCAGATACAAGGCAGCTGCATTAACAACTTACTGATATATTTTCAGCAATATATATTTCATATACTCATATACTATGTATAACACTGAAATCTTAATAACAGTAATAACACTGCAATACACTTATTATAATAACAGTAATAACATAATTAATAATAACAGTAATAACATAGTAAACACTTAATTCAGTGTAATATCTACGTACACTGAAATCTTAGTAACACATACAATGTATAACACTGAAATCTTAATAACAGTAAGCTAACAAAGTTATTATTCAGACTTAATAGTAACTATATGACATTATCTTTCTATGTTGAACAAGGTTCAGTATTAAGATCTATCTGCTAGTTTACATTTATATTACAGCTACTGTTTACCTTATTTTTTATAAGCCTAATGGTTGGCGGATGCCAGACCGATGGCCCCTGAGTACTTTAGTGTGCATGGATTCTTAACCTGGCCACCACCAACAATCGTTTTCAAGCCATGGTCATACATGGCTCCAGACTGAGGGGGTACTGATGGGCTCCCCACTCTCTGGACTTATTTCAGATGTAGTCAATCATGTATTAATAAAATTATCCTCTAAAACTGATTTTATACCGAAAATATATAGATTTTTTTTTAATTTGTCCAGGTTCCCAACCAGAATTTCAGGAGTTACTCCAGCAATTCAATAATAAAATGCCATCAATTAAATTCATACATGCAGAAGAATAAAATAAAAAATACACTTCCCTTCTTTGATGTTCAAATACATAGATATCTTAATAATTTATCTACAGCAGTGTACAGAAAACCCATCTATACTCCATGTATTATACCTGCTGATTCAGCAGACCCCTATTCACATAAACAATCACCATTAAGAACAAATTTCTTTTGGGTTTAAATATTCCTCAACACAATATTTGTTTCATAAAGAACTAAAATATATATATGTAACATAGGATATGACACAAGATACACTAAATATCAAATAGATAAGATACACAAGACTATAAAATACTGTTATAAAACTAACTCACAACCAGAAGCAGCCCAGCTTGTACCAGAATAAACTCCTGTATATACTACAGCATGCCCATTATATGGAAATTTAACATATATGATTGTTAATGCATTATGTGAATATGGAATAAATAAAAATACCTCCTCAAGCAGCTGCTTGCTATAGAGGTCTGACAGGAGACTGTCAGTTTATATGCCAGAGTAGGTGTGTGAGTATGTCGGGACTTCATGAAAACAACACGAACCTCCATGCCTTACCTGAGGCTCAAACCCAGGTCCCTTTGATCAGTAGATTTGAACAGTTAGATTTGAACCACTCAGTGATGGGACAGCTAAAAGTCCCAATAACCATGACTCATACTCTATATAAACTTGTGGTAAATGATAGAGATAAAGTATTAACTACAGCAGGCATATATTTGATCACATTAGAGGACCCACAACAAAAAATGTACTTTAAATAGTGATATGTTGAATGTACATATAGAATATTCTCCAAAGGTTGCAAAGAATATGAAAATAATATTAAAAATAAGGAACCAAAAAACTGTGCTAGCAGAAATAGCTATAAGCAATCAATTAACAATTAAAGGAAATGAGACTAAAATTTTAAATGTCACCCTAACTAAATTTCAGCTTAACTACAAAAAAAATATCATTAAAAATATATGTGCAGATGAATACCTATGTAGTAACTCTCCCCTCTGCATGAATCTGCTACCGTAGGGCTGCCAATCTCATTTGCACACATTTTTCTGTTTCTATTGATAACACCATTTAGGCAGATCATTTCCCTAGCTTACTATGCTTTACAAAGCCGACAAGTTGGCAAAATGCGTCATGCAACTTTTTATCTTTGAGTTAATCTTTTAGATGGTAGACTTTTAAGATTTTAATGTATATTCATGTAATATCAGTAGAAAGAAAGCAGTTGGAAGACAGGCTTACATCATGCCTAAATCCTTCACACAGTGTCAGCTCACAATGAAATCATAAAGTGTGAAAAGTCTTTCCATTTATTGGGTGCACAAAGTTATTTAACAGAAATAAGATCATCTGGTTAACCTGTTAATGGACTGGAGAGCACCTGGAAGATGGCAAGTAGATTGTGGATATGCAAATTATGACAATTATCATCATAACACAAAACAACAGGATGTTCCTTCAGCAAACTACAAGTTAACCTCAACAAGACATTCACCTGTAATTGGATAACAGCTATCAGCATGGATAAGATAGGTAACAATAAGCGATGCAACAAGTTCAATGAGATCAGAAGAATGGACTTAAATACGAATTTGCTTTATATAAAAATAAGGTAAACAGTAAACCTAATATAAAGGTAAACTAGTAGATAGATCTATATGCTGAACCTTGCTGTTCAACATAGAAAGATAATGTCATACAGTTACTATTAAGTCTGAATAATAACTTAAAATAAAATAAAAAATAAATAAATACCTCCTCAAGCAACTGCTTGCCACAGAGGTCTGACAGGAGCCTATCAGTTTATATGCCGTAGTAAAAGGTCTGTGATGATGACAGGACCTCAGCAGAAAAATAACACAAACATCCATGCCTTATCTGGGGCTCGAACCCAGGTCCCTTAGATCAGTAGCCAAGCGCACTAACCACTCGGAGCCGACTTAAGATTTCAGTGTTGTACTTAGTATGTGATTATCTGAAATATATATATATTGCTGAAGATACATCAGTAAGTTGTTAATACAGCTGCCTTGTATCTGAAGATTAGACCCCTCATGCAAGGTGGTATTTCCCCTGACACCAGACAATGTGATGGTTCACCATTCATTCACTTTTACTCTTCCTTAACCAGTTTTACTTTATTTACATTATAATTATTATTTTGGGGTATTAATTTTCAGTTGGATCATCATTTCTCTCCGCCCAAACCATTAAGGGAGTTGTGTATGCACAACTCCAATTTTTGATTGACAACCGCTAATGCGTGTGGATGGACAAGCCCCCTCGAGTTATAGCTAGCATGAGTGCACTATCGTTTTATGCAAGTGTGCTTTCCCAGTGTGCAATACACATGTGTCAATTGCATGCCACGTACATAGTAAGTGATGTTAAATCATGGAGTAGCTATTAGTGAGACAGAAGTCAGAATGTTAGTGTGAGAGCTCGAGTTGGAGAAGAGTTGCTCAGGTATTTTTGTAGAAAGAAGTTTCACTTTGGCGAGTCTAGATTTTTGGAAATAAACTTTACTTATTTAAGGAATAGTTTTTGACTTTTTAATATTTTTCTCTTGAGCAGAGTTTTGAGATTTTGGATAGAATTAACTTTAATGATTGACAATCTTTCGATTAAAATTCTTTTCTGCTAAATAATGCAAATCATACTAAGAGAAGAACCCTCATTTAACTTTATTTTCAAGATTAATTGCCTGGTGCCCAAGCTATCCGGAAACTATTTAACGTACATTTTGGATCAGTTACAAGGTCCATAGGAAAGAAAGCGGCATTTTGGAACTTTACAACAATGCAAACTGTAGAAATTTATTAAGTACTACAATGTTTGAAACAATGCATGAACAAGACAACAAAATATAACTGAAATTAGGTGACCAAAACCAAAGATAATTAATAACTTTTGTGATGAAGGAAAAATGGTTTTGTTGGCCATGCATGGTCTGTTAACATTCAAAGCTAAAAAAAAACAGATTATCATAGTGAAATGGTCATATTTTTGAAAATTAATGGAAGTTATTATGGTCTCGAAAATAGACATTTGGGTCACAATGGTCTCTGAAACAAATACTAGAGTTGAAACTAAAAAAAAAGATTGGCAAAAACTGCATTATAGTTATGGATAATCTAATATTATAGATAATTTAATATCCATATAGTTATGGATATTAAAATATTTCCTAAACTTGGATTTTTTTACCTCTTTAAATCAGTTTTGTACACAGCTTCAAAGCAGATTGGGCATTTCTGCCACATTTTATCAGTAAGAGACAAGTAGTGAAGAATACAAGGCCAGCAATATATATGACCACAACGTGTTATCTTGGCAGCAGTTGGTGCATACAAACATATAGGGCATGATGGTATTTCATGACTTCGTAAGCGCTGAAATCAAAACAATTTCATTAAAGAAGAATGATAACTCCACATGATTATATGTTCTTTGCAATGGAAATTAACAAAATAAACTTTGAAACAAATTAGAATAACTTAAAAAAGTATGTTCTACATGATGATTAGTGCTTTTCCACTGAAAAGATATATATTTGAAGGTTGAACTCTTATTTGTGTGCTTTAACATACATTACTTTTCCAATTTTTTAAACTAAACATTTTAATTTTACAGTGCTTTTGCAACAGAGACATCTACAAATAATATCCATACAATTAATATTCATATGATCCACAAATAATATGGTACAAATAATATCTCATATGATCCACTCATACTGCCAACTTTATATTATCAAATATTAATAAAGATGTGCCACTCATGGAGAATGAAAAGTATCTTTCAAGGCTTTCTATCCCAAAAATACAGTTTATCTCATGTTTTTTAAACATTTAGTAATAAGCACCATTAGACTTCAAAGTACAATAAAAAGGCAATTCCTCTAAATTCCAGTGATAAGTTTCACCTTTACCTCTTGATGATCTCATTCTGAAATTTGTAGAATACCTGAAGTTTTGTTGCTTAATAATAGTGTGTGTTTTTGCAGTGTAGGCAGAATAATATTGCAACATCATGGCATGCATTACCACTTTAGATAATTTCACAGAAGTCTTTAGCACTGTATATAATGCCAGATTAAGAGCATAATGGCTGTAGTATAATCTTGGAATATCTAGGCATCATTATTCAAGAGCTGAGAATGCACTACAAAATGTCTCCTAATCCAACTAGTATATTTCATTGACATTCTTTCCACCCATATAACCAGTCTCTTATATAACCATTCACTGCAAAACTGTAATCATTTACATTTCTTGACCAGCATGGTGTTTGATGCACTTTTCAAAGTTCTACTTCTCTTTTGCAGTTTGCACCTCCCATGTTGCAGAAAGCAATATCACTTAAAAATATAATATACTTCAGTTGAAACTATCATAATTCCATTTGTTAACAATTATATTCTCAGACCACTTGAGCTTTTTCACCAGTTCACATGAACTTGAACACTTAGTTACAGCAGCATAATGACTATAGAAGTCGCCAATTTAATTTTCCCAACCTTGACAAATGCTGTAAGCGACTTATAATTTTTCAAGGAGTACAGCTATTAATCATGATAATTAAATTCTATCAAATTAGCTGTGAGTTGTAATTTATAGTTGTAAGCAAATATCTGCCAGACAAATCGAAGCAATCCTCCCATCTGACCATTATGGAGGTTACAAAATTCTGGCAGATCAAATGCTTCACCAAAATTTATTTTAACTAGTGACTCATAAAAACTGCAACTAGTACTACACTTGTTACTTTTAACATGGACACTACCTTTCCATCTTGTGTGACCATAAATAGACCCAACAATTTTTATGTTCTGGAACTTAACCCTTGAAATGCCAGAAGACAATATAATTCATAGAGAATTTTGCTGCAAGTTTTTATATTTTTGCTAAATTTCCCTTTCAAAGGATTTTTTAAAATTATGTGCATACACAAAGAATCCTCAAGCAGCCATCGGCTACAAAGGTCCAACTAGACTGAAATTTAGTTATACAAATGTGTTTGCTCTGCACTATAGCTGCGGCATTTGGCCACGTCTAACTTGTAGGTGAATTCTAAAGCAGTCCACCTAGGTCTGCACATTTTCCTCAAGCATTTAAGCACACTATTAATGTATTTGCCAATTTGCAGCTATGAATAAAGGCAACATGGCCAAACCAATGTATTCTCACTCTGCACAATATGCTGCTCAAAGGAGGTTTCTGATTCCTTTCCCTAACCTCATCACTCACAAAATTAAACCACCTAATGCCCAAGATATTGCATAAGCATCTAGAATCAAAAGCATCAATTTTCCTGTTACCTTGCTCACAAAGCATCCAAGTTTCACTACGATAACTAACCCAAGAAAGAACCAACTATTATACCGCCTAATTTTATTTTACAAAAAAAAGAGACAAATGCACCCTTACCAAACTACAGTAGAAATGCTAAAAAAAATTGCTACAAGCTTTACAAACTGTCACAAACCTCAGCGTTGTTAGAATGCCATCATTGCTGTAACTAACTTATCATGCATCCCATATGATCTCACGATCGAACACAAATGATGACAACCAACATTCAGAAGCCTTTTTGAACTTTATGAAGCTAGTAACCATATGTTTCTTGAAACTGAACACAGCTCAAGAATCTGCCTAAGCAAAAATTTTTTATCTATACATCCCCTAGCACTTTTGAATCCACAAAGAAACAATAGGCCATACTAATCTGGCAACCCTCCCCTTCTGTTACCTTCCACAAGAGTATCTCTTTCAAAAGGTGCACAACTTGAACCATGAGAATGCAGAGTCAAACTTAAGGTACGAGGCCTGGCCAGTAATGTGCATCATAACTGAGGATTGGTATACAGCTCTCCTTCCAGTTAGGCCTAGCTACCTTTTACATTACACATGAAAATTAACAAATTATAATGTATACAATAACATAACCATTCATCATGCAGTTGTCCATCAACCAAATTCTTAATTCTATTAAGCATAATCATGCAAAGAACTTTACCTGGAACAGAAAGTACTGATACCCATATAGTTATTGCAAGAACTGCAACTACTTTTTAAAAAAAAATAGGTGTAGTAATAGTTCTGGTAAAATCCTTGGGAACAACAATTTTATTATAAAAGATACTCATATTTCAGTCAGCCATGTGACAACAGAAACATTCTCAACTATAAACATTTTGGTAATAATTTCATCTATCCCTGGCAATACATGTACTTTAAGTTTACAGATAACCAAAAGAACTTCAGACTGCAATATACGGTCAACATTAAAACCAGGACTGTGTCATTTATCATTACATACAATGGGAGTAGAACTAACCATATTGTTTAGAACATAACTGAAATACTCAACCCATCTAGCCATTATAGAATTCTCACTTTCAATAACCTTACCACATTTGTCCCTCAATCCCTGTGTACAGATCGGTTTCTTCCCACACAAAACATTAACTCTCTGGTTCAGCTCTCTGCTGTTACACTGTCTAGTTGTTTCCTCTGCTTTGTCAACCAAGCTATCAAGCCACAAATTCTTATCAGTCTTCAACTGTAATGCTATCTGTTATAACTAGAAGAGTATTGATTAAGGCAATGGTTTCCAATAATTTTTGTTCTGCAAACCACTTTCAACCAAAAAAATGTGTTGGAACCCCCAGGATAATAATGACTAAAAAAGCTCCAAATTAAAATTTACATTATATAATTATAAAACATAAAATTTTACTACATATAATTAAGAAACACCTAAAATTTAGGGTCTAAATATAAAATTATAAAACTTTAATTATAGAATAATTTATCTGCAAGATCTCATATTAAATTTCTTTATTGTACAAATCTTGTTGAATTTTGTCCAATCGCTGCAGAAACAAACCTATAATGCTTCAAATATGCACATGCTTGTTGTCAAAGAGTAAAAATATATTTGTAACATAACTTTACAATTCTTTACTGCTTAAAGTGCCATTACAGAATTTTTAGAGCAAACTCTTTGGACCATCATTGCAAACCACCAAATGGGAACCACTGGATTAAGGATTCACTGAGATTTTTCACTTCTCTAAAACAAGAAATAGAAAATAATATTCATGATGTGCTTCATTGGTATATTAAAAATGGATTCACTGTCAATATCAGGAAAACCAATATTGCTTTTCTTTCAACTTCCAATTCTCCCCTGCCTAATACAAACATTAAAATTAATAACACCAATATTACAGTTTCCACTTCCATGAAGTACTTAGGTATGACATAGATAATAAACTTGACTCTGGAATTCACATTAATAAAACCATCGCTTCAGCTTCTAAAAGAACTTATATATTGAGGCACATTCAAAACTATATATCCTCCTATGCCCCAATGTTCTACAAAATTTACATCCAACCAAAACTCAAATACTGTGTTTGCACTCTTTTTGATATTAATAAAAAGAACTCATATAAATTAGAAAAAGTTCAAAATGAAGCTCTTAAAATCATCAGCAAAATCTATTTTAACAAAAGAGAATCTCTAACACTTACTGATATCCATTCCAACTACCAAATTCCCACTCTTGAATCTAGAAGAAAGCTGCGGTTTATTACCTTTATTCACGACACTATTTATAACAAGTCTCATCCCCTTCATTAGATTCTTACAACCTTTATTCGATTACATCGCCACATGGCGATGTAAATGTGGCGATAATAAAATGTTTTCTACTCCCAAGATTTTCAAAGCTAAGTATGGTGAAATTTCTTTTGCCTTTCAAGCAACCTCAACTTAGAATTCTCTATCAACCAATATCAATTCTTTAAATTCTAAAACAAAATTCAAAAACTATATTATTCCACTCCTATTAGAATATTGAAAAGTTTGACCAATAACATCTCCTCATCCCTATTCAAACTCCCATCTTTGCCCTTTGTCAGGATCATCTGCAATCCTTTTTTTCCCTTTTTCACTCATTTAATATTACTCTCTATTGTCTTAAACCTTCTTTTTATTCCCCCTAAGTTTACTATTTTTTTTATCATATTTCATATTATATGTTTGTCTTCATCTGTACAACTTGTCATTTTGTTTATATGTGTCAAATAATTATGCAATTCCTGTAAATATGTTTGCATTTTTGTACTATCATCAATATTTCTTTTTAATTTCTCAACGATACTGGGGCATTAAGCCACTTGAACATTTAATATCCAAAATTACCTGTACCTTGGCTTTACAGTAACTCCCATGATGAAATAAATTATTATAAGGTTATTTCTGTAGTTCCTACTTTCAAAAATAAGCTTGTGTCTTATCAAATAAGTTTACCTTTTTTCCTCCTTTTTACCCAAAAGAGTACTTTAGTTTTAACAAAACCTGTTTAAAATGATCCCATTCTTCCTCAATTTCAGTAGCAAATAAACCATGATTGTCATAATAACTAAGTAATCTATCATAGTAAGCTTTGGCTATAAGTGGATCTTTCAGAGCTTCAGTGTTAAAAGGCAAAAAATTTTAACCTTATTACAACACTTTTTAAGTTAAAGTTGCAAGACACTATTAACCCTTTTAAATATCAAGCCAGAAAAACTGGTTTCCATCCAGAGACCAAGCTATTTTCCCCCTATGCTCAGACAAAAAAATTAACTTCAGAACTTTTTTTTGCCAAATAACTAATGAAGGAATTATGGCATGTTATATGCCAAATTAATCAGCATTTAATTCCGCATTTTCTGAAAACAAAATATTTAACGAAAAAGACATTTTATTTTAATAGGACTTTTTTCATAGTCATGTAGTAAAAAAAATGCATCTGGCAACAAAAATTTACTTAAAAAAAACTAATAGACAGAAATGAGTATAATGCACATGAATAGAAATGTTATTTATTTCTGAATAATGAAAAAAAATTTTTTGGTTTTAAGTAAATATTTCTCTCATTTTGTAATATTTTTGTCGGTACATACTTTGAGAAAATTCCAGGCTTTTATAGTCAATTGTGCTGATTCAGATAAACAAGTCAACTTTAGATTTTTTTTTTTAAATAACCAATCAACAGAAATAGGTTGTGTTACATACCGAATTAAACAGAATTTATTACAAATTTTATGAAAATAATATAAACAAATTTACACGCATATTGATTTTTTAATAAGTCTTTTTCAATGTGATATGGTTAAAAAAAAAAAGATTGCACTATACAATTAAAGCTTCATTTTGGAAAACCTGATGAATAAAAATAGTTAAATTATATATTTACTGAAAGGAAATTTCCTCCCAAATAATATTCAACCAGAAATATAATTTTTATTTCTTTTAATGACTATTTTCAGCATTGTATATTTTAAACACAGCCAGTGTTATACAAAGTGACTTGGACTTCTCATATTCATGAGATTTTCTGAATTGGTTATGAAACAAAAAAAAAACTTCCTTGGCTGCTTTTTTTACTCAACATTACGAATTTTTTTTTCTTTGGGTGTTGACGTTTGATGACCTTGGCTAAGTGTTAAGTGTAGAAAGGTTTTGCATCAAGGCAAAGAAAAACAACGCTATATTATCTGTGTGGCACAACCAAGATGCTGAGGTGGTGGTGGGGGGGCTTTAAAATCATTCAATATAAACATAAAATCTCTTAAAAAATTGCAGTTTTCTATAAGGAGGGAGAGATATTCACACTGAGTTTAGCAGAGGAAGCTTAGCGAAACTGCACTCCCACATGACAGCCGATTTCTGTAGCAAGGAAGTCTATTATGCTTTTGTATCCAAGACATTCATTTTCAGAAAATGGTACACGCTCAAAAATTTTTTACTAAAAAGACAAGAAATAATAAAAGAAAAATTACATATAACCTAATGGGATGTTAAATAAAATATCTGCAACAACTTTTAACTAGCCCATGATCTAGCATAACTCGAAAAGATCGATAAATCAGTCGATTGAAAGATCGCTAAGTGGAAATAAATCTACAGAAATGAATTTGCTTCCATATCCATTTACTTTCAGAAAACAATAACAGATCAAAGTTTTACCTGAAAAGTAGATTTCAGTAAATAAAATAAAAATATAAATAATAAATAAAAAAATAAAATAAAAATAATAATAAAATAAAAATTAACATATAGCCTAATACAATGTTAAAATATCCACAGCAACAAGTTGTAGACCAGCCATCTGATGTAGCATAACTATGAAAATTCAATACTTAGTGATCAGCTGAAAGATCACAAATTTACGAAAATAAATCTACTGAAATGAAAACTAGGGTTTAAATATAAAAAAGTAAATACTAACTTTACAAAGGCTATCCAATATGGGAACCACTTACAGCACATGGAACAGAGATAGCATGTGTCAACCATCTACCTGTTGTTTGCCTAGGTGAGTCATAATGTAATTAAGTGTAGCTACAACCAGAATTTCTAAGAAGGATGTGTTTACTTCCAGCTTCGATTTTAAGAGTGGGAAAGATGCATAGAATGCTGGAAAAAATGATAAAAAATAATTTTGGGAATACTGAAATAAGCAGGTCTGTAAATGGTAGCTAGGTAGTCACTGGAAGGAGAGCTATGCACCAATCCCCTGTGATGATGCATAGAACCGGCCAGGCCTAGCACCTAATGTCCAACCCCGCCTTCTCGTGGTGCGGACCGTTAGTAACTTTCAAAAGAGATACTCTCTTGTGGAAGTGAACGGAAGGGGAGGGCTGCCAGATTAGTGTGGCCTACTGATCTGGACAACTATGGCTACTTTTCTTTTTTTTTCTACCCTGCTGAGGAGTGGTCAACCACACAGGGTCCTGGTGCTGACCGTATAAACCTACTGGACTGGACAGATATATGGCTCTGAGCTTGATTATGGATCCTGATTTTGCTGCACTGGTGGGCTTCTGTGGAGGGAAAATCTTCCGCTGTGTTTTCTTTTTGTTTGTGGGTTGACAGCCCCAAGTGAATAGATTCACAGGATATGTTTATCAGCTGGTGGATAATCCTGAGCAGAAGTCATCGCAGGCACCTGAACTCTTTGCTTCTATTGGCATCGTCAAATTCTACATTGGAGGAAGTCTTCCAGTGTAGATGGCTTCAGCCTTTAGTAGTGGGGGAACGGGTCTTTGCCCCATGTCTGCGATTAGGGGGCTGTTTGATATTGTCGGCATTCCCTCTCTCAATAAACATAGTTTCTTTAAACATCCCACTAACCATTTTCTCTCCATAGGTAGTTGGAATGTGAGGACTCTGCACAGAGCTTTTTCTCTTGATGTCCTCACACAAGAATTCCACCGTTACAATTTAGATATTCTTGGCTTGCAAGAGACCAGATGGACAGATAAAGGTCAGATTCTTAAAAATAATCTTAAATTTCTCTTTTCAGGGAGGGACGACAATAAGCATCACCAAGGCGTGGGTCTGCTTCTCAGCAGACATGCTAGCGATGCTCTTCTAGGATATGAGTGCATTAATGAAAGGTTTATTACAGCAAAATTTCAGACAAGCGTTAAAGACTTGAATGTTATCTGCTGTTATGCCCCCACTGAGGATGCCGATGAGGATGAGAAGGATAGGTTTTATGAACAACTTCAGGATATTTTGAATTCTGTCAAGAAAGGAGATATTACCCTTGTTCTTGGTGACTTCAATGCCAAAGTTGGTACTGACTCTGACCTTTGGGGAGGAGTAATAGGCCCTTTTGGTATTGGTAGCTGCAATGGCAATGGGCAACGTCTCCTACAGGTAAGTAAACTCAATGGATTCAGAATAACTAACACATATTACAAACACCGCGACATACATAAGTACACATGGGTTTCACCTGATGGGCTGCATAAGAATATGATTGATTACATATTAATTAACAGCAAATGGGCTAGTTCTGTTAGGAATACCAGGGCATATAGGGGAGCTGAAATTGGATCTGACCATTACCTTGTTAAAAGTGTGTTGCAACTTAAACTTAAAAAGTGTTGTGCTAGGGTTAAAAAATTTACTTTTAAAAACTGAAGCTCTGAAAGATCCAGTTATAGCGAAAGCTTACCATGATAGGTTACTTAGTCATTATGACAGTCATGGTTTGCTTACTACTGAAGTTGAGGAAGAATGGGATCATTTTAAACAGGCTTTTTTGGACACTAACAGTACTCTTTTAGGAAAAAAGGAGCAGAAGAGGCAAAATTATCTGAGTGATAAGGCACTTGAGCTTATTTCGGAAAGGAAGAACTGCAGGAATGCCCTTAATCAATACCCTACTAGTCCTAATAGAAAGCATTACAGAGACCTTAATAAACTTGTAAAGGATCAGTTAGCTGCTGATAAGAATCTTTGGCTTGATGGTTTGGCTGACAAAGCCGAGGAAGCAGTTAGACAGCACAACAGCAGAGAGCTGTACCAGATAGTTAATGTTTTGTGTGGTAGAAAACGGACAGGCATACAAGGATTGAAGGATAAACAAGGTAAGGTTATAGAAGGGGAGGATTCTGTCATGGCTAGGTGGGCTGAGCATTTCAGTGATGTTCTAAACAATGTAGTTAGTTCTACTCCCATTGTTTGCAATGATGATAGATGCATTGGTGGCTTTAATGTTGGTCCTATAACACAATCTGAAGTTATTTTGGCTGTTTCTAAACTTAAACTTCATAAATCCCCAGGGGTAGATGAAATTACTACGGAAATGCTTAGAGCTGGGAATGTTTCGGTTACCACTTGGATGACTGAAATTCTGAATATCTTTTATGATAAAGGCATGGTTCCTAAGGATTTTACCAGAGCTATTGTTATCCCTATTTTCAAAAAAGGTGATCGCAGTTCTTGTGATAACTATAGGGGTATCAGCCTACTCTCTGTTCCAGGTAAAGTTCTTTCCATGATTGTGCTTAATAGAATTAAGAATCTGGTTGACAGTCAATTGCGTGATGAGCAATGTGGATTCAGAAGTGGTAGGGGATGTGTGGATCAGATATTTTCACTTAGGCAGATTCTTGAGAAATGTTTAGAGTTTCAGAAACCTTTGGTTGCTAGCTTTGTTGATTTCAAAAAGGCTTTTGACTCTGTTGATCGTCATAATTTGTGGTTGATTGTGAGATCATATGGTATACCAGACAAGTTAGTTAACATTATGAAAGCTCTCTATAATAACACTGAGTCGTGTGTGAGAGTTGGTAAGGCTTGTAGCAATTGGTTTAGCATTACTTCTGGTGTTCGACAAGGGTGCATTTTGTCTCCTTTTCTTTTTAGCTTGGTTATTGATTATGTTATGCGAAATTCACTTCAAGGGAAAGATTTTGGCCTTAAATGGGCTGGGGATACGAAAATTTCTGATTTAGATTATGCTGATGATTTAGCCCTTTTGGCAAATGATGTTGATGAGATGAACTCTTTCATTCGAGCTGTTGATGAGACTGGTAGTAGAGTAGGTTTGGTTATAAACAGAGAGAAAACTAAAGTGATGAAAATTGGTCAGGCAGGCTGTGATTCAGTTAATCTGAAGGGTTGCAGTCTTGAGCAGGTGTCACAGTTTAATTATCTTGGGAGCTATGTAACAGATAATGGTGATGTGCGGCATGAGATTAACAGACGAATAGGGATTGCTGCTGGGACTTTTAAGAACCTATGGAGAGTGTGGAGAAATAGGCGTATACACCTAAAGACTAAAATTAGACTGTATAATAGTTTGGTTCTTTCTAGGGTTAGTTATGGTAGTGAAACTTGGACACTTTGTAAACAAGATAACAGGAAACTAGATGCTTTTGATTCCAGATGCTTACGTAGTATCTTGGGCATTAGGTGGTTCAACTTTGTAACTAATGATGAGATTAGGCAAAGGAGTTTGCAACCTCCTTTAAGCAGCACATTGTGCAGAGAGAGACTCCGTTGGTTTGGCCATGTTGCCCGTATGAATAATTATAGATTGGCGAATAGGGTTATGAACAGTGTGCCTAAAGGCCTCAGAAGGAAAGGGAGACCTAGGATGCGGTGGGCAGACAATGTCAAACAAGACCTTGTTAGAATTGGTGTGCAGTGGCCAGATGCAGTAGATGTAGCTCAGGATAGACTTGCTTGGAGAACTAAATTGCACGGTTTGGTTGGACCTCCGTAGCCCATGGCTGCTTGAGGATGATGATGATGATGATGATGATGAAATAAGCTTATGGCAGAAAAGAGTGTGAAACGGGGAAAAAAATGGCAGTATGTACTTTGTATTTCCAAAATCTACCATTTTCAAAAATAGCAGTTTTGTTGTTAATTTTTAGGAGATTTTCAAAAATTTAAGGAAAAATTTGTAGATAATAGTTCAAATCAAACTTGTGAGCTTAAATCAGAAGGTTGCTGAGCAAATTGGCAATACCACTTAGTGCTTCTAAGAAATGGCAATCAGATGGCTTTATCAAATTATTTATATTGTAGTTTAATAAAATATGCATCAAATTATAAAACAAAATATTATTTTTCAAGCCTGAATTACATATTTTAATAAAATATATATTTAAAAAAATTACAATGGCAATTTTTATTTTTAAAAAATAGATTTTTATTTGTTGTACTTAAAATGGATATATACATCCTTGGTCTCTCAATTCAGATTCTCCAAATGTATACAGACGATGTGGGGGGGGGGCACTGGAAGGGTTAAGAGAGTACATATTCCAAGAATTGCATGATGTAACCTCAGCAGGACATCTAGGTACACGAAAAACATATCAGAAGATAGCCAAAAGAGCATGTAAAAACCTATGTTGAAACATGCTTAATTTGTAAAACAAAAAAATTCGATCAGAACCATCCTTATGGTCTTATGAAAAGCATGACCTTCAATGAACCCATGGAAATAGTAGGCCCCATCCATAAACGCAAGTAGGATCCCAATAAATTCTGGTTTTAGATTATTTTTCAAAATGGGTTAAAATATTTCCCATTAGGAATGCAATAGCAACAATTGTAGAAAAGAAGTTTATATATGAATTTATGTGCAGGTATGGGTACCCAAGAATCTAGTTTCGGACAATGGGATCCAATCATTTCAAATGTGCTTGCTGAAGTATGTGAAACCTTTAAAACAAAACATATCATCCATAGTCAAATCTAACTGAAATTTTGGAAGAATGATAGCTGCATATATTGAAAACAGGAATAATACATGGAATAAATATTTGCAACAGTTTTCATTTACTCTATGCACTTCATTACACAAAACAACTAAATTCATGCCTTCAAATAATTTATAGGAAGAGAGGTGATATTACCTTGGGACAGACTTATTGGTCAACCTGCATCTCCAAAAAACACTGAATTTAGAACAGAACAGCATATTCAAGCCATTTCAAAGGCAAAAGATAACTCCCTATGAGCTCAACAGAAGCAACAAGAAGATTACAATAAAAGATGATGGCATATGGAATTTCAAATAGGTGATAAAGTCTTTATTAAAATGCACCATAAAAGTAATAGAGGATTCATCCAGAAATTTGCTCCATTGTATACTGGACCATGTTTTATAAAGAAAAAACTTTCAAACTTATTGTACAAACTAGCCAACATAACCACTAATGCCTCAATAGTAAACATTAAACAGTATAAAAGTACTATAAAATTTTCCAGATCAGAAGTCTAAAATGATCTTGATGCTCTACAACAAAACCAGGAAAATGATGTCTCTGAGGATGATGATGAACCACTACCACCAGAAAAGAGAAGAAAAGATTGGATTATAACCTACTGCATACAATGGGGAAAAAAGATAGTAAAGTCAGATTCAGCTATTCCATCGACATCAAGAGCGAGAAGTCAACGAGACAATGATGGCCTACAGAATAACAACCAGCAACGTAGCTCTCAACATAGAGTAGATGACATTACCAATGATATCTTCAGAAGCGCCTACACCTAGCTTATCGATTGATATGAGAATGAAGTCTCCAGGAAAACGACTGGATGAAGATTTTTTTCATTGTCGGCAAGAGCGCTAACAATGAAATTTAAGTATATTATTATTCTTCCACTGTGGCACTAATTATTTATGGTCTTATTTCTTTTTTATGAAATAGTTGAAGATGGAGACATTTGAAGATTATTTATTGCTGCTGTTCATACTTAGAGATTTTGAAATGTTTAATTTTGTGTTGACACTTTAGACTTCCAGATATTTTTGGAAAAGTGAATTTATTATTCGAAGTTTATAGTTTGAGTTTATAATGTGAAGTGATTAGAATTTTTTATGTATTCTTATTCATCTGAAGTTCTGGTTGAACCATAAAGAGTTATAAATTGTATTAACATGATTTCAAGTGTAATTATGAATTGTAAATGTTTTCATTTCAGCTGAACTGAAAGTTGAATTGAGTGTTGCAAGTTTACATTAAGGAATAATAAAATGTTTATGGATGTGATGATGGTAATGAAAGAGAATTTAGTATACAGTGATTATATAAGTCATATTTTGAAGTATATAAATTATACTTAAAGTTAATTTTTGCATTTAAATTTGATTCTTATTGTAAAACTTGGATGAAATTGTATTGGATGAAATATTAGCATCATATATAAATTATTGATACAGCTTTTCTTTACTCTCAGATTGATATATATGTGTTTAAATCTGTTTGGTGTCATCAGTGATATCAATGCGTCAATGATGCGAAATCATTGGTATGACATTGGCAGTATTTGTTTGCATATATATATATGAGCTGACCACAATGTCTTGAAGTTTTGTACCCATTTTGAGCTGTCCCAAATGGCAAAGACTAGTTGTGACTGAGACTGTCACTAGCAAATCTCTTTTGGGAGGGGGACATAAAGCTCGATGAGTGGAGGTAATGCTATTTTTATTTTCAGCTACCTCACTATTTATTGTGTTTAGGTGAAGTTTTAGCAAATGATTACATGCCTGCTTGTTTGCAAAATGAAATTATTAGCTTTGCGTATTTGATTGTAGTTAGGAGAATTTAATGGAATACCAATATCCTTTTTTTTTATATATGGCAGGCATGAAAGATTATTTCATGTATTTGATTGTTGTTAGGGGAATAAGCGGATGTTATGTACCCCACTTGATGCGCCTGTATTTATATTCTGTGAAAGACCAGAACTACTGTATTTTTTCATTTTTGTTTTTCTTTAACCTTTTCAGAAGTTAAGCAGGATAGAAGTGATATTAACAAGCTTGTGTACAATCAAGAGTAAGTAACTTTTGAAACTGTATCAGAATGTCATACTAGTTAGACTGATTAACGTTAGTATGCAGTTAACTGCCACAGCCATTGGTATGCATTTACATTAGGCAGACTATACACACTGTTAAGAGAAATGGGAGGAGATACCTTTGGTTGTGATGGAAAATTGTAACAAAGTGAGAGTAGCTAGTCTTATTAAAATTTGCATATACATACTCATTACTTTATTTACATTCAGCGATATGTAAATGATATAGGACATGTGCTTTTATTCAAAATTGCTCATCAAAATCTGTTTGCTGATCAAATTTTGATTTCCTTTGGAAGGGAAAGTTGTGATGGTCCACCCATTCACTTAACCAGTTTTACTTCATTTACGTTATATTTAACATTTTTGGGTTTATTCTTCAGTTAGACATCATTTCTCTCGCCCAAGACCATTAAAGGAGTTGCGCATGCACAACTCCGACTCTTGATTGACAGCAGCTAATGCACGCATAAGGACATGCCCCCTCTTGCATCATAGGCAGAGTGAGCATGCAATCATAAGATTATGTAAATGTTTTTCCCAGCGTGGAACACACACGTGTCAGTTGCACACTGCAGGTGTAGTAAATGATGTTAGGTCACTGAGTTAGAGAGAGGTTTTTGAAGTCAGCTGCTAGTAGTTAGTTTCTGTTGTTCAGTAGAAATGGAATAGTTGAGAAGGTATGAATTTTTAGTTGCTCAAACTATTTTGTATCATCAATTTATGTGGTGAGTCTCAATTTTTTAGAAATAAACTTTGTTTTATGAATAATTTTGACTTTTCTAATTTTTTCACTTGAGCAACGATAATTGATTTTGATTAGATTTTAACTTTAATAATTTGACAATCTTTTTGAATTAAATCCTTTGTGACTAAGTAACACCTATATACTTAGTGGCTCTCATTTAACTTCATTTGGCAAGATTAATTGCCTGGTGCCCAATGCTATCAGGAGAATTTGGATCAGTCAAAAGGTTCAAAGAGAAGGAGTTTAACATACTTTTGGAGAGTTACAATTACTGGCTTTAATGTTAGCCCAATAACACAGTCAAGTTCTTTTGGCTATTTCTAACTTAAACTACATAAATCCCCAGGGGTTGATGAAATTACTACTGAAATGCTTTGAGCTGGGAATGTTTTGGTTACCATATGGATGACTGAAATTTTGAATGTCTTTTATGATAAAGGCATGGTTCCTAAGGAATTTACCAGAGCTATTATTATCCCTATTTTCAAAAAAGGTGATCATAGTTCTTGTGATAACTATAGGAGTATCAGCTTACTTTCTCTTAGAGTATCAGCTTACTTTCTCTTACACGTAAAGTTCTTCGCTTAATTGTGCATAATAGAATTAAGAATCTGGCTGACAAGCAATTGCGTGATGAGCAATGTAGATTCAGAAGTGGTAGGGGATGTGTAGATCAGATATTTTCACTCAGGCTGATTCTTGAGAAATATTTAGAGTTTCAGAAACTTTCGGTTACTACCTTTGTTGATTTCAAAAAGGCTTTTTGACTCTTTTGATCATCATAATTTTTGGTTGATTGTGAGAGTGTATGGCATACCAGATGAGTTAGTTAACATAATGAAAGCTCTCTATAATAACACTGAGTCATGTGTGAGAGTTGGTAAGGCTTGAAGCAATTGGTTTAGCATTGCTGCTGGTGTTCGACAAGGGTGCATTTTGTCTCCTTTTCTCTTTAGCTTGGTTATTGATTATGTTATGCGAAATTCACTTCAAGGGAAAGATTTTGGTCTTAAATGGGCTGGAGATACGAAAATTTCTGGGTATTAGCCTACTCTCTGTTGCAGGTAAAGTTCTTTCCATGATTGTGCTTAATAGAATTAAGAATCTGGTTGACAGTCAATTGCGTGATGAGCAATGTGGATTCAGAAGTAGTAGGGGATGTGTGGATCAGATATTTTCACTTAGGCAGATTCTTGAGAAATGTTTAGAGTTTCAGAAACCTTTGGTTGCTAGCTTTGTTGATTTCAAAAAGGCTTTCGACTCTGTTGATCGTCATAATTTGTGGTTGATTGTGAAATCATATGGTATACCAGACAAGTTAGTTAACATAATGAAAGCTCTCTATAATAACACTGAGTCGTGTGTGAGAGTTGGTAAGGCTTGTAGCAATTGGTTTAGCATTACTTCTGGTGTTCGACAAGGGTGCATTTTGTCTCCTTTTCTCTTTAGCTTGGTTATTGATTATGTTATGCGAAATTCACTTCAAGGGAAAGATTTTGGTCTTAAATGGGCTGGAGATACGAAAATTTCTGGGTATTAGCCTACTCTCTGTTGCAGGTAAAGTTCTTTCCATGATTGTGCTTAATAGAATTAAGAATCTGGTTGACAGTCAATTGCGTGATGAGCAATGTGGATTCAGAAGTAGTAGGGGATGTGTGGATCAGATATTTTCACTTAGGCAGATTCTTGAGATCAAGGGAAAGATTTTGGCCTTAAATGGGCTGGAGATACGAAAATTTCTGGTTTAGATTATGCTGATGATTTAGCCCTTTTGGCAAATGATGTTGATGAGATGAACTCTTTCATTCGAACTGTTGATGAGACTGGTAGTAGAGTAGGTTTGGTTATAAACAGAGAGAAAACTAAAGTGATGAAAATTTGTCAGGCAGGTTGTGATTCAGTTAATCTGAATGGTTGCAGTCTTGAGCAGGTGTCACAGTTTAATTATCTTGGGAGCTATTAACAGATAATGGTGATGTGCGGCATGAGATTAACAGACGAATAGGGATTGCTGCCGGGACTTTTAAGAATCTATGGAGAGTGTGGAGAAATAGGCGTATGCACCTAAAGACTAAAATTAGACGGTATAATAGTTTGGTTCTTTCTAAGGTTAGTTTTGGTAGTGAGACTTGGACACTTTGTAACCAAGATAACAGGAAACTAGATGTTTACGCAGTATCTTGGGCACTGGGTGGTTCAACTTTGTAAGTAATGATGAGGTTAGGCAAAGAAGTCAGCAACTTCCTTTAAGCAGCATATTGTGCAGAGAGAGACTTCATTGGTTTGGCCATGTTGCCTGTATGGATAATTATAGATTAGCTAATAGGATTATGAACAGTGTGACTACTGGCCTCAAAAAAAAGGAGAAACCTAGGATGTAGTGGGCAGACAATGTCAAACAGGGCCTTGTTGGAATTAGTGTGCAGTGGCCAGATGCAGTAGATGCAGCTCGGGACAGATATGTTTGGAGAACTAAATTGTATGGTGTGGTTGGACCTCTGTAGCCCATGGCTGTCTGAGGAGGATGATTTCTAGCAAAAATTGATTACTTAAAATAGAGCCTTGCTTTTTCAAAGCATTAAATAAAAATAAAAAATTATTTCAGTGGTCAAAAGGTTTGCTTCTTGTTTGCTAATGCTTCTATTGATAAGTGCATAGATTCCATTAACAAGTGCAACTTTCCATAATGTGAAAGCTTTAATTGTTCTAGAGTTATTTTGACTTGATTAATAATATAAAGGAATAGGTCTCACCATTCCTTTATATTATTGTTGTCAATAATTCCTTTATATTATTGTTGTCAATTTGTATTATTGTTGCAGGTGTAATGGATTGTCAATCCATTACACCTGCAACAGTAACAAAATGGAATCAGTGATTTCAGCATTCTTGTGTGCGCCAGAGGCTTTGCAATAAATCACAAACTTAGTGTTTCTGTTGATGTGGATAGTTTCATTTAGAGTTCACAAATGAGTTTCAAATTAAATTTTGAAGTTGGGGTTACTACTTTTGGCAATTACATCATCATCCTCAAGCAGCCATGGGCTACGGAGGTCCAACCAGACCGTGCAATTTAGTTCTCCAAGCAAGTCTATCCTGAGCTACATCTACTGCATCTGGCCACTGCACACCAATTCTAACAAGGTCCTGTTTGACATTGTCTGCCCACCGCATCCTAGGTCTCCCCTTCTTTCTGAGGCCTTTAGGCACACTGTTCATAACCCTATTCGCCAATCTATAATTATTCATACGGGAAACATGGCCAAACCAACGGAGTCTCTCTCTGCACAATATGCTGCTTAAAGGAGGTTGCAAACTCCTTTGCCTAATCTCATCATTAGTTACAAAGTTGAACCACCTAATGCCAAAGATACCGCGTAAGCATCTGGAATCAAAAGCATCTAGTTTCCTGTTATCCTGTTTACAAAGTGTCCAAGTTTCACTACCATAACTAACCCTAGAAAGCACCAAACTATTATACAGTCTAATTTTAGTCTTTAGGTGTATACGCCTATTTCTCCACACTCTCCATAGGTTCTTAAAAGTCCCGGCAGCAATCCCTATTCGTCTGTTAATCTCATGCCACACATCACCATTATCTGTTACATAGATTCCAAGATAATTAAACTGTGACACCTGCTCAAGACTGCAACCATTCAGATTAACTGAATCACAGCCTGCCTGACCAATTTTCATCACTTTAGTTTTCTCTCTGTTTATAACCAAACCTACTCTACTACCAGTCTCATCAACAGCTCGAATGAAAGAGTTCATCTCATCATCATTTTCCCAAAAGGGCTAAATCATCAGCATAATCTAAATCAGAAATTTTCGTATCTCCAGTCCATTTAAGGCCAAAATCTTTCCCTTGAAGTGAATTTCGCATAACATAATCAATAACCAAGCTAAAGAGAAAAGGAGACAAAATGCACCCTTGACGAACACCAGAAGTAATGCTAAACCAATTGCTACAAGCCTTACCAACTCTCACACACGACTCAGTGTTATTATAGAGAGCTTTCATAATGTTAACTAACTTGTCTGGTATACCATATGATCTCACAATCAACCACAAATTATGACGATCAACAGAGTCGAAAGCCTTTTTGAAATCAACAAGGCTAGCAACCAAAGGTTTCTGAAACTCTAAACATTTCTCAAGAATCTGCCTAAGTGAAAATATCTTATCCACACATCCCCTATCAGTTCTGAATCCACATTGCTCATCACACAATTGCCTGTCAACCAGATTCCTAATTCTATTAAGCACAATCATGGAAAGAACTTTACCTGGAACAGAGAGTAGACTGATACCCCTATAGTTATCACAAGAACTGCGATCACCTTTTTTGAAAATAGGGATAACAATAGCTCTGGTAAAATCCTTAGGAACCATGTCTTTATCATAAAAGAGATTCAGAATTTCAGTCATCCAAGTGGTAACCGAAACATTCCCAGCTCTAAGCATTTCCGTAGTAATTTCATCTACCCCTGGGGCTTTATGAAGTTTAAGTTTAGAAACAGCCAAAATAACTTCAGATTGTGTTATAGGGCCAACATTAAAGCCACCAATGCATCTATCATCATTGCAAACAATGGGAGTAGAACTAACTACATTGTTTAGAACATCACTGAAATGCTCAGCCCACCTAGCCATGACAGAATCCTCCCCTTCTATAACTTTACCTTGTTTATCCTTCAATCCTTGTATGCCTGTCCGTTTTCTACCACACAAAACATTAACTATCTGGTACAGCTCTCTGCTGTTGTGCTGTCTAACTGCTTCCTCGGCTTTGTCAGCCAAACCATCAAGCCAAAGATTCTTATCAGCAGCTAATGATCCTTTACAAGTTTATTAAGGTCTCTGTAATGCTTTCTATTAGGACTAGTAGGGTATTGATTAAGGGCATTCCTGCAGTTCTTTCTTTCCGAAATAAGCTCAAGTGCCTTATCACTCAGATAATTCTGTCTCTTCTGCTCCTTTTTTCCTAAAAGAGTACTGTTAGTGTCCAAAAAAGCCTGTTTAAAATGATCCCATTCTTCCTCAACTTCAGTAGTAAGCATACCATGACTGTCATAATGACTAAGTAACCTATCATGGTAAGCTTTCGCTATAACTGGATCTTTCAGAGCTTCAGTATTAAAAGTAAATTTTTTAACTCTAGCACAACACTTTTTAAGTTTAAGTTACAACACATTTTTAACAAGGTAATGGTCAGATCCAATTTCAGCTCCCCTATATGCCCTGGTATTCCTAACAGAACTAGCCCATTTGCTCTTTATTAATATGTAATCAATCATATTCTTATGCAGCCCATCAGGTGAAACCCATGTGTACTTATTATGTCGCAGTGTTTGTAATAAGTGTTAGTTATTCTGAATCCATTGAGTTTACTTACCTGTAGGAGACGTTGCCCATTGCCATTGCAGCTACCAATACCAAAAGGGCGTATTACTCCTCCCCAAAGGTCAGAGTCAGTACCAACTTTGACTTTGGGTTGGGTTGTTTTACCTCTGAGCGGCACTTTTTTGCACACCAACCAACTTTGGCATTGAAGTCACCAAGAACAAGGGTAATATCTCCTTTCTTGACAGAATTCAAAATATCCTGAAGTTGTTCATAAAACCTATCCTTCTCATCCTCATCGGCATCCTCAGTGGGGGCATAACATCATGTAACATTCAAGTCTTTAACGCTTGTCTGAAATGTTGCTGTAAGAAACCTTTCATTAATGCACTCATATCCTAGAAGAGCATCGCTAGCGTGTCTGCTGAGAAGCAGACCCACGCCTTGGTGATGCTTATTGTCGTCCCTCCCTGA
Organism: Ryuthela nishihirai; assembly: GCA_038380435.1. Classification (NCBI taxonomy): domain Eukaryota; kingdom Metazoa; phylum Arthropoda; class Arachnida; order Araneae; family Heptathelidae; genus Ryuthela; species Ryuthela nishihirai. The sequence continues at coordinate 8,699,770 of JAWZYU010000017.1, forward strand.
AGAGAGAAATTTAAGATTATTTTTAAGAATCTGACCTTTATCTGTCCATCTGGTCTCTTGCAAGCCGAGAATATCTAAATTATAACGGTGGAATTCTTGTGTGAGGACATCAAGAGAAAAAGCTCTGTGCAGAGTCCTCACATTCCAACTACCTATGGAGAGAAAATGGTTAGTGGGATGTTTAAAGAAACTATGTTTAGTGAGAGAGGGAATGCCGACAATATCAAACAGCCCCCTAATCGCAGACATGGGGCAAAGACCCGTTCCCCCACTACTAAAGGCTGAAGCCATCTACAATGGAAGACTTCCTCCAATGTAGAATTTGACGATGCCAATAGAAGCAAAGAGTTCAGGTGCCTGCGATGACTTCTGCTCAGGATTATCCACCAGCTGATAAACATATCCTGTGAATCTATTCACTTGGTGCTGTCAACCCAGAAACAAACAGAAAACACAGCAGAAGATTTTCCCTCCACAGAAGTCCACCAGTGCAGCAAAATCAGGATCCATAATCAAGCTCAGAGCCATATATCTGTCCAGTCCAGTAGGTTTATATGGTCAGCACCAGGACCCTGTGTGGTTGACCACTCCTCAGCAGGGCAATTACACATAGCTTTAAAATGCAAAAATAGTGTTCACCAAATTTGTCAAATTATTGTATTTACAATTAGGTCATGCGACTTTATATTAAAATCATCTGCACCTGACATCAAACTAGAAAGATTTCCAACAAGTACATCAGCCTTAAATACTTACATTTTCAAAATAACATAATCACCAACTGATACATTGTAATACCTGTAAAATTAAAGAAACAATAATCCATGCTCTTTTGAAATGCAAATAATTATTCAGTTGCACACACAAAATATTTTAAAGCACTAAATCAAAAATGACAAATGACTGAGTTCACATAAAAAATGTCTGAGAAAGCTCTTTTATTTACTCAGCCAATCTGACTTTATCCATAGTCACAGTCAATCCCATCTTCTGTACATAAAAATGCTTTCTACTAAGTGTCTCATTTCATTTCAGGTTTGATCTTGTGAGCTTGCTGGCATGATGTGGTCCATTCCAAGCCATCCAATGGAGCTCAACATTTCTCACAGGTTCACTTCATCCATTAATTCATCCCTCATATTGCTAAGAGCAACATGGATAGGAGGGGGAGGAGTTGGAAGCGGTAGGGGCTTCTGCCTTGGCCTTAAATTGGGCCTTTCTCTCCTCCATTGTCCAAAAAATTTGCTTCTCCCTAGTTACCATAGGCAGTATCACTGCAACTAATTTTTTTTAATGGTAAATGGGATATATTTCCACATGTAACTAAAGGATTCTGAAGCCAGTGTTTCTGCTGGATGTGGGAATTATGCCCAAACAAGTCAGACAAGTATTGAATCATGAAGTATTTCTTATCCCAGAAAACTTTCATTGAGTATTATATTTCTTTTGATACAATTATCCATATGAATTTTTACATTAGGTACGTTTTTATTGACTCTTGTTGCACTTTTTCTACTAGTCCTGAATTTATTAACATCTTTTTACTTTCAGATTGGAATTATTACAGTCTTTTTGCATTATTAAGTAAAATTAAAGTCGCATTATTATTTCATCAAAATATGCTATAGCTTTTTTTAATAATTATGGATTTTGTGTTTGACTAACTTTTGAATACTGTTTTAGAAAATTTAGAAAGAGTAGCTACTTTTTTTCTTTCATTTCTAGAGACTATGAACATTAAAGTATATTAATTTAATTTCTAATTTTTTATGATAAAAAATTTTTACCAGTCCTAATAACCACAGAAAAATAGCAAATTAGTGAAATGGATTAGTTTATCTTTCCTGTTACTTCATTGATAACTTTGGCTTGATCAAATGAAAATATGGTTATAATTACACTAGTATTCATTTTGTTGGCAAAGAGTAGCAGTACAGACTACACATACTTACAACTTCTTCAATGAGAGACCAATCTACTAAAATATCAGGATTCATATAATGTACTGTATAATCTCCATCATCTCTTGCAACAAACTGGCAACTGAAAACGGTTTGTAAATAAATATTGTGTTACATCCATAATGAAGTTACATACAGCTAAGACAAAACAATTAACATTTTAGTACATTAAAAAATTTTAATATCAATATTCTAAAACAATAGCCTTACAAATTAAACTTTAACATGTAACATTTAAACAGGCAACACAATGTGAGACAAATTCAGTACTACATGATAAAGAAACAAACTTCATTGTTCAAAAATAGATATGACAGTTTTAAATTTGTATATATTAGTTGTTGAAAATCAAAAATGGACAAATTGCTAGTGAAACATTCAACCGCAATAAATTTGTTAAAAACAACTTTACTTAATCAAAATATGCATCAACAGATTCAATACACTTCTGTCACTACAAAACAAGTGCATTTATGCCATTGGGGGAAAAAATCTGAGTTCCTGGAAGTGACGAATTATTTAAAAGCATTCTAAACTGTTGTCTCATTGCTAAATGCTTTCAACATATAAATGGTCAAGATGCTTCAAGAAATGGTAATTAGTTGGCGATAGGTCTGATGAATATGCAGGGTGAGCAAGTCTCATACTGTAATGGACAGAGTTCCCAGACTGTTATTTGTGAGATGTGAGGTCAAGTATTATCATGGAGCAGCAGGATGCCATGGCTATTGACCAATGCAAGCTGCCTTGCATAATTTGTCATGCATCTTTTGGAGTTCTGCACAATGTTTCTCTGCATTTATTGTTTCACCGAATTTTAGGAATGAATAATGGAAAACACCAGCTGCAAACCATCACCATAACCTTCTTGAAGGGTGAAGATTAAGCTTGGGTATATGGTGGGTGCTTTGTGACATCCAGCCATTGCACAGAATATTGATGATTGTCACAGAGAATCCATTTTTCATTGCACATTACTCTATGCAAAAACAGATCCCTTCAGTTTCATGTGCTTTGCAAGTGTCTGTTAATTCATGCAGAACCCCCTTATCCAACTTTTTCACTTTCCCAATGGCTTCCAGGTGCTGGGAAACTGTTGAATAATATAGCCAAATTTTCCTGTGATGTCTCAAACAGTTTGGTATGTGTCAGATCTAATTAAAGCCTTCAATCCCTCGTTATCAATCGCTTTTTCAGGTGAACCATATGGCTGATTCTGAAGGCTGGTCGAATTTTTTCAAACCAACATCACGTTGTCCATTCGCTAGCTGTGTCTTCTCCAAATGCTGCACTGATGTTGCAAGTTGCTTCTACAGCATTGGTCCCAGTTTAAACTCATAAGAAAAGAACACAAATTTGACTCTGATCCATTCACTTTAAGCTCTTACAATCCATTTCCCACAAAATCTCCTGGGCAAAATGCCTACCGTTCATCATAAGCAGGCTTCATGATTTAATATAACCATTACAAGCACCATCTGATAACATTATCAGTCCTCAAAGCATCAAAAACTTCACACATCTGCGAAATTGACTATTTGATATCCAACAACCTAAATAAACATTGTAAAAAAATATATTTAATTTTATTTGTTACTACTAATAAAATGGCTGCTGCATTAATGTATGGGTACAGGCAGAGCTGCCAACCTTGCATGACGAAAATTACGATTTGGGAGAGTGAAAAATTGGAGGAAATCAGAGCAGGGCAGTTCTGCAATTTACAGTGTTCAGGCACATTTTCATGCAATAATGCATTGCGACTGATGGAACACAACTTCTAGACTCCTAGTGGTGAAGAAAAAATTTAATTTTTCCAGAATTATACCACGTTTCTTAATATTACTTTTGTAAAAAAAAAATGCTAAATATGCAATTTAAACTAATCACAAAAGCATTTCAATATCACATTAGAAAGAATATTCAGCAAAAGTGCTAATCTGGCGATGGCCACATATTTATTTTTTGAAACCGAGTCCTTGGATCGTAATTTTTGATGAATATTCAACTTCTTGGAAAGTTCTACAAATAATAACCTAAACAATCATATTATTAGCAGTAAAGAAGCCATACAATGAGAATACAATGAGTAAAGAATATAATGATAAAAGTTTATTCCTAAGCATAAAAATTTGCTTCCACTAAAATTAATAGTATTTAGACATATTTTCCTAACTGTGCATATAGTTATACGGTGAATATCAGGCTGTACCATCCGGGGCTACTTGTTCCAACAGCCTATTATCACTAACAAACGAACGTTCATTCAGTAATTAAAAAAAAAAACTTGCAAAATAAATTTCATCAGGAATGGCTACCCAAACAAGTGCATACCACTAAACAGCAAATTGCTGTTTTGCAGTCTAAAAAAACACAAGCACAAAATTTCAGATAACCATTTTAACCTAAACATACTGCCAAACAACAAATAACCACTCTGCCCTTTTTACTGACCACAAAGCCTAAAAAAACAAAATTGTAAGCAATTCATCACCAATCCGCAGTAATAAAAAAGCCTCTAAAATCTACCAGCAAACCATGTATTAAGCATAAATAATCCCATAAGAGAAAACAAGCCTATAAAATTAGCCTATGCATTGTTCGTAAACAATGCACAACCATTCGCTTTATTAAAAAGTACCAGAACAAGATAATCTCATCAGAGACAACTATTTTAATAGGAGTTTTTTTAACTCGCACTTATTTTAGAGAGGATTTAAAACATTGCTAAAGATTAATCAAATATCATAAATCATCTGCAACTTTCAGTACTTATCCGAAGCAAAATTTATACCTTTATGCTACATATAAATAAAAATAAATACCCCCTCAAGCAGCTGCTTGCCACAGAGGTCTGACAGGAGCCTGTCAGTTTATATGCCATAGTAGAAGGTCTGAGAGGATGGCAGGCCCTCAGCAGAAAAATGACACAAACAGCCATGCCTTACCTGGGGCTCGAACCCAGGTCCCTTAGATCAGTAGCCAAGCGTGCTAACCACTCGGCCATATAAGAATGAAATCCAAATTGCACTTAAAAAATACAATTATATGTTAGTTAAATCTGCATTTATTAGGAAAGTTTAGGTTCTGAAAATAAACTCCTTTTATTCACTTTAGAAGGTGCAAAAAAAAGAACCAGAGGCAGCACAAAACATACTAACAAAATAAATCATTCTAGACGATAAAAAGCTATCATACTATATAATTCACTTATTTTTTTTAATCCTACTAAAAACAATTGTTAGGGTTTTTAACCTTACTTTACACACCTTAAGGAGGTTAGTCACTCGTGACACCATCTAGTGAGCTGAGAGCTGTAAACTGCTGGGTTACTGTCAAAACAGACTTTCACAAGACCCATTAAGTTGCAATGTCAATCACAGCCCACAGATAGGGAAGTTCTCTAATCTGTATTATTACCTTCACTCTAAAGTTTCAAATTCTAAGTAATCTAATTAACGTTCGGTTGGCCAGTCGGGAGAGTTAGATATAGGTTCAATAAACACACATTTAGGCACACTCTACGACTTTCAACCCTGTAAAAGAATTTAGATGTGGACTTTGCCATATGTTCTGTCTGGAAATAATCATCTGCAGTGCTATAGATTTTCTCTTGTTGGTACACAGATGTGGCCCCAAGCAAGCACAGATTAAAAAGTGGAGACACAGCTGCACCTTTAGTACAGTAAAGAGTTAAATCAGAAAGAATTCTTCCCTTTCATTCATTCCCTTTCTTCCTTTTCATTAACATTAATCTAAAAGGGTAAAAATACTGTACAATTTGGAAGCAGATTTTCGTAAGTGCAAAACTGAAAAAACCCTAAAAATCATATTTTCAAAGACAAAATCAGGTTTTTGGATTTTAAACCAAAAATCGGAGTAGTTGGCAGCTTTGGGTACAGGTTAAGATACCCTGCCATCTGTACACAGATTATCAATAAGTTGTGATATCCAGTATTCTGATCTACTTATCACACTAGCAGAATTACAATAATTTCTAAACTTTTAATGTAAGATACTGATTTTTTGCTTCCACATGTTGTGTCATCCAGGAACTATGCTCATCCTTTTCAGGTGACTGCTGATGATGCAAAGAACCAGCCAGGTCTGGTGCCTAATGTCTGTCCCCACCTTCTTGTGGTGCTGGCTGTTAATACCTTTCGAAACAGATGTTCTCTTTTGGAAGCGGACAGAAGGGGAGGGCTGCCAGCTCAGTGTAGCCTACTGATCTGATCATCTATGACAACTTTTTTTCTTTTCAACCCTACTGAGGAGTCAACTTCAAAGGATCCTGGTGCTGACCATTTACACCCACTCGACTGGACTGTTTATGGATTTCAGCTTGATTACGGATCCTAGACTTGTTGCAATGGTGTGCTTCTGCTGAGAGAGAATCTACCACTGTGTTTTCTGTTTGCTTGTGGGTTGCCAGCACTAAGTGAACAAAGGCATGGGATATCTTATATCAGCTGGTGAATACTCCTGATCAGAGCTATCGCAGGTACCTGAACCACTTAGCTAGTTTGGCATTGTCAATCCTAAACTGGAGTAATAATGTGTCTCAGGCTCTTGAAAAAGGTGGTACCTGAAGTTCCTACCAGCATCAGTGACTTCAGCCTTTAGTGGAGGAGGGATAGGTCTTTGCCCCATGCCTGCAATCAGGAGGCTGTTTGATATTGTTGGCCGTACCTCTCTCAATAAACCTAGTTTCTTTAAAGCTCCTACTAATCATTTACGCTCTGCAGGAATGTGAGAACATTAAATAAAAAAATAAATAAATACCCCCTCAAGCAGCTGCTTGCCACAGAGGTCTGACAGGAGCCTGTCAGTTTATATGCCACAGTAGAAGATCTGAGAGGATGGCAGGACCTCAGCAGAAAACAACACGAATATCCATGCCTTACCCGGGGCTCGAACATTACATAGAGATTATTCCACAGGAATTCCAGCATTATGGATATATCACACAGGAATTCCAGCATTATAACCTAGATATTCTAGGCTTTCACGAGACCGGGTGGGCAGGCAAAGGTGAGATACTTAAAAATAACTTTAAATTTTCTCTTTTTAGGCAGGGAGGATGGAAAGCATCTCCAAAGTGTAGGTTTGCTTCTCAGCAGACATGCCAGTGATGCTCTTCTAGGATATGACTGCATTAATGAAAGATTTCTTAGAGCAAAATTTAAAACAAAAATTAAAGACTTAAATGTTATCTGTTGTTATGCCTCCACAGAGGACTGATCAGTATGAGAAGGATATGTTTTACAGCCAGCTTCAGGATATTTTAAATTCTGTGAAGGAAGGAGATATTTTTCTTGTGCTAGATGACTTCAATGCTAAAGTTCGTACTGAGTCTGACCTTTGGGCAGGAGTTTTAGCTCCCTTTGGCATTGGTAGTTCCAATGGCAATGGGGACTCTTACAGGTAAGAAATCTTAATGGTTTACAAATAACTAATACATACTACAAACACCGGGACAGTCATAAATATAAGTGGGTTTCACCTGATGGGTTGCACAGGAATATGATAGATTATATTTTAATTAACAGCAAATGGGCCAATTCAGTTAGGAGTACCAGATCATACAGGAGAGCCAAAATTGGGTCTGACCATTACCTGGTCAAACGTGTCTTGCAGCTGAAGCTTAAGAAATGTTGTGCTAAGATTAAGAAAATTACCTTTAACACTAAAGGTCTGAAAGATCCAGATATAGCCAAAGCATGCCGTGATAGGCTACTTAGTCATTATAACAATCATGGGTTGCTTACTGCTGAAGTTGAAAAAAAATGGGATCAGTTTAAACAGACATTTCTTGAAATCAACAGTGCTCTTTTAGGTAAAATTGAATGGAGGAAACAAAATTATTTGAGTGATAAGGATATGGAACTTATTTCCGAAAGAAGGAAGTGCGAAATTAATATGAATCAACAGCCTACTAGTCCTAACATAAGGCATTACAACGAGCTTAATAAACATGCAAAGGATCAGTTAACAGCTGATAAGAATCTTTGGCTTGATAGCCTTGGCTGACAAAGCAGAGGAAGCAGTTAGACAGCACATCAGGGGGTTGTACCAGATTGTTAATGTTTTATGTGGGAAGAAACAGACAGGTACACAGGGATTGAGGGATAAACATGGCAAGGTGGTTAAAGGTGAGGATTCTGTGATGGCTAGATGGGCTGAGCATTTCAGAGATGTTCTAAATAATGTGATTATTTCTACTCCCATTGTTTATAATAAGGATAGATACATTACTGGATTTTATGATGGCCCTATATCACATTCCAATGTCGCATTGGCTATCTCTAAATTAAAACTGCATAAATCCCCAGGGGTGGACGAAATCACCATTGAAATGCTTAGAGCTGGAAAATTTGTGTTGTCACATGGCTGAATGAAATTTTGAATATTTTTTATGATAAATGTGTTGTTCCCAAGGATTTTACTAGAGCTATTATTATCCCTATTTTAAAAAAGGTGATTGCATTTCTTGTGATAATTATAGGGGAATTAGTTTACTCTCTGTTTCAGGTAAAGTTCTTTGCATGATTATACTTAATAGAATTAAGAATTTGGTTGATGGACAACTGCATGATGAACAATGTGGATTCAGAAGTGGTAGGGGACGTATTTGATCAAATATTTTCACTTGAGCAGAATATTGAGAAATTTTTAGAGTTTCAGAAACCTGTGGTTGCTAGCTTTATAGGTTTCAAAACGGCTTTTGATTCTGTTGATTGATATAATTTGTGGTTGATTGTTAGATCTATGGAATACATGATAAGGTAGGTAGTGTAATGAAAGCTCTCTATAATAATACCGAATCATGTGTGAGAGTTGATACGTCTTGCAGCGATTGGTTTAGCATTGCTAGTGGAGTTAGACAAGAGTGCATTTTGTCTCCTTTTATCTTTAGTTTTGTTATTGATTATGTAATGCAAAATTCTTTGCAAGGGAAAGATTTTGGCCTTAAATTGTATAGAGATTTCAAAATTTCTGATTTAGATTATGCAGATGATTTGGCCCTGTCGGCTACTGATGTTGATGAGATGAGTTTGTTGATTAGGGCTGTTGATGAGACTAGTAATAGAACAGGTTTGGTGATAAACAGAGAAAAACTAAAGTGATGAAAATTGGTCAGGCAGATGGTGCTTCAGTTGCTTTGAATGGCTGTACTATTGAGCAAGTGTTACAGTTTAATTATCTTAGTTTGCTTACTACTGAAGTTGAGGAAGTATGAGACCGTTTTAAACCGGCTTTTCTTGAAACTAAAAGTACTCTTTTATGGAAAAAGAAGCAGAGGCAGCAAAATTATTCAAGTGATAAGGCACTTGGGCTTATTTTAGAAAGAAAGAACTGCAGGACTGTTCTTAATCAATGCCCTACTAGTCCCAACAGGATGTGTTACAAAACACTTAATAAACATCTAATGGATCAGTTAGCAGCTGATAGAATCTTTCACTTCATGACTTGGCTAACAAAGCCAAGGAAGCAGCTAGACAGCTTAACAGCAGAGAGCTGTACAAGATAATTAATGCTTTATATGGAAAAAAATGAGGCACACAGGGATTGAAAGATAAACAAGGTAAAGCTATTGAAGGTGAGGATTCTTTCATGGCTAAATGGGCTGAGTATTTCAGAGATGCTATAAACAATGTGGTTAGTTCTACTCCCATTGTTTGCAATGATGATAGATGCATTATTAGGTTTCATGTTGACCTTATATCACAGTCTGAAGTTATTTTGACTATTTCTAAACTTCAAATACATAAATCTCCAAGAGTAGATGAAATTACTTTTGAATGCTTAGAGCTGGGAATGTTTCAGTTACCACATCGATGACTGAAACTTTGAATATCTTTTATGATAAAGGATATTACCAGAGCAATTTTATCCCTATTTTTAAAAAAGGTGATTGCAGTTCTTGTGATAACTATAGAGGTATCAGTTTACTTTTTCCTCCAGGTAAAGTTCTTTGCATGATTGTGCTTAATAGAATTAAGAATCTGATTGAGGGATGACAACATGATGAGCAGTGTGGATTCAGAGGTGTTAGGGGATGTATAGATCAGATTTTTCCATCATCATCATCATCATCCTCAAGCAGCCAAGGGCTACCGAGTTCCAACCAGATTGTGCAATTTACTTCTCCAAACATATCTATCTTGAGTTACAACTGCTGCATCTGGCCACTGTACATCAATTCTAACAAGGTCCTGTTTGACATTATGTGCCCACTGCATCCTAGAACTCCCCCTCTTTCTCAGGCCTTTAAAGCACGTTATTCATAACCCTATTCCCTAGCAGATTTTTTTGCTTAGGCAAATTCTTCAGAAATGCTAAGAATTTCAGAAACTTTTGGTTACCGGCCCTGTAGATTTCAAAAAGGCTTTTGACTCTCTTGATTGTAATAATTTGTGGTTGACTGTCAGATCATATGACATACCTGACAAGTTAATTAATACAATAAAAGCTCTGTATAATAACACCAAGTCATGTGTGAGATTTGGTAAAACTTGTAGCAATTGGTTTAGCACTTGCTTCTGGTGTTCAACAAGGATGCATTTTGCCTCCTTTCCTCTTTAGTTGGGGGCGGGGGTGGCTCAGTCAGTAGCGCGCCAGGCTCATAATCTGTAGTTCCCAGGTTCGAGTCCCAGCTGAGTCAGCTTTGAGATTTATCTCCGCAAAATTCCCCGCCCTGCCCACAGTCAGTAGGGGACACCGATGGGCTTGGAAAGTCTGCCGTCCGTCGGATGGAACATTAAGCCGTGGCCCCGTGTGCGGGAGAGCCATACCCTGTGCACGTTAAAGAACACGCTGGATGGCCTTGACGGGAGGCTACTATCTGTCTCCCAACAGCTGTTCCAGTGGGTCCCCTCCCCCAACCTTCTCTGAGCCTTCGGGGTCCATGTGACCTGGCCATTTAGCCCATGGTGTGCAAATAAGTGCTGCTCAGAGGTAAAACAACCCAACCCAAATACTCTTTAGTTTGGTTAATAATTATGTTATGCTAATCATGTTATGCAAAATTCACTGCAAAGATTTTAGGTTTAAATAGTATAGAGATTTATCTTATAATTTGGCCCTTTTGGCAAATGATGTTGATGAGATGAACTCTTTCTTTAGAGCTGTTGATGAGACTGATAGTAGCGTATGTTTGGTGATAAAGAGAGAGAAAACTAAAGTGATGAAAATTGGTCAGGCAGGCTGTGATTCAGTTAATCTGAATGGTTGCAGTCTTGAGCAGGTGTCACAGTTTAATTATCTTGGGAGCTATGTAACAGATACTGCTGATGTGCAGCATGAGATAAACAGATGAATAGGGATTGCTGCTGAGACTTTTAAGACTCTAGGGAGAGTGCGGAGAAATAGGCACATACACCTAAAGACTAAAATTAGACTGGATCTCTCTAGGGCAAGTTATGGTAGTTACTTCAAAGACAGCACCACCAACACACTATCAGCTAAACATCACAGAACAACTTATATCAAAATAGAAATCAATGCTGCAATGGCAAGATATATCAACCCTCATCCCTGTCATGGAAGTTTCTACTTGATGAGCAGGAAGCAAAATATAAGATACCCCCAAAATCTAGCAACAGCAGTTAAAGCTCTCTGCTTTGAAGTATAATAATGCCAACATACAGACAGCAGCCCCACCTCACCACAAAGTAATGAAATCTCCCTAAATAGCATTAACATGACAGCAAAAAGAAGAAATACATACATGGCAGTGATATAGTTCCCTACAACTACAACTGCCAAGCAGTTGGTCAAAACCAGTCAAGCACACTAAGGAATATTGCAAATAAAAAAAACTAGTTTAGAAAAGCACTGCAAACTTTAACAGTAAACTTTAAGCTAGCTAAACTTTTATATAATAGTAAAAACAGAAAACTGGTGTGTGCTTTCAAAAAAACTGCATTGTGCATAACAAAACATCATAGTCCTCAGACATTTAATAACAAATAATAAAAATGGAAGTTTCAATCACACAAATGGACTTTCTGAGTAAGTGAACCTATACTACACAATGAATCAAGAACTAAAAGTGCTGTGATAAATGTGAAAACAAGGAATCTCCCTGAAAACAAGGACCAAACAACTCTACTCTGAAGAACTGGATTTTGACAATATTCTAAAACAGTGTCTAAAGGGTATTTATAGCCATGTATTTAGCCAATGCAGATGTTTACCTATGAACTGCCCCCATAGCTTTAATAGTGCATTATCACTAAATCTGTCTAAATACTAGGAAACTGATTGATTACCTACTCAACAAAAGTTGCTGGCACCCTATCTTCCTTTTATAAATGAACATGAATTCGGTGACTGATTGCATAATCTGTATGCTTTAATTTATATTTTTTATTGTGTACATAAAGAATATTAGGTATCTTTAAAATTTTTGTATTTTATATTTTTTTGTGTCACTAAAAATCCTATCTTCAGAAACTTTCATTTGACATAAGATTTGTAAACATCTATTCACTTTTCCTCACCCTTTTCTGGGGGGAACAAGGTGTCATGATTTGAGGTAGCATGACACTGAAGGTGTCACTGGTTTTAATTTGATATAACTGACTCATTGGGGTCAAATCCCGCCCACCCCAACTTTTTTGTCCTTTTGGGAAATAAAAGGGAGGGGCAAAATCGGAAGTATCATACAACAGTCCTCACATGAGAATGCTGTAAACATCTAACTTGTAACTGTGGGCCTTGCATTTAGAAGTTGTAGAACCATTTTGTATTTTTCTTTTTTAGGGGGATAGAAAGCATAAGGAGCAAATTTATATAATCCATAACAATACTCCTATGTCACAAACTTTCATTTAACACAGAGCTAGTTAACTTCTGCTTTCATGTTCAAAGAGTATAATAGAACAATTTGTCACACATTTACCCATTTTATGCAGGAATTTTTTTCACAGCTTGCGACACTCCCCATAAGCTTTTATTTGACACATAACTCTTTACTGAAGGCTCTTGCATTCCAAAGATACAGTAAAACTCACGGGAAAAGAGTGAAAAGTCGCACTTAGTGGAAAAAAGACAGAACTGGTGTTAAGTTCAATGGTTAGAACTCTGGCATGTTTCTGGAGATGCAGGTTTGAGTTCTGTTTGTTGACGAAATTTTTGCCATGAAACATTTAATGATTTATAGACATTAAAAAGTCAACAGGTAACTCTGCAATTGTCATTTATTGTTAAAATCATTAACAATGCTATTAGCATGAAGCAACTTGATTATTTATTTCCATCTTACTCAGCACAATAAAAAATAGTTGCCACTCAAGATCATAGATGGTACCAAGTGTAGGCACCAAAAATCACAGGAAAAGAGTAAAAGTCATACTCAGTGGAAAAAAAGACAGTTGACATTAGTTCAATGGTTAGAATATTCTGGCATGTTTCTAGAGAAATAAGGTTCGAGTCCCATATGTCGGCAAATTTTTTTCCACGAAACATTTATTAATTTATAGAGGTTGAAAAGTCAACACATAACTCTGTGATTGTCATTTATTGTTAGAAACAATTGTTTTACATTTACCTTCTTCAGGAGAAGAAAGCATGGGACTTAATTTTTTTTATTGCCTATGAGGGCTCTGCTGTTCAAAAGATATGATGGAACAATTGTCTTGACAAACCACAAATCAGCCAAAAAGATAATTTAAAAGGAAGCTAGGGAGATCAGCTGTCTGATATTAGACTGAACATATTTTTTGAAAAACTTTAAATACACTTACTTTGCTTGCAGAAACAGTTCCTTATTATATTTGGGCAATTTTATTTTTGAATGTAGTCTTCCTCCAACACAGTCCCTACTCTCTATAGGAGTTAGAGTAAAGTTCAATAAGTGATTCAAATTAATTTTCTTACATCCTTGTTTTATACATGATGGACCACCAGAATCAACCTGTACTACCTAGAAAATATAGACTCTTTTACATTAATACATGAATTTTAAAATGGCTTAAAATGCACTTAAAAAAACAGTAGTTACTTAACTTAAATCTATCTTATACATAGTCAGTATAATTACCAAATCTTTTTGTACCCTATACGAACAAATGTACATTACTGGAGGCCAAAAACAATTGTTTGTCATTAACAGTGGTTGAAGCTGCAATTAAGTCTCAATCTCACAATCTTTCTATGGCTTATTACACTCAAAGCCTCTTACTAGACCTACAGGGAAAAACAAATGTTTGAAGAGTACTTTTTAACAACCATTACAATTTCAAATATATTTATGGAGGTGGTTATAAAACCTTTCTGAAACTAGTTGCATTGACATATAGTTTCATTTGTTGTTTATATAAAAAAAATATGAAATATTTTTTATTAAATTATGAGAAAACAGGAACTTAAAAATTACATTTAAAGCCATCATTAACGTTTTAGTCACTAGATTATAACTAGACTCGTGCAGATGCGCTCTTAGCAAATAAAATTCAATGTTCACAGAGAGCATATACAATTGCATGTAAAATAACTGATGTTAACATGGGTAGTGGATAAAATCACAGATTTCATGATATGCTGGAACATGAGTACACATTATCGCATTATTGATGGCTTAGCACCTAATGTCCAACCCCGCCTTCTCGTGGTGCGGACCGTTAGTAACTTTCAAAAGAGATACTCTCTTGTGGAAGTGAACGGAAGGGGAGGGCTGCCAGATTAGTGTGGCCTACTGATCTGGACAACTATGGCTACTTTTCTTTTTTTCTACCCTGCTGAGGAGTGGTCAACCACACAGGGTCCTGGTGCTGACCATATAAACCTACTGGACTGGACAGATATATGGCTCTGAGCTTGATTATGGATCCTGATTTTGCTGCACTGGTGGGCTTTTGTGGAGGGAAAATCTTCCACTGTGTTTCCTTTTTGTTTGTGGGTTGACAGCCCCAAGTGAATAGATTCACAGGATATGTTTATCAGCTGGTGGATAATCCTGAGCAGAAGTCATCGCAGGCACCTGAACTCTTTGCTTCTATTGGCATCGTCAAATTCTACATTGGAGGAAGTCTTCCATTGTAGATGGCTTCAGCCTTTAGTAGTGGGGGAACGGGTCTTTGCCCCATGTCTGCGATTAGGGGGCTGTTTGATATTGTCGGCATTCCCTCTCTCACTAAACATAGTTTCTTTAAACATCCCACTAACCATTTTCTCTCCATAGGTAGTTGGAATGTGAGGACTCTGCACAGAGCTTTTTCTCTTGATGTCCTCACACAAGAATTCCACCGTTATAATTTAGATATTCTCGGCTTGCAAGAGACCAGATGGTCAGATAAAGGTCAGATTCTTAAAAATAATCTTAAATTTCTCTTTTCAGGGAGGGACGACAATAAGCATCACCAAGGCGTGGGTCTGCTTCTCAGCAGACACGCTAGCGATGCTCTTCTAGGATATGAGTGCATTAATGAAAGGTTTCTTACAGCAAAATTTCAGACAAGCGTTAAAGACTTGAATGTTATCTGCTGTTATGCCCCCACTGAGGATGCCGATGAGGATGAGAAGGATAGGTTTTATGAACAACTTCAGGATATTTTGAATTCTGTCAAGAAAGGAGATATTACCCTTGTTCTTGGTGACTTCAATGCCAAAGTTGGTACTGACTCTGACCTTTGGGGAGGAGTAATAGGCTCTTTTGGTATTGGTAGCTGCAATGGCAATGTCTCCTACAGGTAAGTAAACTCAATGGATTCAGAATAACTAACACTTATTACAAACACCGCGACATACATAAGTACACATGGGTTTCACCTGATGGGCTGCATAAGAATAAGGTTGATTACATATTAATTAACAGCAAATGGGCTAGTTCTGTTAGGAATACCAGGGCACATAGGGGAGCTGAAATTGGATCTGACCATTACCTTGTTAAAAGTGTGTTGCAACTTAAACTTAAAAAGTGTTGTGCTAGGGTTAAAAAATTTACTTTTAAAAACTGAAGCTCTGAAAGATCCAGTTATAGCGAAAGCTTACCATGATAGGTTACTTAGTCATTATGACAGTCATGGTTTGCTTACTACTGAAGTTGAGGAAGAATGGGATCATTTTAAACAGGCTTTTTTGGACACTAACAGTACTCTTTTAGGAAAAAAGGAGCAGAAGAGGCAAAATTATCTGAGTGATAAGGCACTTGAGCTTATTTCGGAAAGAAAGAACTGCAGGAATGCCCTTAATCAATACCCTACTAGTCCTAATAGAAAGCATTACAGAGACCTTAATAAACTTGTAAAGGATCAGTTAGCTGCTGATAAGAATCTTTGGCTTGATGGTTTGGCTGACAAAGCTGAGGAAGCAGTTAGACAGCACAACAGCAGAGAGCTGTACCAGATAGTTAATGTTTTGTGTGGTAGAAAACGGACAGGCATACAAGGATTGAAGGATAAACAAGGTAAGGTTATAGAAGGGGAGGGTTCTGTCATGGCTAGGTGGGCTGAGCATTTCAGTGATGTTCTAAACAATGTAGTTAGTTTTACTCCCATTGTTTGCAATGATGATAGATGCATTGGTGGCTTTAATGTTGGCCCTATAACACAATCTGAAGTTATTTTGGCTGTTTCTAAACTTAAACTTCATAAATCCCCAGGGTAGATGAAATTACTACGGAAATGCTTAGAGCTGGGAATGTTTTGGTTACCACTTGGATGACTGAAATTCTGAATATCTTTTATGATAAAGGCATGGTTTCTAAGGATTTTACCAGAGCTATTGTTATCCCTATTTTCAAAAAAGGTGATCGCAGTTCTTGTGATAACTATAGGGGTATCAGCCTACTCTCTGTTCCAGGTAAAGTTCTTTCCATGATTGTGCTCAATAGAATTAAGAATCTGGTTGACAGTCAATTGCGTGATGAGCAATGTGGATTCAGAAGTGGTAGGGGATGTGTGGATCAGATATTTTCACTTAGGCAGATTCTTGAGAAATGTTTAGAGTTTCAGAAACCTTTGGTTGCTAGCTTTGTTGATTTCAAAAAGGCTTTCGACTCTGTTGATCGTCATAATTTGTGGTTGATTGTGAAATCATATGGTATACCTGACAAGTTAGTTAACATAATGAAAGCTATCTATAATAACCCTGAGTCGTGTGTGAGAGTTGGTAAGGCTTGTAGCAATTGGTTTAGCATTACTTCTGGTGTTCGACAAGGGTGCATTTTGTCTCCTTTTCTCTTTAGCTTGGTTATTGATTATGTTATGCGAAATTCACTTCAAGGGAAAGATTTTGGCCTTAAATGGGCTGGAGATACGAAAATTTCTGATTTAGAATATGCTGATGATTTAGCCCTTTTGGCAAATGATGTTGATGAGATGAACTCTTTCATTCGAGCTGTTGATGAGACTGGTAGTAGAGTAGGTTTGGTTATAAACAGAGAGAAAACTAAAGTGATGAAAATTGGTCAGGCAGGCTGTGATTCAGTTAATCTGAATGGTTGCAGTCTTGAGCAGGTGTCACAGTTTAATTATCTTGGGAGCTATGTAACAGATAATGGTGATGTGCGGCATGAGATTAACAGACGAATAGGGATTGCTGCTGGGACTTTTAAGAACCTATGGAGAGTGTGGAGAAATAGGCGTATACACCTAAAGACTAAAATTAGACTGTATAATAGTTTGGTGCTTTCTAGGGTTAGTTATGGTAGTGAAACTTGCACACTTTGTAAACAAGATAACAGGAAACTAGATGCTTTTGATTCCAGATGCTTACGCAGTATCTTGGGCATTAGGTGGTTCAACTTTGTAACTAATGATGAGATTAGGCAAAGGAGTTTGCAACCTCCTTTAAGCAGCATATTGTGCAGAGAGAGACTCCGTTGGTTTGGCCATGTTTCCCGTATGAATAATTATAGATTGGCGAATAGGGTTATGAACAGTGTGCCTAAAGGCCTCAGAAAGAAGGGGAGACCTAGGATGCGGTGGGCAGACAATGTCAAACAGGACCTTGTTAGAATTGGTGTGCAGTGGCCAGATGCAGTAGATGTAGCTCAGGATAGACTTGCTTGGAGAACTAAATTGCACGGTCTGGTTGGACCTCCGTAGCCCATGGCTGCTTGAGGATGACGATGATGATGATGAATGTGACAAGAAAATATATGAGATCACGGAGAAAAAACAACATGATATACACCTAATAAAAAAAAAAACCCCAATGAATTGCAATAAATCAACAAATTAAAAAAAAACTAATATTCTGTGAAAGAAGCAACCTTTTGCAGACAAAGAATATAAGGTGACAAAATTACTGGAGTGTTGTGTAGAAAACTGGAATTAAACCTGAAAATTTCAGTTGTGGGATCACAAAGTTTGCATAGTATAATGCAAAGGGGAGTTACTGGGTAATAAAAAGGAATGTTGTGATGTTCCACCCATTCCCTTTTACTTAATCAGTTTTACTTTATTTACATTACATTTATCATTTTGGGGCTTTTATTCTTCAGCTGAACTTATCACTTTTCCCTCTTCTGATCAGCTAAAGGAGTTGTGCATGCGCAACTCCGACTTTTGACTGCTGCTAATGTGTGTATTAAAGGCTCCCTCTTGTATCATAAATAGCTAGCACAATCATCAAATTATGCAAATGTTTTTCTCAGCATGCAATACACGTGTCAGTTACAAGCCGCATGTATATTAAATGATGTTAGGTCACAGAGTTGGTAAAGTAAGACAGTAATAAAAGTCAGTAATGAGATAGTAGGAAGGAAGTTAGTAGAGATGGAGCTTTTAGTTGCTCAGACTTTTGTATTCATCAGTTTATTTGGTAAGTCTTGAATTTTTTGGAAATAAACTTTGTTATATGAAATATTTTGACTGCTATTTTTTCACTTGAGCAACAATAATTGATTTTTATTTAGATTTAACTTCAATAATTTGACAATCGTTTGATTTCTTACTCAATAAGTAACGTCCATATACTTAACGAACCATCATTTAACTTTATTTTGCAAGTTAATATTGCCTAGCGCCCGATATGCTATCTGGAGGTTTAGTTTAATTTGGATTAGTCAAAAGGTCCAAAGAGAAGTTTAACAATTTTTTGGAGTGATACACCAGTTTCAACTAATTTATAGCTTGCTGAAAGAATATCCTGTTGATATTTACCGAGACAGCAATTGTTAGCATCTGCAGATCTGCAGTCTGTAGAAGTTGGCTTCTGCAGGTCGTCAAACACGCTCACTTCAATCCATTTACAGGATAATCACTTTCTGTTAACTTTATCATACATCATAACATTTACTTAATAGATAATAACATCATCCACATTTTCTATCTGTGATGCTAGCTGACACTGTGTGAATTACTCAGCCAGATGATGATGGCCGATTTCCCAACTGCTTATGTTATATTAACAGTTAGATGTACACTTCAACTCAAAACTTTTAAAAGTCTAAAAGATAAGCTTAAAATTTTAAAAGGAAAGTTTTATTTTTACCTATCTTCCAATTGCTTTTCGCTTTACACGTCTGTTTGTCCATTTGTGGATTTGTCGAAACAGTTGTACCACATCTTTTGAATACAACGGGTTAACTTAATGATTTATGTATCAAATGAAAGCTTATGACACGGATGAGTGGCATAGGCTATAAAAAATTTACTTCCCATGCTTTCTTTCCCCCTAAACATGGAGAAATATGAAAACAATTTTTCCCCTATATCTCCAGAAAGGCAATTAAATTAACAAGCTGTGTCAAATCAAAGCTTGTGACATGGGAAATGTTACAAGTTAAAAACTTTCCACTGCCCTTCCCTGCCCCCCTAAGCAGTGGAAATATGAAAATGTTTGTTTTGCTATATCTTCAAAATGCAACTGCCGAAAGTAACAAGCTATACATCAAATGAGAGTTTATGACATGGAAATGTTACAGATGAAAAAATATCAACCATATCCTGCTACGCCCCCCACCCCCTCCTACAAAAGGAAAAATATACGAAAACAATTATTCCACTATATCTTCCAAATATGAAGGCCTACAATTACAAGTTCAAATTTTGTCCTCCACCATTCTTTGCCCTCCTAAGAGTGCATTTTCAGGGGGAAGGGTTGGTTGCTTGTTTTACATCTTAGCAGCACTTTTTTTGCACGCAGTGGGCTAAATGGCCAGGTCACAAGGCTCAGAGAACAAGGCCCAAAGGCTCAGAGAAGGTTGGGGGAGGGGACCCACTGCAACAGCTGTTGGGAGACAGATGGTAGTCTCCCGTCAAGGCCATCCAGCATGTTCTTTAACGTGAACAGGTTATGGCTCTCTGGCAAACACGGGGCCACAGCTTTACATCCCATCCGACAGACAGCAGTCTTTCCAAGCCCATCGGTGTCCCCTACTGACCATTGGCAGGGCAGGGAGTTTTGCGGAGATAAATCTCAACACTGATCCAGCTGAGACTCGATCCTGGGAATTGCAGATTACGAGCCTGGGCGCTACCGACTGGGCCACCCCTGCCACCAGGGGGAGGGGGGTGACTTCATCGAGTTATATCTTAAACTGAAGCTTGTGATGTCTCCAATGTCACAGGCTACCTTAAACAGGACTCCAAAAGCAGGGGAAAAGAAAATATAGCTGATTTTTGAGTCCTATTTTAAACGACAGCTTCTAAAGTGTTTTTAGTAACAGAAAAAAATGTAAATAAAGTTAAAAATACCTATCTTTTCATATGCACTCTATAGGGCAGAAAATAAAACTAAACGATATCAATGGTGCATTCAGTCACTGAATTTACATTCACCTCAAAGGAAGATAGGGTGCCAGCAATCTTTTTCAGTAAGTAAAATGACACCCTATCTTCCTTTGAAGTGAATACAAACTCAGGGACTGATTATACCATCGATATGCTTCAGTTTTATTTTCTACTTTTTAGAGTGCATATGGAAAGATAGGTATTTTTTTAAATTTTTAATTTATTTATAGTTTTTAAACTTTTTTTTTTTTAGAATTTTAATGTAAGCAGTTAGGAACTTGGTCAACATCATTCAGCAGACATGGTGTCAGCTTGCACCATAGACAGAAAATGTGGATATTATTACATATTAAGTAAATGTTATGATGTACGATAACAGTAAGTGATTATCCTGTAAATGGACTGAAGTAAGCCCATTTGACGACCTGCAGAGGCCAACTTTTACAGACGCTAACAACTGCTGTCTCGATAAATATCAACATGATGTTCTTTCCACAAGCTATAAATTAGCTGAAATTGGATACCATCTATCAGCATAAATGAACAGACCAACTTCAGTGTTATGCATCAACTCCATAAAGATTGGGTGTACTGACTGACATAAGTTTCTGCTTTATGTAAATATAAGGTAAACAGTATACTTGATTTAGTTGTAAACTAGTAGATAGATCTGTTAGCTGAAACAGTGTATTCAGTACAGAAGATAATGTCTGACATTTATATAACTATATGGTCAGTATTATAACATGTTAAAGCCTTATAACACCGATATATATATATATACACCGATCAGCCAAAACATTAACACTACCTACCCAATATGATGTATGTCCTCCTCTCTCGCCACCAAAAGAGCTCTCACATGATAAGGCACAGATTCAATGAGATATTGGAAGGTGTTACTTGATATTTGGCACCATGACTGCAACAGGAGATCCTGTGGTTCCTGTAAATTATATGGTTGGGGTGATGCTGCTCATACCAGTTTCTCCAACTCAAACCACAAATGCTCAATAGGATACACGTCCAGCGAATTTTGGGGCCATGGCAATAAATGGAATTCCTCATCATGTTCTAGGAACCATTCTTGAACCTTCTTCACAGCATGATATGGGGCATTGTCTTGTTGAAAGATGCCATCTCTGCCAGGGAATATAGTAGATGTAAAGGGGTCTACTTGATCAGCCATGATGTTCAGGTAGATGACAGCTATCAGAGTTTGCTCTACAGGGATAATTGGTCCAGAAGGTTGGGTGAGGGGACCCACTGGAACGACTGTTGGGAGACAGATGGTAGCCTCCCATCAAGGTGATCCAGCGTGCTCGTTAACATGCAAATGTTCCTCAAGAAAATATTGCCCAGATCATCACACTCCCTCCAGCTGCCTGAATCCATCCCACAGTGCATCCAGGTGAGTAGGCTTCCATGGGTAAATGTCATACATGAGCTCGTCTGTCCACATGGTGTAACTGAAAAAGGGATTCGTCTGACCATGTGACCCTCTTCCAGTCTTCTATGGTCCAATGTTGATGATTACGTGCCCACTGCAAGCATTGATGGTGAATGGCTGTGAGCATAGGCACACTAATGGGTCTGCAGCTGCAGAGACCCATATCCAAGAGCTTACGATGAACTGTGTGTTCGGACACATTGGGACATTTACCACAATTGAAATTATGGGTAATGTCAGTCACAGTAGCCCTCCTGTTGCTGTGGACAAGATGAGATAGGGCCGTCCCACACCTTGTCGACAGCTCGAAGTGTCACCTGTTTTGGACTATCTTTGATAGGTACTAACTAATGCATAGCATGAGCAGCCTACCATCGGCACTGTTTCAGAGATGCTCTTACCATGGCATCGTGCCATAACAATCTGGCTTTGTTGAAATCAGATAAATCCTTTGCTTTTCCCATGTTGAGATGAAACAAAATACTGCCTGCGAGAGCTCCGACCCAGGTATTATATATATCATTCGTGACCTTGGCATGTGACACTGATTGGCTGCACAGGTGCTTCTTTATATAATGCAGAGGTGGTTTTAATGTATTGGCTGATCGGTGTATGGTATCTCACTTTTCTATGGCAATGCAAAGTTAACTGAAATATACATATCTGCTGATAGCTTAATCTAATGTTAATATATCTGACTAAAACTTCAACCTCTCATACTGAGTAATATACCCCAATAATTATACAGCGTAAACTGTTGAAAAAGAGTTAAATATTGCATTTTAACAGATTTCAGCTCTCTGTAGTTCCCCAGATACTTGACCGACAGGTCCCAAATTTGGAACAATTTCCCCCATGCAACATTATGTTAGGTTAAAAAATTGCGCCCCAACCTGTAATGAGATGGGGTTTAGAAACTAGAATGGCTTTACAAATTTAGGAGATCTGGCATTAGTGCAGCTGGCATTATTCTGCCACAGCTTTCTCTCCAACAGTTCTTTAACTGTTGGAAAATTTCTTTTTCCACCCAATTCAAAGAAATTTTTCAAACATTAATTTAATATGGATCAATGAAAAAATCACATAAAAAGTAGGCATCATGAAGGCTTTGTTACAAGTGGAAACAAATTTTCTTGCTTCTTTTGTAAAATCTTTAGTGCAAAACTTGCCAAAAATGAAAATATTTTTGCAGATGAATCCATTTTTATGGAAAATACATACAATGACAGTAATTTTTGCTATTAACCTATGTTATTCAAGTTATATTTTGTGCTACTAGATATTAAGGTTATTATTATCAAATATGTTCTAAGTGAAAACAATTGTGCTACTTTTTAACATAATAATCTCGTGGAAAATTAATATTTCAGATTAAATTTTGAAAAGTCCCCAGATTCTTCTCTTTATATCTGGTTAAAAATAATAAAAATAAATAAATACCCCCTCAAGCAGCCGCTTACCCTAATAAAAAGTCAATCCTTCAGATAGAATTTTTAAATGTCTACTGCATCTTTTAATCTGGTCACCCTACTTATAAAACCATTAGAGCAATTTCTTTTATTTGCAAAATGGTGACAGCTATCAGAGTTTGCTCTACAGGAATAACTGGTCCAACCTTGAAGGTAGCTTACATTATCTATGCAGGGCTTTAAATTATAACTACATGAAATGTAACTATTCACCTCATTCCTGTATCTTTCAGAAATGATTCCAGTTCTTGTTCTAGGTCGTTTATCAAATGCTGCTTTGCACTTTTGTGGAGTTGGTTTGCGACATGGTTCTGGATGAGGAGAAGTACTTTCTTTGTATTTTGGTAGACGTTGGCATTTGCTAACATCTAGAAAAAAATTTTGTAATAAAATTAAATCAAATCATTTACTACATCAATGCTTATAGCAACATTGTTTGGTTAAAATATTTCTGAATAACTGCTAAATAGTAAGTTTTCAAAAAAAAACATTACACGCATATACAGTATTGCAAGACATTTTTAAAAGAATACTATAACAGAGAAGAAATATATATATATGCTAAAATGTTATCCTAGTAGGTTCCAGCTCATTTCAGTCACTTTTCATTACTCTTAAATTTCTTTTCTAGACCCAAGCTTGATGTTTGATATTAATACTAATATTCCATATGCAGTGATTTTAGCTGTTGGAGGAATGTTAAATTTAATTCCAATTACCCCTTAACCCTTTCACTACCATACCAGCCCAAAACAACAGATTTTAAATGGGCTCGCCCAACCAATGCTATTCCTTCCTCTTCACTACCTCCTACCTGAAGCTTGGGCCAGTATGGTAGTAAAAAGGTTAACCCTTAAAGTGCTAAGTTTCTTACAATGCATGTAATTATGGCAAAGAATTTTTTTTAAGCAGAAAAAAACTGAACTTTATTCTGCAGTGACAGATACATACAGTATGTGTCAAAAGTCTGGCAACAGTAACATTTTATCCAATCACAATAAAAACTGTGAAGCATATGCAAAATAATGCAATAATCTAAACACCAAATGGTAATTTAGGTTCAAGACTTAAAAGGCATAATGTTCAATGTGGCCACCATGTTTATAACATGCTTGTATGCACCTGTGCCATGCTCCATTGATTGTAATCATAGTTTCTTTGGCAATATTGGCCACTTCCACAATAATGGCATCCTTCAAATTCTGCGCTGAGTGAAAGGGATTCTGTTAAATACTGGATTTCAGATCCAGTTGTGTCATAGTGATGATGAGTGATGATGAGTGAGGTGGTCACTCAATGGGGCCCTCCTTCCAACCCCCTTTGCTGAAATATGATCTAACCCAGGGGTATGAATAACCTGAAATATGATCTAACCCAGGCTTTCAGCATCCTAAAAAATGGATCTTGAAACTTTCTGGTCGAACATTCAACTCTGATAAATTTCTCATGATTTTCATTAAGAAAATGCACTAGAGCAGGTTGGTACTTGAGCGTTTAAAAGCTCTGTGCAATTCAAATACTCTAAATTCACTCCATGTTTGAATAAGTTGGTCAAGAAGGTTCAAATATCACAATACTGAATGGCAGATTTTTTAATAATTCTTTCTAAAAGTTTCATTGTGTACACTTGAATATACCTATTTTAAAATTATGCATTATGGTTTTATTTCTGTTAATAAAATAAGCTACAACTTCCTTTTTACTGTTATGGCTCTTGACTCTGTAAAGATAATTTGCAGCTCTCAAAATTTGTTGGTTTACCTTTTTCTCATTATTTTGGCTCTTGATCTGAAAAAGTTCCTAACCCCTGATCTAACCACTGCTCTCAGAGAAATGTGGTGACCCATCCTGTTGAAAATAAGTGCTAAAGAGGGGAAAATCATGGAAATAAAGAAAAAGAACATTTTCCAAAACCTTCAGGTAGGTCTGTAATTTCATGTTGTCATCAAAGAAGTAATGCCCAATGATTTGATTCTTGTGAATTCCACACCATTCTCAGAACTCCATCCTGTGATCATGTCAGGTTGGGTTGTTTTGCCTCTGAGCAGCACTTTTTTTACACGAGTTAAATGGCCAGGTAACAGGGACCCCGAGGGCTCACAGAAAGTTGGGGGGTAGGAGACCCACTGGACAGCTGTTACAAGATGGATGGTAGCTCCCATCAAGGCCATCCAATGTGTTCTTTAACATGCACAGGGTATGACTCTCCCATATACATGGCTTCATGTCTCATCCAATGGACAGCAGCCTTTCCATGCCTATCAGTGTTCCCTAGTGACAGAGGGAGGGAGTTTTGCAGAGAAATCTCAATGATAGATCAGAGAAATCTCCCAAATAGGACTTGAACCTAGAAACTGCAGATTACAAGTATGGCAGGCTACCGATTGAGCCACCTCTGCCCCCATAATAGTCAGGATGAAGTTGTTACACAAACTGAATCTTGTAAAGATAAAATGTGTGTGGTTTCAGAATTCCAGCTAAGTTCCCAATTATATGCCAGCTTCCACATTGACTTCTAGGGATTCATTGCTATGGCAACAAGACCTGACATGCCAATGTTTCATCTGTTGTGGAAATAGGATGGTCAGTTCAATGATGATCATTTACACTTCCAGTTGCTTTAAAGTGGTTTACAATTATTTTCCCTGCTGCTGACACAATTAGCTTACTCTTTAAAATAAATTTTTACATTTTTTATAGCAGCAAGACTATGTGCAGCATACAGAAAAATTATCTGGGCAAAAATATCTTTTGAATAACAAGGCATTCATCTGTTAACAAAGTGAACACAATGACTGGAAGAGATTTGTTAGGGCTTCAGCAAAATGGCATTATTAACTTGCCAGGTTTAGAGCTTCAGCAAAATGGCACCTTAACTTGCCAGGTCTGCAAAAGTGAACTGTACCAGATACGTGAATTGTACCAGACAAAAATATTTAACAAAAACAATGACAAGTTTAATTGTAATAGAAATTTTTTTTAAACTATATAGTATAAAAAAAAAACATCTAAAAATGCAAATAAAAATTTGTTTAAAAAAATTTATAATAATAATAAAAAAATAATAAATACCCCCTCAAGCAGCTGCTTGCCACAGAGGTCTGACAGGAGCCTGCCAGTTTATATGCCATAGTAGAAGGTCTGAGAGGATGGCAGGACCTCAGCAGAAAAACGACATATACATCCATGCCTTATCCGGGGCTCGAACCCAGGTCCCGTAGATCAGTAGCCAAGCGTGCTAACCACTCGGCCAAGGGACAGCAAATTTATAATGCATATGAATAAATTTGTAATGGCACCTAGGCATACAATGGAAGGGGAGCTGTGTACCAATCTCATGTGATAATGCACAGGACCAACCAGGCCTAGCATGTAGAGTCAAACCCTATCTTCTTGTGATGCAGGCCATTAGCATCTCTCAAAAGAGTTATTCTTTTCTAGGTGGCCTACTGATCTGGTCACCTATGGCCACATTTTCTTTTTTGCCCTGCTGAGGAGTGGTCAACTTCACAGGGTCCTGGTACTGACCATTTAGAACAAGTGGGACCAGCTTATGACTTTGAACTTGATTATGGATCCTGGACTTGCACTGGGTGATGGTGTTGTGGGAAAATCTGCCACTGTGTTTTCTGTTTGCCTATGGGTTGCCAGTCCTAATTGCACAGATTCATAGGACACCTTATATCAGCTAATGGATAATCCTGATCATTCATAATTAGTTATTTGCCATCAATACATAAATAGTCATTATAACAAATTAGTCTAAACTTCATATAAACTCCTCTTAAATTCTGGCTAATCATCTCAAAGGGTCTCTCTATGGGTCAGATAAATCTCAGGATTTGACTACATTACTGATGAGGCCACATTATTCCATAGCAAAGTGGAAGGGAGCCATCTGATGACCGTAATCGTATTAATTCTATTCCTGACAATGCTTGTGACTGTCCTTCTCTCTTTCAACAAGGTGAGTTCTTTATGCCACCTTGAAACACACGGCCATCTAGGCACAGACCAGGGAACCAACATCTAAATTCAATTCATTAATTTTTATCTATTTAATTCTTTCTTCATAATAGAAATCCTTCTGAACATCACTGCTTATCAGCTATATGACTTGAGCAGCTCCACACAGAGAGGAGAATGCATCAGGCCGAGATGCTTCCCACAGCTGGGATCAAACTTGGGACACCAATGGAAGTTGGCAAACGCTGTCAAGACACTTTCAGACCAAGAGGCTAGCTTAAAAGGACATTGTTATGATTAAATACATGTGTTCTTGTCATTGAGTTATTTTACCTCTGTAAAGCACTTTTTTGTACACAATGGTCTAAATGGCCAGGTCACAAGGACCCCAAGGGCTCAGAGAAGGTTAGGGGAGGTGATCCACTGGAACATCTATTTGGTGGCAGATAGTAGCCTCCCATCAAGGCCATCCGGCTTGTTCTTTAATGGGCACAGGGAATGGCTCTCCTGCACACAGAGCCATGGATTAACATAACAGATGGTACATCTGCCAGATGGCATCTTTTCCAGGCAGATTCATGAGAAATGTTTAGAGTTTCAGAAACCTTTGGTTGCTAGCTTTGTTGATTTCAAAAGGCTTTCGACTCTGTTGATCGTCATAATTTGTGGTTGATTGTGAGATCATATGGTATAGAAGACAAGTTAATTAACATAATGAAAGCTTTCTATAATAACATTGAGTCGTGTGTGAGAGTTGTGGCCACCTTATATCAGCTAATGGATAATCCTGATCATTCATAATTAGTTATTTATTACATTTTTTTATTGTAGCAATTGGTTTAGCATTACTTCTAGTGTTCGACAAGGGTACATTTTGTCTCCCTTTCTCATTTATTTTATTTTGGTTTTTGATTATGTTATGCGAAATTCACTGCAAGGGAAAGATTTTAGCCTTAAATGGGCTGGAGATACTAAAATTTCTGATTTAGATTATGCTGATGATTTAGCCCTTTTGGCAAACAATGTTGATGAGATTGGTAGTAGAGTAGGTTTGGTTATAACAAGAGAGAATACTAAAGTGATGAAAATTGGTCAGGCAGGCTGTGATTCAGCTAATCTGAATGGTTGTAGTCTTGAACAGGTGTCACAGTTTAATTACCTTTAGAGCTATGTAACAGATACTGGTGATGGGCGACATGAGATTAACAGATGAATAGGGGTTGCTGCAGGGATTTTTAAGAATCTATGGAGATTGTGAAGAAATAGGCTTATACATCTAAAGACTAAAATTAGATTGTTTAATAGTTTGGTTCTTTCTTGGGTTAGTTATGGTAGTGAAATGTGGACACTGGTTAGTGTGGTAGTGAAATGTAAACAAGATAACAGGAAACTAGAGACTTACACAGTATCTTAGGCATTAAGTGGTTCAACTTTATAACTAATGAGGTAAGCAAAGGAGTCAGCAACCTCCTTTAAGCAACATATTGTGCAGGGAGACTCGGTTTGGCAACGTTGCCCGTATGGATAATTATAGATTGGTGAATAACGTTATGAACAGTGTGCCTAAAGGCCTCAGAAAGAGAGGGAGACCGAGGATGCAGACAATGTCAAACAGGACCTTGTTAGAATTGGTGTGCAGTGGCCAGATGCAGCAAATGTAGCTCAGGACAGACAAGTTGTAGAATTAAATTTCACGGTCTGATTGGACTTCCATTGCCCATGGCTGCTTGAGGAGGATGACCAATGTTATCACTAATGATGTATTTCAGGGGACTGCATTGATATTCTTGCACCTGCACACTAGATGGAGAGGCTACCAATGTGCTTTGCTGCTTGCACTCAAGTGCATGTTTGTAAGTCCAACCTCTCCAACTATCATCCAGCTGCTACTCACAGCTAAAATGCTGCTGTTGATAAAAGTTTCTATCCTTTGGTACAGATGAGAAGATGAAAAAGCCGTTTTGAGCAAACAAATTTAGCAATACAAATGTCAAGTGACACACAGTGTCACCAGAATTTGATAGATAAAATCCAGGACTGTAATGAAGCTAGGTTGTCAATAGAGGGAGAGCTATATGATGATGAACCAACCCTGTGATGATGCATCAAACCACAGCACCTAATGTCCAAACCCGCCTTCTCGTGGTGAAGGCCATTAGTACCTTTCAAAAGAGATAGTCTCTTGTGGAAGGGAACTGAAAGGGAGGCTGCCAGTTCAGTGGGGCCTACTGATCTGGGCTACTTTTTTTTTCTACCCTGCTGAAGAGTGGTCAAACACAGAGTCCTGGAGCTGACCACATAAACCTACTGGACTGAAATAAGCCTCTGAGCTTGATTATGGATCTTGAATTTGCTGCATTGGTGGGCTTCTGTGGAGAAAATCTTCCGCTATGCTTTCTGTTCATTTTTGGGTGACAGCCCCAAGTGAATAGATTTAGAGGATACGTTTTATACCTGTAGATAATACTAGGCAGAGGCCATCACAGGTACCTGAACTCTTGTTTTTATGGGCATTGTCAAATCCTACATTGGAGGAAGTCTTCCAGTATAGATGGCTTCAGTCTTTAGTAGTGGGGGGAACGAGTCTTTGCACCATGCCTGCAATTAAGGGGCTGTTTGATATTGTCGGCATTCCTTTTCTCAATAAATATAGTTTTTTTAAATATCCCACTAACTATTTTCTCTCTATAGGTAGTTGGAACATGAGGACTCTGCACAGAGCATATTATCTTGATGTCCTCACACAAGAATTCATTATTATAACCTTAAAAGAGACCTGATGGACAGACAAATGTAAGATTCTTAAAAATAATATTAAATTTCTCTTTTCAGGGAGGGAAGATAATAAACATCACCAAGGCATGGGTCTGCTTCTCAGCAGACACTCTAGTGATGCTTTTCTTGGATATGAGTGCATTAATGAAAGATTTCTTACAGCAAAATTTCAGACAAACATTAAAGACTTGAATGTTATCTGCTGTTATACCCCCACTGAGGATGCCAATGAGGATGAGAAGGATATGTTTTACAGACAACTTCAGGATATTTTGAAATCTGCCAAGGAGATATTACCCTTGTTCTAGCTGACTTGAATGCCAATGTTCATACTGACTCTGACCTTTGGGAAGGGGTGACAGATCCTTTTGGTATTGATAGCTCCAATGGTAATGGGCAAAATCTCCTACGGGTAAGTGAACTTAACAGTTTCAGAAAAACTAACACTTATTACAAACACTGTAACATACATAAGTAATATACATACATAAGTTAATTGATTATATATTAACAGCAAAGGAGCTAATTCTGTTAGGAATACCAGGTCATATAGGGGAGCTGAAATTGGATCTGACCATTACTTCATTAGAAGTGTTGGGTTGTTTTACCTCTGAGTGGCACTTTTTTGTACACCATGGGCTAAATGGCCAGGTCACAAAGACTCCAAAGGCTCAGAGAAGATTGGGGGAGGGGACCTACTCGAATAGTTGTTGGGAGACAGATGGTAGCCTCCCGTCAAGGCCATCCAGCATGTTCTTTAACATGCATAGTGTATGGCTCTCCCACACATAGGACCATGGCTTAATGTCCCATCCGACAGACAGCGGCCTTTCCTAGCCCATCAGTGTCCCCTACTGATCGTGGGCAGGGTGGAGTTTTGGGGAGATAAGTCTTAATGCTGACCCAGCTGGGACTCGAATCTAGGAACTGCAGATTATGAGCCTGGTGCGTTACCAACTGAGCCTCCCCCGCTTATTTAGAAATGCTTCACAATTTAAACTTAAGAAGCGTGGTGCCAAGATTAAAAAACTGACCTTTAATTCTGAATCTCTGAAAGATTCAGTAACAGCTAAAGCTTACCATGATAGGTTACTTAGTCATTATGACAGTCATGGTTTGCTTACTACTAAAGTTGAGGAAGAATGGGACCATTTTAAACAGGCTTTTTTGGAAACTAACAGTACTCTTTTAGGAAAAAAGGGGCAGAGGAGGCAGAATTATTTGAGTGATAAGGCACTTAAGCTTGTTTCTGAAAGAAAGAACTGCAGGAACGTCCTTAATCAATACCTTACTAGTCCTAATTGAAAGCATTACAGAGAACTTAATAAACGTGTTAAAGATCAGTAACTGCTGATAAGAATCTTTGGCTTGATGTCTTGGCTGACAAAGCCGAAGAAGCAGTTAGACAGCACAACAGCAGAGAGCTGTACCAGATAGTTAATGTTTTGTGTGGTAGAAAATGGACAGGTATACAAGGATTGAAGGACAAACAAGGTAAGGTTATAGAAGGTGAGGATTCTGTCACGGCTAAGTAGGCTGAGCATTTCAGTGATGTTCTAAACAATGTGGTTAGTTCTATTCCCATTGTTTGTAATGATGATTGATGTATTACAGGCTTTAATGTTAGCCCTATATCACAGTCTGAAGTTATTTTGGCTATTTCCAAACAAACTACATAAATCTGTAGGGGTAGATGAAATTACTGTTGATATGCTTAGGAACACTTGTGTTGTCACATGGCTGACTGAAATTTTGAATATTTTTTATGATAAAGGTGTTGTTCCTAAGGATTTTACTGGAGCTATTATTATTCCAATTTTTAACAAAGGTGATTGCAGTTCTTGTGATAATTATAGGAAAATTATTTTTTTTCTGTTCCAGGTAAAATTCTTTTCATGATTACACTTAATAGAATTAAGAATTTGGTCTATGGACAACAGCATGATGAACAGTGTCAATTCAGAAGTGGTAGGGATGTATTGATCAAATATTTTCACTTAGGCAGATTCTTGAGAAATGCTTAGTTTCAGAAACCTGTGGTTACTAGCTTTGTAGATTTCAAAAAAACTTTTGATTGTTGATCGACATAATTTGTGGTTGATCAGTAGATCATATGGAATACCTGACAAATTATACAATGTTGTTTGTTTGGGTTGTTTTACCTCTGAGCGGCACTTTTTGCACACCATGGGCTAAATGGCCAGGTCACATGGACCCCGAAGGCTCAGAGAAGGTGGGGGGAGGGAACCCACTGGAACAGCTGTTGGGAAATGACTGTTCCTGGTTTCCAAATGACTTTTCCTGGTTTGAAATGGATAATGCACCTGTGCAGTGTACGAAATGTCAAGTTGTGGTTTGCTGAATGAGGATGAGAATCACATAACTGAGGACAATTGATATGAGGATGAGGTACAGCAGCTACTCTGGCTACCTCAATATTATTAAACATTTGTGGGAATATCTGGAGCTCAAGGCCAGATCACACTTTTCACCTCCAACATTATTGTTGGAGGTGAAAGAGTTGGGCCATATTTTACAAGAATGGTCCTACAATCCATTACCATATGTGCATGATGTATGTCTATTCCATGTCTAATTGTGTCTGTTCTGAAACCCTGAGGTGGGCCTCACAGCTTGTTAATAAAATGTTCTCCACAAACAGTACATATTTCCATTATTTTGATAAACCCCGTACATTGCAGTGGTAGTACTTTGGTTTTGAGCACACCAGGTTATAGAAAAAATGGATGTGATCCACAAAATACGATAAATGTCACCCTGATTGGTTTGTGTATATGTCAATTCTACTGGGACTATGCAATTGTTACAAGTTGTTGTGTTTCAAGTTTATTTGCTATATGAATAATATTGTTGGCATTTATGTTATTCAGTTATATACGTGGTTGAGGTAATCCACTCATCATAAGAGAGAATTTTTTGGCATTGTTTGTTACATCCCAAGTTAGGAAAAACCTGACTGCAAAACATTTCCACAAAAATAAACATCTTTCACCTTGGATGTACTTTTATTAAATTCAAAAAAATTTTTTAATGCACCTAAAAGCAAAAAAAATTACTTTTCTCCCCATTGCTATTAGCAATGGGGACCCTTTGAGTTGTTTTGCATTTCAGGAAATAAACCCTTCGAATTATTTTGCATTCAGGTTATTGTGGGTGTGCAAAATAACCCACATAGTTATTCTGAACTGAATAAACCCTACCTTTGCTGTGGCTTGGGGTATGAAAATTGGCCCTGGTTTCCCTACCATGGTTATATATTCAATGGTCTCAAATTCCAAATTTTATCCACAACAAAAAAAAGCTTCCATTTTCCTAAGTATTGTATTTGAATATAAATTAATGAAGTGATATATGATGGGTCTGAATACCATATATAGTGTGCCACAAATTCAATATCCACACAAGTATATAACGAAAGTACGAACAGTTAACCTTCAGGATATCTAAACTAACTCGATTAAATGCTCCATAACCAATAATTCCATGATCACAAACCTTGTTTGCCTTTGGATTCACATGCATTTGATTTTGATGATGCTGCATTCCGAACATTCACTTTCTCCATTATATAAGTAGCGGACGTAAATTCTTCCAGCTTCAAAGCAACAAAATTTATCCACAAAAACGGAAACTCCCTGTGGAGCTTCAAGATCAACTTCAAACTTCATGGTAACTGCTTTAATATGCCATTTTTAAAAAACAATTAAAAGTATATAGAAAACTATTAGGTAAGCAATAACAATATTATAGGTAAAGTTGGAAAACGTAAAAAAAGATAGGCACTCTAACTCAGGAACCTGACAAGCTAAACTTTCAATTATTTATAACTTTCTATATAAAATGTGCTATAAAAATACAAATTTTGCACAAAACACGCTGATGTACAGTATATATACAGTCGTACTAGTAACCTCTGTCGTAGTCTTCAATATGGCGATGAAATGGAAAAGTCTGCAAGTAGTAGTTTTCCTTTCTATTAACAGTTCTTTCCAATTTAGAAAAAATACCGCATTTCACGCCTAAAAGTGTTCTTATCTAAAAATATCTACCAAATATTTTAAAAATACACCAAGCCGTGTCTAAAAGTGACGTTTTCCATAGAGGAAGCAGGTACCAAAAGAAAGTGCTCAACTAAATCGAAATGCCATTCATACTCGGTATTTTCGATTAACTGATATATTCTGTTTCTGATTTTATATAGAAAGTTACAAATAATTGAAAGTTTAGCTTTTCGGGTTTTCTTTTTCAGGTTTATTGAAATAATAGTATTATGTATATAAAATATAGACAAGTTTTGCGATAATGCACTATTAAAGCTGTCATCATTATCCTCCAGTAGCCATGGGCTACGGAGGTCCAACCAATCTCTCTGGGTCCAAGCAAACGTGCAATTTAGTTCTCCAAGCATATCTGTCCTGATCTACATCGCCTGCATCTAGCCACTGCACACCAAATCTAACAAGGTCCTGTTTGACATTGTCTGTTCATCACATCTTAGGTTTCTCCCTCTTTCTGAGGCCTGTAGGACACTGTTCATAATTCTATTAGCTTACCTATAATTATCCATACCACCAACATGGCCAAACCAACGAAGTGTTTCTCTGCACAATATGCTGCTTAAAGGAAGTTGCTGATTTCTCTGCCTAACCTCATCACTACTTACAAAGTTGAACCACCTAATGCCCAAGATACTGCGCAAGCATCTAGAATCAAAAGCATCTAGTTTCTTGTTATCTTGTTTACAAATTGTCCAAGTCTCACTACCATAACTAACCCTAGAAAGAACCAAACAATTATACAGCCTAATTTTATTCTTTAGGTGTATACGCCTATTTCTCCACACTCTCCATAATTTCTTAAAAGTCCTGGCAGCAATCCCTGTATGTCTTTTAATATCATGCCGCACATCACCGTTTTCTGTTAATAGCTCCCAAGATAATTAAACTGTGACAGCTGCTCAAGACTGCAACCATTCAGATTAATTGAATCACAACCTGCCTGACCAATTTTCATCACTTTAGTTTTCTCTCTGTTTATAACAAACCTACTTTAGTACCAGTTTTATCAACAGCTCGAATGAGAGTTCATCTCATCAACATCATTTGCCAAAAGGGCTAAATCATCAGCATAATCTAAATCAGAAATTTTCGTATCTCCAGCCCATTTAAGGCCAAAAGCTTTCCCTTGAAGTGAATTTCTCATAACATAATCAACAACCAAACTAAAGAGAAAAGGAGACAAAATGCACCCTTGTCGAACACCAGAAGTAATGCTAAACCAATTGCTACAAGCCTTACCAACTCTCACACACGACTCAGTGTTATTATAGAGAGCTTTCATTATGTTAACTAACTTGTCTGGTATACCATATGATCTCAGAATCAACCACATATTACGACGATCAACAGAGTAGAAAGCCTTTTTGAAATCAAGAAAGCTATCAACCAAAGGTTTCTGAAACTCTAAACATTTCTCAAGAATCTGCCTAAGTGAAAATATCTGATCCACACATCTCCTACCGCTTCTGAATCCACATTGCTCATCACGCAATTGCCTGTCAACCAGATTCTTAATTCTATTAAACACAATCATACAAAGAACTTTCCCTGGAATAGAGAGTCGGCTGATACCCCTATGGTTATCACAAGAGCTGCGATCACCTTTTTTGAAAATAGGGAAAATAATAACTCTGGTAAAATGCTTAGGAACCATGCCTTTATCATAAAAGATATTAAAAATTTCAGTCATACAAGTGGTAACCGAAACATTCCCATAGTAATTTCATCTACCCCTGGGGATTTATGAAGTTTAAGTTTAGAAATAGCCAAAATAACTTCAGATTTTGTTATAGGGCCAACATTAAAGCCAGTAATACATCTATCATCATTACAAAGAATGGGAGTAGAACTAACCATATTGTTTATATTAGAGGTTCTCAACGTGGGGTACATGGTAAAATATTTTGGAGTATGCAGTGAGAGCTCAAAAGTTGCGAAATCTAGTAACAAAGTTGCTAAGTTGGCAATAGTGCTACTGATTAATTTCTGAGAACTGAGTGACGAAGCTTGGCGCTGTAGTTCATGTCTGTACACGTTTGTCAATCCTCCCCTTCCCTACCAGAGAGCCGAACCTACCCGAACAACTGATCGCCCAGTCAAAACATCCATTCTAAGTGAGTGAATGTGCCTTTTTACTGCTCTTTGTATTGTTGTGATTTATTTCACTTGCTCTGCTTAAAGTTATTTTGTCTTCAGCATACTCTGAAGTTATATGAGAGTGTTTCTAAAGTGCCTTGAAACATGGATAAATGGATAATTAAGAAGAAAAGTAACGTGGAGCTGGAGCCGATTGCTTCTACATCTACGACTACTTCATCATCCCTTGTGGGGAAAGAGGTGGATTCAGCAGAAACTAAAAGAACGTTAAATGTTACACAATCAAGTGATAAAAAAATTAAAAAACGTAAATATCATGAATCATATTTAAAATTTGGCGTTACATGGACAGGAAATTTAGTAGAACCAAATCCACAGTGCCTTGTTTGCTCTGGAGTCCTATCCACTAGAGACAGGACTCCGATTCCCGTAGCATTGACTGCCATGATCACAGACGGCTGTGTCTGCCGACTGCTTAGTGAGGAAAGATACCCATGATGCCTTGCGAATTGGCTGCGAATAACGATGAAGGCTATTTAAAAATGCTTAACAAATGATTTAAATGAGGCAGAACTTTGCAGTTTTTTGTTTTTTATTTCAATGAGGTTATTCCAGTGTAGTAATAAAATCAAAATAGATTTAATTAATACGCACTTACTGATTTATATCGGGTGAAAAACGAAGACGCTGGAAACTACTTCTCTTTCAAATGGAGGTTTTGTATGAAAATTTAAGAAAAATTCGATATGTTCTTAATATATGATTAAATCTGAAATAAATTGACTGTAAACGTAGCAGACTTTAATTTGAGCCCGTTTAAAACAGGAGCAATAGTAAACATATTTTAAAATCTAATACATGATCAAATCATTCAGCTTAAGCGAAAGCCCTCAAAATTTATAGACCTTAATAGTACAAATCCGCATCGGTCTCGTTTAAAAAAACATGAAAAGTCACATTTATTTTCTTCTTTCATTAAAAAATATTAATTTTTATTAAACATTGAAAGAAATAATCAGAGTGTAAACTTTTTTTAATTCAGCTGAGGCAGGAAATCAAATCTCCTCCCAGTAAATGACAGAATTTAATTTCATGCTATAAAAAAACAAATATTATAAGCTTGCACTATATATAATAGGTTACCTAAATAATAATACACTTTGGCAAAATAAAAAATGCAAAGCAGACGTCTCATAAATTTAATGCCATATGCTTAATATTTCTTATTGTAATAAAATGTATGAAAACATTCTTTTAATTTCATGTGAAATCAGGCTTTAAATCACCTACTTTACATATGCAAATATTATTAGTTTCATATATTAAAAAATTCGTGAACTACATTCGACTTAGACAGAAAGATATATTGAAAAGTTGACAACCCTTTATTTTTAAATCCCTTAGTTTAACAATTTCAATTTTTAATTTATCACAAAGAACACATCTCGTAATTTTCGTAAAAAAACCTATAAAATGTCAAATTACTTCCTTTACAGTATTTATTTTTGCATCCGTATGCGGAGCATGAAGTAGGCATTTCACTGTTGACTTATTAAAAACACCCAACTTTCTCCTCACTATCGACTAGGCTTAATATCTGTACGTGTTCATGGCGTCCGTTGCCAGTCCTGTGTCTAGCAATATTACCTGAATGGTCCTGTCACAAAATTCTATGAAACCGTTTCTTTTACGGCGACATTATGAAACATAACATGACCATTTAAAAAATAAGTCCTTAAGCTATTTTGAACGTCTTTTGGAAGACTTGAATAGTAGAAAAACCGTAATTAAGTTAGGCACACTGTTCAATTTTTCTGGTAGAGAAAAAAATGAAAGTGCACTTAAAGCGTCTTACAAAGTAAGCCATCAAATTGCCATAGGAAAGGCCCACAAAATAGGCGAGCCACTCCAGCAGCAGAAGAAAGAGCCTCTTGTATGTTTGGTCAAAAAGAGGCAAACGTTGTCATAACCATTCTTTTGTCAAACGACACAGTTTCCAGGAGAATTAAAGATATGGCCTGTAATATTAAGGACCAACCCATTCAAGCTATTCAATGTAGCCTGTGGTTTGCCATACAAGTGGATGAGTCGACAGACGTAGCTGGGCTAGCTCAATTACTTGTTTTTGTGCGTGGGAAATTCCAGGATGCAATATTTGAAGATATTTTATTTTGTAAGCCTCTCAAAACTTCTACTTAATATCATTGATTCATTTTTTACCAAAAACAACCTTGAATGGAAATATTGTATTTCTGTATGTACTAACAGAGCAAAAGCAATGAGTGGTTATATCACAGGACTAGCAGGTCGTATAAAACAAGTCGCACCAGAATATAAGTTCTCTCATTGTTGTCTTCAATGTGAAGGGCTGATAGCTAAATTCCTCCCTGATGATTTGAAAAGAGTTCTGGATGAAAGTGTACAAATGGTTAATTTCATCAAAACCCGACCAAAGTCGACTTTTTTCAATTATATGTGAAGAAATGGGTATTCTGGAAATTGAGCCTGCATAAGAGATTGCTGCTTCACGCAGAAGTGCGTTGATTGTTACAAGGAAATTGTGATGGTACACGCATTCATTCACTTTTACTATTCCTTAACCAGATTTGCTTTATTTACGTTATATTTATCATTTTGGGGATTTTTTCATTTTTTCGACATCTCAATCCTCGTTCCGAGTGTAGGAGTTGCACATGCACAACTCCGACATCTTGATTGTCAACCGCTAAAGAGCGTGTAGGACACGACCCCTTTTGCGTCAGAGCTAGCGCGATCGTCATATTATGCAAATGTCTTTCCTGGCGTGCAATGGACACGTGCCGCCTTTGTACGCCGCTTGTTTTAGTAGTGATGTTAGATCACAGAGTCAGAACGACAGAGATTGAGATGTAGTCAGAACGATAGATTGAGAATGAGAGTTAGTGGAATGAGTTGTGAGAGTAGTAGAGATGCAGGAGTCAGAAGTATGTGTTGTATAGAAAGAAGGAGTTGTTAGTCTATTTTTTGTTTTCTACCATTAAGTTTGGTGAGTTTAATTTTTTGGAAATAAACTTTTGAATTTTTGCTATTTTTCTCTTGAGCAACGTTGATTGATTTTTGATTATATTTAAACTTTAATTAAACTTGACAATCATCTTTGAATTCTTACTCGATAAGTAACGTCTGATATTATACGTTAACGAACCCTATTTCAACTTTATTTGGCAAGTTATTATTGTCTGGTGCCCGATACAGCTATCCGGAAGTTGAATAAATTTGCATCAGACAAAAGGTCCAACTTTAAAAGCTAATAATCTTTGGAGCGTTACAAAATGTTGTTTGCCGTTTATTTGAACTCCACAATGAGGTACGCCTTTATTTTATGGACCACGAGTTTCGACTTTCTTTGAGACTACAACATATAGAATGGCTTCTACGGTTAACATATTTAGCTGATATGTTTGAAAAAATGAAAATTTTGAACTTATCATTGCAAGGAGACAATGTTGATGTGTTTTATGTTGAGAAGAAAACAGAAGCCATGATAAAAAAATTTCTTTCTGCGAAAACGGAATGAACAAGAACAGCTGTGACCAATTTCAACGACTGGATTCATTTCTTAAAGAAAATGAGCCAAAGATTCAGACTTTGAAGACATCAGACAACAAATAATCGTTCACTTAAACACTCTTATAAGGCAATATTTTCCACCCCCTGATGAAACACAAGAATGGATTCGATACCCCTTCATATTTAATTTGGGAAAATGTAAGCTTCCACTGTCCAAGAAGAGTTGATTGCGATATCTTGTGACAATAGTTTAAAAAGTATTCATTCCAAAAAGTCATTGATTAGTGTTTGCTTTGCAATGGAGAAGGAATATCCGACTTTGTCAAGATTTGCAGTCAAATATTTGCTACCTTTCACAAAAACCTATTTATGTGAAACTGGTTTTTCATCTTTAACTGCTTTAAAAAATAAATATAGAAACAGGCTGGATGTTGAAGATGACTTGCGACTCTACCTTAGCAAGACAACCCCAGCCATTGATGAACTATGCAAGCGTAAACAAACGCAAACATTTAACAAATTACCCAGTAAAATATTTATAATTTTATAAAAAAAAAATACCTCCTCAAGCAGCTGCTTGCCACAGAGGTCTGACAGGAGCCTGTCAGTTTATATGCCATAGTAGAAGGTCTGAGAGGATGGCAGGACCTCAGCAGAAAAACGACACACATCCATGCGTAAATCCGGGGCTCGAACCCAGGTCCCTTAGATCAGTAGCCAAGCGTGCTAACCACTCGGCCACGGGACATTTTTTGTGTTTATCGATATATGTAATTTATGAATACAAAATTTAATATGTATATATATATATGTTTTATTTTATTCATATTGTTGTACTATAACTATAGTTTTATCTATCTATACAAGGGGTACGCCAGTTACATACACATTTCCAGGGGGTGCGTGAAGCATAAAATTTTGAGAACCACTGGTTTAGAACATCACTGAAATGCTCAGCCCACCTAGTCATGACAGAATCGTCACCTCCCATAACCTCACCTTGTTTATCCTTCAATCCCTGTGTACCTGTCCATTTTCTACCACGCAAAACATTCACTATCTGGTACAGCTCTCTGCTATGGTGCTGTCTAATTGTTTCCTTGGCTTTTCGAGCCAAACCATCAAGCCAAAGATCCTTATCAACAGCTAGATCCTCTACACGTTTATTAAGTTCTCTGTAATGCTTTCAATTAGGACTAGTAAGGTATTGATTAAGGACGTTCCTGCAGTTCTTTCTTTCAGAAATAAGCTCAAGTGCCTTATCACTCAAATAATTCTGCCTCCTCTGCCCCTTTTTTCCTAAAAGAGTACTGTTAGTTTCCAAAAAAGCCTGTTTAAAATGGTCCCATTCTTCCTCAACTTTAGTAGTAAGCAAACCATGACTGTCATAATGACTAAGTAACCTATCATGGTAAGCTGTAGCTATAACTGGGTGTTTCAGAGCTTCAGTATTAAAGGTCAATTTTTAACCTTAGCACAACACTTTTTTAGTTTAAGTTGTAAGACACTTTTAACAAGGTAATGGTCAGATCTGATTTCAGCTCCACTATATGTCCTGGTATTCCTAACAGAACTAGCCCATTTGCTGGTAATTAATATTGTTACCACAGATGAATGTGCTGCAATGAATTTGTGATGGGCATGTCATGAATGCTCATGCGTGCTTCTGCGTGAGAATTAACCAACGAATTAGAACATAAAACCAATCTGAAATATAAAAAAGACAGAAGTGTGTTGTTGAAGTTGTGAGATTCAAAAGGAGGAATAATTAAGAGTCTGTGAACGATAGTTTAACGAATAAATGTTTTTATTTAGTGCGTGCCCCAGAGGTTGACTACTTTATAGGTGTGGATTATATTGGTAAGTTGGTGTATAAAAAGGAAAATATTGTCGTCATGTGCATGGTGATCAAGGTATGAAACAATTAGTTATGAAAACCCAGTACAGTTAGTTGTAGTCTGGTGTATAGTTATTTAGGAATTTAATAAATTCTTCTGAAAGCTTATCTTTGTATTATTATTATAGAGTTTCGTGCTGATTGACTTAGTTTGTTTATAAATGTTCTTATGCAGCCCATCAGGTGAAACCCATGCTAGTGTCAGATTAACCATAGCGTGTTGCTGCTATGGTGCTCGCAAGTTTTACAATAAAATCAAGATGGTGCCCTTGGGTGCAAAGAGTTAACTGTAAATTTTTTAGCCTTAGTACAATACTTAAGTTTAAGTTACAAGATACTTTTAACAAGGGAATTGGCAGATCCAATTTCAGCTCTCCTATAAAACCTGGTATTCCTAACAGAACTAGTCCATTTGCTGTTAATTAATACATAATCAATATTCTTATACAGCCCATCTGGTGAAACCTATGTGTGCTTATGTATGTCACAGTGTTTGTAATAAGTATTTGTTAGTTTCAAAGATTTAAGTTTACTTACCTGTAGGAGACGTTGCCTATTGCCATTGCGGCCACCAATACCAAAAGGCCCTATCACTCCTCCCCAAAGGTCAGAGTCAGTACCAACTTTGGCATTGAAGTTACCTAGAACATGGATAATATCTCCTTTCTTGAAAAAATTCAAAATATCCTGAAGTTGTCTGTAAAACCTATCCTTCTAATCCTCATTGACATCCTCAGTGGGGGCATAACAGCATATAACATTCAAGTCTTTAATGCTTGTCTGAAATTTTGCTGTAACAAACCTTTCATTAATGCACTCATATCCTAGAA
The DNA here is from genome assembly GCA_038380435.1 of Ryuthela nishihirai. Classification (NCBI taxonomy): domain Eukaryota; kingdom Metazoa; phylum Arthropoda; class Arachnida; order Araneae; family Heptathelidae; genus Ryuthela; species Ryuthela nishihirai. The sequence goes on from JAWZYU010000017.1 coordinate 8,742,526, forward strand.
AAGCATCACTAGAGTGTCTGCTGAGAAGCAGACCCATGCCTTGGTGATGTTTATTATCTTCTATCCCTGAAAAAGAGAAATTTAATATTATTTTTAAAAATCTGACCTTTATCTGTCCATCTGGTCTCTTGCAAGCTGAGAATATCTAAATTATAATTGTGGAATTCTTTGTGTGGACATCAAGAGAATAAGCACTATGCAGAGTCCTCACATTCCAATTACCTGTGGAGAGAAAACGTTTAGTAGGCTGTTTATAGAAACTATGTTTATGGAGAGAGCAAATACCGACAATATCAAACAGCCCCTAATCGCAGGTATGGGGCAAAGACTCGTTCCCCTACCACTAAAGTCTTAAGCCATCTACTCTGGAAGATTTCCTCCAATGTAGAATTTGTCAGATACAAGGCTATAAATGCCTTTAGAGACTGTTTCGCAATATTGCCAAAATCCAGTTCTTCAGAGCAGAGTGTTAGTTCTTTGATTCACGTGTATTATATGTTCATTATTTCACAAATGGTCCGGTTCTTTGGGGTAGAAGTGTACAACTAAACACCCAGAGGCGTGTAATGTTAAAAATAAATAAATAAAACCGTCCGGTTGCGTGATTGGCGCTTCGGTTTTTAAAATTTGTTATTCTATGTCCGAGGATATGTGAGGGTGGGTCTGATTCACTTTCGTAATATTTTGTAGCTTTTTTATGAAAAAATATTATTTGGATAACTTAAAGGATTTACGGAAATATATTTTCAATACCTGATTTGTTACATATTTTTATACATTTCTGTCATTTTTGGACTTCAGATTTTTTTACTCTATTAGTGAAAACAATTCTTATACTGTACCTCCCCAACACGAGTCCATCATAAAAAAAAGTTATTTAGTACATAAAGACGATTGTGAATGATTGATTGACTGAGCGATAGGGGAATCTGGGTCAAATATCAGGGTAAAAATACGAAACTTAACCTCTCAGGTGTCTTGAACGGCCAATAGAGGTTACATAGAGGCCAAACCTTAGTCTACGAGTGCTAGAAACATAAAAATTGTTGTGTGTGGGAGAGGGGAGGGGGTTGGCCTATAGATTTCACACACGTTATGAAATTTAACATCCGGAGGGTCCTTCAAGGTCAAATTTTATCTACTGCTACTAGGAAGCTAAAATTTCATGTCTAGGGGTATTTGGGGTTTTTTGACCTCAGAAATGTGGTGAAAATTTGAATCCTATTAGTATTTAAAGTTCAAAGATCAAATTTCAACATATTAATGCTAGAGAGCTGAAAATTGAGTCTTAGAGGAATTTCATATCATAGATTTCAGAAACGTTAAGAAATTTCAGATCCGGTGTTGTGTTAAATGTGAGATTGTGATTGGAGTGACAACTAGAAATGAAGAGGATTGATTTAGTATACACATATACTAGACTATGAGTAAGGGATTAGTGACAGAGGATCACACTAATTATAACTATGATGATTCAACTATGATGGAGCAGAAGCTCTGAAAATTTGCAACTAATGGTAATCTGGGTTTGGGGAAAAATCTGAAATTTGGCATCCGAAATATCCATTAAGGACAAATAGATGTCTTGTAGAGGTCAAGCCTTGATATACAAATGCTAGAAACATAAAAAGTTAATACCTAGGGGTATGTCGTATTGTAAATTTCAAAAACATTATGAATTTTGCATCTGGTAGGTCCTTAGAGGTCACAGGTCAAATTTAGATCATCTAGTGCTAGAGAGCTAAAAATTGGTATCTAGGAGTACATATGTTGCGAAATTCTGGATCTGACCAGTCCATCTAGGTCAGAGGTCAAAATTTTTATATGTGGGTTACAAATTGGTGTTTGTAATATTTCCAATCATAATCCAGGAAATTTAGAAAAATGTTAATTTTATATAATGAAGGACATACGTTTTCATAAAAAGAAAGCTTATTTCGCCTAACTAGAAGAATAACATATCCAGTCTGGCAAATATCAGTTGCTCGTTTTCAAAAGAATTTTTTTTATTTTACACATTCGGCACATTATAACAATGAAAATTAGAACTAATGGATGATTGAGAAAATAACTCTTAATATTTTATTAGTACATTGCAAAAATTATTTTCATTTATCTCTTAAATCACACTAGTTACATTTACCCTGGGTATAAGAGGACAAATCATTACTGCTAGTCTAAACCACTTGACAACACACTATCAAAATTTTAAAATTCTACCATAAATAGGTCGTTTTCAATATTCGGTTAAAAATTTAATATTATCCCACTTTTTTGACAGCTAGAGGCCGCTTTTTGAGTTTTCATTTTCCATCTGTAGCACTCTCTAACAGTGGAAGTTGCAACCCATGAATGATGGGAAGGGTGTAAATTGTAAGCTTTTATTGGTACCTGAATAAGACTTTAGTCAGTAGAGTTACTCATTTATTAAAATATTCCACTGGGCAGGAGAAGTTAAAATTATATTCTATACGGAATAAAATTTAAAAATTATTTTTTAAATATATATTTTAAGTATTGGACATATATATATATACAGGATAAAATAAAATTATGCACTCAAATGTTTTGGATTTCAAAGCAGGTAGACAAGTTTGAGATTTCGTATAAGGCAACCGCGTGGCCGAGTGGTTAGCGCGCTTTGCTACTGATCTAAGGGACCTGGGTTTGAGCCCCGAATAAGGCATGGATGTTCGTGTCGTTTTTCTGTTGAGGCCCTGCCATCCTCTCAGATTATCTACTATGGCATATAAACTGACAGGCTCCTGTCAGACCTCTGTGGCAAGCAGCTGCTTGAGGGGGTATTTATTTATTATTTATTTATAAAACACGAAAGTAATTTTTCATTTAACACTTAAAACTAAGAGTTTCATGTTCTCAACACCCACCTGAGGGAAAGAGGGCAAAGCATTGTTGCCAATGCAAACTTCCTGACTTAAACACTCTACCACTAAAATTTATGTTTCCAGTGAAAACAGATAGTTTATAAGATTCTTTTAAACTTTTAGCATTTTTCTTTTTATTTCGCTGCAAGAGGGCGATATTAAAGCTTTTGGAAAATTTTATAATGGAGAATCGTAATAGTTCATTGATACCTATCCAACGAGAAAAGATTTTTTTATAAGAAAACATTTTTTTTTATCTTTCACTAAAAGCAAAAAAGTTGAATGTCTACCAATGGACACACTGGTGGAAAGACAAACGGACAGACTGCCAGAAAAGCAAACAAACATTGGCATAGAGAGACAACATAGTGAAAACATTAGATTCCTTTTTTCGGCACAATATAGTTGCTGTTGCGCCAAAAAACCCCAAACAAACAAAATTCCTTTTTTTTCCAATGACCTAAAAAGATATCTCATTTCACTTTTGCAGCTCATTGCTATTTTCTGATGTGGTTTCATTGGGGAAAATATTTATTAATTTACTTCTATGAGTGGAATTATCTTCCCCAAATGCAACCCAGTAAAGCATTTCTAAAATATAGAAGCTTTTATAATAAAAAAAGTGATAGAAAAGTTATTTTTTATATTTCATTTTTAAGAATCTGACCTTTATCTGTCAATATGGTTTCTTTCAAGTCAAGAATATCAAGGTAATACGGTAGAATTCTTGTGTGAGGACATCAAGAGAATAATCTTTCTGCAGAGTCCTCACATTCCAACTACTTATGGAGAGGAAAGAGTTAGTGGAATGTTTAAAGAAACTATGCTTATTGTGAGAAGGAATGTCGACAATATCAAATAGCACCCTAATTGCGGACATGGGGCAAAGACCCGTTCGCCACCATGAAAGGTGGCGAATTGGTGGTTTCCTCCAATGTACAATTTGACGATGCCAGTAGAAACAAAGAGTTCAGGTGCCTGCGATGATCTCTGCTCAGGATTATCTAGCTGCTGATAAAACATATTTTGTTAATCTATTCACTTGGGGCTGTCAACCCACAAAGGAAACAGAAAACACAGTGGAAGATTTTCCCTCCACAGAAGTCCGCCATTGCAGCAAATTCAGGGTCCATAATTAAGCTCAGAGCCTTATTTCAATCCAGTAGGTTTGCACCAGGACCCTGTGTGGTTGACCATTCCTCAGCAGGGTAGAAAAAAAAAGTAGATATAGTTGTCCAGATCAGTAGGACACACTAATCTGGCAGCTCTCTTCTTCCGTTCACTTCCACAAGAGAGTATCTCTTTTGAAAGGTACTAATGGTCTGCACCACGAGGCGGGAATGTAAATTAGGTGGTAGCCTGGCCGGTTCTATGCATCATTACAGGGGATTGGTGCATAGCTCTCCATCCAGTGACTACCTAGCTGCCACTTACAGACAATAGCTTATGGTGTACTATCGCTCTTAAGTAGGTGACCTTATCTTGCCAATTTATCGGGATTCCAAATATTTTAATCCATTCTGGGTTATTTAATCTCTTATTGGTGAACAGTATTGAAGAGCTTTTTTCCGATTTTATTTTGTTCCTCCATTTAGAATACCAACCTTCTATTTGATTCATACCGGCTTGTAGTCGAGTAATGGCTAGAGATAGGTTGAGCGATGGGGAATCTACTATAATGCTATAATTATTTTAACGATTTGAGGAATATTAAAAATAAAATTTTAAATAATGTTGGTCCAAAGATATATCCTTGTGGCCTGCCTGCAGACCCAGGGCGTTCGGTTGAGATGACGCTCTTGATTGAGACACATAAAATCCTGTTGTTAAGGTAAGACTGTAGGATTCTAATTAGCCCAGACGGAAAATTAGCATGGTTTAATATGTAGAGACCGTCTATGCACACTGTGTCAAATGCTTTGGCAACATCAAGGAATGTGGACGCAACGGTCCCTTTTTGTTGAGTGACTCAGCCAATCCTTTCTACAACCCGAAGCACTTGGTGAACAGTTGAGTGATTTCTCTTAATATCAAATTCGTAATCTGGTACGATCTTCTTAATCTCGGGATTTCTTACATTCGGCTCGAGATCACTCTCTCAAATAGTTTCCCCAGGCAGGATAGGAGACTAATCGGTCTGCAGTTGTTGAGAAATATTGGATCCTTGCCAGGTTTATGTATAACCTTAATGTAGGCTTTTTTCGACATTTTGGAATAATGATTTCTGAGCAGGATGTTAGAAATAGAACTAGCAGATTTACCCAGCCTCCCCCTCCTGGGGGTCGGGTGGCTTACTCAGTAGCATGCCAGACACCTAATCTATAGTACTCAAGTTCGAGTCCCAGCTGGGTCAGCATTTATTTATCTCCGAAAAAATTGCCAATTCTGTCCACAGTCAGTAGGGGATATCAATGGGCTTCGATAGGCCACATGTGCCAGAGAACCATACTCTGTGCACGTTAATGAACAAAACGGATGGCTTTGACGGGAGGTTACCATCTGTCTCCCGACAGCTGTTCCAGTGGGTCCCCTGCCCAACTTATCTTAGTCTTCGGGGTCCTTGTGACCAGGCCATTTAGACCATTGTGTGCAAAATACTGCTGCTCAGATGTAAAATAACCCAACCTGCCACTCTGGTTAATTTTTTTTCCTTTAGGGGAGAAAAGAAATGGACATTGTTCGAGGTACCCATAATAATCCCGTAAGAAGTTTGTAAACCAAAAACCGGAATTTCCCCGCTCAGAAAATCGAACTTTTCAAATCACTTCTTACCCACCAGAGTTCCTCAGAAACAATTTGCCAGGCATACGTAACTTTATAGCAAATATGAGACAGCCTGTATAAGGCCTCTCAAATATCTGTAACGTTGGATAAATAATTATAGCAAAAGAAAATTAACTATGGTCTGAGATGCATAATTATTATTTATTAAAATTTATTACAAATTTATTTATTACTTAACATAATAAACAGATATGGAACAGAAATATTTAAAAATAAGAATTTACAACAGTATTAACGTTTAATTTTCTGTTAAAAACTGAAATTGTTCTTGAAAACTTAAAAGTTTCATTTATTTACATTTTCCACAAATGAATAAGTTGTAATCCTTGGGTGCTTTGTTCTCTGTCCATCTGTAGACATCGAACTTTTTTGCTTATACAGATAAATAAAAAAAATTTTTGTGTGGGATAGGTATTACTGAAATATTACAATTTGCATTTTTTAAATCTTATCAGAATAATAAGACCATCTACCTAATAATGGGAATAACCAGCCTTGGCTGGATGACAGCGGCGAGATGTCGTGGCATGGACGCAATGAGGCCCTGGGTTGCCATAGACACACGTCCATTCGGACTACAGCAGAGCACAGATGTTCTGGAGATGAATATATATTACTAAGAGCGCTACTGATCTACGGGACCTGGGTTCGAGCCCCAGGTAAGGCATGGATGTGGCAGAAGGAAATCCAAGGTCACACATACACACACACACACAAATGACATAATTGAAATTGCATGCAATATATATAAAAAACAAAATAATTTACACTTTCACTGATTTCAACTAAGGCAGAAAGAAAGGCAAGCCCCACCCCCCCCCTCCCCACACACACACAAATGACATGATTGAAATTTCATGCAACAAAAACCAAATATTCTAAACTTTTATATTCGCTTAGACAGAAAGAAATTCAAGGTAACACACATATATACAGAAAATAATTGAAATTGCATGCTCTATATAAAAAACAATAATTTACACTTTCTCTCATTTCAACTACGGCAGAAGGAATGGCAAGCCCCACCCTCCCCCCACACAAATGACATGATTGAAATTTCATGCAACAAAATACAAATATTGTAAACTTTTATATCAGCTAAGGCTAGAAGGAAATCCAAGATCACACACACACAAATGACATAATTGAAATTTAATGCTATAAAAAAAAGAAAACAAAAATGCAAACTATTTTCATTTCAGCTGAGGCAGTAGGAAATTCATATCACACACACATAAGAAATGAAGTTACTGCAAAGTATATTTTTGTCACTGTGTTTTGTGCAAATTTAGATGCTTGCTCTATGATGCCTTTTAATTTTTCTGTCATTTGTGTCTCTAAATGGTGAAGTCTAATTTTAGCATATTCTTTTGTAATGTTTCTTTCTCATATTATAAGCATGATTGTCAACTTCCACATCCAATTCCCTATTACTGATATCACTATCTAGTGATTTGAGCACCAACATGCATTTAAGCCTATGTAGGACATTAACCTGAATTTTTAATTTGGTATGAAATGGTTGTTGTTGAGAATATAAAGTTTTCTCCTGGAAGACACTGTTCAGTAATTTTTGCAATTGCACACACATACTGTGAAAAGGGCGAGAAAACATCAATTTTTAATATTAACCTTTAAAGTGACAGAAGCTGATTAATCAGTTCCCAAAAATCCCTACAAAAGAACCTGCAACATGCTTTTTTATGCTTCCCTATCATTTTTTTCCAGAATTAAAAGCTTTTTCTTCTGATATGTAATATTGACTATTTCATTCATTAGTTTTTCATAAGGCTCAAAAGTTGTTTCTTAAAATAAAAAAAGTCTTTGTAAGGGTTAATAAGTGCATACACAGAAGACTGCATTAGGTCAGAGTAAATTAATGCTAATTTACATTCTATGCAAGAAATTTTTCATAATTTTTTTGCTATAAAGACAGCTTATAATGACATTTTTCAATTTCAGAGAAAAGAGACACAATGACCTTCATTGCTTTACTGTGATTGCTTGATATTATACACGTGAGAAACACCTAAAATGTCACTGGACATTTCATTATTGCTGCCAATGATTTTAATTTCATTGAAAGTTAAACAATTGTCATTTTTCTTATTAATTTTCATCCGGTTAATTATTAACAGCATGTGTGCACTTTGGAACTAAAGATCATTAGGTTATTATAGTTTCCCTCTTTTGCTCTTATAGTTAAAAAAATTAAATATGGTTCTGGCTGAATTTGTAAGTAAAAATATATTTTGAGCCAGACAAACCAACTGTTAAAAAAATAACTTATGGGGATTTTCCAGCTATGTAAAACTGAAACAAACATAAAAATTAGAGTTTCAGAAGCTATATCGGAACTTTTATCATTAGCATTATTACCATAATCTACATCCACAATAGCATTTGCCATTGAACAGTATTTGTTTCCTAATTGACTTCTTCTCAAATAATGAAGTGAATATCATATGCTTTTGCTTATTATCAGTAAAAATTTCCATTTAGAAAACTTCAATAAATCCAGGAAGGCGATCTACAGATCTGCACAAGTTAAAATTGTGGAGCCATTGGGAAAGAAGATTTTCTCTTACAAATCCATAAGCCTTTTTACAAATAAAAAATGGAACCTAAATTTTTAATAAATGGACTTTGGAGAATGAAAATATCATGGTAAAACTATTTACCTCTTGGCAATAAAATATGCCATTGCTTCTTTCAGCATTTTGCTGTGAATTTCTGAACAGGTTTAAAGTTATATCTAGAAACACAGGCTTTGTTTGGTGTCTCAATGCCATCTTTATGAGCTTTTGAGCCTTAAACAAATCTAATATTTCTTTTAAAGAAGAAGAGTCTGATGCTTGGCTTTTTGCTGGCAATAATATCACCATAGCATTTTCTTTAAGCTTTGAATTTCATTTTGCACTGACATCAACTTTCTCTTAAATTTTTTAGGACTCTTCCCTCTTACACAGCATGAGTGATCATTTTTAGAGCACTATCTGTTCTCATTGCAATTTCTATCATATCTTCTACAAGTGTCACTCAATACAGGCATTTGTTACAAATGTGAATAAAGTTGGCAGAGCATCATTAATTAATCCTACTGTGCCATTTTCTGAAGCTTTATTTTTAAAACAGTAAAGTGCTGGGAACAGATAGTACTAGATACTGTTTAGAGACAGTGGAGCTTCAACCACAATTGACAAACCTTGGCATTTCAACTCATTAATGTTTTTATCAAATATGAAGAGCAAATTTTTAGACTTCATTTACCACATGCAAAATTATAAAATACCTATTTCAGGCGTTTCGTTTGAGATAAAAAAAAATTTGTATTATTTTGGCAAAATAAAAATGCAAAGCAGAAGTCTCATAAAATTAATGTCCAAATTCAATATTTCTTTTAGAAAAAAAATTCACGAAAATATTCTATAAATTCCATGCTGTTTCAATTTGTAAATCGCCTTTTCATATGTAAATATTATTCGTTTCATTTATGAAAAATATAAGCTTGGCTACTGATCTAAGGGACCTGGGTTCGAGCCCCGGGTAAGGCATGGCTGTTTGTATCGTTTTTCTGCTGAGGGCCTGCCATCCTCTCAGACCTTCTACTGTGGCATATAAACTGACAGGCTCCTGTCAGACCTCTGTGGCAAGCAGCTGCTTGAGGGGGTATTTATTATTTATTTATTATCGTGAACTACATTCGATATTATACTAGGTCAGAACGGTATTTTAATATGCTTTATTTATTTTTAGGCCTCTCTGCTTTAACAATTTAAATTTAAAAGCATTTCACAATATTCGTAAATTACTAACCTATGAAATGTCAAATTGCTGCTTTTATAGTATTTTTCAGTAGTTAGTACACAATTCATGTAAATCTAAGAGCATGGTGAAAGGTTTGTTTACGCTAATCAAACACGCCTCTCTCTGCCTCACTGAGGAGTAGGCTTAAGATTTTGTACATGTTCATGGCATCCGTTGCCAGTCCTGTCTCTAGTAATATTACCTCAAAAATCCACACTAAAGATGCAACAGCAGCATTTTTTACGTGGCACCCTCTCCCTCACTGGGGAGCTCAGGAACTAAAAATATATGCGTGCAAAACTAGAACTTTTCCTCACCCCAAATCAAAAAGTACCATCCATATCGGTTGATTATCATCAGAAATATTGTGTGCAGAGGCAGACGGCTATAAAAATATCAGCGTGCAAATTAACCCTTTCCTATATCCAATGCTAAAGAACTATCGAAATCGATTTACTGGTTCCAGACATTGCGTGCAGAGATAGATGGAATAACGGTCAAACGAAGCAATAACGCAAACAAGAGTTGGTTTTATGAAAATGTGCTAAAAACAAATGAAAAAAAAAAAGGAAATCTTTGATTCAGAATATTAACTATGAAATATAACATTTTATCGTGATTGGCACTTTTTGACGAGTACTCTCATTTGAGAAATCGGCTTTGGACGAATTGTCCCATTAGACGACACATCTCTTTGGACGAATAGTACCAGACCCATGTTACTGACATTGTTCTCTAATGAAAGTCCCTGGTTTCAAGCGGATAATGCACCCGTGTAGTCTGCAAAACTTTTCAAGTTGTGATTTGCAGAGTATTAGTTACAGCAGCTACCGTGACCTCCTCAATCTCCAGACCTTAACATTATTGAACATATGTGGTAATATCTGGAGCAAAAGGTCAGATCACAATTTCCACCTCCAGCATCACTGGTACAGTTGGGCCATATTTTACAGGAAGAATAGTCCCACATTCCATTACCATATGTGAATGACATATGTCTGTTCCATGTGGAATTTTTTTTGTTCTGAAAGCCTGAGGTGGGCCTACAGCCTAATAATAAAATATTCTCCACAAACAGTACGTGTTTCCATTATTTTGATAAACCTATGTACATAAGAACACATGGGTTTCACCAGATGGGCTGCATGATTTTTGATTACGTATTAACAGCAAGTGGGCTAGTTCCGTTAGGAATACCAGGCCATATAGGGGAACTTGTTAAAAGTATCTTGTAACTTAAACTTAAGAAGTGCTGTGCTAAGGTAAAAAAAAATTGTTTAAACATTGAAGCTCTGAAAGACCCAGTTATTGCTAAGATAGGTGTTTGTAGCTAGTTATGGCTGATCGGTTTCTCAGTCATTATGACAGTCACGGTTTGCTTACCACTGAAGTTGAGGAAGAATGACACCGTTATAAACAGGCTTTTCTTGAAACTAACAGTACTCTTTTAAAGAAAAAGGGGCAAAGGAGGCAAAATTATTTGGGTGGTAAGGCACTTGAGCTTATTTCAGAAAGAACTGTAATTCCATAATCAATATCCCACCAGTTCTAATAGAAAGCATTAGACAGAGCTTAATAAGCGTGTAAAGGATCGGTTAGCAGCTGTTAAGAATCTTTGGCTTGATGGCTTGGCTGACAAAGCCGAGGAAACAGCACAACAGCAGAGAGCTGTACCAGATAGTTAATGTTTTGTGTGGTAGAAAACGGACAGGTACACAGGGATTTAAGGATAAACAGGTAAGGTTACAGAAGGTGAGGATTCTGCCATAGCTAAGTGGGCTGAGCATTTCAGTGATGTTTAAAGTAATCTGGGTAATTGTACTCCATTGTTTGTAATGATGATAGATGCATTACTGGCTTTAATGTTGGTCCCGAATAAAGTGCTAAAATAAAAATTATACAAAGACACCTCTTTCGTATTTCAAACCAGGTAGACAAGTTTGAGATTTCGCATAAGACGATAGGATTTTCCTTGGGGGGGGGGGGGGACCCTTCACTCCCTCTGGATACATTACCGACGGAAGAAATTCACACCAAATTTCAAGAAATTGTTCAGAATAAAATGGAGATTTATTCATAAAAGTTTCTGAGCATAAGTATGCAATCGTAGTTCTTAGTATTATGATTTTTGTGCACAGATTAATATTTTTAAAACAACTGCTGAAATTAAATGACTTGAGGAAATAAAAAAAAAAGTGAAATTCTTTTCAAAAATATTAACTTTATAAAATTATATTATAATAATTATATTATTATACAATATTTTTAAAACAATTGCTGACTTGAGGAAATTTAAAAAACGAAAATCATTCAAAAATATTGATATTATAAAGCAATCACAATGTTATTCTTTTATTCATCATTATAAGCAAAATATTTTCTAATAATTTTGAATCCAAATTATTTTTTTTGTCAGCGAGAACACATTTAAGAATAGAAAAAAAAAAAACTCTTCCAGAGATACCTGAGTACTACCAAAAAATTCTTTGCAAACTTGATTTTTCCAGTAGTGAAAAATATTTTCTTTTGTAGAAATTCTGTTTGCTCTCTCAAATTTATTTTATTTTCTTTCGCCTGCAATTTTTTGGTTTCATCAAAAGAGATTCCACTAAATCATTTGTTCGAGTCGTTTGATGATACTTAAGTATTTTTTATCAGTACTTTCCTGTAGAATAAATTTGCTGTGATTTTGAGTGTACTCATGAAAAAAAATTACATATTTTCTCCGAAATAGACTTCAAATAGCATAAAAATAATCTAATGAATAAATATAAGTTAAAGAAATTGAAAATATTACCTATTTAACTTTATGCATGACACATGAGAATTGCTTCCTTATTTTTCTCAACGTATGTATAAGGAACGGATGATTGTTAACGGATCTGCAAACAATGGAAATTTTTTTGGGGGGTGGGGGGGAAGGTTTGGTGGGAAGATCAAAACCGAAAGTTTCTACTGTTGACTGTTGTTAATATATTAATCGTATCTTCCTCCAATTCTCTATCCTATATCCAAATTATCCCTCCTGCACAGTTCCTTTTCTAAGTGTTTAAGCCGATCACAGGGACTTGGATTATACATCTGTGATTTTTGCCCCATTGTTATAGTGCAGTGTTAAGGCATAAATGGAGAATTTTTTTCCACTGCAGCTCTTCCGGCTATCAAACCCCTTTCTCTGAGCGCCAATTACGACGAAGGTAGCTAAGGCAGCTGCTTCCCAAATTTTTTCGTAATATGACGATAAAGGGCTTTATTTGTTAATCATAAAAGTACAGAATCTGTTTCCCACAAGTTTCTAAGTATATCTTATAAAAGATTTGATATCAAAGAAAGATATATATCTATTAAAAACTTCTCTCAGCCCCCCGCCCCCCCCCCAAAAAAAAAAACAAAAAAAAAAAAACAAACAAACAATGACAAGCATGTCATAAAGATGGCAAGTACATTCTGAGCATCACTCTGAATTTAATGTCAATCAATTTTAAGAGTAAAAATTTCTCTTGAGCCAGGTGGGATGTGAACCCATGACCTCCTGATAACATGTCAGGTGCTCTGGATCCACTGAGCTACCAGACACCGATCAAGATTTCCTCTAATTGATGCAATGAACTTTCTACCAAAACTACACACGTGTCTCATGAAGGTATTGTCCCAGATGCTCTCAGCCTCAAGGAACAATGACAAGCATGTCACAAAGATGGCAAGTATATTCTAAGTATACGATTGTTTAGTTTGAAGAGATTTTTCGACGTATTTATTCATATATTAAGGAAGATATCACTCTGAATTTAACATCGATCAATTTTACAGGAAAAATTTGTCTTGAGCCAGGTGGGATATGAACCCACAACTTCCTGATAACATGTCAGGTGCTCTGGACCACTGAGCTACTGGCCCCCAATCAAGAACCAGAGCACCTCACATGTTATCAGGAGGTTGTGGGTTCTTATCCCACCTGGCTCAAGACAAACTTTTCCTCTAAAATTGATCGATGTTAAATTCAGAGTGATATCTTCCTTAATCTATGAATAAATATGTCGAAAAAATCTCTTCAATCTAAAAAATGGAAATTTCACCTTTAAATGCTGGAATCTAAACCAGTATACCTCTAATAGAAATTATTAAAATTTTATTATTGAACACTTATGAAGTTTAACACAATAGAACTGAGAATGGAATTTCAGATAACCAGAAGTATTTCACCATGGAATAAAATTTGGTGTAACAAGACATTTCTAGTTAAATGAGGTATTTTCTTTTTTCTTGACTGAAAATGCACCAGAATAGGCATATAGAAATACTATATCAACACATTCCACAATAAAAATATACACAAGTTGTCCTGATTTACACTGAATTCAGCAAAATATAATATCCTAATACGTGATTTAGTTACTGCTACTAAATTTAGGTGGAAAACATTTTGTCATGTATGCAAACACACAATGAAACGTTTTATTTTTTCTCTTGAAGTATCCATTGGGGAAAATAAGTTTGTTATCAAATAATTTGATACTGAAAAGAGTGGCAAATGTGATTGCAACTCATCTATGATTTCATTATCAAAACATCAGGTCCATAAATGTTTTCCTATAACTGAACATACAATTCCTAAGTTTCACAAGTTTAGTAGTGATTGCAATCATGTTACTTATTCCTTATGCATGCTACTAAAACTTGTCAGTAGAAAATCTTTATTTAGCTATGCAACTGCACATAAAATTTATCTGTCCACATATTCTATACTGCTTGCACTAATATAAAAAAAAAATTATATGGCTGTAGCAAAACAGCTTTATATTCTGGATGGATTGCTATGGTTAAAAATAAATAGATAATAACATTTGAGTAGGGTTTTACCTATTTAAAAACTTCAAATTAAGAAAATGAAAAGATACTTGTTGAATCTGCAAAAAAAAAAATCCAAAATAGTCTGATAGATTGAGCTATTAGCAAAGAATTATGCTTAAATCTACATTGGTCACACTTCTGCAATTCCACTTCTGTTATTGCCTATTCCCGAGGGTTCAGAGAAGGTTGTGGAAAGGGAACCAATTGAACAGCCGATAAGAGACAGAAGGAAGCCTTTCATCAACGCCATATAGCGTGTTCTTTAAAAATGCAAAAAAAAAAAAGTTTGAGAATCACTACTCTAATTACAGTTTTTAACCTGATTCATTATTTCAGCACACAAATGTATGGAAATAAAATTTCACAATTTTTACAGTGTGGTTAATGATTGATAAAGATAGCACTTTTCATTTTATAGCAAGTTAATAGCAAACACAAGAACAGGAGGAAAAGTCCAAAAAGACAATACATGACTTTTTCCCACAAGTTTTTCTCTTCAGTTCTATGCTACTTTCCCCCAGCCCTATGGAGAAAAATAATCATATATCTGAACTTCTTAGAGGTGATTCTGAAGATCCTCACTGAGCAATCCTCTCTGCAGGAAAATGCTTGCCACAATTATCATTTTACCTAAAAAACGGTTCTTAAAAAAGCTATTCACCAGCTTTGGTTTTGATCTACTGACCAACACACTTCATTTCTTGATACAATTTTTATGCACTTAAATACTCGACTGTACTGTTTTTGTTTGCAAACTAAATGGTAATTTCTCTACTTCGATAAAACAAACTATTTCTGAACATCTGTTTTGATTAAGAATTATTTATTGAAAATATTGGGTTACCCTTTTTACAGTCTTATAATAATGTATTATGGCATAACTCTATGACTTGTATCTAAAACTTTTATCCATTTTACTCTTAACGAAAAGTAATTTCTCTTTACATTTTCTATCAGTCAAAAATATAACACATCAGCAACCACTAATATCCTTCCTAGATTTCCTTAAAAACCTAGTTTCACAAGGATCGAATCCTCTTTCTTTAGCTCCCATCACTGCCCAATCTGGAGTACGAGCCATATAATCCAAACTTGTAAAACTGTCTTTGTTATTCTCACTGTAATAATTCTGTATTAATTCATGGAATTTCTCATAATCAATCCATGTATGCCATTGACCATCAACCTGGAACTGAATAAACAAAAATAAATTACTAAAATTGTAAATATTTCACAAAGCATATAAAAGTATGTGCAATATTATGCCTAGTGTCTCACACATTTTTTTTTAATGCACAAAAGCATATGTTCCAAAACAAAAACACCTTAAACAAGCTTACAAAAGTTCATTAATTCTCCCACTGAGTAATATGATTCACAAGTACAATTTGGCAAAGTAAGTGAAAAAAAATGAAAAAAAAAAAAAAAAATGAAGTATGAAAAGTTGGCACAGCAAAAAGCAGATGTGGCCCACAGGGCAAAAATTGGAATTCTGTTTAATAATTTCATTGCAATAATTTGTTAGCTAAACGATTTTTTCTTCCTGTTAAGTGGCTTTGTCAAAAGGTCAGTAAGCCTCAAAGACTTATTAGATTGAATAATCATTTACATGAGAGATGCACTTCAATTTTAATATTACATCTGATAGAAGTAAACACTAAAAAGGATAATATTGTATTAGTAACTCAGTTGTATCAGTCAAGCAGTTAAAATACACTTACAAACATACATGCAATGAAATAGAATGAATTACTGCAGCAACTTTACTTTTATTCAGCTTCAATTCATTGAAGAACACAACTTTAGAAGAACAAATAATATGATAAAACTTCTGAAGTATGCACTAATTCACTAATAAACGTCTACCAATAACTGTGATTTCAAATCTGTGAAAATTTTATGGCAACAGGTTTTTGAACCATGCATGCAATTATGGGGCTGTTTGATACTTGGCTCTACCTCTCTCAATAAACAGTCTTTTAAAAAACAACAACTACTAATCATTTTCTTTCCACAGATAGTTGGGATGAGAGTACTATAGGTACAGATTATTCTCTTTATGTCCTCACACAGATATTCTAGCTATAAACTTAATGGACAAATTATTATATAACCCCGATAACAATACCCAAAGCAGAAGTATTGTGTCCAGTCACGTGGGACACTGAAACTGGTAATACCTATAAATAGAGCAGGTCTCTATGCATTGGAAACCAGACAAGGAGAAGTAATTATGGGTAAAGGCAGCAACATAAGCGAGTTTGAATGTGGTCAGATAGTAGGTGCGAGGAAGGCACCTACCTTGAAGGTTGTTCAATCATAGCAACTGCTGAACTGGTGGGATTTCCACATCAGACCATTGCATTAGGATACAAAGACTACGTGGTCAAATAGTACACAAGTACACACTATATGGTCAGATAGGCACAAGGTATGTGAACATCCTTGCCAACCATCTACACTCGTTTGTAACGATTCTCTTTCTGCACCATGACACCATCTTTCAACAGGATAACACCACACCGCATACTTCCTGAGTGGCAACCCAATTGGCTCCAAGAGCATTAAAGTGAGTTTACCACTCGAATGGCTCCTTGATACTCGGCATACTAGACAATCTGCCCTCAATTGGTGGGTTCTGTTGAGGAAATATATACCACTGTGCTTTCTGTTTGCCTCTGCATAAAGGTTTCTAATTCAGTGGCCAGAGTGTGTATAAATTTATTTTATAATAAATTGTAAAAAAAGTGATATGGTAATAAAAGAATTATAAAAAAACTGACAAAATGAAAAAAAAATTATAATGGCAGTGACTGGGATTGAACTGGAGTCTTTTAACCCTTCCCGTGTCCAGATTGTATGCATGCATTAATAGAATCTGAAATGAGAGGCTGAGGACATCTGCATCCGTTTTTAGCAGAAAAATAGTTCAATTAAAAAAGAAAAGAAAAATTTGTTATGTATATTTTATAAAATCTCCTAAAAAAAGATTTTGTAAGTTATTACAAGTAGATACCTTTTTTTGTTTTACACTCTTTTCTGCCTTAATCTTATTTTAATATTCCTTGAATTATTTTAATCATTTATCCCAGCATTTTATGCATTGATCCAGTTCTATAAATCAAAACTTTAACTAAACTATAAGTAACTGTGGTGGATAAGCCTTTTGCTTCCTCGCTCACCATAATAGTTCCGATTGAATACAAGGAACGCTTATAGTTAATGAACAACAAAAAAATTAGAATATGGAAATGTATACTATTATTTGAAAACAGATGAATTATCTCTAGATCTTAGTATAGCTTTAAGTATTGTTGAAAGAGCCAGACATTTTAGACTAATTAATATTTTACTACTGCAGACGACCAACCCAAACAGGCAGTTATCACCCATTTATTCCCAAGAATTTAAGAGAGTACGTACTCCAAGAATTGCATGATGTACCTACAGCAGGACATTTAGGTACATGAAAAACACATCAGAAGGTAGCTGAAAGATCATATTGGCCAGCTTTAAAAAAGGACGTAAAAAACCTACGTAGAAACAAAATTCGAACAGAACCGTCTTTGTGGTCTTATGAAAAGCACGATCTCCAATGAATCCATGGAATTAGCAGGCATGGATTTAATGGGTCCGTATCAACAAATGCAAGCAGGATCCCAATACATTCTGGTGTTAGATTATTTTTTGAACTTGGTTGAAATATTTCTCATTAGAAATACAATGGCAACAACTGTAGCAAAGAAGTTTAAAAATGAATTTATATGCAGGTACGGGGTACCCAAGAGTATAGTTTCGGACAATGGGCCTCAATTCATTTCAGATGTGCTTGCTGAAGTATCTGAAACGTTTCAAATAAAACATATATATACAACTCCATATCACCCACAATCAAATTTAACCGAAAGAATTAATCGAAATATTGGTAGAATGATAGCTGCATATATTGAAAATAGATATGATACCTGGGATAAATACTTGCAACAGTTTTCCTTTGTTCGATGCACTTACATTAAAATATTACATTAAACTACTAAATTCACACCAAGGATATTTATAGGAAGAGATCTGACATTACTCTGGGACAGACTCATTGGTCAACCTGCATCTCCACAATCCACTGAATTTAGAACAGAACAGCATATTCAAGCCCTTACAAAGGCACAAAATAATTCCCTATGAGCACAATAAAAACAATGAGAAGATTATAACAAAAGACGATGACATGAAATTTAAAATAGGTGATAAGGTCTTGATTAAAACACATCATAAAAGCTATAAAGAAAAAGGATAAAGGATTCATAAAGAAATTTGCACCATTATATGCTGGACCATATAATGTAAAGAAAAAACTTTCACATTTGTTATGTGAACTAGCCAATATAACCACTAATGCCTCAATAGGATACTTTAATATTGTAAACATTAAACAGTATAAAAAGTTCCATAGAATTTTCCAGATCAGAAGTCTCAAATGATCTAGATGTTGCATAAAAAAATCACGAAAATGATGTCTCTGATGATGATGAATCATTACCAAGCAGAAGAGCATAGAAAAGATTGCATTACAACCTATCACATACAACAGGAAAAAAGATAATAAAGACAGATGCAGCTGTTCCATCAACATCCAGAGCGTAACAAAATGAACACAGCCTGCAGAGCGACAACCGGCAATGAAGTAGTGAACATAGAATAGATGACATCAGCAACGAGATTTTTCGAAGTACATACACCTAGCTTATCGACTGACAAGGGAAGGATGTCACCAGGAAACGACTGGATGGTGATTTATCGTAATCACCATCCAGTCGTTTCCTGGTTCCATCCTTTCATTGTTGAGTGCCAACAATGAAAATTTAAGCATTTTATTATTATTCTTCCACTGTGACACTAATGATTTATAATGTTTTATTTCTTTTCTCTGGAATAGATGAAGACAGAGAAGCTTGAAGTCGAATTATAATTATTGTGATTTATATACTTAGAGATTTTGATATGCTTAATTTCTTGTTGAAATTTTGGAGTTTTGATATTTATTTTTGAAGAGTGAATTTACTATCAAGATTTAAAGTTTGAGTTTATAATGTGATGTGACTAGAATTTTTTTATGTATTTTTGTTCATCTGAAGTTCTAGTTGTTATATTGTATTAACGTGATTTAAAGTGTATTTTTGTAGATTTTTTTTCATTTCAGCTGACTGAAAGCTGAAAATGCTGCAAGTTTACATTGGTAAATTTAGAAATTGTAAAATGATTATGGATATGAATGATGAGAATGAAAGAGAATTTAGTACACAGTGAGTATATATTTTGTATTCTGAAGTGATTTTTTGTATGCAAAATGTATTTTCATGTAAAAAGTGAATGGAATTGTATTAGAAGAAATGTTAGTGTCACATATAAATTATTGCTAGTTTTTCTTTACTCTTAGATACAACGTATATATATGTGTGTGTGTGTTTTAATCAGTGATATTGATGCGTAATTATTGGGATGACATTGGCAGCATTTATTTGTATATATATGAGTTGACCATGATGTCTTTGAAGTTTTATTTTGTACCCATTTGGAGCTGTCCCCAACAGCATAGTCTGGTGACCGAGACAAGTCACCAGCGTAACTTTTTTGGGAGGAGGACATAAAGCTCTATGAGGGGAGGTAACTAATGCATTTTTTTATTTCAGCTAGCTCACGATTATCGTGTCTAGGTGAAGAATTAGATGATTACACTACCGCTTGTTTGTAAAATTTGGAATTTGTTAGATTCACGTGTTTGATGTAGTTAGGAGGATTTAATGGTGTTCCAGCACCCATTTTATTTAATGTATGATAGGCACAGAAGATTTAGCTTTCACATATTTTGATTGTAGTTAGGGGAATAAGTGGAAGTTCTGTACCCTGCTTGATACATCTGTAATTATATTATGTGAAAGAGCAGAATTTGATGTAAATGAATTTTTTTCTTTAACCTTTTTAGAAGTTTAGCATGACAGGAGTATTATTAACCAGCTTTTTGTATGAAACTTTTGAAGTTTGTATCAGAATGTGATATTAGGTAATCCAATAATGCTAGTATGCAGTTAACTGCCACAGCCATTGGTATGTAATATACAATAGGTAGCTGTACACTCCTATTAGGTGGATTGGGAGGAGGTACCTTTGGTTGTGATGGAAAATTGTGTCGAAGTGAGAGTAGATCGTCTTATCAAAATTTGGGCAAGCATACTTTTACTTTATCTTATGTTCAGCAATGTGTAAATGACGTGAGAAGTGTCCTATTATTCTAAATTTGCTCATCAAAATCTGTTAGGTCAAATTTTGACACCCTTTGGGAGGGGGAGTTGTGATGGTCCACCCATTCACTTTTACTTTTCCTTAACCAGTTTTTCTTTATTTACATTATATATATCATTTTGGGGATTATTTCATTTTTTTGGACATCACAATTCTTGTTTCAGAGCTGTAGGAGTTGCGCATGCGCAACTCCATCCTTTTGATTATCAACCGCTAAAGTGTGTGTAAAATGCAATCCCTCTTGTGTCATAGTGAGTGCGATCATCATATTATGCAAATGTCTTTCCCAGCATGCAATAGACACGTGCCAGCTTTGCACGCTGCTTGTTATAGTAGTGACGTTAGATCACAGAGTTAGAATGAGAGTTGTGAGTGGAAGTTGAGATGATGTTACTTTAGATAGAAGGAGTTGTTAGTATACCAACTTTTGTATTGAATTGGACAAGTCTGAATATTTTGGAAATAAACTTTGTTTGTTTCAGAAACTTTTGAATTTTTGCTTTTTTTCTCTTGAGCAACGTTAACTGATTTTTGAATATATTTAAACTTTAATTAAACTTGACAATTCTTTTTGAATTTTTACCCGATAAGTAATGATAAATACATAACAAACCCTATTTCAACTTTATTTGGCAAGTTATTATTGCCTGGCGCCCAATACAGCAATCTGGAATTTGAAAAAATTTGAATCAGACAAAAGGTCCAACTTTAAAAGTTAATAATCTCTGGAGCACTGCAAAACAAGAGCCTTTTTTAGCCACTTGAAGACAAGGCCAGAGCTCGTATTATGAAGCTTCCTGCAGCATCATAGCAGAGGAGAGGTGCCCTGACCTAGTTTAATTGCTCACATGTGCTGTCAAATGGATGCATAGTGGATTGTTTACAGTGCGCATTGTTGGATTGCACATTGGATAATGTCACCATTCATCCACTTAGTATTTTATATTTAAACTTTCATTTTCATTTATGTAGATTTTACTCCTGTAAATTACCAATCCTTCCATCAGATTATCTATCATTCGGACTTATGCTGCATTGGATGGCCAGCTTACAACTTGTTGGTATTAACACCACATTAAGCTATAGGGTAATTTTTCTCTAATTATTTCTTTAATTTCCAGTAAAGAAAAATTGATCTTATATCATTTCCTGAAAATGAATGAGGTCTTTGATAAGAATGCAGAAAGGACTTCTTTGACATGTAAATCAGTCCTTATGGGGGAGAGAAATTTCAGAAAAATTTTTAACACCCTCCCCAACACTGAAGGGTGTTTAAATTGAAGAGATAGTTTTGACTATTTAATGAATATTAAGGAAGATATCACTCTGACATTAACATCAATCAATTTTTTTCTCTAAAATCGATCGATGTTAACTTCAAAGTTATATCTTCCTTAATATTCAATAAATAGGCCGAAAAATATCTCTTCAATGTAAACGATTGTACACTCAGAATGTACTTGCCATCTTCATGACATGTTTGTCATTGTTTCTTGAGGCTGAGAGCAGCTGGGACAAATCTTCATGAGACACGGAGAATTTTGTACTGTGGGTAGAACGTTCATAGTATCAATTAGAGGAGATCTTGTTTGGCAGCCGATAGCTCAGTGGTCCAGAGCACCTGACATGCTATCAGGAGGTCATGGGTTCGTATTCCACCTGGCTCACGACAATTTTTCCTCTAAAATTGATCGACGTTAACTTCAGAGTGATATCTTCCTTAATAATGAGGGTGTTATAATATTTACCTGAAACATGATTTTTTATTTCCTTTAATGATTCATTTTAGTACATTTTAAAATATGGGCCAGCATTATACCAGGTGATCTGGATTACTCATGTTAATGGGATTTTCTCTCCTGTTCCCAGCAAAATTTGATTTTTGTAGAAATTAAAAGTTTTTAAGTTCATACTGAAGGGTTTTAAATGCATTTACTCCCACCCCAACTGCAGTATCTTGGATGTCTCTCTCTGACAATAAAGATTTTTTTTTTGCTTTGGTGCACCAACCTTTTGGCACTTAGCCTAGATTCCCAAAATTCAACACCCAAAGAATAAAAATTCCCAATGTGCACTAAAAAAAGCAGCCAAGAAAGTGTTCCTCCATTTCATAAACAGGACAAAAATCTCATTAATGTGAGAGTTGAAGGCACCTGTATAACACTGTCCCCAGTGTTTTAAAATATACAGCATTGAAAGTAATTACATAAAAAAAAATAAAAATAGTGTTTCAGGTATTTATTATTTATGAATAAATTTCCTTTTGCTTAATACATAATTTAATTGGTTTTATTCATAATGTTTTCCAAAATAAAGCATTAACTGCATAGTAAGATCTATTTCTTTCACTATAGCACTGTGAAAAAGTCTATTAAAATTTATATGTTTATAAATTTATTTTTATTTATAAATGTATTATTTTCACAAAATTCAGAATTAAATTTTAGCTAGGTAGTCACTGGAAGGATAGCTATGCACCAATACCCTGTGATTATGCACAAAACTGGTAACACCTAGAACCTGAAGTGCAACCCCATCTTCTGATGGTGCAGACCATTGGTACCTTTCAAAAGAGATACTCTCTCTCAGATCAGTGCCAAGTACTGGTCTACTATGGCTACTTTTTTTTTTCTACCCTGCTAAGGAGTGGTCAAACCACACAGGGTCCTGGTGCTGACCATATACACCAACTAGAGCAGAATAATGGCCCTGAGCTTGATGGATCCTGAATTTACATTACTGGAGGGCTTCTATTGAGGAAAAATCTTCGGTGAGTTTTCTGTTTGTTTGTGATTTGAAGCCCCCAAAGTGAATAGATTCATGGGATATGTTTTATCAGCTGGTGGTGTGATGGTCCACCCATTTACTTTTCCATAACCAGTTTTACTTTATTTACATTATATTTATCATTTTGGGGTTTATTCTTCAGTTGAATATTATTGCTCTCACCCAAGACCACTAAAGGAGTTACACATGCACAACTCTGACTTTGATTGACAGCCGCTAATGAGTGAGTAAGGACATGCCCACTCTTGTAGCAGAGCCAGCATGATTGTAAGTTTATGCAAATATATTCCCCAGCATGCAACATATGTGTCAGTTGCACGCCGCATGTATACTAAGTGATGTTAGGTTACGGAGTTAGTAAGATGTAGTAGTGAGTAAGAATGATGCTAGGAGAGAGTTGCTGGTAGTAGAAATGGAGTAGTTGAGATATTTTGATAGCTCAAGCTTTTAGTTTTTTTCTGAGCTTTTAGTTGCTCAGAATATTATATTCATCAGTTTATTTGGTGAGTCTTGATTTTTTGGAAATAAACTTAGTTTGTTTTATGAAGAATTTTGATTTTTTATTTTTTTCTCTTGAGCAACGATAATTGATTTGATTAAATTTAATAATTTGACAATCTTTTTGAATTAAATTCTTTGTGACTAAGTAATACAATAATATACTTAGCGAACCTCGTTTAACTTTATTTCGCAAGATTAATTGCCTGGAACCTGATGCTATTTGGAAAATTAGTTTAATTTAGATCAGTTAAAAGGTTCAAAGAGAAGTTTAACATGCTTGTGGAGCATTATAAAAAAAATTCAAATAAATACCCCTCAAGCAGCTGCTTGCCACAGAGGTCTGACAGGAGCCTGTTAGTTTATATGCCACAGTAAAGGTCTGAGAGGATGGCAGGGATGGGATGTTTTACCTCTGAGCGGCACTTTTTTTCACACCATGGGCTAAATGGCCAGGTCACAAGGACCCCGAAGGCTCAGAGAAGGTTGGGGGAGGGGACCCACTGGAACAGCTGTTGGGAGACAGATGGTAGCCTCCCGTCAAGGCCATCCAGCGTGTTCTTTAACGTGCACAGGGTATGGCTCTCTCCCGCACACGGGGCCATGGCTTAACGCCCCATCCGACGGACGGTGGCCTTTCCAAGCCCATCGGTGTCCCCTACTGACCGTGGGCAGGGCGGGGAATTTTGCGGAGATAAATCTCAACACTGACCCAGCTGGGACTCGAACCTGGGAACTACAGATTACGAGCCTGGCGCGCTACCGACTGAGCCACCCCCGCCCAAAGAGGATGGCAGGACCTCAACAGAAAAACAACATGAAAATTCATGCCTTATCCAGGGCTCGAAACCAGGTCCCTTAGATCAGCAGCCAAGCACACTAACCACTTGGCCACAAGACGGCCCTTGGAGCATTATAGAGTGCAATAAAGAAAGTGGTGCACTGAACACAGGGACCGTATATATATATATGTAAAAATTGTATGATATTTGATGTGATTGTCAAAATTTAACAAATTTTTGAGCTCATTAGTTGTATTAATCATAGTTTTAACGGCAACTTAAGCTGAAATTTTTGCTGAGCAAGTAAGAAGCTTCACATTTGTATTAGTCAGAGGTTCAGCACAGTTATTGCTGATAGTTAGCATCTTTATTGTATTTATGTAAAGATTAGAAGTGTCCAGACACACACATATGCAATAGATAAACTTTTTGATAAGCAAACTTATTACAAGCTTAGTATAGCTTTAGTATTGTATTGTTGTACAGTGGTACCTTTAAGTGTTGCTGCTCACAATAAAAAATTTTCAAAATTTTTTGTGAGCAGTTGTATTGTTGTTGTTATGTTATTGTATTGTTGTATAGTAGTACCTTTGAGTGCTGCTGCTCAGAATAAAAAATTTTCAAAATTTTGGCAGATCGCTACACATATCTGCTAGTAATATGGCCGATTCCACCATAATAACTCCTGACTTAGTAAAAGTAAAAGATAGGTTGCAGGATGTGATGAAAGAAGCAGAAGTGTTAATGAATCTGCTTAAAGAGCCTCAGGAGAAAAGGGGAACGACAACAACCCTAAAATTGCTGTCAGCTCACAAACCAATAAACTTTGAACATAAAGTTTAATTTTTTGTTCTGTCAGAAACAAGTGACAGAACAGAAAATTATCAACTGCCTCAATGACAAGTTGCCAATCCATTTATTAACTGTAGTCCTTGTGTTAATTGGCCTCTACTTGAGATAAGGTTTGACGGTTTGAAACGTCTGTCATTGTAGACATTTGTCAAATCCATGGAAGAGCATTTCCATTTACATGAAGTGCCTAAAGATAAATGGGGTTTGCGCAGTATTTTGTTTAATTGGTTGTGCTAAGCAATGGTGGAAGAGATGTTGTCATGGAATAGAATTTTGGGAAGACTTTAAAAATGAAATTTTAGAAATCTATCCACCTTATGATGATTTTATACATCTAGCTACAGAACTTTTTCACGAAGACAAAGAGGAGGTGATATCAAAAAATTCATCTGGGGTACAGTAAAGTTATACCAGCTGTATGATGCTCATGCCACTGAAATTGACATAATAAACTGCATTATGTCGCAGTTACGTTTGCAAATTTTCAATTCCCATTTTTAGAAGTTAGACATGCAATTTCAATTTCAACTTTAGTCAAATTTGCTTGGCAATACATCGCAAGAAAAGAATCTGCAAAAATGGCATTAAATCAACAATGGATGCAATCCTTGCCAAAGCAGCAATATTGGATTGAGTCTCGCAAAATGACTCCAGCATGACCGGAAGTTACATGGTCCCGACAATTTGTGCTGGACAGCCTTTAATGAGGCAGAACGAATGAAGCAGAGATTATGTTCCGCTTCAAATGATGAAACTAGACCAAAAACGTTTGCTACAAATAATAGAGAAACTTACAGATGTAACTTTTGTGGTCGACTAGGGCAAACAGAGCAATATTGCTACAGAAAAAATAGCAATTCGAGAAACTCAAATTAGGTTCTTTGAAGCAAGAGGCCAAAGTTCCTCAAGAAAAGCACTCTCATAAGTGTTTCTACTATTGGCCCACATTATGTTTTAGAATTACCTTTTGCAAAACCTTGTCACAAAAAAACTGAACTAATAGATTGCAACAATACAGAAGTTGATGTTTCATGTCCACAATAGAAAGCTTTATGTGAAATTAACGCAAGTTGTGAATTGAAATTACAGCAGTGGTCAAGTGGACTTTTAAACTCACCTTGTAATCCAAAGCAGAATGTTCAGGAAGAAACTATAAAATGGCCTATCCATTTAATTAATGGGAATATAGAGAAGCAAGACAATAATGAGAAAGATGTTAAATTAGAAGTCTTAAAAGGAAAATAGTCAAGGATATTGTTAATAATGAGAAATGTGTTCAAATAGAAGTTTTAAATGAAAATAATGTTAATGAAGAATTATTAGATCAGCATTCCAGAAGCCCAGAAATAGTTTTCAGTGTAAATAATCATGATAAATTTAGTAAGAAATTTTCAACTGTTGAAGCATCATTTAGAAGCAGGCAGCAATAAATCTGGGAAGCAAAAAGCCAAGCACGTAGCGAGATGTCAACAAGATAACAGCCTGCAGAGCAACAACAGGCAATAAAGTAGCTAACATAGAATAGATGACGTCACCAAGATCTTCAGAAGCACCTATACCTACCTAGCTTATTGATCCACGTGGGAATGAAGTCTCTGGGAAACAACTGAATGATGATTTATCGCAATGGAATGCCAACAATGAAAATTTAAGTATATTATTATTCTTCCAATGTGGCACTAATTATTTATAATTTTTTATT
This sequence comes from Ryuthela nishihirai, assembly GCA_038380435.1. NCBI lineage: Eukaryota > Metazoa > Arthropoda > Arachnida > Araneae > Heptathelidae > Ryuthela > Ryuthela nishihirai. Next base: position 8,769,771 of record JAWZYU010000017.1, read on the forward strand.
TCTTTTCTCTGGAATAGATGAAGATGGAGACGATTGAAGATTATTTATTGTTGTTCATACTTAGAGATTTTGAAATGTTTAATTGCAAGCTGAAACTTTGGAGTTTTGATATCTATTTTTTGAAAAATGAATTTATTATTCAAAGTTTATAGTTTGAGTTTAGAATGTGAAATGATTAAATTTTTTTGTATTCTTGTTCAACTGAAGTTCTAGTTGAACTATAAAGAGTTATATATTTTATTAACGTGATTTCAGGTGTAATAATGAATTGTAGATTTTTTCGTTTCAGCTCAATCAAAGCTGAATTGAATGTTGTAAGTTTACATTAAGGAAAGGAATTATAAAATGTTTATGGATGTGAATGATGAGCATGAAAGAGGATTTAGTATACATTATATAAATCATATTTTGAAGTGTATTTATAGTGCACCTTTGTATTTAAATTGATTCTTATTGTAAAGTGTGAATGGAATTGCATTGGATGAATATTGAATCTTATATGATAAATTATTGATACAGCTTTTCTTTACTGTTAGATAAGATGTATATGTGTTTAAATCTGTTCATTGTCATCAGTGATACTGATGCATCAATGATGAGAAATTATTAGGATGACATTGGCAGCATTTGTTTGCATATATATGAATTGACCAAGATGCCTTATTTTCGTACTCTTTTTGAGCTGTCCCCAATGACAAAGATAGTGTGACTGAGACTGTCACTAGCAAAACTCCTTTGGGAGGGGGACGTAAAGCTCGATGACGAAGGTAATGCTATTTTTATTTCAGCTAGCTTGCATTTATTGTGTTTCGGTGAAGATTTAGAGGATGACCAAAATTTTTTTTGGAAATAAACTTTGTTTTATGAATAATTTTGACTTTTCTATTTTTTCTTTTGAGCAACGATAATTGATTAGATTTAACTTTAATAATCAGACAATCCTTTTTAATTAAATACTTTGTGAGTAAATAATGCAATAATATACTAAGTGAACCCTCATTTTAACTTTATTTGGCAAGATTAATTGCCAAGTGCCCGATGCTATCTGGAAAATTAGTTTAATTTAGATTAGTTAAAAGGTCCAAAGAGAAGTTTAACATGCTTTTGGAGTGTTATAGTGGATAATCCCGAGCAGAGATCATCACAAGTACTTGAACTCTTGTTTCTATGAGCATTGTCAAACCTATATTGGAGGAAGTCTTCCAGTGTAGATGGCTTTAGCTTTTAGTAGTGAGGGAATGGGTCTTTATCCCATGCCTGCGATTAGGGGGGGGGGGGGCTGCTTGACATTGTCAGCATTCCCTCTCTCTATAAACATCCCACTAACCATTTTCTCTCCATAGGAAGTTGTATTGTGAGGACTTTGCACAGAGCTTATTCGCTTGATGTCTTCACACAAGAATTCCACTGTTATAATTTAGATATTCTCGGCTTGCAAGAGACCAGAAGGACAAATAAAGGTCAGATTCTTAAAAATAATCTTAAATTTCTCTTTTCAGGGAGAGACAATAATAAGCATCACCAAGGCATAGGTGTGCTTCTCAGCAGACACACTAGTGATGTTCTTCTAGGATACGAGTGCATTAATGAAAGGTTTCTTACAGCAAAATTTCAGACAAGCTTTAAAGACTTGAATGTTATCTGCTGTTATGCCCCCACTAAGGATGCTGATGAGGATGAGGATAGGTTTTAAGGACAACTTCAGGATATTTTGAATTCTGTCAAGAAAGGAGATATTACCCTTGTTCTAGGCGACTTCATTGCTAAAGTTGGTACTGACTCTGACCTTTGGGGAAGGGTGATAGGCCCTTTTGGTATTGGTAGCCGCAATGGCAATGGGCAAGGTCTCCTACAGGTAAGTAAACTGAATGGTTTCAGAATAACTAACACTAATACGAACACTGTAACATACATAAGTACATATGGGTTTCACCAGATGGATTCCATAAGAATATTATTGATTATATATTAACATCAAATGGGCTAGTTCTCTTTGGAATACCAAGTAATATAGGGCAGCTGAAATTGGATCTGACCATTACCTTGTTAAAAGTGTCTTGCAACTTAAACTTAAAAAGTATTGTGCTAGGATTAAAAAATTTACCTTTAATACTGAAGCTCTGAAAGACCCAGTTATGGCTAAAGCTTGCCATGATAGGTTACTTAGTCATTATATGACAGTCAAGGTTTGCTACTACTGAAGTTGAGGAAGAATGGGATCGTTTTAAACATGCTTTTCTTGAAACTAACAGTCCTCTTTTAGGTGGCCCACACGTGATCTCTGCTCCGTGTGTCATAAGTGGTTCCATAATACACACACTGGCCACTGAATTAAAGACCCTCATGCAGATGTACGTAAACATCATTTGCACAGTGTATATGCAAAATATGTGGTCACATGATCTAGGGAACTATTTAAGACTGCTGCTTGTCAGTAATCGTCAGTAGTGTTGATCACAATGGGAAAAAACAAAAGATCTTTTGGGGGTTCAATAAAGGGCTTATTGTGGGTGCCCATCTGGTTGGAGCGACGATTTTAAAAACAGCAGAGCTGACTAGTTTCTCAAATGGTGAGATATCTCGGGTTTTTAATCAGTGGAAAAATAACCCACATTGCTTGTCTAAGAACCGTAAGTGTAGTGCGATGACAATCTGCCAGGAATGAGATCGCTGTTGTCTGAAAAGGCTTGTATGGAGAAACAGGACTTCCTGAGTGCAGCAATTGACTGAAGCATTCATTAAAGACTGTTCCTTACCCATATCTCAGCAAACTATGCACAGGGAATTGAAGAGGATTGGTATTAGGAGTTGCATGCCTATAGGGAAATCACTGATTTCTGCAAAGAACTGGAAAGTTCATCTACAGTGGTGTCAGGAACACCGCGATTGGACACCGGGAAAAAGTCATGTGATCTGATGAGTTGAGGTACTCTTTGTTCTGTACTGATGGTAGGCAGAGAGTTTGGCAGGAGCCCCATGAAGCAATGGACCCAGCTTGCCTTGTAAACACAACTCAAGGTTCTGGAGGCAGTGTCATGGTGTGGGGCATGTTCTGTTGGTACAGAATGGGTCCCTTGATATTGCTGGAAAGCAGGTGTCCTCCAAGGATTATCTGAACATTGTTGCTGATCAAGTTCATCCTACAATGTTGACTTTTTATCCTATCCAGCAGGTGATGGCTGTTTCATGGACGACAATGCTACTATCCATCATGCAAATGTGTTCAGCAGTGGTTCAGTGAGTATGATAGCAACTTCCACCACTTACCTGGCCACCACAAAGCCCGAATACAAGCTTTGTGGAATTAAGTGGAACGAAAATAGAGAATGTATGGGACATGTTAGAAAAACATACCTGATATGCTGGAGATGTAAAGGTACTCCAACACCTTGTGGAATCTATGCGAAACCACGTACGTGCTGTAATTCGGGCTAAAGGAGGTCCAACTCGTTAATGAATAAAGGTTTCTAACTAAGTGGCCAGTGTGTGTAGATTGTTTACAGTGTTTTTCCAATAAATTGGATAACCTTTCTAAAGTTAGTATTTACTCTTATTAGATTTAAACCTTAGTTTTTGTTTCAGTAGATCATGCTATATTGGATGGCCGACTTACAACCTGTAGCTAATGGATATTTTATTTAACTCTGCATTAGGTTATATATTAATTTTTATTTTACTACAACTTCATTTTTCAGTAAAAAAACTTTCATCATATCATTCTCTGAAAACGAAGGAGGTCTTGGATACAGAAGCAAAAAAAAACCTTCCTTGCATGGAAATCAGTCCTTCTGTGTGTACTAACTTTTCAGCACTTAGCCAAAACCCTCAAAATTCAAAACCCAATGAAAAAAACCATAATGTTTAGTAAAAAAAGCAGCCAAAGAAAGTGTTCCTCCATTTCAAAAACAGGACAGAAAATTCCATTAATGTGAGCAATCCAAGCCACCTTATATAACACTGACCCATGCTTTAAAATGTACCATACTGAAAAGAATCAATAGAAGAAATAAAAATTATGTTTCAGGTAAAAATTATATTATATAGGATGAATTTTACTTTCGATTAATATATAATTTAACTGTTTTTATTCAACATGTTTTCTAACGTTAAGCCTTAAATTTACAGTCCAATCTACTTTTTCACTATAAAAATGTCTTTTATTAAAATTGATATACTTGTATTTTTTTCAATTTGTTATTTTCATAAGATTCGGAGTTAAATTATGTTTAATTTGGTATATAACATGACCAATTTCTCTTGATTGGTTATTTGTTTTTAAATCTGAAGTTGACTTGTTTATCTGTTTCAACAAAATTGGCTAAAAACCTATGCTTTTCTCAAAGTATGGTACCGGGAAAATGATTACAAAACAAGAGAAGTATTTACTTGAAACACGAAAATTTACTTTTCGGTTATTCAGAAATACATAAATAGCCTTTCTATTAATGTGCATTGCCATGTGTATTTATTTTTTTACTACAGGACTCTAAAAGTCCTATTAAAATAAAACTAATTGTCTTTTAGTTAAATGTTTTATTTTCAAAAAATCAAGAATTAAATGCTGATTAATTTGGCATATAACATGCCATAATTCCTTTTATTAGTTATTTGGCAAAAAAGTTCTAAAGTTAAATTGTTTTTGGCTGAGCACAGGGAGAAAATAGCTTGGCCTCTGCATGTAAATCAGTTTTTCACACTGGACATTGGAAGGGTTAAATATTACGGAATATCAAATTTAATTTTGCACTAATAAGAACAGAAAGGTCAATCATTTTCATAGGACAGAATCGGGGCGCCAAACCTATGGAAAGCACACCCAAAATGGCATGCGAGACAGTTTTACTTCACATGCAATGGTACTCAGCAAATGAAAAAAATACTGCTGATCTCCAAAGTCACTAAGAATTAGATATTTGCAAACTATTTTCAGATATCAGAACTGCAAGTCTGGAAGAATTTTCATTAAGATTTTTGAATTTCAGGGAATTTTAAGAAATGGAAAATTTTACCAAGCATCCCAATAATGTCAGAAAACTGGAAGTAAAAAATGCTATACTGATAGACTTAACTGATTTTGAAAGGACAACTTAATGAATTAAAATCTGTCTTGTTGCACTTGCAGAAGAAAAAGTTTATTGACTTAAGGGTCGAGTTAGAAACTATTGAGAAAAATTGGTTTAGGAGAGCACTGAAGAATTAAGTCTAAATGCATGGAATGCAATCCCTGAAATATTAATTTTCCTTTTTAAAAAATAAACAAACAAATACCCTATTTTAGCACTTCTGTTTACCACTTATTCACATGACTTAGCGTTTTCTACTACGAATTTATAAATTCAGATATAGGAAGTTGGTTAATCAATGAGATTAGTGCTGCTTGCAAAACACTAAAGACAACAAGATATAAGTGTAATGTTAAACAGTTTTCATCCATGCTACAGCAACAAAACTCTTACTAAGAGTATTAAGCATAAATCATATTTGCTATTTTGTGTTGCTTTTCAACTTAATAAAAAATTATCATATGAATAGAATACAATTTTATTTAATAAATAACTTATCCTCTTAAAAAAAACATGTCAGTTTTCAAAATTTGCAATCAGATTAAATATTTCAGAATAGAATTAGATTAGATAGATTTAGATAGAATTAAATATCAGTTTTTTACCATACCTAAAACGTTTTGATAACAATAAAAAAAAAAAGAAAAAAAAGTCATCACCTATGTGGTATACAAAAATTTAAATATTTTTATAGGCGAAACACAAATGACTATTTTTTGACACACACAAAAAAAAAGCATATATTAATTTATCTTTGGAAAAGCTGATAAAGGTTTGCAATCCCCGGGATAGAGCATGGGTTGCCAACCTATGAAAAGTTCTTTAGACATATGTACATTGTGGAAAAAAAAAACACCAATACATAACAAAATACAAAAGCATTCAAAAAGTGACACACTAACTATTAAAAAAAAATTGCATATCATAAAAACAGTTTTGACCCCTAAGATAGAATTATGAGCTATACAGTCATCTTTTTCTTTTGAGAATAAAAAAAAATTGTAATCTTTTTAAAAACAAATAAATGCAATTATAGGTACCTTTCTGTTAGCAATAAGAACACAATTAGAGTGTTCGTGTTCTGAAGCAATGTCATAGTTTGGTAACATGTCCACTAACTTTTGAACAAAAGACAGTACTTCTTCATGCCATGGTACATTTTCCATTGTCAAGCTGCTTGCATTAGATGTTCCACAATAAGTTACACCCTGAAATAAATATTACACTATTAAATTTTAAATATCTTATTTCTAGCATGAATAAGACCATTGATATTTGAGTAGAGGAGTTGAGATTCACTGACTTTTACAAATATGCTTAAATAATTAAAGGAAATGTCTGTAAATGGTACTAAGGCATAAGAGTGTGTGGGGGTGGGGGGGGTTGGGGGGGGGGGGGGGGTGGGGGGGTTGGTGGTTGGGGGTGGGGGTGGGGTTGGTCTCGTGGTGCAGGCCGTTAGTGCCTTTCAAAAGAGATATTCTCTTTTGGAAGGGAATGGAAGGGCTTCCAGTTCAGTATGGCCTACTGATCTGTTCATCTATCGCCACTTTTTTCTTTTTTTTTAACCATGCTGAGGAATGGTCAACTTCAGAGGGTCCTGGTGCTGACCATTTATACCTACTAGACTGGACTTGTTTATGGATTTGAGCTTGACTATGGATCCTGGACTTGCTGCATTGGTGGGCCTCTGTTGAGGGAGAATCTGCCGCTATGTTTTCTGTTTGCTTCTGGGTTGCCAGCCCTAAGTGAACAGAGGCATGGGATACCTTATATCAGCTGGTGGATAATCCTAATCAGAGGCCATCACAGGTACCTGAACCTTACTTAGCTAGTTGGGCATCGTCAAGCCTAAACTGGAGTAATGTGTCTCAGGCAGACCATATGGCTCTTGAAAAAGTCCACTTGAAAAGGTGGTGCCTGAAGTTCCTACAAGCATCGGTGACTTCAGCCTTTAGCGGAGGAGGAACAGGTCTTTGCCCCATGCCTGCGATCAGGGGGCTGTTTGATATTGTTGGCCCTACCTACCTCAATAAACATAGTTTCTTTAAAAATCCTACTAATCATTTTCTCTCTGCAGGAACGCGGAACGCGAGGACATTACATAGAGATTATTCTCTTAATGTCCTCAAGCAGGAATTCCAATGCTATAACCTAGATATTCTAGGCTTGCAAAATGGACAGGTAAAGGTGAGATACTTAAAAATAACTTTAAATTTCTCTTTACAGGGAGGGAGGATGGAAAGCATCACCAAGGTGTGGTCTTGGTTACCACTTGGATGACTGAAATTTTGAATATCTTTTACAATAAAGGCATGGTTCCTAAAGATTTTACCAAAGCTATTGTTATCCCTATTTTCAAAAAAGGTGATCGCAGTTCTTGTGATAACTATAGAGGTATCAGCCTACTCTCTGTTCCAGGTAAAGTTCTTTCAGTGATTGTTCTTAATAGAATTAAGAATCTGGTTGACACTCAATTGCATGATGAGTAGTGTGGATTCACAAGCGGTAGGGAATGTGTGGATCAGATATTTTCACTTCGGCAGATTCTTGAGAAATGTTTAGAGTTTCAGAAACCTTTGGTTGCTAGCTTTGTTGATTTCAAAAAGGCTTTCGACCCTGTTGATCATCATAATTTGTAGTTGATTGTGAGATCATATGGTATACCAGAGAAATTTGTAAAAAATTAGGTATTACATTATATGTTTTACAATTCATTAAGAATTTTAGTCTAAGCAATTTCCGATTTAGGGAGACTCTCATTTTAGCAAATTTCTTGGTCTCTTTTAATGAGGCCATGCACAGTATTTAATCGTACGCAATATCAATTAAATTATAAGTTTACAGCAATGTAGTTAAGACAATATTTAATACACGATTTATGTTGTTCAAAGGGAGTGAGCCTAGGAGCAGTCACATATACACTTTGACTATCTCATGTATAGTCATGGTAAGAGTTGTTACATTTGTATGACAGAACTTAATGCAATCTTTAAAATGATAAAGGTTCAAAGTAATAGTCATAACATTACCATTTTTCAAGGAAAGTCCTGCTGGCTACAGCTGGTTAAGTGACATAATATGATCCATTTTGGTGCAGTCTTCATTAAAGATGCAGGCACACATAGATGTAGTTGTAGAAGTGATCATAGTAGTAGCACATATGCTGTCTGTTCACAAGTATTAACTGTCGATGTATGCATATAATACTCCAGATACCAGTCCAGAACTATGTTGATCTTAAAGATGGTATATTTCAATGGTATTGATGCTTGAAATTTTCAACAAACTCATTAATGTGATATACTTAAGCTCAGGTAGCAGTTCTATTTGTCAACTTCCAGTATAATCAAGCTTCGAATTTATTTCCAGGTTTGCATCCCACAAACTCCTCATATATATACCTACTACCTTACTTGTTACTTTGCCTGATGAAGTCCCGCACGCATCCGAGTATGAAACATGTCGTAAATCTGTTGATATATGGGAAAAGGCAGGCCATAAACTATTAATGTTTTTAATCTGATGCTTTAACTAATTTGTTTTTAACTTGCACTGATGTATGCTTGTTCATGGAGTTTGTGGGATGCAAACTCGGAAATAAATTTGACGCTTGATTATACTGGATGTTGACAAATAGAACTGCTTCCTAAGCTTAAGTATATCACATTAACGATGCAAACCTGGAAATAAATTCGAAGCTTGATTATACTGGAAGTTGACAAATGGAACTGCTTCCTGAGCTTAAGTTTGACAACACATTGTCATTATTCCATATAAATTATGCAGTGAAATATAATAATTTTCAGAAAAGTGAAGCATTTATCATATGGATTTGAGAGCTATGCACCAAAGAAGTACTCTTACAATTCGGGGGGGGGGGGGGGGGGGGGGGGGGGGGGGGGGGGTGGGGGGAATTCCTTTAGGAACATCATATTATAATACGTTAATAGTTAAGGGAAGCAGAAAACCGTGATCCAAGATTGCAAGTCATTGGATGAAATAATGATGTCACTGAGGATGACAACATGCAAATGTATGCCGTGCATATTTAAGGACTAGGGCGTGAAGAAAGAAGACATTCGTCTTGTCGTGTTCAGTGCTCTTTGAAGAAGCTATCACGACTGGACAATGCAGGCGTGCAACACTTGCTCAGTTAGCAGAGTTTGAGTGAGGTTGTATAGTGGGTCTTCAGAAAGCATTTTGGTCTTTTCATCAAATTGCACACTGCATTGACAATGGTGGCATCGATGGTCAGAAGAGCATTTGCACACTCACAGGTGTGGTTCCGAGCAACACAGAGTTACAGACCATAAGAGGATCGGCATATCAGGAGGGCAGCAGTGGTAGAGTGGCTATGGCATCACAAATTCGATCCTCTGTCATACCAAGGTAAAGATATGCAATCGTCTTTTGGAAGTAGGACTATGGGCACAAGTGCCGCTGGCAAAGTTACAGTTGTCGAGAACATTTGCAGTGGTGTCAAGAACGAGATCATTGGAGGCAAGAATGACAGTCTGTAGTCTTCAGTGATGAAAGCCGATTCTGCTTAGGAGTATCTAATGGTTGTTTAAGCATCCGAAGGCAACAAGGTGAGCGGCTTCTTCCATCATATATTCACCAGCAACACACAGGGCCTACGCTGGGCATCATGGTGTGGGGAGCAATTTGCTCACTCTCATAATTGCCTGGTGTTTGTACAGGGTACACTGAATAGCAATATGTACATCAGCGACATTATACAGTGGGTCATCCTGCCATATTTGAGTATAATCCCAAATGTAATATTCCAGCAGAATAATGTCCACCCACACTCTGCCCAGGCAACTCAACATGCTCTTCAGGCAGTGCACCAACTCCCTTAGCGAGCACACTCTCTGGACTTGTCTCCAATCAAACATGTCTGGGACTGGATCAGACAAAGACTCTTCTGCAGAACGCGGCAGGCAACAACCATCGCTGAATTATGCATCCAAGTTGAAAGCGCATGGAATGGTATCCCTAGCACAATGTACAACCGATTGCATGCCAGATTGGAAACTTGTATTGCTGCTCAAGGAGGTTCAACACCTTATTAAAATGTGCCTTCTGTAAAATGTAATACTCATTAAAAGGTACAATAAACATTGTATCACTTCACACGTGTGATCACTGTCCTTTCTCAATAAGTTGTTTCTAAATATTAAATAAATCTCATAGATTACGCTTCAACTGTTAATGGTGCTCTTTTTTCAATTTCCGCCAGTGTTGATATGGACAGTAATATTAGTATTACTCAATTTTTAATGTGTTAAATTACATCTACTTCTGACACACATCAAGTTATATTAGAGAAGGTGTTTCAGGTTTAAATAATGAAATTGTAAGAAGCTGTAGGGGACTACATTTTGAGAAAAAATTTTCCACAAACATAGGCTCAACTTTGCATCTTTGTGAAAGAAAATTGTTACAGTGCAGCAGAGCCAAATGTGGAAAGGGGGTAGGTGGTAGTGGGGAATGGTCTCCAGGATTAAAATTGTTGTCATTTATCTTAAGAACTGGGGTATTCAACCAAATTAATGCTAAAGCATTAAGTCACACAGTTTCACATATTGGATAGTTAACTGAAACACTTGAGGAACAAAAAAAAAATCAAGTCTATATTGCATTACATGTAAGGAAACCCCATAAATCCAAACTTGGGCCCAATGGGATTGGAAAGGCCACTGTCCACTGGACAGGATGTTAAGCTGTGACCTCATGTGCAGTCGAGCCACACCCTGTGAATATTAAAGAACATGCTGGATGGTCTTGATAGGAAGTTACCATCTGTATCCTAACAGCTGTCCAGTGGGTCCCACAACTTAGTCTATCATTGGGGGTTCTTCTGACCTGGCCACTTAGTTCACTGTGCACATAATAGTACCTCTCAGAGGAAGTTATTTTAATAATGGGAAATGCACTTTATACTAAAAAAAAAGGTTCATTCAACTGCAAATAACAAAGTGAAACAAAATATTACAATGAAACTAAGTCTTCTGGTTAGTGAAAATCATGCTCTATGGAAAGTTGCTTACTGTCCAGCTGACTATCCTAAGCTTTGTAGTAATCTTTGTTTCTCTTTGCTTCATAAATCCATTTCCCATTATAAAACTGACCCAGTGCAATGATCTTGCTTTCTATGGCAATCTATATATTGTTAATGCCAAGTCAGAACATTTTTTACACATAATGAGGTCTGACACCTCCTTGTATATTTCAACTTAAATTTGCATGATTCCACAATATATATATATTTAAATTATGGCATATCTTCACCTTAACTTCAATGAAATCTGGTTTTCCTAGCTGCACCAAATCAGCATAGCCTTTTATTTCTTCTGTATTCCAAGCTTTCACCAAAGTCAAACGATACACAGTTCGTTGACCCTATAATGAAATTTTTATGTTTATTTGATATTAGTAATCATATACTGTTTATTCAAATAAAGTATAAATTTTAAATTATGCAACACAAAAAAGTTAAATCTACATAAATAATATAGGCAACTCATTCTTTCAAGTGAAACCTTTTGAATTCTGCCTCCACAAAAATGCGTGATTGGCACTTTTCTAACATATGAATGCCGAATGTTGGACAATTTCATTTCTTTTTAATGGATTTGGAATAGAATTAAAAGGCAGTCTGACAGGTGGATTTTGAGGCAACTACCTCAGGATGCCATTTTTGTGAGGCAACAAAATTCGGGATAAATTACCATTAAAATTTCAGTTGGCTTATTATCACTATTATCAAAACAATGCAGTGGCTCAGAATTTTATTCTAATAATTAAATTCAATGTGTAAATTTGTTTTTGTTCTTTTCAGAAAAAATAAATGTCTATGAAAGGGGTGCAATTTTTACCTTGCCTCAGACACCAAAAAGTCTTGGCATGTCACTAAATGGAACCTTTATGGTAGTACAATTTATTGGCTGTTTTATATGAATAGTACATATTTTCTGTTTGAGTGTTGTACTTTGGGGACATGGCAAAGCACCTATAAGTTAGTGCAAAAGGACTAAAAAAATTCAATATCCTCAGAGTGATAAAGCTCTGAACTAAATCACACTAAATCATAAATGTATGGCAAATATTAACTATGCAATACACCAATATTTTAAGCACTCAAAAAATATTATTTAGCAAAAATATTTAACAAACTACATTCTAATACATAATACTCTTCAGTTTCTTTTAAATTGGTATCTAAATCAAATATTTTAATATCAACAATTACTGTTATAACCATCGTCATCCTCAAGCAGCCATAGACTATGGAGATCCAATTAGATTGTGCAATTTAGTTCTCCAAGCATATCTGTCTTTAGCTACATCTGGCCACTGTACACCAATTCTAACAAGGTCCTGTTTGACATTGTCTGCCCACCTAGGTCTCCCTCTTTCTGAGGCCTTTAGGCACATTGTTCATAACCCCATTCGCTAATCTATAATTATGCATACGAACAAAATGGCCAAACCAACAGAATCTCTCTGCACAATATGCAGCTCAAAGGAGGTTGCAGACTCCTTTATCATTTGTACAATTCTGAAAGTTGTAAAATATTTGTTTTTCGAAAAATTCTCTAGTGTGTTCATTTAAGTTTATACGATATAAAATTATTATGCAAGTTTTTTGTTTTCTTTTTTGAGACATATTTTATTAATATTCCAATTACTCATGTTACCCCATATTAAAGTGCAGTAATGTAAATGGAGATAAATAATGGAATTATATAATTGTAATTTAATTCTAAAAGGAAACATGGATATATAGCATCTAATAAGACGAATAATTCTTGAAATTTTTTCTCTAATCTACACATGTTCACATATAACATGTTCATTCCATTTTAAGCTGCTTATTCTCCTATGAATTTTATTTTGTTAACTCTTTCAACAACACTTACTTTAATGTAATTTCTTTCAGGTAAAGATTTACAGCTTTTATAGTTGGACTAAATAAGACATATTTAGTTTTGCTCGTATTTAAAATAAATTTATTAGCTGTTTTTAGCCGTCCCATGGCCGAGTGGTTAGCACACTTGGCTACTGATCTAAGGGACCTGGGTACGAGCCCTGGATGTTCATGTTGCTTTTCTGCTGAGGCCCTGCCATCCTCACAGACCTTCTATGGCATATAAACTGACAGGATCCTATCAGACTTCTGTGGCAAGCAGCTGCTTGAGGTTTTTCTTTATAAACCATTTTGTATACATTTTTTAATCATTATTAATTTATCAATAGTATTACCAATATCATCTGCACATAAAACAAAAGAATCATTCAAAACCTTAATAATATCATTAATATAAAAGAGAAAAAGAAGTGGTCCTAGAGTCCTGAGCTACACCACTTTTAAGGCTACAAGTCTCTGATATATCACAGTTAAGTAGGTGGATCACTTAACTTGTGGACTGCCATCACCAACAGTTAGCAGCTTTTCATAAGTTAATACATGATATGTGGAACACAGTGACCCTAGAAGGGCATGGAGCATTGTGTGCAAATGTTGGAACATGTTGCAATACAATTACAAGTAACATCAGAACAGTATGCATATGCAGTCTCTATCTTTTCTCACTTTCAAAAGTTGCTTGTTTTAGTGTGTGTGATTTGTTACAGGCTATGGCTAATCTGGAAATTAAGCAGTGGTATGTAATACATTACTGAGTTCAGTGAGACATAAGTAGTGCATAGATAGTCATAGAAATTACTCAAGTGTATGGACAACAGTGTTTGATTTTTATGAAATTATGATATTTCAAATGACACAAGTGCTTTACATACAGGATGAGCCAAGCTCTTGATAAGCAAGCACTTCTATCAATGCTCAACAAATCACCTGATTCTGGGATATTCTCATCGAAGACCAAGGAATAACACTGTATGGACTAGCAGGAAGGAGTGACTTTCTTATGGCAGTGTTCATGCAATAGTGATGGAGTACTTGAAAATGTAAAGAATTTGTGTTCCTTGGATACCACAGACTTAAGTCCTGAACAAAACAAAAATGTGCTGATGTGTGTCAAAACTGGTTAGCAAGGTTTGAGGACAAAGATGAAATATTCTTAGTGTATTGTGACTAGACACAAGTTAGATTTTCAACTATGATCTGGAAACAAAATGCTAATCCAGTGAATGGAAGCACTCAAGTTCAGCTCTAGGTAAATTGTTCGAAAATCAATTGTTCGAAAACCAATTATTCGAAAGTCAATTGTTCAAAAATCAATTTTTAGAATGTCAATTTTTCAAATAACTTTTTCGAATGATGAATTTTTTGAATCACAGTTTTCTGAATGATGAATTTTTTCGAAAAATAAGGGCCCATCTACTTATTGCATAAGAAACTTTTTTTTGCTTTTAGAGATAAATAAAAATTTGTTTTTGGGTTGGATAGTTATTGATGAAATATGATCATTCGTATTTTCAAAATTTTCCACTAGCTCCCTCTAATGGTGGCTTTTTTCGAAAATGACAAAATTTTAAACAAATATTATAAACAATTTATTTATGATGGAAATTTGAAATGTTGATGGTGGAGTATCACACTCAAGGCATTTCACTGACACCAATGCTTTGGCTCCTTAAACGGGGGGAGGGGGGAAGCAACTCTCACTTTTAGACATAAATGAAAATTCTTTTTCTCTCGTTTACTAATAGGGTTGAATATAGAAAAAATTAAGGTGGTTGGTCAAGTAATCCAAGGGGGAGGGGGAGCAAGATCTAGCCAGATTCCCATTCCACTACACAAGTTTTCTGTGTTTTAATGGTTTGCACAAACGTTCTTAAAACATAAGTTAAATATACATCTATAATTTTTTGACACTGTTTCGATTAATATTCTCAAAAGAGATGGTATGGATATAAGTAAACATGTAAAAAAAAAAACATTGTAAAAAGTAAGACATAATCAATGCGCTAATTCAGTGCTTCACACTCATTTAAATAGCAACTTATTTTTTATTGGATAATAATTTTCAAACCATTTGTAAACAATGCCTTAAAAACCATAATTGCATCTAGCTTGAACAATAAAATTTCATGACAGAGTCAAATGCTTTTGGTAAGTCTAAAAACCTATAGTGAATAGTTTGTTTTTAATATTTTTATATAAGGACTCTGTTATATTAATTAAAGCTTTTTCTTTTGAATCCTCAGGGAAGCCAAATTAGCTTTTATGCAAAATATTGCAACTAAAGACAAAGTAATTTTTTATAAATTAATTTTTACATATCAACAAAGTAGAAAGAACTGATACTGGTCAATAATTTGATGGATTGTTTTTATTTCCAGACTGAAATGGTATATTCTCAAAACTCAGTGGTTTTGATTTGAATCTCAGGTAATTAGATGATGAATGATAAAAATAATTCTAGAAATAGGTTAAAAATACAGGGTTGATGCAAAAGTAATGGAAAAAACACGAGACATGCAAGAATAAATGTTCCTGTGATTAACAATGTACTATTTAATCAAGAATGTAATCACCATTAGTAGATATGATCATGTTCTGATTATCTACAAGGTTTGTAGATACCATTCCTGTAGAAACTCTTGTACTTCATGCAACGAAGTCGGCACACATTCTTTCACCTTGTTGGCATTCTGAAACTTCCTACTGGAAATAAAATTACTCAGGGATAGGAAAAGATGGAAATCTGAAGGACCAGGCCTGGTGAATATGGGGGATGTGTCATTATTTCCCAGTCCAATTGATGCAGCTTTTGCCATGTCTGTAATGCAACATGGAACCTTGCATTGTCCTGGCGGAACATGACACTTTTTTTTGTTTACTAACACTGGGCATTTGGCCTTCGGTGCTGCACTTAAGCGGTCCAACTGCTCATAGTAGACATCAGAGTTGATGGTTTGGGACTGGTTTAAAAGCTCATAGTGGATGCTACCCCTTCAATCCCAACAACAGAGTATCACCTTACAAGAATGCAGTTACTATTTTGCTGTACCCTGGGGCAATCCTCCTGCTTGACACAAATATCTTTCACAGACAACGTTATCATAAATGATGCACTTTTCATCCATTGTAATCATTCTGTCAAGAAAACCATTGGCCTTTTGGTGAGCAAGCAATGAAGTACAAGCAGTATAACAAACCATCATGTTCTGTTGTGACAGCTGATGTGGGATCCAGTTTTGACACATAACCCAACTTTTGCAGATGTCAATGAAAGAAGACTGATTGTGTTCAGTAGTTGTGCCAATTCTCTAGGTGTCTGATGTGGATTTTCATTCAGCAATTCCTTTAAATGATCATTGTTCAAATCCAACAGCTGGTAGCTTCAGGTTTGTTTATGAGCTGGGTAACATACCAATGGTAACAGGTGCTTTTAGAAATGACTTTGTCTACATAAGATTTTGCACAGTTTACACTAACACTCTTCAACACACACATTTATTAATTCATACAGCATGATGGAATGAATGCACACATCCACCAATTTACCACCATTTACCAATTTATCCAATTACCATCCACCAATTTACAGAGTTGAAATAAAAATTTCAACTCTGTAAATTGATTCAAATATTAAGAAGAAAATTGTCTTGAGCTGGGTGGGAAATGAACCCACAACCTCCTGATAACATGTCAAGTGATCTGGACTACCGAGCTACTGGCCGCCGATCAAGATCTCCTCTAACTGATGTTATAAACATTCTCGACCTACTTTCCTAATATGTAGGGAGTGTTCAGGCAATCCCACCTCCAGCGGCTTTTTAATGCTTTTCTTTGATGGAATGCATGTCTTACATGTATGCAATCTACAAATAATTATTATTAAACTCAGCTCATTAAGTATCTACTAATAATTTCAACTCTGTAAATTAATTCAAATATTTAGAAGAAAAATTGTTTTGAGCTGGGTGGGATACGAACCCTCAACCTGAACACTCCCTACATATTAGGAAAGTAGGTTGAGAATGTTTATAATATCAGTTAGAGGAGATCTCGATCGGTGGCTGGTAGCTCAGTGGTTCAGAGCACCTGACATGTTATCAGGAGGTTGTGGGTTCGTATCCCACCCGGCTCAAGATAATTTTTCCTCCAAATATTTGAATCAATTTACAGAGTGGAAATTATTAGTGGATACTTAATGAGTTGAGTTTAATAATAATTATTTGAATACACACATCTTATGTCACCATTGTCAAATGCAAGTTGCCAGTTGTACAAACTAAACATAGGTACAGAATGTTATTAGATACCAAAGCTATGTATGAGCTGTCCTTTGTTATTTACAAGACTGCTGCACATTTACTGACAACAGGAAACACGTTCACATTTTTTCCCATTACTTTCACATAAACCCAATAGAAAAAAAGAATAAAATAGGGGAAAAAATAAAAGTAGTTACTTGACAATTGTTTTCAAAAATTGATTCACAAAATGTGCTATTTGTTAGGAGAGCAACAGTTGAGATCAACTTCGTCACCACAAAGTTAGTGGCAGAGAAACTTGCAGATAGAGAAGAAATATGGCAATTGTGAGTATCCGACTTTCACAATTGTAACCAGAATGATGGTACAAGTTCTTAATGTCACTACTGATAGAAATTCTTCATAAATAAAAATGGTTAATGTTTATTTAACACATACAAAATGAAAATTCCAAATATACATATATTAAAAAGTTTTAAGCTGAATACTCATATTTTTTAAAATTTAAGTTTCATTTGTTATACTAAAAATGGGTGTATGTGTTTCTGCCCTGTCATGTGTGCAGCTGATGGGAATCTTGGAAGGGTTAGTACCATTATATACAGAGTGCTTCGAATATGGCATACTATCTCCCACTAGGTTGATCCACTGTTGAAAACTACATCTAAAATTTCCACATCTGAGACTTCCACAAAAATCTTGGGTAGACTTCCAGAAAAGCATGGCACTTATTTTTAAGCTTCATCAGTATCTGTAGATGTACTCTCCTTCTTAGAGTATTCCTTATTGAAAGCTATGTACTTATGTCATTTAACTGATGTTGGTAATCAAAGTGGTTGTGGGGTTACAATGACATATCAGCACTGGTAATTACAGGGTGTTGGTAACGCACTAGGAAGCAAGATATGCAAAAATTAAATCCTACCTCATGACATGTACCATATAGTACCAGTAGAGCCTATTTAAAAGCTAAAGTAAGATGATTAGAAGGCAATCAGATGATGATGATTCTGTTCTGCTATGCACCTTTACACAGTCATATCAGAATAATATGACCACCTACCTAATAATGGGAATAACCACCTTTGGCCTGGATGACAGTGGCAAGACGGAATGGCATGGATGCAATGAGGCCCTGGAAGGTTGTCAGAGGCACACATGCCCATTTGGACTCCAGCAGAGCACGGGGTTTCAGAGATGACATGGTTGTGGGTCCGTGTGACAAACCTGTCGATCCAAATGGTACCACAAGTGCTCTATGGGATTGAGGTCAGCCGATTTCACTGGCCAAGGGAGAGCGGAGACATCGCTGACGTGTTCCTGAAACCAGTTGCACACCACCTTAGTGACACGGCAGGGCACATTGCCCTGTTAGTAGACACCATCACCACACACCGGGTAAATGTCCAACATGAAAGGATGCATGTGATCAGCAAGTATGGACAGGTAGCCATTGGCGTTCAGGGACCCATCCAGTGGTACCATGTCATATCATGAAAACATTCCCCAGACATGCACACTGCCACCACTGGCCTGTACTTGACCGATAAGTGTGTCCAGGTGTTGGTTCTCGTGTGTTTGACATTGTATCCACCACCGCCTGTCACTTCTGTGGAGTAGAAATCTCGATTTGTCGGAGAAGGCAAACTTTTTCCAGTCTCCAATGATGGTAGTCCCGTGTGAACTGCAAGTGTTGTTGCCGATGTTACTGTTATTGGGAACACATACTTTGGTGCCCCAGCGTTCATTTGAGTGGTCAATTGCTGCACTGTTGAATATTGATTGCCTTTTGACCAGTTGATGCAGGCAACATTCTCCTCTGGGGTCGATAGCTTTTGGGGCTCCACAGTTATGATGTCTGGAGGTACTCTGTGTGCCAGTGGTCCATTCTTGGTACACCCCTACTACAGCATCTAGCGAACAGCCCACGAAGTCTGTTTCCAAGATGATTTCACCCTTGGTGCGGTAGCCAATGATCATTCCTTTTTGAATGTTTGTCAAATCAATACCTCTACCCATTGTGCTTAAGTTACGCACTATGGCTCATCTGTCCTGGCCGGCCGCTTATATCTCCGTGTGGTCAATCTGGTCATGTGCACTCTGTGATGCGCCTGGGCAGGCACACCACCATATATGCTGTTAGAAGTCCGAAATGAGAGTGCATGTCTGAAATGAGAGTGCCACCTGCAAACCCTCATAAAAATAAGCAGTTTCCTGCCTAACCAAAGTAGTTTCCTCCAGCATCAACACATTCCTGCCAAATGGTTATGAAGCTGTGGATCCACACTGTGATTCTGTGGGTGGTCATATTATTCTGATATGACTGTGTATATTCACATGAGTAGTGACATGTACATGCAAGCCTAGACAACCCATTGTGTGCCTCCAGGAAATACACCAATTGCTACCCTGTATGTCACCATCCCAATGCCATTTTTCATTGTCTGGACCAATGGTTGAGACAGGTAATTTGACAATGACAACAACTGTAGGTGACATAGAGCAACTGTTCTCTGTATGGACACCAGTTGTTGTGGAAGCTTTCCTGCTGGGACCCTTGAAAGTGCTAGTGTACAGCCCACCTCTCACTAGCAAGGATGACTCGGTTGCCAAATTTGGTGGCCACACGACTGAGGAGCGTGTCATATACTGCAGTGAGTTCAAGTACATATTCCCCAACACACTCATAAATGGTACCATATATGGGGTAAACATTTAACAATGTAGAAGATTTGTCCCAAAAGAAATGAGACTGTATTTATATTCTTAATGGATATCCAGTTCAACGGACCTCTTTACATACACGTACAGGGCTTGTTTACCCATGCACAAACAAGTTTTGACATGTCAGTTTCTGTCCAATGCAGTAGTACATGCTATTTTCTTTCAATCAGTCCCAGTCAATTGTTGTCACATAGAAATGGAGGAGCAGCACATCTATATAAAATTCTGTGCAAAACTAAGAAAAAGTACCACACAGGTGGTTCAAGGATGATGAAACTTATGGTTATACAGCTTTATCACGAGCACATGTTTTTGATTGGTACAGACATTTTCACAGTGAAAGGGAAAATGTTAGATTATCTGAATACTGAATGCCCTTTCAGTTATGAGGTCAGGTGAACACATTGTGCAAGATCATTTGTATCCATTCCACTGAACAAGATTTACTGGAAGATTATCAAATAATAATATTGGGTCAATGAGCATGAAATGTCCAAAATGAGAGTGCCACCTGCAAACCCTCATAAAAATAAGCAGTTACCTGTCTAATCAAATTAGTTTCCTCCAGCATCAACACATTCCTGCCAATGGGTTATGAAGCTGTGGATCCCACAGCGATAAAACTCTGGAGTCTATGAGGCAAAAAAGGTGGCAATGGCTTGACATACAGCTCAGTTATTTGGGAAGGTCTTCTCCAGAGGAAAATGGTCCAGATGCCGAAAGAGGTGATAATCCATGGGAGCAAGCTTGAGGGAATATGCAGGGTGTGGCAGTGTTTCGTAGTACAATTGGTGGATTTGTTGGATGGTCCTCTGTGAGACATGCAACAGGAGGACCCCATGCCTATTGACCAAAGTATAGAGCTTTCCATGCATCTGCAGCATTTCAGCACAATAGAAGTCAGAAATGGTCTCACCTGATCGAAGAAAAGAATGATGGATCATGCAAACAGCAGACCACCATATGAGAACAAGCAGTTTCCACAGGTGTAGAGTGGCTTTGGACATCTTTGAGTGCTCTGTGGTATCCAACCACCATATATTTCAGCCGTACTCATACAGAAAATTTACACACAACTGACCTGTTTCCATGGTTCACTTTGACCAGAGGCTGTGCACTCGTGGTTGAACTTCACCATGAAATGAGGCACATAATACGCACACCAGATATACACTGAAGTACCAATGAATTAGGGATAGGAGATGTTAACCAAATTCAGTACAGTAAGTCCTGCATTTGCACACATGCATGGCTGAAACTCTGGTCATAAATAGCTGTCAGCTTTGGCTTCCCCAAGCATTCGCCATGAGAAGCATAATGGGAAAGGCGCTGGATTTGGATGCATTTGACAGAGGTCAGATCATAGGTGCCTGATGGATGGGACACTCGATCTTCAAAATTGTCAACGAACCTGGATTTTCTCATATGACAGTTTCAAGAGTGTTCCAGGAATATGAAAATTCTGGCAAAAAAACAAGCACCCGGACAAACTGCAAAAGACAACCAGCCTTGAATGATTGTGGAATTCACCATCTGACCTGCATCGTACGGACGGATAGGGGCCATACATTATCTGAAATCACCTCCCATCTGAACACGGGTTTCAGCCGGGAAGTCAATGGACATAACATGCAACGCTCAATTTTCATTGTCTCGGCTTCAGGAGCCACCAACCTACACGAGTCCCACTTCTAACAGCATGACACCAGGCTCAATGCCTTGCATGGGCTAAAGAACATCGAAAATTGGAAACTGATAGCCTGGAGTGATGAATCCTGATTTAAATTTCATCATGCTGATGGGAGACTGAGGGGTATGGCGACAACCCATGAATCGTGCATGTGAGGTTGGAACAGCACAAGCTGGTGGTGGCTTAGTGATGGCCTGGGGTGTCTTCAGTTTGACATCTGTGCGACCTTTGGCATGTGTACCGACGACTCTCAATGCATCCCGGTATGTAGAACTCATGGCTGACCATTTACACCCATTTATGGCCATCATGCATCCCAATGGAGATGGCATCTACCAGCAAGACTACTGTTCATCTCACAGGTCTAGGTTGGCTACTGCATGGTTGCAGGAGCATTCTGCTGACTTTGAAATAATGAATTGGCCACCTAGAAACCCAGATTTAAATCCCATCGAAAATTTTTTGGGATACCATCGAGCAGAGTGTTTGGGAGCCTGTGTCCCATCAGTGACGACCTTGAGAGAATTGTGGACAGCTCTGCAGGATGCATGGGTCACCATACCTTGTGGAGTCTTTGCCTCGTCATGTGGTGGCCGTTATCAGGGCCAGAGGGGGTCCAACACGTTACAAGGTTGCTATCCCTAATTCAATGACACTTCAGTGTATATCGATCTTGTGATGTATGCAATGTGATGTTACTGGACGACACCATTCTGCTGGATGGGTCGAACATGCCCAACTGCTGATAGTAGATATTTAATCTGCACCAACCTAATATATCTTACTTAGGTCACTGCAATGTTGGAGCTAAATAAAAGCACAAACTTCTGAATTTTCACAGAGGATTTGGGAAGAAATTGTTCCTCACAATCTGACACTGGAACAGAAGGAGACTCAGTTTGCATTTTGTAATGATCTTCTGAAGACTTGAAAAGCATGACAAGACCTTCCTGACTACAATTATTGCTGGAAATGAAACATGGTGCTTCCACTACAACCCATGCATGAAGAAACAGAACCTAGGGTCCATTCTTCTCCATCAAAGGAGGTTCATGCATGTAAGTCCAACATCAGTGATTGTTTTCTTCGGCGCCAAATGGATCATCATGCATAAGGAATTTGCCCCTCAAGGTGCTAGTGTGAATCAAGACTTACAGCATCTACTAACAGTGTTCATCCATGCTGCCGTGACTTGTGGGAAAGCGGCAAATGTTCCTCTTGCATGATAATGCATGCTCACACACAGCATTCTTTGTCAGAGTTCCTTGATAAACGACAGGTTACTGTGTTAACCCTGCCTCCATATTCCTGACTTGTCACCACTGAATTTTTTTTCTTGTTCCCATGTCTTGAATTAGAACTTAATAGACACATATAGGGGGACACAAGATATTCAATAAGCTGTGACAAAGTACTAGTCACACAAAAAAGAAAGTTGTTTTCTACACTGCTGCCTTCAGCAACGTTGGCAACAGTGCAGTGATACCAGGGGGGGGGGGGGACTGCTTTGAAAGCAACAAGAACCATTATTTTGCAAGTTTTTTCATTGTTTCATAATAAATACATTCTCGTTTCTTTTGGGACAGACCTTGTGGTATGCCCCTCAATACAATGTATACTGTGTTACTATCATGCTAGTACTGTTAACTGCTTTTGCAATTCTCTGGATAACGACTGCTGATTGTTAAATGCCCTAGTAGCATTTCACGGTATGCTTGCATAGTAGTAGGTACACAAAGCCTGCTGCCACACACCTTTCCACCTCTATTTTGTTTGGTTATTGATTATGTTATGCAAAATTCTTTGCAAGGGAAAGATTTTGGCCTTAAATGGTCTAGAGATTTCAAAATTTCTGATTTAGAATATGCAGATGATTTGGCCCTGTTGGCTAATGAAGTTGATGAGATGAATTCTTTCCTTAGGGCTGTTAATGAAAATGGTAATAGAGTAAGTTTGGTGATAAACAGAGAAAAAACTGGAAATGATGAAAATTGGTCAGGCAGATAGTGCTTCAGTTGCTTTGATTGGCTGCACTCTTGAACAAGTGTCTCAGTTTAATTATCTTGGGAGCTATGTAACAGATACTGGTGATGTGCGGCACGAGATAAATAGGACAATAGGGATTGCCACTGGGACTTTTCAGAATCTATAGAGAGTGTGGAAAAACAAGTGTGAACACCTAAAGACTAAAATTAAGCTGTATAATAGTTTGGTTCTTTCTAAGGTTAATTATGCTAGCAAAATATGGATCATTTATAAGCAGGATAGCAAGAATAACTAGATGCTTACGCAGTATCTTGGGCATTAGGTGGTTTAACTTTATAAGTAATGATGAGGTTAGAAGAAGGAGTCATCAACCTCCTCTGAGCAGCATATTGTGCAGAGAAACACTTCGTTGGTTTGGCCATGTTGGTGGTATGGATAATTATAGGTAAGCTAATAGGATCTGAGCAGCATATTGTGCAGAGAGTGACTGCATTGGTTTGGCCATGTTGTCTGCATGCATAGCTGCAGATTAGCAAACAGGATTAAGAACAGTGTGCCTAAGGGTTTCAGAAAAAGGGGGAGACCCAGGAAGCGATGGGCAGACAATGTCAAACAGGACCTTGCTAGAATTGGCCTAGAGTGGCCATATGCAGCTGCAGTAGCTCAGAACTGACACGTCTGTAGAAGAAAATTACAAGTCTGGTTGGACTTCCATAGCCCATGACTGCATGAGGATTTTGTTTGTTTGTTTGTTTGTTTGTGTGTGTGTGTGTGTGTGTGTGTGTGTGTGTGTGTGTGTGTGTCTGTCTGTCTGTCTGTCTGTCTGTCTGTCTGTATGTATGTATGTATGTATGTGCATATGTATGTATGTGTGTGTATTCATTAATTCAGTATATCACTAACAGGTGCATATCTTTTTCCTCTACATTTATTCAGTATAATCACTAACAGGTGCATACCTGTGATTTCCCATTGTTTCAATATGGATGCTTTTGCATTCATATCTAGTACAACCATATTAAGTACTGGATTTATTTTTAAAGTATGGAATCCACATTACTGGATGATAATTTCATGTTTTCAATAGCTATTGAATCTTTTTGTTGAGGCAACTTCTTTGGACTTTCAGAATGTTGCTGATAATAAAAAAATATCATTTACATGTTATCGTCATTCTAACAGGAAAAATTTGTTAAATAAAGAACATTAGAAATATGTGAATTCTTATGTACATTGTGAATAATTTGCCTCATTGATCTACTACTCTCTTATTCCCACTCTTCCTTTCAAGTTCTTTTTGATCATCTATAGCCAAAGTTAATTCATTAACAAGCAATGGTACAACTTATTTAACGAGTGATCAGTTGTCATGAAATATTAATTTTTGAAAAAATGAGTTGAAAAAAATTGGTTGTCCTGACTGGGATTTGAACCCAGGTCTCCCAGAAGCATGCCGGGCGTGGCATGCTTCTGGGAGACCTGGGTTCAAATCCCAGTCAGGACAACCAATTTTTTTCAACTCATTTTTTCAAGTATTCCATGTCACAGGACTTTTCCTGTGATAATTTATTACTGAATAATTTTTTCATGTTAAAGAAACACACTAACCTTTGCTTGTGTTAAGAAAGTTTAACTTATAAATGTACTTTAGATATTATTTAAAACTTAAGAAAATATTTCATATGAGTGAAATTAATAACTTGTAGGTATTCTAAAAAGATCATTAGCTGGCATACAAAACCCTAACTGAAAACAAAGATGCAAACAAATTACAGCTACAGAATGGTACTAACCTTATCTGAGAGTGCCTTCAAGCTGTCAATAAATCTCACCCAAAAATCTCTGAAAAGTGGGCGGTCAATCTTTTTAAGGCTTTCCTCATTAGAAGCATCTACAGAAACGTATAGCTGAGTCACAGGATCTAATTTTTTTATAGCATCGGGAAACTGTGCATTAGTTACAAGAAAAGTAGAAATTCTTTGTCTATGTAGTAAATGCACAAGCATGTTAATTTCTGGATACATAATGGGCTCCCCAACCAATGAAAGAGCACAATGTTTCACTTCCATGCCTTCTTTCAATCGCTCAACCTTAACACCTGGAACACCTGTAAACAGACATTAATTTTGATTGATATCTTGTACACATAACTTTACAGTAACTCATGGAAAGCTACAAAATAAAAAATAAATACCCTCTCAAGCAGCTGCTTTCCACAGAGGTTTGACAGGAACTTATGCTATTTCAGTTCATACACCATAGAAGTCTGTGAGGTAGACAAGACCTCAGCATAAAGACAGCACAAACATCCATGCCTCTTCACGAAAGCTCGAACCCAGATCTCGATAACCAAGCACACTAACCATTCAGCCATGCGACAGCTAAAAGCTACAAACATAAAATTATTATTGCAAAACCTGCTGACCTTTGGTAAGGTCTGTCAAGAGTAATACATAGTATATTACGACATTACACACTCCTCTTACATGAAGCTCTCACCTCAAGAAGCTTCTATATTGCAAAATCTTGGATATTAAAACAAAAAGTGCATTCAGATACTTGGCAAAAAAGTTCTAATTTTTTTTTGGCTGAGCATAGTAAAAATAAAATAGTTTTGCCTCTGGTGTAAGTAAAATTGACCTTATAATACAAAGACTGGTTCAATTTAAAGAATCATCATCTATTTTCAAAGCAAATAAAAAAAATTGCTTACAGAAAGAAAAAGGATTTTGGCATACTTATGCAGGTATCAAGGTGTCAATTTTGCACAGTCATTTAGAAGAATTTCTTGAGATAAATCTTTTACATGCGAAAATTATTACATACCTCGAAATTCTTTTATCATATTATAATGGTTTTTGAGAGCTTCATCAACTATCTTTTCAGGCTTATCCATTTTCCACTTCCACTCAGTGCCAACAGGATTGGAATGATGCCTAAACAGAAAGCCAAGCTTAATAAACATTTAATGTATTTAAGAAATATCAAATATATATAATTCCATTAAAATGGTAGTTTTATACATTTCGCCAAAAATCTTCAACAGTGAATAATATCAATCAGTTTTTAAGCCATACATCATTTGTATGCAATCAGAAACAGACAGGATATATCTACCATTCAAATCATTATGCTTAGTCAATAAATGAATATTAAAACAATGTATTAAGATGCCACAATAGGATGGAGTTAATAGTATCATGACACTTGTCAATATTATTTCTACGAACTTTAAATTTCATACATAACACTGCAGAACAGACAACAAAAAAAATTAAAAACTACCAAGTAAAAGTTTACTTTTTATGTAGATGTATTTTTAGATTTTTGCAATGACTAAATAAGCAACTTGTTGGCAACAAGATGATGGGTTGGTAGGAAGCAGTGCTTATCACTCTGACATACGTCAAATAATTTGAATATTTTAAAATTATTTCTAAGATTTGGACATTACAGAAGAATTATTTCTCTTTTTAAAGAGAATAATGAAGTGAATGGTTTAAATGTCAGGATAATTTGACTTAGGAATAATGTAAAGGAAAGGCCTACTGAGACCAGTGTTAAGATTGTTCGGTAAAGTGAGATTGCATTCTATGTTTAAATGCATCTTTAGCGAAAGAATACATTACTAGAAATAATAAACGCAAGATATATGTGTTTATTGCACATGAATAGATAAGAATATAAACATCTTGATTTGTAAAATGTCTGAACTTATATGTAATTCCTGTTTGAATTCAATATATGAGGAAAGAGAAGGTATATGCTGTGAAAATGGCTGTAAAAGACTCTTTCACCCTATTTGTGTTGGACTAAATGAATTTAAGTTGAATGAAATTAAGTTTAGAAACTTTACTACAGATAAAAGGAAGTGGAGGTGTCCCAAATGCATGATCAGAAGTAGGGACACACTTTTGGAAACAGAAGGAGAAGTACTTGAAAAGAAACACTGTAAAGATATGGAAATGGCTACAGGAGAACACCAAAAGGAAGAATTGTCTTCACTGAAAGAAATAGTTAGTTCTCTCAAAAATGAAATTTGGGAGTCAGTAATTGTTATTAGAAATGACATAAGAGAAGAAACTGTTGCCTTGAGAAATGATATAAAGAAGGATAATTCTAGTTTTTAGAAATGATCTAAAGAAGGATAGTGATAGTATTAGGACTGATATAAAGGAAATAAAAAGATCATTGGATTTTAATTATGAAGTGTTACAAGATCATGTAAAAACATTCAAGGAATTTAAAACTCAGTTTGATAAATTGAAAGGGGAAAATCAGGCTTTTTCCAGTGAAAAGTGTGCCTTGAAACAAGAGATTAAAGAAATTAGAAAAGATGTAAATGAATTAGAAGCACGATCAAAAGCAAACAACATTGAAATTGTAGGACTTCCTGAAGAACCAGGTGAGAATATAAATGATATAATTGAAAAAGTTGCTAATGTATTGAAAATAAGGGAAATGATCAAATTTTAATAGCTCATAGAGTTCCAACAATCAATAAAACAAGCTTAAGCCAATTATAGTTAAATTTAAGGATAAGAAGATAAGAGATAAATGGATACAAATAGCAAAGGAAAACAAGAATTTAACAGCAAATGTAATAAGCGGTAAATTTAGGAATACTAACATATACATAAATGAGCACCTACCAAAATATGTAAAAACACTTTTATAGTTAAACAATTCAAGACAAAGAATAATTACCAGTATGCATGGATAAAAGAAGGCAAAATCTTTTTAAGGAAGTCTTCAGAATCAAGAATATTTAGAATAAGAGATGAAGATGACTTATTGTCCTTAATATAAAAAAGGTTATTATATTTTTGATGTCTATATATTGTATGGACTTCTCAGAGGCAAAACAGATGTTAGATTTAGAAATAATTCTTATTCTGAAGATTTTTAATTTTCCTATATGGTTAAAGCATAAAAAAAAATTCTTGTAGATTTAGTAAGCTATGCATTTTGGAAAATAATATATTGCTTACAATGTAGTATGATTCTTTTTCATATTCCAATAACAGATTTATTCCTGATACTTTCTGTTAGCAATTGCTATAGAAACAAAAAGATTTTACTCTTTCTAACTGATTACAATAAATTATTAATTGGAATATTCTATAGCCTGCTGCAAATGGGTATAATACTTATCTATCTTATTTCTAAATATGTTTTGCAATATATGATGAATGAAAATATGACTATTAAACAAGTAATAGTGAACAGAAGGAAAAAAGAATTTAATTGTGTACATAACGTTTTTGAAATTCCTAGTACCATCATAGTAAAGACTACATATAATAAATCTGACAAAATACAAAGTTTTGCTGCTGGTAACTTAATTGAATGTCACAGCTTCATTCCTGTATGCTCAATTTATAATAAGATTAAATTTAGAAAACAAATTCTAATTTATCTACTTGTTTTCTACAAAACACTGATAATGTTTTTGAAATACAAAGTTATTGATTTTGATATATATTTATTAGTAGGAAAATTGACAATGTCTAGTAAAGCTGAATTTTTTGTAATACATATTTATAATTGTTTCTCACAATACCAAGGACCAAAGGGATCGCATGAAGTTGTAATGGTTGTTTACTTGGGGCAAGTTATTTGCAAACAAGTTCATTTACATATTTACAAGGGAGAATTAACAAAAATAAAATCATATTACTTCTTTAACATTCCAAATTCCCTCACAGGGGAACATCTGCACTTAGAGAGGCGGGGGTGGCTCAGTCGGTAGTGCACCAGGCTCGTAATCTGTAGTTCCCAGGTTCGAGTCCCAGCTGGGTCAGTGTTGAGATTTATCTCCGCAAAAATTCCCCGCCCTGTCCACAGTCAGTAGGGGACACCGATGGGCTTGGAAAGGCCGCCGTCCATCGGATGGGACGCTAAGCCGTGGCCCCACGTGCGGGAGAGACATACCCTGTGCACGTTAAAGAACACGCTGGATGGCCTTGACGGGAGGCTACCATTTGTCTCCCAACAGCTGTTCCAGTGGGTCCCCTCCCCCAACCTCCTCTGAGCCTTTGGGGTCCATGTGACCTGGCCATTTAGCCCATGGTGTGCAAAAAAGTGCCGCTCAGAGGTAAAACAACCCAACTCTGTACTTAGAAACCCTGCTGGCTGCTAATATGCAAAATCTTATTACATTAACTGATATTGGAAATGAGCCCAAATTGTTTTTATTTGTTTTTATGTATGAATTATGTTAAAGTTGAATTGAATGGTGCAATTGTTTGCAGTTTTTTTCAATGTGGAGACTCTAATGGATCATATGGAATTGTAATGGGTGTTGAGTCAATACAGGCTTTCTTCAGCCAACTCTTTGTTATAGACTCTCTTAATGTTAAGACTATGTGTATGAAACAAATCATTTTAAATGTAATTGCTTTCCAAAAACCACTTATAGTGCTTTTGAAGATAGTATTATTGTTTTTGGCATAAACTTGGTGGCAAAAAAATTTACAAGGGTAGGAAAAGTTGCAATTTTTATATTAGGTAACTGCAATCGTTTCTCACATTATCAAGGATCAAACAGCTCACGTGGATTTACACTGGTTGTTCAACTGGGGCAGGGCCACTTTAAACAGGTACATTTTCATATTTACAAGGGAGACTTAACAACAATAAAATCATATTACTTCTTTAACATTCCATATTCTTCTGTAAGAGAACAGTTGTACATAGAAATTCTGCAAGTTGCTAATATGAAAAATCTTACTGCATTGACTCTGATATTGGAAATGAGCCTAAATTGTTTTCATCTACTTTTAGATATGATTTATGTCAAAATTAAATTGCATGCTAAATTTGCTTGCAGTAGTTTTTTGCAATGTGGGAAAACTAATAGATCATATCGGATTGTAATGTGGGTTGAGTCAAAAAAAAAACTTGCTTCAGCCAACCCTTTTCTATACTCTCTTATTGCTAAGATTAGGTGTATGAAACAAAGTATTTTACATATAGTTGTTTTCCAAAAACCATTGATAATGCTTTTGGAAGTTGGTGTTATTGCTTTTGACATAAACTTGATAGCAGGAAAATTTGCAATTTTTATATTAGATACCTGCAATAGCTTCTCACATTCTCAAGTATCAAAGAGCTCAGATGGAGTTGTACTGGTTGTTCAACTGGGGCAGGGTCAATTTAAACAGGTACATTCTCATATTTACAAGGGAGGACTAAAGATAATAAATTCATATTACTTCTTTAAGATCTCAAATTCTTCTGTAGAAGAGTTTGTACATAGAAATCCTGCAAGTTGCTAATATAAAAAATCTTATTGCATTGACCTTGATATTAGAAATGAGCCTAATTTGTTTTCATCTGTTTTTATGTTTGAGTTATGTCAAAATTGAATTGCATGTTACAGTTGTTTGCAGTAGTTCTTTTCAATGTAGGGAAACTAATAGATCTTATGGGATTGTAATGTGTGTTGAGACAAAAAAAAACTTTCTTCAGAGAAATCTTTGCTATAGATTCTCTTATTCCTAAGATTAAGTATATGAAACAAACCATTTCACCTGTGATTGATTTCCAAAAACCACTGATATTGCCTTTGGAAGAGAGTATTAATGTTTTTGGCATAAACTTGGTAGCAGAAAAATTTACAAGACTAGGAAAAGTTATAATTTTTGTATACTTGCAACAGTTTCTCGCATTGTCAGGGATCAAACAGCTCACATGGAGTTATACTGGTTGTTCAACTGGGGCAAGGTCACTTTAAACAGGTACATTTTCATATTTACAAGGGAGGACTAAAAACAATGAATGCATATTACTTCTTTAACAATCCAAATTCTTATGTAAGAAAACAGTTGTACATAGAAATCCTGCAAGTTGCTAATATGAAAAATCTTATTGCATTGACTCTGATATTGGAAATGAGCCTAAATTGTTTTCATCTACTTTTAGGTATGATTTATGTCAAAATTAAATTGCATGCTAAATTTGCTTGCAGTAGTTTTTTGCAATGTGGGAAAATTAATAGATCATATGGAATTGTAATGTGGGTTGAGTCAAAAAAAACTTGCTTCAGCCAACCCTTTTCTATAGACTCACTCTCTTATTGCTAAGATTATGTGTATGAAACAAAGTATTTTACATGCAATTGTTTTCCAAAAACCATTGATAATGCTTTTGGAAGTTGCTGTTATTGTTCTTGATATAAACATGGTAGCAAAAAAATTGACAAGGCTAGGAAAAGTAACAATTTTTGTATTAGATAACTGCAATAGTTTCTCACATTGTAAGGGATCAAAGAGTTCATATGGAGTTATAATGGTTGTTCCATTGGGGTCAGACCTCTTTAAACAGGTACATTTCCATATTTATAAGGGAGAATTAACAACAAATAAATCATACTACTTTTTGAACTTTCCAAATTCCTCTGTAGGAGAAGAATTGTCCATAACAATTCTATCAGAACATGCTAATAGGCAACTTTTAATTTTAGTGGTCGTATTCTTGGAGGACAGTCCAAGTAATTTCTGCTTGTTTTTGAAATTAAGTAAATGGGTTCAGTGTGTAAAACCTCATATGTATGCTACAGTTACCAGTAGTAGTTTATATTACTCTAGAACAGCAAATAGATTACATGAAGTTGTAATGTGTGTTCAGTTAGAAAAATCTCACTTCATTGAAGTATATATTGACATGCTGAAGACAGACAAAATACAAAATGCACTTAATACCAATACAAGTGTACCATTTCAGATGAAGAGATTATTTCAAAATGTTGCAGAGTATGAATTATATGAAATTTGTAATTTCATTTCTTTATCATTTTTTTTTATATTGGCTTAAGGATATGAAACATATTTTAAATACACTGATACTGCTTTTTGAAGATTTAAGCACATGTTCTGTTTCTATGTATTATGGGTTGGGTTGTTTTACCTCTGAGCGGCACTTTTTTGCACACCATGGGCTAAATGGCCAGGTCACATGGACCCCGAAGGCTCAGAGAAGGTTGGGGGAGGGGACCCACTGGAACAGCTGTTGGGAGACAGATGGTAGCCTCCCGTCAAGGCCATCCAGCGTGTTCTTTAACGTGCACAGGGTATGGCTCTCCCACACACGGGGCCACGGCTTAACGTCCCATCCGATGGACGGCGGCCTTTCCAAGCCCATCGGTGTCCCCTACTGACCGTGGGCAGGGCGGGGAATTTTTGCGGAGATAAATCTCAACGCTGACCCAGGTGGGACTCGAACCTGGGAACTACAGATTACGAGCCTGGCGCGCTACCGACTGAGCCACCCCCGCCCCCTATGTATTATGGAACTTGGCAGTATGCTTTATGTATAAATTGGATAAATGACATAAAACTTAAAACTGGGATATTTAGTGCTAAGGTTCTTAGAGATGACTATTTAGAGCTAAAAGTAAATATTTTTGAAAGGACTGTAAATAGAAAAAGTAAATGCATACAGGAAATTTGTGAAAAGACAAAGAATCTACTGACGGATATATTTTGTGAAGGGAGGATTTTTATTGTGGGAAGGGTGTATTTATTATATACTATTAGTTTAACAATTTTCCTTTCTTCACTCAATATACATAGAGTGTGCAGGATAAAAATAAAAACATTGAAATGATGATTAATGATACCAAAAGAAATTTTGAAAATGAAATTTATTAAAAGAATTATTTCGAGGTTGCTGTATCCGATGATAGACAATTCTATATGGGACGAGTGTCGCCATCTAATGGAGTTAGTATGAGTAACTTTGTTAATAAACTTAATATTTTTCTGTTTAGGATAGTGGTAGAAAATGAATCTGATTAGGCAAATGGGTTTTATCCAATATCCTAAAGGCACTACAATTCCAGATTATTTTTGTATTGTTTCACAATGGTCATAGAAAGAACAAGTACTTCTGTAGAAGATGAGCTTTATAATATAAAATCAGTAACTCTACCTGATTTTTGTGAATATAAGAATCATAATTTAAATAAATTCCCAAATGTATCTGTAATTCACTTTAATATCAGAAGTTTGAGGCAAAACCTTAATGAATTAATTGTGCTAATGGAGCATATGGATTACAGATTTGATGTGATACTATTGTCTGAAATATGGACAAAAATTGAAGAGGTTGAATTATATAATATAGAAGGATACATAAGTTATTATCAGTGTAGAGAATCTAACCAATCATGGGGGGTATTAATATATATTAAATTAGGAACATATTCTTTTACCTAACTAAGTTTTCATATGTTAAGTGGAGAGGTCCACTTAACATATGAAAACTTCTACACTACACATCTACACATAGATAATATTAATTTGTCTATTATTCTAATGTATAGGTCTCATGAGCACACAATAAATTTTTTAATGAAGAATTGCAGCAGAAATTACATTCATTGAGGATAAATATTCTTTTTATTGGAGATATAAATAAAGATGTCTTAAAAGAATCTAG
This sequence comes from Ryuthela nishihirai, assembly GCA_038380435.1. NCBI lineage: Eukaryota > Metazoa > Arthropoda > Arachnida > Araneae > Heptathelidae > Ryuthela > Ryuthela nishihirai. The sequence continues at coordinate 8,803,869 of JAWZYU010000017.1, forward strand.
AGAAGTAAATGATTATTTAAATATAATAAGTGAGAATGGTTATTGTCAGTGTGTTAGGTCACCTACTAGAGTATGCAAATACAGTACAAGTTGCTTAGATCATGTTTTTATAAAATCTAATAGGGGTTTGGGAACTGAAGTGTACCTCATTTACTGATCATTATCCACTTATTATACATTTGAATCAAGTTAGTCTGAATCCAGTGGGGAAAAGACCAGGAATTACAACTATAGAAACTAAAGATTTTGTCAATTATTATAAATTTGAGGAACATGTGAAAAATTTAGGATTTTAGAATAAAATAATGTGCAACATTCATGTCCAAGCAATTGTATAACAATTGCTTGGACATGAATGTTGCATATGACTGTTGCATATGACACTTGGTACAAAATGGTTTTTCGTACAGAAAAATATTTATGTAAAATAAAGAAAAGAAAAATTGGGTTACAAGTGACATAATTATGTTAATTAATAAAAAAGAAATTATATCAAAAATATAACAGATATCCAGGGATTATATCCTTTGAAACAGAATATAAAACATTTTGTGCATATTTAAAGGCAGAATTAAGGAGAGCTAAAAATAATTACTATATGTATGGTTTTCAAAACTGTGGGAAAAATAATAGGAAACAATGGAATTATGTTAATGATATGTTAGGGACAAAAGTACAAAAAAAAGTATTGTACCTTCTTATGTGAACAAAACTGAATTGGTTGATGACATAAATAGAAATTTTATTCAAGGCATTACATATCTGAACCGTGAAATTGATAATCAATATCGATTATGTTATTCATGTGATATAAATTGTATATCACAATCTCTTTTTATGGAAAATACGGATGATGCAGAAATTGGCAAAGAACTTGCAGCAATGAGTAAGAATAAAGCCTCTGGGTATGATGGTATTACAGTGTCCATGTTACAAATATGATGGTATTACAGTGTCCATGTTACAAATTATTGCTAAATATAATTTACATGTTTTTACTTATTTAATAATTTATCACTACAACAAGGAAAATTTAGTGATCAGCTAAAATATGATTTTATTTCCCCGATTTACAAATCAGGTGATAAATAATTGTTGACTAATTATAGACCAATCTCATTGTTGTCAGTGTTTTCTAAATTAATTGAAAAAATTGTTAAAAAAAAGACATGATTTTTTTAAATCAACATAGATTTTTTTTCCAAGAACCAGTTTGGTTCTAGGGACGGTAAAAACATTGAACAATGTATTCTGAAACTAATGGAAGGTATTTATAAAAGCACTGATGCGGGTAAAAAAACCTTGACACTGTTTCTGGATCTACAAAAAGCTTTCGATAGTGGATCAGGAAATACTGATAAAAAACACTTTACCAGCGGTATAAGAGGACATATTCATAATTGGTTTAAAAGCTACCTATTAGTAAGAAGTCAGGCAGTAGAAGTGAATGGGGAAATAAGTTCGTTTAGGGAAATTAAAAAGGGTGTACCTCAAGGCTCTGTATTAGGTCCCATCTTGTTCCTTATTTACATTAATGACTTATGCGATTTACATTTAAGAGGATCATTAATATGTTATGCCGATGATATTGCAATAGTTTACACAGCAGATACTATTTTAGAAATGGAAACAAATGTAGAAAATGTTTTTTTTTAAAAATACATAGGTAGCTAGTTTTGCATAAATTAAATTTGAATATTAAAAAGAGTAAATTTCTTTATTCTGAATTGCTTAAAACAGATATTTTAATAGAAATTAAATATCATGATGTTAATTGCCTTCTTAATCCCAATTGTATATGTCCTAAATTAGAAAGAGTATATAATTACAATTATTTGGGGGTTGAAATGGATTCTTCTTTAAAATGGAGGACTCATGCAAATAAGGTAACAAAGTGGTTAAGGTACATATTGTTTAAATTTTATCATATTCAAAAAATAGTAGATAGGAAATTTTTAACAGTACTATATTATGCCTGGGTTTACTCTAATATACAGCATGGTTTGTGTAGTTGGGGAGGTGATTATGATATTAATTTATATAATTTATTTATGGTACATAAAAAAATATTTAAGTTAGTGTTTAATGTTAATTTTTCTACTTTAGACCCATCTACTTTATTTCATTTTCATCATATCAGAAATATTTATATATATAAAATTCTATTTTTATATCAAAATAAGCAATGGGTAGAGAGTAAACGCATTGAATGCAATTTACGAGTGAAAGGAGTTATGTTTGAAATACCGTTGGCAAAGAATATTCTCCAGAGGCACTTCGCTTATTTGGCACCAAAATTTTACAATTCTTTACCACTGGATATGAGAAATGAAAACAATTTGACTGTCTTCAAAAAGAATTTACATACACATATGCTAACTGTTATGAATTGTACTTTATGGTCAATTGTTTAAATCTTTTATTTACAATTATGAATATCCTTTCTTTTATTATTGATGCATCAAGTTATATTAAGAATTGAATGTTATTCCCATTATTGGTTGCCTAGAGTTTTAATATGATATTGGTAGTTAAAATGGAACCTGGATGGGCAGTTTAGCCCCTTGGTTTCGGCTTGTAATTACTAAAATTATGTGTGTGGTTTTTATTTTTCTTGCTAATTTTTTGTTGATTTTATGTATTTGCGTTTTCCACCATTGTTAATGTTACACGTATGAAAGTTTGTGATATATATATATGTATGGATTATGAGTGGAAAATAAATGCTACTACCACTACTACTTTTAGCAGTTTTTTGTCGTCAGAATATCATACCTGCTAATCTCTAAATTTCAAAAACCAGATGATTTCAGTAAACTTCAGTAAATTTTTCCCAATTTCTTCAATTAATGCATAGAATACTAAGCAAATATATGAAAAATAAAAATCTTACAGTAACAAGGTGTATATTCCATATCTGTCTTATTTCAATGAGTGCTTAATAAAAATTATTGTTTTAAGGAAGACATGGTTACATCTTTTGCTTTATTTAAAATTTAAGGATCGAATGATTGTTCAAAACAATGACCTTGTAGCCTGGACCTTTACCATAAGTAGTTTAAAAAATTGTGCTGTTAGATAAGGAAAGTTGAAACTGTGTTCTGGTTTTCTTCCCCTAGCTGAACACTTTCTCATATAAAAATAAATAAATACCCCCTCAAGCAGCTGCTTGCCACAGAGGTCTGACAGGAGCCTATCAGTTTATATGCCATAATAGAAGGTCTGGAGGATGGCAGGACCTCAGCAGAAAAACAACACATACATCCATGCCTTACACGAGACTCGAACCCAGGTCCCTTAGATCAAGTAGCCAAGCACGTTAACCACTCGGCCATGGGACAGTATTATTATGAAGAACTGCAAATTATATTTGCCTATGTGCCACTTTTCATACCTCAATCTAAATTCTCCCCCCCCCCCCCTAATCGAGTCCACTGTGAATCAAGTATTGCTTCTTCTTTAATACTAAACAGAAGGTCATCAAGCTGAAGGTCACAGAACTAAGACTGCATACTATGTCATCTAGCTTCCCTTTTCTCTACATTCAAAATTGTTGGGAATCTGTTGACAAAACATTTAATACTTAGACTTCATTATTTATTTCTATCTTACTCAGCGCACTAAAAAAGAAATAGTTGCCACCAGAGATCATAGATGGCACCAAAAGTAGGGCTTTTTACAAAAATAATCAACTGTTACTTAAAATATGTATATGTTGTTGACATAACGTCTTTATAAAATATTAATTTCAATAAGCAAATAACGCAGAAAAATTTCTACCCTCATTAAATACTGAAATGAATTGTACATTATTATGAAAGTAGGATATAAAGTCATGCAAAAAAAGTCATTTTTCCTAGCTTTTTTTTATTAAATCAAAATTGATTGATTTAGTATATCACTTCATTTCATTACAATAACCAATTTATATACAATATTTCATATATTAGACATAAATTGGTCATCATAGTAAACTGAAAATGATATACCAATTCAATTAATTTTGATTTAATTAAAACAAAGAGGGAAATTTTTTTCTTTAAAAATATTTTTTATTTAAAATATTTTTATGCCCTACTTTCATAATTATAATTCATTTCAGTATTTAATGAGGGTTCAAATTTTTTTGTGTTATTTGCTTGTTCATATTAACATTTTAAAAAGCTGTTCTGTCAAAAATATATCACAAAATAATAATAATCTGTATTTTTTTTTACATCACATTTAGATCATATTTAAAGCAATGAAATAATACATAATTATTTAATCTTCGCGATTTAAAAGCTGTACATCACAAGTTAAAACAATAAAAACCTTGAGGAGTGCTCAAATATTCATGTAGAGTAATATTGCTACTAATATGCCAACACAGCTCCAGCTTAATAAAGTCTACATTAATTCCTAAGAATTCCACTTTGCTTTTTGACAGGTCCAGATCTCTAACGAGATCATTCAACTCATTCTGAGTTATCTTGTGTGGTGAATCCATTGTTGTATGTGGAAGTCAGGATCTACAGATGCTATTTCCTGTGTTCCTGTTCTTTCTCTTCCAAGTCCACATAGTAATATTCTGGTGGATCTGGTATGCGCAGGTTTTCCCCATGACACTGGGCGGATGGCACACAGTGTGTTGGGGTAATTTACTGTGTGCCTTTTCCTTTTAGTAAATCAAGTTCCCAGCAGAGGTGTCATACAAAAGTAACAATCACTTACATGTTGGACAGTTCCTATTATGGAATGAGTTGGTTTGTTTTACCTCTGAACGGCACTTTTTTGCACACCATGGACTAAATGGCCAGGTCACATGGACCCCGAAGGCTTAGAGAACGTTGGGGGAAGGGACCCACTGGAACAGCTGTTGGGAGACAGATGGTAGCCTCCCGTCAAGGCCATCCAGCATATTCTTTAATGTGCACAGGATATGGCTCTCCCGCACATGGGGCCACAGCTTAACGTCCCATCTGACAGATGGCAGCCTTTCCAAGCCCAAAGGTGTCCCCTACTGACCGTGGGCAGGGCGGGGAGTTTTGCGAAGATAAATCTCAATGCTGACCCAGCTGGGACTCGAACCTGGGAAGTACAGATTACAAGCCTGGCGCACTACCGACTGAGCCACCTCTGCTCCATCATAGGAATGGTAAATGGTATCGATCGTCTCTTGCTATTTACCCTGTTGCAAAGCATGTTGTGCAACTATTATACACTATATGGCGTACCTCCTCTATTGATCTATAATCTTACACTTGAAGTAATGGTGGTAAGCCTTTTTGATGACGAGTTATTTCACACTTCTGTGAAACAAAAGTAACTTTGCCATAAATGTAACAAAAATGATCTGCAATGTTCACACAAGAAAGAGGTATATTGCTCACAAACAGCACCTGCATACAATCATGAATGGGCAATAACTAAGGAATGGTAACTCCTGAATGATGCAATAGCCCCTGGGTATTCCATTGTCTTAAATGATGCAATATATCCCTGGTATTTTGCACCTTGGTGCTTCATACAGTGTACAAAAGACTCAAATCAGTATACACTGTATATGGATGCAGCCTCCTATATTTTTAAAACAAGAGCCAATTATCAATTTTTAATGTCAAAATTATATTTAAAATGCCTCAATATTAGTAAAAAATGGCTGTTTTCATTTCTGAAACATTTCCAGTGTTGTAATAATCATCCTTTCTATTCATATGCATTATAATTATTTTTGTCTACGAGTTTATTTTTAAATAATTTTTTATTTGAATTACCTTTACTACTATATTACTCTAAAAAAAGTTTTATAAAAATTAAACCTGTCATCATTTTTGTTACATGTTTAATTTGGTATATAACATGCCCTATTCCTCGTCATTAGTTATTTGGCAAAAAAATTCTAAAGTTCTTTTTCTTTGACTGAGCACAGCTGAAAAAAATAGCTTGGCCACCTGACACAATTCTATTTTCAGGCCTGATAATGTAAGGGTTAAGAGATATTTAATTTTAAAAATTAGGCATTTTCGTGAAGGTATATACATTATTAACCCTTAAAGAGCTGAAAAACTCTTTAAGGGTTAAAATTTTCAAAGAATTTTGCTGCAAGATTTTTATTTTTGCTGAAAGAATATACTTTTTTAAAAGCCATTTTTTAAAATTAAAGCATAATAATTAATGAATTACATTATGTACAATAGCATTACCAAATCCTGTTAGTTAAATACTTTAGGATAAAAGCTCTACAGTCCTTTTAATTTTCATGTTGAAAACTCTTCAGAATTACTGGCACTTAAGGAGATAAAAAGTTTAGTGCAACTTGCCTAATTTCCCTTGTCCCACAATCGTACATGATCATGATATCATCCGCATATATCACCCATAATTAGAAGAAGGAGGGTGTGTGTATCATATTGGCAATAACCTTATGTTACATTTCACCAATTACTACATCTGCCAGTTGAGTAAGCAGACAATTGTTGCTCCAAATATCTTATCAGAAAAGAACTGTTTAGCAGTACTTATTAATGAAACACAGTATCTCTAAGGAATTAAAGCATAATAATTAATGAATTACATTATGTACAATAGCATTACCAAGTCCTGTTAGTTAAATACTTTAGGATAAAAGCTCTACAGTCCTTTTAATTTTCATATTGAAAACTCTTCAGAGTTAACTGGCACTTAAGGAGATAAAAAGTTTAGTGCAACTTGCCCAATTTTCCTTGTCCCACAATTGTACATGATCATGATATCATCCGCATATATCACCCATAATTAGAAGAGGAGGGTGTGTGTATCATATTGGCAATAACCTTATGTTACATTTCACCAATTACTACATCTGCCAGTTGAGTAAGCAGACAATTGTTGCTCCAAATATCTTATCAGAAAAGAACTGTTTAGCAGTACTTATTAATGAAACACAGTATCTCTAAGGAATTGCAATACTTGAGAAACAGGTCTTCATCTTGAATTTCTAAAAGATTTTTTTTTGTAAAGGATTATTATTTGAGTTTGGAAAAGAGCTGGGTTGTTTTATCTCTAAGAGGCACTTTGACACACAATGGACTAAATAGCCAGATCACAAGGGCTCAGAGTTGGATAGGAGATCAGCTGCCCAGCTGTTAAGAGACACGTGGAAGCTTCATATCAAGGCCATTCAGCATGTTATTTAATGTGTATAGGGTATGGCTCTCCTGCACATTGAGCCATGCTTAAAGTAATTATCTCTGCTAATCCCAAACCTGCTCTTGATAAGGAGATACTGATGGGCTTGGAAAGGATGTGATCCATTGAATGTGATATTAAGCCACAGCCCCATATTCAAGAGATCCATACTGAGTGCACATTAAACATGCTGGATACCCTTGACAGGAATATATCATTTGTCTTCTAACAGCTGTCCTGTAGGTCCCCTTCCCTCAACTCTCTCTGGGTCTTTGGAGTCTTTGGGGCCTATTGTATACAAAAAAAAAAAATGCTCTTAGAAGGAAAACAACATAACCCAACTTAAGGTCATATCTGATTGATGGTGGCCTTTCCAAGGCTATCAGTAACCCCTTTTTTGACCGAGGATAGAGTGAGGATTTACAGAGAAAATCTCAAACCAAGCAAGAGACTAAAACTTAGACTGCTACTGAGTGAATTGCTGGGTGTTTGGAAAAGATGGTATAAAGTATTTTGCCATAACTTATAACAAACATGTTGGTGCACTGTGCTTATTAATAAGGGTCAAAGGGAAAATATTTCCTTTGAAAATTTCCTCATTACTTTGCAATAGCAGCAAATGCATGCAGAAGAATGTATCATGTAATTTTAGTGCAGATAACATGTGATTCTGGTGTAGTCTTTTTCTCAAGGGTTTAAAAGTTTTTGCATCAAGAAATCTAACCTATATATTTAATTACAAAAAATTAACACTTACCTCCAACAAAATACACACTTATTGGCACAGGCAAGACTTGGAGTTGTTTCCATACACCTGTGGCTTTCAATGCCATAAAATGTATGCTTGTAGCAACCACCACGACCACGAAGCATAGACTTTGTCCAACGACACATTTTGACTCCAGAGTGACTTCCTACTAGTTTATATCCTTGTTTCTGAAGAGCCTTCCGCAAAAGAGGTGTAATCATCTCCTTTGGATTTTTCTTATTGTTGCTTGAGTTATCACTGTTCTGTAACAAAATTTAAGAAATTTATGTAAAAGACAATTCTAAAGTTGGAAAGACCATTGGACTCAAAGGCTGCACAAGAAGCAGTAACCAATGGATACGTGGTTGAGTTCCTTATGAGACATCAACAAAATTTTCACTGCTTTTTAAACTTGTACAAAGAAATAAATTTTAATTAAATAATAGCCATTAATCAAAAATGGCAGTAACAACAAACGCAAAGTTATACAAACTTAAGTATAACTACAACATGATTACTTTATGTAAAATGTGTGATACAGAAGCTGGTGAATTTCTACAATGTAGTAACTTTAAATGTAAGGAATTTTATAATTTTTCATATGATAGTTTTACTTCCAGTGATATCTGCTATCTCACAAGGCAAAAAGTTAAAAGTATTTCTGTTTGCAATGCAAATTTGGTGAATCAACAGAAATGACTGTGGCAGGTAAAGATGAAGACCCTAGTGGTGGGAAAAGCAAGCAGCTTATTGACACTGCCTCTGATGTGGAAACTTTATACTAAAAAAAGCTTTATACTAAAAAGAGTCAGTTTCAAATTCAGTGCTTCAGTTAAAATTTAAATTCTTTGGAACATTTTTTTTCATAGTTCTTTATCACATTTCTGATATATTTTCAATTTTTATTAAAATTACAGTGTTTTTAAAGCAAAACGATTTTATGACACTACTTTTCTGAGGCTTAGAGTTTGCCGATCATAAAAAGTCTAAGCATATGCATTATATGCATATATCAGTAAAAATATTTAGAAAAAACTTAATAAATGAAAGAGTTAAGCATTAACAGAAATATTATGAACATACAATATAAATATATATTAGAATAATTATATATACAATATAAATATATATTAGAATAATGCAAAAAGAGAAAAAAAAATTCAAATTTCACTAAAATTAAAATGAAAAAAAAAAAAGTAAATTAATATATGTGTTACCGCTAAAGCTCGAAAGCCGTTAATGTGCACATTACCTAGCCAATCTGCAGATTAACTGATTTGCTCCGTTAACGTGCGGAATCAAGAGTTTTCCGCATTTTACCTAGGTAATGTGCACATTAACATCTTCCGTATCGTTAAAGTTCAAAAGTTTGTTTCTCTCATTTCCTTTCCCTACTCCTTCCCCCCTCTCCCTCCACTTTTAGTTTCGTTTCGCCAGTGTCTTGTCGTCGCCGGTTGTTTTTATTTCTCATAATTTGCGTCGGCTACTAGTGCATAGTATAGCTAATTCTGTTTTCAAATTCGTTTCTGCCTGTTAGCGCGTGAATTTGTGTCGTGATTTTTTTAAAGCAGATAAATTTAGCTCCTATTATGCAAGCAAGCACCAAGGACCCTTTCTACTGTCCAAATTATAGTCACGTGACCTAAAGATTCATACTTAAGAGGCCTCTGTTCATCCGGGATTCATACTTCACTTGGCCTCTGCTCATCTGGGGCGTTTCATGATAATTCGGAACACTGAGTCACGTGACCCGAAGATTGAGACTCAAGAGATTCACCACTTGACAGATTCGTTCTCACTTGGCCTTCGCTCATTTGGGATGCTTTTTATAATGCCAGCGGTGTACTGTAGAGCTAGATATGTTATCTGAATAATAGGATAGTTAAAAAACGAAGAAGTACAATGTACCGGCTATTACCAATTCCGATAATAGCCGATACGCCATATTTTATCTTCACTTTAACGAGTGCCTAGTAGGTAATGTGCAGATTATCCAGGTAATTTGCAGATTACCTACGTAATTTGAGAAATGAAACAATTTTCGCCATGTTAACGGATCACCCTAGTTAATCTGCACAATACCTAGATAATCTGTAGAATAACTGATTTCTGCACTTTAGCGGTAACATATACATTCCAATTGTTCAAACGTATCAAAAGAACTTGAGACAAGAAATAGTAATTTACAAAATAATATAAGATATATAATATAAGAATTAACAAAATATTACCAAATCAATTATTTTTACAAAACATTGTTTATGAGGCCATTTGGGCTATGAGGAAATAAAGCTTTAGAGAAAACATGACAGAGTCCAAAAGGTTTCATACCTTAAGCTTGCTATTCATACAGCTGTTTTCTAACGAAAAGCAGAATGACGAACACAGAAAATAATTTCAATAATAGCCCATAACTTGTAAAATGAACTCTAATATATATGTTACCGCTAAAGTGCCGAAATCAGTTATTCTACAGATTATCTAGGTATTTTGCAGATTAACTAGGGTGATCTGTTAACGTGCCGAAAATTGTTTCATTTCTCAAATTACCTAGGTAATCTGCAAATTACCTGGATAATCTGCACATTACCTACTAGGCACTCGTTAAAGTGAAAATAAAATAGGGCATATCGGCTATTATCGGAATTGGTAATAGCCGGTACATTGTACTTTTTCGTTTTTTAACTATCCTATTATTCAGATAACATATCTAGCTCTACAGTACACCACCTGCCGCATTATAAAAAACGCCCCAAATGAGCGAAGGCCAAGTGAGAACGAATCTGTCAAGTGATGAATCTCTTGAGTCTCAATCTTCGGGTCACGTGACTCAGTGTTCCGAATTATCATGAAACCCTGGATGAGCGGAGGCCAAGTGAGAACGAAACTAAAAGTGGAGGGAGAGGGGGGAAGGAGTAGGGAAAGGAAATGAGAGAAACAAACTTTTGAACTTTAACGATACGGAAGCCATTAATGTGCACATTACCTAGGTAAAATGCGGAAAACTCTTGATTCCGCACGTTAACGGAGCAAATCAGTTAATCTGCAGATTAGCTAGGTAATAGGCACATTAACGGCTTTCGAGCTTTAGTGGTAATATATGCAGCAACTTCAAAAAATATATTCACTTATGAGTAAATATTCCTATATTCTGACCCCTGACTGGGGTCAAAATATTAGGATATTTACTCACAAGTAAATGAGTCTATTTGTCTTAAGTAGCTATAATAAAAAAAATAAATACCCCCTCAAGCAGCTGCTTGCCACAGAGGTCTGACAGGAGCCTGTCAGTTTATATGCCACAGTAGGAGATCTGAGAGGATGGCAGGACCTCAGCAGAAAAACAACACGAACATCCATGCCTTACCCGGGGCTCGAACCCAGGTCCCGTAGATCAGTAGCCAAGCCGCTAACCACTCGGCCACGGGACGGCTAAGTAGCTATATATATATATTAATCTATTTATTCTAAGACAGACATGAATACAATTATTATTGAAAAAAAAGTATAATTTTAGTAATATTTAAAGAACGACTAAAATTTTATTTCCTCTTTTTCTTTGTATTTTTGCAATTTTATGAATCTCAATTAAATGCTCTTTCTTTTGATATATAACATGTTTCCATTCATTATTTACTTCAATATGAGGTTCTAAAGCTGTTTATTTTCTGAAAACACTTTAAAATAAATCTGGCCACCACAGTGAGTTCATTTTCAGAAACCTGACCTAGTAAGGGTTAATTAATTGTGCTATGGGCAAATTATGTTCATCTATTGTTTAAGTTAGAGCTGTATTTCCTGTTTCATTTTTTATTAACTGAATGTTACTTTTAATCCGTATATTTTGTTCTTTACTGCACTAAAGTTTTGAGTTCTGCACTCCCCCTAACACTTTAGAACAGAATCAACATAAAAATTGCCTGGTATTGCTCAGGTTGTTAGTGAAGTCAGTGCACAATTTTATAGCCAGTGGCTTCATCGCAAATTACTGATATTTTTAAACAGATTCTGTGGTTCCTCATGTACTTGACTGAATGGTCCCAAATGTCATGAACAGGTTCTTCCTGCCTGACCCTGTGTTGGGCTAAAAAATCAGGTACCTAGCTGCAAATGTTAACCTTAAAATGCAACCTTAAAATAATAATGCCTTTGGAAATGTGGGGAATCTGACAAAAGCAGCTGATTTAAGTTATTTTGACCCTTACTTTCAGTTTTTTCACCCAGTGATTTTTTTTCCATTTTAATTTTAGTAAAATTTAAAAAGTATTTTTTCCTATTTTTGCATTATTCCAATATAAACAGTTCATAATATTTCTGCTAATGCTTAACTCTTTTATTTATTTAGTTTTTTTTTTTAAATTTAAGCTTTAAATGGCAACAATAAATTTGGTAGCAATTTCTGTTTTCCATAGCAATTAGCATGATGAATATTTTTGCCTCTAACTCCCCCCCCCCTCCACACACACAACACTTTTTGAATTTCAACTTGAAAATTTGCTCTGCAATCTGAACCACAATCAGAAACATGCTCTAAAAATTTGAAGCATCTACTATGATTTTCTGATGAGTTATGGCTGCCACAAACACCTCTTTTATTTAAACATGAATCACAGTGTTACTTGTTGACTTCTTAGCATTTATAAATCAATACATATTTTGTGGAAAATTTTTTGCCAACATACTGGACTTTAAGCTGCATCTCTCCAGAAACTTGCCAGAGTATTCTACCATTGAACTAATGTCAGCTCTGTCTTTTTATCCCTAATTTTAAATTCTTCACTGCCTCTTTTATTACTACAGATTTTTAAGATCCATATGATACTCTTTCAATCTTCATTAAATCTGTCTATATGTTTTACCAATGAAATTATTTTTAACCCTTCCCAGGTCCACCTATTTTTTCACTCTGATCAAGCAAAAAGAAATTAATTTTAGAACTTTACCAATAACTAATAAAACTGTACCAAACAACTAACGAAAGGAATTATGGCATGTTATAATGCCAAATTAATCAGCATTTAATTCTGAATTTTCTGAAAATAAAATGTTCAATAAAAAAGATGACAAGTATTATTTTAATGGGACTTTTTTTAGTCATGTAGTAAAAAAATGCATCTGGCAATATAAATAAAAATTCGTTAAAAAAACACTAACAGACAGAAATGATTATAATGCAAATGAATAGAAAGGCTATTTCTAAAAAATAATAATAATTTTCTTGTTTAAAGTAAACATTTCTTCCGTTTTGCAATTTTTTTCTCCATACCATAACACATCATCATCATCCTCAAGCAGCCAAGGGCTATGGAGGTCCAACCAGACCGTGCAATTTAGTTCTCCAAGCAAGTCTGTCCTCAGCTACGTCTGCTGCATCTGGCCACTGCACACCAATTCTAACAAGGTCCTGTTTGACATTGTCTGCCCACTGCATTCTAGGTCTCCCCCTCTTTCTGAGGCCTTTAAGCACACTGTTCATAACCCTATTCACCAATCTATAATTATTCATATGGGCAACATGGCCAAACCAACGGAGTCTCTCTCTTCACAATATGCTGCTTAAAGGAGGTTGCAGACTCCTTTGCTTAACCTCATCATTAGTTAAAAAGCTGAAACACCTAATGCCCAAGATACTACGTAAGCATCTAGAATCAAAAGCATCTAATTTCCTGTTATCTTGTTTACACAGCGTCCAAGTTTCACTTCAGTCTAATTTTAGTCTTTAGGTGTATACTATTTCTTCACACTCTCCATAGATTCTTAAAAGTCCCAGCAGCAATCCCTATTCATCTATTAATCTCATGCCGCACATCACCAGTATCTGTTACATAGCTCCCAAGGTAATTAAACTGTGACACCTGCTCAAGACTGCAACCATTCAGATTAACTGAATCACAGCCTGCCTTATCAATTTTCATCACTTTAGTTTTCTCTCTGTTTATAACAAAACCTACTATACTACCAGTATCATCAACAACTCTAAAAAAGAGTTCATCTCATCAACATCGTTTGCCAAAAGGGCTAAATCATCAGCATTATCTAAATCAGAAATTGTAATATCTCCAGACCATTTAAGGCCAAAATCTTTCCCTTGCAGTGAATTTTGCATAACATAATCAATAACCAAACTAAAGAGAAAAGGAGACAAATGCACCCTTGTCGAACATCAGAAGTAACGCTAAACCAATTGCTACAAGACTTACCAACTCTCACACATGACTCAGTGTTATTATAGAGAGCTTTCATTATGTTAACTAACTTCTCTGGTATACCATATGATCTCAAAATCAACCACAAATTATGACGGTCAAACCATTTGAGAAAAGTCCAGGCTTGTTGCAGAGTTCAATAAACAAGTCAACTTCAGAATATTTTTAATAAATAACTAATCAACAGAAATAGGTCATGTTATATACCAAATTAAAGAAAATTTAATTCTGAATTTTACTGAAGTAAAAATTTGAACATTGTATTTTTACCTATTAATTTTAATAACCCTTTTTTACAGTAGTACACCTAAAAAACAGATACATATTTCATAATTCCTATAAAATCTACCATTTTTAAAAATAGCAGTTTTTTTTTGTTAATTATAAGATGTTAGAAATTTTGAGGAAAAATTTGCTGATAATAGTTCAAATCAAACTTCCAAGTTTAAATCAGGTGATTGCTTCAACACAGAGTAACGTTAACAAACAAATCGCCAATACCGTATAGCATTTCTAAAATATCACAATCAGATGGCTTTATCAAATTATTTATATTGTATTGTATTATTTTTCATGCTTCAATTATGCATTTTTAAAAAATATATGTAACAAAATTTTTACATTGTACAAAAAATGTCTGTAGACATCCTTGACTCTGGAAGTGTTAATGTTTTATTTTTAGGGACATAAATCTCTGTTTTACATGTCATCTGATAGTGGAGTGTAAAACATCTCCAAAAATTAACTCAAGCAATAACTGAACATAAGTACAGTCAAACTTGGTTGTAGTGACATGGAAATAACAAGATCACAGCTGTAATGAACAAAAAGCCACAATGATTTTAATTTATGCATATTCCCCTACAATTGCTCACTTTTATAATGAGCATACTACATGGATATACTGTACAAATTATGATAACTATGGAAACATACAAGCATTCTTAAATTCTTAATTGCTTGGGGAGTCGGAAAAGAAACGATAAAGATGATGGCTCTGATGATGATATGATGAAAAGTGAAAAAATCAGTGTCAACAATCTTCCAAGCTCAAGGTGCAAATGGACACATTAGTCAATTTTTTTGAAGGAATTGGGGGCAAATAATGAGACTAAACTTATTGAGCGTTTTAAGGGGAAATTTGAGAATTAGTCAAAGTGAAACCTTTAAAACAAACATCAGTTTTAAGATTCGTAAATAAAAAGACCAATTAAAATCATGCTTATTTTAATTAGAATTGTTTTTAATTACAAAGAAATAAATTGTGTTTAGTATTAAGTGTTTGGTTTTAAAATTACAGACAAATTGTGTTTAATATTAAGTGTACTGTAGTTTATACAAGCATATTAATACAAATAATATGTAGGTATATATAATTATTTCTCTCTCTCTAATATTTCTTTAGTTTTCTTGAATCTATCTTTTTATCAAGATATTGAGAATTAAAAAAAATAGGAGGTAGATTTAACCAATGATATAGTGAGTAACGGTTATGACAAGGAAATTTTGTCGGTCACCTGGTGTTCATTATAGCCAAGTTCGACTATATATCATTTCAAAAGTAAAGCAAAATGCGGCAACATTCCAGTGTTGATGATGCAATCATGCAGTCACGTGGATGATACAATCATATGAAGATCAGATGTTGTATATTAAGATTGAAACTTTACGCAAGAAAAATCAACAGACATTCATGCTGCACTGACGGGTAGGCAAGTTTGAGATTTCATATAAGATGAAGGTATTTTTGAAGTGGTTGGGGGAGGGGGGTCTGGACCAACTTTCTGGATGTCCCTATGGGGGGAGGGGCATGTTAGCTGACACAGAAGGGGTTGTTAAGTTTTCAAATTGACTAACTAAAGCTCTATTTAACACCCCAGATGTTGGATTAATAGAAATATTTTTAAAAATGGAATAAACTAAGCTCAACCACAGACAATTAAACAATGAAATTTGACAGTCTGCTGAGTGTCACATAGCCAGAGTGCATTCTTCAATAATCGGTAAACAGCTAATGAGCAAACTCAGAAATTTCAATGCAGAAAAATCAATAACAAGACATTTTTTGGTTACTTAATATTCCTTGAATTCTCTTTTTCATTCTCCACCAAGTGTATGGTTTGATGATGAGCTGCTAAATAGTTTTGCATTAATAGTCCTAAAAATTCTTAATTTGGCACAAAAAATAGGGAATCAAAGAAATCTTTGAAGGCCAAAATAAAGTCGATGTTGTAAAGGTGTATGGAATTTCACCAAGTTCTTTATCTATAATTACAAAAAAAAATGAGAAACAAATGTTTAGGGAGCTTACAAAATCTTGATGCTGCTTAAAGAAAAAAGATTTGATCAGCTCTATGCCTGAAAGTTGAAGAAGCCCTTTTCCACTGGTTTCTAGGAGCTATGGCTTAAAATATACCACTAATTGGTACACTGTTTCAAGTAGAACGAAAAAAAAAGTGTCACTAGATGCATGGCTTACTAAAAAATAAATATCCAGTCTTTATAATTTGTGTTTAAGTAATATTATTATTTTTACAGTTTAGTCTATATTATTTGTGCTTAAATGCATAGTATATTTCACTTTTGATAACTTTTCCATTAGAGCAAATTTATGCATATAACGATGTGTTGCGGCTGTCCCTTCAGATTTAGTATAAGTAGATTTGATTATAGAAATCTGTGGAAATAAAATTATAATATATCCATGGGAATAAAAATGAATTTAATAAATGTATATATAAAATACTAAATGAAGAAATGCAGATAATATTTTAATAATTAAATTTTTATCAACATTTAAAGTTAACACTGTATAAAATAAGGTGTCTAGATCTTAGTATGGGGAGGAGGGGGGAGGGGCTATGTTTATTAGTCAATTTTATATTAACATTTCAAGACTTTCAATTTATTAAATTATTTTCTACAACTATCTTCAAGTAAATCACTTAACTTCTATACAATCACAAAAGCAAAATACTATGTTCCACACAGCAACTATAAAAAATTATTTCTTTTGGCCTTATACATAACATTATTTACAAATTATCAACTATTACTGAAATTACAACTTCAGAATAAAGATCTAGCTAAATGTCAAGTAATAAATATAAGCAAACTGTTTACCTTTGCTATACTGCAAAAGCAGGTACCTATTTGCCAATACATCAGATGTCTTGTAGACTCAATCAGACAGATCTCATAAATAACATCCCTATACAGCATTCATAGAGGTCGCTACACATAATTCTTTAAATATTAATTTAAATGAGACTAAAATTTTGATAGCACTACCAAAGAAATTTCAACTCATTTATACAGAAAACTTAATTATTACTCTATATGCAAATGCACTTTGCGATAGCAATGCAACACTCCTCCCTTCTACTTGGAATTTGCTGCTGTGGGGACTATGAATCCCATTTGCATGCACATTCCAGGCTCTGTGATGTTCCACCCATTTACTTTTACTTTTCCTTAACCAGTTTTGCTTTATTTACGTTATATTTATCATTTTGGGGGTTATTTCATTTTTTTTTTTGGACTAATCGCAATTCTCGTTTCCGAGCTGTAGGGTCGGAGTTGCGCATGCGCAACTCTGATCTTTTGATTGCTAACCACTAAAGCACGCATGTAGGACACAACCCCTCTTCCATCATATTATGCAAATGTTTTTCCCGGCGTGCAATAGACATATGTCGGATTTGTACACGTTATAATTAAGTGATGTAAGTTCACAGAGTCATATTGTGAGTTAGTAGTCAGAGTTAGTAGAGATGTAGGAGTCAAAAGTATTGTGAGAGATATGTGGTGTAGATGGAAGGAGTTGTTAGTACTCCAACTTTTGTATTGAATTGGTTGAGTCTGAATTTTTTTGGTAATAAACTTTGTTTTAGAAACTTTTGAATGTTTGCTATTTTTCTCTTGAGCAACATTAATTGATTTTTGATTAGATGAAACTTTAATTAAACTTGACAATCCTTTTTGAATTCTTATTTGATAATTAATGCTAAACAAATACATAATGAACCTTATTTCAACTTATTTGGCAAGTCATTATTGCCTGGTGCTCGATGCAGCTTTCTGGAATTTGAATAAATTTGGATCAGACAAAAGGTCCAACTTTAAAAATTAATAATCTTTGGAGCACCTATTTGGCAATTTCTTCCAAAAATTTCTGATTAAAATGAGTTTTTAATGCAGTAAATGCAAAAATGCAGTATCTCTGCACAAAATGTTGTTCAAAGGAGGTTGAAGACTCCTTCTAACCTCATCATTACTTACAAAGTCAAACCACCTAATGCCCAAGATATTGTGCAAGCATCTAGAATCAAAGGCATCAAGTTTCTTCTTATCCTGCTTACAAAGGATCTATTTTTTCCACTCTCCTAGCATCAATCCCTATTCTTCTATTTATTCATGCTACACATCACCAATATCTGTTACATAGCTCCCAAGATAATTAAACTGACACACTTCTTCAAGAGTGCAGCCATTGAAAGCAACTGAAGCACATCTGCCTGACCATTTTTTTATCACTTTAGTTTTTTTCTCTATTTATCATCAAACCTACTCTATTACCAGTCTCACCAACAGCCCTAATGAAAGAATTAATCTCATCAATATCATTAGCTAACAGAGCCAAATCACTTGTATAATTTAAATAGGAAATTTTAAATCTCAAGACCAGGTAAGGCTAAAATCTCCCACTTGCAGAGAATTTCACATAATATCTAATTATATAAAGAAGAAAGTTTGTGGGTTTGTCTCTCAGCTTATGTACTGCCCCCCCCAGAAGAGTTAGAAGCATCTTTGCATGAATGTTCCTTTCAGCCAAGGAAAGAATATAGGCTATGTGTGAACCTGCTGGAGTCAACCAAAATTGGGATGGAGGGTTTGAATTTCTTTAAATCCCCATTAACATTTGAATGTTATTCAAAATAACTGTTGCCACCAATAATTCATACTGGAAATTAAAATCATTAACTTAATTTAAAAAATATGTAAAAATAATAAACATATATCTCATGTTTAATTAATAAAAGTTTTAATACGTTAAGTAATAATGTTCTTTAATAATCTAGTATAGCCATTCCAACAGTTAACAGACTTTGAGAGTTGAATAATCATCCACCTTAGAGAAGCTGGTTTGTTGTATAGTGATGTGGTCAATCTTGTTGGCCGCAATCCCAGCATCATTGTACACATATGGCGCCAGTGGGTTCAAGAAGGATCTAGCACATGCCGACAAGGATCGGGAAGATGATGTATGACCATGGAGTGACAGGACCGCCATTTGCGATGCATGGCATTGCGTGACAGATTCTTGACTACAATGCAAAGGGACTGGCAACAGGTAACACATCGAATACCTACCGCATGGATGGGAAACAACAGGCTTTTACAGTTTTCATTGCGAGCCTATCGTCCAGCTCTGCATTTGCCCCTCATATCTGCCCACATGCAAGCATGTCTTCAGTAGTGTCGCCTCAGACAGAACTGGAACAAACAAGAGTGGAGTACCATGGTGTTTAGTGACAATCCTCGTTTTTGTCTTGGTCAGCACGAAGGTAGATAATGTGTTTGCCATCATCCAGGGGAAAGAAACACTACCCAGTGCATATAACATCATCACACAGCTCCAGCACCTGGTGTCTTGATGTGGGGTGCCATTAGTCAGACATCTCGGTAAGAACTGGTCATCATAAGGGGATCTCTAACTGCCCAATGATATGTTACCAACATTTTGCAGTCAGTGACTGTCCCATTTGTTCAGCAGCACAGAACCTTTTACCAGCAAGATAACACCCATCTCCACACAGCCCGCATTAGTATGCAGTATCTACGAACAAAACATTCAGGTATTACCATGGCCAGCATGCTCAACGAACCTTTCACCCATTGAACACATCTGGGACATGATGGTCCGACAGCTCCAACACTCAAGAGATGCGCCAACCACTATCGCTGAAATGGAACAGCAACTTCGCACTATTTGGCGTTCTATCCCTCAGGAGGACATTATAGAGCTGTATGATAGCCTTCCCCATCATGTTCATGAATGCATTGCTGCACAGGGCAGTTCAATATCATACTAATTATACCACTTTACTGGGTAGGTAATTTGGGACAGCTGTTGGGAGACAGACAGCAGCCTATCCATCCAAGCCCATCGGTGTCCCCTACTGACCATGGGCAGGGGAGTTCTGCGGAGATAAATCTCAATGCTGACCCAACTGGGACTGGAAACTACAGATTATGTATCTGGTGTGCTACCAACTGAGAAACCCCTGCCCCCTGGAGGGGGAGGAGATAGAGTGTAATGATATTTATAGTAAATGAAAGCTTGCAATGTGGGGAATGCCATCTACTGTACATTTTAGAAAGTTTCAGATCTGAACAATGGCAGGAAAATCTGCTAGTAATAATAATAATTTTTTTGTAGTACCTATACATGTTTTGGGCAACTCAGATCATATTTAATTTTCATTTTCTATAAAGTTACATATGCCTGGCAAACTGTATATGAGGCAATTCCATTTTTTGGTTCAGAAATTAAATTTAACACAATATTGGCTGTATTACAGCTAAAAATATTTTTGAGGTGGTCTATCTTATCTCACACTTCAATCTGGGTATATTGCCTCATGTATAATATCCCTATTACATGTATGTTATTCCCATTTACTTAATGCCATCTTTACCTATAAAGCTGACTGAGTACAATAAAAATAAAGCATTACCAGTTCTGGTGCTTATTGAAGGTTGGCACAGATGACAGCAGCTAACTGATGCAAGTCTTTCATTATAGCACTTCAGCTTTTCGGTTGTCAGGTTGGCGATTTTTCAATGTCACTAAAGCTGTGTTTATCAGTCCAAGCTTCTTTACACTTTGAAGCTGTTGTCTGCTACTTTCCACTTTGTCTTCTGCTGGCAATGAAGACCATACTATCAGATATCTTGCTTTTATTAACATCCAACAGTAAGGTTTTTTGAAGATAGGCTCCAGAACTGTCTTATCTTTCGAGTAAGCTGTCACTTTGGTACACACTCAAGAATTTTTGAAAAACCAAACATACTTTTAACTGAACTCAACATTAAAAAACTTTTAAAATAATTATAAATCTAAAACTTCATAATTTTTACGGCATGTTTCTTCCTGTCTTGCTAAGAGCTTCCTAGGATGACTTTACAGAGTGATGTTAGCCTTATTTATTTATACAAGTCTCTCATGCTGTATCCACACAGCTGGTAGAGGAGAAATCTCCATGTTGCAGAGTGTCTTTATGCAGATTATATTAGTTTCTGAATATTGCAGTTCGAACTTAGTTGGGGGAGCTACAAGTGGTTTATACACTGGCAGAAATTGAAAAAATAATGCCATTAATAATTGAAGCATAATCTATAAGATTTATTTAGTAGAAACAACTTGTTGAGAAAGGAGAGTGAATTCAATGTTTATTTCACCTTTTAATAAGTATTACATTTTACAGAAGGCACATTTTAATAAGGTGTTGAACCTCCTCAAGCAGCAATACAAGCTTCCAGTTTGGCATGCGATCAGTTGCACAAATGCCAGATATCACACTGGGGGATACCATTCCATGAGCTTTCAACATGGAGGCATTCATTAGCAAAACATGAAATTAAAAAGAAATAGTCCCTAAATGATATTAAATTACATACTCCTCAATTTTAAACCACTTCCTTTCTTTTGTCAAATGAGCTTGAGTGCTAGAAATATTGGTAATTCATAAACACAAATAGTAGGATTATTATATATGAATACTCAGTCAGTACTGTTTGCTCATTTTATCTCTGATGTCTTTTTGCACACAATGGAGAGCAAAATTAATAGTTCACAGACTTCTAGGTCTCATTACTAGATAGAAGGGGATAACTGGACACTAAAAAAATTTACCAATCAGTGGGATGGGTTTCTCAAATCTTGAAATCAAACTAGACACAGCTACCCTTATTTCTCGCTCCACAGAGAGTTGAGTTTTGGGCGATATTTTGGAGCACGCATAATGTCTGCGATAAGGGAAAAGCAGTATGCTGCGTTGAAATTTTGGTATTGCCTGAAGAAAACAGCCACTGAAGCATACGAATCTATCATTGTGACCATGCATCAGCGCATTGAATTAAGATTGCCTGGAATTATTAAATTTTCGAATATCTTGTAGCGCCCTTGGGAATTAATCGCACTACCCCAGGGTGCTGAGGCGCACCCTTTGAAAACCTCTGCAGTACGCTATTTAATATATATATAATATATAACTCTTCTGCTTTTGGGGCCATAGTCAGTAGTAAAGAGGCATTTAGCCAATTAATTTTTTTAAACTTAAAAAGGGAAGAAGGTATTCCTCTACACAAAGGACAGAGATAATCTAGAAACTCTATTGGGCTTGTCTTGGTTTCTCATAAAATATACAAACACATATATAGGGACACACCCACTGGTTTAGTAGTTAGGTAGATTAACTACTAGACCAGGTATGGGCTATTGGTTAGCATTTATGTTATAACTTTAGTTTATGTTAGGTGTAAACTAAGAATACAAACAACTTGATATACATATAAATACAAAGTCTGTAGTCTTGGTACCTGTAAAATCACACTAGGTTAAAATTCAAGGACAATAAAATCAACTGGAAAAACATTAAGGGTAAAAATTGGCTGGTAAAACATTCCAAGTGTATGGTATTAAGATGGTAATAAGAGAATAAATCTAATATTTAGCAATAAGGTATTAGCAAGACAATAGGAAACTTGATGCTTTTGATTTCAGATATTTATGCAGTATCTTTGGTATTAGTTGGTTTTGAGCAATTGTGAGAAATGTAAAAATAGCAGAAAATTTTTAATTTCAAATGAGAAAATTCACACATAGAATAGTCATCCGTAAAAGAAAAACTTCTGATTCCTATGAAAGCACAAATGCCATAGTTAGATAATACTTAAAGAACTTTAAAAGTATATAGATTTCTAGGACCAATTTAGCTTTTAATATTATTTTATATATACAAAATTAAAAAAAATTACCTTTGATTTTTTCATATTATCAACTAAAGGCCCTAAATCTTCAACATCTATAAGGTCATCTTCTGCACTGCTCTCACTCTCATCATTTTCAAACATTTTCTGTTAAATAAATATTATTAGTTAAATGAAAATGAAATTAAAATATGTAGGCAAACTAATGATTATACTTTAAAGTTTAATAAGAATTTTGGAATTTCGATTCCATAAGTGATTCCTAACTGCTTCTGTTCATGATACTCCTAAGTTTAAAAAACTCTAGGCTTTAAAAGTAGAAAAGGCTACTTTGAAATTTTATAAGTACTTAGTAATATTTCATTTCTAATATGAAACACAAAGCCAGTCAGAAAGTAAGTTTATAAAGCATATAATCTCGTAACCAAAGGGCCTACATTTATTGCAGTCATGTCAGAGGGATTTGTTAATCATTTTTGGTAAAAATGCATGTCAGTTTGCCCACTTTTTGTTTATTATATGTATGAGTCCGTTGAACATAACTGGACAGTGGTCAAAGAATGAAGTCCATGCTGCAATTAGGCTATTAAAGCAAGAAATATGTTGACAGCTTGTAAAAGTTTATGACAAAGATGTTATAAGTCAGCATAGTGTAGTAAAATGGTGTGCTGAATTTCATGATGGAAGAGTTGGAACAGAAGTTTGTAAAAAGACTGACAGACTGACAACAGTGTACTCGTGGAAAATGCAATTTGCAACAAGAGAAGGATTATGGTGAGTGACCTGCAATAAACTTGAAAAAAGAAAAAACACCAGCACAAATTGCAAACATCCCAGTTCACAATAATCAAAGTTTGATATTGTAAGGTCTGCTAGCAAAATGATGGCTATAATGTTTTTAGGACAAGGTGTTTTCTGATAGACATAATGCAACAAAGCATAACAATCAATGCAGCAACTTCTAATGCAACATATTTATACATGGCCATTAAACAAAAATGTCCTGGGCTTTTGCACAACCATATACTCTGGAATGGAAATCCAACATCTTTTTCAGCATTTCCAATGGGAAAATATTAAAGCATCTTGAGGTAGCTCAGATCTGACAGAGTGATTGCCATCGTTTTTTAGTGCTGAAGCCCACAGGTTTCAATGAAAATGTGAAAACAGCAGTCAAACAATGGCTGAGCAAAAAGGATACAGCCTTCTACCAACAAAGGAAAGAAAAACTCATCCTACGATGACTCAATCTTTGTGGAGATTATGTCCAAAGTAGTGGGATGACGATACTTTAGTAAATTACAGTAGAATTACCCTGCATTCATATTAGGGATTTTAATATAAAAAAACTCACAGTGTGCCTTGAAAACTTACTTTCTCACTTACCCTACATAAGAGGGGGAGACCTAGGATATAGCCACCTATATCCTATGTCTCCCCCTCTTTCTGAGGCCTTTAGGCACACTGTTCATAACCCTATTCACCAATCTATAATTATTGATATGGGCAACATGCAGTTAACTTTAAACATATAATGCTTATGGTAATAATGCCATTGTTCTATCCTATAAGCTACTGATAAAATTTTACACCTCTTTGCTGTTAGCAGAAAATTTTATTTGCAACTAATAAATGAAAGGCTAGCTCATCTAACTCAATATTTCTCAACTGGTGGTCCATGTACCCCTTAGGGGTATATGAATGTTACTGAAATACCTCTATTTTTGTTTTAAGTTTTACAGCATTTTGTTATTTTTGCACTACTTATGTCCAAAAGCAACCAGTTACAATTTAATTATTTACACAAATGTGCTGCAATGGCAGAAAACATTGTTTCAAAATTTTATGTCCTTGGGGTACTTCAAAAATAATTTTTTGAAAAGAGGTACTTGATAACAAAGGATTGAGAAACACAGATCTAACCTACAACCAGATCATCATATTCCATCTAGTTCAAAATCAATTTTTTTTCTCCCTCTGATAAGATTTTTCACTTAAATTATACATTTAACATTTACAATTTAAAAATTACCATTCATACTCATAAACAGGGTAAAGATTACATAAAATTACCTCTTGCAAGTAAC
This sequence comes from Ryuthela nishihirai, assembly GCA_038380435.1. NCBI lineage: Eukaryota > Metazoa > Arthropoda > Arachnida > Araneae > Heptathelidae > Ryuthela > Ryuthela nishihirai. The sequence goes on from JAWZYU010000017.1 coordinate 8,829,053, forward strand.
CTTCTGGTTGCTTCCCACAATTCTTTATATTTAAATCCAAGGCTTTTATCAATTCAGCTTGCCAATGCTGAAAGTCAGCTTCTAGACCTAATAAAATATTAAACACAATATATATTCCTATACAACATTCGGAACATATACAAACATACATAAACCTCCTGCAACCGAAGGATATAAAGGTCCAACCAGACTGTGTACTTTATTTCTCCATACAAGTCTGTCCTGAGCAACAACTATTGCAGACCAGTTTTAACCCTTAACTGCTCTTTTTTTCCCCTGTAATGTAACTGCTATCCTGATGTCACAATTGAGCACACAGTTTAAAAAAAAAATTACAAGAAATGATAAAAGACATGCCTGTCTTAAGTTACAGCAGCTGCATTTGGTTACTGTTGGCCAATTCTAGCAAGGTCCTGCTTGATATGTCTGCTCACCCCATCCTGCTACCTCTCTGTTTTCTCCAATTAATTATGTAATGAGGAATTCAATGCAAGGAAACGATTTTGGCTTTAAATGGTCTAGAGATTCAAAAATTTCCAATTTAGATTATGCTGATGATTTAGCCCTTTTGGCAGTTGAAGAGATGAGCTCTTTCATTAGAGCTGTTGATGAGACTGGTAGTAGAATAAGTTTGGCAATAAACAGAGATAAAATTAAAGTGATGAAAACTGGTCAGGTAGGTTGTTCTTCAGCCATTCTTTATGGTTGCATCCTTGATCAAGTGTCTCAGTTTAATTATCTTGGGAGTTGTTATATTACAAATACTGATGATGTGTGGGAAGAATAAAATTATGGCTATATAATTGTTTGGTCCTTTCTAAAGTTTGTTATGGTAGTCTTTCTTTCTCGTGACGGGGCATCATAATCGTTTTGTCCAGAAATGGACAAAGTCGTCCATGTCTCTCCCCATCCATAGGTCGTCTAGAGTAGTTAAAAATTGACATTGCATGCAAGCATAGGTGTGGTCCATAGTCTGTCGTTCTCCACACTCACATCAGTCGTCTGTTGTCAAACCCCATTTGTGCATGTTATTCTTTACAGGGGCCACCTCCTTTCTTATACGGTTTAGGGTTCTCCAGGTCACCCAGTCCATCCCCACGCCAGAAGGTTCTTCCTCAGAGATTGGATACCAGTCTGGCGGATCGACACTTGTGCGAGATAGAAAGGAGGACCTAGAGATCAATCTACTAGGTGGAGGGTCTGGCACTCCAAACATAACGTGTCTCTCATCGAAGGTTTGCTTAAAACGTTGTGTACTCGTGTGAGGCACGGCGAGTTTTCGGTTCTGCAAAACCAGCAGCTCTATACAGTAATTTTAATGGCGTTGGTTTCATGCAGCCAGTCACTATCCAGCAAGTCTCATTCAAGGCTACGTCCATTTTCTTTGAGTGTACGGATTGATTCCAAACAGGGCTTGCATACTTTGCAGTGGAAAAGCAGAATGCTTTGGCAGATATACATAGAACCGCCGGGTTTGTTCCCCCATTTGCTGCAACATAACTTTTTTAGTATATTGTTCCTCGTATGAACTTTAGCTGCAGTTGTATGGCAGTGCTCCTTGTAGGTAAGACTTCTATCTAAGATAACTCCTAGATATTTTGGTTAGTCTGTATGCTCCAGTGTATGGCCTTCCCATTTAACCTTTAGTTTCCGTTTTGCCTCTCTTGAACGTAGATGGAAAGCACAGATTTTTGATGAAATTTGAGATTTGTGTTTTAAAAAGTTATCTTTGTAGTATGTGGACATGGTTGACAGCGCTTGTTCTAACAGTTCTTCGACCCTTTGAAACATAGTGTCTTGTACAGCGATGGCCAGATCATCGGCGTACAGAAAGTGTTTGGCATTGGGATGTAAAGGTTGATCATTTGAATAGATATTAAATAGAATAGGGGATAGCACACTACCATGGGGCAATCCATTCTTTTGAATTCTCCACCTACTCTTTTTGTTATCCAAAATAACATAGAAACGTCTGTTGGTGAGAGATTTGATGATTTTTACTAAGTTAAAATCTCTGTACAAGTCATAGATCTTTAAAAGTAATAAGCTATGATTAAGGGTGTCATATGCCGCAGACAGATCAACCAATGCTACTCCTGTCACTAGTTTCCTCTGAAATCCTTCTTCTATATGCTCTGTCAGGTTTAGCACCTGACTCGTACAACACTTTCCCGGGTGGATACCCACTTGTTGTGGGATAAGTTTTGGCTCCATCTTGGGTCCGATTCGGGATAGTATTAAGCGTTAATAAAGCTTAAAAACATGGCAGAGCAATGAAATAGGTCGGTAGCTGGTTGGACTATCTGGGTCTTTACCCGGCTTCAGAAGAGCAATAACTTTTGATTTCTTCAAGAGTTTAGGTAGGGAGTAAGTTTCACGGCAATGGTTAAACATATTCAAGATCCATAGCTTTGTCTTGGGTCCGAAATTTTTTATCTGTTCTGTGCACAGATCATCTATCCCTGCAGCTTTACAGTTTTTCATACTTTTTAAAGCATTTTAGAGTTCTTCCATTTTAAAAGACATGCCCAACAGATTCTCTTCGTCCGGCAGTCTTGGCGTTTGATACTCCTATCAGGTTTGCTATTAAGCAATAACTGGTTAGCTATTTGGTTAGCTGTGACATTTCCCTTTACTGCTCAAACTTTGGGTTTACTGTTAAGTTTTTTATAAGATTCCAGGCCATCTTGCTGCTGTGGGTCATGTCCATTCTCTCCAGAGTTTCTACCCATTTTTTCTGTCTGGTTTCACTTAGGGCACCCATGAGATTGTCTCCCAGCTCAATCGTGTCCTGGCTGAAAGGATTTGTGCTGTATAGTTGATGGTATCTCTTTGTCATATCCTTCAGTTCGTTTGTTAGTCCGGGGATATAAAAATTCTTACATCCTCTGGGTATGTTTTTTCTGGACATCCTCTTCACCATTTCAATGAACAGCTCATATTTCTGAGAAATAGCTGGAAGTCCCTTAATAGTTAAGTCTAAGTCATCTTTAAATGCTTTCCAGTTTGCTTTTTTAAATTGAAACATCTTCTAAATGGGATCTCCTGCGTTTTTATGGTGGCATAGACTTTTAGTCCTATATGTTGGTGTTGAGTTTTCGGTATAGGCTGCAATACCATTTTAACACAACACTCAGAGAGTAGTAAACTAGCTAAACAGATGTCAGGGTTATACCCCTTCTGCCATGTTCGGCTGTTAAAGGAATGGGGGAGTTTTGCATCATGGACCAGGGATAATCTGCTTCGTTCCGCCCAGTCCTCAACTCCCTGGCCGTCTTCGTTTGTTGTTTCATAACCCCATGAGGTGGAATGGCTGTTAAAGTCACCTAACACGAATTGAATTTTCTGGGCTGCAAAATTTTTTGTTGCCTGGAATTGGAACTCCACTCCTGGGGGTTTATAGTAAGATGTTATAGTACAGTTGGCAAGTTCTATGGTGATAATTTCAATGTTATCAATATAGGAGTGTTCGACTGAGTTGGTTGTTACGTTATTTTGTACAAAGACAGCGCTACCATATTTTTCATAAGGTATTTCTCTGACAAGTTTCATGTTGTGGAATTTGGGTCTGTTTTTATTTTCCCCTCGATGTGTTTCTTGTAGGCACAGTACGTCAACTTCCATTTGCTTAAACATGTCTGATATTAAAAACTCTTTATTTATAGTAAGTCCTTCAATGTTGAGGTTTATTAACGTCAAAGCCGGCCTTGAAAAAGGCCTTTTATTTTGATTGGGATTCATCCTTCCTGTCTCTTTGATGTCCGGTGGTGAAAGGATCACAGTCAGTGGTTTCCACTGACGTTGCCCAGGGTACGCCCGATTGCAACCTACTTCATTTGAGTGTATTTCACTCTCATAAACAAATCGCAATCTTCTAGGAGGCTCCTTTCGTGTACCCCATTATGGTAGTGAAAATTGGATCTTTTGTAAGCAACAGTAAACACGATGCCTTTGATTCTAGATGCTTACACAGTATGTTGGGCATCAGTTTGACTTTATAAGTAATGATGAAGTTAGGTGAAGGAGTCTGCAACCACCTTTGAGCAGCATATTGTGCAGAGAGAGCCTGTGTTGGTTTGGCCATGTTGCCGTAGTATAATTGCAAATTAGTGAATAGTGTTATACGCACCCACCTAATAACGTGTGGGTATACCTTTTACCCTCACAACAGCAGCAATAATTGTGGAATGGACTACCAGCTGTTGGAAATGTTTGTGTGGTGCTGAACCTATGATTCCATGACAACTGTCCAAAAAGGGACAAGAGTTGCTGGTGGCCGGTTTTGGGCTCAAATGCATCGTTCCACTTTGCCCCATAAGATGCTCAATAGGGTTCAAATCTGGATAGTGAGATGGCTATTTAAGGCTTGTGAACTCAGTGGAATGTTCCTCCAACCAGTCCTTTGTCAAACGGTAGTAATGAGAAAGGGCATTGTCTTGTTGAAAAACGGCATTTTGCTGTGGGAAATGGATAGCCATGAATGGGTGTAGGTGGTCAGTATACATCAACATAGCCTTGTGCAGTGATGATGGTCTCAATAGGTACAAGGGGTCCTAAGATGGCCCACAAAAATGTCCCAGAATATTACACCACCCCCACCAGACTGTAACACCTCGACTTGATACCTTGGGTTCATGACCTTGTATGGTCTATGTTGCCTATGCAACCTCCTGTCAGTGTTGTAGTTTGAACCTTGATTCATTAGAATAGCTACCTGTTTTCAGTCTTCCAAAGTGATGTTCCTTTGCCCACTGCAGCCTCATAGTCTGGTGACATGCTGTTAACAAGGGTATTTCAACGTGAGCATTGGCTGCCATAACCCAATCATGTCATCATATATTAAATGGTCTTTGCATATCAATAACATGGTTATGGCTGCATTTTTTCCAGCAGCTGCAGGTTTTGATGTAATCCTGGTAAGCATGTGCAATGGTTTCATGGGGAAATCCCAGATGTTTTGCAATGGAGCACCCCATCTTCTTTGCACCGATTATCTGCCCATGATCGAACTTGTTCAGATTGCTGAGTTTACCCATCTTAACAGTCGCAGGTATGCTATATAACAGGTAGTTATCTCACCTATTTATAGCGCTCAAAGGGTTTCAGCTGCCCAAGTTATTGTGGTGGAGTAGGTCATATTTGTGGATCGGTGGATTATGTATAATAAATTGTGCTTTCAGCATGCATATATAAACCAAAGAGCTCAAACAGCTTTTTTTTACAGCTCTTACCCAGAGAGGAATGGACGATGCAAGATTTCTAAAGATGTCTTGTGGCATCTGGTATACCAACACATTACCAGCAGATACTTTAACTCTTGTAAGTTACATAGCTGAGCCACCGCAGATTGGATATCTGTTCCAACACAAACCACAGATGCTCGATTGAATTGATGTCTCGGGAATTTGGAGGCCAGGGCAATACCTGGAAGTCTTCATGTTCCGCAAACCATTCTTGAACAATCCCAGCAGTGTGGCATGGTGCATTATCCTGCTAACAGAAGACACTACTAGAAAGATATACCATTGCCATGAAAGGATGTACCTGTCTGCAATGATGTTTAGGTAGGTGGTAGGTGTCATAGTTTCTTGCATATGAATGACTGGATCCAGGATTTCCCAGCAGAACATTGCCCAAACATTAACTTCCTCCACAGGTTTGTTTTCATACCACGGTGCATCCTGGTGCCAACACTTCCTCAGGTAAATGACACACATGTACCCGGCTGTCCACATGGGCAACAGGAAACAAGATTCACTGAACCAGATGACCTACTTCCAATCATTCACAGTACAGTTTTGATGTTCGTGTGTCCATTCTAGGCACTTTTGAAGGTGAACCGAGGTTAGCATGGGCACTTGGAATGCCCTGCAGCTACGCAGTCCCATTTTCAGCAGGTTTTGATGTACTGTATGCTGTGACATTTTGAATGTACTGTATGCTGTGACATTTTTCAGCAGTTTTGGTGTACTGTATGCTGTGATGTACTGTATGCTGACATTACACCCATCACCAGAATTCAAATTATGGGCAAGTTACACCACAGTATCCCTTCTGTTGGCTCGTATCATAGGGAATAGCCTTCGTTCACCTCTAGCATCGATGAGCCGTGGTAGGTCCACACCTTGCCAGCGGTTAGTCCACTTTTGAAGACCATTTTTGAAGGTACTAACCACGGCTGACCATGAGCACCCCACAAGCCTTGCTGTCTCAGAAATGTTCTGACCCAGTCATCTTGTAACGCTCCAAATTAAACTCCAGATAGCATATCAGGAACCAGTCAATATTAACTTACCAAATAAAGTTAAATGAGAGTTTGTTAAGTATATGGCATTACTTATTGAGAAAGAAATCAAAAAGATTGTCAGATTTTTAAAATTTAATCTTAATCAACTATCATTGCTCAAGAGAAAAAATTGCAAAGCCAAAATATTCATATAACAAACAAAGTCTGGTTTAGGTTTGTTTCACTAAGACAGTAAAAGGCCTCAAATTCTTAAGTTGTCGAGTTAAGTCAAATTGATGAGACTATTAATAGAGTCATTTTAAGATTACAGTGCTTTTCGCTGCTTTAAAGGATGAAACAATGGTAATTAACTTATTTTCAAGTAGTCGTGTTTTCATGGTAACTACTTGAAAATAATTCTTTTCATGTGCAAATTTCATATTAACATTTAATTGCAATTAAAATATTAAAAATTATAGTGATGCAGTTTTTTGTTTTATGCTAAATTATTAGTGATGTGTTAAAAAAAAAATACCTCCTCAAGCAGCTGCTTGCCACAGAGGTCTGACAGGAGCCTGTCAGTTTATATGCCACAGTTGAAGGTCTGAGAGGATGGCTTACCCATTTAAAATATAATTTGTGCGCTAAAAAATAGAAAGTTACAAGTATATCATAACTAGCAGAATACTTCGGGAGTTGAATGTCAGAATGAAAAAAATTTTACATACCACCATATTTGCTGTTTACAATATTTTCATCTCCTAGACCAACAGGCACAATCTTTGAAGCTTTTAATTTACTTAGCCAATCATCCAAACCTATGCCAACCTGTGAATATATAGCATAGTCTCATTATAAAATATTAGTTATGCAGGAGTGGACTTATAGGTATATATAGAATTCCAATTTTCAGACAAAGTCATGTTTATTTAAAGGAACAAATTGGGCCACATAGACCATAAATATGCTACTGCAGTAATGGTATTATAAATATCATGAAATAGTATCATAGTAAACACCATATAAGCAGTGTCAGTAGTGGCTCAGGACTAATATTTTTGGTGGGGCCCTTTGGCAACTACAGCTAAGACCACTATGTAGGAAAAAGTTCGGGAGAGATACCTAATACTAAACTGAACTGTAATAGACTGGAATGACATTGTCATTTGTGCCAAGTCAAATAAGCAAGGAAATTTATAATTTTTTAAAACAAATAACCAAGCAACAGAAACAAGCCATGTTAAATACCAAATTAAACAGAATTTAATTCTGAATTTTATAAAAATAACAAATTTAAACAAATTTCCAAAGATATTAATTTTAATGACTTTTTTAAAATGACATAGTGAAAAGATAGATCCAAGTATGACATGGAGGATAAATTAAAAAAAACCTTATTAAAAACTGATAAATTATATATTTATTGGAAGACAATTTTTTTCTCAATATAATATTTCTGTGAAACATGATTTTTGTTTATTAATTCTTTTTAGTATGGTGACTTGGCCTCCTCATAGTCACTGAGTTTTCTGTCCTATTTGTGAAGTGAAGATACAATTTCACGGCTTTATTTTTACTGAATATTATGCATTCTTTCTATGTATGCTGTATTTTGGGATCTTGGCAAAGTGCCAAAAAACTGGAACACTAAAGCTAAAAGAACATAAATATCCTCAGAGTGACAAAAAGTAAGATACTGAAAGGGGGGTGAGGAAGGGAAACTATTTTAATTAAATATAAACTCAAATATTAAATATTGTTTAAAAATAAATATTTCCATTGGGGGAGTCGAGATATTTGTACTTTTATTATTATACAAAGGTTTAATTATAAAAATACAAATAAAATACTAATTGAATTGAAAAGTTATCCAATGTTGATGATGCTATATGCTGCACACTGATACTAATTACATGTAGCAACTCTCTTGCTACTAATTACTGCCATCTGCATCTTTCTGGCCATGGTTAGTTTTCCAGCAGTCTGTCATGCAAAGAGATATGGTCACCTATCAACTTTGTGAGAACCAGGAAAGCAAGGAAAGTGTTTGCAAGAAGTCAGCAGAAATCAATACGAGTTACCATACAAGAACTTCAGTTACCAAATTCAACCATCCATTACATTTTGCACAAAAGGCTACCTCTTTATGCCTATAAAATGCAACTTCTAAAGGCATTAGATACTAGTGACCTTCCTTAGTATGGCATTCATAATTACCATGCTGGAGAGGGTCGAAATCAACACTGATCATTTTAATATAGCATTTTAATGACAAAGCTACTTTTCATATGTCAGGAAAAGTAAAATGGCATAATGTGCACATAAGGGGCTCTGAGAATCTTTGTGCACTGTGTAAACATGTTTGCATTAGTCCAAAAGCAAATGTGCAGTGCAGTTTGCTCCATGACACTATCACAAGCCCCCCCCTTCTATTTTGTGGAACAGAATGTCGAATGTCACCAAAACTGTGTATAAGGATCTTGTGGAGTTGTTTGTGAAACCTCAACTGAATCATCTTCAACCTGATATTGTGTTTCAACTTGACGGTGTTCTGTCACATTGGAGTCTTTCAGACAGTTCTATCTTGGCCGAAACATTCCTGGATGATGGATCAGGTGTGATAGTCCGATAGCATGGTGTCCCTGATAGCCTGACAAGAACCCGATTTTTTTTTTGTCATGTTATGTAAAGGTTATCATTCACCAGACCCAAAAACGTGGCAGTCCTAAAAACCCAAATATCAGACACAATTGCTATTGTTACGCTGGATATGCTTACCAATACATGTAAAGAAATCAAATATGGAATTGATATCCTCCATATAACCAAGGGAGCACATACTGAAATGTACCAATGATTGTATAAAAAACTTTGTGAGCATATCTTCATTGTCATGAAAGCTGCTTGTTAATAAGCTCACAGGACAAAAAAATTAGTCATCTCCCACCATAAGAGGGTTACATCCATTCAACAGCAACAGAGGACACACCAGTAAGAAACACATCCTACAAATAACTGTGCCATGTGCTACAAGGTTCATACAGTGACAAGTGGTGTTCACTTCGTGAAACATGGGTCATGCCAAAGATGTGAATGAGTGACGAAAAGGTGTTATTGCATTTGGCCAAGCCAAAGGGGGCATAGTATACAAGAAGTTGCTGCCTTTGCAGGTGTGTCGAAACGCACTGTCCAAAGGGTCTTCCAGCAGTGGCGTACATTGCAGTCCACACTAGTTGTCACCATAACTGCAACATACTGTGCTCACCAATAGGGACCAGAGCAGTGTGTCATGCACTGTTAGGGCAAACCGCTTTGCAACGAGGCAGGAATTGCTTCAGTCAGTCAATGCAGGTCTACAACAAGATGTTTCCAAATGAACACTTTTTTTTGGCTGCAAGGCTACAGTGCACACAGCATCACAAAGACTGGAATGTCGATTCTTGGAAGTATGTAATTTGGTCGGATGAGTCACGTTTTTGCTTGTACTCGAATGATGTGAGGTAATAGGTATATCGTAAACCACACTAAGCCTTCCATGCGGACTGTGTGCAAGGTTCTGTTCAAGCTGGAGGAGGCTCTGTGATGTTCTGGGGGTGCTTCATGTACGAGGAAATGGGTTCTTTGGTTGCAGTGACATCACACTTGAACCAGAAAGGCTATATGCAGCTACTGAACAATTTGAACAATACTGAACATGTTGCCTTTTGTGCAGCATCTCCACAGTGAAACACCAGGATACCCCAGTCTTCCAAGATGACAATTGTCGCATGCACAAGGCTCAAAGTGTGTCGAATTCGCACGATGAGCATTCTGAAGTCTTTGAACATCTTGACTGGCCCAACGTAATGCGTTACGTCAAAGAAACTGCTCTGAAAAAAGCTAAATATAAACCTCTACTATATCTGCGGTATGTAGATGACACATTAATTTTTTAGAATTACTCTCAACATGAACTTGAAAAATTAATTGATATTTCCAATAGTATTATGTCTACCATAAAATTTACACATGAATCTGAGGTGAATGGTGAAATACCATAGCTTGATGTTTTAATAAAACGAAATCAGTTAAGTTGTAGCACAGCAGTATATCGAAAACCACAGTGGATGACCACATGTTGCCTTTTGTGCAGCATCTCCACAGTGAACACCAGAAGGATACCCCAGTCTTCCAAAATGACAATTGCACATCAGCACACTGGTGGCATCCATGCCAGACAGGATTTCGTCTGTTCTTCAGTCGCACGGAGGCATTACACACTATTAGGTGACATTCAGCCAGGGGTAACTAATTATGTGTATGGTGATCTTATATTGGTAGGTTCCTTTGCTATATAACTTTGAAATAGTATTGATCTTTTTCAAACACTCTGTATATCTGTTGCTTTAAATGTTTTCAAATTGTCCAAACATTAAAAACCTGGAGTTCATTAAATTACAACTAATCCTAACATCTATTGTTTAAATTATAGAAGCTAGATAATCTGGCAAAAAAACATTATCACTTACCAAACTTCTTATCATAATGAAATCCTATATATTACTCCTGTCTTATGTAGTGCAACTTTTTGACTACATCACCATTTGGCACAGACAACTTTTGCTTTAGAAGAGGAATTTGGATAGAATTTATTTTCCAAAGTTATATTTTGTTTATATAAAATGCAATATGCACTATTAGGTGACATTCAGCCAGGGGTAACTAATTATGTGTATGGTGATCTTATATTGGTAGGTTCCTTTGCTATATAACTTTGAAATAGTATTGATCTTTTTCAAACACTCTGTATATCTGTTGCTTTAAATGTTTTCAAATTGTCCAAACATTAAAAACCTGGAGTTCATTAAATTACAACTAATCCTAACATCTATTGTTTAAATTATAGAAGCTAGATAATCTGGCAAAAAAACATTATCACTTACCAAACTTCTTATCATAATGAAATCCTATATATTACTCCTGTCTTATGTAGTGCAACTTTTTGACTACATCACCATTTGGCACAGACAACTTTTGCTTTAGAAGAGGAATTTGGATAGAATTTATTTTCCAAAGTTATATTTTGTTTATATAAAATGCAATATGCATAGTTTCAGTATTCTTGATTTTTTTTTCACAGTTAATAATCTTTGTCCTAGTATTTTTAACTTACTGGAACAGTCAAATGAAGATTTTTGCAAAGTAACAAGGCCTGTACTACTCAGTGTATTGGTTAAATCTTAAAGTGGAAGGATCAACAATAAAAAAACTTAAATTTGCAGACCAGTGTAATCAATAAATTGCACCAATTAATGGAATTTGTTTCCATAAATGCTCCAAATTTGTATTTTATTTTTAATTCACAATTTTCATCACATAAGATGGCAGTGCTGTGATATATATTAAATAAATGCCTTTTTATATTGCCTATTTTAGAACTTTTAACTGCCTTACTTCCAGGCTCTAATAATAAATCTAACACAAAGAATTAAATGTAATATATACCTTGTTAAAACTGTCTTCATATACAGAACTTCCCAAGCCAAAAACAGCATATTTCATTCCATGCAATATAGCTTTTGATACACGAAAATCACATGATGCTTCCTGAAGCCATTTACAAAACCACAAAGCACTTTTTGGAGGTTGACCATCTATAAATGTTGATATAATGAAGATGCAAGTAGAATTCTTGTTTCCCTGAAAGGAAATTTTACAAAATAATTTAATGAAACATACACTTTAGTTTATTATTTTCTACACAGGTGAATAAAAACTGAAACTAGAAACATTTCTCAAGAAAATGCCCGAGTACAAAAAATCTAATCTGCACATCCGCTGCAACTTCAGAATCCATACTGCTCATCACACAATTGTGTGTAAAAAAGATTCTTAATTCTATTACGTACAATCACACAAAGAACTTTACCTGGAACAGAAAGTAGGCTGATACCCCCTATAGTTACCACAAGAACTGCAGTCAACTTTTTTAAAAATAGGGATAATAAAATCTGGTAAAATCGTTAAGAATAATGCCTTTATCATAAAAGATATTCAAAATTACAGCCATCCATGTGATAACTAAAACATTCTCAGATCTAAGCATTTCAGTAGTAATTTCATTCACCCCAATAAATTTATGTAGTTTAAGTTTAGAAATAGCCAATAGAACTTCAGAATGTGATATCGGGCCAACATGAAAGCTAGTAATTTATCTATGATCATTACAACAATGGGAGCAGAACTAACCACATTATTTAGAAAATCATTGAGATGCTCAGCCCCCATGACTGAATACACACCTCCTATAACCTTATCTTGTTTATCCTTCAACCCCTGTACATCTGTCCGTTTTCTACCACACAAAACATTAACTATCTGGTACAGCAGTAAAAAATCACTGGACACAGTTATTTTTTTTCAGAAATAAAAGCTCATGTGCTTTATCACTCAAATAATTTTGCCTCCTCTGCTCCTTTTTACCTAAAAGAGTACTGTTAGTTTCAAGAAAAGCCTGTTTAAAACAGTCTCATTCTGCCTCAACTTCAGTAGTAAGCAAACCATGACTGTCATAATGACTAAGTAACCTATCATGGTATGCTTTCGCTATAAGTGGATCTTTCAGAGCTTTAGTGTTAAAAGTAACTTTTTTAACCTTAGCATGTTTCTTAAGTTTAAGTTGAAAGAACTTTTAACAAGGTAATGGTCAGATCCAATTCAGCTCCCCTATATGACCTGGTATTCCTAACAGAACCAGCCGATTTGCTGTTAATTAATATATAATCATTCATAGTCCTATGAAGTCCATCTGATGAAACCCATGTGTACTTATTTATGTTGTGGAGGTTGTAATAAGTGTTAGTTATTCTCAAATTATTAAGTTTACTTATCTGTAGCAGATATTGCCCATTGCAGCTATCAATAACAAAGGATCTATCACCCCTCCCCAAAGGTCAGAGTCAGTATCAACTTTGGCATTGAAGTCACCTAGAACAAGGGTAATATCAACTTTCTTCAGAGAATTCAACATAACTTGAAGTTGTCCATAAAGCCTATCTTTCTCATCCTGATTGGTATCCTTAGTGGGGACATAACAATGGATAACATTCAAGTCTAATGCTTGTCTGAAATTTAACTGTAAGAAACCTTTCATTAATGCACTCATATACTAGAAGAGCATCATTAGGGTGTCTGTTTAGAAGGAAACCTATTCTTTGGAGATGCCTTTTATTTTCCCTCCATGAAAAGAGAAATTTAAGACTATTTTGAAGTATCCGACTTTTACCTGACCATCTAGTCTCTTGCAAGCCCAGAATATCGAGGTTATAATGGTGGAATTCTTGTGTGAGGACATCAAAAGAATAATCTCTATGCAGAGTCCTCATATTCCAACTACATATGGAGAAAAAAAAGTTAGTGCATTGTTTAAAGAAACTATCTTATTGAGAGAGGTAGCAATCCCCTAATTGCAGGCATGAGGCAAAGACCTGTTCCCCCCATTAGAAAAGGCTGAAGCCATCTACATTGGAAGACTTCCTCCAATATAGGATTTGATGATGCCTGCAGAAGCAAACAGTTAGGTAGCTGTGATGGCCTTTGATCATGATTATCCACCAGCTGATAAAATGTATCCTCTGAATCTATTCACTTGAGGTGACACACAGAGAAAACACAGGGGAAGATTTTCCATCAACAGAAACCCACCAGTATAGCAAATTCAGGATCTATAATGAAGCTCAGAGCCATTATTGTGTTCCGGTGGGTTTATATGGTCAGCCCCATCACATGGTGTGGTTGACCACTCCTCAGCAGGGTAGAAAAAAATAGTAGCCATAGTAGTCTAGATCAGTGGGCCACAATGATCTGGCAGACCTTCCCTTCCACAAGAGAGTATATCTTTTGAAGGGTACTAATGACAGGCTCCTGTCAGACCTCTGTGGCAAGCAGTTGCTTGAGGGTATTTATTTATTATTTTATTAATGGTCTGCAAAATGAGAATGAAGGGGTTGGACATTAGGGGCTATGTCTGGCTGGTTCTGTTCAACATCACAGGGGATTGGTGCATAGCTCTCCTTCCAGTGATTACCAAGCTACCATTTATAGAGAGTAAAATAATCATTTCCCCTCCACTACCTTACATGGAAAATTTAATTAACAAAACAAATCAACAAATCCTCTATAAGATAGACATTCATCCATTGCAATCACCATGGTAACTATTCCTCAAACTATCAGTCCCTAAAGGGTGGAGGTAGCTCAGTTGGTAGTGAGCCAGGCTCGCAATCTGTAGTTTTTAGGTTCAAGTCCCACCTGGGCCACCATTTAGATTGAGCTCCACAAAACTTCCTACTCTGTCCTTGGTCAGTAAGGACACCAATGGGCTTGGAAAGGCTGCCTTCTGTCAGATGGACCACCATTTCTGCTCTGCTATGGACATTAAGCTGTGGTCCCATGTGCAAGAGAGCCATACCCTGTGCACATTAAAGAACACACTTCATGGGGGCTATCATTTGTCTGCCAACAGCTGTCCAGTGGGTCCCCTCCCCCAACCTTCTCTGAGCCCTCGGGTTCCTTGTTACCTGGACATTAAACTCATTGTGTGCAAAAGAGTACCACAGAGGTAAAATAACCAAAACATCATATCAGCTCCTCTAGAAACTACCTCCAAAACACATTTAAAATGACACAGTGCCAGCTTTATATAAACAGGTAGCACCCTTTCTTCACTTGCCTACCAAAGATGTGATCAATCTACTTGATCACGAAATACATCTGGACCATAGCAGAGCAGATACATCAGCAACAAAATGGTAATGCATAAAATCTTTTCTATCTAAATACCTTAAAATTCTACAATAAGCATTAATTTCAGTAAAAAAGAAAATATGAAGTATATTCTAATAGGATTGTAAATGGTAGCTAGGAAGTTACTGGACAGAGAGCTATGCACCAATCCCCTGCGATGATGCATAGAATCGGCCAAGTCTAGTACCTAATGTCCAACCCCGCCTTCTTGTGGTGCAGGCCGTTTAGTACCTTTCAAAAGAGATATCTCTTGTGGAAGTGAATGGAAGGGGAGGGCTGCCAGATTAGTGGGACTTATTGATCTGGACAATTATGGCTACTTTTTTTTTTTCTACCCTGCTGAGTGGTCAACCACACAGGGTTCTGGTGCTGACCATATAAACCTACTAGACAAACTACTGGCAAACAGCTATTTCATAGCTGAATTGGACTGAAATAAAGCTCTGAGCTTAATTATGGATGCCATGTGTTATGAGTTCATGGTGAAACGCGTAGCATATGAACCAGGAATGTTCTTGTTTTTAGATGTTTTAAAGTTCTTAATGTTGAGAAAGCAATGGCTTTTGACCTACGTTAAACAATGGGTCATTAAGACATTAGCTGACTTCCAGTAGTTGAGTTACTAAAATCATTTTCAAGCAGGGAAAAAAGTGCTCATCACCATATGTGAACTGTTCATTTATTACCTTACGGAAGATACCATTTCCTTGATGTTTTCAATGTGCAATTACGTGGCAAAATGCGTCGCAGTAAATAACATCTTGTATTGAAGAGATTGAACTGATAAAACCACGAACAACTGGCATCATAAACCACATTTCAAGCATCAATGTTGAATGAAGCTTCAGACCTGGATGTGGACACTAAAGAAATTCGTCAGTTCATAACCTCTATGCATACATTGTAAAACTACAAGAAGAACATCTATTTTTTAGGACTGGTAGCATTTATAATCACCATCTGCAGCATGACATCGTCGCTGAAAATGCAACTGTACCAGCAAAATTGGTAAATATGTTCATTTTATATGTAACTCTAGTTGGTCTCTGATTGGAAGAGTTAACTTTGAGTCAATATGTAAAATTGGGGTAATTTTAAGGTGTTATTTAAGTATATTCCATAATTATTAATGGTAATGTACAGCACTTCCATAGGCTTGAAAACTACTGCCTGGAAGAATGTTTTTTACTTTTGTACCACAGCATTATCGTGATATAACATTATTATAGAATTTTAGCTGTGTTTAACCTTATTAGTATAGGAAACAACTTACAGAGTTTGAAAAATATTGCAATTTAAAATTTCGAACAACCCTTTCTATAAGATGCTGACTGTAGCTTAATGTAATAGCAAAAACTGCAAAGAAATAAATGGCGGCAAATTTGACTCGAAAACAAGGTTTGCACTTTACACTTAAAAAGAAAGATCTAATCACGATGATCCTTTTCAGCTGCCATTCTTCGGTTCCCACATCCCCCCCTCCCCTTCCAGAGGTTCTTAAAAGACAAAGCAAAAGGCCTATAGTGCTAATGCCCTACAGGGAGCCCTCCCCCTTTTGGCCTCTCAGTTTTTCAAACAAAATTCCATCAAATAAGTTCACATTGAACAAATTTCCGTTTCGAACAAAATTCCGTGGAGCAAATTTCCGTTTTGAACAAATGTTGTCGAACAAATTTCTGGATGCATTTTATCCTTGTTGGATCTCTGTCAAAGTCTATGCAACACTGATGTCTGCTAGAGAGACAGACACATTTAACAAATCTGCTATCTTGAAAACTCCACTTTGCAGAACTGGAGAACAGCTTCGAAATGCTCACTTTTAATGCTTGACACATTTGCATATACCACTGCCAGTGTCATTCACTTGCTTACCATAACAGTCCTACAACATATTTTGCATACATCACTTTTGTGCATTTCTATCATTAGAGTTTTATAATTAGAGTTTGTAGCCTTAGTCAGTAGGTTGTATGACAGCCATGCTGGGCTATACATTCAGCAACATGGCATTGAGTGCAAAGCCCAGATGGTGTGTTGAGGTATAATGGACGGGGCGCTGCTGACCTGTGTCCATAATTCATTAACATTGCGAGGGGGTCTTGCAAAGGTGACATCATCTGCCAATAATGTACCACAAGTTCTCTATTGGGGAAAAGTCTGATGATCATGCTGTCCAAGGCAGCACTTGAACACCTTGTAAGCACTACCTGCTGATGTTGGCAGTGTGCAGGAGGGTGTTATCGTGTTGAAACTGGGCATCAGAGATTCCACGAAGATATGGCAACAAAATAGACTGCAGCACCTCATCGATGTCTCATCATGCTGTCATTGTACCCACATGCATGCAAATGGTGAACAGTTGTTGAAACTGATAGTGCCCCAAACGATGACACCAGGCTGAGCAGTATGACATTCATTGATAGCAGCAAGGTCAGCCCATTGACCATATTGTCTCCAGATTCTCAATCAGCAGGGCTGAAACAGAAGCGAGCCTCATCACTGAATACATTTCCATTCATCCTGCCATGGCACCACTGCAACCTTGCGTGACAATGTGCTGCGGTGAGTGGCAATCATCACAATGGCTGGTGAGAGTGGAAACTTGCCTCAACCAATCTGCGATTCAGTGTGTTGACACGGAAATGTTCGTAGCTGCCTGTACACTATGTTAAATGCCATTCATTGTGGATTGTGGGACTGCTACGGTTTGTTGTCGAATGTGGCGATTGAGGCATTTGGATATCTGCCTAAGTGCACCAGTACCACTATGGCAATGCAAGTTACCTTTCTCCAAACACTGTCGTCAAATTCAGCTGAGAGTTGTTGCATCCCGATGTGTTCCACCTGATGCAATGCAGCAGTAACCAGCAAATTACGTAACCCTATGATGAAACCTCTGGTAAAGGTGTCCATGTGATGGTAGGATTCCTGATATGTTGCCCAGGCATTCTCACTACTTACACATGCTTTTGCAACCGAGATCACTCCAATACAGTGGTCCACGCACTCAGGTGAGGATGACCAAACTTAGCTACCAAGCCATTTTGCCTATCTCCCTCACCTGTCATGTGATTGGTTCACAACTGCATTCACTTACATAACCCAACTGTCGACACATACCCACCTTTTTGCATGGCACTCGTACAAATACTTCCTGGTGTGCCATTTTCTATGTCAAGTAGTGTATTTGAAAAATATATCCCACTTTCGTACTGGAAAATGGCAATAGAGGTTGATTTTTTAAAAAATAGTTTTAATTAATATTTATAAATTTTTCCCACAAAATATTTATTGATATAACTATGTTAAAATGGTAAACTGCTGTTGCGAGTTTGTAGCCTGAGTCAGGGATTCTCACCCAAGTAATGCTGTGATTGTCACCTATGCTTAGTTAATATTTATTCTAAAATTTGCTATAAAAGCTGCAATAGCTTTGCAACTCAGACAGCAAATCAGATGATATGTGACCAATGAATTTGCTACATCCTGCTTACGTCAGAACATTAATTTTTCATTATTTTAAATTTGCCAAAAGAAATATCTTAAGAATTATTAATATTCAGGACTATAAATACAGCTACACAGAGGTTCAATTATCACAAGACAACAAAAAAATGTTGTTTAAACAACACCAAATATACCTCTTGAATAAGTTGCTCTTCAGGATCATAGTCTTCAATATTCCAAATTTTCACCTCCCAGTTCCTCAACTTCAAGCTGCTAGACAATATTTCAGATAAATGCTAAAAACAAACATCAAAATTAATATTTGCAAAATAAATCACAAAGAAAAAACTCAAACTTTAAAAAATATCCACCTTCTGCATATGCCCTAAAAATTTAAAGTAAAACATGCCAATGAAGAAATCACTTATCCAAATGATATTAATTTTAGGAAGAGATAGGGAGAGCACCTGCAATTTTTGTTTAATTATTAAAAAAGCCAATTTTGGCACCACATCTTCTTTCAAAATTAATATTAATTCATATATGATTTCATCATTGATATGCTTTACTTCTATTTTTTAATTTTTAGGACACACATAATAAGATAGGCCTTTTAAAATTCTTTATATACTTCATTTTTTGTTCTTTCATGGCAACTTTTTTGTCATTAAAAACCTATACAGAGATGCCAATTTATTACATACAGCTACCTAGTAGCATGCTGTGCCTCCTTCGGCTTTCATAAAAGCCAAAATTTTTTGGGGCATGGAACTTATAAGATGCTGGATGTGTTGTGCAGGAATGTTATACCACGCAGAAATTGTCTCACAGTTGCAGCAAACTGGCAACAGCACAGTCTCGCTGTGAATATCCTTACCACCTCATTCGAAAGATGCTCAATGTGGTTTAGATCTGGGGACTGTGAAGGCCACTGAAGCAAGGAAAACTTGTCAGCATGGAACATTATTTTCCTGGAATCATTTGGTGATGTTGATACATGCTTATGAGCAGGTGCATTACCATGCTGAATGTGTCCATCCGAGTGAAAATAATATGCTATGAAGGGATGAACTTGGTCAGCAACAACGTTCAAATACACTGTGGCATTCAGATGTACTTCAATGGGTATCAGGGGGCTAATGTGTATACCAGGAAAATATTCTCCACACCACCACCAGCCTGTACTGTTGACACCAAACTAGATGGCTCCATGGCCTCATGCTGCTTGTGCCAAATTCTGATCCTTCCCATCAGCATGATGCAAAAGGAACCTTGGTTAGTTTGACCAGGCTACATTTTACAGTCCTCAATGGTCCAGTGTTGATGCTCCTACTCCAACTGAAGACATGTTTTCATGCTCTTTGCTAACATCAGCAGTCAACATGGCTGGCAGCTAATGTAGCCCATTAGCAACAAGGTCCGATATGTGCATTCGGTGCATTCGGAGATAATGTTCTATACACCGTTTAATTTTGCTATGATTTGCTTGGTTGTGACCCATCTGTTAACTTGCAGAATTCTCGCCAGTCTCCTTTGACCCCTCTGATCCATAAACTGTTTTCATCCACAGGATCACCAGTAGTTTTTTGCTTTTCAAACCTTTTCATGCAAAACCTTGAAACAGTTTTGCATGAAAAACCCAGGAGTAAGGCTGTTTGAGAGATGCTAGAACTCACACACCTATCATACCACATATTCAAAGTCACTCGGGTGGCTTGTTTTGCCTGTTCTGACACTCATTCCAACTCTAACTGATGGTTGAAGAGCTGGCTGGTGGTTTCATATCATGGTCAAGTGGCATATGTGCTGGAACGAACCATTTATGTGATGAGAGATGGTGTACCCAATAAACTGGCATATCAGTGTATTTTTAACATGCTTCTGAGAATAAAATTGTCACATTCCATAATTTACTCTGAACGCTTGTTTTTATTTGATATGCTTCTTACAGCCGACTCCTGTTAAATATTTGTACTAATTTTTTGGGGGGAGAAGGAGAAATAGGGACATAATATGAGTAGTATGTGGTATTCTTGATGTCACGAGTTTCCATTTACAATAGAAGTCATTACAATTGACTGCTGTGAAATTTGCCTTCCGCTTGGGGAGCAGAAAGGGAGGCATAATTTAAGGTATGCCAGAGACACCACATCACAAGCTTTAATTTATCATAAGACTTATTATGCTCGGCTTTCAGGTTCAAAAGATATGATGAAACTATCATTTACACTTATCTGGCTTTTTTTTTTTGGATGGGGGGATGATAGGAGAAAATAGTGGTAATTTTAAAATGTTTTATGGCCAGACAACCTCACTTAATAAGCTTTCATTTGTCACAACTTGTTACACTCAACCATCATGTTCAAAAGATATAGTAGACAACCACTTACAAGTTTTTCCTTTCTTAGTGTGTGGGGGGGGAGGGATTCACCGCAATCATAAGATTTCAGTTGTTACATAACACATTATTATTAATTGGTTGGGAAAGTGCAGTGAAATGACCATTTTGATAAACACACAAACCAACATATGACGAGTGAAAAATACTAGGAAAATGGGTAAAAAGTTTCTTAATGTTGATTAGATCAACAGAATGTGATTAGCTTAATAACCATGACAATGATAATCAGGCTCTTGAGCATTTGTTTAAATTCCAGGGCAAAAAAATGTTGTCAAACATTTAAACTTAAATAATAAGTTAATACTCTGATAATGCATTAGTATTGCTCCATGGTCCCTTTGAATATTCATAAGGATACTTAGACAAACATAACATTGGCCATAATAGTACCATGTTGCTGTAATTTCAAGACTGCAAAAGTGCACATCATCTGACCTACTTCAGTACCATGCTTCATCCTCTAAACAGATTGACTTCTTGACAAAAATCATACAGCTACATCTGCAACTAACAATGGAACCAGAAAAAGTGGCCTTGCATTTGAATTGAAAACGTGGCCTTGAATTTGAACCATTGCCTTGAATGTGGCATGCTGGTTAAGATTTCTGATGAGACTAATGAGGTGCAGAGATCAGTGATAAGTTAATTGATAAGTAGCAGGAGCGGTAATGGTACAGTTTGCAATACTAATTGTACTGGTAAGATCAATGTTACTGGTGGAAAAGAAATTAGTGTTGGTTGTGATACCAATTTTATTAATGAAACTATCACAGTTGAAAAGGAAATAAAATCTTACTACCAATTTATTTGTAATGATAGAATTAATGATTATAACAGAGAAAAATTGAAATTTAACTATACTGATTGAAATGCTAAGTAAAATATTACTGAGGAAATTAATGCATGTGTTGCTCAGCATTAACCTCAAGCAGCCATGGATCAAACCAGATTACACAATTATAGTTCTCCACATATCTCTCCTGAGCTACATCTACTGCATCTTGCCACTGTAGATCAATTCTAAACCAGGTCCTATATGATATTGTCTGCCCACTACATCCTAGGTCTTTCCTACTTTCTGAGGTCTTTAGGCTCAATTTTCATAAACCTATTTGCTAATCAATACTTATGCATACAGGCAACATGGCCAAATCAATGGAGTCTCTGACAATATGCTGCTCAAAGAAGGTTGCAGACTTCTTTGACTAACCTCATCATTACTTACAAAGTTGAATCATATAATGCCCAAGACACTGCATAAGTATCTAGAATCAAAAGCATCAAGTTTCCTATTATCATGTTTACAAAGGATCCAAGTTTCACTATCATAACTAATGCCAGAAAGAACCAAACTATTATACAGTCTAATTTTAGTCCTTAGGTGTACACAACTATTTCTCCACCCACTCCACAGATTCTTGAAAGCCCCAGTAACAATCCCTATTCATCTGTTAATCTCATTCTGCATGTGACCAGTATCTGTTACATAGCTCCCAAGATAATAAAACTGGGACACCTGGCTCAAGAGTGCAATTATTCAGATTAACTGAACTGCAGCCAGCCTGACCAATTTTCATCACTTTAGTTTTCTCTCTGTTTATAACCAAACCTACTCTACAAGTCTCATTAACAGTTCTAATAAAAGACTTCATCTCATCATGTCATTTTCCAAAAGGGCTAAATTATCATAAATAATGAAGGAAACTCGACTTATTTAGTATTCACTAATAAATTACCACTTTGAAGTCAATTCAACACTTGGAGGAAAAATTGTCTTGAGCCAAATGTTATCCTGTTATCAGGAGGTCATGGGTTCGAATCCCACCCGGTTCAAGACAATTTTTCCTCTAAGTGTTGAATCAACTTCAAAGTGGTAATTTATTAGTGAAGGCTAAATTATCAACGTAACCAATCAGAAATTTTCAGATCTCTAGACCATTTATAAGCCCAAAATCTTTCTCTTGCAGTGAATTTCACATAACACTATCAATAACCAAACTACAGAGGAAAGGAGAAAAAATGCACCTTTGTCAAACACCAGAAGCAATACTAAATCAATTTCTACAAGCTTTACAAACTTTTACACACAAATCGGTGTAAATTATAGAGAACTTTCATTATGTTAACTAACTTGTCTGGTATGCCAAATGATCTCATGATCAACCACAAATTATGATGATCAACAGAGTCAAAAGCCTTTTTGAAATCAACGAAGCTAATAACCAAAGTTTCTGAAATTCTAAATAATTCTCAAGAATCTGCCTAAGAGAAAAATTCCGATCTATACATCCCCAACCACTTCTCAATCCACACTGCTCATCACGTAATTGTCCGTCAACCAGATTCTTAATTCTATTAAGCACAATGATGCAAAGAACTTTATCTGAAACAGGAAGTAGGCTAATACTCCGATAGTTATCAAAACCACTGCAATCACTTTTCTTAAAAAATAGGGATAATAATAGCTCTGATAAAATCTTTATAGTAATAATGCCTTTATCATAAAAGATATTCAAAATTTCAGTCAGCCATGTGGTAACAGAAACATTCCAGCTCTAAGCATTTCAGTAGTAATCTCATCTACCCATGGGGATTTATGTAGTGTAAGTTTAGAATAGTGATAATGGTATCTGGTACTCAAATATCAAGTGATAAATATCAGTGCTATGTATTACCAACAGCTGCCAATAAAAGATCATCATCAATCAAGTTAAAATCCTTGACACAGAGCCCTTGTAAGAACATAAGGATAAGAGCATGACCAGCTGAGCCAACATAATAAGTTTTGAAGACATAAAAATGGTAATAATTTCCATCTATTTACTTGGGAACTTTTCATAAGGATTAAAAGTATCCGATAGTATACCATGGTGAAAAATTCTAATGGTTTGGTCAATATTAAAGCCAGTAACACATCTAACCTAATTACAATGGGGGTAGAACTAACCACATAGTTTAGAACATCTCTGAAATGCTCAGTCCATCTAGCCACAGAATTCTCATCTTCAATAACTTTACCTTGTTTATCCTTCAATCCCTGTATACCTGTCTTTTTTCCTATATTAAACATTAACTATCTGGTACAGCTCTCTGCTATTACACCATCTAGCTGCTTACTCAGCTTTCTCAGCCAAGCCATCAAGCCAAAGATTCTTATCAACTTCTAACTGATCCTTTACACGTCTATTAAGCTCATTTTAACACTTTCTGTTAGGACCAGTAGGGTATTGATCAAGAACATTCTTGTAGTTCTTGCTTTCCAAAATAAGATCCAGTGCCTTAACACTCAAATATTTTTGCCTCCTATGCTCCCTTTTTCCTTAAGGAGTACTGTTAATTTCATGAAAAGCCTGTCTAAAATGGTCCCATTCTTCCTCAACTTTGGTAGTAAGCAAATCATGACCATCATAATGACTAAGTAACCTATCATTATAAGCTTTAGCTATAACTAGATCTTTAAGAGCTTCAGTATAATAGGTAACTTTTGTTTTTAACCTTAGCACACTTTTTAATTTTAAGTTGCAAGATACTTTTAACAAGGTAATGGTCAGATCTAGTTTCAGATCCCCTATATGATCTGGTATTCCTAAAAGAACTAGCTCATTTGCAATTAATTAATATATAATGAATCATATTCTTTTTGCAGCCCATCTGGTGAAACTCACATGTACTTATGTACGTTGTGGTGTTTGTAATAAGTGTTAATTATCGTCAAAACATGAAGTATACTTACCTGAAGAAGACATTGCCATTGCAGCTACCAATACCAAAGGGACCTATTACCCTTCCCCAAAGGTCAGAGTTAGTACTAAATGAGGATAATCTCTGTGCAGAGTCCTCACTTAGTACTGAAGTCACCTAGAACAAGGGTAATAACATCTTTCTTGACAGAACTCAAAATATCCTGAAATTCTCTGTAAAATATATCTTTATCATCCTCATTGGCATTCTCAGTGGCGGCATAACAACAGAAAATATTCAAATTTTTAACGCCTGTCTAAAATCTAGCAGCAAGAAACCTTTTGTTAATGTACTCATATGCCAGAAGGAGCATCACTAGCTTGTCTGCCTGAGAAGCAAACCAACACCTTGAAGATGCTTTTTATCTTATCTCCCTGAAAAGAGAAATTTAATATTATTTTGAAGTATCTGACCTTTATCTATTCATCTGGTCTCTTGCAAGCTGAGAATCCCAAATTTAGAATGGTGGAATTCTTGTGCAAGGACATCAAGGGAATAAGCTCTGTGCAGAGTTCCCCATTCCAATTACCTATGGAGAGAATTAGAGGATGTTTAAATTTATTATTATTATTAACACTTCCAGTATCCACATCGTCTGTATACATTCACAAAATCTGAAATGAGGGGCGGACTTATTGTATCCATTTTTAGTACAACAAAAATCAATTTTTAAAAATTAAAAATTGCCATTGTAATTTTTTTTAAACATATATCTTATAAAAATATATAATTCAGGCTTTAAAAAATAATATTTTGTTTTTTAATTTGATGCATATTTTATTAAACTACAATATAAATAATTTGATAAAGCCATCTGATTGCCATTTCTTAGAAGCACAAAATGGTATTGCCAATCTGCTTGTTAATGTTCCTATTTGCTGAAGCAACCTTCTGATTTAAGCACACAAGTTTGATTTGAACTATTATCAACAAATTTTTCCTTAAATTTTCGAAAACAGTAAAATTCAAAAGAAAAAAAGGTGTTAAAATTTTAAAACTTTTTTAAATACTGCAAAATTTTACTTTTTTCACTTTATCTTTAGTAAATTTGAAAAAAAATATATATATATATATTCTGTTTTTCCTATATTATTTTTCTAATATAAACAGTTTATAGATTTCAAAAGCAAAATACCTTAAATGCAAAAATACTTAAAAATAATAGCTAGACATAAATTGGATTTATTAGTCTATATTACTAATTTATCGATGGAAACAGGAACCTTCGTGGACGATTTGAAATTTTCTAAAATTAAACCAACCTATAAGGGGGAAATCTGAAATGATTATAATAATTATCAACCTACTGCAATTTCCTCTAGTCATTGAAAAAAATTGTTAAAAAAAAGAGTCGTTAATTATTTGGATAGCATCGAGTTTTCTGCAAAAAAAAAAGTTTGGTTTCCATGAAAATTACAGTATGTCTCATGTACTAATAAAATTTAATGGATTTATAAGGGCATTAATAATGATAAAAAGATTATTGGGGTATTTTTTAGACATCAGAAAATCATTTAACTCTATTAATCATAAAATACTTTTACATAAGCTGAAATTTTATGGTTTTCGTGGTGTAGTCTATGATTGGTTTAAAAGTTTCATTGAGAATCAAAAGCAAATTGTGATTATTAGCAATTTTAAAAGTAAAACATTATTAACTTTAAGTGGAATCCCACAGGGTTCTGTGTTGGGTCCTTTACTTTTTCTTATAAACACCGAAAAGCCAAAATATTATGACCACCTGAAATAACATGATCTTGATCCTCCATGTGCCACCAAAACAGTTCTTACCCAGAGAATGAATGTTACAAAATTTCTAAAGGTGTCTTGTGGTATCTGGAACCAATATGCTGCCAGTAGATCCTTTAACTCTTGTAAGTTACATGGTTGAGCTGCCGCAGATTGGATATGCTGTTCCAACACAAACCACAGATGCTTGATTGAATTGATGTCTGTGGAATTTGGAGACCAGGGCAATACCTGGAAATCTTCCCCGTGTTCTGCAAATTATTCTCAAACAATCCAGGCAGTTGTGGCATGATACATTATCCTGCTAAAAGAAGGCACTACTAGAAGGGTATACCATTGCCATGAAAGGATGTACCTAGTCTGTAATGATGTTTAGGCAGGTGGTAGACTTCATAGTTTCCTGCACATGAATGACTGGACTCAGGGTTTCCCAGCAGAACATTGCCCAAAGCATTACACTTCCTCCACCTGCTTGTTTTCATCCCACAGTGCATCCTGGGGCCAACCTTCCCCCAGGAGCACAAAGCACATGTACCTAGCTGTCCACATGGTACAACAGGAAAAGAGATTCATTGAACCAGATAACCTTCCTCCAATCATTCAAGGTCCAATTTTGATGCTTGCATGGCCATTGTAGGCACTTTCAATGGTGAAACAAGGTTAACATGGGCACTCAGAGTACCCATGGCTATGCAGCCCCATTTTCAGCAGGGTTCGACGTACTATGTGTTATGACACATTACCCCATTACCAGCATGCAAATTACAGATGAGTTGCACCACAGCATCCCTTCTGTTGGCTTGTACCATATAAGATAGCCTTCGTTCACCTCTAGCATCGATGAGCTGTGGTCAGCCCACACCTTGCCGATAGTTCGTGGTTTTTCCCTCCTCGTACCATTTTTTGAAGGTACTAACCACAGCTGACAATGAGCACCCCACAAGCCTTGGAGTCTTGGAAATGCTCTGACCCAGTCATCTGGCCATTCAATTTGGTCTTTGTCAAACTCAAATCCGCTGCCTTTCTCATCTGAAGAACAAGAATAACACTAATCAGCAGAGCTCAGTATCAGGTGTTATACCATTTCATGACCTTCACATGTGCTGTCATTTACCTGCAGTTGTTTCAGTTTGCATAAAGATGCGCTGGTCATAATGTTTTGGCTCTTTGGTGTATATAAATGATTTCTGTGTATTAAAAATTGCCAGAAAATTTTTTTCTTTTGCAGATGATACATCCATAGTTTTTGTAGCAGAAGATAATGATGCATTACTTGGAAATATTAATACTAGTTTAATAATTATTAAAAAATGTCTTACTAATAACACTGGGCAACAAATTTTCATAAAAGTCATGCCTCTGAGATAAAAGTAGCCATTTCTTGAAGATTTCAAGGTGCTGAACAAAAATATGACAATGAAAATGCAAAATTGGCTATGATTTCTGTGGTATCAGCAAGTTTCTTATATAATAGAGTGATATGTACATGACATGTATCAGTAAAACTCCACTTCTACTTCCAACATCACTTTGTCCTTCGCTTGTACAGCTGCTCAGGATCATCTCTGGCAAGCATCCAACTGTAGTTAGCCAATATTGAAGTGGACCAGTTTCCCTAGTATTGTTTCTCCATCGTTGCAATGATCTGGTGAAAACATTCACTGTGCTCATCACTAACCATGCCGCAGTTGTCAGGGAAGAAATCTAAGTGGAAATGGAGCAAGTGAATCTTTAAGGACATATTACAGCCAAGTTTGTGATACAGAGACATGTCCTTAACCAGTTTCTTGTAGTTGTCTGCCCTGACATTCCCGAGGAATTTAGTTGACACCAGATGAAACACATCTCGTCACCCTGAAGCAGGTTGTCAACAAACATCTGGTCTCTGAACAGCTCGCAGATGAGAACCCAGAAAAATTACCTCTTTAATTTTCGCTCTGTTGTGTCGAGGAAATTTGTCAGCCAAGTACTTTAAAGCTGATGCAGTCCAGTCCATGGCTTTCAAGAAGTTTTTCATCCCACCGAGTTTGATGTGTAGGGACAGTAGCAGGATTTTGTGTGTTTCTGCCAGTGCTGGGTGTTCCACATTCTTTTCTCCGATCTTCAGAGATCTCCTCTGAGGCCAGTGTCTCTTCATGTATGACAAAGTCTTTGCTCAGCTGTCCCATTCACATAAGAAACAACAGTACTTCCTACATCCCACCTGCAGACCCATCAACAGAGCCACTATCTTCAAGTCACAACAGAGATGCCAGCCATATTGCTGTGTTGAAAACAGTTCAACAGCTGTTTAAGGTTATCATAAGTTTCTTTTATGTAGACAGAATGTTCGACTGGAATGGATGGAAGTTGATTTCCATTATGCAGAAACACCACCTTGAGACTCAATTTCGAGGAGTCTATGAATAGTTGCCATTCTTGAGGGTCATGTTTGATTCTGAGAGCATTCATCAGGCCATCTACATTGGAGCAGAACACAAGGTCATCTTCCTTTCTTAAGTAAGGCACAAACTGCTCATGAAGAGTTCAAAATGAAGTCACTTGGACATTTTCCTTGAGAAGATTCCATTGCTTAAGTCTTGATCCAAGTAACTCTGCTTTGACCTTGGATCGCAAAGAATGGCTCCAGATTGCGAACAAGATCGTTCATTTCTTCTTCGGTGAGAATGTATGGCGCAGATGACGCACCATGGCAGACAAATGGATCATCATTAGAAACCGAAGGCAGTAGAGAACCCGATGTCAGTTCGCCTCCCTCCTTATTGTCTGAATCAATGGAAAATTCTTTTGGAGGTTCAGGAATGGGAAGGCCTTCACCGTGCGAAACTGGTTGGAGAACAGATTGTATATTCAGGTACACTATTGTCCACTTCTTTTTCCTTGTGATGCCTCCAGAAACAGGTGGGAACCATGCAGAAGTTGCAGTCATTTACATGACTGTTGGCTCTTTCAAAACCATAGGAACAGCAAACAGCAATGCCACTTTTTTGCCTTTCAGCCACTTCAGAAGATTTTTTGCACACATACTGCAGCATATGTGTTGGGCCCAGGCTTTGTCCCCCGATCTCACATCTAAAATAAAACTCATACATCGCTTTCACTATTGGAGTGATGGCCCTTTTCTGGCTTGAAAACATAACTTCCCCGCAAATGTAACAAAATGTATCTGCAGTATTAACATAGTTATGAGCCATCACTATTGCTGGATTAAAACTGCAAGGATCACTTGTGTTGTACTTATGACTCAGGGGTTAATGGGAGTCACTCAAAAGACCTGCTCACCCTACAAGATGTCACTTACAACTAACAATTGCATCATCTTTTGTCTGTGATCATAAAGCTGTGATGTCATGACTCAATTACATTGCATCAATGATGCAATACCTCCAGGGGTTGTGTGTATAGCAGGTTGATGCAATACAACACAATATGTTGCAATCTGGAGTTTAAAATACAGCGTTGCAAAATGGTTATCTATGTACTCAATGCGGACTGAGTTGTTTACACATGACCATCTCTGTCTCTCTTAAACAAGAGTGAATCAACAAATTTTATTGTCATTTTCATGTTCAGCACCTCAAAATTAGTAAATATTGGCTATTTTCATTTCAAAGTCTTTTTATGTGTTGCCCAGTGTAATGATCTAGAATTAAATGTGAAAAAACTAAGGATATATTTTACATTAACTTCATTACACACATTTAGAAATACCATTAAACTCCACAAATTAAACTGTTTAAGTAACAGACTGCTGTAACTGTGATACTATCAAAGTGACTAATAGCTATAATTATTTAGGATTAATAATAGAATTTAATTTAAAATGAAAAAAAAAAAGATTTACTCACTCTGTTCAAAATTAAACAGAATATTATATAAAATTTACTACTTAAAACATTATGTTAATTATAATTTCCTAAAGGATATTTATTTTGCATGGGTACAGTCTACCTTAATATATGGGATTTGTTGTTGGGGAGAATATAAATCAAATTTATTGCTTTTAATTTATTTACAAAATAAAATAGTTTGTAATCTTAGTTATAATTATTTTGCTGGGATCACCATATTATACAACAAACACAATATATTGGGTTGGGTTATTTCATCTCTGAGCAGCACTTTTTTTGCACACCATGGGCTAAATGGCTACATCACAAGGCTCAGAGAAGGTTGGGGGAGGGGACCCACCAGAACAGCTGTTGGGAGACAGATGGTAGCCTCCCGTCAAAACCCTCCAGCATCTTTTTTAACGTGCACAGGGTATGGTTCTCCCGCACACAGAGCCATGACTTAACATCCTTTCCAATGGATGATGGCCTTTCCATGCTCATTGGTGTTCCCTACTGACCACTGGCAGGCGTGGAGTTTTGAGGAGATAAATCTTAATGCTGTCCCAGCTGGGACTCAAACCTGAGAACTACAGATTACAAGTCTGGCGTGCTACCGACTGAGTCACCCCAACCCTCAATATATTGCCACTAAGGAAATTATATTTATATTTTTCAACTATCTCTTTGTATAAAAATCAAGATTTAATTCCAATTAGAAATCCTAATTTTAACTCCAGAGTTTGGTATTACAATTTTATATAGAAAAAATAGAAAAGGAAATTTTGCATAATTTTTTTTTATTTTATTGTGCCTAAATTTTTAAATTCATTGGAGTATACAATAAGAAACGAAAAATGCTTAACAACTTTTAAGAAATATTTGCATGCATTATGTCAAAGTTAGAGCCCTGAATGTATGCTTACTGTGATCAAATAATTGTTTGATAGTATTTGTATAGGAACTGATATTTGGCAAAACTGCATACCCATACCACTTGTGATATTTAATATTTGTTACATTTTTTATTTACTTTATTTTCTTTAACAAAAATCATTCTTTTTTTATAATTTGGAAGTGTTTGAAAGGTCCTTGGTTGTTCACATATAAACTATTGATGGTTTTGCTTAGTTTTGTGCTGTTATTGTTTCACTGTTCTTTGTAAAGTGTTGCATTGATAATGTATTTGACAAAGTGTTGTGCATTATGTGTTTATTGTCCTCGTGTATTTCTTTATGTTATAACAATAATATTATATATAATATTTCTACTAACACTTAAATCTTTCATTTATTTAGTTTTTCTAAAATGTTTAGTCATTTATGCATATAATGCATATTCTTAGATTTTTGACAATCTGCAAACTCTAAGCCTAATAAAAATAGTATCTCTAAGCCTATAAAAGTCATAAAAATTGATTTTGCTTTAAAAAAATAATAATTTAAATAAAAACTTAAAAATATACCAGAAAATTGATAAAGAATTATGAAAAAAACACTTCAATAAAAGTTTCAAAACATTTAAAGTTTAACTGAATTTGAGAACGAGTCACTTTATTTTGAAGCTGCCTAACTGGTACAGAAAATTCCTACTTTTTAATCCCAGCTGAGTCAGCATTGAGATTTATCTCCGCAAAAATCCTCACCACTGTCAGTAGAGGGCACTGATGGGCTTGGAAAAGTCACCGTCCATCGGATGGGATGTTAAGCCGTGGCTTTGTGTGCGGAAGAGCTATACCCTACACATGTTAAAGAACACACTGATGGCCTTGATGAGAGGCTATTATCTGTCTCCCAACAGCTATTCCAGTGGGTCCCCTACCCCAATCTTCTCTGAGCCTTCAGAGTTCATGTGACCTGACCATTTAACCCATGGTGTAAAAAAGGGCCACTCAGAGGTAAAACAACCCAACAACCCAACCTACCTTTTAAAAATCGTGTTTTGAGTAATATTAATATTGTTCTGATTGCCACCATTATACAACATTAGCAGTTTTGTTTTTGGTCATTTATAATCACAGTTGGTAGTTATAATTTATTGTTTATAATCACAGTATCCATTTGAGAAGCAATAAAAAAATAATCTTAAAACATTTAAAGTAAAAAAAAAAGTCTTAAAATTCATGTCTGCTAAAACACTGATTGAAAGCCAATAACAGTGTAGTTTCTGGATGAACGCAATTTCCAATAGTGATAAAATCAGTATCTTTATGATAAAAAATTAGAAATTATTACAATGTTACTAGATCTATAAATAGCATAAAGTACCTGGAATCACAACCGGTTGAAAATCTATGTATGATCATCATCATCATCCTCAAGCAGCCATGGGCTACGGAGGTCCATCCAGACCGTGCAATTTAGTTCTCCAAGCAAGTCTATCCTGAGCTACACCTTCTGCATCTGGCCACTGCACACCAATTCTAACAAGGTCCTGTTTGATATTGTCTGCCCACCGCATCCTAGGTCTCCCCCTCCTTCTGAGGCCTTTAGGCACACTATTCATAACCCTATTCGCCAATCTATAATTATCCATACGGGCCACATGGCCAAACAAATGGAGTCTCTCTCTGCACAATATGCTGCTTAAAGGAGGTTGCAAACTCCTTTGCCTAACCTCATCATTAGTTACAAAGTTGAACCACCTAATGCCCAAGATACTGCGTAAGCATTTGGAATCAAAAGCATCTAGTTTCCTGTTATCTTGTTTACATAGCGTCCAAGTTTCACTACCATAACTAACCCTAGAAAGAACCAAACTATTATATAGTCTAATTTTAGTCTTTAGGTGTATACGCCTATTTCTCCACACTCTCCATAGATTCTTAAAAGTCCCGGCAGCAATCCCTATTCGTCTGTTAATCTCATGCCGCAAATCACCATTATCAGTTACATAGCTCCAAGATAATTAAACTGTGACACCTGCTCAAGACTGCAACCATTCAGAGTAACCTGAATTCAGAGTAGCCTGCCTGACCAATTTTCATCACTTTAGTTTTCTCTCTGTTTATAACCAAACCTACTCTACCAACAGTTTCATCAACAGCTCGAATGAAAGAGTTCATCTCACCAACATCATTTGCCAAAAGGGCTAAATCATCAGCATAATCTAAATCAAAAATTTTCGTATCTCCAGTCCATTTAAGGCCAAAATCTTTCCCTTGAAGTGAATTTCGCAAAACATAATCAATAACCAAGCTAAAGAGAAAAGGAGACAAAATGCACCCTTGTCGAACACCAGAAGTAATGCTAAACCAATTGCTACAAGCCTTACCAACTCTCACACATGACTAAGTGTTATTATAGAGAGCTTTCATTATGTTAACTAACTTGTCCGGTATACCATATGATCTCACAATCAACCACAAATTATGACGATCAACAGAGTCGAAAGCCTTTATGAAATCAACAAAGCTCGCAACCAAAGGTTTCTGAAACTCTAAACATTTCTCAAGAATCTGCCTAAATGAAAATATCTGATCCACACATCCCCTACCACTTCTGAATCCACATTGCTCATCACGCAATTGCCTATCAACCAGATTCTTAATTCTATTAAGCACAATCATGGAAAGAACTTTACCTGGAACAGGGAGTAGGCTGATACCCCTATAGTTATCACAAGAACTACAATCACCTTTTTTGAAAATAGGGATAACAATAGCTCTGCTAAAATCCTTAGGAACCATGCCTTTATCATAAAAGATATTCAGAATTTCAGTCATCCAAGTGGTAAACGAAACATTCCCAGCTCTAAGCATTTCTGTAGTAATTTCATCTACCCCTGGGGATTTATGAAGTTTAAGTTTAGAAACAGCCAAAATAACTTCAGATTGTGTTATAGGGCCAACATTAAAGTTAGTAATGCATCTATCATCATTACAAACAATGGGAATAGAACTAACCGCATTGTTTAGAATATCACCGAAATGCTCAGCCCACCTAGCCATGACAGAATCCTCACCTTCTATAACCTTACCTTGTTTATCCTTCAATCCCTGTATACCTGTCCGTTTTCTACCACACAAAACATTAACTATCTGGTACAGCTCTCTGCTGTTGTGCTGTCTAACTGCTTCCTCGGCTTTGTCAGCCAAACCATCAAGCCAAAGATTCTTATCAGCAGCTAACTGATCTTTTACACATCTATTAAGTTCTCTGTAATGCTTTCTATTAGGACTAGTAGGGTATTGATTTAGGACATTCCTGCAGTTCTTTCTTTCCAAAATCAGCTCAAGTGCCTTATCACTTAGATAATTTTGTCTCTTCTGCTCCTTTTTTCCTAAAAGAGTACTGTTAGTGTCCAAAAAAGCCTGTTTAAAATGATCCCATTCTTCCTCAACTTCAGTAGTAAGCATACCATGACTGTCATAATGACTAAGTAACCTATCATGGTAAGCTTTGGCTATAACTGGATCTTTCAGAGCTTCAGTATTAAAAGTAAATTTTTTAACCCTAGCACAACACTTTTTAAGTTTAAGTTGCAAGACACTTTTAACAAGGTAATGGTCAGATCCAATTTCAGCTCCCCTATATCCCCTGGTATTCCTAACAGAACTAGCCCATTTGCTGTTAATTAATATGTAATCAATCATATTCTTATGCAGCCCATCAGGTGAAACCCATGTGTCTTATGTATGTCGCGGTGTTTGTAATAAGTGTTAAGTTATTCTGAATTCATTGAGTTTACTTACCTGTAGGAGACGTTGCCCATTGCCATTACAGCTACCTATACCAAAAGGGCCTATTACTCCTCCCCAAAGGTCAGAGTCAGTACCAACTTTGGCATTGAAGTCACCAAGAACAAGGGTATTCAACAAGAACAATAGAATTCAAAATATCCTGAAGTTGTTCATAAAACCTATTCTTCTCATCCTCATTGGCATCCTCAGTGGGGGCATAACAGCAGATAACTTTCAAGTCTTTAACGCTTGTCTGAAATTTTTCTGTAAGAAACCTTTCATTAATGCACTCATATCCTAGAAGAGCATCACTATCGTGTCTGCTGAGAAGCAGACCCACGCCTTGGTGATGCTTATTGTCGTCCCTCCCTGAAAAGAGAAATTTAAGATTATTTTTAAGAATCTGACCTTTATCTGTCCATCTGGTCTCTTGCAAGCCGAGAATATCTAAATTATAATGGTGGAATTCTTGTGTGAGGACATCAAGAGAAAAAGCTCTGTGCAGAGTCCTCACATTCCAACTACCTATGGAGAGAAAATGGTTAGTAGGATGTTTAAAGAAACTATGTTTATTGAGAGAATGAATGCCGACAATATCAACAGCCCCCTAATCGCAGACATTGGGCAAAGACCTGTTCCCCCACCACTAAAGGCTGAAGCCATCTACACTGGAAGACTTCCTCCAATGTAGAATTTGACGATGCCAATAGAAGCAAAGAGTTCAGGTGCCTGCGATGACCTCTGCTGAGGATTATCCACCAGCTCATAAGCATATCCTGTGAATCTATTCACTTGGGGCTGTCAACCTACAAACAAAAAGAAAACACAGCGGAAGATTTTCCCTCCACAGAAGCCCACCAGTGCAGCAAAATCAGGATCCATAATCAAGCTCAGAGCCATGTATCTGTCCAGTCCAGTGGGTTTATATGGTCAGCACCAGGACCCTGTGTGGTTGACCGCTCCTCAGAATGGCAGAAACAAAAAGAAAAGTAGCCATAGTTGTCCAGATCAGTAGGCCACACTAATCTGGCAGCCCTCCCCTTCCGTTCACTTCCACAAGAGAGTTCTTTTGAAAGGTACTAACGGTCTGCACCACGAGAAGGCGGGGTCGGACATTAGGTGATACTGCAGAATAAAGGCATAAACTAAAATGTTGCTAATTGATGCTATTTGCAGTAATTGAACATGTGCATACATTCACTGCAGACAGAAATATATTTTTAAACCTAATTTTTTCAAGTGGAATGAACAGGTAAAAAAACATATATTATAGATTAAAATATTATTTTTGATATTTGATTAAAAACAGTTGCAAAAATCAAATTTCTATTTGAAAAAACATTGTTTTTCAACCTGTACTGCAGGAACAAAATTTACTTCTCATGTCACTAGAATTCGAAAGATGAAAATGCCTAATGCTGCTCCCACAAGGAAAGGGTTAAAACCAACAGTCTGACATTATGCATTCCCCACATAAGATCCCCACGACATTTTGCTGCCTTTTACAAAGACTTTCATTATTATAATATACACTGAAAACAAAATTATTACACATACAGCACCCATCTACAAGCCTGTCCTACTCTGCCATAATAATGCAGCCAGCTGAAACTCTTTGAGGGCTATAAATGGGATAGATAGCTACCTACTATATGTATAAGTGCACAAGTTACTGTTATGACTGGCAAGCACAGCAACCTTAGTGAGTTCAGTTGTGGGCAGATAGTCGGTGCAAAGCAGATCCATGAGTGCAGAATGTCTGGGATTACTGTTTGTGACTGTTGCATATGTGTACCAGGATTACTTTAAAACCTGCAGCTACCAAGAAAAATGTGACCATAACAGTGCCATTGATATTTGAAGTGAGCACCACTTCTCACATATTATGTGGAAAGGAGGACCATAGTGCAGATGATAATGTCGGATTCCAACAAAGGAGTAGCTACAAAGGTTTGTGCAAAGACCATTCAACATATGATGGCACGACTGGGCTATGGCAGCCAATGCCTTCATCAAGTACCCTTGTTAACAGCACATCACAAACTATGAAGCTGCAGTGGGAAAAGGAACATTGCCAATGGACAGTGGAAGACTGAAAATGGGTAGCTTGGTCCAATGAATCAAGGTTCCAACAACAAATCAATGGGAGGTTGCATGTGTGGCATAGACAACACAAGGTCATGGACCCCAACTGTAAAGTCAGAGTATTACAACCGGTGGAAGCAGTGTTATGTTCTGGGGTGTGTTTACATGGACCATCTTGGGGCCCCTTGTACCTATTGAGACCACCATCACTACATAAGGTTATATTGACATACTTAGCCAACCACCTACACCAGCTCATAACTATCCATTTCCCACAGCAGGATGCCTTCTCTCAACAAGACAAAGTCATGTCTCATTGCTCCTGTTTGGCAAAGGACCAATTGCAGGAACATTCCAGTGAGTTCACAACCCTCAAATGGCCCTCTAACTCTCTGGACTTAAACCCTATTGGGCAACTATGGGACAAAGTGGAGTGATGCATTCAACCTGAAACACACTACCAACAACTCTCGTTCCTTTATGGCTAGCTGCCCTGGAATCATGAGCTGCAATACCACTGAACATTTCCAACATCTGGTAGAGTGCATCACATGCTGCTACTGTGAGGGCGAAAGGCAAACCCACAGGTTATTGGGTGGATATATATGATAAATTGTCATTTCATTGTATATAATTAACAATATTTCTATTATTATTTAAATCTTTCATTTCTTTAGTTTCTTCCAATTGTTTAAGTCACTTACGAAAGCAATGCATAAGTGAACTCTAGAATTACATATATTGCTTATGCATGGATTTTTGGTGATCAACACTCTCTAAGGCTATGGTAATAGTGCCACAAAAAATTAGTCCCAAAAACAAGAAAATTTAAAAACTTTAAAAAATGCCAGCTTATAACGAATCTGAAGGGGGAAAGTAAAAAATTTGACAAGGCAGTACATCACTGACCTGGAAGATTTATACCTCATATTTAGAGAGAGATAGTATTGGTTTACCTATGCTGCCTATATTCAGACAGGCAGGAGATGTGAAATCAGAGTCAGCTGATATATGGAACATTTAGATTCCATGCATTACCAGTATATATGTCACAGACCAAAGCTTGAGAAACTATGTATCAAAATACTTGGTAAATATTAATTCAAAAGGTAACCAAACTAACTAAAAGCTTCTTACTTTAGCAGTTCCTGTTTGTGTTCCATAAATAATTTTGATACTTTTCTTGGGACTTTTTGGCAAAAGGAAGTTCTCTGATGAAGAAATCTTAAAAGAAATAATAAATAAGTAAGTGCTAAAATATTATAAATATTAAAATTACATACATAAAACGTGTGTGATATCCAACTACCATTTGTGGCCAAATTATTATGAACAGTTGCATAATGTTTCATCAGGTCCCCACATGCAGAGATATATCAGTCTAGACTCTATAAGGCACTGTTTCCACATAAGTTTGAAATACAGCAGGATGGGTTTTGAACCCCTCTTCCTGCAAAATGGCTTGAATACCTTGAAGAGGGATGAAATCACCACTGAAATGCTTAGAGCTGGAAACATTTCTGTTGTCACATGGCTAACTGAAATTATGAATATTTTTATGATAAAAGTGTGTTCCAAATGATTTCACTAGAACTATTATTATTGCTATTTGTATAAAAGGTAATCGTAGTTCTTGTGATAACTACAGGGTAATTTGTTTACTTTCTGTCCCAGGTATGTTCTTTACATGATTATACTTCACAGAACTAAGAATATGGTTGATGGACAACTGAATGATGAACAGTGTGGATTCAGAAGTCGTTGGGGATGTATTGTCAAATATTTTCACTTAGATTCTGGAGAAACATTTAGAGTTTCAGAAACTAGTGGCAACTAGCTTTATATATTTCAAAAAGGCTTTTGACTCCGTTGATCGACATAATTTGTGGTTGATTGTCAGATTATATGGAATACCTGACAAGTTAGTTAGTATAATGAAAGCTCTCTGTAATAACACTGAGTCATATATGAGAGTTTCTCTTTAGTTTGGTTATTGATCATGTTATATGAAATTCTTTTCATGGGAAAGATTTTGGTCTCAAATAGTCTAGAAATTTCAAAATTTCTGATTTAGATTATGCAGATGATTTGGTTCTGTTCGCTAATGATGTATATGAGATGAATTCTTTCATTAGGACTGTTGATTGAAATATGGACCCTCTGTAAGCAGGACTACAAGAAACTTGATGCCTTTGATTCTAAATGCTTAGAATATCTTGGGCATTAAGTGGTTTGACTTTGTAAGTAATAATGAGGTTAGAAGGAATCATCAACCTCCTTTGAGTAGCATTTTATGCAGAGAAAGACTGCTGGTTTGGCCATGTTGCCCGTATGCATAGCTGCAGATTGGCAAAGAGGATTGTGAACAGTGTGCCTAAGCGACAAATTACAAATTATGTCGATAAACGGAGTCAAAAGCCTTTTTGAAATATATAAATATAATATAATTCAATAAGGGTTTCAGAAAAAGGGGAAGACCTAGGTCAAACAGGATCTTGCTCGAATTGGCCTAGAGTGGCTAAATGCTGTAGCTCAGAACACACATCTGGAGAGGAAAATTAGTCTGGTTGGACTTCTGTAACCCATGACTGCATGAGAATTTTGTTTGTTTGTGCAATGGTGTGTGTGTGTGTGTTTCAGTGGTGCAAAGTTTCAGCTCTAGATAACTATCCCTACTCAATTTCTTATATCAGTCCACACGAGGTACGAAAAGGAAAAAATAGCATTGACTGGACGAGTCCACTTAAAATCTCTGGCATTTTTGGCCAGTAATGTAGTAAAAAGATTACTGTTGGGACATCTTTACACTAAACAAACTCCCAAAATGAGATTAAAATTGATGCATTCTAGTGACCTGTGAACAACAGTGAAGGCATAGAACTATCTCTTTTGAGATCATAGTGTTTTTGAGATTTTGATTTAACACTTTAGTACACTGTAAACATACAGAAAACGAGTTCTGTTTGGGCACACAATCTAACAATAATAAAAGGGTTCACAAAGAAACCATTTAAAACACCAGTTTTACTATACAAAATAAAAAAATGTATACCTGATTCGATTCTGCTGTTTTCCATAAAACTTTACGGCAATAATGCACAATTGTAATTATAACCATCAAAATTATCACTGATCCCCAGTCCAAATACATCTTGGAATTATCTGCAAAACATTAGCACCATATAATCAGAAAATATAAATGATGGGATTATTATTATTATTGTGATTAATGTATTTACTTACATAATAACACTTTCTATTCCAGTTTTTCACTTTGACAAAACTGGCTTTTCCATCATACAATTTGGTGCAACCATTATATAAATACAAATACAGGGTGATTCAAAACTCTTGGGCCAAACTTTATGGGTGATAGAACACACCTAAACAAGCCCTATTTGTCATACAATGTATGGTCAGAACTCAAGTGGTGAAGCGCTCAAGGGCGCTTTCCAGTGAACATTTATAAGCGCTAGTTTTCGCACTCGTCATTTCTACCATGGATTGCAGAACAGATGGATTGTTTCACGAATCAGGAAAAGGCAGACATGCATTTCACGTACGGAGCTGTGGACAGGAATGCGAGGGAAGTCCAAAGATTGTACCAGGAATGCTTTCCGACCAGATGTGTGCCTGATCGTAAAATCTTTCAGCGATTGCACCGGTATCTGTGCGAAACGGGCTCATTTGTCAGTGGCTTGCAGGATAGAGGGCGTGCAAAGAGTGTGAGGATGCCACGTGTTACAGAGGAAATTCTACGTAGGGTTGGAGATCATCCCAAATGTAGCACGCGAGCAATTTCCCACGCCGTAAGTGTGCCCCAATCGACGGTGCGATGAGTTCTGCGAGATAAACGATTACACCCCTACCATGCACAGAGGTTGCACACCTTGACACCTGCAGATTATTGGCCTCTTGTGGATTTTGAAGTGGTTCCTGCAGCAGACTGCAGAGCAACTGGAATTTGATGCACATGTCTTATTCACTGATGAATGCACCTTTACATTGAGGGCATTTTTAATACCCACAATTCACGTGTGGGCCACCAGTAATCCGCATGCCATACGTCCACATTGGTACCAGCGGTGTTTCTCCATAAATGTTTGGGCTGGAATCCTCCATGACCATTTGATTGGCCCATACCTTCTGCCAGCCCGACTGAAAGGGAGAAAGTACCTCGTAATTTTACAAGAAATCTTGCCAGAATTACTGAACCCTGTTCCAGCAAACATTCAAACACGTATGTGGTTGCAACATGATGGAGCGCCACCCCATTTCAGCGTGGATGTGAAGAACGCCTTAGATGAAACATTTCCAGGACGATGGATTGGTTGGGGTGGTCCCATCGCTTGACTGCCACGATCTCCCATGTCTGGACTTTTTCCTATGGGGCCATATGAAAAGCCTCATCTACAATAGCCCCATCGATTCCAATGAGGACCTTGTTGCCAGGATTTCTATTGCCACTTCTGCTGTATGAGCAATGCCTGGTGTTTTTGTCCATGTACGCTGATCACTACGTTGAAGGTGTGAAGCCTGCATTAATGTTGGCGGCAAAAATACTGTTTCCTGTAAAAAGTCTCAATACTGCCACAAGAAAAAATATCATTACCCGGAGCTGAGAATGCAAAGTTTGAACCAGCTATTACCATCAA
The DNA here is from genome assembly GCA_038380435.1 of Ryuthela nishihirai. NCBI lineage: Eukaryota > Metazoa > Arthropoda > Arachnida > Araneae > Heptathelidae > Ryuthela > Ryuthela nishihirai. The sequence goes on from JAWZYU010000017.1 coordinate 8,870,652, forward strand.
GGTGAACAGTAATATCAGTCAAATTTTAGAACTTTGGAACTCTGTTTAGTACTAAAATTTTTTTTATATTGGAAATTAAAAATTGCTAAACTCATTGCATTGTAATAATGGGAAGAACGTAGTGAAAAACATTAATTTAGGCCTTACTCAGTTAAAACCCTCTATTGTAAATACAGTAAAAATCATGGAAAAGCAAACTTATTCTATACTGCTGTGAATAAATATATTTTAACTTCTAATTCATAATTCTATTAAGCACAAATCATGCCTAGACATTCTTTGATCTGTGGCTGTACGAGGATTTTGTATTTATGTACGTATGCTCCTTTTTATCCAAAGGAGTACTGCTAGTTTCAAAAAAAGCCTGTTTAAAACTCCCATTCTTCCTCAATTTCAGTAGTAAGTAAAACGTGAGTATCATAACGATTAAGTAACCTATCATGGTATGCTTTAGCTATAACCACATCTTTTGAATCTTTAGTGTTAAAGCTACTTTTTTAACATTAACAAACACTTCTTATGTTTAAGTTGCAAGACACTTTTAACAAGGTAATGGTCAGATTCAATTTCAACTCTCCTATATGATGTAGTATTCCTATCAGAATTAGCCCATTTGCTGTTAATATATAATTAATCTTATTCTTATGCAGCCCATTTGCTGTTAATATATAATTAATCTTATTCTTATGCAGCCCATCTGGTGAAACCCACGTGTACTTATGTATGTCACGGTGTTTGTAATAGGTGTTAGTTATTCTGAAACCATTAAGTTTACTTACCTGTAGAAGACATTACCCATTGTAGCTACCAAAACCAAAGGTCCGAGTCAGTACAGATTTCAGCATCAAAGTTGCCTAGAACAAGGGTAATATCTACTTTCTTGACAGAATTCAAAATATCTTGAAGTTGTCCATAAAACCTATCTTTCTCATCTTTAGTAGGGGCATAACAACAGGTAACGTTCTTTAATGCTTATCTGAAATTGAACTGTACGAAACCTTTCATTAATGCACTCATTTCTTAGAAGAGTATAACTAGCAAGTCTGATAAGAAGAAAAACCTACATCTTGAAGATGCTTTCCCTCTTCCCTCCCTGAAAAGAGAAATTTTAGATTATTCTTAAGTATCTGACCTTTATCTGTCCATCTGGTCTCTTGCTAGTCAAGAATATCTAGGTTATAATGGTGGAATTCAGGTATGAGGATATCAAGATAATAATCTCTGTGCAGAGTCCTCACATTCTAAGAACCTGTGGAGAGAAAATGGTTAGTGGGATGTTTAAACAAATTATGCTTATTGAAAGAGAAAGCAGACCCTAATCGTAGACATGGGACAAAGACCTGTTCCCCCATTACTAAAGGCTAAATGAAGCCATCTACACCGTAAGACTTCTTCCAATGTAGGATTTGAAGATGACCGTAGAAGCAACAATTCAGGTACCTGTGATGGCCTCTGATCAAGATTATCCACCAGCTGATAAAATTTATCCTGTGAATCTATTCATTTGGGGCACAGAGGAAGATTTTACCTCAACAGAAGCCCACTAGGCAGCAAATTCAGGCCTGAATTCAATCAATGCATTCAGGTTGGTTTATATGATAAGTACCAGGACCTGTAATTGACCACTCCTCAGCAGGGTAGGAAAAAAAAGTAGCCATAGTTGTCCAAATCAGGCCACACTGATCTGGCAGCCCTCCTCTTCCATTCCACAAGAGAGTATTTCTTTGAAAGGTATTAATGGTCTGCACCATGAAAAATCAGGGTCAGACTTTAGGTACAAGGCTTGGACAAGTACCTCAAGTTTCGTAGTTCTGAATATCATCACAGGGATTGATGCATAGTGCTCCTCTCAATGAATTAGTCCATTTGCTTACATTTCTTCAATAAATACCCAATAAAGATGCCCATTGAGTCAGAAAGACAGCAGGTATAGCCCAATCAAAATGTCATGAATGATACTAGCCCATGCATTGACAGCGAACCGTTGTTGATGCCCTTGCACCATTGTGACATGAAGATTTTCGAGCACCCAAATGTGAGAATTGTGAACATTGAACACACCCTCACATGTGAAAGAGGCCTCATCTGAGAAGAACACATGAGCCGAAAAATCAGCCTACACCATGGTCTGCTGCAGAAATCAGTGTACAAATCCCATATGAAGAGGGTAATCCTGAGGTTGAAATGTCTGGACTCTCTGACAATGGAATGAATGTAACTGCTGCTCATGCAACACTTTCCACACGAGGGCGTGGTTCACACTGAGGCTATGTGCAACAGCTCACATGCTTGTGCCTGGATTGTCCTCAATCTGCCATAGGATCTCTTCCATGTCAGGAGAGCACATGGTTCTCTCCCGACCAGTGTCGTGCATGTTTGCATGAAATGTTTCAGTTTCTCGCAGTTGCCAGTGCAAACATGCAAATGTTTGGTGGTTTGGCACACATCTGTTTGGGAAGTGCTGTCGGTACAACCTCACAGCAGCTCTTCTGTTTCCATTTGCAGCCCCATAAGCCAGATACATGTCAGCCATCTCAGCAGTCATGAAACACTCCATTACACGTAATGTGTCTGATTTACGAATGCTGACAGCAAACACTCAGTTCCCACTTTGCACCTCTAGCCAATTGCAGCACTGCCCTCTAGCACCGAAGGGTTACGTCAGTGGACATAGATTCATAGACGAAAAAGGTTTATCTTAGTGTTCCCTATCTCCCATTGAAATTTATACAGAGTTCTGAAACACCCTATATGTACAATTTCAATGAATATTGTTTGTAATGTGCTATTGTTAAATTTTGTTTCATTCTGTTTCGTATTTATAAAAATAATAAATAAATACTAATCAAGCAGCTGCTTGCCATAAAGGTCTGACAGGAGCCTATCTGTCAGTTTATATGCCAGAGTAAAAGGTCTGTTAGGATGGTGGGACCACAGCAGAAAGACAACACATACAACCATGCCTTACACAGGGCTCGAACTCATGTCCCTTTGATCAGTAGCTAAACACTCAAACTACTCAATAGTGTTATTTTAACATCAGTAATTTAGAGTTTTTGAAAGTATTGCAGTTTATGGTACAGTGGCCACCTATCTTATTTCTTGCACAATGTGATGATAACATTGTGTTTTGCTAAACCATTTGCCCCATAGGTTTCACTAACAGAAAAGAAAAATTTCCAGAATAAACATAAAAAAACTTAGTTGGTCTGCAATTCACAGTGAAAACCTGGCAGCCTGGAGGTTTTTGCAGAATTCAACAGCAGAAATTTTTTTATCAATAAATTAAAATAATAAATAAATACCTCCTCAAGCAGCTGCTTGCCACAGAAGTCTGACAGGAGCCTGTCAGTTTATATGCCACAGTAGATCTGTGAGGATGGCAGAAACTATGGTTAAAATTATTTTTATTTTTTATTTTTTTTTCGGGGGGGGGGGGGGGTTCAATTGCGAAACACAAAATAGTTGTTCTTCAGGGCTTTTTTCTTCATATTAGTGCGAAATGAAAATTTGTGTAGCAATATGCTGTACTGAAAATAGTTGTATTTGATGACATAATACACTATATTGCAAAGTCCGAACACTTTCATATTAAGTGAATGAATAGCCACATTCAAATCTACCTAACTTTGAAAATAAGCTTTTTGCAGAAAAAAGTAATTAGACATAAATTGAAGATCTTGGTCAGAGCTCTCTAAATCTGCATTTTCCACAACATTAATTCAATATTTAAAGAGTCATGGAAGCTGAAACATTTGCTAGTTTTGAAAATTTACTTCAAAAAATTAAATCACAACTGTTATAACAAGTTGTTCACAATACAAATGCGACATTTGAATTTTGTGTAAGAATTTTTGAAGTTTTCATCAATTTGGGGGGAAAATATTTTGGAAGTGTGGTGTGAGATAACATCTGTTGTTAAATATTATAACTTCCATAACTCTTTACATATTAGATTAATATTACAGAAAATAGAGATTTAGAGAGTTCTGACCGAGATCTTCAATTTATGTCGTGACTTTTTCCGTAAAAAGCTTATTTTCAAAGTTAGGTAGATTTGAAAGTGGTTATTTATTCACTTAACATGAAAGTGTCTGGACATTTTTTGCAATATAGTGTATAAATATATATCTTTTGTGGCTATTTTTAGTGTGGAACAAAAATTTGTTGTTTAGCTACACCAAGGAGCCAAAACATTATGACCACATACTTAATATAACATTGGTCCTCCATGTGTTGCCAAAACAGCTCTTACCTGGCGAGGCATGGACACTACAAGATTTCTAAAGGTGTCTTGTGATATCTGGTACCAACACGTTATCAGCAGATTCTTTTACTCTTGTAAGTTACTTGGTTTAGCCACTACAGACCACAAATGCTGTTTCAACACAAACAACAGATGTCTGATTGATGTCTGGGGAATTTTGAGACCTCGGCAATACCTGGAAGTCTTCCTCAGGTTGCGTGAACCATTGTCGAACAATCTGGGCAGTGTGGCATGGCGCATTATCCTGTTAAAAGAAGACACTACTAGAGGGGAATATCATTGCCATGAAAGTACGTACCTGGTCTGCATTGTTTACGAAGGTGGTAGAAATCATAGTTTCCTGCACATGAATGACTGAAGCAAGGGTTTCCCAGCAGAACATTACCCAAAGCATTACACTTCCTATACGGGCTTGTTTTCATCCCATGGTACATCCTGGTGCCAATACTTCACCAGGTAAATGACGCACTTGTAATTGGATGTCCACATGGTGCAACAGGAAACAAGATTCATGGACCAGATGACTTTCTTTCAATCATTCAAAGTCCAGTTTTGATGCTCGCATGCCCATTGTAGGCACTTTCGATAGTTTTGAACCATTCAAAGGTTAGCATGGGAAGGGGGGGGGGGATTCCATTTCGAAGGTTAGCATGGGCACTCAGAGCAGCCTGTGGCTATGCAGCTCCATTTTCAGCAGGGTTCGGTGCACTGTGTGTTGTGACACATTACTCCAGTCATCAACATTCAAATTATGGGCGAGTTGCACCACAGTATTCCTTCTGTTGGCTCGTACCATACAGGATAGACTTTGCTCACCTATAGCATCGATGAGCCATGGTCAGCCCACACCTTGCTGGCGGTTAATGGTTTTCCCTCCTCGGACCACTTTTTGAAGGTACTAATCACGGCTGACTGTAAACATCCCCAAGCCTTTCTGTCTCGGAAATGCTGTGACCCAGTCATCTGGCCATTACAATTTGGCCTTTGTCAATCTCACTTATGTCCATTGCCTTTCGCATCTGAAGAACAAGAATAACACTGATTATCAGAACTTAGTATTGGGTGTTATTTATACAATTTCATTACCTTCACACGCACTGTCATTTACTTGCAGTTATTTCGATTTGCATAAAGACATACTGGTCAGTGTTTTTGCTCTTCGGTGTATATGGTAGAGTTGTCTCTATTTCATTACCTTACATAAAAGACAAGTTGGCCACATTGTAACCAGGAACTGTAGTACTGCCTTGAAATATACTTTAAGCCAAGGGTTCTCAATGTGGGGTACGCGGTAAAAATTTTTGGGGGTACGCCATGAGATATCAAAAGTCGCTAGATATCTGTTATATATATGTTTTATTCCCATTGTTATACTATAGTTTCATCTATCTATACAAGGGTTGATTTTTTACGCGTTACATACTCATTTACAGGAAGTGCGTGAAACATGAAAAGTTGAGAACCACTGCTTTAAGCAATTATATACATTGCGTTAAAATTCATGGTATCATCTAGTAAAGTGAGGACAGTTATTAGAAAAAACCCATAAAATAATCGGAAAACTTGAACACTTAAATGGAATCGAAGAAAATGCATAGAAAAAACAAAATAAAGCGAAAGGAGTTACTTACCGATGTTTCTCTAAACTCTTATTACAGTTCCTCACCAACGATCAACTTTGCTACAGACCACCAAATATTAATAACACGCTTCTCATCTTACAAAACGTGCATCACACGGTTAAGACACTTGTGATTTCTGATTGTGCCACAAACAACATAAAAAAATAAATAAACTAAAAATAAAAAAATAAAAAACCTATCTTCCTGTATGGCCCTAAAAAGTAGAAAATAAACCTAAAGCATATCGATGGTACAATCAGTCACTTAGTTTGTATTCACTTCAAAGGAAGAGGGGCACCGATTTACCTATAAAACAATATTGCCGGAACGCTATCTTCCTCTGAAGTAAATACGGCCTGATACTGATTACGTCATCAAAATATACTATAGTTTATTTTCTACTTTTTAGAGCCATATAGGAAGAAAAATATTGTTTAAATTTTTTAAATCACAACTGATCTGTATTTTACCAAGTGGCTTCGAATTTTGCCAACTTGTCATAATTTAGTAAAAACAATCCTATCCATTTTGTCACTAAAAACATATAACTTCAAAAAACATCGACCACATTTTACCTCCCTTTTAGAATCATGTTTGAGGTAGCCCATGATATTGGAGACGTCACAAGCTTTAATTTGAGATATGACTCATTAAAGTCGATACCCGCGAAATTCGTCCCCCCCCCCCTTTTTTTTTCACGTGAAATAGTGGGGGAGGGGATTCGAAACAGTTTACGATGATCATTATGAGAGCTTTCACTTGATATCTAACTCGTAACTATATACCCTCGAATCCGGAAAATATAGAAGAACAATTTTCACTTTCCCGCTTTTTAGGGGGAGGGGGACGAAAGCATAGGGATCAATGTTTTATAGATTATGACATTGCCTGCGTCAAAAGCTTTTATTTGACATATAAATCATTAAGTTACTCCATCGCGTTCGAAAGATATGGTGGAACAACCATTTGTGAAATCTATAAACGAACAAACCGACATGTGCCAAAGCGAATAGCAATAGGAAGATAGGTAAAAAATGAAAAATATAACCCCTTCACACAGTTACTTGCCACATGATATTTTTCAGAAAGAGCTACCTCAGAAAGAGCCTTCCCTCTATTCCCTCTTCCCGCCCCCACCCTCGACAGATGGGGTGATTTCCAGTTTTTTGCAACTGGACTTCACTTCTAACCTCCACTTCTGTCACCCCGCCCCCCACCCCCATTCATTACCACTGCCTTCCTACCTCCATGATATCTGCAGCCTTGTGGCGCTGCAGTCAAAATTGTCTTATATTATGCCTATGGAAGCTTTCATTTATCTTCTTACGTTTTCTATGATCAGACGTCTCAATAACTACAGGACAGGAAGAAATAAAAGAAAAGAAGTACAAAGGGTGAAATTATGATATTCGTATAAAAAGGAATTTTTTCTCGTCAGTGATATACTGTATGTAAGATGGAATTTAAACTATTTCAAGTGGCAATGTTTATTTAGGTAGCTCGGTATTAGACAATTTATGCCACATGGTTTGAACGCTTTCGTGCAGCTCTAATGTAGCTACACATCTTCAGAGATATACCTTAGGCCAGTGGTTCTCAACCTTTTATGCTTCACGTACCCCTTGTAAATGTGTACGTAACTGGTGTACCCCTTGTATAGATAGGTAAAACTATAGTTATAGTATAACAATGGGAATAAAATAAAGCATATATATATGCACACACATTAAAGTTTGTATTCATAAATTACGTATATCGATAAACACAAAAAATGACATTTTTGCACATTAATGTTGCTAACTTAGCAACTTTGTTACTAAACCTAGTCACTTTTGAACTCTCACAGCGTACCCCAAAACATTTTCCCGCTTACCCCACGTTGAGAACCCCTGTCCTTGGCAATTAAACAATTAGCTGGTATTCTATACTAACAACAATAAATTTGGAATCTCTTATTACACGTCACAGCACATCTTTAATGTTTATTGAATGTCCTATGTCTTCCCCTCTTTCTAAGGCCTTAAATCCGTGATTATGCATTCGGGCAACATGACCAAACAAACGGAGTCTCTCTTTATACAATATGCTGCTTAAAGGAGGTTGCTGACTCATCATTAGTTACAAAGTTGAACCACCTAATGCCCAAGATAATGCGTAAGCATCTAGAATCAAAAGCATCTAGTTTCCTGTTATCATGTTTGCAAACTGTCCAAGTTTCACTGCCATAACTAACCCTAGAAAGAACCAAACAATAATAAAGTCTAATTTTAGTCTTTAGGTGTATACGCCTATTTCTCCACACTCTCCATAAATTCTTAAAAGTCCCGGCAGCAATCCCTATCCGTCAGTTAATCTTATGCTGCACATCACCAGTATCTGTTACATAGCTCCCAAGATAATTAAACTGTGACACTTGCTCAGATTACATGATCCACAGCCTGCCTTACTAATTTTCATCACTTTAGTTTCCGTTCTATTTATAATGAATCCTAATCTACTACCAGTCTCATCAACAACTCAAATGAAAGAGTTCGTCTCATCAACATCATTTGCCAAATTGGCTAAATCACCAGCATAAATCAGAAATTTTCAGATATGCAGACCATTTAACACCAAAAATCATTCTCTTGCAGTGAATTTTGCGTAACATAATCCATAACCAAACTAAAGAGAAAAGGAGACAAAATTCGCCCTCGTCGAACACCAGAAGTAATGCTAAACCAATCGCTCTAAACAAACTCTCACACATGATTTAGTGTTGTGTGAGAGTTCATATTATTTTTAACTAACTTGTCTGGTATGCCATAGGATCTCACAATCAACCAAAAATTATGATGTTCAACAGAGTCAAAAGCATTTTTGAAATCAACAAAGCTATTAATCAAACTGAAACTCTAAAATTCTAAACATTTCTCAAGAATCTGCCTAAGTGAAAATATCTGATCCACACATCCCCTACCACTTCTGAATCCACATTGCTCATCACGCAATTGCATGTCAACCAGTTTCTTAATTCTATTAAGCACAATCATGGAAAGAACTTTACCTGGAACATAGAGTAGGCTGATATCCCTATAGTTATCACAAGAACTGCGATCACCTTTTTTGAAAATAGGGATAATAATAGCCCTGGTAAAATCCTTAGGAACTATGCCTTTATCATAAAAGATATTCAAAATTTCAATCATCCAAGTGGTAACCGAAACATTCCCAGCTCTGAGCATTTCTGTAGTAATTTCATCTACCCCTGGGGATTTATGAAGTTTAAGTTTAGAAACATCAAAAATAACTTCAGATTGTGTTATATGGCCAACATTAAAGCCAGTATGATCTGCTGGCTAATGAGTTGAGCCTAATTCACAAGTGTCCGTGGCCGAGTGGTTAGCACGCTTGGCTACTGATCTAAGGGACCTGGGTTCGAGCCCCGGATTAGGCATGGATGTGTGTGTCGTTTTTCTGCTGAGGTCCTGCCATCCTCTCAGATCTCCTACTGTGGCATATAAACTGACAGGCTCCTGTCAGACCTCTGTGGCAAGCAGCTGCTTGAGGGGGTGTTTATTATTTATTTATTTTTTAATGTTAATATTATACCTTATGTTCTGACGTGGGATGGTATTGTAACTACGTACCATAAAGCATACTCAAAGCGACTTGGAGTGGGAAACATATTGAGGCTTATATCCAATCAGTGATCTTGAAGAGAACTTTTGAGAGCATCTCAGTCGACTTCAGACGTACCAGTACGCTAGTAGGCGGTAGCAGGGAACTTATTGTCCAAGCTGTACATGACGGATGAGGTAGTGGATGACCAGTATCACCAGGAAGACACCACAGAATAAAAGAGATAAAAAGGTTGTCACAGAAAATTCCATTAAATTTATTTATTTATTTCATCGCCCCTCTTGACTGCCTCAACGCCCCCCATTTGCCTCTGGATCCGCTACCGCCCCCATGGAAGGCTCCAGCGCCCGCTGGGGGGCGGTATCGCCCCCGTTGGGAATCTATGGTTTAGAACATCACTGAAATGCTCAGCCCACCTAGCCATGACAGAATCCTCCCCTTCTATAACCTTGTTTATCCTTCAAACCTTGTATGCCTGTCCTTTTTTTACCACATAAAACATTAACTATCTGGTACAGCTCTCTGCTGTTGTGCTGTCTAACCGCTTCCTCAGCTTTGTCAGCCAAGCCATCAAGCCAAAGATTCTTATCAGTAGTTAATTGATCCTTTACACGTTTATTAAGCTCTCTGTAATCTTTTCTATTAGGACTAGTAGGGTACTGATTAAGGACATTCCTGCAGTTCCATCTTTCTGAAATAAGCTCAAGTGCCTTATCACTCAAATAATTCTGTCTCCTCTGCTCCTTTTTTTTCTAAAAGAGTACTGTTAGTTTACAAAAAAGTCTGTTTAAAATGGCCCCATTCTTCCTAAACTCTAATAGTAAGCAAACCACGACTGTCATAATGACTAAGTTACCTATCATGGCAAGCTTTAGCTATAACTGGGTCTTTCGGTGCTTCAGTATTAAAGGTAAATTTTTTAACCTTAGCACAACACTTTTTAAGTTTAAGTTTTTAAAATTAATATGTAAAGTAATACGTTTAATCACCTTGCGAATATATATGAGTCAATGTATGTTGCAGGTTTGTGTTCCCTGGAGCATATCGATGTACATTGGCTTCTGCACTTTGCTCTACCAGTGTAATTCTTTTTTATGGTTGATACGGGAAGTGCCTGCTGCCATCTGTTGAACGTTTATACAAGTAAAAAACTCGATATGATATTTATTGAAAATATCAGCAATTGTATAAAATATAATTATATAGATCATGTTATCGTGCATTGACATGATGTCAATTTCAAATAGAGCGAGTTTATCTCAATTTATTACAATAAACTAAATGCTGTAGGTTGTTCAAAATATTAAAATTTTGTTCTTTAGCATAGCTACTACCAGTTTTACAAAATTGGATTTTATTAAAGATAATGATTTCATTATTTCTCGATACTTTCTTTCTAAATGAAAAGAAAATTACGATTGTACCTCATGAAGAAAATGAACATTTTTCAGACTCAAAGTGTATGTAAAATTAGTCACGTGGTGTAAGCAATTGAAAACTTTGCTCGGCGGTGGGAAAATAATGCAGTTAACTCGCTCATCTCTCCCTGGCTAGGTGGCTTCACTGCAATGCACGAATTTCCCATATTCAGAGGGCGATGCAATCGAAAAGTTTACATTACCTATATGGAAGCTTGCTCTCTTCTCCCTTAGACACTCCTTGGTCGGACATTAGGTGCTAGGCCTGGCCGGTTCTATGCATCATCACAGGGGATTGGTGCATAGCATGAAGGTAGGAAGATAAGAAGAGGAGCCCTAAGCACTTGAAAATGATGCTTCGGCGACTGCACGGCAGCCATGTTGTTCTTTTCAAAACATTGATCAATAGTATCATGTTGAGCAGCCATGTTGTTCTTTTCAAAACATTGATCAGTAGTATAGGTGAGTAACGAAGTGTTGCGCTATAAAAATTTAATTTTTTTCGACATTTGTATTATGGCAGCCTGTTCAGCTTACGGCTGCACGAATCACCCTTCAAAAAAGATACCAGGAATTACCATTCATCGGTAAGTTTGTCATTTTTATAAAAGTTTAAATAATTATATAATGATACAAGCAACTTCGTGTTGAAATTACGCCGTCATGAAATCGGTTTTATTTCGAGTTACAAACCTCGATTCTTCATCAGATTTTTTTTTATTTTCTTCGGATTGTACTCAGTGATAAATGTGAAGATGTACTTCTTATATTGATTGATTGATTGATTGATTTTACGTTACACTTATTTGAGAAATCCTTCTGCAGGCTTTCTCAGTTAAAAAATTTTGTTCTGTAATTGAACTTCAGGATATTTTGAATTCTGTCAAGAAGGGAGATATTACCCTTGTTCTAGGTGACTTCAATGCCAAAATTGGTACTGACTCTGATCTTTGGGGAGGGGTGATTGGCCCTTTTCGTATTGGTAGCTGCAATGGCAATGGGCAACGTCTCCTACAGGTAAGTAAACTCACTGGTTTCAGAATAACTAACACATATTACAAACACCGCGACATACATAAATACACATGGGTTTCACCTGATGGGCTGCATAGGAATATGATTGATTATATATTAATTAACAGCAAATGGGCTAGTTCTGTTAGAAATACCAGGGCATAAAGGGGAGCTGAAATTGGATCTGACCATTATCTTGTTAAAAGTATCTTGCAACTTAAACTTAAAAAGTGTTGTGCTAGGGTTAAAAAATGTACTTTTAATACCGAAGCTCTGAAAGACCTAGTTGCAGTCTTGAGCAGGTGTCACAGTTTAATTACCTTTGGAGCTATGTAACTGAAACTGGTGATGTGCGGCATGAGATCAACAGACGAATAGGGATTGCTGCCGGGACTTTTAAGAATCTATGGAGATTGTGGAGAAATAGGCGTATATACCTAAGGACTAAAATTAGACTGTATAATAGTTTGGTTCTTTCTAGGGTTAGTTATGGTAGTGAAACTTGGACGCTGTGTAAACAAGATAACAAGAAACTAGATGCTTTTGATTCGAGATGCTTACGCAGTATCTTGGGTATTAGGTGGTTTAACTTTGTAACTAATGATGAGGTTAGGCAAAGGAGTCTGCAACCTCCTTTAAGCAGCATATTGTGCAGAGAGGGACTCCTCTGGTTTGGCCATGTTGCCCGTATGGATAATTATAGATTGGCGAATAGGGTTATGAACAATGTGCCTAGAGGCCTCAGGAGGGGGAGACCTAGGATGCGGTGGGCAGACAATGTCAAACAGGACCTTGTTAGAATTGGTGTGCAGTGGCCGGATGCAGCAGATGTAACTCAGGACAGATATGCTTGGAGAATTAAAATGCGCGGTCTGGTTGGACCTCCATAGCCCATGGCTGCTTGAGGATGATGATGATGATGATGATGTGTATTCTATTTAAAGGATGATGAATTTACGTACTTTTAAATAGAGGTGATTTAAATATCAAGGAGTTTCTTTTTTGTTTTTTATTTTATTTTAGGTGGAAGTATTAGATATTATTTTGTTTAAATGTTTCAGTGTTTAAATTCCTCTCTCTTCATGATTTAATAAGTTCAGTGTAAGAAGGGAAAAGTAAATTACAATAAAGTATTTTCACAAGATGAGAAATATAATCTTTTTTTTTTAAATTTGGATAGCATTTAAGGGTTTTGTTTAAATGCTCCCTTTTTTTCTTGGATTGGAGTCTTATATTTCTGAATTTCTTTTTAGATTAATTTAATGTATCTGGTGTAAATTGTCATAGGTGAGTGACAGCGATCATTAGTTAGGGTGAAAATTTTTCAAATTGTTTAAATAATTTTAGTTAAAAGAGGAGAGGAGAGTGTAATGCTTTTCTCCTTTTCGTTAATTCTTCTGATAGGGTTCTAATTGTCCCTTTTAAGGTGAATACTGAATTTATTTAATTCTGTATGGATTTCATATAATAAAAAATAAATAAATACCCCCTCAAGCAGCTGCTTGCCACAGAGGTCTGACAGGAGCCTGTCAGTTTATATGCCATAGTAGAAGGTCTGAGAGGATGGCAGGACCTCAGCAGAAAAACGAAGAGCGAGTTTATTGCTTGTAGTTATTTTTACTTTGTTTGAGGGGTAGGTTAGGCGTACATGAAGATAGGTATGAGAGACTGAGGAGTCAGGCACTGAGATGTCGGGTTCAAGCCACTGTCTGGGACGTTGGCTTTTTTTTAAAATGGATATTATATTCCCTTCACCCTGTGGATATATATGTTTTTCTTTTTTTTCTTTTTTTTTAATTTTTTATTATTTTTGCTTAGTATAATTTTTAGTAATAGTTTTTTCAGATATTATTTTGAAATTTTCCTTTGTGGCTGAGGAAGGATGCATTTCAATCCTTATGGGATTTTTTTTTGAGAGATTGTAATAATTGTGTATTTTGTATTGATTGTTAACTCTGGTTGAGGGAGGAGAATGAGCATGAGATGGGGGAGAGATGTGAAGCTGAGGGCACAAACATAGAGCTGGTGGGTTCGAGCCACCATCTGGGACGTTTTTTTTTTGTATAAATATATATATTTTTTTAGTTCTTTTTTTTTACTTCTTATACTATTGGCTTTATTTAGTTTTGTTAAGCAATTTTTTTTTATTTTTTTATTTTTGTGGAATGAGAATTTTTTTTAACGTAAAACAGCTATTTTCTGAATCTTACAAATGTGATTTTTTTGCAGTTTAAATGCTGCTATTGCATATAATGTTTAGTGTTTTATCCATAAAATGTTTTCTGCTATTATCAGTGCAGTATAAATAAACTTTCAAAATCTGGTAATTGTTTGTTATTGTCGTATTCAACGAAATACATAAATAGTTCTGCTGTACAGTAATTCTGTATGGAAATATTCATTGCATTAAAAAAGCAATAAAAAATTCCAAATAGCTTAAATGGGCTTTCTCTTAGTCGTAAAAAAAATCTTCCCGTATATAACGCACAGTAAAACAGTATAGCACGTGAAAAGTAGGGTTGATTGCAGCGGCAGACGGTTTGTTTTGAATGCAATAACATGGCTACCGCCCTGCTGCCTAAGCATCATTTTCCTTGAACAGGGAAAGCGAGTTAGGGCGTTTCCTCTCATTCATACCTCCGTGGTGCATAGCTTTCCTTCCAGTGACTACCTAGCTACCATTTACATACCGGCAGTACAATATGGGAAAATCTCTATCTGTGTACCACCACACCACATCCTAACGGAGCTAGGGAAGCAGACGCTTGAAGTCGGTAAATCATTTATGAAATGTTAACAGTATTTGAACTATAGTCTTAACCTTATATTATATAACTTGTACAGGTTAAGATTGAAGCTATGTTGTAAAAGTAATCTGAAAACCTGTGTTTAAACAAAGAAATATATATATACATTTGTTTTTCACTGACATTAATAAAGTTGGTATCAATGTTCATTTGAAAAATGATGTCTTCAAGATGTGGGCGACGTGATATACCTATCACGAAAGTTATAACACCTTTTGGAGATTAATAAGATGAATTTGTTTTATGATATTATAAAGGTTACAGATGAAAACATTATTTTTTGAACGTATAAAAGGATAGTACAAACTAATTAAAGATAGACTTGGAAAGGTCGCTCTCAAACGGATCGGACGTAAAGCAGTGGCCCCATGTACTGGAGAGTTATACTCTATGCATGTTAAAGAACATGTTGGATGGCATTGATGGGAGGTACCACCTGTATCCTAAAGCTGTACAGTGGGTACCCTCTATAACCTTTGAGCCTTTGGGATCTTTGTGACTTGGCCGTTTAGCCCATTGTATGCAAAAAGTGCTGCTCAGAGATAAAACCACCTAATCCAAACTAATTAGAACAACTTGCTGCTTATATTCATAAGAGTTGATTAATCAGCATAATTTCAGATATATTTATTTGCATCATCAGATTCAAAGTGATGTTTAGAAGGCTACAGAATACAATTTACATGATATGATTTTTTGTGTAGCTTTCTGAACATCATCTTAAATCTGATGATGGATATAAATGTATCTGAAATTAGGATAATCAACTCATGAATTATGCAGTAAATTGTTGTAATTGGTGGTTGCTATCCTTTTATATGTTTAAAAAATAATGGTTTCTTCTGTAACCTTTATAACATCATGAAATAAATTTATCTTATTTTCCAAAGGACATTATGACTTTCATGATATGTTTATATTGAAAATATCATTTTCATATCAACATTTAACTTCTGCAGTAATATCAGTGAAAAATGTATAAATATATTTTTAGAAGAGAATATTTTGTGTGAAGAGTACTAACAGCCTTTACCACGAGTTGCATTTTCAGGCTCAGATTGAGGGAGGGTGGGGTTGAAGATAAATCTCAATCTATGATCACATGTGGGACTTAATAACTGCAGATTATGAACCTTTCACTATTGACTTAGTCATTCCCTTATCCACAAGCATAGAAAACATACTGAAGACAGTAATTTTAAACCAGATATATCCAGGAGTGACACTCAAATATTAGTTAATACTAATTATTTTAAGTACCAATCTTACTGATTTAAAAGTACCAATAATGGGTCATTAAATATTATAATTTTGTTATAATAATTAATATATTTAGAAAGTTAGTTACTTGGTTAATAAATTTAATTTCTGAATTATGTAATTTGTTTGTGATATAATTAAAAGCATTTTTTCAAAAATTTGTAGCAAGTGCTATTTTATCCGAACCCAAGGAAGATAAATATAATGAAAGATGGAAAACAGAATTGTGGAAGAACTGCCAATTGGAATATATCATTCAGATGATGATATCAAGTGCTTAAAAGTGAAGTAAGTTATTTTTTGTAGACTAGTATCACAGCATACACTCTGAGTTTATGAAATAGTAAATTAAATTTTTTAATTTTGCTTATTTCTTGATTGATTCAAGTGTGACGATTCACCTTCACCTTTGATTTACCTAACTATTTAAGTTATAATTATTATTTTGTGGCCTTACATTTCTTCAAACCAGCACCATTTAGTTCTGATTTGCATGCGTAACTCATTCAGGCTGATTATTACATAACCACCTCCCAGTACCCAGAGTGCCAAGCTCACAAAAGCTTTTGTCATCAATGGCATAGCATTATGCAAATGTGCCTTACCAAGACACAGGTCGTGTCTTAAGGAGAAGCAGTTCAGTAGGGAGGAGGAAGTGTTTGTGGAGGGTAGATCTCTGAGGAGTGCACAATGATGTATTATTGGAATCTAGCAGTGTTACCCTAGTGCTGATGTTTTTTCGATTGATGAGCTTTCGAGTCAATACATGACCTGTATTTCATGAATCAGAATTTCAATAAGCAGTTTTATTATATTGAATTTGATTTGGCATATTTAATTTTTTGAGCGGTAACCTGAGTTTAGTATTATACATTTTTATTGGACATTCAGCTAAAACTTTAAATTTATCATTCATATGTTCAATAGGAACAGAACCATATTTTTTGCAAATAATTGCCTGGAGCCTGAATTTTAAGCTATCTAGCATTTGATTGATATTTGATTGGAAGCATTACAGAGGAGTAAATGTTTGGCACTGGAAAAGGGATTATATAGAAATCTAGAAAGTTCATATAGTAAAAAGTCGCATTATTGTGACAATAAAATTTTGTATCTGAACCTCTTGAAAGTCAAAGTAAGAGATTTAGATTTAAATTTTGAATCCCAAATTGGGATTTTGAATATTTTATTGAAAAGAGAGAAAATATATTGTAAATACATAAATATTACTGAAAACATTTTGAGCAATTTTTTGTGTTAACTTTTGTGGTGTTCTAAGTTTTGAACTTGTGAAAAAAAAATTTTGTGTTAAGAGAGTTTTAAGTATTTGAAGTTATACAGGGTGTCTCAAAAATATAGGTACAAACTTTTAGGGGAGGTAGATAACATCTAAAGGAATGAGAATTGAATAGGAACCCATAACCAGAAACATCACCTTAAGCCAATAGGCGGCGCTAGAGGGGAAATTTCGAATTTCCTCATTCGAGCGGTAGTCAGCTTATAAAGAGCATGCAAAGGTATTCGAACAGGGAGCTGGCAGACATGCACTTAGTGTATGGAATAGCTGAGGGCAATGGACGAGCCGCTCAATGAATGTATCAAGAATGCTTCCCACACAGACATGTATCGGGCCACCATTTGTTTGTGCATGCACATCAAAATTTGTGCGATTATGGGTCATTAAGAGGTAGCCGAAGTGAGGGCAGGCCACAATCGACGCGTACTCCCGCCATAGAAGAAAGTGTGTTGGATGCCGTGGAGACTAATCCTAGAACCAGCACACATGCCATTGCCTCTGCCTTAGGAGTGTCTCGTTGTGTACAATGTGTTTTGCACGGCGAGTCCTTACACCCCTTTCATCTCCAAAGGGTTCAGTTACTTCTCCCCGCAGATCATCCTGCACGTGTGCATTTTGCATAGTGGTATCTCCAAGAAAGTGCCCAAGATGTGAATTTCCCAGCTTATGTTTTGTTTACTGATAAGGCCAGTTTCACTCGGGATGACATATTCAATCAGCACAATGCGCATTTGTGGGCTCCCGAGAACCCCCATGGTGTGCGCACCCATGTGGCACAACATCGTTTCACAGTAAATGTGGGCAGGTTTGGTCGGAGACTGCTTAGTCGAGCCATTTACCATCCTGCATGACCTCTGCGAAGTATCTGATCTTTCTGGAACAGGTTCTACCAGGCTTACTTGTCCATGTTCCAGCAAATGTGAGATGCAACATGTGGTTTTAACATGATGGGGCGCCTCCCCATTATGGAAGGTGTTTTCGTGTGCATTTGAACATGTCTTTTCGGCAACGATGGATTGGGCGTGCTGGACCAGTTTCCTGGCCCCCATGCTCATCTGATTTAACGACCATTGATTTGTTTCTGTGGGGGGCCCTCAAAGCTACCATGTATGAATCACCTGTGGAGTGAATCTGACATGGATCTCGTGGCAAGGCTCGTCTGCGCTGCTGCTACAATCAAAGAAACTCCAGGTGTGTTCGACTGTGTCCGGCAATCAATGCTCCATCAGTATCACTCATGCATCGCGTCTCATGGTGGAAACTTTGAGCATCTGCTGAAACATTATGAAATGTATCATCTAGTGCACCATTTGTAATAATTATGTCCAATAAATGTTTTCCCATTAGTCATTGTCTTGTGTCCTTTCAGATCTTGTACCTCTGCTACCACTTTCGCATGACGTTTCTGGTTATGGGTTCTGGTTATGGGTTCCTATGCAATTCTCATTCCTTTAGATGTTATCTACCTCCCCTAAAAAATTGTACCTATATTTTCGAGACACCCTGTATAAGTGCTTGTGTTTGTTAAGTAATGTAATTGCCCAATGTTTAATAAGGTTTTGAAATCTTGTTAATTATTAGTGATTCTAAATGGCAGACTACATTGCCATTAATTGTTGAGCAAGAAGCTTAAAGGATTATTAAGGATTATATAGCAACTGCTGAACAATTGCCTGGACCCAACGTTTTCATAAACAATTTTTATTGCTAAGCTTAGTATAAGCTTTAGAGATTTGTGTTGTTGTTGTTGTTGAATGTTGTTAAGAACACTCATTAGAATATAGTGGTTATAAGAAAAAAAACTGACTGAAAGGCTACTTTAATGATTAGTTATACAGCAGTGCCTTTGAGTACAATTCAAGATAAAAGTAAAAATTTTATAGGTCAAAAATTGCAGATTGTCAACATGTCTTGCTACCATTATGGCTGACTCCACCATCCTGACACCTGAAGTTACACAGAGATTAATGCAATTGTAGGGTATAATGAAAGAAGCTTAAATTTGTGATGACTTACTTAGCAATATAGCCCTGCCAACTTAGCCCCTTAAGGAGAACAACAATCCTAGATCAGAAATCAGTGGGTAATATTAGATCAGCAAATGAAGAAAAAACTTTTGAACAATGTGTCTCTAATAATGTTCCTTCATGAGTGAGTGAAAGGGAAGAATATTATATATCCCCTCAACAATGAATCACTGGGCCAGTTACATATTTGGAGTAAGCCAGCTATTCATTGGCCTTTACCTGAGGTAAAGATTGATAGCTGCAAGTGTTAATAATCGTAGACATTTTGAAACACCTTAGAAGAGCATTTCCGTTTATGTGGAGTTTCATTTAACAAAATAGTAGTTTGCATATCCTGTTTCAGTGGATGTGCTAAACAGTGGTGGCACACTGACAGAAGTCAACAAGAAATCGAATATTGGAAGGACTTTTAGATAGAAATATTGGAAATCTATTGTCCTTATGGTGGTTATACAAGTTTAGCCATGGTGCTCATTTCACAATATGAAGAAGTTGAAATTTTATTTGAGGCACAGCAGAATTGTATATGATGCTGAAACAAATGAAATTGATATCATTAAATGTGTGATACTGCAATATGTGTTGACCTTAACCTTTATCATGGCAGGCCTGAAAAACTGCATTGTACCCTATGGCCAAGCTTTTTTTCGATTGTGTTCAGGTGAAAAAATTTCTGATTTAGATTATGCTGATGATTTAGCCCTTTTGGAAAAATGATATTGATGAGATGAACTCTTTCATTTGAGCTGTTGATGAGACTGGTAGTAGAGTAGGTTTGGTTATAAACAGAGAGAAAACTAAAGTGATGAAAATTGGTCAGGCAAGCTGTGATTCAGTTAATCTGAATGGTTGCAGTCTTGAGCAGGTGTCACAGTTTAATTATCTTGGGAGCTATGTAACAGATAATGGTGATGTGCGGCATGAGATTAACAGACGAATAGGGATTGCTGCCGGGACTTTTAAGAATCTATGGAGAATGTGGAGAAATGGGCGTATACACCAAAAGACTAAAATTATACTGTATAATAGTTTGGTTCTTTCTAGGGTTAGTTATGGTAGTGAAACTTGGACACTTTGTAAACAGGAAACTAGATGCTTTTGATTCTAGATGCTTATGTAGTATCTTGGGCATTAGGTGGTTCAACTTTGTAACTAATGATGAGGTTAGGCAAAGGAGTTTGCAACCTCCTTTAAGCAGCATATTGTGCAGAGAGAGACTCTGTTGGTTTGGCCATGTTGCCCGTATGAATAATTATAGATTGGCGAATAGGGTTATGAACAGTGTGCCTAAAGTCCTCAGAAAAAAGGGGAGACCTAGGATGCGGTGGGCAGACAATGTCAAACAGGACCTTGTTAGAATTGGTGTGCAGTGGCCAGATGCAGTAGATGTAGCTCAGGATAGACTTGCTTGGAGAACTAAATTGCACAGTCTGGTTGGACCTCCGTAGCCCATGGCTGCTTGAGGATGATGATGATGATTGCTTACATTTCAAATTCAGTAAAAGATTGCAAAAATTAATTTTTGTCATATTTTTGGAAGTATTTCACTTCCTTAATATGTATCATTCATAATATTTCTATCATTACTTAATTCTTTCATTTATCATTACATTTAATTTATTTAATATTTGCAATGTTATTTGATCATTTATGCAAAACATTGCAATTTTTTTTCTAGATTGCAAACTCTAAGACTAAGAAGGTAGCAGTATTACAAAAATTTATTTTGCTTTAAAACAAAATTATTTAAATAAAAACTGAAAAATAAATAACTAAAAAGGGATAAAGAGCTGTGAAGAAATTAAATGACATTTCAAAGCAAATATAGTTTATTTTAACCTTGAAAATTGAGATTAAACCTTTCAGATGAATTTGCATTATATACTGACTACTATGGAAAAGTTGATGGAAACCTCAAAACCTTGGCTTAAAAATCGCAAATTTTGAATGCTAGTTCTGAAATTACTTCAATTTAATTAAAAATGGTACTAAAACATTTTGTCATTTAAAAATTAAATTTTCTTTAATGTGCTAATCAGTCTCTTAAAGTAGTTACCATTTTAAATCATGTGTGCCTAATAATTTAATTTTTGTTTGTATCAATAATTATTCTTTGTAATTGCAATATATATTTGAGAAGCAATTAAATAATTCTTAAGAAGTTGAAATTCATATTCCCATTCAGAATCTGAGAAAAGTCAGAATTTATCTGAATCATTCTCAGAGTCAATAAAATATATAATATAATAAAAACTCACACTTTTCCTATTCAATATGATAATATCAATTATTACTAATTCCATATGCAATAAGGTATTTTGCACATCACTATTTTATCGTTTAAAAACTATTCATCAGCAAAAGAAAACTAGAACACTCTGATACCTTTCTAAAATATCCACTCTGTACAGCCTAACAATACTCACTAAGTTTGAAACCAGATCCAGATGTTTGGTGATCGATATCACTCTCCTATGACACTGTCGATCACATGATCAAAGAAATATTGATTTTTCTCTTCATATTCCATTTGTAAAAGATATCTGATAATGGATAAAAAAAAATTTAGAAATGTTAAATAGTTTTTAACCACAAAGTATACTAAAATGATGCAAAAATATATATGGATGTATTTTTGTGCAAATCACTGAAAACCTCCAATAGAATAAATATTCCCTTAGTATCTGACTTCATTTTATTGAGAACATATACAATAATATCAGATGTTTACAAAATAACTCACTGGAGCTCTCAGCCAGCTAGTGGGGGACTGTTCTAAATGTAAAACATCAGCTATGGCTTAACCATAATCTGAGCTGTGCTAATAGCAATTTGGGGATGAGAAAGGGCTTTTTATTTTCTGAGACATCGACTTGAAGAATAATAATAAAAAAAATAGCATTTAAACAATAAATAGCATTCACAGAGTTACCTGTTGACTTTTTAACATCATTAGATTTTTTTTGGAAAAATGTTTGCTGATGTACAGGAGTATTCTTGGTAGAATTGTATGTACTTCTATGTATTCTTGTTGTATTTATTGAAAAATTAGCATTATTAGAAGCTGTGAAATATCTATTTCACACACACATATATAAACAAATGAAAAAGTTAGTTCAGCCTTTAATATTTTAAAAAATGTGATTTCTTTTTCTGGTACTTATAGTGGGTTTTCTGTTCCTCCCAGTGTGTGTGAGCTTTAAGCTCTGGATACTTTTCACTACTAACTTATGTTGTCAGAATACAGAATCATAGAGCCTGTCAGACCTAGCACTTAAATGTCCGGCCCCGCCTTCTCATGGTGCAGGCCGTGATAGGTTACTTAGTCATTATGACAGTCATGGTATGCTTATTACTGAAGTTGAGGAAGAATTGGACCATTTTAAACAGGCTTTTTATAAATACAATATCCAAATGTGCCTTCAGCCATAAGGCCAGTTTTTCATGGAGAAGATCTTCCTATACCAACATCTCCAACCAACTGGGAGGAGGTGGATTCACATTCATCAGAGGAAGACTTTCAGGCACATACAGATCCTGATCCTACATGCACTGTAAAAAGATAGACAAGCCTCATCTGATTTCACAGAATGAACTAAATGATGTTGTTCGAGACCTAGGACTTTCCAAACAACAAGCTGAGGTTTTAGGTTCAAGACTTCAAGAGTGGAATCTTCTGGCCAAGGGTACCAGAGTTTCTCTGTTCAGAAACAGAAATTTGGCTTTATCTGCTTATTACAAGATGAAGATGGTTTGTGTTTCTGCAGAGATATTTCAGGGCTGATGGAAGAAATTGGAACAACTCATGACAATGGGATGGCATCTATTTATAGATTGGTCAAAATTCAGCTTAAAAGTGTCCTTTGTATAAAGGAAATCAAAAACCTTCCATTCCAGTGACACATGCTGTGGGAATGAAGGAAACTTAGGAAAGCATGGAAAAAATACTCACTGCTATAAAATATGACCAGTTTAAGTGGACAATATGTGGTGACCTAAAAGTCATATCTCTCTTACTTGGGCTTCAAGGAAGTTTCACAAAATTTTGCTGTTTTCTGTGTTTGTGGGACAGTAGGGCCAGAAAGGAACGATTGAAGACAGTAGGGCCAGAAAGGAACGATTGAAGACAGTAGGGCCAGAAAGGAATGATTGAAGACAGTAGGGCCTGAAAGGAACACTATAAAACAAAATACTGGCCCAAAAGAGATGTTTTTATTCCTGGAAAGAGTAATGTGAAGTATAAACCCCTAGTTGACCCCTCTGATGTTCTGCTCCCACCACTATACATCAAACTGGGGCTTATGAAAATCTTTGTAAAGGCTATGGACAAAACTGCTAAAGAGTTTTTGCACTTGAGGGAAAATTTTCCAAAACTTAGTGATGCCAAACTTAAAGAAGGGATCTTTGTTGGTCCTCAGGTCAGGAAGCTTCTGAATGATACTGTTTTCGAAGAAAAACTGAATATGAAGGAGCGCACTGCATGGAAATCCTTCAGGTCTGTGGTCCAGGTTTTCTGGGGAATCACAAAGAGGAAAACTACCATCAACTCATTCAAGATCTTCTCAGAAACTATTAAAATCTTGGCTGCTGAATGTCTTTGAAGATCCATTTCTTGCACTCGCATCTCGACTTCTTTCCCAAGAACTTAGGAGCTGTCATGATGAGCAAGGGGAAAGATTTCACCAGGATATCTGTACCATGGAGGAGAGATACCAAGGCAGATGGGACCCAGCAATGATTATAAATTAAACACAGCTAACTATGATTAAAAATTTAATACACGATAAAGCTGTTTACATTTAGATAGCACAATGTATTACAATTCTTAACCAGAGAAATGCCAAGTGTATAATACTTGTGTTGGACACAATAACTATGGTATGTTATTACTAGAGTAACCTAAAAGTCCTAGATATAACCTTAAAACCTTGTTAAGATACACTAGATCTAAGAGGAATACATAGATATTTACCATTTCCTTTTGCTGGTACAATTGCTTTATCCTAAGGCTTCATATGTAATATGATGCATTTATCATTGTCAAGGTATTACTAAGCTACGAGTCCTTGTCTACTGAACAGACTCTGTAACACTAGGCCATGTGAAGAGCATATGCCTTTGATGATTGTTCATTTGTCACTACTTTCATGTCCACATGATTCTAACTTCATCAGCACACAAGTTCCATACACTGATACATAAAGAGATGGTATTTTGTCCATGTTCTATTTGGTATTCATTAGAAATCAACCAAGAATTTGGTTATCCTCCAAGAAGATTGTATGCCTCACATAGAACCCTCAGTTGAATCACATGTATACTGTAAACTCATTACATATGCCAGCTTTGGATTTTAAACCCTTGCTTCAATCATCGGCAGCATATTCAAACATGGGTATAAGTTGTTGTTAATGTCATTACAAAGTTCAGGTTGAAACACTGATAAGTGGTAATTATCCAAGGTTGTCCAACATTTGCACTTACTACAAAATGGTTAATTTATTTTTTACAACTGAGCTATCCAAACTGTCGTTAAAACTGATAAATTAACATTTAAAATATTAAAAGTTTTGTCCATCTTACATCTCGGACAATATTCTCAGGGTGTCATATTATAGTTATAAGCTAGCTATTGTCACAATCAGTGATGTAACATGATGCTGAAAGATCTACGGGATTAAAAATCAATAAATCGATGCAAGTGAACAAAACAAGTTGTAAGGTGGCCATTATCATAACTAGCAGTGTAACATAACTCCCAAAGATTGGTAAATATATATCTATGGAAATAAAATTGTAATAGATCTAAATGAATAAAAGCATTTTAATTATAAAAGTACAAATAAAATACAAAACTGAAAAGTTATTCAGTATTGATGATGCTATGTGCAGCATACAGTGCGCACAGGCTGACATTTGCTACTAATTACTGCCATCTGTATCTTGCTGAGCCATAACCTCTTTAACCAGCAGTTTTTCACAAACAAGTTATGTTTAGTTATGGTTTTGGTTTCAGTATCTGGAGAGCACCATTGAAGCTTGGATGAATGATAGAAATAATTCTAGGTGTATTAAAATAGTTTTAAGGCACAGAAGAGCATAAAATGGGGAAAAAAATAGAGGTACATACTTTGTCATTACTTCCAAAATCATCGTAGCTTAATTTTTGGAAGAATTTCCAAAATTTGAGAAAATTTTGTTTATAATTATTCAACTTAATATTGTGAGTTTAAATTAGGTGGTTGCTTCAGATAGAGTAACATTAGTAAACAAATCAGCAATCCCATGTATTGCTTCTAATAAATGGTGATCAGATGGCTTTAAACAAATTACTTATATCCCAGCTTAATAAAATAGGAATCAAATGAAAAAAGTAAATCTTATTTTCAATCTTGAATTATGTATTTTTGTAAAATATACGTAGAAAAGTTTTCAAAAAGCAATTTCTATTTTGAAAAAAAATGAAAGTTGTATGGATTGTACTAAAAATGGACATAGACGTCTTGATTCTCTCATTTCAAATTATGTAAACATGTTTAATCAATTGCAGACTCTGGAAGGGTTAGTACATTGAAAAAAAAATTGTATGAATACAATCCTTGCATATAATTGTAACATTTTATTTTTAACATGTGGATAAATTGTCCTAATAGAGCATGCGATAAATTTGAATACTAATGCATATGATTTTACAGAGTCAACCTCAGAAAACTAGAACCATCCTCTTTATTCAGTGAGAACACAGGAAGTAACCAAGCAGCTGATGATGTAGAACTACTTCAACTGAGACCAGGAATTAAGAGTAACATCCATGAAGAATATGAATTCTTATGGCAGGAAAAAATTTTTAGTCATGTAGGTAGAGTTTAATTATTGAAAAGTATTATAAAGTAAGGAAGAATAATTTTATGATGAAACATTTTATCAAAATGTATTCCAAGTGTTTCACAACTCTTTAATTTTTTTTATGTATCCCCTTTTTTAAAAACAATTTCCTGAAAATAAGCAAAGTACCTAAAATTTTTAAACAGTTTTTTTCTAGCATTGCAATAAATTTGTTTAACAATTTAATTGTTTAAACAAATTACATTTTAATGTGAAAAATACAAAGTAATAAAGTGCTGTAATACTTAAAACAAAAATTCAGACATTTCAGTTTAGTTACTGGTATTTAATATATTGTATTAACAAGATATGTGATTTGTATTTTCTGAATCTTCTAAAAGTTTGAATTTCTACAATTATAGAAGGTCCTTGATCTATCATCTACCCTTCGGGATTTATGTATTAAAGTTTAGAAATAGACATAATAACTTTAGACTATGACATAGGGCCAACATTAAAGCCAGTAATGCAGCTAAAATCATTACAAACAATGGGAGTAGAACTACCACATTGTTTATAACATCTTTGAAATGCTCAGCCCACTAGCCATGACAGAATCCCACATAAAACATTAACTATCTGGCACAACTGTCTAGCTGCTTCCTTGGCTTTGTCAGCTAAGCCATCAAGCCAAAGATTCTTATCAGCTGCTAACTGATCCATTACACGTTTATTAACCCTTTCTGTGTTGCAGCCCAAAAAATCATTTTCATCTTTCCCATTCTAGTGGTCAGAGACTGGAGCTTCGCTCCCGTAGTAAAAGATCATAAAAAAAATTTGTTTTCAAATAGAAATCAGAAATTTTTTCGATTGTTTCTAATCAGATATTGAAAATGACATTTAAATCTTTGATATAAATTTTTTACCTGTTGATTCCACTTGAAAAAATTGTGATAAACTTTAAAATAAATCTATTTGAGTGTGTAGGGATCGTATGTGCATGTTCAGTCACCGGAAATAGCAGCAAGTAGCACAGATTTACGTTATGCCTTTATTCTGCTGTACCATACTTAGATTATTGATCGGTTGCAATTCCCCAGACTTTGGACTATTTACAGCTCTGCTAGAGTTGTAATGCTTTCTAAACTTTTAAGTAAAGATATTGATTTTTTTTACTACCAGAAATTGTGTCATCTGGAAACTATGGACATCTGTTTTCAATCAATATTTTAGCAGACTTTCAGTTTTGAATACTTTTTTTTTTACTTTAATGCTTCTAAAATGATTTTTTATTGCTTCTCAAATGGGTACTGGATTATAAACAATAATTAATTAATAATGACAGCAATCAGAACAACATTAGGATTACTCAAAACGCGATTTTTAAATGATAGGACTTTATTTGTAAATACTTTTAATTAAATTTCAACC
The DNA here is from genome assembly GCA_038380435.1 of Ryuthela nishihirai. Classification (NCBI taxonomy): domain Eukaryota; kingdom Metazoa; phylum Arthropoda; class Arachnida; order Araneae; family Heptathelidae; genus Ryuthela; species Ryuthela nishihirai. The sequence continues at coordinate 8,898,241 of JAWZYU010000017.1, forward strand.
AAATAAATTAATTAAAGTCAGGAAATTGTAGTTTTTTACCAAAATAGTTTTTTATTGATTTTCTAACATATTTTTCAATTTTTATTTAAATTATCTTGTTTTTAAAACAAAATTATTTATTATCCACTGCTTTTCTTAGGCTTAGAGTTTGCCGATCGTCAAAAGTCTAAGAATATGTGTTATGTGCAGAAATGACTAAATAATTTAGAAAAAAACAAAATAAATGAAAGATTTAAGCAATGATAGAAATATTATGAACTGTATATTTTAATAATAAAATAATATAGAAAAAATGTGAGATTATATATATTTTTAAAAATTTACTAAAGATAAAGTGGAAAAAATACAGTAAAATTTTGCAATGTTTTTAAAAAATACTTAAAAAATTTAACTTACCATTTTTCTTTTAATTTTTGCCATTTTATTAAGCACAATTAAATGCTCTTTCCTTTGGTATACAACATGACATATTTCAGGTCATTAGTTACTTCAGGATGAGGTACTAAAGTGTTTATTTTATTTACCGAAAATACTTTGAAATAAATCTGGCCACCACAGTGAGTTCAATTTCAGAAACCCGAGACTGTAATGGTTAATAGGTATTAATGAAATATTACTTGTCATGTTTTCTGAATCATCTCTTACTTCGAATTTCCATGATTAAAGGGTGATTAAGTCAGAAAAATGAAAATCATTCTTTTTGAAAATGAGCATTTCATATTTGCTAGAGGCAATATATTGTTTTTGTTATCCCTTAAAAATACTCAAAGTGTCAAATTTGGTGCACAGATCATATGCTTCCTATTGAAAATATTCTGTTGTTTTGTGATTTGGTTGGTTTACCTCTTAGCATCACATTTTTGCACAAAATGGGCTAAATGACCAGGTCACAAGGACCCCAAGGCTCAGCGAAGGTTGAGGGGAGGAGACCCACTGGACTGCTGTTGGGAGACATGGTAGCCTACTGTCAAGGCCATTCAGCATGTTCTTTAATGTGCACAGGGTATGGCTCTCTTGCACTTGGGGCATGGCTTAACATCCCATCTGATAGACGGTTGGCGGCCTTTCTATGTCCCTTTGTGTTCCCTACTGACTGAGGGCAGGGTGGGGGTTTTTGCAGAGATAAATATCAATGCTGGCCCAGGTGATACTCGAACCTGGTAATTGTATTATTTTGTGATAGAACTTAATTATTTTTCCATAGTAAAAGATGCTACAACTTTTCAAAATCTAAAAATAAATTTCGTTTTCAAACCCCAGTTTCAGTAAAAAATTCAAAAATCAAAAATTTCACAGCTTTACAATCTTTTGCTCTCTTCTGAATAGAGTAAGCACTGTTTACATTGCTCAGTCAAAAGCTGAGCCACTTCCACCATGGCTCGCTGTTTGCCCTTCCTGTGACTTTTCTCTTTGCAGGATTGGGAAGGCCTTTATACCCGACTGTGTGTATCTGCAACTATTTGCCAGCCATTGTGCTCAGCACCTGGATTTCTTGACCATCTTTACAGATGGCTCAAGGTCCAGCATATCAGTGGGATTGGTCTTGGTCTGCTGTGATGTAATCATTGCTGACCAGATCCCACAGCAGTGTTCCATCTTCACTGCCAGTTCCTTGCACAAGTTTTGTGACACCATTTTAACTGTCAAATACACTTTAATTGAATGTATCACTTTTAACCTTGAATGACGTTTATATTTTAATTTTCATGATTTTTATGTCCAAGCCCCTTACACCTGGACATCTTTTATCTTTAATGTTTTTTACCTTTTGTTATTTAGATTTTTTTTTATTCTATGGGTCCTATACATCCATTCTTGATTTTTCTGTTTTACAATCGTTGATTCTTTTTATCTTGGTTTTTTATGCATATTGTTTGTTCTGTATTTTTCTTTGTTGTTGTGTTGTTTAATTTTGTTACTTTCCTCTCTTGTGTGTTGTTTTTAACTTTGGTTGAGGGATAAATGTCATTTACCTTTTTATTTACCTTTGTTTTACACAATATGACCTTAGCTGCTGTTGCACCATAAAATCCCAATCAACCAACCATTTACCTTTTTTTTTGGCTTGTTTTAGAGCTATAAAATTGTAAATTTTAAGAAAATAGTGCATTTTTAGGTCCCCTTTCTCCAATTTCCACAAAATGGATAAATTAAGAAATCTGAATATTTATGCTTAACCTTCCATTCATCCACTTTATGGTATCATTTAACTCTTCCAGTGTCCAGGCTGAAAAACAGGTTTCCATCCAGGGCCAAGCTATTTTCTGCTTATGCTCAGCCAAAAAAAAATTTAATTTTAGAACTTTTTTGCCAAATAACTAATGAAAGGAATTATGGCATGCTGTATACCAAATCAATCAGCATTTAATTCTAGACTTTCTGAAAATCAAGTATTTAACAAAAAACACGATATGTTTTATTTTAATAGGACTTTTTAGAGTCGTAGTAAAAAAATGCATCTGGCAATGCAAATAAAAAATTATTTAAAAAAAACTAATAGACAGAAATGATTACAATGCACATGAATAGAATGTCTATATATTTCTGAATAACAAAAAAATTTTTTTTGGTTTTAAGTAAACATTTCTCTGATTTTGTAATTTTTTTTTCTCAGTACCATACTTTGAGAAAATTCCAGGCTTTTTGCCAATTGTGATGAGTCAAATAAACAAGTCAACTTTAGAATTAAAAAAAAAAAATTACCAATCAACAGAAATAGGTCATGTTATATATCAAACAGAATTTAATTGCGAATTTTATAAAAATAAATAATATAAATAAATTTCCAAGCATATTGATTTTAATAACACTTTTTAAATGTGATATGGTGAAAAAAAAGATCGCACTATACAATTAAGGCTTCACTTTGGAAAACCTGTTGAATACAAATAGTTAAATCATATATTTATCGAAATATATGATTTAACTATTTTTATTCAACAGGAATTCCTCCTGAAATAATATAGTATTCAACCTGGAATATGATTTTTATTTCTTTTAATGATTCTTTTTAGTATTGTATATTTTAAACACAGCCAATGTTATACAACGTGACTTGGACTTCTCACATTTATGGGATTTTCTGAACTGGTTATGAAATAAAAAAAAACTTCCTTGGTTGCTTTTTTTATTAAATATTATGAATTTTTTTTCTTTGGGTGTTGAATTTCAGCAATCTTGGTTAAGTGCAGACAGGCTTGTGCACCAAAGCACCAGCCCTTTCTGAAATTGCCCTCCCACATGACTGCTGATTTCCATAGCAAGGAAGTCTATTTTGCTTCCGTATCCAAGACATTAATTTTCAGAAAATGGTACAAGTTTTTTACTAAATAAACAAGAAATAATAAAATAAAAATTACATATAACTTAATGGAATGTTAAATAAAATATCTGCAACAGCTTTTAACCAACCTCCGATCTAGCATTTCTCGGAAAGCGATCTTTCTTTCGAATTCTCGATAAATCAGCCAATCGTAAAATCGCTAACTAACGGAAGTAAATCTACAGAAATGAATTTGCTTTCATATCCAAAAACTCATTTATTTTCAGAAAATGATACTAGATCAAAGTTTTACTGGAAAAGTAATAAATAATGAAATAAAAAGTAACATATAGCTCTAACACGATGTTAAAATATTCATAGCAACAAGTTGTATGCCGGCCATACGGTAAAACATAACTATGAAAAAAAATCAATACTTATCGATCGGCCAAAAGATAACTAATTTCCTAAAATAAATCTACTGAAATGAAAACTAACCAAGGTTTATATATATAAAAAAACACTAACTTTACAAAGAATATCCAATATGCTGGACCAAAACTGTAAACAACACTTACTATATCACATGCAACAGAGATTGCATCAGCCATCTGTGTCTTGTTTACCTCAATGAAGCATAAGTAATTAAATGCAGGTGCAACCAGAATTTCTAAGAATGATGTGTTTACTTTCAGTTTCGATTTGAAGGTGGGAAAAATATAAAAATAACTTGGAAATACTGAAATATGTTTATGACAGAAAAGAGTGTTAAACGGGGAAAAAAATGGCGGTACATATTTTGTAATTCCAAAATCTATGGTTTTTAAAAATAACATTTTTTTTTGTTAATTTTTAGATTTTCGAAAATTTAAGGAAACATTTGTTTATAATAACTAAAATCAAACTTGTTTGCTTAAATCACAAGATTGCTTCAGCAAATAGGAATGTTAACAAGCAAATCGGCAATACTGTTTAGTGCTTCTAAGAAATGGCAATCAGATGGCTTTATAAAATTATTTATATTGTAGTTTAATAAAATAGGCATTAAATTAAAAAACAAAATATTATTTTTGAAGCCTGAATTATATATTTTTTATAAGATATATGTAAAAAAAATTACAGCGACAATTTTTATTTTTTAAAAATCGATATATTTTTGTTGTACTAAATGTGTATACATACGTCATTGGTCCCTCAGTTCAGATTCTCCATAGGTATACAGATGGCTTGGACACTGGAAGGGTTAATAATTTCCACCTGTTTTACATTTATGTAATTTCAAAATTAAAATTTTGTGAAAAAAATCAAAAAATGGAGGTTGTCCTTTACATAAATTTTAGAGGTTGCCCTTTACATACAATAAATATTAGTTTCTGGTTCAAGCCTGTTTTATAAATATAGAAGTATGAAATTGTAAAATGAAAATGTTTTAAAAATAGGGGAATAGGAACACATGTTTTTCAAGATTTTTTTAAAAGCTAATAAATAAAGGAGAAAAATATATACTAATACACAATTTAAAAGACCTTGCTCAGAAATTGATTAAAATAACTTAAAAATTCTATCTAGTGAAGCAATTTTTTTTTAAGTCTATCTTTCAAACTTTTTGCATGTTAAAAGATTTTAGAAGAAAACTCAAGCTTTTTGGAGCAATGACAGCACTTTGTCTTCAGTGAAGTGACATTATATGGTGATGTTAGGGCTGTTAGTGCTTCTTTCCACATGTCATAATGGGGGATTCCAGTGTCACAGTTGCAAGTGAGGATGGCTGAGGTCATTATTTCAATATCCACATGGACTATGGTTCCGTAGTAAGTGGATGCATATGCTAACAAGTGTGATTTCTCAACAGACTTAAAGATCTGTCTGTTCCTCTCCACAGCAAATTAGTAACATGTTGTAGTCTCCTTATTCCCATCCACTCCAGTTTTTGATGCCATTATATCATTTCGGTCAAAAACTTATTGAAGTGCAAAAATTTTCCCATCCTGAAATCAATGCCATCCACGAAGCTCTAAAATTAGTCACTGAAAAGAATTATTTCCAGTTTGGCAACATAATCTATAGGCAGGGCTTAGTGGCCCCCATGGGCTCACCACTTTCTGGAATTCTGCCTGATATTGTCTTTCAAGACATTGAAACAAAATTATTCAACTCAGCAGCAATTTTACCTGTCTTCTGGTATCACTATGTTTACGATATATTTTTAATTTGGAATGGCAGCAATGAGCAGGTAAACTGCCTCATTAATACAGCCAACAATATCTATTATACAGCCAACAATATCATACAATAAGTTTTGCGAAGGAGGAGGAAAATAGCAGTGCCATCCCCTATTTAGATGCTTTTATCAAAAAAACGATGCAAGAGCCTTGACAATGTCAATATACTGAAAGCCTACGTATGTCCAATATACTGAAGCCTCCATCATACATGCGGACTCAAGCACCCCATGGGCGTACAAAATTGCAGCCTTCACTGTTATCATCAAATGATCATTTGCTTAAAAAATATTTTTTGACACATTTTTCTTTGTCACAAGGTTTGTATTGACAACAATAAGTTGCCCCCCCCCCCTATACCCAGGGCAGTGGGAAAAGTTTTAAGAGATAATTGAAGAATTTTTTTTTAGTTAGATTGGTATTAATGAAATATTATAATTTGCTTTTTTTCAAATCATTAGGTAGTTTTAAGTTGCATTATTAGAGTGCACTAAATATTAAAAAGGTGAAACGTTTAATGAATATTTCAAATGATTTATTTATGTTAAAAATTTCAGTGGTCATGTGTCAAGAGATATTCTACTAACAGCAACAGTCTGCTCCCTTTTCTCAGAGGGGTATGAGAAAAGTAACTTCTTTCATTTTAAGGAATTAAAGAGAAATACTTTTATGTTATATAAGTACTAATAAAATACTATTATTTGCATTTTCCCACTTATTCATTTATTATAAAATTAGACTTTTAAAGAGTGCAAAAGTCAGTAAACAAAAAATTTCATTCGCTCTGAAAACTAGATTCTTGTATTCACCAGAGGTGATTTGTGTTCTTCTAGCTTCACTACACTACTGTGAAAATCTCAGAAAAAATTTACATGTTTGCAATCTTTTAAGTAATTTATTTTAATAAAATTCAGAGTTCATCATCATCATCATCCTCAAGCAGCCATGGGCTACGGAGGTCCAACCAGACCGTGCAATTTAGTTCTCCAAGCAAGTCTATCCTGAGCTACATCTACTGCATCTGGCCACTGCACACCAATTCTAACAAGGTCCTGTTTGACATTGTCTGCCCACCGCATCCTAGGTCTCCCCTTTTTTCTGAGGCCTTTAGGCACACTGTTCATAACCCTATTCGCCAATCTATAATTATTCATACGGGCAACATGGCCAAACCAATGGAGTCTCTCTCTGCACAATATGCTGCTTAAAGGAAGTTGCAAATTCCTTTGCCTAACCTCATCATTAGTTACAAAGTTGAACCACCTAATGCCCAAGATACTACGTAAGCATCTAGAATCAAAAGCATCTCGTTTCCTGTTATCTTGTTTACAAAGTATCCACATTTCACTACCATAACTAACCCTAGAAAGAACCAAACTATTATACAGTCTAATTTTAGTCTTTAGGTGTATACGCCTATTTCTCCACACACCCTAGATTCTTAAAAGTCCGGCAGCAATCCCTATTCGTCTGTTAATCTCATGCCGCACATCACCATTATCTGTTACATAGCTCACAAGATAATTAAACTGTGACACCTGCTCAAGACTGCAACCATTCAGATTAACTGAATCACAGCATGCCTGACCAATTTTCATCACTTTAGTTTTCTCTCTGTTTATAACCAAACCTACTCTACTACCAGTCTCATCAACAGCTCGAATGAAAGAGTTCATCTCATCATCATTTTCCCAAAAGGGCTAAATCATCAGCATAATCTAAATCAGAAATTTTCGTATCTCCAGTCCATTTAAGGCCAAAATCTTTCCCTTGAAGTGAATTTCGCATAACATAATCAATAACCAAGCTAAAGAGAAAAGGAGACAAAATGCACCCTTGTCGAACACCAGAAGTAATGCTAAACCAATTGCTACAAGCCTTACCAACTCTCACACATGACTCAGTGTTATTATAGAGAGCTTTCATTATGTTAACTAACTTGTCTGGTATACCATATGATTTCACAATCAACCACAAATTATGATGATGAACAGAGTCGAAAGCCTTTTTGAAATCAACAAAGCTAGCAACCAAAGGTTTCTGAAACTCTAAACATTTCTCAAGAATCTGCCTAAGTGAAAATATCTGATCCACACATCCCCTACCACTTCTGAATCCACATTGCTCATTGCACAATTGATTGTCAACCAGATTCTTAATTCTATTAAGCACAATCATGGAAAGAACTTTACCTGGAACAGAGAGTAGGCTGATACCCCTATAGTTATCACAAGAACTGCGATCACCTTTTTTGAAAATAGGGATAACAATAGCTCTGATAAAAACCTTAGGAACCATGCCTTTATCATAAAAGATATTCAGAATTTCAGTCATCCAAGTGGTAACCGAAACATTCCCAGCTCTAAGCATTTCTGTAGTAATTTCATCTACCCCTGGGGATTTATGAAGTTTAAGTTTAGAAACAGCCAAAATAACTTCAGATTGTGTTATAGGGCCAACATTAAAGCCACCAATGCATCTATCATCATTGCAAACAATGGGAATAGAACTAACCACATTGTTTAGAATATCACTGAAATGCTCAGCCCACCTAGCCATGACAGAATCCTCACCTTCTATAACCTTACCTTGTTTATCCTTCAATCCCTGTATACCTGTCCGTTTTCTACCACACAAAACATTAACTATCTGGTACAGCTCTCTGCTGTTGTGCTGTCTAACTGCTTCCTCGGCTTTGTCAGCCAAACCATCAAGCCAAAGATTCTTATCAGCAGCTAACTGATCTTTTACACGTTTATTAAGTTCTCTGTAATGCTTTCTATTAGGACTAGTAGGGTATTGATTTAGGACATTCCTGCAGTTCTTTCCTTCCGAAATAAGCTCAAGTGCCTTATCACTTAGATAATTCTGTCTCTTATGCACCTTTTTTCCTAAAAGAGTACTGTTAGTGTCCAAAAAAGCCTGTTTAAAATGAACCCATTCTTCCTCAACTTCAGTAGTAAGCATACCATGACTGTCATAATGACTAAGTAACCTATCATGGTAAACTTTAGCTATAACTGGGTCTTTCAGTATTAAAAGCAAATTTTTTAACCCTAGCACAACACTTTTTAAGTTTAAGTTACAAGACACTTTTAACAAAGTAATGGTCATATCCAATTTCAGCTCCCCTATATGACCTTGCATTCCTAATAGAATTAGCTCATTTGCTGTTAATTAATATATAATCAATCATATTCTTAAGCAGCCCATCGGGTGAAACCAATGTATACTTATGTATGTCGCAGTGTTTGTAATAAGTGTTAGTTATTCTGAATCCATTGAGTTTACTTACCTGCAGGAGACGTTGCCCATTGCAGCTGCCAATACCAAAAGGGCCTATTACTCTTCCCCAAAGGTCAGAATCAGTACCAACTTTGGCATTGAAGTCACCAAGAACAAGGGTAATATCTCCTTTCTTGACAGAATTCAAAATATCCTGAAGTTGTTCATAAAACCTATCCTTCTCATCCTCATCGGCATCCTCAGTGGGGGCATAACAGCAGATAACATTCAAGTCTTTAACGCTTGTCTGAAATTTTGCTGTAAGAAACCTTTCATTAATGCACTCATATCCTAGAAGAGCATCACTAGCGTGTCTGCTGAGAAGCAGACCCATGCCTTGGTGATGATTATTGTCGTCCCTCCCTGAAAAGAGAAATTTAAGATTATTTTTAAGAATCTGACCTTTATCTGTCCATCTGGTCTCTTGCAAGCTGAGAATATCTAAATTATAATGGTGGAATTCTTGTGTAAGGACATCAATTAATATAGTATGTAATTTTTTTTAACATTGTTTATTCAGTCATAAGAACAAATAAGAACATATATAAAATAAAAAATATATAGGACCCACAAAGCTAAATAGCTTATCTGTAGGTAACTGAATAATACATTCATAATACATATACACATGTTCTCTCAATTAATAATTTATTAAAAAAAAAATGTAAAATGCAAAAACGACGTAAAAGATACAAAATTTAACATAGTTATATAATTTATTTAAGATAATATTTTAAATTTATTTTTAATTTGTCATAGCTGTTAACATTTATAATTTCTTTTGGAGTCAAATTAAAAGTGTGTGGTATTCTATAATCACTGGTACACCTTCCATAATTGTTTTTAAATTTAAAATATGAATATTTATAATATATATATAATTTTATAATACAAACTATTTCTGTTGATTCGTTATTTGGCAAAAATAATTGCAAAATTCACTTTGTTATTTGACTAAGCACTATTGGCAAAATGCCTGGCCTATCTCAGCATATAGTACTGAGATTAAAATTATGTAAAAAAAGTAATTTTTTTTTATTCCAAGTAAAAACTTATTATTTTATTATTCAGAAAGAAATTTCCTTTCTAATCATATGTATTAGTTATTTTGGTCCATTATTTTCTTTTAAATAAATTTTCATTTGCCTTGTGATATCTCTATTTTTTACTATATAATATTAATTTAATATTATGATGTATTATAATTTTACATACATACAAAATCCTCATGCAGCCATGGACTACCAGAAGTCCAACCATACTGTGCATTTTTTTTGCTCCAAACAAATCTATCGCAAGCTACAGCTGCTGCATTTGACCACTGTAGGCCAGTTCTAGCAAGGGTCTATTTAACGTTTTCTGCCCATCGCATCCTACATCTCTCCCCTTTTCCTGAGGCTTTTAAGCATGCTGTTCATAATCCTATGCACCAATCTGCAGCTATGCATATGGGCAACATGGCCAAGCCAATGTAGTCTCCCTCTGCACAAAATGCTCCTCAAAGGAGGTTGATGACTCCTTCTAACCTCATCATTACTTACAAATCAAACCACCTAATACCCAAGATACTGTACAAGCATCTAGAATCAAAGTCATAAAGTTTTCTATTATCTTGCTTACAAAGGGTCCAAGTTTCACTACCATAACTTACCTTAGAAAGAACCAAACTGTTATACAGTCTAATTTTAGTCTTTATGTATATATGACTATTTCCCCACACTCTCCATAGATTCTTAAAATCTCAGCAGAAATTCCTGTTCTTCTCTTTATCTCATGCCACACATCATCATTATCTGTTATGTAGCTCCCAAGATAATTAAATTGAGACACTTGTTCTCAAGGGTGCAACCATTGAAATTAACTGAACCACAACCTGCCTGACCAATTTTCATCACTTTAGTTTTCTCTCTGTTTATCACCAAACCTACGCTATTACCATTTCATCAACAACCCTAAATGAAAAAAAAAAATCTCATCAAATACATTAGCCAACAAGGTCAAATTATCTGCATAATCTAAATCAGAAATTTTGAATTCTGTAGACCATTTAAGTTCTGTTCAAATCCAAATTATTTCTTTTGCAAAGAATTCTGCCTAACATAATCAATAACCAAACTAAAAAGAAAAGGAATTCTGAAATGCCCCCACCTCTTTTCAGAATGAGAGTAAGGGTCAAAACAGGCAAAAAATTAATTTATATTTCATGTGTTTTTCAGGAAATTTTTTAAAAATCTGTAAAATGGAGGAGGAAATATTATAATGTATTCAAAATCGTCTTTTGGCCCCATCTTTTACATTCTTTTTAGCTTGATTGATTGTTAAAGTTGGTACTGCCCCTGACCAAAGGTCAGAGTCATTACCAACTTTAGCATTGAAGTCACCTAGCACAAGAGAAATTTCCCCTTTCTTGACAGAATTCAAAATATGCTGAATTTGTATGTAAAACTTATACTTCTCGTCCTCTTCAGTCTCTGTGGGGGCATAACAACAGAAAATATTCAAGTCTTTAATCTTAGTTTTAAATTTAGCTGTAAGAAATCTTGAATTAATGCAGTCATATAATAAAAGAACATCATTGGTGTGTCTGTTGAGAATAACACCTATGCTTTGGAGATGCTTTCTATCCTTTATCCCTGAAAAGAAAAATTGTAAATTTTTTTTTAAGTATCTAACTTTTATCTGTCCGTATTGTCTCTTTTAAACCCAGAATATCCAAATTATAATGCTGGAATTCCTGTGTGAGGACGTCAGGAGAATAATCTCTATACAATGTTCTCACATTCCTTTTGTCTGCAGAAAAAAAATGATTAGTAGGATTTTTAAAGAAACTTGGTTTATTAAGAGAGAGAAGGCCAAAAATATTAAAAAAACCCACTAATTGCAGGCATGGGGCAAAGATCTGTTTCTCTACCGCTAGAGGTTGTAGCCCCCTATGTTGGTAGGAACTTCAGGCACCATCTTCTCAAGTGGACCCATTCAAGAACTAGAATCTAGATAGAAACTGACCTACCAGAGACACATTACTCCAAGATAGGATTGGTGATTCCCAACTAGTTAAAGTAAGGGTTTAGTTACCTGTGATTGCCTCTGTTCAGGATTATCCACCAGCTGATATAGAGTATCCTGTGCCTCTGCTCACTATGGCTGGCAACCCATAGGCAAACAGAAAACACTATGGCAGTTTTTTCCTCAACAGAGGGCCACCAGTGCAGGAAGTCAAGGATCTGTAATTTATAATATTAATTCTTATTAAAAATTAATATATAATAATTTTTGCTAAATATTTTATTTTTATAAAATCCAGAATTAAATGTTTTTTTTTAATTTTATGTACAACATAACCTATTTCTGTTCATTAGTATTTGGCAAAAAAAGTTCTAAAATTTTTTTCTTTGGCTGAGCACAGTGAAAGAATATCTTGGTCTCAGTTTTCATTCCATCATTTCAGACTGGGCACTGAAAGGGTTAAACATAATCATAGACATATATAATATGACAAAATTGATAAGATATTTTTTAGGAAATAGTAATGATGTGATGCCCCCTCATTCACTTTTACTTTACCTTAACCAGTTTTGCTTAATTTACGTTATATTTATCATTTTGGGGATTTTTATTTCATTTTTGGCATCACAGCGCTTGTTTCCAAGAGTTAGGAGTTGCGCATGCGCAACTCCGATCTTTCGATTGTTACCCACTAAAGCGCGTGTACAAGGACACGCCCACTCTTGTGTCATAGCTTTCACCATTCGTCAATTTATGCAAATGTCTTACCCGGTGTGCAACATGACACGTTCTGACTCTGTAGCCTCTTGTTATAACCTGGTGACGTGTTAGTCACAGTCATTGTTTAGTCAGTGGAGTTGGTGTTGAGTGTTAGAGTTTTGTTGAAGAGTTTGTAATGAGTTTGAAATGATGTAGTATCTTCTTCATTGAAGTTTAGTGAGTGATTTTTGGAAATAAATTTGTTTTGTTATTTAAACCTTTTTGAGTCTTTACTAATTTTTTCTCTTGAGCTTATTATTTTGATTAGAATTAATCTTTAAATTTTGACAATCATTTAATATTTTTGAATTCTTACTTATTGTCACTCGCTGGTATTTCGAACCCTAATTAAACTTTATTTTTGACAATTTGTTAATTATTGCCTGGCTCAGCTATCCGGAACTTAAATAATTATTGGATCAAACAAAGGGTCCAAAACTTAATAAAATTTAAAAGTATTTAAAATCTTTGGAGCATTACAATGGGTTGCTCCATGCAAAGATGAGGAAGAACCATAGATGCTATACCTCTTCCCAATGTATGGCATAGGCACTATTTACAGACTAATAAGGTAGACTTGGCAATAAATACAGAGAAAGCTAAAATGATGAATACTGGTCATATGGGTGATTCTGCAGTTTTCTTGAATGGTTGTTCTCTTGAATAAATTTCACAATTTAAGTTATATTTCATATATATATATGTTTAAATGTTATTTCATAAGTCATGTGATATAAGTACTTCAGACTGCAAAATTCCTTTCAATTCTTTTTTGAAGTTTTTTTTTCAGTGAAAATAAATGATTTTTAAAATGGCTATCTCTGATGCACTTGAGTTTGCAGATATTTCCTTTAAAAAGAAATTTTGAACATTGAAAGGAACAGTAAGATTTACTACAGAACATAGTGTATTGCTTTTTTCAGAAAAGTGAGATTTTTGGGGCTTTTAGGACTTCAGATAATGAGCTTTTGTTATTGTATTGTTAATTAGTAAGATTTGTTTATATTTCTTAGGAGGAAGTAAAGCATTATGCTGGTGACACTACTAGTTGTACCAATTTAAAGAATTCGGAAAAAAGGAATTTGGATGCAAGAGAAAAGGTGAAAGAAAGAAACACAAGACGAATTTTTTCATTTGTTGATGCTGAAATCTCATTGGAAAAATGGCAGGTAATTTTTACTTTTGAAGAAATTTATAATTGGAATATCATATGTGATCCAAGTTGCTTTAAATAGTGTATTTCTATACCACTTCTTGCTGCATTGTTTTACTTCTGAAGAGCACTGTTTTGCACACATTGGATGAATGGGCAAGTCACAAGAACCCCAAAAGCTCAGAGAAGGTTGGGGAAGGGGACCCACTGGACAGCTGTAATGAAACAGATGATAGCTTTCCTCAAGGCCATCCAGCATGTTACTTAACATGCACAGGTATAGCTCTCCTGCACACAGTACACACAGTTGCTTTTCCAAGCCCACCAGTGTTCCCTGTCTGATTGAGGAGAGGGTTGAGGTTTAGCAGAGATTAATTTCAGTGCTGCCCCACAGGTAGGACTCAAACCTGGGAACTACAGATTATGAGCCTAGTGTACTACTGACTTAGCCAACTCTCATCCTACTGCAGACTATTACCAATGTCAGAACTACTACTCAGAACCTTAAACCTTAAAGTGCCACGACCTTGAAAATCAGGTTCACAAAGCCTGCATATATAGCCAGGAACAATAAACCTAATCTTTAATACCATAAAAACTAAAAGTATAAAATTTCAACCAGTTTTTTTTATTTATACATATATATATATGTAAAATAAACATTTCAGATTACCTAAAAAATGCTAATTTTTTTAATTTATTCCTCAAAACTTCATGTGTCAAAAAAAAAACAAACTTTCTCTTGATGAAACTGCTATTAGCACAGCCCTGATTACACCTTTGTTGTAGCGAGGGACATTGAAAAAGCTTTTGACATTCATCTGCAGAACAAATACCATTGCACTTAAACTTTTACTGTATTTCAAAATATTCCACTCCGGCATCTATGTCAATTTTGGAATGCTTGGTGGTTCTCCTGTTGGGGAATGCTCTGCAACTCTTAACCCTTCCAGTGTCCACGTCGTCTGTATAATACGTTCAGAGAATCTGAATTGAGAGGCCAAGGACGTATGCATCTGTTTTTAGTACAGAAAAAAAAAATTTTAGTACAGGGGGGGGGGATTAAAATTAAAATTGCTGCTGTAATTTTATATATATATATATTATAAAAATATATAATTCAGGCTTCAAAAATAATATTTTGTTTTTTAATTTGATGCATATTTTATTAAACTGCAATATAAATAATTTTATAAAGCCATCTGATTGCCATTTCTTAGAAGCACTAAACGATATTGCCTCTTTGCTTGTTAATGTTCCTATTTGCTGAAGCAACCTTCTGGTTTAAGCTTGCAAGTTTGATCTGAACTATTATCAACAAATTTTTCCTTAAATTTTCGAAAATCTCTTAAAAATTAATCAAAAAAAAAACCCTGCTATTTTTAAAAACTTGCATTTGAAACCTGCATTGATTTTGGAAGTAATTACTTAAGTACATACCGCCATATTTTTTCCTGTTTCACACTCTTTTCTGTCATAAGCCTATTTCAGTCGTCACTCAGTCCAGCATCAAAATGCAGCAATAGTGGTGACGACAACCCCCTACCAAGTCTGGCCAAAATCCTCTTCCAACAACAAAAGAAAAAGTAAAGCTACCTGTACCTGTACCAGCAAACAACCATCAAGTTCTTCACTTAAAAACGTAACTATAATTTCCTATATTCTATAGCCCCTTTGTATTAAAAGGAGAGCTCTTAGACTGTACCAACAAAGAAAATTGCGTTAAGAGCATGATAATCATAACATAGAGATTACTAAGCTCAAAGGATATGTAACGCACTCCTCTTGATCTTAATTTAACTTTTATGTACAGCAAGTAATTGTGATGAATTAAATTTTAAGAAAAAAAATGTCTTTTTATTCATCTGAAAAAATTTTCTTTGACTTATCTGAACTCGAACCTGCAACTCTCCAGATACAAGCCACAGCACTCTAACCAGTTAAACCACTCATTAGATGGCAAAGAATCCCAGAATATGACCTATAAATCTATCATTGAGATATGACAGACCTTGCACTATCTATACTTCAGGAGAGGCAGTTTATTTCCATCGCTGCCAATTCTAACAAGGTCCTGTTTGACATTGTCTGCCCACCGCATCCTAGGTCTCCCCCTCTTTCTGAGGCCTTTAGACACACTGTTCACTGATATTCGCTATAATTATCCATACTGGCAAGATGGCCAAACCAGTGGAGTCTCTCTCTGCACAATATGCTGCTTAAAGGTTTCCGACTCCTTTGCCTAACCTCATCATTAGTTACAAATCTGAACCACCTAATGCCCAAGATACTGCATAAGTATCTAGAATCAAAAGCATCTAGTTTCCTGTTATCTTGTTTACAAAGTGTCCACGTTTCACTACCATAACTAACCCTAGAAAGAACCAAACTATTATACAGTCTAATTTCAGTCTTTAGGTGTATACGCCTATTTCTCCACACTCTCCATAGATTCTTAAAAGTTCCAGCAGCAATCCCTATCCATCTGTTAATCACCAGTATCTGTTACATAACTCCCAAGATAATTAAACTGAGACACTTGATCAAGGGTGCAACCATTCAGAGCAACTGAAGCACCAACTGCCTGACCAATTTTCATCACTTTAGTTTTATCTCTGTTTATCACCAAACCAACTCTATTACCAGTCTCATGAACAGCCCTAATGAAAGAATTAATTTCATCAGCATCATTAGCCAACAAGGTCAAATCATTTGCATAATCTAAATCAGAAATTTTGAAAACTCTAGACCATTTAAGGCTAAAATATTTCACTTACAAAGAATTCTGCTTATCACAATCAGTGACCAAACTGAAAAGAATAGGAGACAAAATGCACCCTTGCTGAACTCCACTAGCAATGCTAAACCAATTGCTATAAGCCTTAACAACTCTCACACACAACTCAATGCTATTATAGAGAGCTTTCATTATACTTGAACCTGCAACTCTCAACATATGTGCCAGAGTGCTCTAACCATTTAAACTATGCATTAGATGACAAAGAATTCCAAGATTCTGCCAATGACATCCCACACATTATTTATTGGGAAGAAGTCTGGGGATCGCACTGGCCAAGACAGCACCTGAACACCTTGTAGGCACTATCTGCTGATATTGTCAGTGTGCAGGAGGGTGTTATCATGTTGATACTGGGCATCAGGGATTCCACGGAGATACGGCAACAAAACAAGATTTCAGCACCTCATCGACGTATATCATTGTGCTATCATTGTAACCCATTATGCATATGAGAGGTGAATGGCTGTTGAAACTGATAGCGTCCCAAACCATGACACAGGCTGAGGAGCCATATGACACTCATGGATAGCAGCAAGATCAGCCAGTGACCATATCGTCTCCTGACTCTCAATTGGTGATCACTGTGATGTGGTGGATCTTTCACCATCTATACTTCAGGAGAGGCAACTTATTTTCAATTGTCTCCTGAAGTTTAGATGGCACAAGTCACACACTCTGTCACATCTCACACCAAAGATTCTTATCGGCAGCTAACTGATTGTTTACACGTTTATTAAACTCTCTGTGATGCTTTCTATTAGGACAAGTAGGGTATTGATTAAGGACATTCCTGCAGTTCTTTCTTTCTGAAATAAGCTCAAGTGCCTTATCACTCAAATAATTCTGCCTTCTCTGCTCCTTTTTTCCTAAAAGAGTACTGTTAGTTTCCAAAAACGTCTGTTTAAAATGGTCCCATTCTTCCTCAACTTCAGTAGTAAGCATACCATGACTGTCATAATGACTAAGTAACCTATCATGGTAAGCTTTAGCTATAACTGGGTCTTTCAGAGCTTCAGTATTAAAGGTAAATTATATTTTTAAATTATACAGTATTTATAGAGATTTGATAAAATTTTGATACTTTGTGATTTCTTAAGTTTAAAATTTATCAAGAACTAATGGACCAAAATAACTATATTGCATATGAATGGAAATGGTATTTATTTCTGAATAAGTGCAAAATAGATTTTTACTTTAAACAGAAAAATCACTCTTTTTGTAATTTTTTCTTAGTGATATACTTTGATAAATGTTCAGATTTTTTGTCAGCTGTACTCAGTCAAATAAAAAAGTGAACTTCAGAATTTTGTTGTCTAATAACCAATCAGCAGAAATAGGCCATGTTACATACCAAATTAATCAGCATTTAATTCTGAATTTTATGAAAATAAATTATTTGAACAATTTTACAAACACATGAAATTTTATAGTGATATAATGAAAAAAATAGATCTTATTAAGGCTTGGTTTTGGAAAACCTGATGAATTAAAACAATTAAATTATATATCAATGGAAAGGAAATTTCTCTGAATAATATTTACCTGACACATGATTTTTATTCCTCTTTATAATTCTTTTCAATATGGTATATTTTTAAACATGAACTAGTGTTACACAAGGTGACTAGCACTGCTTGCATTCATGTATTTTTGTTCTTTTAAGGAAGTGGAGGAACTTAATATGGATGATTTTTTTTTTCTGAATGCTGTTTACTTTTTTATATTTAGGTGTTGCTTTTTGGGGATTTTGGCAAAGAGCCAAAACGTTAATGCAGTAAGGGTAAAAAATTTTCAATATCCTCAGAATGATGAAGCTGAAACTCTGTGGGGCGGAGCTTAAACCTATTTTTAAATCACTGAATATAAATTTTTAATTTCTTTAAAAATTTAATTTTATTGATTAGGGGAGGGGAGAGTAAAATTTCCTTGAAGAACTGCACTCCCCTCGGTTTTAAAAGCCCAAGGAAATCCATTTTGCTTCCATATTCAAAACTCCATTCACTCCCAGAAAATAAGGCCAAAGGTTTAAAAAACAAAACAAAAAAAAAAAACAACCCTAAAGTGATATTTAAAAAAATCTGCAGCAATAAATTGTAAGACTTGGTCATTAAAAAAAGGTGAATGTGTATTATAACTGCAAAATACCTATAGTGATTTTATAATATATGGAAATAAAGGAGAATGCTTAACAAAGGTAAAAGTGACTGAGAAAATGTAATTTTCCTCCTGTATTTACAAGATAAAAGTTGACATTGCAGAATCACAAGCACACACATGTATCCAATCAGTCAGAAATACAGTACACTGAACAATATCGAAGTTGCATCTTCTCAAATTGCAGTTGTGTGGACTTTCCAGGAAATAAACACTAGCAGTTTTAGTTACACTTTCAGGAAGTAATGCAATGAATGCTGAAATAAATGATAAAAATAGTTCTAGAAATACTGAAAAGCTGAAAATATAGAGTAAAACAGAAAAAAAAGATGCATACTTACTTGGTAATTGTTCTTAAAAATCTCCAGTTTAAAATAAAGGTATTTTTGGTTAATTTTCAAGAGAATTTTGAAACAGCACAAATCTGGATTGCTTCAACATGGAGTAAACTAACCAAATAGCAGTGCTTATATCATGTCTGAGAAATAACAAACAAATTACTGGAAGAAATTATTTTTATTGCATCTTAATAATGTGAGAGCCAAATGGTAAAAGTATTTTTTTTAAGTTTAAATTATGTACTTTTTATTTACAAATGGGAATTTATATTTTGAAAATTCAAAGTTTCATTTGTTGTAATAGCAACACTGACATGCACCTATTCCCTTGATCTGTGAATTTGAATTGCTGTGCCAAATATTGGAAAGTTTTAATATCTTTGAGGATATTTGGAAATTGGGAAATTAGGTTTGACTTTTTTTAATACTTTTCATGTGTAAAGTTTTATATTGGTAAGAGTTTGTGTTTTTTCAGTTTTGGAACTTATCCATTAGTGAAATTCTTTCGAAATTACTTCCATTCTCTTACTGGTTTAATGAAATTATATATTTCCAGAACAAGAAACCAGTGACAATTCCACTACTAAATCCAAGTTATATAGAAGCAAAGATGAATGCAGTTGGATTGAGGACTAAAATTTTACACCCTTATAGTGAAAGCAAAACTTTGTAAGCATATTTTCTTGTATGGGAAAAAATTTTTAAAATGTTTTGTATTAATAAAGTAGGATAATGTTCTGATTTTTGGCAGAAAACACTGATGCAAGCAGACAGATGGACATTACTTCTCAAGAAACCATGGGCAATAGAGGTCCAATCAGACTGTATAATTTAGTTCTCTAAGCTTGTCTGTCCTGAGCTGCTGCACATGGAGTGCATTTTAGGGTTTCCCCTTTTTCTATGGATTTTAGGTACGCTGTTCATAATCATATTCACTAATCTATAGTTATGCATACTGGCAACATGACCAAAGCAATAAAGTCTCATTGTACACAGTATGTGACTCAAAGGTGGTTGTAGATTCCTTTGCCTAACCTCCTAATTACTGGCAAAGTCAAATCATATAATGCCCAAGACTGTAGCATCTAGAATCGATGGCATCAAGTTTACTGTTATCTTATTTACAAAGGGTTCAACTTCCACTACCATAACTAACTTTAGAAAGGACCAAACTGTTATATAGCGTAATTTTAATCTTCAAGTGTGCATGTATTTTCCCACACTGTAATAGATTCTTAAATCTCAGCTGTAATACCTTTTCTTCTGTTTGTCTCATGCTACACATCACTAGTATTTATTAAACAACTTCTGAGTTAATTAACTGAGAAACCTGTTTAAAAGTGCAAACATTCAAAAGGACTGGAGTGTCGTTTGCCTGATAGTTTTCATCACTTTAACTCTGTTTATCACCACACCTACTCTACTACCAGTCTTATCAATATCTCTAATGAAGAAGTTCATCTCATCAATATCATTTGCTAAAATGGACAAATCAGAAATTTTCAAATCTTTACACCATTTAAGGCCAAAATCTTCCCCTTTAATGAATTACACAAAATCAACAACCAAACTAGGGAGAAAAGGAGACAAAATGCATCCTTGTTGAACTCCAGTAGCAAAGTTAAATCAATTAATACAAGCCTTACCAAGTCTCATACACAATTCAGAGTTATTATAGAGAGCTTTCATTATGCTAACAAAATTGTCAGGTATACCATACAATCTCATGACCAACCACAGATTATGATGATCAGCTGAGTTGAAATCCTTTTTGAAATCTACAAAGCTTGCAACAACAGGTTTCTGAAACTCTAAACATTTCTTGAGAATTTATTAAGGTGAAAATATTTGATCAGTATATCTTCTATCACTTTTGAATCCACACTGGTCTTCATGCAGTAGTTCATCAACAAAATTCTTAATTCTTCTGAGCACAATAATGCAAAGAACTTTAAATGACATAGAAAGTAGACTGATTCCCAATAATTATCACAAGAACTGCAATCACCTTTCTTAAAAATAAGGTTAATAATGGCTGTGGTAAAATTCTTAAGGAACAATACCTGTAATTTAAAAAATATTCCAAATTTCAGTCAGCCATATGACAACAGAAACACTCCCAGCGCTAAGCATTTCAGTATTAGTTTCATCAACTACTTTGGATCAAGATACTTTAAATTCTCTAGTATAAGTGAACTTTGAATGTATACTGACCCCTGGTGTGAGGCCTCAGGAAACCAAAAAAGCTATTGACCTGTGTATAAGTTAGTATTAGAAAATTTGCTTTGAGGGCATATTTGATGGTGCCTGATTTTGTGTATTTTGGCATAATGATATGGGTGAAATGTGCAAAACTCTTTGATATGAAACCTTTTTTGATAGTAAAATAAAAAAAAATACTCCCTCAAGCAGCTGCTTGCCACAGAGGTCTGACAGGAGCCTATCAGCTTATATGACAAAGTAGAAGATCTGAGAGGATGGCAGGACCTCGGCAGAAAAACGAGACACACATCCATGCCTTACCTGGGGCTCGAACCCAGGTCCCTTAGATCAGTAGCCAAGCATGCTAACCACTCGGCTATGGGATGTCTAAAAATGTAAAAAAGTATATGAATGTAATATTTATATTAAAGCATTTTATAAAATTAAAGATACTGTTAAACACCTACCGCAATATTAAACCATTAAGCAATTATTTGACCAGTAGTAACATTAAAAATTATTTTAAAAATTGTTTTTCATAAATATTAATATATGTTTAGAAACCTGACCAGTGTATAAGGTAACCCGGTACTTTTTAATTTTTAAATCATCCAAAATTTCTTGACATATACTCAAGTATTTATGGTAGTTTCAATTTAGAGATAACCAAAGTAACTTATGATTGTGATCTGGGCCAACATTGAAGTCAGTAATGCATATATCTTCATTACAAACAATGGAAGTTGAATTAACTGCACTGTTTAAAATGTCTGTGAAATGATCAGCCTTCATAGCCATGACAGAATCCTCACCTTCAATAACCTTACCTTATTTAACTTTCAGATTCTATATGCTAATCTGTTTCTTCACACACAAATAATCTGTTTCTTCACACACAAACTATATGCTAATCTGTTTCTTCACACACAAACGATTAACTTTTTGTACAATTCTGGTCTGTAAATGGTAGTTAGGCATAAACTGGAAGAAGAGCTGTGTGCCAATTCCCAGTGATGATGCACAGAACCAGCCAGATTTAACACCTAATGTCTGACCCCACCTTCTTGTGATGCAGACTGTTAGTATCTTTCAAAAGAGATATTATCTTTTGGAAGGGAATGGGTCAGTGTGGTCTACTGATCTGGTCAACTTCACAGGATCCTGGTGCTGGCCATTTATACCTACTGGACTGGTTTACTGCTTTGAGCTTGATTATGGATCCTGGACTTGCTCCATTGGTGGGCCTCTGTTGAGGGAGAATCTGCCACTGTATCATCTGTTTGCTTGTGGGTTGCCAGCCCTAAGTGAACAGAGGCACATGATATCTCTTATCAGCTGGTGGATAATCCTGATCAGATGCCATTGCAGGTACCTTAACCCTCATTTAACTAGTTGGGCATTGCCAATTCTAAACTGGAATAATGTGTCTCAGGCAGGTCATATGGCTCTTGAAAAGGTACACTTGAAAAGGTGCTGCCCGAAGTTCCTATCAGCATTGGTGGCTTCAGCTTTTGGCAGTGGAGGAACCTCAACCCTCACTTAGCTAGTTGGGCATCACCAATCCTAAACTAATGTGTTTCAGGCAGGTCATATGGCTCTTGAAAAGGTGCTGCCTGAAGTTCCTACAAGCATGGGTGACTTCAGCCTGCAGCTGTGGGGGGAACAGGTCTTTGCCAAATGCCTGCGATTAGAGGGCTGTTTGATATTGTTGGCCCTACTTCTCTCAATAAACCTAGTTTCTTTAAAAATCCTACTAATTATTTTCTCCCTGCAGGTGTGTGGAATGTGAGTACATTACATAGAGATTATTCTCTTTATGTCCTCATGCAGGAATTCAGCATTATAACCTAGATATTTTAGGCTTGCAAGAAACCAGATGGACAGGAAAGAGACATATGCTTAAAAATTACTTTAAATTTCTCTTTTCAGGGAGGGAGGATAGAAAGCATCTCCAAGGTGAAGATTTGCCTCTTAACAGACATGCCAATGATGCTCTTCTAGGATATGACTGCATTAATGAAAGATTTCTTGGAGCAAAATTTTAAACAGAAATTGAAGAGTTTAATATCATCTGTTGTTATGCCCTACAAAAGATGCTGATGAGAATGAGAAGGATACGTTTTACAGCCAGCTTCAGGATGTTTTGAATTCTGTGAAGAAAGGAGATATTTCTCTTGTGCTAGGTGACTTCAATACTAAAGTTGATACTGACTCTGACCTTTGGGCAGGAGGTTTAGGCTCCTTTGGCATTGGTAGTTCCAATGGCAATGGAGAACATCTTTTACAGGTAAGTAAACTTAATGGTTTACGAATAGCTAACACATACTACAAACACCGGGACATTTATAAATACACATGGTTTTCACCTGATGGTGAAATTGAAATTTAATTAACAGCAAATGGGTTAGTTCAGTTATGAATATCAGATCATACAGGGGAGCCGAAATTGGGTCTGACCATTACCTGGTCAAAAGTATCTTGCAACTGAAGCTTAAGAAATGTTGTGCTAAGGTTAAGAAAATTACCTTCAACACTGAAGGTGTGATAGATCCAGATATAGCCAAAACATACCATGATAGGCTAAGTCATTATGATAATCAAGGTTTGCTTACTGCTGAAGTTGAAAAGGAATGGGATCAGTTTATGCAGGCTTTTTTCTTGAAACCAACAGTACTCTCAGTAAAAGGGAACAGAGTTAACAAACTTATTTGAGAGATAAGACTATGGAACTTATTTATGAAAGAAGGAAGTGCAAGAATAATATAAATCAACACCCTACTAGTCCTGACAGATGGCATTATAACGAGCTTAGTAAATGTGTAAAGGATCAGTTAACAGCTGATAAGAATCTTTAGCTTTCAGTCAGTCAATCAATCAATCAATTTATTTCCAGATAAAATAGTGTCTAGAAATACTTTTACATTTGACAAAGCTTGGCTGACAAAGCAGAGGAAGTAGTTAGATATCACAACAAGTGGGAGTTGTACCAGATAGTTAATGAAGAAGAGTTGTACCAGAATGTTTTGAATTTTATTTTTTGGGAAGAAATAAAACAGGTACACAGGAATTGGATATACATGATAACCTGGTTGAAGGTGAGGATTCTGTGATGGCTAGGTGGGCTGAGCATTTCAAAGATGTTCTAAGCAATGTGATTATTTCTACTTCCATCATTTGTAATGAGGATAGATGCATTACTGATATTAATGATGGCCCTATATCACGTTCTGAAGTTGCTTTGGCTATCTCTAAATTAAAACTGCATAAATCCCCTGAGGTGGGTGAAGTCACCACTGAAATGCTTAGAGCTGGGAACATTTGTGTTGTCACATGGTTGACTGAAATTTTGAATATTTTTTTATTATAAAGGTGTGTTCCAAAGGATTTTACTAGAGCTATTATTATCCCTATTTTTTAAAAAGGGTGATCGTAGTTCTTGTGATAACTATAGGGGAATTAGTTTACTTTCTGTTCCAGGTAAGTTCTTTGCATTATTATACTTAATAGAATTAAGAATATGGTTAATGATCAAATATTTTCACTTAAGCAGATTCTTGAGAAAAATTTAGAATTTCAGAAACTAGTGGCAACTAGCTTTATATATTTCAAAAAGGCTGTTGACTCTGTTGATTGACATAATTTGTGGTTTATTATCCAGTCACATGGAATACCTGACAAATTAAAGATAGATTATCAGAGTTGACAATGAGTCAAACTTCATTAATATCTATTACATCATTAAATTCCTTATAGAGCATGTTTTTTTTATCTTTTTACATTGGTTAATTTTTCAAGCCATAAAATGGAAGGAACATGGGCATTTATATTAACCTCGAAGAACTTGATCCATTCTTATTTCAAAAAAGAAATTAGTTTTATTCATTTGAATATCAGAAGTTTACGAGCGAATTTTGATGAGTTTTTGGCGTTAATAGAAAGTAATAATTGTAAACCGGATGTAATAATCCTTTCTGAGATTTGGATACCTGACAATGAAACATCTTTATATCATATTGAGGAATACAAGGTTTTTTTAACTGTAAACATTTTAATAGTTCTGGTGGAATTGTGGTTTACATCAAGCAGCATTTGTATGCTTCCCAATTAGATTTCGAAATGAAAGCTGAAGTTATTGCATTAAATATTCAATTGAATTTGATAATGTCGGTAGTCTTATTGGCGATTTAACATTATGTTGGAGGTGGAGAAATGAATTTCATTGAAGAATTGTTTTAATATGTCGATAAACTTCCAGATCGTAATATTATTCTTATCGGAGATATAAAATTGGAACTCAAAATCTACAGAACATATAAACCTTTATTTAGATCTTATGACTCTATACAACTTGTCAAATTATATTACAGGGATTATGAGATCGCACTCACAATCTTGTATAGATCATTTAGTCATAAGGAAAATAAGTTTTTTCTTGTTACCCCTATATTGTAACTACGGACATCACAGATCATTACATGATTTATATCACCTTTTCTTCAGCAACAAATGTCTCAATCAAAGCTAAGGAGTTAATACAGTCAATTATTTACACAGACAAAATTACAACAAGGCTTCAAGGATCATAGTTGGTATTATACAAGATTATTATGACATAAATGAAGCTTTTGACCATTTCTCTGAGGGCTTAAAAAATTAGTTAAAAAAAGTACAGTAGAGAGAAATGTGAATAAAAAATTTAAACATTTAAAACCATGGATAACCACAGAACTTATTAAGTCAATACAATGCTGAAATCATTTATATAGATTATGGAAAAAAAACAAAACAGAATTGATGCTAACTACTATGAAAGCTACAGTAACTCTTTAAATAGTATGATATCAAAAGCTAAAAATTAATATTTTCAAGAAAAACTAGCATCTGCTGGAAATAATACAAAAAAGAAATGGGATATTATGAATGAAGTAATCAATACAAATAGCAGAAAAAAAAATCAAAATCATCTGTTTGAAATGAGCATAAATAATAAAATGGTATATTTTACAGATAGTTCCTCTGAAATAGTTAATGCTTTCAATGATTATTTTATAAATATTGCTACTGACTATGAAACTGTAGTTCAGAATCATATTTGGTAATGTCTGAAGATCTTAAGTTAAAAGATAGAATATTAATTTCCCAGGACAATTCAATGAGTCTGATAGCAGTTTCACTAGAAGAATTGGACAGCATAGTAAAAAATTTTAACAGGACTTATTCAGTTGGTTGGGATGAGATAAATGTGGATAATTTTAAAGCAAGATATCCATCGATACGAACAATATTTTGCTACTTGTTTACTATGTCTTTATCTTCTGATATTTTCCCAAATGTCTTAAAATGTTAATAATAGTTCCTATTTAAAAATAAGGAAACAAAACCCATATAGAAAATTATCGACCTATTGCTTTACTTTCGATAATGTCCAAAATACTTGAAAAGTTATTTTTTTGTAAGGTTGAACAATTTTTTTTATTAAAGTTTAACATAATAGCAAAGAATCAATATGGATTTCAGCAGAAAAAAAACACAGATGATGCTATTTTACATTTAACAGATTCATTAATGTGGTCTCTGGATAAAGATTTTTAAACTCAAAGGCTTTTGATTTGGTAAATCATGAAATATTGCTGGCTAAGCTTTATAAATATGGAATCAGAGGTACCAGTTTTATATAGTTGTCCAGGTGGTTGTTTTTTTGCCAGAATTTTCATATTCCCGGAAACTCTCATTAGAGAAAATCCAAGTTTGTTGACAATTTCAGAGATCTAGTGTCTCATCCGTTGGGCACCTATGATCTGCCCTCTGTCAAATGCATCTAAATCTCACACTTTTCCAATTACACTTCTCACGATGAGTGCTTGGGGAAACCAAACCACGCATGTGCATAAATGCAGGTCATGCATTACTGAATTTGGATAACCTATCCCTAATTCAATGGCACTTCAGTGTATATAGAAAAAAATTAAAAAGCAAATTTTCCATAAAAATTTTCATTTTATTGTGCCTAAATTTTTTAATTCAGTGGAGTATACAATAAGAAATGACAAATGTTTAACAACTCTTAAGAAATGTTTGTGTGCATATTTATCAAGACAACATTTAATGTATGTTTACTGTGATTAAATATATATTTTTTGATAGTATTTGCATAGGAATTGATATTTGGTAAAAACTGCATGCCCACACTACTTGTGACATTAATATTTTATATTTTTTATGTAATTTTTTTATTTACTTTATTTTCTTTGACAAAAATCAATTAATTCTTTATAACCTGGAAGAGCTGGAAAGCTCCTTAGTTGTTTACATGTAACTATTGATGGTTTTGCTTAGTTTTGTGCTTTTATTGTTTTGCTGGTCTTTGTAAAATATTGTGTTGATAATATATTTGACAAAGTGTTGTATATTTTGTGTTTATTGTCTTCCTGTATTTCTTAATGTTAAAATAAATTTGAATTTGAATTTTCCAATAGTAAGTTTATAAAAGAATGTTTGATCAGATCAGCAAAAGAAGTTTGCCATGAAATTATAAAAATTTTCTGTAAGATCAGTTTATTATACCAAACTGTTCATCAGAAAATGATTGATATTGCAGCACAAGTATTAATGATTTAAAGACCAAATTTAAAAGTTCAAGTCAATGCATTCCTGAAAGCATTCAATGAGAGTACAGACATCTCTGATACAGTAATTTCTTTTTTTGGGGGGAGGGGGATATATGTGAATTTTAATGTAACAGAAGAACTTTTGAATCTGTTAAGTTTGAAAGACACAACTAAGGTTGAAGAATAAGTTCAATAATGGAGTATTTGGAAAACTTCAATTGGAATTGACTTCTGTAAATGATTTTGCAACTGATGCAGCTCTAACAATGGTTGGAAAAGATAATGGAGCTTTATCTTTATATTTGATGATTAAACAGATGGAAGACATTAATATCAAGAAATCAGATTTTTATATTTTCCATTGCATGATTCATCATGAAAACTATTTGCTTTCAAACTCTGTCGATGGAAAATATTGTGAAAATGTTGCTTATTGAATGGTTCTTCAGGAGAAAACCTTGGCATTCACAAAATATTGGTATATATAAAAAAAAAATTAAACAAAATGCTTATTCTGTTTGTAAACATAAAGGGATTTTTGAGTGTTTAAGAAATGGAATTGTTTGTAAAGAAAAAAAAAAAAACCCAAATATATAATACATACTACAGTTAATGGACATAACTAAGGATACACCAAGACTATCAGAAAGCCTTCAGTATATGTTAAATAGCAGCATCCACATGCCACTGATGAAGGCGTGAAACATGCAAATGACATCCTAGCTTGCTTAGCATTATGTCTATAAAGGCAAACCTGGCATAACTGCATGTAATTAATGGTACTACGCCATTGAAAGAAAACCCGAGTGATTTTGAAAGGGGAATGATTATTGGAGTGCATTTGGCAGCAGCTTCAGTCACTAAAACAGCTGAACTTGCCAATGTTTCATGAGGAACATTTTCCAAGGTCATGTCTGCATGAGAACAAAAGGGAAGACATCATCTTCAAAAGGCAACAGTGGGTGAAAGCACATACTTCAGTACATAGTTCAAGCATTAGTGTGATGTGCAAAGCAAAATCAGTTGTTGATCAGTTGTGCACATATTTCAAAGCAGGAATGCAAGAGGCCAGTTTCATCAAAACAGTGTGTCAAGAACTCCATAGAGCTGGATATCACAGTCAAGTTGCACTTCACAAGCATCACACTTGTCAATTCATCTCGTTGTATCCAGTGGTGTAAAGAGCACAAGCAGTGGAGACCTGAGAAGTGGAGGAATGTGATATGGTCTGATGAATCATCCTACACTTTGTTTTGACAAATGGACAAGTGCACATGTTCTGCCAACTGAAGGAAGCTTACAACTCTCATTTCTTGTTTCCTATTGTTAAGGGTTCTGTAATGGTGTGGAGGTGCATTCTTGTGGCATAGTTTGGGTGCACTCATTCTGTTAGAAGGCAAGATTAATACCAATCACTATTTGACAGTCCTGAGTGATCTTCATCCAATGGTATGGCATTTCTCTCATAAAGAGAGGTGTCTTTCAGGATGACAATGCTCCGATCCGAGAGCACATTTGGTTACCCAGTGGTTTGAGGAGCATAAAACTGAACTTTTTTGCATACCATGGCAACCAAAGTCATCAGATAACAACCTAGTAGAAAACCTTTGGGGACTTCTGGAATGATGTCTCCAGCAGCACTTTCCAGCTCCATCAAACAAGCAGGAATTGATTATGTTTTTTGTGAACAAATGGTGTCCTATCTCTCCTACTGACTTTCACTCACTGGTAGACTCTTTGCTACAATGTGTACAGGCTGTACTGGACTCATGTAATGTTCCAACACCACATTAGTGATTTTACATTGCTGTATAAGTTACTTTTGTCCATTAGCTGCAGATGATGTTACAATAACCTGTTGAAAAGAGATTTTTTGAAGATGTACAGATCTTCCAATATCCACAAATGTTCTTGAAAATTTTGAGATGAATGAAAACCTATTTTTTAAATGTACTTAACTAGTATTCACAGTACCAGTTGCAAAGTGAAAGACCCATTTCATAAATTTTAGACTTTGAAAAATATCTAAGAAGATATAAGTTTGGTATTAGTAAAATCTGTTCTTATAGCATGCTTCTTTTCTACTAGTGATGATAGTCATGGCTCTTTCAGTACCACTTTTATGTGCATAATTGTTCAGAACTGAATGATCATTCAGTGAACTACTGCAATTGGTTCGTTTTGCTGATTCTTGCAATTGTGTTGTATTTATTCAGCAGTCAACTTGTTTGTACAGCTGAGCCTTTTGATACACTGCAGTAATTCACAGAAAGTTCCTTTCAGGTTGTATTTCTTGATATTACAGCATTCAGAAATGTGAATTGATCTCGTAACTGTGGTTGCACTGATATACCAAATTGTCAAAGGGGCGTGGGTGGCTCAGTCGGTAGTGCGCCAGGCTCATAATCTATAATTCTCAGGTTCGAGTCCCAGCTGGGTCAGTGTTGAGATTTATCTCCGCAAAATTCACTGCCCATGGTCAGTAGGGGACACCGATGGGCTTGGAATGGCTGCTGTCCGTTGGATGGGACATTAGGCCGTGGCCCCGTTTGTGGGAGAGCCATACCCTGTGCACGTTAAAGAACACACTGGATGGCCTTGACGAGAGGCTACCATCTGTCTCCCAACAGCTGTTCCAGTGGGTCCCCTCCCCCAACCTTCTCTGAACCTTCGGGGTCCCATGTGACCTGGCCATTTAGCTCACGGTGTGCAAAAAAGTGCTGCTCAGAGGTAAAACAACCCAACAACCAAATTGTCAAATGCTGAATATGTGGCATTGGATATCAAGTAATATTTGGCAGAATAAATTTATTGAAAACTTAATCAGTAACCGAACTGTTTTATTATTGTTTTAGTAAATCAAAATAGCATTTGGATCGGTGAATACAGGATAGTAGGGATATTAGTCACTTCTTGTAGTAATATGTGAAGTAAGTTCTTTCCTGTTGCATGGATCACACAAGTGTGCCAGTGTTAGAATAAATTTATATTTACTCAAATAGTACTAATATCTTACAAATATCAGTGTTAGTAATTGGATCAGCACAAGAGTGTTATCTCTTTTCAGAAGATAATTCAAAAAAGTGATAATTTGTATTTTTAATCATATGCTCTCGCAGTGTAAAAAGATTGTTTCATTAAAACATAGTGGGTAATTATTTTCCAGTCTGATGTCATCATTTCCAGCTACAAAAACTATTATTCAATGGCCAAGCAAACAAATTGTTGCAATAAGCCACGCTTTTCAAACACATGGACAGTTCATGATTATAATGGCAGATATTTCATCATCTAATAGGTGTGTATTGTGTAATTTATGTTGTTTTCTTACAGTTTATATTTTATTGTTTATATTTTGCAGGATTTAATTATTTACATTGTTGAGCACTATGTGTTTTGAGTAAAAATTTGTAATAATTGCATTTTTTTATGTAGCAGACAATGCTGACTGAAATCTTGCTTTTACATTAAAAAAAATTATCAAAAGCATTAGGAAAGTACCAGAAATATGTGTTTCATAGTTTTCTTCTGAAACATTCACTGCAATGAATGGTGCTCAAAATTATAGGATAATGTCATATTTCAGGTAGTAAATAAGGAAATGATATAAAATATGGTGTATATATAAGTTTTGCAATGCAGAAGAAGAGAATGCTTGCACATTTAACTGATACTACCAGAAGCATGTAAATTAAGGTTGTTATAAAAAAAAAGTGTCTGCCTGTGGTTGTTACTCTTTTCTGTTCCAGCCAGCCTGCCATTAACTTGGGTAGCAATATGATTTCACAAAGATGATATATACGGGAGACTAGTAATAGAGTAGGTTTGGTGATAAACAGAGAAAAAAACTAAAGTGATGAAAATTGGTCAGGCAGATGGTACTTCAGTTGCTTTAAAAAGCTGCACTCTTGAGCAAGTGTTTCAGTTTAATTATCTTGGAAGCTATATAACATACTGGTGATGTGTGGCATGAGACTTCTGGGACTTTTAAGAATCTATAGAGAGAGTGGAAAAATTAGTGTGTACACCTAAAGACTATAATTAGGCTGTATAATAAGCTCACTGGACAAAAAATTAGTCATCTCCCACCGTAAGAGGGTTACGTCCATTCAACAGCAACAGAGGGTGCACCAGTAATAAACATGTCCTACAAATAGCTGTGCCATGCGCTATGGGGTTCATACAGTGACAAGAAGTGGTTGTGTACCACATGTGTGTTAGTCGCTCCGTGAAACATGGGTCATGCCAAAGATGTGAATGAGTGATAAAAAGGTGTTATTGCATTTGGCGAGCCAAAGGGGATAGTGTACATGAAGTTGCTGCCTTTGGAGATGTGTCGAAACGTACCGTCCAAAGGGTCTTCCAGCAGTGACGTACGTCGCAGTCCACTGCTAATCGTCACCAGAACTGCAGCAGAAAGTCTGTGCTCACAAATAGGGACTGCCACAGTGTGTCATGCACTGTTAGGGCAAACAGCTTTGCAACGAGGCAGGAATTGCTCCAGTCAGTCAATACAGGCATACAACAAGTTGTTTCTGAATGAACACTCTAAAGGGAACTTCATCCCATGGATATCTGGAGCAGAGTACTGCAGAAGAGACATGTTAACAGCTCTGCACAAAGCTGCACAGCACCACAAAGACTGGACTTTTCTGATTTTGCTGTGACAACCACAGCAAAACTCAACAAACCCTGATTCCGCCTTCAACACTAGTCGACTCTTGGAAGCGTGTGATCTGGTTGGATGAGACATTTTTGCTTGTACTCGAATGATGTGAGGCGACTGGTACATCATAAGCCGCATGAAGCCTTCCACGTAGACTGTGTGCAAGGTTCTGTTCAAGATGGAGGAGGCTCTGTGATGTTCTGGGGGTGTTTCACGTATGAGGAAATGGGTCCTTTGGTTGTAGTGATGTCACATTTGAACCAGAAGGGCTATATGGAGCTACTGGACGACCACATGTTGTCTTTTGTGCAGCATCTCCACAGTGAACACCAGAAGGATACCCCAGTCTTCCAAGATGACAACTGTCGCATGCACAGGGCTTGAAGTATGACGGATTGGCACAACGAGCATTCTAAAGCCTTCGAACATCTCGACTGGCACGCCAAATCCCTGGATTTGAATCTCATAGAAAACTTGTGGGACTCTTTGGGGCAATGAGTGAGGTGCCATCCCAGTCATCCATCCAATCTGTGGCATTTGCTTCTGGAAGAGTGGATGAATATTGATGTGTACTACATCCACACATGTTGGCATCCTTGCCAGACAGGATTTCGGCTGTTCCGGTCACACAGAGGCATTAAGTGCTATTAGGTGACATTCAGCCAGGGGTGACTAATTTTTGTCTGGTGAGCTTATATAATTTCAGACTTGTAAACTTTTAATGAACTATAATAATTTTGAATGCTATACAACTTTCACTCTTTTTTTTTTGGAGCATGCATCTCAATGCATAATTTGAAGATTTAGAATAGTTTGCAAACTTGATTCAGAATGGGCACCTCATGAAATAGTACTTGCTCCAAATAAGATGTTTCCAAGAATTGTATATTACTTTTAACTTGGACAAATTCAAAAGCTTCAAATAAAGTATATTCTTGAAAGCCTAATACTCAAACTTTTTATTAAATTTTTACTTGCAATTTCCATGTGAGGTTACTTTCTATAAATACTGGTTTTGACAGATAGTATACACTAATGACAGATAAAGTGCACCCGATACTCAGTAATTTAAATTCTGGAACTTCTACAACTTATCTACAATGTTCTACCATATAGTACCAAAATTCCGGACTGCTCTTACAAACACTTGAATGCACAGGCCCAGTGCAGCTTGGAAAGCACTTCCGATTCATCCCCCTTTCATGACACTTCATGGGCATGCCTAGTCTGTGCTTAACCTTGCCGACCCCGTGCAGGCCACATGTACATTCACTGATCGAGTGCATCGCATCTCTATCTTATCCTGCTGCCAGGAGAGTGTCTGCCTGACGATGCGCACGGCATGA
The DNA here is from genome assembly GCA_038380435.1 of Ryuthela nishihirai. Lineage (NCBI taxonomy): Eukaryota > Metazoa > Arthropoda > Arachnida > Araneae > Heptathelidae > Ryuthela > Ryuthela nishihirai. The sequence goes on from JAWZYU010000017.1 coordinate 8,932,042, forward strand.
AGGAAAATGTTGCAATGCCTGGTCACCAACTTCTCATATAGGCAACCTGCTCATTGCACTAATAGGTGAAGTTTAGAATAGCTCATACCACAGGGGCAGCAAAGTGCAACACCACCGCATTTAAGAACCGTGAGAAGCAACAATACTGGACCTGTGAAAACATCAGGTACTTAGAACAGCACATAACCCAGAATTGTCCTCTTTGAACAACTGACGAAGCTACCTCTAGAAGAACAAAGAAAATTCAGGTATGACTATTTGTATATGACTAAACTTCGCTGCACTAATTCAGTATATGACTAAACTTCGCTGCACCGATCTATGACCATCAATTTCCACATTAGTGTCAATGAACTAATTGTTTGTCATAATAACACTGACTAATTCAGCACCTACAGTGTTTATAGGGTTAACTTCATCTATCTTTAATTGCAAAATATATTAAAATGAAGCAAAAATGTATATTGCCGAATTTTTGCACAAATCACTGAAATCCTCCAGTAAAAAAATTTTCCCTTGGCACCTGACTGTGTTATTGAGAACACAGATGATTGGATGTTTAGTAAACAATTCGGTTAACTTGCTGGAGCTCTCTGTCAGCTAGTAGGGGAGTAGTTGGAGAATAAACTCAGCCCCTGGCTGAGTTTATTCTCCAACTACTCCCCTACTAGCTGACAGAGATAGATGCAACTACTCCCCTACTAACTGATAGACTAGATGACTCCTGCACTGTGCTGATGGCAGCTTGAGCAAAAGAAAACATTTTTTGTCAGTGTGTAAATATATAAATATAAAAGTTTGTTCAAACCTTAATATATAAAAAAAATTAAATTTTTTTTGGTATTCTATGCCATACTATATGTCATTGCTACTAGTGAAATGAAAACTATAAATAAAATATTAACTTTATGCAGAGCTTGTTTTTGAGGTTTGCCACCATGAAGTGGGTGCATGGTCAGGTATGTATTCAGGGGAGGGGAGTGGGGGGGGGGGGGGGCTTGGAGTCCTAAAGCACCCCCCATAAATCCTTGAAAGATCGAAGTTGGAAAATGATAAAACTATTTACAGGCATAGTACATTGTTTTCGGGAAAACTCTGTGTTAACTGAAAATGAGTAAAAAACATGCTGAAGTAGTTGCAGCATGTAGGATATAAGAAATGAGGATGGTCTACCCCTTATTTTAAATCTGCAACTACAAAAGAATAAACGTGAAATAACTCATGAAATAAGCCTTTGCCTCAGTCAGTGAAGGACATCAATTGGCATGGAAAGGCCACCGTCCTTTGGATGGGATGTTAGGACTAGCCCATGTACAGGAGATCTGTGCACATTAAAAACGTGTTAGATAGCCTTGATGGGAGGCAACCATCTGTCTCCTAACAACTGTCTATTGGATCCCCTCCCTAACCATCTCTCAGCCCTGGAGATCTTTGTGATATGGCCATTAAACCCACTGTGTGCAAAATGTGCCACTCAGGGTTAAATAACTCCAACAACCCAGCCTTTAACATTTTAAATTCTAGGTGATCTGGACTTATTTTGATATTCAGGTTTTCATCTTCCAAACTAATCCATGCAGTTTGTAACCAGTTTTCAGTTTCTAATATCTTATCTGCATTCAAACATCCATATTGATTGGAGGGAAGAAAGGTGTGGCATTTTTTTTAAAACAAGATATAAAACCTTATATGGTTAAACATTCTAAGTGCCACACCTTAAGAGCCCCCCCCCCCCCCTAGATAAATTTTGATGGATGCCACTTCACTCAGTTAATTTTTTTATCCTGTAAAGTATGACTTTTTTAATAGCACTCGCCAGTTTATTATAGATGTGGACACTTTAGAATAATTTTGTTTCTGTTTTGAAACATTTATAATAGAATTTTTAGATCATTTGATAATTTTATGCTCTATTAAATGATCTGTAAAAAATCAAGAATAATATTGAATACTATTAATTAGTCAGGCATGCAGGCAGACTTTCAGGGAGAGTACTTTCAGGGAGGGTAACATCTCCATTAAATCTTTTAAAGCTCGAAATTGAAAGATGATAAAAACTATTCACAGGCATGGTTGAAGGGATTAGGGAAAACTGCATGTTAACTGATATTGTGCAAAAAGATACTAATGCTGCTGCAGTTTGTGAGGGTTTAGAAATTGGAACATGGCATATTCTACTATTAATTTGCAGCCATAAAACAATAAACATAAAATAAGACACTAAGAAGCAAGGAATTAAATTTTAAATAAATTTTTGGTTTTCTGAGTTGCCAATTTAGCTCCAACTGAAGATCAGAAATGATTACAATATACTATTGAAATGACATGGGATCATATATGCTGATGTTTGACAATAGCAAATACATTACGATCAGGCACATAGGCAGGATTTTTTTTAGGGTGGTGCTGAATATAATTTTTTTAAAATAAAAAATAAATTCCTCTCAAGAAGCTACTTGCCAGAAAGGTTTTACCGGAGCCTGTCAGTTTAATCCACCATAGAGAAGAACCTGTGACGAAGGTGAGACTTCAACAGAAGGATAACACAAGCCTTAACCAGGGCCTTATCCATACCTTAATCAGGGCTTGAATACAGGTCTCTTTGATCTGTAACCGATCACACTACTAGGCTACATAGCTTTTAAAAACTGGCAAACTGCATGCAGATCATATTGTTTTCAAAAAGGCAAACCACTTTTTGTCATTAAAAGGTAACAAGTTTCTTCTATATACACTGCATCAAATGCATACGTCAGGCCCCCACCACCCACATCACCACCAACATAAATGTCTTGACCATGCTATTGTTTGTGGCATTGCAAGATTTTTCTTCAAGGCTATTGAAAGAACAAATATTCGTTCAGCACTCCCCTTAAAAAAAATTTGGATATGCTCCAGTGCATGGCAGATTGTTTACAGCCTTGCACCCACACATTGGATATCATCTCTATAAAAGTTTTTTTTTTAATACTTTTATAATTAAACGTTCGTTTTAATTTCTGTAGATTTATTTTAATTTTATTTCTGTAGGTTATCGATTTTGCGATATTAAACTACATCTCTGGCTATGACCCCAGCTTACAACTTGTTTCTGCATATACTTTATTTAGCATTACATTAGGTTATATATTAAGTTTTCTTGACAATCCTAAACTGGGGTAATATGTCTCAGGCAGATCATATATGACTCTTGAAAAGGTCCACTTGAAAAGGTGCTGCCTGAAGTTCCTACAAGCATGGGTGACTTCAGCCTGTAGCTGTGGAGGGAACAGGTCTTTGCCAAATGCCTGCGATTAAAGGGCTGTTTGATATCTTAGGCCCTATTTCTCTCAATAGTTTCTTTAAAAATCCTACTAATTATTTTCTCCCTGCAGGTGTGTAGAATGTGAGTACATTACATAGAGATTATTCTCTTTATGTCCTCATGCAGGAATTCAGCATTATAACCTAGATATTTTAGGCTTGCAAGAAACCAGATGGACAGGAAAGAGACAGATACTTAAAAATTACTTTAAATTTTTCTCTTCAGGGAGTGAGGATAGAAAGCATCTCCAAGGTGAAGATTTGCTTCTTAACAGACATGCCAGTGATGCTGTTCTAGGATATGACTGCATTAATGAGAGATTTCTTGGAGCAAAATTTTAAACAGAAATTGAAGAGTTTAATATCATCTGTTGTTATGCCCCACAAAAGATGCTGATGAGAACGAGAAGGATACGTTTTACAGCCAGCTTCAGGATGTTTTTAATTCTGTAAAGGAAGGAGATATTTCTCTTGTGCTAGGTGACTTCAGTACTAAAGTTGATACTGACTCTGACCTTTGGGCAGGAGGTTTAGGCTCCTTTGGCATTGGTAGTTCCAATGGCAATGGAGAACATCTTTTACAGGTAAGTAAACTTAATGGTTTACGAATAGCTAACACATACTACAAACACCGGGACATTTATAAATACACATGGGTTTCACCTGATGGTGAAATTGAAATTTAATTAACAGCAAATGGGTTAGTTCAGTTACGAATACCAGATCATACAGGGGAGCCGAAATTGGGTCTGACCATTACCTGGTCAAAAGTATCTTGCAGCTGAAGCTTAAGAAATGTTTTGCTAAGGTTAAGAAAATTTCTTCAACACTGAAGGTCTGAAAGATCCAGATAAAGTAGACGCCATCTTATCGGGCCCTTACAGGACTGGACCCCTGGCCAGATGAACAAAAGGCCGGTTAATCTGAAAATTGTGTCAGAAAATAAATGAAAATGGCAAATGACAAAAATACTAACTGTATTGTATTTTAATTAATAATTTGTTGTACAATATTAACAATTTACTCACACTCACTTGAAAAAGTTCATGATTTTCTTTTGTTCCTTAACACTTTTTTACCTGCAAAGTCTTGCTATTTTTCAATAAACTATCACATCAATCGCAGATGAGGACTGTTGTTATTCAATGAATCTTACTGCAACATCAAAAGCTTCTTTTCATTCAATATGGATAACTTTCTCTTCTTCTTCTTCATTCTCCACTTCTTCTCTGTTCCCTTCTTGGCAGACTGCATTGATAATTTTGTCATCGTTCAGTGTTTCATTTTCCATCTTTTCCTCATCTTTTAACCATTTTTCAATGTCATCTTCTTCAAGTGTATCACATCCAGGCAGCAGTTTAAAGTCATTAAGCAGCGAAATATTGTCATTATCTGTCATATCTTCAGCAGGTGCAGGCTAATTTGATACTTTTAAGTTTTCGTCTTTGGTACTTTCTACACAATTTTCAACTTCGGGCCAAAGTTTTTTCTATGACTTCACAAACGTTGTACGAGGCATTTCTTCAAAAGCTCTTGCCAATATGTAGATCACATCCTTGATATTTATTGTTTTCAAAGCATTTAAAAGACCTATTCCATCATTTTCGATTCACTGTAGAATTTCTGAAAGAAGCTTTCTCCTGTATCGGCTTTTTAAAACTTACAAGCACACCTTTATCCATTGGTTGCACTAAAGATGTTACATTAGGTGGCAAAAACATGGCTTATGTTGTCAGAAATGAGTTCGCTTGGGTGTGTTGGAGCATTGTCAAGAATGAGTAGGACCTTTACAGGCATTTCAAGACTTTTCAATTTTTTTTTTACTTTTGCAACAAATTCTGTAAAGAACCACTCTTTAAACAAATACGAGTCTCTCCAAGCAGACATTTTAACTTTATAGTAAACTGGCAGAGCAGCTAAATTTAAATGTTTGAATGCTCAGGGTTTTGCTGATTTCCCAATTACAAAAAGAGGAAGTTTGTGTGTAACTGCAGCATTTGTACACACAGCCACAGTGACTTTTTTTTTATTTTAAATTCTGATGCTGAGGTTTCTTGCGCTGTCACAAACATTTTCGTTGGAAGAAGTTCAAAATTTAACCCAGTCTCGTCTACATTGTAGATTTGTTCTGCACATAGGCCTTCTTCTTTGATAAGCACTAAAAGTTTTTCTGAAAATTCCTTTGCTGCTGAAGGATCAGCTGACAATTTCTCACTGCTAAACACCAATGTAATGAATGCCATGCTGTTTTTTCCAGCAAGAAAGTCATCCCTCGCTTGCTGAAAATTAGTCCCCATTATCGATTTTAAAAAGAAGGATTAGTGCCTTTCCTTTTCAAGATTTACCCACTGATTGGCATTCCTTTTCGATGCTTTTGCATGAACCATAACCAAAGGGCATCATAGACAATTTCATTTTTCGGCTTTTTAAGAGTGCACCAAGAAGAAAGCAATTTTTAGACTTGACTTGAGTGCAAAAATCTTGTAAAGATTTCCTATTCCTTCTCGTCATTTACCATGATTTTACCAACACCTAGTTCATCACAAATATGCTTTACTGAATCACCTTTGTCAATACATTCTAACGCTTTTAATTTCACTCCATCGTAATGACACTATGCTTACATTTGCACCCTCTCATTTTGTACCACACAATAAGGGGCGAGGGTGGCTCAGTTGGTAGCGCACCAGGCTCGTAATCTGTAGTTCCCAGGTTCGAGTCCCAGCTGGATCAGTGTTGAGATTTATCTCCGCAAATTTCCCCTCCCTGCCCACAGTCAGTAGGGGACACTGATGGGCTTGGAAAGGCCGCCATCCGTCGGATGGGACGTTAAGCCATGGCCCCGTGTGTGGGAGAGCCATACGCTGTGCATATTAAAGAACACACTGGATGGCCTTGATGAGAGGCTACCATCTGTCTCCCAACAGCTGTTCCAGTGGGTCCCCTCCCCCAACCTTCTCTGAGCCTTCGGGGTCCCATCTGACCTGGCCATTTAGCCCACGGTGTGCAAAAAAGTGCTGCTCAGAGGTAAAACAACCCAACCCAACCATACAATAATTAATAGATCACAACACACACTCCTATATACACACAGTACACTGTACACTGTAATATTCACAAAGAACTGAAGCAAATATGTACTATAAACAAAATATGCAGCGACTTGCTTCTTGGAACTGAAGCAAATGAACAAAACAAGCGGCGACTTGCTTCCACTTCTCGGAATGACCGATTAAAGCGGAGGCTGGTTGAGTCGAGACCAGATAAGAGGGAGTCTACTGTATAGCCAAAACATACCATGATAGGGTACTTAGTCATTATGACAATCATAGTTTGCTTACTGCTGAAGTTGAGAGAGAATGAAATCAGTTTAAACAAGCTTTTTTTTTGAAACCAACAGAATTATTTTGGGTAAAAGGGAACAGAGGAAACAAACTTATTTGAGTGATAAGGCTATGGAACTTATTTCTGAAAGAAGGAAGTGAAGGATTAATATGAATCAACACCCTACTATTCCTAACAGAAGGCATTACAACAAGCTTAATAAATGTGTAAAGGAACAGTTAACAGCTGATAAGAATCTTTGACTTGATAGCTTGGCTGACAAAGCTGAGGAAGCATTTAGACAGCACAACAGCAGGGGGTTGTACCAGAATGTTTGTTTTATGTGAGAAGAAACAGAAAGGTACACAGGGATTGAGGGATAAACATGGCAAGGTGATTGAAGGTGAGGATTCAGTTTCTACTCCCATTGTTTGTAATGAGGATAAATGCATTACTGGCTTTTATGATGGCCCTATATCACATTCTGAATTAAAAAATTCTTTTGAATAATAATAATATTCCAAATTAAATCTCTAAATTAAAATTGCATAAATCCCCTGGGGTACAGTTAAAAAAGATCCCCAGGGGTGGATAAAATCACCACTGAAATGCTTAGAGCTGAGAACATTTGTGTTGTCACATGGCTGACTGAAATTTTTAATATATTTTATGATAATGGTGTTGTTCCTAAGGATTTTACTAGAGCTGTTATTGCCCCAATCTTTAAAAAAAAGGTGATTGCAATTCTTGTGATAATTATAGGGAAATTAGTTTACTTTCTGTTCCAGGTAAAGTTCTTTGCATGATTATACTTAATAGCATTAGAATTTGGTTGATGGACAACTGCATGATGAACAGTGTGGATTCAGAAGTGGTTGGGGATGTATTGATCAAATATTTTCATTTAGGCTGATTCTTGAGAATTGTTTAGAGTTTCAGAAACCTGTGGTTGCTAGCTTTATAGATTTCAAAAAGGGGTTTGACTCTGTTGATGGAAATAATTTGTGATTGATCATTAGATCATATGGAATACCTGACAAATTAGTTAGCATAATGAAAGATTTCTTTAATATCACTGAGTCATGTGAAAGTTGGTAAGGCTTGTAGTGATTGGTTTTGCATTGTTAGTGGAGTTAGACAAGGGTGAATTTTGTGTGCCTTTCTGTTCAGTTTGGTTATTGATTATGTAATATGGAATTCTTTGCAAGGAAAAGATTTGGGCATTAAATGTCTAGAAATTTCAAAATTTTTGATTTAGATTATGCAGATGATTTAGCCCTGTTGGCTAATGATGTTGATGAAATTAATTCATTCATTAGGGCTGTTGATGAGACTGGTAATAGAGTAGGTTTAGTGATAAACAGATAAAAACTAAAGTGATGAAAATTGGCAGTCAGAAGGTGCTTCAGTTGTTTTGAATGGCTGCACTCTTGAGCAAATGTCTCAGTTTAATTATCTTGGGATACATAACAGATACTGGTGATGTGCGGTATGAGATAGAAGAATAGGGATTGCTGCCTAGACTTCTAAGAATCTATGGAGAATGTGGAGAAATAGGTGTATACACCTAAGGGCTAAAATTAGACTATAATATTTTGTTTCTCTCTAGGGTTAGTTATGGTAATGAAACTTGGACACTCTGTAAACAAGGTAACAGGAAACTTGATGCTTTTGATTCTAGATGCTTACACAGTATCTTGGGCATTAGGGGTTTGACTTTGTAATTAATGATGAGGTTAGAAGAAGAGTCATCAACCTCTTTTGAGTTGCATATTGTGAAGAGAGAGACTGCGTTGGTTTGACCATGTTTCCCGTATGCATAGCTGCAGATTGGCAAACAAGATTATGAACAGTGTGCCTAAGGTCTTTAATAAAAAGGGGGAGACATTGGATGCGATGGGCAGACAATGTCAAACAGGAAGTTGCTAGAATTGACCTAGAGTGGCCAAATGCAGCAGCTGTAGGTCAGAAGAGACATGTCTGGAGAGGAAAATTGCACAGTTTGGTTGGACCTCCATAGCCCATGGCTGCATGAGGATTTTGTATGTATGTATGTATTCTTCAAAATCAATGAGGTCTTGGATATGGAAGCAAAAAAGTACTTCCTTGTTATGGAAATGAGACCTCTTGTGGGAGGGAAATTTTGGCAAGTATTAACTGGAACCTCCCCCCTTGCCAGTACACTGGCTGTTTTACTTCTCCCCCCTCCCCCACCTGGGACAGGGGTGGCTCAGTTGGTAGTGTGCTGGTCAGCTGGGTCAGAATTGAGATTTATCTCCGCAAACTCCCTCCCTGCCTACGGTCAGTAGGGGAAACTTCTGGGCTTGGAAAAACCACTGTCTGTCTGATGGGATGTTAAGCCATGGCTCCATGAGTGGGAGAGCCATACCCTGTGCATGTTAAAGAACTCGTTGGATGGCCTTGACAGGAGACTACCATCTCCCAGCATCTGTTCCAGTGGGTTACCTCCCCCAACATTCTCTGAGCCTTTGGGTTCCTTGTGACCTGGCCATTTAGCCCTTTGTGTGAAAAAAAAAGTGCTGCTCAGAAGTAAAACAATCCAATCTCCACCCCCACCCCCACTCTTGCTGGCACACTGAGGGTGTTTTCCTTCTATTCCTGGCAAAATTAAATTAGTATTATATGTTTTTAATTTATAGTGAATTGTTTTAAATTCTCCCCCCCCCCCCTCTATTGTCTTGGCTGTGTAACTCTGAGGGTATTGACACTAATTTTACCTTGCTGCACTAACTTTTTGGCATTCTGCTAATATCCCCAAAGTTCAAAACCCAAAGAAAAAGTGCATAATGATTAGTAAAATAAAATGCCAAAAAAATGTTCTTCTATTTCATAACCAGGACAGAAAATCTTATGGAATGTAAGCAGTCCAAGTCAGCTTTATAACACTGGCCATGTTTTAAAATATACCATACTGAAAAAAATCATTAAAGAAACTAAAAATCATGTTTAAGGAAAATATTATGTTATTTGGGATGAAAGTTCCTTTTGATTAATATATAATTTAAAGTTTTATATGTTGTGGGGGTGGCTCAGTTAGTAGCATGCCAGGCTTGTAATCTGCCATTCACAGGTTTGAGGCCTGCATAGACCATGATTGAGATTTATCTCCACAAAACTCCCTGCCTTGCCCTCAGTTAGTAGAGGACGTCGTTGGGCTTGGAAAGGCTGCTGTCCATTGGATGTGATGTTAAGCCATACCTGTACACATTAAAGAACATGCTGAATGGCCTTGATGAGAGGTTACCATCTGTCTCAACAGCTGTCCAATGGGTCCCCTCCCCCAACCTTCTCTGAGCCCTCAGGGGTCCTTGTGACTTGGCCATTTAGCCCGTTGTGTGCAAAAAAGTGCCTTTCAGAGGTAAAATAACCCAACTGTTTTTATTCATCAGGTTTTCCAAAATTAAGCCTTAAGTGCATAGTCTGTTCAGTTTTTTTCTCTTGATCACTGTGATATAGTCTTATTAATATAAATATGCTAAAAATATTAATATTTGTTTAAATTTTTTATTATCAAAATATTCAGAGTTAAATTCTGCTTAATTTGGTAAATAAAATGACCTATTTTTGTTGATTGGTTCATTGTTTTTAATTCTAAATTTGACATGTTTATATGACTTAGCACAGTTAACAAAATGTGTGGACTTTTCTCAAAGTATAGTAGTGAGAAAAAAATTACAAAAGGAGAGTAATTTTCTTGTTTCAAGTACAAATTAACTTTTTTATTCATATGTATTGTAAATATTTATGTTTATTAATTTTTCAAATAAGCATTTATTTTCATTGCCAGATGTTTTGTATTATACTATTACTCTGAAAAGACCCTATTAAAATAAACTAGTTGTCTTTTCATTAAATATTCTTGGAAAATCCAGAATTAAATGTTGATTAATTTGCTATCTAATATGGCATAATTCCTTTCATTAGTTATAGGCAAAAAAGGTTTTAAAGTTAATTTTATTTTGGTTGGGCATAGTGGAAAAATAGTTGGGCATCTATACATAAACCAGTTTTTCAGGCTGGATCCTTGAAGGTTAAATTGACCATAAATGACAAAAATAGTTTTGTGGAAAAAATGAGTTTAGCTGACATGGAGGATTTGAACTCGCATCTCTCGAGATACATGCCAGAGTGTTTTAAGATTCAGAGTGTTCTAAACTAATGCCTGTTCTGTCTTTTTTTCCACTAGTGAACTATCGATCTCCTGTCCAGCACCAAGACCAGGTGCAACAATTGACTTCATTGTTGCACCTGATCTTGGTGCTATCTATGATCGGGAAAGACAACTTTACTTTTTAATGTTGCACTTTTTAAGATGTAAATAAATAAGTCACTCATGCTGAAGTGTTATTAATGAATTAATCAATAAATAGGAAATTCACAGATTACCTGTTGACCCTTAAGTATCCACGAAACTAATATTTTTTAGCAAAACTATTTATTGACTTCAGAGTCAACAAGTAACTCTGTGGATTTACTATTTATTGATTATATAAATTACATATCTATAAATAATGATTACTATTGATTTCTTAATCTTAAATTATGTATAAATACAAATTTCACATTATTTAATGGCATACAAGTTCCCCCCCCCCCTTGAAATTAGTAGTTTAAAATACTTTTTAGTTTCATATGAGATAAAAAATTTCAAATTAATGTAAAATAGCAATAGGCATATTAAGTTTTTCCACTGTTATATAAGTTGCAAAGTCTGTTTTACAGCTAGCATTGATTTTTAAGTAATTTTTTGAACATTTTTTATACTAGTATTATTTTGAGTTGAGAAATATAAATTGATCTAGTTTATTAGCACCTTGTAATATTTATAAAATGGATTTAAAACTAAAATTTCATTTTAGATGTATACAATATGAACTTTAAAACTGTTCTCTGTTAATTGATATAATTAGTGAACTATAAAATATTTTATCAGTTATCTGATTTGCATTGCATATCATAATTCAGGCCTTTACTAGATTTTAAAATAAATTGCAAGAAAAGAAATATATAAAAGAATAGCTTTGATTTGAAGTTTTTAATGGCACATCAACAGCTAATGCTATATGTTCCAAACATGATAAAAATAACAGAACGTTGAAGGTAAATAAATTAGCAAAGGAAAATATTTCTTAAGGGATTAAAAATAAATATAATTAATATTCCCCTCAAGCAGCTGCTTTCCACAGAGGTCTGAGAGGACCTTTCAATTTATATGCCATAAAGAAGATTTTGATATGAGGTTAGGAAGGTGAGACCTGAGCAGAAAGACAGTACAAACAACCATGCCTTACCTGGGGTTCGAACCAAGGTCCCTTTGGTCAGTAGCCAAGCATGTTAATTAAGGTTAGTTTTAAGTTACTACAATTTATAAATCTTTCTTAATATTGCACAATGGAGTGAAGCAAAAAATTGAATTTTTGAATTCAGGAATGTAATAGGTTACAAAAAGTGGATTTTTGGGTCCAAATGAAAGTAAAAATGAAGGTAAAAACACAGTGTGCTGAATTAAAGAGAGATTAAGTTAGCTATATAAACACTGTAGGTGCTGGACTAGCACGTGATATCATGGCAAACAAACAACAAAACTGCCTCTAGAAGAATGAAAGAAAAGAAGAAAAAACAATCAGTGCACCAACCTATGACCTAAACCTATAACCTAAACTTCAGTGCACCAACCTATGACCATCAATTACCCCATTAGTATCATTGAGCCAATTGTTTGTCACGATACCACATTAATAGTCCAGCACCTACAGTGTTTATAGAGTTAACTTAATCTCTCCCAAATAAAAGTGTTTTAACCTGAGAGTGACCTTCAAATTTTTTTTTCTGAGAAATTTTTGCATTAAGTTAAATTTTTCACATGGATTAACAATACTTGGCACAACTTTCAATTAGATCTCTATATCAGGTGAGAAAAAGATGGATTCTTTAAAGAACTTTCCTTCCACATATGCAGGAGATTGCAAGTTGAGTTTGTATAGTATCTAGTCAATCCCTCCTTGACATGTTTTAGTAACTTTCCTTAAATTTCATTAATGTCTTAAATCCAAAAATTCTGATCTGGCTTTGAAAAATCGCATAAAGTACTATATATATAAGCTTAGATCTGATGAAAATCCACATCTCACCTATTAACAATAAACATTCTTTACATTTTTAGTTGCAACTTTTATGCAGTTCTCTGTTATGTGTGGAATGGCAGAATATATGGTAAGGTAATTTCTATAAAGCTCCAGTTCAAAAATGAGTGAAAATCTTAATTGATAAGTGAAAAGCAACAGGGTCTTGGTGACAGGGTATTTTTGCTACTTAATTAGGTTTACATAGTCATTAAGGTTATAGTTCAAGGGTGGAATAATGAATTTTTATGACATCCTGCTTTGATATATATCTCATTTTAGTGATATAGCATATCTCCAGTTCTTGAATATGTGTGTATTCATTCAAGAGCGTAGGGAGCAGAAGACTCACTGGATATGAAAAATATTTCTTACAATAGTTATGTTGATTGTACTCTTTAGATTGTCATTGAGGTAACCGAATAGATGTATAATATGAAATGTGTTCTTGGAGGTATCATTACACTTGGGATAGAAGCTCTCATGATAGATGCCACTAGTTGTAATAAGTTCACTGATGGATTAGTAATTGTAGGATCTAGATAAAGCTTGGTATTTGGTAAACTTAGTTTCATGCATGGAACAATTTTCCTGGACTGTTTGCATGCGAGTTTTGAAGAACACTCCTCCTTTGAAATAACTATGCAAATTACCACTAGTGCATTCACCACCCTATATCCACCAGTGGCAAATCAGTCGTAATTGCATCAAGTTTAACTACTAGGATCTCAGAGCAAGTGTCTTGTTGGCTCTGAGAAAATGTGAGGGCCAGAAGTTGGACTTCTAAATCATCCATGAGGTATCTTAGTGGCAATTTGTTATTATGCGGGTCACAAATTATCCATTGTAAAAGTCATTTAATTCAGGTGAAAAAAGAAATATCTTTGCCATATTTCTTGATGTTCATCTGAACTGACATTCACCATCACCGTGCCATCTTGCATTAGATTGCTAATAATTTACTTGTATCTATCTTGTTTTCTGATAACTGGTCCAGACTCATTTTTGATTTTGATATGATTTGGGGGAGGTGTAATATTGGACAGACATGACTCAAGCAATATGAATCTACTTTTACAAAATGTACAATAATTGGTCATGTTCTTCTGCACATGCTCTTTGACATTATTTATCCTTTTATGCATTTAATGACCAGTGTGCTATCCTTGAGACCATCAAATACAACATGTATAGATTTTCAAAGTTAGGTCATGCCTTAGGACATGCTCTCCTTATTTTTATCTGTAACTAGCAGAATTGCCCAGCTTTGTTTGAGCCTTAAACATATAAAATGACTCAAAGTAGTAAGCTTCAGGCACATTTTGAATGGATGTGTAGACATTGTTTATGTTGGGTGCAAAGTCTTGATGCACAAAGCTATTAGTGGACAGATGTTTTGCAGCCAACCTTTAGGAGAGTGCCTAATTTTCTGATGTTGAAATCCATGCAGTGCACTAAGTTACAGTAAGATGAAGCTGTAGATAAAGTTTGGTTGTCCTAACTCTGACCATCTAGGAGGAACTGTCAAATAAACTGACAGTGTCAAAAATGAATATTTTCCAAAAGTTATAGGACAACACAAAGGTGGAAGGTGTTCAAATTGTCCACTATTTTGTAGGCTTTCATTTTGATACAAAATACAACTTTCCTGCCCTGTTACATTTCAGAATTCAAAAAGCAATTTTTTTCTCTCTCCATCTTGTTTCACAAAGCCATGTTGAAATATTTATAATTTGGTCTTAATTTAGCATTATTTTCTTTTACAGTTTTTCAAATTTTGAGAGTGAAGAAATTGTGTTATGTTTTCTGCACTTTGACTCATGTGGTGTGTTAACAGTTGTTCCAGATTTCAATATAAGTCACATGCCATATACTGTGGTGAATAGCAAATCAGGTTAATATGTTGTTTTTTCATATTTTAAGATGTTCATATTGTCCCATTAAACAATTCACATAATTTTTTGCCATAATAAACTTTTTATTTAGTTATTAAGAAAATAAAATTCTTGAACTCTGTACTGTTTTAGTCTCTAAGTGGTAGCTATGCATATACTGGAAGGAGAGTTGCATACAATTCTCTTGTAATGATGCACAAAAGCATAGCCTGCATATTTATTGTTAAGGTGCATGCTATTAATGCTCTTCAGGTTGTTATTGTTTTTATATATATTTATATAATTTGCAAAATATTCTTTAAAGAGAAACAGAATTAGATCAGTTTTTCCCATTATTCTGTTCTTTGGTTATTGTGGTATTGCTTTTTGTCCCACCCTATTAAAAGTAATCATCTTCATAAGATCTCAGTATTGACCATTTAAACTACCAGGACTGCCTACTGGCTTCTTTTGTGATTAACAGCTTGGACTTATTGCACTGGAGTGTTTCTGCTGAGGGAGAATCTACCACCATGTCATTTGTGAGTTGCCAACCCAAGTGAACAGATAAATAGGAAAACTTTAAATCAGCTATTGGCTGATTTTGATCAGAAGTCTCCTCAGGTTCCTAAAACCTTACCAGAAGCATCACTGAACATAAACTGAAGTAACATGACTCAGACAGGCTAGTTTTGAAAGGACTTATTGAATGTTTGATATTCCTACCAGCATGGTGCCTTAACCCACACTTTCAGTGTCACCCCACACTTTCAGTTAGTAGACCATTTCATAATGTTGACCTTACATCTGTCAATAAACCTAGCGTCTTCAAAAACCTTACTAACCATTTTCTTTTCAAGAGGTTGCTGTAATATGATGTTATTTTTAATGTGTTATGTTTTATATATTTTGCAAGTGGCTCAACAGATAATTTGCATCTTAAATGTGTCTCCTGGGCAGCGAGAGGCCTAAGACTCCTGAACTAGATTAGCTATTCTTGGCTTATCAGAACCATTCAACAGGTAATGGACCTTGTTATAAATAGTCTGCAATGGGCAAGTATAATGGCTGTCACTCAAAATAGATGTAGTCGAATTAGACTTTTGTAGAATATAGTTGCTTGAGGCTCTTGCATGCTTATTATACATGTGCAACACACATCTATATCATGTACTGTCATGGAAATCATTTATTTTACCAACAACAACTGTTCTTCAGTTACAAACTATAGTTACTATATGATTATTAATAACACATATCAATACATCATCCCTTTTTGAGAAGTTCAACATTACAAAGTGCAAAAAATTTAATGTTAAGTAACTAAGTCATCGAAATGAAATATTATAACAAATATTAACACTTAAATATTTTAACATTGACAGTAAACACTTTAAATAAAATTCTTACTAAGCTAAGATTTTCAATTTCAACTTAAAGTTTTTTAAACAGTTCAAAAGTTTAATGATAAGGTTCACAACCAACATTAAAAATTCAGCCCTTGTGGTGCTTTTCTGATATGAGTTGATCTTCTTAAAGTGAAGAATTTTTATTCCAGGACTATTATTTGTTTCAGTCGTCTTCTAGTATACTTTCTCTGTCATGTTGTCATCATCTGGATGGTCTGGTTGGCCTTTGTCCACCTCTGGAATTCTCTCGAATGGCTCGGATGTTTTGTGAAGATGCTGTCTGTTCCTACATAAGATATTGTCATTCTCGGTTTGCATCTGGTAGGATCTTGGAGCAACTTCATTCAACACTTTTCCTTTAAATAAACAGTGCTTTCCATCCTGTATCCTTATTATATATCCCAAATGGAGTGGTGGTAGAATTTTCCCTCTGTAATGCTTCTGGAACTTTTTCTTGATAACATCACTTTTTGTCATTTCTTGTGAAGGAAGTCTTGTTCTTAGCTTTCTATTTATTAACAACTCAGCAGGAGATATGCCTCAATCTAAAGGTGTGTTACAATAATTTAATAGTGCTAGTACCAATCTGATACATTTTCAGACTTCTTCAAAAGTCTTTTCACTATTTGCACTCCCTTTTCTACAAGCCCATTGGATCTTGGATAGTTTGGACTCAATGAATGTGCTTGAAATCACACTTTTCTGAAAACTCTTTGAATTCTCTTGAACTAAACTGTGGCATTGTCAGATATCAGTTCTTTAGGTATTTCATGTCTCAAGAATATTTTCTTCAAAGCTGTTATGACTATCTCTGGCGAAGTATTGTCTTTCAGCTCTTCAACTTCTGGATAGTTTGAATAAGAATATATGACTACTAAGTAGTTCTTCCCATAATAGAATAAATCTGTTCCAATAACTTCCCATGGATGCTGAATAAGTGGTTCTTTCCCATATCGGTACTGATATTTCTGACAAACATCACATTTCTTCACAGTTCGTGTTATATTACCATTCACGTAAGGATTTTCTTAAGTGTTTTCAGTTCTTGCTCATGAGACCAATTTGTATCACTGTCTTTCCTGATGAAGCTTCTTAGATATTTTGTCTTTTCTGCCAAATTTGGAATATATATGCCAACATAGTTGACCATTCCCAAGATTCTCTGCTTCATTCGTGGTCTTTGGTGATGGCATTTTGAGAATAGCTTAAATATTTCAGGATTCAATATTATTCTGTCTGAAGTTAATTTATCACCCATAAAGAGTACTTTATTCTTCCTGAATTCACACTTTCCAATATTCAGGGTTAGACCTGCTTCTTGTGTTCTTTCAAGAACTTTTGCTAATCTGCCATCATGTTCTTTGATGCTGGATCCCCAAATCAGAATATCATCCATGTAAGTCTTTACACCATCTAATCCCTCATATATCTGACTTAACAATTTGTGAAATATTTCTGGAGCAGATGATATACCAAAGATAAGACTTTGAAGCAATATCGACCAAATGGAGTATTAAAGGTACATAATTTGCTACTTCCATCATCTACAGTAGGGGTTCTCAATTTGGGGTATGTGGTAAAATTTTTTGGGGTATGCCATGAGAACTCAAAAGTCTAGATCTAGTTACAAAGTAAAAATAACCATTGTTATACTGTAACTATAGTTTTATCTATCTATACAAAGGGTAAGCCAGTTACATACAC
This sequence comes from Ryuthela nishihirai, assembly GCA_038380435.1. Lineage (NCBI taxonomy): Eukaryota > Metazoa > Arthropoda > Arachnida > Araneae > Heptathelidae > Ryuthela > Ryuthela nishihirai. The sequence goes on from JAWZYU010000017.1 coordinate 8,949,799, forward strand.
ATTTCCAGGGGTATGTGAAGCATAAAAGGTTGAGAATCACTGATCTAGGGGAATCTGGTAAAAACCCTTGTTGCATCTAATTTTGTAAATATCTTTGCACCAGCTAGTTCTGACTCAATTTCACTTCTTGTTGGGATAGTGTAGTATTCCCTCTTGATCTCATTATTCAAGTGCTTTGGATCCAAACAAATTCTGAGTGCCCCACTCTTATCTACAATGACAAGAGAACTAACACAGTTTGTTGATTCGTCAATTTTAATTATCTCTTAGTTATAATCTTTCTGATCAGCTACAGCATTCTGGTTGGAGATCTGCATTTCATAGACTCCTTTTAAAATGCTTAAGTTTTCAGCTGTTTGATGACCTAATATTGATTGTTTACCCTTATTCACTACTATAATGCTGGATTTTATTTCTTTTTCATGGAATTTGATCTCTGTATAGATCATACCATGTGCTGTGATCTTGGTACCTTTATAAGACATCAAACAGGGTTTCATATTGAAAAGCCTAACTTTTTGTTTTATCTTATGATAAGCTGCCAAATCTATCAGGGTTGCTTAGCTACCAGTATCTACTTTCATAAGAATTTTCAAGCCTGCAATTTCAACATCAATTATCCAGTCATTTATATCCTGTGAAGAATTGCCCAATTTGATCAACAAAAAGTTTTTCTTCACTAATAGTGTCTTCAACTGTATGTATCTTACACTAGAGTCTTTATTTTTTGACCAACACATCTTCTCGAAGTGATTTAAACCTCCACATTTATTGCATTGCTTCCCATGAGCTGGACAATTCTTAATTTTGTGTTTATAACTACACCTCTTACATGGTTGTTTCAAGATTTCGTGATCAATTTTTGAGGTTTCGTTTTTGGCTGATCTATTGACCTTTGTCTCCAGATATCGATTTTTCTTGTTTTTATTTATTACATCAATTACTTTTTCTTTCATTGCACACACTTGCATAAGCATTTGTTCCATCGATTGACAAATTTGAACACTACAATTGAGAGTTGAATTTTCTTCTCTTAGAAGCCTTTCTCTAGTTTTTATACTTGAAATTCCAATTACTAACTGATCTCTGATCATTTAGGTAGTTAAATTTCCAAAATTACATGTACTGGCTTTATTTTTCAAGTGCACAATGTACTGCTTAACACCATTTCACCATTTTACTGCATTCTATATCTGAACACATATCTTTCATAAGTTTTGTTTGTCTTATGCCATGAGAACTCAAAAGTATACAATATTGTTCAAATTTTGAAAAATTTGTTATTCAAATCACAGAAAATTAAGAACATTTTCATAATTTCTTACCTCCTCAGGTCCAAAGGTAAAGCTAGTGTACACATCATGTGCTTCTTTTCCCACGATGTGAAGGAAAAGCACCAGTTTTGCATTATTGATATGATTGATGTGAAGTTGCAGCACAAAATATATTTCGAAAACTTGCTTGAACTTCTTGAAGTTCTTTGTGATGTTATCAGAAAGCCTTAAATGCTCTGGGGTTTAAACCTTCCATTTCTTATTGAAATTGCATTTTACTCCTGACAACATGTATCTTCATGGAAGCCATTTATTTTACCAACAACAACTGTTGCCATTCTTCAGTTACAAACTATAATTACTATATGATTATTAATAACATATCGATACATATATGACACACAAAATTGTTACCTACACATGAATGCAGAGAGACAGACATGCATTGATGGGCTTAGAAGGGTGTCATCCATTGGATGGGACATTAAGTCATGACCCTATGTGTAGGAGATCCAGGACCGGACTTGTGCCTAAGCTAACTAAACTTAGAGCCTCACAATATGAGGGTTTTAAAAAAATGTATTTCAAGCTTTACTATGCAGCAGTTGTGAATTTTTATTAATAGTTATAACTGTAGTTTTAATCATGTTTTATGTTCCCTTCAGTCAGAAAAATAAATATATATTTTGACCTTTGAATTTTTGGGATCTCTTAAAGTTTACATAGCTTAGGGCTTCAGAAGGTAAAAGTCCAGCCTTGAGGAGAGCCATTTCATGCACACACTGGATGGCCTTGATTTGAGACTTTCATCTGTCTTCTACCATTTGTCCATTATATCCCCTTCGTCAACCTTTTGTGATCCTTATGACCTAGCCATTTACCCATAGTTTGACAAAAAGTGCCATTATAAGTTAAGAATCCAGCCCAACATATGTACAGCCAAAAGATATGCAAATGCATAGAGATTTGAAATATTTTTAATTTCCATTTGGATTTTGAATTAGGTATAATAATCATGATGGATTGATCAGATTTAAGAATTGCCATTTCAGTAAAAGACTGGAGTTGATAATGCTGTAGTTGTCTTCTCTAGTCATGTATTTGTTGAATGATCTTCACATTAATATATAATCCTCAAACATCCATAGGCTATGGACATTCAACCAGACTAAATTCATGTGATTTCTATATGCCTATTCAGAGCAACATCTGCATTTGACTACTGAAGTCCAATTTTAATAAGGTCCTGTTTGAGATTGTTCCCCACCTTAGTCTGTCCCTTTTCCATGAGTCTTTAAGTACAATATTTATAACTATTATACCAGGCTGTAGTTTTATATTCATGTAATATAACCAAAACAACACCGTCTTTTCTTACAGACAGACAAGCAGAAAAATACTTTTAAAAATCTATAGAAAATGTGAAAAAATTGTCATATATGCATACAAATATACAGAATCCTCAAGCAGCCATGGGCTATGGAAGCCCACCAGACTGCAGTTTAGTTCTCCAAACATGTCTGTCCTCAGCTATACCTGCTGCACCTGGATATTCTAGACCATTTCCAATGAAGTCCTGTTTGATATTGTCTGCCCACCACATCCTAGGTCTCCCCCTCTTTTTGAGGCCTTTAGGCACACTGTTCATAACCCTGTTTGCTAATCTATAGTTATACCAAACCAATGCAGTCTCTCTATCTGCACACTATGCTGGTCAAAAGAGATTGTTGACTCCTTTGTCTAACTTCATCATTACTTACAAATTAAACCACCTAATACCCAAGATGCTGCATAAACATCTCAAATCAAAGGCATCAAGTTTCTTGTTTTAGAAAAGGGCCATGTTTCACTTCCATAACTAACTATAGAAAGGGCCAAACTATTGTGTAGCTTAATTTTAGTCTTTAAGTGTATAGGTCTATTTCTCCACACTCTTCTTAGATTCTTAAAAGTCCCAGAAGCAGTCCCTATTCTTCTGTTTATCTCGAGCAGCACATCACCAGTATCTGTTAAATAGCTCTCAAGATAATTAAATTGATACACTTGCTCAAGGGTGCAACCATTCAAGATTAACTAAATTCCTGACCAATTTTCATTGCTTTAGTTTTCTTTCCATTTATCACCAAATCTATTACCAATCTCATCAACAGTTGTACTGAAAGAGTTCGTCTCATCAACATCATTTGCTAAAAGGGCTAAATCATCAGCATAATCTAAATCAAACTTGAAATCTCCAGATCATTTAAGGCCAAAATATCCACTTACACTGAATATTGCATAATGTAATCAGTAACCAAAGAGAAAAGGAGACAAAATGCACCCTTGTTGAACATCAGAAGTGATGATAAAGCAATTGCTACAAGCCTTACCAACTCTCACACATGACTCAATGCTACTTAGAGAGCTTTCATTATGTTAACTACCTTGTCTGGTATGTCATACAATCTCATGATCAACCACATATTATGATGATCAACAGAGTCAAAAGCCTTTTTGTAATCTATAAAGGTTTCTGAAACTCTTAAACATTTTTCAAAAATATGCCTTAGTGTAAAAATCTGATCAATACCTCCCCTACCACTTCTGAATCCACACTGTTCTTTACACAGTTGTCCATCAACCAAATTTTTTATTCTGTTAAGCACAACAATTCAAAGAACTTTACCTGGAACAGAAAATAGGATGATACCCCTATAGTTATGACAAGAATTGTGATTACCTTTTTTTAAAAATAGAGATAATAATATCTCTGGCAAAATTATTAGGAACAGTGCCTTTATCATAAAAGATATTCAAAATTTCAGTTGGCCATGTGATAACAGAAACTTTCCTAGTTCTAAGCATTTGAGTAGTAATTTCATCTACCATGTGGATTTATGTAGTTTACATCTTACGCTGCCACAATCTTGAAAATACTGTTCATGAAGCTTGCATATACAGCCATAAATGATAAACTTAGTACCATAAAAAATTAAATTTTTTTGAAATATTGAAGTTTGAACTTGCTGCAGGGCAAGACTTTTGCTCCAACTACTTCTCCACTAGGTAAAAAAGAGCTCCAGTGAGTTAATTGAGTTGTTTACTAAAAAAATATATCCATATGTGTTCACAGTAAAATGAAGTCAGAAGCCAATGAAAAATTTTTTATTGGAGGATTTCAGTGATTTGCACGATGATACAGTCATATACATTTTTGCTTCATTTTAGCATATTTTGTAATTATAAACTATTTTAGTGTTTCTAAATTATTTTTTATCTATCATCAGATATATTTTATGAAAGGAATACGAAGAGAAAAATTTATATTTCTTTGCTCATGTGATCAGCAATGTCATAGGAGTGTGATATCAATTGGCACATCGTGAGAACATGGTATCCATCAGCAATCATCTGGTTTCATTTTGAAACTTTTAGTGTGCACATGTTTGGCTGTACAGATAGAATTTTATTCTGTGTTTAGAAAATACTAAAGTATTTTGTTTTGCTGATAAAATATAGTTTTTGGAGAATTAACCTATACAATGTTGAGTGTTTTTTGTTTTGTTTTTCTTTAAAAAGCAACTCAACTACTGGGTCTTACTATATAGTAACTAATCAATGAAATAGTTTGTGTTACATACCAAAAGAAGAAATATTTAATTCTGAACAAAAAATATAAAAATTGAAAGGAAAAAAAAATATATGCACGCATAAAAAACACACTGCAAGTTTATTTGTAGTGATATTTGAAAACTGGTTAATCAGCTTCCAACAGTGTAAGAGTTAATAAGTGTGTGCAAATTACTCTAATGTTTATTTCATATAAAGTTGAACAGGAAAAATCAAGGTTCTTTTTAACATTTCATGGATTTTGATAAGCAATTCAGAATAATAACTTGGTTATTCATATTCATAGCTTAATATTACGAATTTAAATTGAAGATGTTTAATAGCTCTTTTTAGATTCCGAGGGGAAGAGGTATTATTGAGTTTTTCTGACCCCTCAAGTGAAAGTTCCAGTGATTTTAATGAAGACTGACATAGGTGACGATCACATTACAAGATGGGCTGAGGTTACATTAGCAAATCACTCTGCTTTGCCAATATGACATGATTTTACAGGTAGTCTTGGCATTAAAAAAATGAAATATAGGGGATTATCAAAATAATGGAAACACCAATGGCAACTGGAGTACACTCAATGTGCCATATGCATATCACAGGGATGACGGCACCCATGATGTGAGGTAAATATAAAAGGGAGAAGAACAATGTTGGCTATCACGTAGCAGTGCCCCAGGTACTGGTGAAACATCTGTTGTGATGTAATTGTCGACAGTGGTCAGATAGTGATCTCCATAAAGGCATGATCATTGGTGCACATCTTGCAGGAGCTTCAGTAACCAAAACAGCAGAAATAGTAGGTGTAATATGAGGAACTGTATCAAAGATTATAATTACCTATCCAAAAGAATAGAGATTTGCCTCCGTATCTGCATACAAAATCCTCATGCAGCCATGGGCTATGGAGGTCAAGCCAGATTGTGTAACTTTCCTCTCCAGACATGTCACTTGTGAACTACTGCTTCTGCATTTGGCCACTCTAGACCAATTCTAGCAAGATCCTGTTTGACATTGTCAGCCCATCGCTTCCTAGTTCCTCCCTCCTTCTTTTCTGAAATCTTTAGGCACACTGTTCATAATCCTGTTTCTTAATCTGCAACTTTGCTTATGGGCAACATGGCCAAACCAACACAGTCTCTCTCTGCACAATATGCTGCTCAAAGGGGGTTAATGATTCCTTCTTCTAACCTCATTATTACTTACAAAGTCAAACCACCTAATGCCCAAGATACTGCATAAGCATCTAGAATCAATGGTATCAAGTTTCTTGTTTCCCGTTTACAAAGGGTCTATGTTTCGCTACCAAAACTAACCTAGGAAAGAGCCAAACTATTATACAGCCTAATTTTAGTCTTTAGGTGTATATGACTATTTTTCCATATTCTCCATAGATTCTTAAAAGTCCCAGCGACAATCCCTATTCTTCAATTTATCTCATGTCGCACATCACCAGTATCTGTTACATAGCTCCCAAGATAATTAAACTGAGACACTTGTTCAAGAGTGCAGCTATTCAAAGCAACTGAAGCACTATCTGCCTGACCAATTTTCATCACTTTAGTTTTTTCTCTGTTTAACACCAAACCTATTCTATTGCCATTCTCTTGAACAGCCCTAATGAAAGAATTCATCTCATGAAAATCGTTAGCCAACAGGACCAAATCATCTGCATAATCTAAATAAGAAATTTTGGAATCTCTAGACCATTTAAGGCCAAAATCTTTCCCTTGCAGAGAATTTCGAATTGCATAATCAATAACTAAAGAGAAAAGGAGACAAAATTCACCCTTGTCTAACTCCACTAACAATGCTAAACCAATCACTGAAAAGCATACCAACTCTCACACACGACTCAGTGTTATTATAGAGAGCTTTCATTACACTAACTAACTTATCAGGTATTCCATATGATCTAACAATCAACCACAAATTATGTCGATCAACAGAGTCAAAAGCCTTTTTGAAATCTATAACAGGTTTCTGAAACTCTAAACATTTCTCAAGAATCTGCCTAAGGGAAATATTTGATTGATACATCCCCTATCACTGATGAATCCACACTCTTCATCATGAAGTTGTCCATCAATCAAATTCTTAATTCTATTATATAATCATGCAAATAACTTTATCTGGAACAGAAAGTAAACTAATTCCCCTATAATTATCACAAGGCCTGTGATCACCTTTGTTAAAAATTGGGACAATAATAGCTCTAGTAAAAACCTTAGGAATGACTCCTTTATCATAAAAAGTATACAAAATTTCAGTCATCCATATCATCATCATCATCATCCTCAAGCAGCCATGGGCTACGGAGGTCTAACCAGACCGCGCAGTTTAATTCTCCAAGCATATCTGTCCTGAGCTACATCTGCTGCATCCAGCCACTGTACACCAATTCTAACAAGGTCCTGTTTGACATTGTCTGCCCACCGCATCCTAGGTCTCCCCCTCCTTCTGAGGCCTCTAGGCACACTGTTCATAACCCTATTCGCCAATCTATAATTATCCATACGGGCAACATGGCCAAACCAGCGGAGTCTCTTTCTGCACAATATGCTGCTTAAAGGAGGTTGCAGACTCCTTTGCCTAACCTCATCATTAGTTACAAAGTTGAACCACCTAATACCCAAGATACTACGTAAGCATCTAGAATCAAAAGCATCTAGTTTCCTGTTATCTTGTTTACACAGCGTCCAGGTTTCACTACCATAACTAACCCTAGAAAGAACCAAACTATTATACAGTCTAATTTTAGTCATTAGGTGTATACGCCTATTTCTCCACAATCTCCATAGATTCTTAAAAGTCCTGGGAGCAATACTTATTCGTCTGTTAATCTCATGCTGCACATCACCAGTATCAGTTACATAGCTCCCAAGGTAATTAAACTGTGACACCTGCTCAAGACTGCAACCATTCAGATTAACTGAATCACAACCTGCCTGACCAACTTTCATCACTTTAGTTTTCTCTCTGTTTATAACCAAACCTACTCTACTACCAGTCTCATCAACAGCTCGAATGAAAGACTTACCAACTCTCACACATGACTCAGTGTTATTATAGAGAGCTTTCATTATGTTAACTAACTTGTCAGGTATACCATATGATCTCACAATCAACCACAAATTATGATGATCAACAGAGTCGAAAGCCTTTTTGAAATCAACAAAGCTAGCAACCAAAGGTTTCTGAAACTCTAAACATTTCTCAAGAATCTGCCTAAGTGAAAATATCTGATCCACACATCCCCTACCACTTCTGAATCCACATTGCTCATCACGCAATTGCCTGTCAACCAGATTCTTAATTCTATTAAGCACAATCATGGAAAGAACTTTCCCTGGAACAGAGAGTAGTCTGATACCCCTATAGTTATCACAAGAACTGCGATCACCTTTTTTGAAAATAGGAATAATAATAGCTCTAATAAAATCTTTAGGAACCATGCCTTTATCATAAAAGTTATTCAAAATTTCAGTCATCCAAATGGTATATGACAACACAAATGTTCACAACTCTAAGCATTTCAGTGGTGCTTTTCAGAAGTATCCAAAGTGACTTCGGAATGTGATATAGAGCCATCATCAAAGCCAGTAAATCATCTATCTTAATTACAAACAATGGAAGTAGAAATAATCACATTATTGAGAACTTCTCTGAAATGCTCAGCTCACCTAGCCATAACAGAATCCTCATCCTCAACCACCTTGTCATGTTTATCCCTTAATCCATGTGTACCTGTCTGTTTCTTCCCACATAAAACATTAATAATCTGGTACAACCCCCCTGCTGTTGTGCTCTCTACTGCTTCCTCAGCTTTTTCAGGAAAGTATCAAGCCAAAGATTCTTATCAGCTGTTAACTGTTCCTCTACACATTTATTAAGCTCATTGTAATGCCTTCTGCTAGGAGTAGTAGGGTGTTGATTCATATTAATCCTGCACTTCTTTCTTTCAGAAATAAGTTCCATAGCCATATCATTCAAATAAGTTTGTTTCCTCTGTTCACTTTTACCCAAAAGAGTACTGTTGGTTTCAAGAAAAGCTTGTTTAAACTGATCCCATTCTTTCTCAACTTCAGCAGTAACCAAACCACGATTGTCATAATGACTAAGTAGCTTATCATGGTAAGTTTTAGCTGTATCTTTCAGACATTCAGTGTTATAGCTAATTTTCTTTAACCTTAGCACAGCATTTCTTTAGCTTCAGCTGCAAAACACTTTTGACCAGGTAATTGTTAGACCCAATTTCGGCTCTCCTGTATGATCTGGTATTCCTAACTGAACTAGCCCATTTTCTGTTGATTAAAATATATGTCATATTCCTGTGCAACCCTCAGGTGAAACCCATGTATATTTATAAATGTTCTGGTGTTTGTAGTATGTGTTAGTTAATCGCAAACTATTAAGTTTACTTACTTTTAGGAGATTATTCCCATTGCCATTAGAACAACCAGTGCCAAAGGGACCTAAAACTCCTGCCCAAAGGTCAGAGATCAGTACCAACTTTAGCATTGAAATCACCTAGCACAAGAGAAATATCTCCTTTCTTCACAGAATTTAAAATATCCTGAAGCTGGCTGTAAAAGTATCCTTCTCATTCTCATCAGAGTCCTCAGTAGGGGCATAACAGCAGATAACATTCAAGTCTTTAATGCTTGTCTGAAATTTTGCTGTAAGAAACCTATCATTAATACACTCATATCCTAGAAGAGCATCACTAGTGTGTCTGCTGAGAAGCAGTCCCACATCTTGGTGATGTTTATTATCTTCCCTCCCTGAAAAGAGAAATTTAAAGTCATTTTTAAGTATCTCACTTTACCTGTCCATCTGGTCTCTTGCAAACCTAGAATATCTAGGTTATAGCACTGGAATTCCTGCATGAGGACATCGAGAGAATAATCTCTATATAATGTCCTCTCGTTCCATGTTCCTGCCGAGAGAAAATGATTAGTAGGATTTTTAAAGAAACTAGGATTATTGAGATAGGCAGGGCCAACAATATCAAACAGCCCACTGATCACAGGCATGGGGCAAAGACCTGTTCCTCCTCCGCTAAAGGCTGAAGTCACCGATGCTGGTTGGAACTTCAGGCACCACCTTTTCAAGTGGAATTTTTCAAGAGCTGTATGGTCTGCCTGAGACACATTACTCCAGTTTAGGCGTGACAATGCCCAACTAGCTAAGTGAGGTTCAGGTACCTGCGATGACCTCTGATTAGGATTATCCACCAGCTGATATAAGGTATCCCATGCCTCTGTTCACTTAGAGCTGGCAACCCAGAAGCAAACAGAAAACACAGCGACAGATTCTCCCATAACAGAGGCCTACCAGTGCAGCAAGTCCAGGATCCATAATCTAGCTCAAATCCATAAACAAGTCCAGTCTAGTAGGTATAAATGGTCAGCACCAGGACCCTGTGAAGTTGACCACTCCTCAGCAGGGTTGGAAAAAAAATAAAAAAGTGGCCATAGATGACCAGATCAGTAGGCCATACTGAGCTGCCAGCCCTCCCCTTCCATTTCCTTCCTAAAGAGAATATCTCTTTTGAAAGGTACTAAGGGCCTGCACCATGAGAAGTTGGGGTTGGACATTAGGTGCTAGACCTGGCCAGTTCTGTGCATCATCACTGGGGATTGGTACACAGTTGTCCTTCCAGTTTATGCCTAGCTACCATTTACAGACTGATTTCCTCCAAACGTGCAAATTATGGACGCTATACGAAGTTGTTAGAGGGATAGGTGGATGTTGGCACAGATTTTACAACAGAAGCACAAGACCACAGCACTGCAAATAGTAGCAGAGTTGATCACCAGTCGGAATGATCCCATTTCCATCATAACAGTTCATTGGGAACTTCATCATGCCAGTCTTCATGGCCATGCTGCAATCCACAAACTCTGATTACCAACATCAATGCAGCAAAATGTGTAAGATGGTGCAAAGCACATAAAAACTGGGATGCTATAGACTGTCAATGTGTCATCTGGTCTGATGAATTGTGCTATACATTGTTTCCCACCACTGGTACATCTGGCGGAAAACCTGCAGAAGCTGACTGTTTGTTTCTAACTGTGCATGTAGGTAGATCTCTGATGCTGTGGGGTGCCATGGCATTTCTTAGGGCCATTAGTTATTCTGTAGGGTTGTGTCACATCTGCAACATATGAATCCATTCTTGGGGACCACCTGCACCCATTGTTGTGGGCATTGTTCCCTAATGACCGTCCCTAGTTTGAAGCGATATGCACCTGTGCGAAACATGTCAAGTTGTTGTGATGATCCACCCATTCACTTTTGCTTTTCCTTAATCAGTTTTGCTTTATTTATGTTATATTTATCATTTTGGGGATTTAATTCATTTTGTGGACTGTCTCAATCCTTGTTCCGAGCTGCAGGAGTTGCACATGCACAACTCCGACCTTTCAGTTGACAACCGCTAAAGTGCCTGTTCAGGTCATGACCCCTCTTGCGTCATAACTTGTGCAATCGTCAGTTCATGTAAATGTCTTTCCTGGCATGCAATAGCTATGTGCCAGCTTTGTACGCCACTCGTTATAACTTAGTGACGTTAGGTCACAGAGTTAATAGTAATTGAGATTGTAGTAGACAGAGTAGTTGAGATGTAGTAGCAGAGTTATTGTGAATCAGTGTGGACAGAGTTTTTGTCCGAGATGATGTTACTTTAGATAGATGTGAGTTGCTAATGTATTCAACCATCGAGTTTGGTAAGTTAGATTTTTGGAAATAAACTTTGTTTGTTTTAGAAACTTTTGATTCTTTGCTATTTTTTCTCTTGAGCAATTAAATTTTTTGATTAGATTTAAACTTGACAATCATTTTTGTATTCTTACTCGATAAGTAGCACTTAGCAAATACTTAACAAACCCTATTTCAACTTTATTTGGCAAGTTTTTATTGCCTGGTGCCCAATAGAGCTATCCAGAATTTGAATAAATTTAGATAGACAAAAAAGGTCCAACTCTGAAAAGTTAATAATCTTTGGAGCATTACATTGTGGTTTGCAGAGGAGAGGTACAGCAGCTACACTGGCCACCTCAACCTCCAGACCTCAATATTATTGAACATTTGTTGGAGTATCTGGAGTGCAAAGTCAGATCACACTTTCCACCTCCAGCATCACTGGCACAGTTGGGGCATATTTTACAGGAAGAATTCCATTACTGTGTGTTCATGACTTGTATAAGTCTATTCCATGTTGAATTGTATCTGTTCTGAAAGCCCAAGGTGGACCAAGGTTTTCTCCACAAAACAGTACATGTTTCCATTATTTTAATAAACCCCTGTAGCTAGATAACCTTTAGATTAAAAAAAAAATTATTAAGTGATGAAAGTATAGCACTGATAACAGAGCTGACAAATTTGTGTGGCCAAGCCTTGATTGAAAACCAAGAAGCTACTATCTGACCAACTACTGCACAGATAAACCAATTTAGGGAAAACCTACCACAGCAGAATAATTGAAAGATTTTTAGCTTCGGTCATTACAACTGGACTTGTTTGTAAACAATCATTATCTGAGTACTAGACTACAAACTGTCTATAATCCATTAAAGCCAGAAAAACTTGGCATAAAATTTTATGTTCTATGCAATAGTAAAAATGGATATGCTTGGTATACCCTTGTCGTACTGGCAAAGAAACTATTCAGATACAGCTAGAAATGTTGGTCATGCACATGCAGTTTCTATGAACTTGATGGACAGTTTATTCAACCAAGACTATCATGTATATATATGGATTGTTATTATTCCTCTCCAGTTTTGTACCAAGAACTGTTTGATAAAAAAAAAACTCGTGCCAATGGTACTGTAATGTGAAACAGGATTGGCCTTAATAGAGAGCATTTAGGAGAAATGTTAAAAAAGGGACAGGTGATTTCATTCCAAAAACGTTTTATTTTAGTTTTGAAGTGGCATGGTAAGAGGGATGTTATCATGCTCTCTGCTTTTCATGGTTCTGAAATGTTGGAGATCATTGAAGAAGACAGGATATGCCAAAAGAGGCAGCATTGCAGACTATTTACAAACCCAAGTGTGCTTTGGACTGTAATGTTTTAATGGAAGGGATTGATCATGCTCACCAGTTTTTGCAGTATTACACAATAAAGTAGAATTGCATGAAATGGTGCAAAAATCTATTTTTTCACATAGGCATTTAACAATGTGCATATTGACTATCTTTTATTCAAAGAAAATCAAAAAAGTTAGCCATTACAAATTTAGACTTGCTTCGGTCACAGAGCTACTTGAATAAGACACACTTGTTCATGATGATGTAAGATGCTATACACAATGCATTCCACCCTCAACTTTCCATTTATCTGGTTAGCATTTCTTTAGAAAAATCCCTAAATCACACCAGAAGCATCAACCAAGCAGAGGATGTATGTTCATCAGCAAGGCACAGAACAGAAAGTTCTTACAAATGCAAACAGTGTGGAGTGGTCTTGTGCAAAAGTGTGGAATGGTCTTGTGCAAAAGTCGCGGTGGAGTGGTCTTGTGCAAAAGTGGTGTATGCTTCAAAGCCTTTCACACAGAGAAGAAATAAAAAGAGTAATTCAGTTAAAAAAGAATTCCTGCATTATGTATAAGCTTATTTTTAATTCATATCACTATAATTATTATTTTGGTCTATTAGTTTAAAAAAAATGTTAATTGCATTGGTGGATCATTTCTACTACATCATCCTGAAACATTCGTATTAAAATTAAAAAATTTCACGTTTTCATTTTGTTGCATTTTTTATTTTTCATGAAATTTTGAATTCTGTTTAATTTGTATGTACATGTATATAACATGGGTTATATCTGTTGATTGGTTATTTAAAAAAAAATTCTAAAGTTTATTTGACTGGTCACAGCTTTGAAAAGCCTGGACTTAATAGCAGTGAGAAAAAAATTTGACGAGAGTAATTTTCTTGATTTAAGTAAATTTTTATTTTTCTCTTTTTCAGAAATAAGTAACCTTCATATTCATATGCAGTATAGTTATTTTTGTCTATTGCTGTTTTTTTTAAAGGAAACCTTGTTAAAAGTTATAAAGTAAGTTTGTCATGAAAATAATAAATGTGATTTTTACATCTCATTCATAATATTTTATTCAGGCAGTTAAGTTTGGGTGGCCCCTTCAGAAATGTACTGTGACACCCTAAAGTTCTAGTTTTTTCAAGTGGCCATCTAGAAGTATGGCATGACTCACGTTGAAAATCATTGGTCTACAAGACTGAAATACAGCTGAAACGGGAAACTTTTGCATTGCATTATGAATGCTGCTGCATACATATTAGAATATGCTCAAATAATCAAACAGGGAGTAAACTCTTGTTTGAAATGAGAGACTGCAATGAAAACTATGATGGGCATTTAAACAGTCAGCGAAGGTGTTTCTCGAAACATATACCAATAAATTCATCTGATTAATACTGCCTTTTTTTCCCTGCATGAACCTACAATCATGCATAGCTCCTAACAGTTGGATAGAACCTCTATTGTGTTGACTTCTTTTACTCAAAATAACCCCAAAAAACACCTCTCGAAATGTTATGAAACTTTTTATATGTTAAATGAAATCTCTGACATGGGAGTATCATAGAATACTACATCCCACCGAAGCCAAACACATGCCAAGCTGTAGAGACATCACAGTCAAATTAGACGTATTATTCAACAGACTCCCAGCACCTGGAACTATTGGCAAAGTGAAGAAGTTGGATAAATGAGTTCTACATGAATAACAGAGACTTGTAAGGCATGTTGACTTGAAGTGTGCACTTCCCTTCTGACATGAAACCAAAGATATCCATTTTTGCATAGAGTTATAATGTGTGATGAAAAATAGACCCTATAGATAATCATCAACATTCTTCTCAATTGCTGGAAGTCATGAAAGCACTCAAAAACATGCCCAAGCCTAATCTTTACCCAAAGAAGGTTATGGTCACTGTTTTATGGTCTGCAGCATTGTTAACTATTATTCATTCCTAAAAGTGGGTGAAACATAAAAGCAGAGAAATATTGTGCCGAACTCCAAAAAATGCACGACAAATTATGCAAACAGCCTGCATTGGTCAATAGACGGGATGTCCTACTGTTCCATGATAATGCTCAACCTCACATCTCACAAATAACAGTCTGGAAACTTCATCAGTTACAGTATAAGACTCTTGCTCACACAGCATGTTCAATAGACCTATCGCCAACTCACTACCACTTCTCAAACATCTTGACTACTTCTTAGGGGAGGGGGAAACATTCAGCAATGAGACAGCAGTTCAAATTGCCTTCTAAAAATTCACTGCTTCCAGGAACTCAGATTTTTTTACTACTGCACAAATGCACTTGCTTTGTGGTGACAGAAGTGTATTGAATCTGTTGGTGCATATTATGATTAGTAAAGTTATTTTTAACAAAATTGTAGCTGTTGAATGTCTCACTAACAATTCGGCCATTTCTTTAGCAACAATCAAATATTACACACACTGCAGCCATCCACAAACTTACCCTACTTCACCACAATAATATAGCTAGTCAAAACTCCTTGTCAGCTATAAATAGGTTAGATATCTACCTTCTGTGTAGCTTACCTGCTACTGTTATTATGAGTAAACATGGTGACCTGAGAGAGTTCAGTCATGGACGGATAATTGGTGTGAGGAAGATGGAATGCTCTACATCTGTAACTGTAGAATGTCTGGTATTTCCACATGTGACCATTGCACGTGTGTACCAAGACTACATCAAAACCAATAAAACCTGCATCCACCAGGAAAATGTGGTTATAACTTGGCCATTGATGTTTGAAGTTAGCACTGCCTATCCTGTATTGTAATGTCAAAGCAGACGGCCACAGTGCAGAAGAAATGTCTGCATTCAATGATGGGGCAGCTACAATGGTTTGTGCAAAGACCATTTGATATGCATTGGTGCCACTGAGTTATGGCAGCCGACACCTATATCAAGAATTCTTTTTAACAGCATATCACTGGGCTATGAGACTGCAGTGGGTGAAGAAAGATCGCCAATGAACCATGGATGACTGGAAACGGGTAACTTGCTCTGACAAATTGAGGTCAAACTACAACATGATGATTGAAAGTTGCACCATATGAGGGCATGGACCCCAAACTATCAAATTATGGTGTTATAGGCCACTGGAGGCAGTGTGATGTTCTGGGGCATGTTTACATGGGTCACCTTGTACTTGTTGAGACCACCATCACTGCACAAGGCTATGTTGACCTACTCAATTACAGATGGTAATTGAGTAGGTCAACATAGCATTTCATAGGCACTCATATTACTTACATTACCCTTCATAGCTATCATATTATTCATATATTCATAGCTATCCTTAGATTTTAATTTATCCATTTTAAACATTACATACCCATTCATAGCTATCCATTTCCCACAGCGGGATGCCTTCTTTTACCAAGACATTACCATGTCTCATTGGTCCCATTTGGCGAAGGACTGATTGGAGAAGCATTCCAGTGAGTTCACAACCTTTGAATGGCCCTCTCACTCTCCAGATTTGAACCCTATTGATCCTCTGTGGAATGAAGTGGAGCAATGCATGCGAGCCCAAAACCCACCACAAGTAACTCTCTGTGCTTTATGGATGGCTGTCCTGTAACCATTGGCTGTTACACCTGAAAGTTTCCTACACCTGGTAGAGTTAATGCCATGTAATATTGCTGCTGTTGTGAGTGCAAAAGGTGGACCCACACAGTAGGTGTGTGTAATAAATTGTCCTTTCAATGCATAGCATTTTACTCTATTCATAACTTTCAAGGTAGCTGATACAACTGAAGTGGCCCAGAAATTTTGGACATTTGCATTGGGATTAATTCTGGCACATGGCAGCTTGAAACCCAATCTCCAAACCCAACCCAGGACCAGTTGGTCAAGTATGTGTGGAATTACATAGTGCCAAAATCTGCCACCATTTTATGTCATCACCATGGATAGTCAAGATATTTGTGTACACATTTTGGATGGATTGGATACTTTGAATGGATTGTTATATTTTTATTATATATAATTTTTGCTTGCAACTGGTTTTTATTCTTACATACACAGCTTAGCCAAATTATTATGAATATTGTATCATACATGAAATACTATAAAACATGCCAAAGTATGCAAAATTTCTTAATGACATAAGTATTCTATGTCACCATGAAGTCTTCTACAAGCTGTTAAAGCATGGTGGAAAGCAAAGTCAAGGCACAATATCCCAGTGTATGAAGAACAGAAACAGTCTCAGAAACATCCACCAATCATGGCAAACACAGGAGAAAATAGGCTATGACAGACAGGCATTTTTTTGGCACAAACTGTGTGGCAAAACAGAGTTGCAACAATTCATTATTTCAGAGGAATGCTAGCAGTACTTCAAAATCCATTTCAATGAATTTCATGAATTTCATTTCAATGAGAACCGTGCACAGAGAATTGAAAACTTTGAATTTTGAGAACTATACCATGATACATATGACAAAGTATTAGATAGTTCATAATAATTTGGCCAGACAGTGTATGTAGCAATGAGTTGAAATTAAATTTTTTTGCCCATTTCTTATAAAGTATAATAAGTAACATATCTAACATATATGTGTCATTTGATTTATTTTTAATTTTGTTGCCTTTCAGAGCATTTTGAATATACTATAGAGCACACCTCCAACTCTATTAAAGAGTAAGTATTTGATTTTGCTTATATATAGGCCTGATCCATTTCCAGACAGGCAAGGCCATTCAAGTCATGGTGTTATATTATTTTTTAATTTTTAGAACGTGTTTTCTATGCCAAAAATGAAAGAGATTAATTTTTTTAATAAAAAACACATGGAATATTAATTTTTGAAAAACTTAGAATAACCTTTTTGTAATATCCAAGTAAACTAAAATCTCAGTTGCAATAAACCAATTGATATACTAAAAATCTAAACAATTCATAGCTGTTTTTTAAAAACATATTAGATATTCACTTTCTTTTTTGTCCAACACTTTTTTTCTTGTGCAAAAGACTTAAGCATACCTCCTGATGAATTCTTCAATGGTTGCTTCTTCTCAGGTCCAAGGTAATTATTCTGATCTCGTTTTGGCTGGTCTTGTTAGATCTTGCCTTTTTGGTATTCTTGTAACTTGCTGCAGGGATTTTAATCTGTCTTTTGTCTTCAAGAGAACACTCAGTTACACCATGCACTAAGACTAAGATTTTAATAGATAACTAAAATATTAGTGTTAAAAATATATAAAATAAAAAATAAAATACACAAATTAAAATTGTTTAAAGACTTTATACCATACCAATTTTACCAGTATACAATATATTTCACCTGATAGCAATTATTTTAAAATCAGTGGGGATATTTATAAAGAAACCAATGGTGAATCTAAGTGTCACCTTTATAAGGGCATATTTCAGATATAGCATTACAGCATATAGAAGAGAGAATTTATACAATAAAGAGGCAACAAATATAGAATGAACAGCTTAGAGAGGATACAAGTAATATCTACACTTCAATAAAATTGACAATAGAGTATGAGATAAAAAACAAATTACCATATCTTGATATCCTCATACATAAGTCTCCAATGAAATTTAATATGAGTGTATGTCAGAAACCAAATGCACCCATAATTTTAATTCCATTTCTAACCAAAAAGATAAAAGATGGCCTTCCTAAAAATAACTTTCATCAGGGCATACAGATATTCAGCAAATGTAAGATTGCTATGTAAAGAAAAGAAACACCTCAGCCAAATAGCAATAACAGCAAGTTATCGTTAAAGAGAAATTGACAAAGTAGATATAGGGACAATCACAAAATCACAAATAAGACCTGCACGAAATGACATAATAGAATATAAATATTTAACCTCAATCCCAAATATCCCTTGGCTTACACGAAATGTACAACAAGCCCTCAGGCCCTATAAACATAATTCCAATAAGAAGAACAAAAACTATCTTACAAATATTGAAATGTGATTGCTACTATTGAATGAAATAATCAATACTAGGCATATATAAAATTCTCTTGATAAAGAACACTCCAAGCATATCTATCCTGAGCTACATCTGCTGCATCTGGCCGCTGCACACCAATTCTAATGAAAAATAATTTGTTTGACATTGTCTGCCCACACATCCAAGGTATCCCCCCTCTTTCTGAGGCTGTTAGGCACACTGTTCATAACCCTATTCGCCAATCTATAATTATCCATATGGGCAACATGGCCAAACCAACAGATTCTCTCTCTGCACAATATGCTGCTTAAAGGAGGTTGCCGACTCCTCTGCCTAACCTCATCTTTAGTTACAAAGTTAAATCACCTAATGCCCAAGATACTGTGTAAGCATCTAGAATCAAAAGCATCTACTTTCCTGTTATCTTGTTTAATGATTTGAAAAAAAATAGCACATACTACAAACACAGGGACATTTATAAATACACATGTGCTTAGTGAAAAAAAAATTAACTTTAGTTTTTTTTGCGAAATAACCAATCAATAGAAACAGGTAATGGTATTTACAAAAAAGAAAGAGCATTTAATTGTGATTAATAATAAAAATTCGAGGAAAGGGGTAGGTGAAATTTTCATCATCATCATCCTCAAGCAGCCATGGGTACCGAGGTTCAACCAGATTGTGCAATTTAGTTCTCCAAAAACACTTCTCTCCTGAGCTACATCTGCTGTGACTCGCCACTGTAGACCAATTCTAACTAGGTATTGTCTGACATTTTCTGTTCCCTGCATCCTAGGTCTCCCCCTTTTCTGAGGCCTTTAGGCACACTGTTCATAATACTATTCACTAACGTATAGTTATGCATAAAGACAACATGGCCAAACCACGGAGTCTCTTTCTGCACAATATGCTTCTCGAAGGAGGTTGCTGACTCCTTTGCATAACTTTTTTAATATGCAAGTTGAACCATGTAAGTTGAACCATGTAAGATTCTAGAATCAAAAGCCAAGTTTCCTGTTACCTTGTTTACAGAGGATCCAAGTTTCATACCATAACTAACTCTAGAAAGAACTAAACTGTTATACAGTCTAATTTTAGTTTTTAGGTGTATATACCTATTTCACCACACTTTCCATAGATTCTTAAAAGTCCCAGCAGCAATCCCTACTTTTCTGTTTATCTCATACAGCACATCACCAGTATCTGTTACATAGCTCCTATGGGATTAAACAAAAATGTTATGCAGCTTCCCAAGATAAACTGAGACACCTGCTCAAGACTGCATGCAACCCTTCAGATTAACTGAACCACAGCCTGCCTGACCAATTTTCATCACTTTAGTTTCTCTCTGTTTATAACCAAACTTTACTACCAGTCTAATCAACAGCTTGAATTAAAGAGTTCATCTCTTCAACATCATTTACCAAAAGGGATAATTAATCAGCATAGTCTAAATAAGAAATTTTCGTATCTCCAGACCATTTATAGCCAAAATATTTCCCTTGCAGTGTAGTTTGCATAACATCAATAATCAAACTAAAGGAAAAGGAGACAAAATGCACCCTTGTCGAACATCAGAAGTAATGTGCTACAAACTTTACCAACTCTTACACATTCTCTATCTAAGACTTTATTCATTTTCAGAAAATGATACCAATTTAAGTTTTTTTTATTGGAAAAACAATAAAAAACGAAAATTTAACATGTAACCTAATGCGATGTTAAATAAAATATCCACAGCAACAAGTTGTAGGTTAACCATCTAATGTAGATAACCATGAAAAATCAACACTTATCGATCAGTGAAAAGATCGATAATTTACGAAAATAAATCTACTGAAATGAAAACTAAGGTTTAAATATAAAAAAGTAAATACTAACTTTACAAAGGGTATCTAATACGCTGGACCAAAATTGTAAACAATCCATTATGGAGCCGTTTACAACACAGGAAATGGAGATAGCATTTATGAGTCACCAGCTTCTTGTGCAGTGAGCCATAATGTAATTAAGTGCAGCTGCATCCAGCTTTGAGCCTAAAAATGATGTTTTTACTTTCAGTTTTTATCTGAAGGGTGGGAAAACACATAGAATGTGAGGATAAATGATAAAAAAAATTATTTTAGGAATAGTGAAATAGGTGTAAGGCAGAAAAGAGTGTAAACGAAAAAAGTAATGGAGGTACGTATTTCCTAATTCCAAAATCTGTTTTTAAAAATAGCATTTTTTTGTTAGTTTTCAGGAGATTTTCAAAATTTTAAGGAAAAATTTGTTGATAATAGTTCAAATCAAACTTGTGAATCTAAATCAGGGGTTTGCTTCAGCAAAAAGTAAATTTAACAAACAAATCCCCAATACTGTATAGTGTATCTAAGAAATGGCAATCAGATGGCTTTAACAGTTATTTATAATGTAGCTTAATAAAATATGCATCAAATAAAAAAACAAAATATTACTTTTCAAGCTTGAACTATATATTTTTATAAGATATATATATATATAATAAAATTTTAAAATGGCAATTTTTTTTTGTTGTTGTACTAAAGACATATACATACATCCCCAGCCTCTCATTGTCGATTCTCCGAATGTATACAGATTATGACACTGTAAATGTTAAAAACTGTTTTTTCATTTCACTTTTAAGGTTTTATTTCTCATTTATGGAATTTATTATTAGTACTCAAAGTTATACGTATGCCATTGTACAATAATGGCATGCCATTTGTGTCAATATTTCAGTGTCACACAAAATATCCTTTAAGTCTTCTTTAAGCAGGAGCCTGTTTTCCACAGCCCACTGTCAAGGAATTTTTATGTTAATTAAAGAACTCCATGATATGTCAATGTAAAGTAAATACTCAGTGTCAGTCATGAAGATAAAATATCAGTTGTTAATTGATAAGATGAATAGTAAGAACTATTAACAATCTGTTCATTTTCACACTCTTTGAATCTATTTACAAATACTTTTTCTAACAGAAAGAATTTTTATTTTAAATTGTAGAATGACTGTACTAGTCTTTTGGTTTAAGCAATCTGCATATTAATAATATTATTGTTATGTTTGTTGTTTTATGATATTTGATCATCATTTGATTGAAAAACAATTTTTATATGATTTAGACCTGAAGCAAAAAGAGAAAAGAATTTAAATAAGAAGGTAATTTATTCTATTTCATTATTTGTGTAACTATATATGTGTGCATTTATTAGATTTTAAATTATAAAAGTAATCTTTTAGGATAGAAAGATATTATATGAAATATAAAAATTTCTTAAAGGCCAAATGTGGTAACATTCCCCCATCTTTTCAATTGAAAGAATAAAATATTTTGTTGCTTATTTTTATATAAATTTATCTCATTGATATAATAACAATTATGTAACCTTGCCCCTTGGATATGTCACAAAGATATATATTTCAAATGTGTGAAGAATATTATTAGTCACTAAATATATTGTGGTTCAAATCCAACGGATTTCAAAAATAAACCTTTATTCGTTCACTATACATTTCATTGTAGTGTTCTGATTATGTGTGCCATTCCCAATATTACTGTTTTTTGAAAGACTCTAAGGAATTTCTACAAAAACGAATTCAAATGTTTCCAATGCTTTCTGTTTTACCAGTAATTATTAGTGCCATTCTGAATTTGATATTCCACATTCTCTATATTCCTGTAGTTATATTTTTATACTTCAGTCCAGTGGTGGCATGTAAGCTTCTAAACAGGTGGGCCAGTATATACAGAGTGATTCAGTTAAGCATGGGCAAACTTCTGGGAGGGGTAGGTTGCACAAAGATGAATCGGAATCATATAGCAATGCAGGGTTGGTAACGGCAACTTATACGTTGTTCGACGCGGTAGATGGCATTGTACGGCTGCGGGACTGCATGTCCTCGCAGGTAACTGACATTTGTGAACTGTCTGCAGAGGTAGTAGGATGGCCAATTACACAAACGTGGAGTTGGCCGATATGCATCTCGCATACAGGGCTGCGGACTGCAATGGGCAAGCCACTGTGAGGGTGTACTAGAAACGGTACTATATGAGGCGTACTCCCAACCGTCAGATGTTTGCATGGCTGCATCAGAGGTTATGTGACACTGGTTCCTTCTAGAGACCTGCCAGGAGTCGGGAACGATGGGCACAGACCCCTGACATGGAGGAGAATGTGGTACGACATACAGAAGACACTTCAAGTACCAGTACTTGAGCTATCGCCCACTGGGTCGGTCTTCCCCAATCCACCGTATGGAGGATTATGCATGATAAACAATTGCATCCATATCATGTGCAGCAAGTCCAGACACTGAAGCCTGAGGATTACCCACAGTGCATTGCATTTGCGCAATGGTACCTGCAGAAGAGTGCAGTAGAACTCCAATTTCCTGCTTCTGTGCTGTTCACAGATGAGGCATGCTTTACATGGGAAGGTAGCTTCAATGCACATAACGCGCATGCATGGGTGATGGAGAACCCCCATGCTACATGAACATGTGCAGCACAAAATTGTTGTAAATGTAATGTAAATGTTTGGTCCGGCATTGTCGGGGACCACTTAATAGGCCCATACCTCATGCATGTTCGTCTAGACAGAAGGAGTTACTGGATATTTCTGGAGGACGTCTTGCCAGAACTTTTGGATGAATAACAGGTCCCTGAGTCGCTGTGCCATGCAATGTGGTTCCAGCACAATGGGGCCCCCGCCCATTGACATTTGAACAACAGTGGATCGGGCGTGGTGGCCTGCAAGATCACTGGACCTATCATGCCTTGATCACTTCTTCTAGGGTTATATCAAAGGACTGGTGTTCGACACCCCCGTTGAAAGTGCTGAAGACCTAGTTGCACGCATCTCCATAGCTGCCTCGGAAGTCTGAGACTCGCCAGGAATCTTCCAGAATGTATGTGATTCCATGTGCCGACGATGTCAGGCCTGTGTTACAGCTTGTGGTCGCAACTTCGAACACCTTCTGTGACCTCTGTGCATTTTGCAAATGTACCTATTGTGATGAATAAAAAGCATTTTGTTCACTTACGTGCTGCTCTTTCATTCACATCCTCTCTGTACACTAGCACATGTTGATGCCTTTACCGACCCTGCATTGCTATATGATTCCAATTCGTCTTTGTGCAACCTACCCCTCCCAGAAGTTTACACATTAACTGAATCACCCTGTATATAGGGAGTGAAGCCAACTATTCAAGGGGTGGGGGGTCAATTTCCTCCAACATTAGTGCTAAAGGAGAAGGTAGCCAGCAAGGCTTACATTTCATTTGAAATAATAAGATTTCAAGTACTGCAAAGGTGTATTTCATATAATGAATGATAAATAAATTACTCCTCAAGAAGCTGCAATAGAGATTTATGAAGAGCCTGTGAGTATAATATGTCAGAGAAAATCTGGGAGGGGAAGATGAGATCTAAGCAGAACTGGTGTTTATTTGATCTCATAGCAAATGAGTTATTGTTTTACAAGTGTAGTAGCTTATAACGTTAGAAATTGAGAATAATGAATGATTCGTAAAATGCAAATCATAATATTTAGCTAACATCTAATCAATCCAAAAGTAATTTTTAATTTATCTCTTAAATTAGCTGCATTTACCCATCCCCCTGGGGTTAATGGGGGCAAATCACTGCAGTCAATGTAAATCCTTTGAATTTTACACTCTACTGTTAAAATTTCCAATCTTTTTAGTATCTGTAGATCATTACAATATGCTTTTAAATTTTGTGTTTGCCATCTTTAGTGTCTTCCAACAGTGGAAATTAAAACTATGAGAAGATTAAGAAAAATATGAATACTAATATTTCATCAATACTCATCTAATCCAAAAAGAATTATTTCATTTATCTCTTAAAACAAATGAATTGCCTTTTCCCACCCTGTGAAAGTAAGAGAGACAATTGTCTTTTACAGTGTAAACCTTTAGATTGTCACATTGTACCAGCAAATTTTGAAATCTCTATCATGAATACATCATTTACAATATTTGTTTGAAATTTGCATTTTCCAACCTCAGGGCTACATAAAGGTGGAATTTAAAACTACTGGAAATTCAGGAAATACAAATCTTAATATTTCATTAGTACTTGTCTGGTCCGAAAAATTTATTTTGTTTATTTATAAAAACGAAAAGGTTGAATGTCTACAGACAGACAATTAATAAAGTGAAAACAGTAGTTTGAAAATAATATGTAAATTAAAATTACAATGCCCATAAAAAATATGATGTGTTTTCTTATGGGATGAAAAACATAACGTTATTACTTAGCAGAAAATATTCGTGTTATTTGGCCTGAGAACTGTAGATTGCAGTTCTACACTCGAAGTAAACATGAATAATAGCTGGAGAAGCCTGCCATTAAGGGCCATAGGGGTCTGCATTGCATGCAGTAGTTTTTACCAGTTTTGATGTCAAATGATTAATATAATACTAGGAGCATCCATAGTGCCCAAATTTATTGTGCAAAATGCATATATCTCCCATGTGGGACTTGGTATTCATTCACATGTTTGTGATTCACCTTTTATGTTATGATTACTTGAATATAAAGTATTACTTGTATGGGTGAAATTGGATATGATATTTAGGCCACTGTATCACATAATCAGATTTTTTCTGCATTAAACAAATAATCAACACATATAATTAAATTTGTGATGGACAAATACTCTATGGCAAAAAGTTTCCTGTATTTTGTTAATGTGGTGATAATTTTTATCTTTTTTTTTTTAAAGAAGCAAAAGCAAGATAATGCTTTCACTTTGTCATCTATAGAGAAATAAAAAAATTTCAGACATAAACATTCCTTTTGGATTGGATAGGTATTGATGAAATATTATGATTCACAATTTCCAAATTTTCCTGAAATTATAATTATGCTCGATAAAGGTGAAAAAAGTGCAAAAATTAAAATGAATATTGCAAACTAGATCTTAAATGGTAGATAGGTAGTCACTGGAAGGAGAGCTATGCTTCAATCCCCTATGATGATGCCTAGAACCAGCCAGGCTTAGCACCTAATGTCCAACCCTGCTTTCTCATGGTGCAGACTGTTAGTACCTTTCAAAAGAGATACTCTCTTGTGGAAGTGAACGGAAGGGGAGGGTTACCAGATTAGTGTGATCTACTGATCTAGCCAACTACGGCAACTTTTCTTTTTTTTTCTATTCTGCTGAGGAGTGGTCAATGACACAGGGTCCTGGTGCTGACCATATAAACCTACTGGACTGAAGTAAGGCTCTGAGCATGATTGTGGATCCTGATTTTTCTGCACTGGTGGACTTCTGTGGGAAAAATATCTTCCGCTGTGTTTTCTGCTTGTTTGTGGATTGACAGCCCCAAGTGAATAGATTCACAGGATATGTTTATCAGCTGGTGGATAATCCTGAGCATAGGTCATCACAGGCACCTGAACTCTTTGCTTCTACTGGCATCGTCAAATTCTACATTGGAGGAAGTCTTCCAGTGTAGATGGCTTCAGCCTTTAGTGGTGGGGGAACGGGTCTTTGCCCCATGTCTGTGATTAGGGGGCTGTTTGATATTGTCGGCATTCCCTCCCTCAATAAACGTAGTAACATTTAAACATCCCACTAACGATTTTCTCTCCATAGGTAGTTGGAATGTGAGGACTTGCACAGAGCTTATTCTCTTGATGTCCTTACACAAGTATTCCACTATTAAAATTTAGATATTCTCAGCTTGCAAGAGACCAGATGCAGAGATAAAGGTTAGATTCTTAAAAATAATCTTAAATTTCTCTTTTCAGGGAGGGACAACAATAAGCATCACCAAGGCGTGGTTCTGCTTCTCAGCAGACACGCCAGTGATGCCCTTCTACGACATGAGTGCATTAATGAAATCCCTTCTTACAGCTAAATTTCAGACAAGCATTAAAGACTTGAATGTTATCTGCTGTTATGCCCCCATTGAGGATGCCGATGAGGATGAGATGGATAGGTTTTATGAACAACTTCAGGATATTTTGAATTCTGTCAAGAAAGGAGATATTACCCTTGTTCTTGGTGACTTCAATGCCAGAGTTGGTACTGACTCTGATCTTTGGGGAGGAGTAATAGACCCTTTTGATATTGGTAGCTGCAATGGCAATGGGCAAAATCTCCTACAGGTAAGTTGGTTTCAGAATAACTAACACTTATTACAAACACCGCAAAATAATAAGTACACATCGGTTTCATGTGATGGGCTGCATAAGAATATCATTGATTATATATTAATTAACAGCAAATTAGCTAGATCTGTTAGGAATACCATGGCATATAGAGGAGCTTAAATTGGATCTGACCATTACCTTGTTAAAAGTGTCTTGGAACTTAAACTTAAAAAGTGTTGTGCTAAGTTAAATAATTTACCTTTAATACTGAAGCTCTGAAAGACCCAGTTATAGCTAAAGCTTACCATGATAGGTTACTTAGTCATTATGACAGCCATGGTTTGCTTACTACTGAAGTTGAGGAAGAATGGGGCCATTTTAAACAGGCTTTTTTGGAAACTAACAGTACTCTTTTAGGAAAAAAGGGGCAGAGGAGGCAGAGTTATTTGAGTGATAAGGCACTTGAGCTTATTTCAAAAAGAAGGAACTGCAGGAATGTCCTTAATCAATACCCTACTAGTCCTAATAAAAAGCATTACAGAGAGCTTAATAAACGTGTAAAGGATCAGTTAGCTACTGATAAGAATCTTTGGCTTGATGGCCTTGCTGACAAAACCGAGGAAGCAGTTAGACAGCACAACAGCAGAGAGCTGTACCAGATAGTTAATCTTTTGTGTGGTAGAAAATGGACAGATATACAGGGATTGAAGAATGAACAAGGTAAGTTTATAGAAGGTGAGCATTCTGTCATGGCCAAGTGGGCTGAGCATTTCAATGATGTTCTAAACAATGTGGTTAGTTCTACTCCAATTGTTTGTAATGATGATAGATGCATTACTGACTTTAATGTTGGCCCTATTAGTCAGTCTGAAGTTATTTTGGCAATTTCTAAATGTAAACTTCATAAATCACCAGGGGTAGATGAAATTACTACGGAAATGCTTAGAGCTGGGAATGTTTCGTTTACCACTTGGATGATTGAAATTTTGAATATCTTTTATGATTAAGGCATGGTTCCTAAAGATTTTACCAGAGCTATTGTTATCCCTATTTTCAAAAAAGGTGATCGCAGTTCTTGTGATATATATAATGGTATCAGCCTACTCTCTGTTCCAGGTAAAGTTCTTTGCATGATTGTGCTTAATAGAATTAAGAATCTGGTTGACAGGCAATTGCGTGATGAGCAATGTGGATTCAGAAGTGGTAGGGGATGTGTAGATCAGATATTTTCGCTTAGGCAGATTCTTGAGAAATGTTTAGAGTTTCAAAAACCTTCAGTGGCTAGCTTTGTTGATTTCAAAAAGGCTTTCGACTCTGTTGATCGTCATAATTTGTGATTGATTGTGAAATCATATGGTATACCAGACAAGTTAGTTAACATAATGAAAGCTCTCTGTAATAACACTGAGTCATGTGTGAGAGTTGGTAAGGCTTGTAGCAATTGGTTTGGCATTACTTCTGGTGTTCGACAAGGGTGCATTTTGTCTCCTTTTCTCTTTAGCTTGGTTATTGATTATGTTATGCGAAATTCACTTCAAGGGAAAGATTTTGGCCTTAAATGGACTGGAGATACGAAAATTTCTGATTTAGATTATGCTGATGATTCAGCCCTTTTGGCAAATGATATTGATGAGATGAACTCTTTCATTCAAGCTGTTGATGAGACTGGTAGTAGAGTAGGTTTGGTTATAAACAGAGAGAAAAGTGAAGTGATGAAAATTGGTCAGGCAGGTTGTGATTCAGTTAATCTGAATGGTTGCAGTCTTGAGCATGTGTCACAGTTTAATTATCTTTGGAACTATGTAACAGATACTGGTGATATGTGGCATGAGATTAAGATACAAAGAGGGATTGCTGCCAGAACTTTTAAGAATCTATGTGGAGAAATAGGCTAAAGACTAAAATTAGAATGTATAATAGTTTGGTTCTCTCTAGGGTTAGTTATAGTAGTGAAACTTGACTCTTTGTAAACAAGATAATAGGAAACTAGAGGCTTTTGATGCTAGATGTTTATGTAGTATCTTGGGCATTGGCAACCTTCTTTAAGGAGCATATAGTGCAGATAGAGACTCCATTGGTTTGGCCATGTTGCCCTTATGGATAATTATATATTAGCAAATATGGTTATGAACAGTGTGCCTGAAGGCCTCAGAAAGAGGAGGAGACCTAGGATGCAGTGGGCAGACAATGTCAAACAATACCTTATTAGAATTGGTGTGCAGTGGCCAGATGCAGCAGATGTAGCTCAGGACAGATATGCTTGAAGAACTAAATTGCATGGTCTGGTTGGACCTCCATAGCCCATGGCTGCTTGAGGAGGATGATGATGATGATTGCAAACAGTGCATTTACATCAGAAATTTGAAATCTTGTTGGTGGATTTGTGAAGGTCATTAAGTTTTTATTGGCAGCAGTGAGTTTATGCCTTGCCCCAGAGGTTGGTGGTAGGAAAAGGCAATTTTTTTGTTTTAATAAATAATTGTGTTTAGAGATAAAAAAAAATTCCTTTTGGGTTGGATGAGTGCTGATGAAATTTTGCAATTTGATATGCACTCACAAATCTTTCAAAACTATGATTGTCTCTAAAGGTGAAAAAATTTGAAAATTGTGGTTAGTGTGCTTGGCTACTGATCTAAGGGACCTGGGTTCTAGCTCAGATAAGGCATGGATGTTTGTGTTGTTTTTCTGCTGAGGTCCTGCCATCCTCACAGATCTTCTACTGTGGCATATAAACTGACAGGCTCCTGTCAGACTCGAGCAGCTGCTTGAGGTGGTATTTATTATTTTTATTTTATTTTTTTATAAAAAATTGTAAATAAACATTGCAAGTGATGTACTTACACTAGAAATTCGAAATATTGGTGGTGAAATTCTCATCCACTCCTACTCTATGCTGAACTGAGAGGGGTGGACAGTGGGGAGTAATATAACTTCAAGGGGAGCATTGTGGTTTTTACTCAATGAAAATCATGAAAAGTCTTGTGATCATTAGTTTTGAAAGTCCCTCTATCTGGGGTGCGGGGTTGGCTCAGTCGGTAGCACGCCAGGCTCGTAATCTGTAGTTCCCAGGTTTGAGTCCCAGCTGGGTCAGCGTTGAGATTTATCTCCGCAAAATTCCCCGCCCTGCCCACGGTCAGTAGTGGACACTGATGGGCTTGGAAAGGCCGCTGTCCGTCGGATGGGACGTTAAGCCGTGGCCCCGTGTGCGGGAGAGTCATACCCTGTGCACTTTAAAGAACACGCTGGATGGTCTTGACGGGAGGCTACCATTTGTCTCCCAACAGCTGTTCCAGTGAGTCCCCTCCCCCAACTTTCTCTGAGCCTTCGGGGTCCATGTGACCCTGCCATTTAGCCCATGGTGTGCAAAAAAGTGCTGCTCAGAGGTAAAACAACCCAACCCAACCCTCTGTCTGGTCTGTTTCTGGACTTTATTAAATAAGTAGTTTTCTGAAGACAAATACATTTTATCATACAACAGAGCATTATTTATTGGCATCTTGGGCACACATTCATTCATACAGGCACAACCACTCTTGGGCTCAAACACAGCTGGAAAATGGCAGAATAAGTCTGCAGGCTTCATACTGATGTGGCTTGTGCACTATGGTACAAATGAGGCAATAAGGAGGAGATATGGGCAGAGAGAGAATGTAAATAAAAAGGTTTCTGACCTGGCCTCCAAACCACCTGCTGTGCAAGCATGGTGGGGTTCTTTCTTTCCTCCATTGGATAATCTTTAGGTGCTGGTCTAATCATTTTCACTCACTTAAGCAACTATGCTGTTAGACAGAGGGCTAGGACAAGTGTGGAACATCGGCATGTGGCATCAAGTTGGTGAAAATGGCTTAGCTCCTGCTAAATAGTGGTCCTTTATTTAAAACTGTCTACAATTTTCCTTATGTCTGCTCCTGGCTGTGTCAAGAACGAGAAATGGAATGAGAATGACTGCTTATTACCAAGGTCCAATTTTGAGTGTCTATTGTGGGGGAGGGGAAGCCCTACGGTATATCCAATGAGGTTGTGTTAGACCACCATACATGCATGATGAGCATGGGTGGAGAGCCAGAGAAAGGCCTCAGTGAATCTTTTTTTTTTACCAATGCTTGCTACCAGTAAGCTTCTTCACTGCAATTGGTCTGCATGAAGATGCAAAGTTTGAGAACTGGGAAGGAAAACAAAATGGTCTATTTCAAGAAATGGCACCAAGTGGAGGGTGTAGGAAAAACTTTGGACTTGCGTCGCGAGTATGAAGAATCTGAATGTGACAAGGTTTGCATTAACAACAATAAGTTGTCCCTTACTCCCAGGATGGATGAGAAAGTGCAACTTATTTGTTTTTAGAGGTAATTGGAAAATTCTGTTTTAGTTCGATTGGTAGTAATGAAATATTATAATTTGCATTTTTCAAATCCTTAGGTACTCTTAATTTACTTTGCTAGAAGTCACTAAATATGGAAAGGAAAACTTTTAAAATAATGTTGCAAGTGATCCATTTATGATAGAAATTTGAAATTGCAAAGGTAGGATATCAAGAGATATTCTACTGACAGCAACAATCTGTCCCCTTTTCTAAAATGGGTATGAGAAAAGCAGCTTTTTAATTTTAAGGAATAAAAGGCAAATACTTTTTATGTTATAAAAGTACTATAAAATACTACTATTTGCATTTTCCCAGTGGTTCCCATGCTTCCACCTGGGTTAAAAATGTTTGTTGTTGCTTGGAATGACACATTAATTGTCATGACAGTGCAGAATTCATTGTGTAGAAAACAAATAAAATCATATAAGAATATATTGTAGAAATTCAAAATCTTAATATATAATTTAACCTTTTTTGTTTCATTTATAGTTGCATACACAACATGCTGAAGTGCTTGAGGCGTGTGTTGGAATGGATTTTGAAATGGTAATTATTTTTTAAGTAAAACTGATATAATCTATTTTTCCACATTGCATAAGTTTATTGAGAAAATGTTTTAAATCTTCTAGGGTTAGCACTGTCTGCATGTCTAAAATCTGCAGATCAGAATCGTAGGTTAACTTAATTTTTTTTAAATCGAATTCCCTTTAGAAATTTGTTTTGTCATCATCATCTTCAAACAGCCATGGGCTACTGAGGTCCAACCAGACAATGCAGTTTAATTCTCCAAGCATATCTGTCCTGAGCTATATCTGCTGCATCCGGCCACTGAACACCAATTCTAACAAGGTCCTATTTGACATTGTCTGCCCACCGCATCCTAGGTCTTCCCCTCTTTCTGAGGCCTTTAGGCACACTGTTCATAACCCTATTCCGCAGTCTATAATTATCCATACGGGCAACATGGCCAAACCAGTGGATGTGGTGTTTGTAATAAGTGTTAGTTATTCTGAAACCATTGAGTTTACTTACCTGTAGAAGACGTTGCTCATTGCCATTGCAGCTACCAATACCAAAAGGGCCTATCACTCCTTCCCAAAGGTCCGAGTCAGTACCAACTTTGGCATTGAAGTCACCTAGAACAAGGGTAATATCTCCTTTTTTGACAGAATTTAAAATATCCTGAAGTTATCTGTAAAACCTATCCTTCTCATCCTCATTGACATCCTCAGTGGGGGCATAACAGCAGATAACATTCAAGTCTTTAATGCTTGTCTGAAATTTTGCTGTAAGAAACCTTTCATTAATGCTCTCATATCCTAGAAGAGCATCACTAGCAAGTCTGCTGAGAATCAGACCCACACCTTGGTGATGCTTTCCATCCTCCCTCCCTGTAAAGAGAAATTTAAAGTTATTTTTAAGTATCTCACCTTTACCTGTCCATCTGGTCTCTTGCAAGCCTAGAATATTTAGGTTATAGCACTGGAATTCCTGTGTGAGGACATCAAGAGAATAATCTCTGTATACTGTCCTCACGTTCCACATTCCTGCAGAGAGAAAATGATTAGTAGGATTTTTAAAGAAACTAGGTTTATTGAGATAGGTAGGGCCAACAATATAAAATAGCCCCCTGATTGCAGGCATAGGGAAAAGACCTGTTCCTCCTCCGCTAAAGGCTGAATTCACCGATGCTGGTTGGAACTTCAGGCACCACCTTTTCAAGTGGACTTTTTCAAGAGCCATATGGTCTGCCTGAGACACATTACTCCAGTTTAGGCTTGACGATGCCCAACTAGCTAAGTGAGGTTCAGGTACCTGCGATGGCCTCTGATTAGGATTATCCACCAGCTGATATAAGGTATCCCATGCCTCTGTTCACTTAGAGCTGACAACCCAGAAGCAAACAGAAAACACAGCGACAGATTCTCCCTTAACAGAGGCCTACCAGTGCAGCAAGTCCAGGATCCATAATCTAGCTCAAATCCATAAACAAGTCCAGTCTAGTAGGTATAAATGGTCAGCACCAGGACCCTGTGAAGTTGACCACTCCTCAGCAGGGTTGGAAAAAAAATAAAAAAGTGGCCATAGATGACCAGATCAGTAGGCCATACTGGACTGGCAGCCTCTCCCCTTCCGTTCCCTTCCAAAAGAGAATATCTCTTTTGAAAGGTACTAACGGCCTGCACCACGAGAAGGCAGGGTCGGATATTAGGTGCTAGGCCTGGCCGGTTCTGTGCATCATCACTGGGGATTGGTACACAGCTCTCCTTGCAGTTTATGCCTAGCTACCATTTACAGACCTTTGTTTTGTATATATCATATAAATATATATATCGAGCATGAAAAATAATAAAATTTCCATTTGGTGCACATTTTACTGAGCTATAAAATAATTTTCCAGCTTATCACATCAGTTGTGTAGCATCAGGGGATATTATAAAATTAAATTTCCACAAAAGAAAATTATCTTCAATGATTTAGTTAATAAATTTTACTTTACAGTAGAGGTACACAGTGCAGTAATTAAAATAAAGTAATTAAATTGTCTATGACACTGTTAAATGTTTTTAAGCACTTCGACACATGGACTATGCTATCAAGTATCAATAATTATTAAAGAGAGATTTACTTACCAATGCCGTAGAGGATGAGAAGTAACGGGAGCTTCTTGGAAAGCTTTCGGTGAGAAATTTAAAATTCGACATTCGTGCCGGCAAGTGATTTCTCATTGGCTTTTAAAATAATGGTGATGGCTGCCAATGGTCTACCTGCATTGGCGAATGAAATAATTATTTATACTTTTTGATAGCATAGAGTGCTTAAAACTTTACTTTAAATTTTACTTTTATAAATAATAATAAGTTCCAATGTTAAAAGAAATATTTGATTGGTATAACAAATTACATTTTTTCTCTGAAATTGCATTCTTACTTCTATAAGTTTGGTTAGCTTGCAACATATTAATAAAGTAACAATGGCTATGGATCTGTCAACAGAACTTAAGCCATCTAATTTCATAAAAAGTTTCATCATCTCGCATCACCTGATATTGCCGCATTTGTAGAAAATATGAATTGCTAGCAAGGACAGAGCAATTGAACCTAGGCTCAAAGCAATTTTAACGAAAGCTAAGTAAAAACTTTGTTATGCAATTTGTAAACTGTTAACTACTGTTTTATCAATTTTGAAAATCAAGATTTACTTGCATATTTGAAATTTAGTATTTTTGTACAATACAATTTGAATTATTTTTGATATTTTGGTAATTGTATTTTGTAAGTTTAGGAACATTTCCATAATAGCTATAAGAGAAATTTTGAGTTTTTATATTTATTAGGTGTTGAGTTATTTTGCATCTTGTTCAGATTTTATTATAAACCTCATTTTTGACATTATAATATGAAGAGAATTGTGAGTTAAAAAATAAGACCTACCCTCTCTATTAATTTAGTACTCAATGACATTGTAACAAAATCAAATGTTCCAAATTTCATGGTGTGATAAATATAAAAATACTTACCTGGTAATTGCCTGCAAAATTCTATGTTTAAAAAAATTTTCACTAATTTTTGTAAGAACTTCAAAACGTTTAAGAAACAAATGTGTTAGCAACAGATTAGCTAAAACTCACGAACTGAAAATCAGTGATTTCATCAGCATGGAGTAATGGTAATTAAAGTACTACTGTTAGCAGTATTGTAATTAAGGAATGTAAATGTGATTTGCGTAGCATGGGTTTGGAAGTTGTGGAGATAACCTAACAGTAGGCAAATTTTTTTTGTTACATTAGTAGGACTGCATCAGTCTTTTGGCTACTACTGCCAGAACTAAATTCTTTGAACATTTTCCCCTACCCATTCATTTTTGATTTTTAATTTTTTTACATTTTATGTTTTGTGAATATACACAAATATAATGTTTTCATGTTTTAGAATAAGACAACATTTGATAGGCAAAGTAAGCTGAAAAATTGCTTTTAAGTTCTTGCGTATGTCTGCTAACATGAAAACTTATGTCTGGTAGCAATGGATAATAATTGATAATCTCAGTGTTATCTGTTGACATTTAAATATCTATAAATTAGTAAATGTTTTTCTGGAAAAATTTTTGCCATTATACGGATGTTGGTAGCACTAAAATTAGTATTGTTTTAACCCTTCCCAGATCCAGTCTGAAAAAACGGTTTATATACAGAGGCCCAGCTATGCACCCCCCCAAAAAAAAATTAACTTTAAGACTGTTTTGCCAAATAACTAATGAAAGGAATTATGGCATGTTATATGCCAAATTAATCAGCAATTAATTCTAGATTTTCTGAAAATAAAATATTTAACACAAGTGAAGAATAGTTATATTTTAATAGGACTTTTTTTAGAGTCATATAGTAAGCTTATAATAAACCTGCTATAGTGAAACAGTGAATCTGGTAATGCAAGTCTTATTTACATTAAGAAAACTCCTTAAGATATTCTATTTCTAAAAAAGTATTAATTTATGAAAAAAATTAATGTAATAATAATGAAAATTAATTATAAAAATTATAAAAAATTAACAAGTTAAAAAAACTGATGGAAATAATTATAATGCATGTGATTAAAAAGGCAATTTATTTTCGAATACCTCCCCCTCCCAAAAAAAAAGGAAGAAAATAAAAAAAATAATTGAACAAGAAAATTACCTTGTTTTTGTAATATTTTCTTGATACTATGCATTGAGAAAAGCCCAGGTTTTTCACCTACTGTGCTGAGTCATATAAACAAGTCAACTTTAGGAGTTAAAAAAAAACAGTCGGCAAAAATAGGTTATGTTATATCCCAAATTTAGCAGAATTTAACTCCGAGTTTTATGAAAATAAAAAATTTGAATAATTTTACAAAGATATTAATTTTAATGGGACTTTTTGCAATGACAGTGAAAAAATAGATCTAACTATTCAATTAAGGCTTAATTTTAGAAAAACCAATCGATGAAAACAGTTAAATTACATATTAATCAAAAAGAAATATTTTCTGAATAATATAATACAGTCATCCCTCGACTTACGTCCG
This sequence comes from Ryuthela nishihirai, assembly GCA_038380435.1. NCBI lineage: Eukaryota > Metazoa > Arthropoda > Arachnida > Araneae > Heptathelidae > Ryuthela > Ryuthela nishihirai. The sequence continues at coordinate 8,986,220 of JAWZYU010000017.1, forward strand.
TGATCACATTCATCATCATCTTCATCACCATCCTCAAGCAGCCATGGGCTAAGGAGGTCCAACCAGACCGTGCAATTTAGTTCTCCAAGCAAATCTATCCTGAGCTACATCTACTGCATCTGGCCACTGCACACCAATTCTAACAAGGTCCTGTTTGACATTGTCTGCCCACCGCATCCTAGGTCTCCCCCTCCTTCTGAGGCCTTTAGGCACACTGTTCATAACCCTATTCGCCAATCTATAATTATTCATACGGGCAACATGGCCAAACCAACAGAGTCTCTCTCTGCACAATATGCTGCTTAAAGGAGGTTGCAAACTCCTTTGCCTAATCTCATCATTAGTTACAAAGTTGAACCACCTAATGCCCAAGATACTGCGTAAGCATCTGGAATCAAAAGCATCTAGTTTCCTGTTATCTTGTTTACAAAGTGTCCAAGTTTCACTACCATAACTAACCCTAGAAAGAACCAAACTATTATACAGTCTAATTTTAGTCTTTAGGTGTATACGCCTATTTCTCCACACTCTCCATAGGTTCTTAAAAGTCCCGGCAGCAATCCCTATTCGTCTGTTAATCTCATGCCGCACATCACCATTATCTGTTACATAGCTCCCAAGATAATTAAACTGTGACACCTGCTCAAGACTGCAACCATTCAGATTAACTGAATCACAGCCTGCCTGACCAATTTTCATCACTTTAGTTTTCTCTCTGTTTATAACCAAACCTACTCTACTACCAGTCTCATCAACAGCTCGAATGAAAGAGTTCATCTCATCAACATCATTTGCCAAAAGGGCTAAATCATCAGCATAATCTAAATCAGAAATTTTCGTATCTCCAGCCCATTTAAGGCCAAAATCTTTCCCTTGAAGTGAATTTCGCATAACATAATCAATAACCAAGCTAAAGAGAAAAGGAGACAAAATGCACCCTTGTCGAACACCAGAAGTAATGCTAAACCAATTGCTACAAGCCTTTCCAACTCTCACACATGACTCAGTGTTATTATAGAGAGCTTTCATTATGTTAACTAACTTGTCAGGTATACCATATGATCTCACAATCAACCACAAATTATGATGATAAACAGAGTCGAAAGCCTTTTTGAAATCAACAAAGCTAGCAACCAAAGGTTTCTGAAACTCTAAACATTTCTCAAGAATCTGCCTAAGTGAAAATATCTGATCCACACATCCCCTACCACTTCTGAATCCACATTGCTCATCACGCAATTGGCTGTCAGCCAGATTCTTAATTCTATTAAGCACAATCATGGAAAGAACTTTACCTGGAACAGAGAGTAGGCTGATACCCCTATAGTTATCACAAGAACTGCGATCACCTTTTTTGAAAATAGGGATAACAATAGCTCTGGTAAAATCCTTAGGAACCATGCCTTTATCATAAAAGATATTCAGAATTTCAGTCATCCAAGTGGTAACCGAAACATTCCCAGCTCTAAGCATTTCGGTAGTAATTTCATCCACCCCTGGGGATTTATGAAGTTTAAGTTTAGAAACAGCCAAAATAACTTCAGATTGTGTTAGAGGGCCAACATTAAAGCCACCAATGCATCTATCATCATTGCAAACAATGGGAGTAGAACTAACTACATTGTTTAGAACATCACTGAAATGCTCAGCCCACCTAGCCATGACAGAATCCTCCCCTTCTATAACCTTACCTTGTTTATCCTTCAATCCTTGTATGCCTGTCCATTTTCTACCACACAAAACATTAACTATCTGGTACAGCTCTCTGCAGTTGTGCTGTCTAACTGCTTCCTCGGCTTTGTCAGCCAAACCATCAAGCCAAAGATTCTTATCAGCAGCTAACTGATCCTTTACAAGTTTATTAAGGTCTCTGTAATGCTTTCTATTAGGACTAGTAGGGTATTGATTAAGTGCATTCCTGCAGTTCTTTCTTTCCGAAATAAGCTCAAGTGCCTTATCACTCAGATAATTCTGACTCTTCTGCTCCTTTTTTCCTAAAAGAGTACTGTTAGTGTCCAAAAAAGCCTGTTTAAAATGATCCCATTCTTCCTCAACTTCAGTAGTAAGCAAACCATGACTGTCATAATGACTAAGTAACCTATCATGGTAAGCTTTGGCTATAACTGGATCTTTCAGAGCTTCAGTATTAAAAGTAAAATTTTTAACCCTAGCACAACACTTTTTAAGTTTAAGTTGCAACACACTTTTAACAAGGTAATGGTCAGATCCAATTTCAGCTCCCCTGTATGCCCTGGTATTCCTAACAGAACTAGCCCATTTGCTGTTAATTAATATGTAATCAATCATATTCTTATGCAGCCCATCAGGTGAAACCCATGTTACTTATGTATGTCGCGGTGTTTGTAATAAGTGTTATTTATTCTGAATCCATTGAGTTTACTTACCTGTAGGAGACGTTGCCCATTGCCATTGCAGCTACCAATACCAAAAGGGCCTATTACTCCTCCCCAAAGGTCAGAGTCAGTACCAACTTTGGCATTGAAGTCACCAAGAACAAGGGTAATATCTCCTTTCTTGACAGAATTCAAAATATCCTGAAGTTGTTCATAAAACCTATCCTTCTCATCCTCATCGGCATCCTCAGTGAGGGCATAACAGCAGATAACATTCAAGTCTTTAACGCTTGTCTGAAATTTTGCTGTAAGAAACCTTTCATTAATGCACTCAAATCCTAGAAGAGCATCGCTAACGTGTCTGCTGAGAAGCAGACCCACGCCTTGGTGATGCTTATTGTCGTCCCTCCCTGAAAAGAGAAATTTAAGATTATTTTTAAGAATCTAACCTTTATCTGTCCATCTGGTCTCTTGCAAGCCGAGAATATCTAAATTATAACGGTGGAATTCTTGTGTGAGGACATCAAGAGAAAAAGCTCTGTGCAGAGTCCTCACATTCCAACTACCTATGGAGAGAAAATGGTTAGTGGGATGTTTAAAGAAACTATGTTTATTGAGAGAGGGAATGCCGACAATATCAAACAGCCCCCTAATCGCAGACATGGGGCAAAGACCCGTTCCCCCACTACTAAAGGCTGAAGCCATCTACACTGGAAGACTTCCTCCAATGTAGAATTTGACGATGCCAATAGAAGCAAAGAGTTCAGGTGCCTGCGATGACTTCTGCTCAGGATTATCCACCAGCTGATAAACATATCCTGTGAATCTATTCATTTGGGGCTGTCAACCCACAAACAAACAGAAAACACAGCGGAAGATTTTCCCTCCACAGAAGCCCACCAGTGCAGCAAAATCAGGATCCATAATCAAGCTCAGAGCCATATATCTGTCCAGTCCAGTAGGTTTATATGGTCAGCACCAGGACCCAGTGTGGTTGACCACTCCTCAGCAGGGTAGAAAAAAAAGAAAAGTAGCCATAGTTGTCCAGATCAGTAGGCCACACTAATCTGGCAGCCCTCCCCTTCCGTTCACTTCCACAAGAGAGTATATCTTTTGAAAGTTACTAACGGTCCGCACCACGAGAAGGCGGGGTCGGACATTAGGTGCTAGGCCTGGCCGGTTCTATGCATCATCACAGGGGATTGGTGCATAGCTCTCCTTCCAGTGACTACCTAGCTACCATTTACAGACCGTGATCACATTAGGGAATAAATAACATTTTCAACTCTAATTTCGAACCAGACGCAAGCGAGCATAAGGTACAAAGGTTTTATTTTGCAACAATGCATCATGCACAGTGGCAACAGCACATTCAGCGGCAACCTCCCTCAGCAATTGGCACGTCTTCAACAGTTCCTTTGTCGATTTTGTGTTTGAGAAATAGGTTATTTGTGCATTTATTTTTAAATATTTCGCGATATTTTGTGCAACATAGCCCTTAAATGCCCAATGGAAAAACCTAGTGAAGAATAACAGAAAAAGAGGCGAGCAATTGATCTTTGAACGAAGTTGCAAATTATAAAGCAACATGAAGCTGGTAAGACCATCAATGTGATCGCACATGACTTCGGATGGTCTCAATCTACAGTGACGACCATTTTGAAAAATAAGGATAAAATCGTAGAGGCTGTGAAAGGATCTGCTTCCATTAAATCGACGATAGGGATGAAGCAACAAATAGGTCCTGTCGGTGATATGGGAAAGCTACGTGCATCATGGGTAGAGGACCTGAACCAAAAGCGCATACCCCTTAGTACTATGACCATAACTGCTAAGGCACTAAGTCTCTTCAACATGTTGAAGGAGAAAGCAGGGCCCGATTACGACTATGAATTCAATGCTTCTTCCGGTTGGTTCATGAGATTCAAGCAGCATTTTGCGCTGCTTAATGTGAAAGTGTACAGTGAATCTGCAAGTGCAGATGAGAAGGCTGCCAAGTTTGTGGAGAAATTGGATAAAATTATCACGGAGTGAACTCCTCGTTTTGGAAAAAATTACCTGAGCAGACATTCATCCACAAAAAGCTAAAATCTATGCCTGGTTTCAAAACTCTTAAAGACCGTATTACGATTCTGTTAGGGGGTAATGGTTGGATATAAACTGAAACCATTTGTGATATGCCACAGTGAGAATCCGCCAGCCTTCAAAAACATTAGGATGCATACTCTTCCAGTTCATTATCGGAGCAATAAAAAGTCATGGATGACTCAAAAATTGTTTGAGGATGCCTTAATCAACTGTTATGTGAGTGAAATGGAAAGCTATTGTGTAAAAGGAAATGTAGAAATTAAAATTTTATTAATTTTAGATAATTCTCCAGGTCATCCACCTTACATCGGTGATATTCACTCCAAGATCAAGGTCATGTTTCTCCCTCCAAACACTACTTCATTGATCCAACCGATGGATCAGGGAGTTATTGCAGTGTTTAAGGCTTATTATCTATGGAGAACTTTTTCACAAGCCATTTCTGCCACTGAAGGAAATGATCAGACTCTTATGCAGTTCTGGAAAGCATTCAATATTTATCATGCTATTAAAAATATTGCTATGGCTTGGGACGAAGTGACCTCTCTCTGTATGAGTGGCATATGGAAAAAGACATTAAAAAGGTTTGTGCACGATTTTGGAAGTTTTGAAAAAAATGAAAACCTTTGTAAATTGAGTGAAGAAATAGTAGGCCTAGCAAACAATTTGAATCTCGAAGTGAATGATGACGACATAGTTCAACTCATAGAAAGTGCCCCTGAAGAATTGACCAACGAAGAATTGGTCGAATTGGAGGACAACGTTTGCAGAAGAGGAAGAATGAGAAGAGGAAAAAGAGAAACAAGAAGAGGTAGTTAAACAATTTACAGTGAAGCGTCTTGAGAAATGTTCTCTGCAGTTAGCGATGTTCTCAAAATGGCTGAAGACATGGACCCCAATGTTGAACGCTACTTATTAGTAGAAAGGAAAGTACATGTTGCGTTTGCTTGCTATAAACAAATTTATGATGAAAAGAAGAAGAGGAATAAGCAAAGCACATGGGACATTTTCGTAAAAAAAAACAAAGGTTACACAGAACTGCAACCTGGTCCTTCACATATGGAAGATAATGAAGATGTGATTGTGGAGGAAGATTTGGTTGATTGTTCTCCTCTTTTACAGTGGCAGTAATGCATAGTACAGTGTTATAAGGTTTAAAAATTAAAATAATATGCCATATCAAACGCTTTTTCTTATCTACAGCTGTACAGTTCAACAACAGTCTTGGTGATTATTATGGTCTCTTCTTTCTTTATTCATCATTACCATTGTTCTTGTTATTTATCAATAATAATTGTTAACAATCCAATATCAGTGAAATATACAGTGTTTGGGACAGTATACTTATTGTGGTTAAGTCCCTAACCCCTGTAACTCTATGGATTTAATGTATCGACTTACGTCCGACTGACTTACATCCTGCTGGATGGAACGGAACCCCGACGTAAGTCGAGGGATGACTGTATTTATGTGAAGCATGATTTTTATTTATTTTTATGATTTTCAGTGTAATTTTATAATTTTTTTCTGTGTGATATATTTTAAAACATGGCCCAATGTTATACAAGATGACTTGGAATGATCACATTCATGGGGATTTCGGTCCCATTTATGAAATGCAGGAACAATTTCTTGGCTTTATTTTTACTGAATATTATGTGTTTTTTCTTTGGATCTTACATTTTTGGATTTTGAAAGGTGTGAAAAGTAGGCTCAACAAGGCTAAAAAAAAAAATCCATATCCACAGAGTGAGAGTGGCACAGTTAACATTTTGGGAGGTGGGGAGGGTATAACACCTTGACATAATAGCTCTTCCAACTGTAAGAGGACTGATTTCTATGCCAAGGCTTTTTGTGCTTCCATATTCAAGATCTCATTTATTTTCAGAAAACCATAAAAGGTAATTTTTTTTGACTGGAAAATGAAGAATTAATAAAAAAAAAAACATATAGCTTAATTCGATGTTAAAGAAAAAAAAAATCCATAGCAAAAAGTTGCAAGCCAGTCAATGGGCGGGGGTGGCTCAGTCGGTAGCGCGCCAGGCTCGTAATCTGTAGTTCCCAGGTTCGAGTCCCAGCTGGGTCAGCGTTGAGATTTATCTCCGCAAAATTTCCCTGCCCTGCCCACGGTCAGTAGGGGACACCGCTGGGCTTGGAAAGGCCGCCGTCCGTCGGATGGGACGTTAAGCCGTGGCCCCGTGTGCGGGAGAGCCATACCCTGTGCACGTTAAAGAACACGCTGGATGGCCTTGACGGGAGGCTACCATCTGTCTCCCAACAGCTGTTCCAGTGGGTCCCCTCCCCCAACCTTCTCTGAGCCTTCGGGGTCCATGTGACCTGGCCATTTAGCCCATGGTGTGCAAAAAAGTGCCGCTCAGAGTTAAAACAACCCAACCCAACGCAAGCCAGTCATTGTCATAGCCAGCAATGTATCTTAACTCTGAAAGATCAATAAAGACATAAAAACGTGGCCGAGTGGTTAGCATGCTTGGCTACTGATCAAAGAGACCTGGGTTCGAGCCCCGGATAAGGCATGGATATTTGTCTTGTTTTTCTGCTGAGGTCCCACCATCCTCACAGACCTTCTACTATAGTGTATAAATCGACAGGCTCCTATCAGACCTCTGTGACAAGCAGCTGCTTTGGGGGGTTATTTTTTATTTAAATATATAGCAAGAAAATCATTAAATTGATAGAAGTAAGAATGAACAAGTTGTAAGCCAGCCACTGTTACATTCAGCAATGTAGCATAACTCTGAAAGATCAGTAATAAAATCAATAAATCGATAGAAGTAAAAATTAAACAATTAGTATGGTAGTCATTACCATATCTAGTGATGTAGTTTAACTTTAAAAGATCGATACATATAAATCTACAGAAATTAAAATTAATTTTTAATTATAAAAGTGCAAGTAAAATACTACTAACTGAACTGATAAGTTTTCCAATGTTGATGATGCTATATGCAGCACACATGCTGACACTTGCTACTAATTATCCCCATCTGTGTCTTGCTGGGCTGTGACCTAGTTACCAGGAGTTATACACAAACAAGTTATATTTAGTTATTGTTTCGATTTCAGCAGCAGGAAAAACGTGTAAAATTCTGGGTTAAGGGATAAAAATAATTCTAGATGTATTGAAATATTTTTGAGGTAGAAAGAGAGCATAAAGAAATAGAGGTATGTATTTCATAATTACTTCCAGAATCATCTTTTAAAATAGCAGTTTTTGGTTAATGTTTGTGGGAATTTCAAAACTTTAAGAAAAAATTTGTTCATAATTGTTCAAATGAAACTTGTGAGCTTCAATCAGGGGGTTGCTTCAGCATAGAGTGATGTTAAAAAATAAATTGGCAATCCCATATTCACTTCTAAGCAATGGCAATCAGATGGCTTTAACAAATTATTTATATCCTAGCTTAATAAAATATGCATCAAATGGAAAAATAAAATATTATTTTTCAAGCTTCAATTATGTATTTTTATTAGATATATGCAAGAAATTTTAAAATATAAACTGTTTCTATTTAGACAAATTATCAAAATTGATTTATCCCTGTAAATTTAAATGTTTTATAAATTTTTTTGGAGTTATGATACATTGCAACTTTTTGCTTCAGATTTTTCTTAACATTAAATTTCTGTTTCAAAAAAAACGAAGTTTTATGTGTTGTAAAAAAAAAACAGACATAGACATCTTGGGCTTTTCATTTTGGATTCTGTCAATGTATATAATTGATGGGGACCTGGAAGCATTAAGCTGTTCCTGATAAAAATAATGAACGAGTGTCATCTGCTTCTTGATGTAGATATGTTCTTGACATGTTTCATATTACTTGAGTGCCATATTAAGGTAATACCAGCTCTGTTATACATTGAAGAAATTGTCAAATGGAAATAGATGGTTTCTTCAATGTAGTAGAGGAGGTATTATCTTAATATGTGAGTCAAATAATATGAAACAGTTATAGTTACGAAATATATAATAGCTATAAAATGAACTATGAACTACTAAAAAATTTTAAAAATTCTCTCTTATATAATGTTATTTCAAAAACTCTTTATATAATGTTATTTCAAAACCTAAGAAAATAAAATTTTACATCGAATTAACCTAAGTTCTGTGTAGAAGAGCAAGAGAGTATCTCTTTTGAAAGGTACTAACAGGTGCTAGGTCTGGCTGGTTCTATGCATCATCACAGGGGAGATTGGTGCATAGTTCTCCTTCCAGTGACTACCTAGCTACCATTTACAGACCATTCAGTTTATTACTTTATTAATTATGTTGGGTTGTTTTACCTCTTAGCAGCACTATTTTGCACATCATGAGCTAAATGGCCAGGTCATAAGGACCCTGAAGGCTCAGAGAAGGTTGGGGGATTACAGCTGCCAGGACTCTGTGCTGGCTGGCACTATACTTAACCACTTGTAACTTAAACAACATTTAACCCTTCTGATTTCAAAAATGTCTATAATCTGGCAAATATGGAATGCTCATCTTCAAATGAAAACTATTTTGAATTTATCCCCATTGCTCCTTGGTGTGAGCACCTGTCCATGGTGAGGGGACCACCCTATGAGGGTTTCGTTGGCTCGAGTACCTTCACTGGGTCCTGAACTCTTGACCTCGTGTTTGCCATGTGTGGAGACCTGTGTCCTGGGAATGAAGGATCCTGGTAGTTGCTCGGGAGTCCCTGTCTTTTCTCCTCAGCTCATGACTGGCAGAGTCCCCGTTGGCCGCCTTGCCATTGGTGTGCCTGATTGTTGCGGGGCTGGGCAGCGAATTCCAGGACTGCTGCTACACACTGCTTTGGCCTCTACTTCCGGTAAACGGGAGCTCCTAGGGTGCCCCCCCCCCCTCCCCAGGAGCAATCGGCTGGTGGGCAGGACCTTCTGTGGTCAACTATGCAGAGTGGTAAGTAACCTTGCCCACCCAGGTACAGGTTTGCAAGTTTTCCCACAGCTTACTTTCCTTTTGTAGTTAACCTTTCTTTGTGAGGCCAGTTTGGTTGTTCACAATTTTGTTATTTTTTCACTTATTTCCTTTTGTGAAGAAAGTTCATTTCTGCACATTTCTCTTTTCACTTTATTTATTTGTGAGGACTTGGCTCACTGTCTGTGTGGGTATAGTACCTGCATAGCCCTGGCACTCAACTGGGCATACCTTTGTTGGGCTTCATGGAGAGTTGGGACAGAGAACACTGAACCACACAAAAACAAATATGAGAGTTGAAGATGCAATTGATATGATCAATGCCAACAAGAGGGCTCGACATGAACCTCCCATCTACTTTGTTATTGTTGTCATCTACAGTGTTGTCGTCTTTGTCTGTGTTTTTGTCCCCAAGATTCCTGATCATCCACTCTACTGGTGATCAGGTAATTGGGGACATGCCCCCATGAAGTTATAGAGATTGGTGGGGTGACTGTCACGGTCACATTCCACAAAACCTTGAATTCCTCTCAGGGTGTGATCACTGAGTGGGGTCTTCTCAAAGTCACCGAGGAGGAAATCCTCTCAGAGCTCACCCCTCAAAGAGTAATAGCAGGCCATTGGGTTTCGACTCGCTGTGATGGGAAATTGGTACCCACCTGGATACTGATTCTGACATTTAACACACCACACCTGCCTTCTTCCGGCGCATTATGGCCTAGTCGCCCATGCATCATAAAACCCCAAACAACCAACCAACCTGCCTTCTTCCATCGACAGGTTATTTACATTGTTAGGTACGGCCCTATGTACCGAACCCTCTACGCTGCTTTCAATTCCAGATACATGGTCATGCCCACACAGCTTGCTGAGGTAACCCCACCTGTACTCACTGTGACAGCAAGGATCATCTTGATCCTGACTGCACAGCAGAGAAGGCAAGTTGTGTGAACTGTAGTGGCGAGCATCTGGTATATTCCCACGACTGTCCCAAATGGAAGTAGGAACAGCTTCAATGCTTGAAAATAATCAACATCTGTTATGTTGAGGTGAGAAAGCTCACTGCACTGCCCACTCCACCTGGCAAAGTTTCCTATGTCAGTGCAGTCGTTGGAAAGCCCATCATTCCAATGACTTCGGTGACGATGCAGACTGACATCAGTGTACCACCTACTGAATTTTTCTCACTTGCAGCTAAATATACCTTGGTGCCTTCTCGGTTGATGTAGAAGTCGACATCAACTTCAGTTTTGCCTCCCGACACAGGCAAAACTGAGGTTGGTGTCGACATCTACATCAATCCTGGTTTCCATTCCTGCAACTCAGCCTTCCACCTCCACTGGAATGCCTCTTTTAAACTGAAGGGGCCCAAAAAAGGGCCCAAACCTGCACATTCACTGCCATTGACCTCACCATCTGCACCTCCTTGATCCTTCCACTCTTTACATGGGAGGTCGAGGACAACCCTTATGGTAGTGATCACCTCCCCTTGGTGTGCACCATCTCTCGTGGGGGACCTTGCAGCCCTTCATGCATCTCATGATGGAGGCTTGATCAGGCTGACTGGAGTGGCTTCGAGCTCCTCTTTGAGCTCGATGAACACTCTGTCAGCCAGCAACCAATCAATGTGACAGTAGTGGAGATAACAAACTGTATCATAGATGCAACTGCATCCACAGTTCCTCAAACTTCGACATGGTTTCCACATTTTCTGAAACCGTGGTGGAATCCATATTGCACTGCAGCTCGTAAGGCTCAGAATGAGGCTTGGGAGGTGTTTCGGAGATATCTGACATCCCCCAACCTTGAAGCGTTCAGACACGCCAGGGCAAAAGCTTGTTTTGTCCGGTGCCAGAAGGAATCTTGGATCAAATATACATCTTCTATCGCCTGCATGACCAGTTCTAAGGTCGTGTGGGATAAGTTCTGGGAGATGGGTGGAAAGTACACGCCCCACTCATTATCGATCCTGGAGCACAATGGACAAGCAATTGCTGATCCCAAAGCAATTGATGACACTCTGGGGGAGTCATTCTCCTCCATCTCTTCTTCATCTTCTTACTCCCCCAAATTTCTGGCCCAGAAGATAAAGGTGGAATGCTGTTTTTCCACTTGAATGGCTTGGACCTTACAACCGGCTATTCACAGTGAAGGAGCTTAGCCTTGCTCTGCACACCTCTTGTGCATCTGTGTCAGGCCAGACAATGTTCATTATGCCATGCTTGAACATCTCTCACCATTGAGTAAGGATCGGCTGCTTCATCTTTTCAATCGCATTTTTCTCAAGGAGCAGTTTCCAGATTCCTGGTGGGAGGCCATTGTCTTCACTAATTTGTTATTTATACCATAAATTGTAGATTTTGTGTAAATAGATAAAGTGTATATATGTAAAATCTGAGTTTGTATTTATCCACCATCTGGATAGCAGCAAATCCTGACAAGGTAAAGAGAAGTACCCTTCACCATACACTCTCACACACAGTTGATTAGAAAAGAACTTGACCCCGACAGGTCGACAGAGACACCTGTCTATAGCTAAGCTTGTGACCTTTTTTCAAATTCATTCATCAAAATCTGTTAGATCAAACTTTAACTCCCTTTGGGAAGGGGAGTTGTGATGCTTTACCATTCACTTTTATGTTCCTTAACCAGTTAATTTATTTGCGTTATAATTATTATTTGGGATCCTTACCTTTTGGGTTTGAACTATCAGCAGTTCTCCTTTCTGTTACCTCGAGTTGCAGTCAGCAACTCATTTGGATTAATGCTGCTAAACACGCAGCACAGTGTCAAGGTCACAAATGCTTGCATTGTAACTGACAAACAATTTCTTATGCAAATGTGGCTTACTGATGTGGTTGTAAACACATGCCAGCATTTGCCTTAAGACACTGTGAGGCTAGTAGAAGTTAGTTGTGGAAGTGATAGTTGTGAGAAGGAGTTGAATTGATGTGAGGTGAGGATTTTGATGCTTTTGTAATTTGGCCTGTATAATTGGTGACTTAAACTCAATAAATATATATATATATTTTTTTATATTGCTTTCGACTTAATTTTTTTTCTCTTGAGCAGAGAGTAGTTTAATTTAAGTTAGTTGTACTTTATATTGGACAGTTCAGCAGTTTAAGCGGAATTTTACCATTTATATTCCATGATCAAATGAACCCTAATTTTTTTGGCAAGTGAATTATTGAAATCCTGAGTATCTGGCAGTTGAGATATTAATATTTGGGAGTGTTACAAAGAGTTCAATGAGGATTTGAAAGTGATTCAATGGACAGATATTAGGAGATGGAAATTTCCCATCAAGTCCATCTGACATTTTTTTTTTAATGTGCACAGGGTATAGTCTTCTGCATAGGGTTTGTGGCATTTCCCATCCAGTGAATGGGAGCCTTTCCAAAGCCTTCATGTTGTTATCAGATGTCAATGAAATCCAACTGAATAACTTTGATTTGAAAAATTCAGTGTCAGTGGAAAGAATATTTTAAACAATTTAATATTTTCAACGATAATACTGTTATACATAAATTATCAGAGATCCTTAAACTAAAAAAGGTGGTGGAATATACGAAATAAATACCCGTTCCTTCTAATGTATTAGAGGGAAAAGATACATATATAGGAAAAACCTTTCAACAGTACGAAATACGAATGCAAGAGCATTATAGAGATACTGTAAAAAACAATCCAACAACAGCATTAGCCCAGACTATAATTGAAAACAAAATCCCAGTTGATAAAATCGAATTCAAACCGTTACTGGCCCCAAAAACAAAGAATCAACTTCAATATGCTGAAAACCTAATGATTCATGCGCACCTTGACAATGTATGCAACATGGAGATACCACCCCTTCCTGTGGCATGGAATCTCCTGTTGCATCAACAGCCAAGCACGTGCGCACACATCTGTCAGTCAGTGTCACTATACACACACACAGATACGACTATTTAGCCGGACGACAAACATCTAATTATTCCATCTAATTATGGATTTCTTAATGTGTTTCCTTTCAAGTTTTAATGTTCAAATAGTGAGGATAGTCCAATTACGAACTTTGTACCAATGTAAGCCTAAACATCCTATTCCTATGATGGATTACCAACTTTGAGTGAAGAAACAATTTTAAGCAGAACTGCATATAGTCAACTAATGCAACATTATAAAGACTGGTAGCATAAGATATAACAGCTTCAGCTAACTTCATTGAGTTATACTAATAGATGCACGTGTACCAGCCCAAAAAAGGAACTGCTATTATAACGGAACCATCTCTCAAAAAGAATATAGATGTCAACTATAGGTGCTGACTGCAATCTTAACCACTGTACAAAAGGAGGATGTACCATCTAACAACCGCTGTTACAGCGTATGCTAAAACTAATATGCTCAATCTTAAGGACTGGTAGCATTCAGCTAAACATTGCCAACAAATCCAACTGGTTGTGCCAAATAATGCAACTGTACCAGCCTCAAGAATACTGGTAAATACCCTTATATGGTTTTATTTCTCTCTAATTTGCCTTTGTTTGTAAAAAGCATTATGTAGAGTAGAATAGTAACATAGGATGTTAATGGAACATCAAAAGTTCTAAACTGCTATGCCAATAGGGCAGGTTTTTTGTATAGCTAATTATTCAGGTTAAGCACTCCTCTAAATTTGGAAATTTTTTAGTTTAAGGATCTCTGATAATTTATGTATAACAACATTATCGTGAAAATATTAAATTGTTACCAAAGTATCTGTGTCTAACATCATTTTATTGAGAATATTTTACACTTTCCACAATACTGAATTTCTTTCCAGTTTACCGAAAATAATCTTTTTTTCTCAATATCACTGACTGCTATCATCATCCTCAAGCAGCTATGGAGGTCCAATCAGATCGTGCAATTTAGTTTTCCAAGCATATCTATCCTGAGCTACACCTGCTGCATATGGCCACTGCACACCAATTCTAACAAGGTCCTGTTTGACATTGTCTGCCCACCGCATCCTAGGTCTCCCCCTCTTTCTGAGGCCTTTAGGCACACTGTTCATAATCCTATTTGCTAATATATAATTATCCATACGGGCAACATGGTCAAACCAACAGTCTCTCTCTGCACAATATGCTGCTTAAAGGAGGTTGCTGACTCCTTTGCCTAACCTCATCATTATTTACAAATTTGAACCATCTAATGCCCAAGATAATGCGTAAGCATCTAGAATCAAAAGCATCAAGTTTCCTGTTCTTTCACAGTGTCCAAATTTCACTACCATAACTAACCCTAGAAAGAACCAAACTATTATATAGTCTAATGTTAGTCTTTAGGTGTACACAGCTATTTCTCCACACTCTACATAGATACTTAAAAGTCTTGGCAGCAATCCTAATTTGTCTGTTAATCTCATGCCGCACATCACCAGTATCTGTTACATAGCTCCCAAGATGATTAAACTGTGACACTGCTCAAGATTGCAACCATTCAGGTTAACTGAAGCACAGCCTGTCGGACCAATTTTCATCACTTCAGTTTTCTCTCTTTATAACCAAACCTACTCCACTACCAGTCTCATCAACAGCTCAAATGAAAGAGTTCATCTCAATCCACATCATTTGCCAAAAGGGCTAAATCATCAGCATATTCTAAATTAGAAATTTTCTTTTCTCAAGACCATTTAAGGCCAAAATCTTTCCCTTGCAGTGAATTTCGCATAACAAAATCAATAACCAAACTAAGAACACCAGAAGTAATGCTAAACTAATTATTAGAAGCCTTACCAACTCTCATACATGACTCACTGTTATGATAGAGAGCTTTCATTATGTTAACTGACTTGTCTGGTATGCCATATGATTTCACAATCAACCACAAATTATGACGATCAGCAGAGTTGAAAGACTTTTTGAAATCAACAAAGCGAGCAACCGAAGATTTCTGAAACTAAACATTTCTCAAGAATCTGCCTAAGTGAAAATATCTGATCCACACATCTCCTACCACTTCTGAATCCACATTGCTCATCATGCAATTGCCTGTCAATCAGATTCTTAATTTTATTAAGCACAATCATGCAAAGAACTTTACCTGGAACAGAGAGTAGGCTGATACCCCTATAGTTATCACAAGAACTGCGATCGCCTTTTTTTAAAAAATAGGGATAATAATAGCTATGTTGAAATCCTTAGGAACCATGCTTTTATCATAAAAGATATTCAAAATTTCAGTCATCCACGTGGTAACAGAAACATTCCCAGCTCTAAGCATTTCTGTAGTAATTTCATCTACCCCTGGGGATTTATGTAGTTTAAGTTTAGAAACAGCCAAAATAACTTCAGATTGTGTTATAGGGCCAACATTAAAGCCAGCAATGCATCTATCATCATTACAAACAATAGAAGTAGAACTAACCACATAATTTATAACTTTATTGAAATGGTAGGCCCACCTGAAATGGTTTATCCTTCAATCCCTGTATATGTTACCGCTAAAGCTCGAAAGCCGTTAATGTGCACATTACCTAGCTAATCTGCAGATTAACTGATTTGCTCCATTAACATGCGGAATCAAGAGTTTTCCGTATTTTACCTAGGTAATGTGCACATTAACGGCTTCCGTATCGTTAAAGTTCAAAAGTTTGTTTCTCTCATAGTGGTGAATCTCTTGAATATGAATCTTCGTGTCACGTGATTCACCCGTCCGCATTATAAAAAATGCCCCGGATGAGCGGAGGCCAAGTGAGAACGAATCAGTAAAGTGATTCATTCTTGATAACGAATCACTAAAATGATTCGTTCTCACTTGGCCTGCTCATTTTGGGGGCGTTTTTTATAATTCGGATGACTGATTCATATTGACAGAGGGATGACCCTGGTTTCAACTCTACTCTCGGACACTAGATAAATAACATTATGTTAATTTAAGCGTACAGAAACGTTCCTGTTGTTCCAGCAAAGATCTTATTTTCACCTTAACGAGTGCCTAGTAGGTAATGTGCAGATTATCCAGGTAATTTGCAGATTACCTAGGTAATTTGAGAAATGAAACAATTTTCCGCACGTTAACGGATCACCCTAGTGATCTAAGGATTTTAACATAGCTATTATTATCCCTATATAATGCACAATGCCTAGATAATCTGTAGAATAACTGATTTCTGCACTTTAGCGGTAACATATACATTAAATATCTGGTACAGCTCTCTGCTGTTGTGCTGTCTAACTGCTTCCTTGGCTGTGTCACCCAAGCCATCAAGATAAAGATTCTTATCAGCAGCTAACTGAACCTTTAAACGTTTATTAAGCCCTCAGTAATGCTTTCTATTAGGACTAGTAGGATATTGATTAAGGACATTCCTGCAGTTCTTTCTTTCTGAAATAAGCTCAAGTTCCTTATCACTCGGGCAGGGGTGGCTCATCGGTAGTGTGCCAGGCTTGTAATCTGCAGTCCCAGGTTCGAGTCCCAGCTGGGTCAGCATTGAGATTTATCTCCACAAAATTCTCTGCCCTGCCCATGGTCAGTACGGGATACCCATGGTCTTGGAAAGGCCACTGTCCATTGGATGGGATGTTAAATTGTGGTCCCATGTGCGGGAGAGCCCATACCTCATGCACGTCAAAGAACATGCTGGATGGCCTTGACGGGAGGCTACCATCTGTCTCCCAACAGCTATTCCTGTGGGTCCTCTTCCCCAACCTTCTCTGAGACTTCGGGATCCATTTGACCTGGCCGTTTAGCCCATGGTGTGCAAAAACGTGTCGCTCAGAGGTAAAACAACCCAACCCAAAGTCTTATCACTCAAATAATTCTGCCTCCTCTGCTTCTTTTTTTCTTAAAAGAGGAGTGTTAGTTTCCAAAAAGCCTGTTTAAAATGTTCCCATTCTTCCTGAACATCAGTAGTAAGTAAACCATGACGGTCATAATGACTAAGTAACCTATCATGGTAAGCTTTAGCTATAACTGGGTCTTTCAGAGCTTCAGAATTAAAGATAAATTTTTTGACCTTAGCTCAACATTTTTTTAAGTTTTAGTTGCAAGACACTTTTAAGAAGGTAATGGCCAGATCCAATTTCAGCTTCCTTATATGATCTGGTATTCCTAACAGAACAAGCCTATTTGCTATAATTAATATACAGTAGACTGTCGGTTTTGGTCTCGGCTCAATTGACCTTCGCTTTAACTGGTTGTTCCAAGAAGCAGGAGCAAGTCACCGCTTGTTTTATTTGTTTCAGTTTCAAGAAGCGGAAGCAAGTTGCAGCATGTTTTGTTTGTAGTACAGTACATATTTGCTTCAGTTCCTCTTTGTGAATATTACAGTGTACAGTGTGTATACAGGAGTGTTTGTTGTGATCTATTAATTATTGTGTGGTACAAAATGAGTGGATGAAAATGTAAGCATAATGTCGTTACGATGAAGATAAAATTAAAAGTGTTAGAACATATTAACAAAGGTGATCCAGTAAAGCATATTTGTGATGAACTAGGTGCTGGTAAAAGCATGGTAAATCACAGAGAAGAAAACAGAAAATCTTTACAAGATTTTTGCACTCAAGTCAAGTCTAAAAAAATGCTTTATTTTCGGTGCACTCTTAAAAAGCCAAAAAATGTAATTGTCAATGATCCACTTTAGTTATGGTTCAGGCAAGAACGTGGAAAAGGAACACCAATCAGTGGGCCAATCTTGAAAGAAAAAGCATTAATCCTTCATTCTAAAATCTATAATGGGGGAGATTTTTCAGCAAGCAAGGGATGGCTTTCTCGCTGGAAAAAACAGCATGGTGTTCATTACCTTGGTGTTTGTGGTGAGAAATTGTCAGCTGATCCTCTAGCAGCAAAATAATTTTCAGAAAAACTTTTAGTGCTTATTGAAGAAAAAGGCGTATTGTAATGCTCCAAAGATTTAAATATTATTCAAGTTTGGAACCTTTGTCTGATCCAATATTTATTCAAGCTCCAGATAGCTAAATTGGGCACCAGGCAATAATTAACAAATTGCCAAATAAAGTTCAATTAGGGTTCAAATACTAGTGGGCGTTACTTAGTGAGTAAGAATTCAAAAATTAAATGATTGTCAATATAAAAATATGTAATCAAAACTTATCGAATAACGTTTCTCAAGAGAAAAAAAAAGAAAAGATTCAAAAAAGTTTCTATAACAATTTATTTCCAAAAAATTATTTTTAAACACTCACCAACGTAAATGAAAATGTCATCTACATCATCACTATCTCGCTGCTACTAACAACAACTCTCTACTCTGTGACCAACACTACTGACAACTACTTCTCCTACTACTCTACTCACCTACGGCCTTACTAACTTCTGTGACTACATGTCACAGTTATAACAAGCATACAGGCTCAGCAACACGTGGCTGTTGCACTGGTAAAGACATTTTGCATAAAATGATGAGCACACAAGCTATGATGCAGGAGGGGGCGTGTCCTTCTACACGCACGCTTTAGCGGGTGACAATCGAAAGTTTGGAGTTGCTCATGCGCAACTCCTATTTGGAAACGAGCGCTGTGATGCCAAAAATGAAATAAAGATGATAAATATAACATAAATTAAGCAAAACTCGTTAAGGTAAAGTAAAAATGAATGAGGAGGCATCACAGTATGTGTAGAACAAATCTACAATGTAGATGAGACTGGGTTTAATTTTAAACTTCTTCCAACGAAAATGTTTGTGACAGCACAAGAAACCTCAGCATCAGGATTTAAAATGATGAAAGAATCACTGTGGCTGTGTGTACAAATGCTGCAGGTACACAGAAACTTCCTCTTTTTGTAATTGGGAAATCAGCAAATCCTTGAGCATTCAAACATTTAAATTTAGCTGCTCTGCCAGTTTACTACAAAGCTTAAAAGTCTGCTTGGATAGATTCATATATGTTTAAAGAGTGGTTCGTTATAGAATTTGTTCCAAAAGTATAAAACCACTCGACAAGTCTTAAAATGCCTGTAAAGGCCCTACTCATTCTCGACAATGCTCCAAGCGAACTCATTTCTGACAACATATAAGCCATGTTTTTGCCACCTAATGTAACATCTTTAGTGCAACCAATGGATCAAGGCATGCTTATAAGTTTGAAAAGGCGATACAGGAGAAAGCTTCTTTCAGAAATTCTACAGTGAATCGAAAATGATGGAATAGGTCTTTTAAATGCTTTGAAAATAATAAATATCAAGGATGTGATCTACATATTGGCAAGAGCTTTTGAAGAAATGCCTCGTACAACGTTTGTGAAGTCATGGAAAAAACTTTGGCCCGAAGTTGAAAATTGTGTAGAAAGTACCAAAGACGAAAACTTAAAAGTATCAAATGAGCCTGCGCCTGCTGAAGATATGACAGATAATGACAATATTTCGCTGCTTAATGACTTTAAACTGCTGCCTGGATGTGATACACTTGAAGAAGATGACATTGAAAAATGGTTAAAAGGTGAGGAAAAGATGGAAAATGAAACACTGAATGATGACAAAATTATCAATGCAGTCTGCCAAGAAGGGAACAGAGAAGAAGCGGAGAATGAAGAAGAAGAAGAGAAAGTTATCCATATTGAATGAAAAGAAGCTTTTGATGTTGCAGTAAGATTCATTGAATAACAACAGTCCTCATCTGCGATTGATGTGATAGTTTATTGAAAAATAGCAAGACTTTGCAGGTAAAAAAGTGTTAAGGAACAAAAGAAAATCATGAACTTTTTCAAGTGAGTGTGAGTAAATTGTTAATATTGTACAACAAATTATTGATTAAAATACAGTACAGTTAGTATTTTTGTCATTTACCATTTTTATTTATTTCTGACACAGTTTTCGGATTAACTGGCCTTTTGTTCATCCGGCCGCTAAGGGCTGGATAAGAGGGAGTCTACTCTAGAATCACTCATATTCTTATGCAGCCCATCTGGTGAAACCCATGTGTATTTATGTACGTTGCAGTGTTTGTAATAAGTGTTAGTTATTTTGGAAACATTGAGTTTACTTACCTGTAGGAGATATTGCCCATTGCAGCTACCAATACCAAAAGGGCCTATCACCCCTCCCCAAAGGTACGAACTTTGGCATTAAAGTCGGCTACAACCAGGGTAATATCTCCTTTATTGACAGAATTCAAAATATCCTGAAGTTGTCCATAAAACCTATCCTTCTCATCCTCATCCTCAGTGTGAGCATAACAGCAGATAACATTCAAGGCTTTAATGTTTGTCTGATATTTTGCTGTAAGAAATCTTTCATTAATGCACTCATATCCTAGAAGAGAGGGGTGGGGTTGGCTCAGTCGGTAGCGTGCCAGGCTCGTAATCTGTAGTTCCCAGGTTCGAGTCCCAGCTGGGTCAGCATTGAGATTTATCTTCACAAAATTTCCTGCCCTGCCCATGGTTAGTAGGGGACACCGACGGGCTTGGAAAGGCCGCCGTGCATTGGATGGGATGTTAAGCTGTGGCTCTGTGTGCGGGAGAGCCATACCCTGTGCACATTAAAGAACACGCTGGATGGCCTTGACGGGAGGCTACCATCTATCTCCTAATAGCTGTTCCAGTAGGTCCCCTCCCCCAACCTTCTCCGAGCCTTCGAGGTCCTGGCCATTTAGCCCATGGTGTGCAAAAAAGTGCTGCTCAGAGGTAAAACAACCCAACCTAGAAGATCCGTTCCCTCACTACTAAAGGCTGAAGCCATCTACACTGGAAGACTTCCACCAATGTAGAATTTGATGATGCCTGTAGAAGCGGGAGTTCAGGTGCCTGCAATGACCTCAGCTCAGGATTATCCACCAGCTGATAAAACATATCCTGTGAATCTATTCACTTGGGACTGTCAACCCACAAACAAACAGAAAACACAGCGGAAGATTTTCCCTCTACAGAAGCCCACCAGTGCAGCAAATTCAGGATCCATAATCAAGCTCATAGCCTTATTTCAATCCAGTAGGATTATTATATGGTCAGCACCAGGACCCTGTGTGGTTAACCACTCCTCAGCAGCATAGAAAAAAAAGAAAAGTAGTCATATTTGTCCAGATCAGTAGGCCACACTAATCTGGCAGTCTTCCCCTTCCGTTCACTTCCACAAGAGAGTATCTCTTTTGAAAGATACTAATGGTCTGCACCATGAGAAGCGGGGTCGGACATTAGGTGATAAGCCTGACCAGTTCTGTGTATCATCACAAGGGATTGGTGCATAGCTCTCCTACCAGTGACTATCTGACTACCATAGCTTTTAAATTTTTAGAGTACACTGCTGGCCATTAAAAGTGCAACACCAAAAAAGACAAGATATTAAAGCCATATTTAGTGAATGCATAGCTTATGTTACAAGGATCAAATTATTACAAATACAACTCGGTTAGACTTGTGGAATACGAAAAAATCAGTATCTTGTGTACCACCATGAGCGGCAATAACCGCTGCTACACGGTCTGGCATTGAGAAGATAAGACGTCGGATGTGTGTTTGGGGAACATCCGTCCATGCAGTTTTGATACATAGCAAAGTTAATCTGTTGTAGCAGCTGGTGGTGTCTGGTGTGCTAATCATCATGAGATCATGAACCAGACAAGTTCAATTGGGGACAGATATGGTGAATGCTCAAGGCCAAGGCAGAAGTGTCACATCGTGGCTATCCAGGAATTGCTGGATGATGCATGCCACATATGGTAAGGCATTGTCCTGTTGGTAAATGGCACAAGAGAGCCCCTGAGGATAAGGTATGACCACAGGCTCCTAAACCTCAGTGATGTAATGCTGGCTGTTCGAAGTACTGGTAATGTGTACGAGACGAATCCAATGGCACCCCATACCATATCACCAGGGGCTGGACCTGTATGGCTCTGCATCATGCATGTCTCACTGAGTCTGTTGCCGTGGTACTGCCAGATACGGATTTGTCCATCATGGTGCTGCATACTGAAGTGGGATTCATCTGAAAAGACGATGTGATGCCATTCGCACATCCATGCACGATGTTCTTGGCACCATTGTGGTCGCATATTCCTGTTTTGTAGGGTTAATGGTACCTGAAGCAATGGCTGCCTAGCAAAGATGCCCCCAATGCTGCAGACGACGTTGAACCGTACGTGTAGACACTGGTTAATGTGCAATACACCATAACTGTTGAACTAAGATGTTTGATGTGGCTGTAAGATCATTCATTGCCATGCGCATGAGATGTCTGTCCTCTAGTTCGTTTTTTGACAAGGCTGTTGAAATCCCTCACATCGGTGAGTTCATTCCTCCTCTACCCACTGACTCCATATTCTCATCACTGTGGCAGCATTCTGTCCAACACGAGCACTGATGTCTCAGTGCGATAATCCGCATTGCTCTAATCCCACAAGTCTCCCTCGATTAAAGTCAGAAACCTGGTCATATGGATGCCATGTTCTTCGATGGGGCATACTTGATCCTTCAGTGTGCAAGAACTGCAAGCAAACACAATTCCAGTGCTTTACGTGGCTCTTTGTAATCTCCTCTTATACCTCTTCCAGGGGGCATTACTGTCACACATGATGTTCATGTGTGCTGTGCTTTGAATCATTTACATGTTCTCCCATGAGCTACCCATCTTGCATATTTTGGGACAATCTGATGAGTTTTTCCTGATGTTGCACTTTTAATGGCCAGCAGTGTATAAACCATTCTAAATATTGCACTAATTTTTAATGTCTTCTGTACTGCTGAACTCGATTGGTTAGAATTGAAAAATTTGGTGGCTGAGTTTGTGTATATCCACCACCTAGTGGTTAGTGCACTTGGCTACTGATCTAAGGGACCTGGGTTTGAGCCCCAGATAAGGCATGAATGTGTGTTCAGTTGTGGCATATTAAACTGATAGGCTCCTGTTAGACTTCTATGGCAAGCAGCTGCTTGAGGGGATATTTATTTATTTTTTATTAGATAGCAGCAACATCCTGACAATGTAGTTGTAATTGAACATGCAATGGACAAAGGGGAGAGAACAAAGGGGATTTAAAATATTCATTATATGTGTGATGCCAACTGCAACTTATAATTTCAAGAAATCATCCTATGCAAATTTTTTTAGAAAAGAATAAAAAAAAATATTTTTAGAATTGAAAAATTCAGATAAATATTAATCATCTGAGACTATCAGCAGTAAAAAACACTATTTTTAAGAAAATAATTCTCATTTTTATTTTCATTGAAATAAAACTTTCATGACATATTTCTTTTAATTAAAGTTTATAAAATATGTTTTTGCACAATCAAAAATCAAAAGCCCCCCCCCCCCCCCCCTCCAACTTTTTTTGTTGCTGCTGTAGGAAAAGAGTATTGTTGTTTTCATTATGTGGCCACCGTAGGGCAAGAGTTATATAAACACCTCATCCTCTTCCACATCCACCCCTTCCACCAAATTCTCTTATGTTATAAAATTAAATCATGCTGAAAATAGCACCTCTTCAGAGCTAGCAGCAATACATATGGTATTAGGCTGGGCCACCCATCTCAACAAACAACACATTAACATAATCACAGACTCAAGGCCTGCATTACAACTCATTAGCACACTAACAGTAGATCCATCACAGAACCATTCCCTTTTCCACATACAAAACATAGCACACAACATTATAGACAAGGGAAACACCCTAACATTTTACTGGATTCCCTCCCATTGCAACATCATCCATAATGAGACTGTTGACTCACTTGCTAAACAAGGCCTCACACTCACAACCCCAAATTACCACACTGTCACTACATGCAAACATCACATAAGAGAATACACAAAATTTTTTTATCACACATGGACCCAGAATTGGGTACAACACACTACAGATAAAAACACATTCAGAGCCACAATAGCACCCTCTCCAAACACACTACATCTTAACTACTTATCCAGAAGGGCCCAAACAGCAATACACAGACTCCGAACTGGCAGAGCGAACATCAACAAAAACTTATTTATGATTAGAAAAATACATACTGTACTCTGCCCAAACTGCCAAGTGATAGAGGATATCCCCCACTACCTACTACACTGTCAAATATACAACACACAAAGACACACCCTCTATCACAAACTTGCTACACTTGGAGTCACCACATTCACCTTACAGACCATCCTAAACCCCACCCATACAAAGGCAAAATCACATTTCAGGGCCCTGGCCCATTTCATACAAAGTACTGACAAAATCCTTTAACCTTCCAACTTCCTGCAGACTCTCCATCTCAATATGTGAAATATGAATCTCCTCCCTGCAGACACCTCCTACTCAAAAGATCCATTGGACACCAAAAGATCCAGTACAGGGACAAAAAAGAAGCATTTTGGACACATTACTGCACCACCTTATTTCCCTAGTGCAATTGTATTGATGTTTTCAAAAAAATATATATACATAATTATACTCTGTAACAATAGACTACAACTCCCAAAGTACCCTTTTTCAAAAATGATTACTAGTGGTGGCAAACCATCTGCCTGACCAATTTTCATCACTTTAGTTTTCTCTCTGTTTATAACCAAACCTACTATACTACCAGTCTCATCAATAGCTCGAATGAAAGAGTTCATCTCATGAACAACATTTGCCAAAAGAGCTAAATCATCAGCATATTCTAAATCAGAAATTTTAGGATCTGCTAACCATTTTAGGCCATCCTTAATTGTAAGAGATTCGGGGCGATTTTGAATATTTACCTTGCACCTTTCTTACCAACTTCTGGCCAACATGGGCCACACAGTGATCACACACACTACAATTTTCACTCCCAGAAGAATTTTACTCCAAACCTCTCCCCTCCCCACCCCCTTGCCACAAAACTACGACACAGCACTTCCTTGGCACGAAACTTCAACCACCTCCTTCATTATTAGGCGGCCTGTGGCCAAAAGCCTATCGCCAACATGTAGGGTGACTAGCACTTCACTGTACTGGTCCCTACTTTTTGACGCACACAAAAAAAACTTTTTCTCGTGGACCAGATGATAAAGGGGCCAAGGTCCCTTTTACAAAATGGTCCAGTTTTTAAAGAAGGATGTTAGACTCTTCCACATGAATTACAGTATCCTTCTACTGTGCAATGCTTCTGCCACCCATTTGAACAAGCTTACCACTGTCAGCATCATAGCTCTAAATATCTGTCTTGGGCTCTGCTATAACACTCCAAATGCAGCTGTCATTGCTGAGGCTGACAACTGCTGTTCTACTTTCTTTGGAAGAAAGACCTGATGTGTCATCTTTCCAGACCCTGGAACCTTCACTTCTATGGAGACTTGGTTGCAGTGTTATTTCCTAATTATTACTTTAAATATTACTTGATAAGATAAACATTATTTCAAGAAAGGACAAAGCACTAAAATCATGATTGAATAGATCAAATGAAATAATAGTGGAAAACAACCAACTTCCAGTGGAAGCTGGCAACTCACTATAGTGTATGGTATGCCTCAGGCAGCAATGTTGAGGCTTTGTAACAACTGAACAGTTATATGTTTATCACATGCTCTATTTTATCCTGCTCTGATGAGAGAAAAATGCTTTAGCACAACATTTCTCAAACTGTGGGTCATGACTCCCACAGAGGGTCACAAGCATCTTCGAGGTGAGTCGCAATTAGTTATGGCTCAATGTGTAATGTGTAAAAAAAAATCTACTTTCTAGTTTCCTAATCCAATTTTAACCTCATGCCATAATTAGTTTTCCTCATAGAGGAAGGGGTGGGAGTCACACAAATTCATTTAGTGTTTTAGAGGGTCATGGCATCATAAAATTTGAGAACCCATGCATTAGCAGATTAGTGATTTTAACTACATGTAAATTTGTTTGACAGTGTAGTTGGGTTGGATTGTTTTATATTTGAGTGGCCTTATTTTGCACACAATGGGCTATGGCCAGGTCACAATTCTTAACTCTTCTCCCCCCGACTCTTCTGTAAGTCACTGATGGCTCAGAGAAGGTTGGAGGAGAGGACACACTGGGCAGCTTTTGGGAGACAGATGTTAGCCTCCCATCAAGGCTCTGTGTGTGTGAGTTAAATACCACACTCTGTGCATGTTCTTTAATATGTACAGAGTATGGTATTTAACCCACACAGGTTTAACATCACATCCGACAGACAGTGACCTTTCCAAGACCATCAGTGTCCCCTACTTACCAATGGTAGACAGGGAGTTTTGGAGAAATAAATTTCAACTCTGGCCCATGTGGGACTTGAATTAAGGGAACTGCAGATTATGAGTCTGATGTGCTACCGACTGAGCCACCCCAACCCTGAGAGTGTAGTAAAATGTTGTTTTCAAGCAGTTTGTGTCATATGATTGTGACAGAGTGATGAGTATTTTGTAAAAATTCCACCTCTTCAGTCAGGATTACAATTTACAATTCCAATAGCCAAAAACCTGCACAAGCTGAAATGGATGCACACAGAAAATGGTATAAGCAGCAAAGCCATTTGAGAGCATCCTTCACATATTTGATAAACTCATTGCCCTGTAACATTAATTTTTAATCATCAGGTTTTTGAATAATTCCTATATGCAATGCTAAGATTTATAAGACAACACTAATTATTGAATAAGAATTATGGTACCCTTATATTTCATTACATTTGGTGTATTAACATTTTTTAATAATTTGTTTTATTAACTCTTCTCCTAAATCATTACATGTCTGTAACAGTAAAAATGTTTTGCTTTCATATTTTTGCTAAAACTGGCAGGTGATGTATACTATGCCTGAATTTTACACTTTGGCTGTAATACACATAATTAAAGATATTTATGGCTACAGTATAATTTCAATTTATATATTTAATGTTTATTGTAAACAAAAAATTTTGATATTTAGTGTTTTCTGTTACAGCCACTGAGGAACAGCACGAGAATATTTATCTATGGTGAAATAGGTAATTATCTTAATTGCATTTTGCTTATACAAATATGATTTTTTTTTTTGTTGAATTGAAAAGTTGAGTGCTTTAGTATTAAGAGTCCAGGCTTAATGCTCCATCCAACAGTCGACAGCCTTTCCAAGCCTATTGGTCTCCCCTTTCTGATAGAAAGCAGGTTGGGGGTTTAAAAGAGATAAATTTTAAGACTGACGCAGGTGAAACTCAAACCTGGAAACTGCAGTTATGAACCTGGCATGCTACCAGCTGAACCAATTCCCACCAGACTTAAGATACTGTAAACATCTAGAATTAAAAACATCAAGTTTCCTGTTATCTTGTTTACAAAGAGTCCACATTTAACTACCATAACTGACTTTAGAAAAGACTAATAATTATGTAGCATAATTTCAGTCTAAATATAGTGCCTATTTTTCCACACTCTCCATAAATTCTTAAAAGACTCAGCAACAATCTATTTTTTTACCTTATTTTATGCCACACATCACAGTATCTCTTATATAGCTTCTGAGATAATTAAACTAAGACATATGCTCAAGAGTTTAACATGGATAATAGTATTCTTAAATGTTCTGTTTTTTCAATTGAAATTTTTTATTCTTGGTTTTCATTTCATTACTTAGATAACTAGGTCTGAAAAATTAAAATTTCCCATGGAAAGTCCCTCTATGTTGGTAAGACAACAATATCTAATGCTAAACTTTTAACATATTTCACATGAGTTCTATGCATCAATATTGTTATTGATAAACCCTAGTAACTTTCAGCATCTCTTGGGGATCATTCTGAAACTTCAGTAATGTTAGATGACAATAGATGTTGTGTGAGACTCAAAAATTTGGAGATCTGAACTGAAAACCTGACTTTTAAAGGGTTATTACTTTTTATTTCCTTTATGAAGTGGTACTATCTTACCACTAATGGTCCAATAACATTAGTGGTAAGATAACACCACTTCATAACCACTGTTTATGACTTACTGGTGTTTAGAAGACAGAGAGAAGATAGTGATAGCACTTTGAACATTAGTTATTTTTCAGCTTAATGAGTTTTGCATGTTACAGTGAATTTCTGCTTCGTATACAAGGAAAGAAATTCCATTACCCCCCCCCCCCCCCTCCTGCTGATGTTCTGCTAAACAGGATAGTATTATACAGAGAGTGCAACATTTGACCCATCTGCTGTCTAAGAAATCCTTCAGAATAGAGATAATTCATATAAGCTGTGTACAGCAGGGAAAGGACCTGTTATAGTGAACATGACAATTAAGACTGATAAATTCAAGTTTTGTCTTTTTGTTTAATCATTGAGGTGCAGTGGGAAACCTCTTTGAATTTTACGCATTGCCTAAATTAGAGACAAAAGGTATTATGTAAGAATTTCAGCTAATATATATGCCAATCTTTTGATAACCTAAAGAAAAATGTTCTAATTTTGGATACCATACTTTGATGAAAAATTGGTATTCTTAAAAGTTAGGGTAGGAAAGTATGTGAAAAGAGAGAGTAGCATTCACCAGGGATGGTCAGCCGAGGTCCTATGCAAAATAAACTGCAGCCAACTTCCAACCTAGAAAAGGCCATCAGAAACCCGAGATCTACATGGAGGGAGGAGGGTAGAACCAGCCTTAAGTGATACTGGTCAGTGCTCTGACCCTCACCACTCACCAAGATGGAGGAGCAGGCTGGCCAAAAGCAGAGCAGTGTGGACCTAGGCTCCCCTGAGTCCCCACTGAAGCACGTGACACAGCTAGTGGCAGGCTAGATCAGAATAAAAGATTTGGAGTGGGGGTAAATGTGTGAAAAGAAAAAAAAAAAGAAAGAACCATAAAAATAAAATTTAAAAAATCGATTTAAGAATTCCGTCCTTAAGAAATGCTGAGAATAGGATACAGAGGAGGGAGGGCAGGTTTTAAACCATTGGATATGATTTTTATACTGCCACTTTTAAAGTGGAATTCCCTATAAATTTTAGTGCGTGTTAACCCTTTCAGTTTCCAGCCTGAAAAATTGGTATCCATCCAAAGGCCAAGCTATTTTCTTCCTATGCTCAGCCAAAGAAAAATTAACTTTAAAACTTTTTTGCCAAATAACTAATGAAAGGAATTATGGCATATGCCAAATTAATCAGCATATAATTCTGGATTTTCTAAAAATAAAGTATTTAACAAAAAAGACGATAAGTTTTATTTTAATAGTACTTTTCTTAGTCATGTAGTAAAAAATGCATCTGGCAACACAAATAAAAATGTATTTAAAAAGTACCAATAGACAGTTTTAAGTAAATATTTTTCTCATTTTGTAATTTTTTTTCTTGGTACCATGCTTTGAGAAAATTCCAGGCTTTTAGCCAACTGTGCTGAGTCAGATAAACAAGTAACTTTAGAATTAAAAAAAAAATAACCACTCAGTGGAAATAAGTCAATTGTTATATGCCAAATTAAACAGAATTTAATTACGAATTTTATAAAAACAAATAATATGAACAAATTTACAAGCATATTGATTTTAATAAGCCTTTTTCAATGTGATGTGGAAAAAAATGACCGCACTATACAATTTAGGATTCATTTTGGAAAACCTGAAGAATAAAAATAGTTAAATTATATATTAATCGAAAGGAAATTTTCTCCCAAATAATACAATATTCAAGTTGCTGAAATATGATTTTTATTTCTTTTAATGATTCTTTTCAGTATCATATATTTTAAACACAGCCAGTGTTATACAAAATGACTTGGACTTCTCATATTCATTGGATTTTCTGATCTGGTTATGAAATACCAAAAAAAAATTACTTGGCTGCTTTTTTTACTAAACATTATAAATTTTTTCTTTGGGTGTTGAAGTTTGGCGATTTTGGCTAAGTGCAGAAAAGTTTGTGCACCAAAGCCATTGAAATGATGATTAATGATATCAAAACAAATTTTGAAAATGAAATTTATTAAAAGAATTATTTCGAGGTTGCTGTATCCGATGATAGACAATTTTATATGGGACGAGTGTCACCATCTAATGGAGTTGGTGTGAGTAACTTTGTTAATAAACTTAATATTTTTCTGTTTAGGATAGTGGTAGTAAATGAATCTGTGATTAGGCAAATGGGTTTTATCCAATATCCTAAAGGCACTACAATTCAAGATTATTTTTGTATTATTTCACAATGGTCATAGAAAGTATAGGTACTTCTGTAGAAGATGAGCTTTATAATATAAAATCAGTAACTCTACCTGATTTTTGTGAATATAAGAATCATAATTTAAATAAATTCCCAAATGTATCTGTAATTCACTTTAATATCAGAAATTTGAGGTAAAACTTTAATGAATTAATTGTGCTAATGGAGCATATGGATTACAGATTTGATGTGATATTATTGTCTGAAATATGGACAAAAATTGAAGAGGTTGAATTATATAATATAGAAGGATACATAAGTTATTATCAGTGTAGAGAATCTAACCAATCAGGAGGGGTATTAATATATATTAAATTAGGAACATATTCTTTTACCCAGCTAAGTTTTCATATGTTAAATGCAGAGGTAGTGCATCTACACATAGATAATATTAATTTGTCTATTATTCTAATGTATAGGTCTCATGAGCACACAATAATTTTTTTTAATGAAGATTTGCAGCAGAAACTACATACATTGAGGATAAATGATATTCTTTTTATTGGAGATATAGATATAGATGTCTTAAAAGAATCTAGAAAAGTAAATGATTATTTAAATATAATGAGTGAGAATGATTATTGTCAGTGTGTTAGGTCATCTACTAGAGTATGCAAATATAGTACAAGTTGCTTAGATCATGTTTTTATAAAATTTAATAGGGGTTTGGGAACTGAAGTGTACATTATTGAATCCTCATTTACTGATTATTATCCACTTATTATACATTTGAATCAAGTTAGTCTGAATCCAGTGGGGAAAAGACCAGGAATTACAACTATAGAAACTAAAGATTTTGTCAATTATTATAAATTTGACGAACATGTGAAAAATTTAGATTTTAGTGATGTGTATAACAATTTCTTGGACATGAATGTTGCATATGACACTTGGTACAAAATGGTTTTTTTGTACAGAAAAATATTTATGTGAAATAAAGAAAACAAAAAGAAAGAAAAATTGGGTTACAAGTGACATAATTACATTAATTAATAAAAAAGAAAAATTATATCAAAAATATAAAAGATATTCAAGGATTATATCCTTTGAAACACAATATAAAACATTTTGTGCATATTTAAAGGCAGAATTAAGGAGAGCTAAAAATAATTACTATATGTATGGTTTTCAAAACTGTGGGAAAAATAATAGGAAACAATGGAATTATGTTAATGACATGTTAGGGAGAAAAGTAAAAAAAAAGTATTGTACCTTCTTATGTGGACACAACTGAATTGATTGATGACATGAATAGAAATTTTATTCATGGCATTACACATCTGAACCCTGAAATTGATAATTAATATAGATTATGTTATTCATGTGATATAAATTGCATATCACAATATCTTTTTATTGAAAATACAAATGATGCAGAAATTGGTAAAGAACTTGCAGCAATGAGTAAGAATAAAGCCTCTGGGTATGATGGTATTACAGTGTCCATGTTACAAATTATTGCTAAATATAATTTACATGTTTTTACTTATTTAATTAATTTATCACTACAACAAGGAAAATTTATTGATCAACTAAAGTAGGATTTAATTTCCCCGATTTACAAATCAGGTGATAAATAATTGTTGACTAATTATAGACCAATCTCATTGTTGTCAGTGTTTTCTAAATTAATTGAAAAAATTGTTAAAAAAAGACATGAATTTTTTAAATCAACATAGATTTTTTTCAAAGCACCAGTATGATTTTTGGAAGGTTAAAAACACTGAGCAATGTATTTTGAAACTAACGGAAGGTATTTATAAAAACATTGACACTGTTTCTGGATCTACAAAAAAGCTTTCGATATAGTGGATCAGGAAATACTGTTAAAAAACTCTTTGCCAGCTGTATAAGAGGACATATTTATAATTGATTTGAAAGGTACCTTTTAGTGAGAAGTCAGGCAGTAAAAGTGAATGGGGAAATAAGTTCGTTTAGGGAAATTAAAAAAGGTGTACCTCAAGGCTCTGTATTAGGTCCCATCTTGTTCCTTATTTACATTAATGACTTATGCGTTTTACATTTAAGAGGATCATTAATATGTTATGCCGATGATATTGCAATAGTTTACACAGCAGATACTATTTTAGAAATGGAAACAAATGTAGAAAATGATCTTTTAAAAATATATAGGTGGCTAGTTTTGAATAAATTAAATTTGAATATTAATAAAAGTAAATTTCTTTATTCTGAATTGTTTAAAACAGATACTTTAATAGAAATTAAATATCATGATGTTAATTACCTTCTTAATCAAAATTGTATATGTCCTAAATTAGTAAGAGTATATAATTACAATTATTTGGGGGTTGAAATGGATTCTTCTGTAAAATGGAGGACTCATGCAAATAAGATAACAAAGTGGTTAAGGTACATATTGTTTAAATTTTATCATATTCAAAAAAATAGTAGATGGGAAATTTTTAACAGTACTATATGGTCTGTAAATGGTAGCTAGGTAGTCACTGGAAGGAGAGCTATGCACCAGTCCCCTGTGATGATGCATAGAACCGGCCAGGCCTAGCACCTAATGACCGACCCCGCCTTCTTGTGGTGCAGACTGTTAGTACCTTTCAAAAGAGATACTCTCTTGTGGAAGTGAACGGAAGGGGAGGGCTGCCAGATTAGTGTGGCTTACTGATCTGGACAACTATGGCTACTTTTCATTTTTTTCTACCCTGCTGAGGAGTGGTCAACCACACAGGGTCCTGATGCTGACCATATAAACCCACTGGACTGGACAGATAAATGGCTCTGAGCTTGATTATGGATCCAGAATTTGTTGCACTGGTGGGCTTCTGTGGAGGGAAAATCTTCCGCTGTGTTTTCTGTTTGTTTGTGGGTTGACAGCCCCAAGTGAATAGATTCACAGGATATGTTTATCAGCTGGTGGATAATCCTGAGCAGAAGTCATCGCAGGCACCTGAACTCTTTGCTTCTATTGGCATCGTCAAATTCTACATTGGAGGAAGTCTTCCAGTGTAGATGGCTTCAGCCTTTAGTGGTGGGGGAATGGGTCTTTGCCCCATGTCTGCGATTAGGGGGCTGTTTGATATTGTCGGCATTCGCACTCTCAATATACATAGTTTCTTTAAACATCCCACTAACCATTTTCTCTCCATAGGTAGTTGGAATGTGAGGACTCTGCCCAGAGCTTTTTCTCTTGATGTCCTCACACAAGAATTCTACCATTATAGTTTAGATATTCTCGGCTTGCAAGAGACCAGATGGACAGATAAAGGTCAGATTCTTAAAAATAATCTTAAATTTACCTTTTCAGGGAAGGACGACAATAAGCATAACCAAGGTGTGGGTCTCCTTCTCAGCTTTTCTTGGATATGAGTGCATTAATGAAAGGTTTCTTACAGCAAAATTTCAGAGAAGCGTTAAAGACTTGAATGTTATCTGCTGTTATGCCCCCACTGAGGATGCTGATGAGGATGAGAAGGATAGGTTTTACAGACAACTTCAGGATATTTTGAATTCTGTCAAGAAAGGAGATATTACCCTTGTTCTACGTGACTTCAATACCAACATTGGTACTGACTCTGACCTTTGGGGAGGAGTAATAGGCTCTTTTGGTATTGGTAGCTGCAATGGGCAACGTCTCCTACAGGTAAGCAAACTCAATGGTTTCAGAATAACTAACACTTATTACAAACACTGCGATATACATAAGTACACATGGGTTTCACCTGATGGGCTGCATAAGAATATGATTGATTACATATTAATTAACAGCAAATGGGCTAGTTCTGTTAGGAATACCAGGGCATATAGGGGAACTGAAATAGGATCTGACCATTACCTTGTTAAAAGTGTCTTGCAACTTAAACTTAAAAAGTGTTGTGCTAGGGTTAAAAAATTTACTTTTAATACTGAAGCTCTGAAAGATCCAGTTATAGCCAAAGCTTACCATGATAGGTTACTTAGTCATTATGACAGTCATGGTATGCTTACTACTGTAGTTGAGGAAGAATGGGATCATTTTAAACAGGCTTTTTTCAACACTAACAGTACTATTTTAGGGAAAAAGGAGCAGAAGAGACTGAATTATCTGAGTGATAAGGCACTTGAGCTTATTTCAGAAAGAAAGACCTGCAGGAATGTCCTTAATCAATACCCTACTAGTCCTAATAGAAAGCATTACAGAGAACTTAATAAACGTGTAAAAGATCAGTTAGCTGCTGATAAGAATCTTTGGCTTGATGGTTTGGCTGACAAAGCCGAGGAAGCAGTCAGACAGCACAACAGCAGAGAGCTGTACCAGATAGTTAATGTTTTGTGTGGTAGAAAACGGACAGGCATACAGGGATTGAAGGATAAACAGGTATGTTATAGAAGGGGACGGTTCTGTCATGGCTTAGTGGGCTGAGCATTTCTGTGATGTTCTAAACAATGTAGTTGGTTCTACTCCCATTGTTTGCAGTGATGATAGATGCATTGGTGGCTTTAATGTTGGCCCTATAACACAATCTGAAGTTATTTTGGCTGTTTCTAAACTTAAACTACATAAATCCCCATGGGTAGATGAAATTACTACCGAAATGCTTAGAGCTGGGAATGTTTCGGTTACCACTTGGATGACTGAAATTCTGAATATCTTTTATGATAAAGGCATGGTTCCTAAGGATTTTACCAGAGCTATTGTTATCCCTATTTTCAAAAAAGGTGATCGCAGTTCTTGTGATAACTATAGGGGTATCAGCCTACTCTCTGTTCCAGGTAAAGTTCTTTCCATGATTGTGCTTAATAGAATTAAGAATCTGGTTGACAGTCAATTGCGTGATGAGCAATGTGGATTCAGAAGTGGTAGAGGATGTGTGGATCAGATATTTTCATTTAGGCAGATTCTTGAGAAATGTTTAGAGTTTCAGAAACCTTTGGTTGCGAGCTTTGTTGATTTCATAAAGGCTTTCGACTCTGTTGATCGTCATAATTTGTGGTTGATTGTGAGATCATATGGTATACCGGACAAGTTAGTTAACATAATGAAAGCTCTCTATAATAACACTTAGTCGTGTGTGAGAGTTGGTAAGGCTTGTAGCAATTGGTTTAGCATTACTTCTGGTGTTCAACAAGGGTGCATTTTGTTTCCCTTTAGCTTGGTTATTGATTATGTTATTCGAAATTCACTTCAAGGGAAAGATTTTGGCCTTAAATGGACTGGAGATACGAAAATTTCTGATTTAGATTATGCAATGATTTAGCCCTTTTGGCAAATGATGTTGATGAGATGAACTCTTTCATTCGAGCTGTTGATGAGACTTGTAGTAGAGTAGGTTTGGTTATAAACAGAGAGAAAATTAAAGTGATGAAAATTGGTCAGGCAGGCTGTGATTCAGTTAATATGAATGGTTGCAGTCTTGAGCAGGTGTCGCAGTTTAATTATCTTGGGAGCTATGTAACAGATAATGGTGATGTGCGGCATGAGATTAACAGACGAATATGGATTGCTGCCAGGACTTTTAAGAATCTATGGAGAGTGTGGAGAAATAGGCGTATACACCTAAAGACTAAAATTAGACTGTATAATAGTTTGGTTATTTCTAGGGTTAGTTATGGTAGTGA
The DNA here is from genome assembly GCA_038380435.1 of Ryuthela nishihirai. Taxonomy (NCBI): domain Eukaryota; kingdom Metazoa; phylum Arthropoda; class Arachnida; order Araneae; family Heptathelidae; genus Ryuthela; species Ryuthela nishihirai. The sequence goes on from JAWZYU010000017.1 coordinate 9,022,216, forward strand.
AACTTGGACACTTTGTAAACAAGATAACAGGAAACTGGATGCTTTTGATTCCAGATGCTTACGCAGTATCTTGGGCATTAGGTGGTTCAACTTTGTAACTAATGATGAGGTTAGGCAAAGGAGTTTGCAACCTTCTTTAAGCAGCATATTGTGCAGAGAGAGACTCCGTTGGTTTGGCCATGTTGCCCGTATGAATAATTATAGAATGGCGAATAGGGTTATGAACAGTGTGCCTAAAGGCCTCAGAAAGAAGGGGAGACCTAGGATGCAGTGGGCAGAAAATGTCAAACAGGACCTTGTTAGAATTGGTGTGCAGTGGCCAGATGCAGTAGATGTAGCTCAGGATAGACTTGCTTGGAGAACTAAATTGCACGGTCTGGTTGGACCTCCGTAGCCAATGGCTGCTTGAGGATGATGATGATGACTATATTATGCCTGGGTTTACTCAAACATACAGCATGGTTTGTGTAGTTGGGGAGGTGATTATGATATTAATTTATATAATTTATTTATGGTACATAAAAAAATATTTAAGTTAGTGTTTAATGTTAATTTTTCTACTTTAGACCCATCTACTTTATTTCATTTTCATCATATCAGATATATTTATATGTACAAAATTCTATTGTTTTTATATCAAAATAAGCAATGGGTAGAGAGCAAACGCTTTGAATGCAATTTACGAGTAAAAGGAGTTATGTTTGAAATATTGTTGGCAAAGAAGAATATTCTCCAGAGGCATTTCGCTTATTTGGCACCAAAATTTTGCAATTCTTTACCACTGGATATGAGAAATGAAAACAATTTGACTGTCTTCAAAAAGAATTTACATACACATATACTAACTGTTATGAATTGTACTTTACAGTCAATCGTTTAAATCTTTTATTTATAATTAATGAATATCCTTTCTTTTATTATTGATGTATCAAGTTACATTAAGAATTGAATGTTATTCCCATTATTGGTTGCCTAGAGTTTTAATATAATATTGGTAGTTAAAGCGGAACCTGGACAGGCAGTTTAGCCCCTTGGTTTCGGCATGTAATTACTAAAATTATGTGTGTGGTTTTCTTTTTCTTGCTTATTTTTTGTTGATTTTATGTATTTGTGTTTCCACTATTGTTATTGTTATATGTATGAAAATTTGTGATATATATATATATGTATGGATTATGAATGGAAATAAATGCTACTACTACTAACGTATATATGCATTCTTGGCCTCTTATTTTGGATTCTGTGAACGTAAACAGATGATGTAGACACTGGAAGGGTTAATGAAGAACTTACCTTAATCTTATCAGTTGAAAGTCCTGAAGTCTTCAAGAATTATTGGGAGATAGGGTTTGATGTACAAGCCCCCTCTGGTGTGGGTTAAGGGGGTGGGTCCCAAAGCACCCCCCCCCCCCTCCCTGCAGAGAATCTCTTGAACTGTCAACATAAAAATAATAAATACTCCCTCAAGCAGCTGTTTGCCACAGAGGTCTGACAGGAGACTGTCAGTTTATATGCCATAGTAGACGGTCTACACGGAATTATTTAAAAATTTCTTATGTATTTTGAAATTTATCAGAATAATAAATGCTAAACATTTCTAACTTTGATCTTCACAGTGGCTGCCAGAAACTTTATTGCTGATAGCCTGTATGTTCAGTATTATTTTGATTTGCCAAAAGGTAAGTGTATTGTAATTTATATATTTCTAACTAGAAGTAAAGTGAATATCAAGGGATACGTCCCTATCCCTGAAGGTCAGGGACGTATCCCTTGACCTTCAATATAGCTGTGTACATAGAAATAGATAAGTGAAATGTTGAAAAGCAGATAGTTATATGCATAGAAGCTGATATTATAAGTTTAGAAACATTCCCACAATTATTGGGCATTGAAGATATATATATATATAGTTTTAATCTGCAGCACTGTACAATTGCAAAGTATTACCACTTATTATATTATGTTTATATTAAATAAAAGATAAAATAAATACCCCTTCAAGCAACTGCTTGCCACAGAGGTCTGACAGGAGCCTGTCAGTTTATATGCCATAGTGTAAGGTCTGAGAGGAAGGCAGGACCTCAGCAGAAAAACAACATATACATCCATGCCTTACCCAGGGCTCGAACCCAGGTCCCTTATATCAGTAGCCAAGCGTGCTAACCACTCGGCCATGGGACAGCATTATATATTAGCATAATAATAATTATTTATTACTTTATTGCATGACATTTATTATTAAAACAATTGTTTTTATTATTAATTATTATTTAACAAATACATGTTCAAGCAGTACAACTCATTACAGGGGCTATTTAAATGGCTAGACTATAACAAGGTTTCAGAACATTCTCCTAGAATGATGCTGGCTAATTGAAATATAATTAATAATTTTTAAATAGTTGAGTCCAAAAAAGTCATCATAAAATCAAACTAATTAAGTAGACATTTAGCATTTGAACAAATAATATTTAATCTTCAACAATATAGGATTCCTTCTTGTTAGATAGTTATCCATCCCAAATAAGACTATGAAGTTAGGGTTAAATGGGTTCAATTCAAACATTCACCGAAGTTGAATCCTGAAAGTCTTCATAATTTCAAAATGCATAATGAGATACTTAGTACATTGTGATTAAACAGCATTTAACAGATTATAACAGGCATTATAACGTCCAACATGATAGGTATCTGCTTCTGGGATTAATAGTCCTGTTAAATGGGTTCAATTGAAGCATTAACCGATGTTGAATCAATACTATGTATAACACAGTATTCTACTGTGTTATAAACCAGTGTAACTACTTGTGGTGTTTCATTTGGCCAGTGCCAAATAATAGTATATAAATAATAGTATAAAATATATAGTTTATGGGAAGAAATATATGTCTTCAAAGTATTACCACCGTTATGATGTTGAAGTATGATGATCAATTGTGTACAAAGGAAAAATTGTCTTTAGCTGGGTGAAATCTTAACTCGTGACCTCCTGATGACATGCTAGGTTCTCTGATCCCTGAGCTACCAATCACTGATCAATCTGTTCTTTGTTGTAGACTTTAAGCCCATGCCATAACTCGTTTGCACAGTGCTATCTTAACTGCTATTGAAGACTCCATTCACAGAGCTCTCCCATGCAGATGTGTAAAGACCAGCCACACCACCCCTGTGAATTTGACTGGCAATTTTATTTTGAGCATGCCAGTTTACCAAGTTCGTTTATGCCAGTTTCATGCCAGTTGAAGTCGTGGTGGTGGGGGAGAGCTCTGTGAATGGAGTCTTCAGTGGTAGTTAAGACAGCTCTGTATAAACTTTGCAAATAAAGAACACATACTACAAACACTGGGGCATTTATAAATACACATGGATTTCACGTGATGGGTTGCACAGTAATATGATAGATTATATTTTAATTAACAGCAATGGGCAAATGGCCTAATATCATGTTAAAAAAATATCCGCAGTAACATGTAAGCTGACCATCACCATAAGTAGTGATGTAGCTTAACTCCAAAAGATGTTTAATGAATTATAAATCTATGGATATAACAGCAAATACATCTATAGAAATAAAAATGGATGTTTAATTATGTAAAAGTATAAATAAAATACTAACTGGATTGAAAAAATATCCACATATATTAGGTCTAAAAAATGGTGATGCTTTAACAAATTGTTTATCTCACAGCTTAATAAAATATTCATTAAATATAAAAAGGATTATTTTTCAAACTTGAATTATGTATTTTTGTAAGATACACATAAGAAATTTTTCAAATAGCAGTTTTCATTTTTAAATGATCCAAGTTATATGTGTTGTAAAACCAGGTATAGATGTTTCCAGGTGCTTATTTCGAAATTCTGTCAACGTGTATAATCAATGGGGATCCTAAAAGGGTTAAGTATTGTTTTGGATGTGATGAATTAAAAGGTATAAAACAACTAATGATTTATTTATCTCTATATACAGAGGTAATTAGAGATATATCAATCTATGTATGTGTACATCTAGAATATTTTTATTTTATCTTGCTCTAAAGTGAATTTTATAGTAGCATAGGCTGCATTGAGTTCTTTAAATGTGCTATCTGAATATTATCAGATTGTAAATGTATCATTAATGTAACTTTTTCATATGATCAGATTTAATAATGTTTTCCAGTATTTTTAATTCAGTATCTTTTAAAAAATCCAGGGCCCCATGTTTTTTTTTTATAAAAGTTGACAGAATCTAAAATGAGAGACCAAGGATTCTATATTAGTTTTTAGTACATAAAACTTCAATTTTTGTTTTAAATTTGCTATTTGAAAAATTTCTTAAATATATCTTATAAAAATATATTGTTAATGCTTGAAAAATAATACTTTCTTTTTTTCATTTGATGCATATTTTATTAAACTAAGGCATAAATAATTTCTTTAATGCCATCTGATTGACATTTCTTAGAAGCAATATAAGGCATTATCAGTTTGTTTGTTAATGTTACTCTGTGCAGAGGCAATCCCCTGATTTAAGCTCACAAGTTTGATTTAAACTATTATCAACAAATTTTTCCTTAAAGTTTTGAAAATCTGAAAATTAACAAAAAATGCTATTTTTAAAAATGGAAGATTTTGGAAGTAATTATGAAGTGGGTACCTATTTTTTTTTACTACATCAATATAATATGTTATTAAAATTAATATGTTTCTGTATTTAAAAATTTTCATTATTGTGAAATTCGGAATTAAATTTTGTTTAATTTAGTATATAACACAACCTATTTCTGTTAATTAGATGTTTATTAAAAATATTCTAAAGTTGACTTATTTATTGGATTTGGCATCAAAACTGGACTTTTCTCAGAGTATCGTACCAAGAAAAAAATTGCAAAATGAGAGTAATTTTCTTGTTTCAAGTAAAACTTTATTTTTCTATTATTCAGGAATAGCCTTTCTATCCATATGCATCATAGTTATTTCCTTAATTCTGGTATTTCTGTGTTCTGGCAGCTGCTGCATGGGGTCTTGCATTGTCCTGCTGAAATATGGCATCTGGGACAGTCTGTAAGTATGGAAGAGCTATTGACTATAAAATGTCCTGGATATAATGAGCACTCGTAATGGTGGTGTGGATCTGTACTAGGGCAAGGTTGCTTTCATAACTGATGGCACTCCATACCATAATCCTTTGTTGATACTGTATATCTTATCTGAATACACTCCTCTCAGTTCCTCTCACCAACTTATTGTTAGATAAAGTTTCTACCATCAGATTTGAACAGATAAGAGTGGGATTCATCACAAAAGATGGTGTTGTACCATTCATTGCACCATTGCCATAGCTCAATGTGCACCAATGTAGTCTGGCTGCTTTATGTTAGGGTATCAGAATCAGTTGTGCAGTCCAAATTGCAATAAACAGCATCAGACTGTTATTGCTGACTTTGGAAGATGTGTTACTGACCTCCATTGTTGGGCCAAGGATATAAGCAAGTCAGAGTTGGGTTGTTGTTGGGTTGTTTTACCTCTGAGTGGCACTTTTTTTGCACACCATGGGCTAAATGCCAGAACACAAAGACCCCGAAGGCTCAGAGAAGGTTGGGAGACAGATGGTAGCCTCCCGTCAAGGCCATCCAGCGTGTTCTTTAATGTGCACACAGGGTATGGATCTCCCGTACACGGGGCCACGGCTTAACATCCCATCCGACAGACAGCTGCCTTTTCAAACCCATCGGTGTCCTCTACTGACCATGGGCAGGGGAGGGAATTTTACTGAGATAAATCTCAATGCTGACCCAGCTGGGACTCGAACCTGGGAACTACAGATTATGAGCCTGGCGCGCTATTGACTGAGCCACCCCCGCTCCAAGCAGGTCAGAGCAATCTGTTATAGCCAGCTTCTGAAGATGGCAATCTTCCCATGTGGTTGTCTGTAGACAATGTCCAGAACCTTCCCCACGTGTTTGTTAACCATCTTCGAACCATTCTCTGCATATTTGATTCATGACAGATACATTATATCCTACATGAGCCCAAATTTCTTGATTCGGAGGATTGTCTTCACCCATGCCAACAATACACCCTTTGTTGAACTTCCTCACCTGGAGATATGGAGCTCACACTAGTCTGCAGCACATATCTTAACAACATCTGCACGAGAATTGATAAGCTGAATGTAGACAAGCATATTCTCAACCTGTCTGGGCTGGTTTTTTTTTAACCGAACATGTGTGAGAGTGGGTGTTGAAGGGTACTTATCTCTATCTTTTCAGGATGTTGCTGCTATCTAGGTGGCCAATAAACACTAACTTTGGTATACTATTTATATGTACACTTTTTGTTACATATATATAGTTAGGCTGCAAGTAGCCTCAGTGGTCCCACCACTAGATTGAAAAACAAAATGGCTAAATCAAGCCTCCAACAATCTGCATGACATGCAGAAGGTCTCTTTGTTGGCATGCAACTCTCTCAGTTCCAAAACTGTTCACTAGTTCAAAAGAACTGCTAGATGTGGTCACATGATGTTTTTTTCAGGGGCATTAAGGTATATTGCCCAATGGGACATTCACACCATTCCCTGTGCCACGGGTGGCTCAGTCGGTAGCGTGCCAGGCTCGTAATCTGTAGTTCCCAGGTTTGAGTCCCAGCTGGGTCAGCTTTGAGATTTCTCTCTGCAAAATTTCCCCCCCCCTGCCCATGGTCAGTAGGGGGACACCGATGGGCTTGGAAACGCTGTCGGATGAGACATTAAGCCATGGCCCCGTGTGAGGGAGAGCCTTACCCTATGCACGTTGAAGAACACACTGGATGGCCCTGACGGGAGGCTGCCATCTGTCTCCCAACAGCTGTTCCAATGGGTCCCCTCTCCCAACCTTCTCTGAGCCTTCGGGGTCAATGTGACCTGGCCATTTAGCCCATGGTATGCAAAAAAGTGCTGCTCAGAGGTGAAACAACTTAACCCTGTGTCACGTCGGCTCTTGTTCCCATGTCAGGAGGCACTGGGGCTTTAACTAAATTCACATATTGCATTTCTTTACATAGCCCTCCAAATTGGATCTATATGTATATGTGTACATCTAGAATATTTTTATTTTATCTTGCTCATTGCAAGAATTGCATTTGGCTGCTAGCAACCTGCTGCCAAAATTGCAATTTTGGCTCTATCGCTTACTGCCGCAGCTGACCGAGTCCCTACACTCTGTTTAGACCATTCATTTCTCTTGCATTCTTTTCTTATTTGGGCAGATGATGAATCTAAGTGTGAGTTTTGTGACACCATTTTAACAATCACACATATTCTAATGTCCTGTCCCACTCTTAACTTTGAATAACATTTTTATTTCAACTTCCATGATTTTATGGCTGAGCCCCTTACACTCTGCCATATTTTGTCTGATGACTTTCTTTTAACACCTGTTTTTGAATTTTTACATTTTATCAAATATTTTTGACGTATATAAGCTTTTACTTTTTTAAACATAGATGATAATCACAGCATTATCTACTGCTCTTTTGGCATTGATAAATCAATAAATATTTTGTGGAAAAAGTTTTTGCGACATATGGGATGTGAACCCGCATCTCTCCAGAAACATGCCAGAGTATTCTCCCAGTTGAACTAATGCCAGCTCATGTTTTCCGCTAATTTTAAGACTAAACTCTATCACCGAGATTTTTGAACCAACCATCTGGCACCATCTATGATCTCGGGTGGCAACTATTACCTTTATATTGCACAGAGTGAGATGGAAATAAATAATAGTCTCATCATGCTATTTAGCATTATTAATGATTTAAACATTGATGATAATCACAGCGTTACCTGCTGCTCTTTTGGCATTGATAAATCAATAAATATTTTTAGGAAAAAATTTTCACCGACATACAGGATTATAGCAGAAAAAAACGAGCTGGCATTAGTTCAACTGGGAGAATACTCTGGCATGTTTCTGGAGAGATGCGGGTTCACATCCCATATTCACATCCCATATGTCAGCGAAAATTTTTTCCACAAAATATTTATTGATTTATCAACGCCAAAGAGCAGCAGGTAACGCTGTGATTATCATCTATGTTTAAATCATTAATAACGCTAAATAGCATGATGAGACTATTATTTATTTCCATCTCACTCTGTGCAATATAAAGGTAATAGTTGCTACCCGAGATCATAGATGGCGTCAATGGTTGGCCCAAAAATCTCGGTGATAGAGTTTAGTCTTAAAATTAGTGGAAAAAAGATGAGCTGGCATTAGTTCAACTGGGAGAATACTCTGGCATGATTCTGGAGAGATGCGGGTTTATATCCTGTACGTTGGCGAAAAAAAATTTCCGCAAAATATTTATTAATTTTACTTTTTTGCTGTTTAGATTAGTTGCTCTTTACTATGGGCCCTTTACACCCATTGTTAGTGTTTGTATTTTACTTTCATTATTGTTTTACATTAGTTTTTATGCCCTTTGCTATTTTACTATTTACACCTTGTATTTGTTCTTGTTTAGTCATTTGCTTTTAACTTTGGTTGTATGTTTGCTTGACTTTTAGATCTTTCTTTTTATCCTTTACACCTCATTTGGTGCATCAGGGCCTTAGTTGCCTTTGGTCATTAAACCCCAGACTACCAAATGTCCCTACACTGAACATGGTTACTGTCATTAAATACCGGTGGGAAGGGTCCAGTCATACTCTTTCCAGAATATTTTCATTGGCTGTAGCTAACATGATTGCAACAATGACCTTTAAACTCTTAATCACTTCTTCATTAGTAGGTGCTAAACATGATCCATACAAATCACAGAGTTTCCCTATTCCTTCTCAGTGTTGTGATTTTCGTGAACAGCAGTATATTAACCTTATGTATATTTTATGCATTTTTCAAGACATTTTTTAAAGACCTAAAATGGAATTAGATAGAGTGAGAAAAAATTATATGCCATTCAATGTTTAACATTTTTAATAAATGAATGTAAGGAATATTTGCCAAATGTAATTGATTTTTATTTCTTTATAATATGAATATTTCAATGAAGACTGGTTTTCATTAAATGCAGAATTGTTAGCAGGTGTTACTAATACCTGTACTGCCAGAAATACAAATACAGAGGTAAGATTTTTTTTGTAAACAGCTAGAAAATTAACTGGGATTTTTTTTGGCTTAAAAAATAAGTTTCTAGTTCTTTCTTAAAAGCTAATTTCTCTCAGAATCCTTATAGTAATATGTGTACATATATTTCTGAAAATTAATACAGGTGCTTTTGTTTTATATTATATGTATATACAAGGAAGTGGTTTAAATAACAGTGCAGAATTGAAATTAATAGAATTACTATGTATCACTGTAATGTCTAAAAAAGCTAAGACAATTTGTTGGATTTATTTTTTATCTACAAAATTGTCTTGTTTTTTTCCATGAGTTGATATCCAACAAATAGAGGAGGCTATTGTCCTGTGGTGAGTAGTACAGTTGGGTTGTTTTACCTCTGAGCGGCAGTTTTTTTGCACACAATGGACTAAATGGACAGGTCACAAGACCCCTGAAGGCTCAGAGAAGATTGGGGGAGGGGACCCACTGGAACAGTTGTTAAGAGACAGATGGTAGCCTTCTGTCAAGGCCATCCAGTGTGTTCTTTAACATACACAGGATATGGCTCTCTCCTGCACACGGGGCCATGGCTTAACGTCGCATCCGACAGACGGCAGCCTTTCCAAGCCCATTGGTGTCCCCTACTGACCGTGGGTAGGGCGGGGAGTTTTGCGGAGATAAATCTCAATGCTGACCAGCTGGGATTCGAACGCAGATTACGAGCCTGGCATGCTACTGACTGAGCCACCCCCACCCCCGTAAGTAGTACAGTGCTTATTATTATGAGTTAACTGTGTTCTTAATTTTGCCATTGTTCTTGGTGGAGATTCTGTTGCAAGGTTGACATCAGTTTGAGAGTGGCACAGAGAGATGAACAGAAAGGGCACAGAAAGCCAACTCAGTGTATATTACACATACATTTAAAGAAATTTTTCAATAGCACTAAACAAAAGAAAAATTTTTATACTAGAATGGTGTTCTAGTTCAGTGTGTCTCAATCCATTTATTTGCCCCCCCCCCTACCCCATATCTTTTTGTAGATTGATGCCTAGACAGAAATTTATTAGACAGGTCATTGGTGGACTATATCAGCTGTTCTAACTTATTGACTCTTTTGGAAATAGTACAATCTGGTTGTACATCTGAAGTTTTTATTTGCTATAGAATTTTATATGTATGCACTTGCATTTATGCAAACTTTAATAATACTTTTTCAGAACAGTAGAAAAAAAAACTCTGTTATTGTAAACATAAAATTTATTGCACAAGTTGTGTCACTTTTACAAAAGAATAGAATCAAAATTTATTTACAATACAGTTCCAGTAAAGATTTTTTACTTGATTTTTTCCTTTGCCATATATAAAAGTTAAATTCTAATCAAGCAATTAACATGCTGGGGTTCTAGAGCAGAATTCATTTTGGTGACATGGTTAATTTAAAAGTACTTCCAGCAGAAAAAAAAGAACAACTTCGTAATCTGATAATAAGAGACAGAAATTGATCATATCATTTACCAAAATAAAGAGCATTTAATTGTTAAATTTTTGGAAATAAAATATATGAGAAAAAGAACAAGCATATTAATTTTAATAGTGTTTTTTTAAAAACAATATAGTATGAAAAATAATTTCATTGGCTTTAAATCTTATTCTGAAATAACTAATGAACAGAATAAGTCATTATACTGTTAAGGAAGGTATCATTCATAGTTTAATGTCAATAGCAGTTTAAGAGGAAAAATTGTCTTCGGCCAAGTGGGATATGAACCCATCACCTCCTGATAACATGTCAAGTGTTCTGACTGCTGAGCTACCAGCCACCAATCAAGATCTTGATTCTGTTCTGTTATCAGGAGATAGTGGTTTTTTATCCCACTCAGCTCAAGACAATTTTTTCTCTAAAATTGCTATCAGCTCTAAACTAAGAGTGATACTTCCTTGATAGTTGAACAAAAACATCGGAAATTTTTTTCAGCTTAAGTCATGTTATATTTTAAAAGAAATAGCATTTAATTCTACATAAAACAAATTTACCCGAAATAGAATAATCATATTGTACCATATTATTTTTCTTGCATAGTATTGCTGGAAGTTTCAACAGAGTCACTATATTGTGTACTATCACTCTTTGCATTGACATTTATTACTAACTCATTGTACAGGTTATTTTCAAGGGAATTTCAATCAAAAATAAGAAAGAATTTAATGGTGGCAAGAGTTCAAAGAATACATTCCAGGAAACTTTAATTTGTGAACATTTAAAAGAAAGGAGAAAAAAACACACTTGGAGTAAAAAAAAAAACCACAGTTATGGCTGCCACAGCAGTATAATTCTCTTACTTCATTGTTTTCAACTTTATGGAAATCATCAGGTTTATATTAATTATTAAATTTAGTTCCATAAACTTTCAAGATTTATCAAAAAATTTTAAATGACTGATTTTTATGGGGTTAAAAATAAATTTTTTAGCATATTATCTTGGGAACTATAGTTACCAATAAATATGAGACTACATTGACTCTGGGAACTACAGTGTCTTCTGACACTTTAAGGATTAAGAGTGAAATTCGGGTTTAAAAAAGTATGTATTTTACATATATGAAATCATATAACTTGTTTTTAAGTAAAATTTACCACAGATATTAAAGCCTAGCAAATATTATTTATTTTTTCTGTGTTAAGCATTTCTATGAACCTTTATAATTCACTTCTATTATAATCTAAAAATCAAGATTTTTATGCTTTAGGGCAAAATTATATATTTTGGGTTTCCAGTCGATATTGAACTACAGACTAAGGTTGATCAATACTCCATACCAGGTCAGTATTAAAATATTTTGAATATACCTGTTTAAGCTGTTTGTATCCTGATAACTAAAACTCAAATCAGTGATATTTTATAACATGTTTAAATTTTTTAGATTTTTATGCAATTGATTTTGTAATAATTAGTGAAGTTTTTTATGTAATGTAGGTTTGGTACAATTCATTACTGTTCGAATAGATAAATTTTAAACAGTAAAATACCATTAGGAAAAATGAACAATATAATAAAAGTTCCCTTCAAAAATTTAGAGATTAGAATACCAAAAGTAAAAAAATAAATGTAAATAGCTGAAAACTCCTTTTAACACTGATATAAAATCATAGATGATGTAGTTCAATTTTTTTTGTATGCAAAAGTGTGGTACAAAGTCAACGAAGTTGAAAAATATTTGGCAAAAGTCCAGTTTAATGTATTTTAGAAATGAACTTCAGTTCTGAATAGTAGAAAATGAATAGCTCATCCTTGATGAACAAACTTGATAGCATTGTTGGGAAATGCCAAAAAAATTACAACATGGTTGTATCACACACATTTTTAAGAACAAGATTGGGCAGAATCGCATTGCAAAAAATTAAAATAGTACAAAATATATCATGCACAAAGTATCTAGGTTTCAAATGCACTATGCATTCTTCCTCAGCAAAATGGTGGCTAGTTCTACATCAGAGTCTGTTGTGAGAAGGTTTATTTGAAAACATTTTAGTATATGTGATATATGATATATTGTGGTTTAAATGCATGCATTTGATATATCACTATTGAGTGGATGAATAGGAAAGTGGACATATCTATTGTAGTAGGAAGCGAGAAAATTGGCAGTATTTGTTGTTGATCAAAATATTAGGATTAGGGTAACAGCAAATTAATAGCAAGTTCCAGGTTGCAGGTAAAGCTGGTAAGTCACCATAGCAGCATAATTTTTGATTGACATGGATAATTAATTTTTAAGTGTATGAAAGTTTAAATTGAGAATCTGGACTGGAGATGATTTTAGTTTCTTCAAACATGGGAGTTGCATTATGGTTGATAACAAAGTTGGATAAAGCTGTTGCTGGTGTTTTTTTCTTGATATTGAAAAATACAACCACTGTCTGAAAAGTTCCGAGACTGAATTTATTGCAGACAAACCCAGAATAACTGGCTAATTCTGTTTCTTCAGCAGTATAGTAGGATTTTCCCCTACAGCTGTTGAAGTTTTGACATGTTTAGACCTACATTGCTATTCACTGAAACTACTCTCGTTTATGCTATGTGAGACGTTTCCATGGGCAGTTTAGCCACACCAATGGACAAGCAAAGAGTGTAAATTAAGTTTTGTGTGAATCTTGGGAAAGTGCCACTGAAACTTAAAATTTAATACAGCAAGTGTACGGTGATGAAGCGTTATTACATGTGCATGTGTTTGAATGGCATAAGCATTTTCATGAAGAACGGGAGACGAGAGATCATGTGAGATCTTGCCATCCATCCATCATGTGCAATCCTTAGAACATAGGAAAATCTTTAGAACATCTGAAAAGTTCATTAATTTTTCAGTGTATGAAATCTAAAGCTAATCAAAGATCGTTTTTAATGATGAGCTAATCCAAGATCGTTTTTAAAAAATCAACAAATAACCATCCAAAAGCTGCTTGAGGGGATATTTATTTATTTGTTTGCTTGTTTGTTTGTGAGAGGAGCTGAACATCAGCAAGATGGCCTGCCATGAAAATTTGTGTGAGGATTTACGCACGAGAAAACTGAATGCTAGACTCATACTATGCAGTCTAACTCAAGAACGAAAAGGAGGATCGTTCTGCAATATGTGCTAACTTTTTTGGAAACTGCAAGTAAGGATCACATTCTGCTGTTCCATCATTGCTAGAGATGAAACATGGTGCCTACAGTATGACCTGCAAACGAAAAGACAAAGTGCAGAGGGGAGAGGCACAAACTCACCTCCTTCGAAGAAACCTTGAGCCTAGCTTTTGGAAACGACAATAATGATGATTGTGTTTTTTGACTGCATAGCTATAGTGCACAAGGGATTTGTTCCATAGGGTCAAACTGTATACCAAGATTTCTACAAAGGTGTACTGCAACATTTACGTGAGAGCATTCGATTTTGTTGCCCTGAGTTGTGAGCAACAGCGAAGTTGTTCCTTCTATATGACAATGCATGACTGCATAAGGCATTATTCATTAAAGAATTTTTGTTAAATTATCAAATCACTGTATTCTCCTGCTCCATATTCTCCAGATTTGTCACCTTGTGATTGTTTCTTATTCCCGCAACAAATTAGCATTGAAAGACCATCGCTATGCTGACATTCATGTCATTCAGACAGTCGTGACAGAACAACTCCACAGAATTCCAGAAAGTACTTTCCAGGATTGTTTCAAAAACCTCCAGAAATGCTGGAATCGGTGTATTGTTGCAGGAAGAAACTATTTTGAAGGAGATCCTTAGCACCAGAGTATAAGTACACCATACTCATGTTTATACTGTCAGTCTTGAAACTTTCCAGATATATTTGTATATGTAAGAATTCAAGAAGTACACAAGAAAGAATTAAAGAACACAAATACAATATCAAGAATAAAGTATCAGCAACACTTTATCCAACATTGTTATCAACTGTAATGCAACATTGTTATCAACTGTAATGCAGCTCCCATCTTTGAAGAAGCTTAAAATCATCTCCTGTCTAGATTCTCAATTTAAACTTTTGTACATAGAAAAATTAACTATTCACGTCAATCAAAATTATTCTGTAATGATGACTTACCAACTTTACCTACAGCCTGGAAACTGCTTTTAAAGGACTATTTAATCATAATATTTTGATCAACAACAACAAATACCGCCAATTTCTTGCTATGTACTACAACAATAGATACGTGCAGTTACCAATTCTTCCATTCAATAATGATACATTAAATTCAAGGATCTAAATAATAATATATAAAATAATCATACATACTTCATTGTTTTCAAACAAACCCTTTTACAACATGATAGAGAACTAACCACCATTTTGCTGATGAATGTATATGCAGGGAGGGTCAAACGTTTCGAATCTACGATCGAATTTTAAGACAGAAAACCTTTCGTGATTGACCATAGTACATAAGTCATAATAATAATTTAACACTGCTTGACCAGCTAAGTTTTTATGTCCAAATTTGGTTAAATTGTTCAAAGTAATAATTTTATTATAGGAAATAAGTAAATATGAATCCTTCAACATTTAATGAAAGACGTGTACACTATAACTTTTTCCAATTCGTGTTTAAGAAACATAATGCCAACATTAGTTAGCATGATGATAAATCAAAAATTATATGATTATATTAGAATTACACAATTATATTAAAATATTATATTTTATTAAAAAATCTGTTAAATCTAGCTCCAAATTCACTCACAAACATTAAGTCTTGTGATACAGTAGTGGCAGTGACCTGTGTGTTCACATTAGTGTAAGCTGATAACCAGCTATGGCAGCTACATGATTGACCAAACAGTTGAATGTGATCAACCAGTTGATCGCGATCGACTGTTTGGTCACCTCTGGTATAGTGCATTAGAGATATAGATATTTTGTATTTTATATGCAATACTCTTTTAATTGATTTTTTTTTTGTGATGTGATTCCAATATTTTGTTATTAAAATGGTGACTGATACAACCATGATGTTATTTTTCATAATTTTCAAACAGCTATTGTTCCTTAAGGATATGCTCTTCATTTTCTACTATTCAGAACTGTAAGTGCATCTCTAATAACATTATATCGGTCTTTTGCCAAATATTTTTTATCTTCATTGACTTTGTACTGCGCTTTGCATACAAGAAAATAAAACTGCATCACATATGATTTTATATCAGTGTTTAAAGGTGTTTTTAACTATTTACAGTTATTCTATATACACACAGATTTTCAACTATTAAAAGTGAAAAAAGTTTAAAAAAGTAAGAAGAGTATCGAAGGAAAATTATTAACATTCTGTACTTACAGAATTTTTCTTGGTTGAGCATAGTGCTGCAGTTACTTACTTATATACTTGCTGTGAAGCTTTAAAATGAAACAGATACTTTTTTGCACCCAGCAATGGTTACAGTATTTTGAGGACTTTGGGAGTAAAGCTGCAGCATTTACATAGGGAGTTAAAAGACTTTGTCATTTTTAAATATTTGAGAATTGTTGTCAATACATACCATAACTGCTAGTAGTATTCCTTTTAAAAAAGTATTACGAAAAAGACTTATTTCAGAATAGATTAATAAACTGATTTCAGTATCATTCTTTGGATAGGGGTTGGTTCATTTTGTCAGCTTGAAGAATTTTGCATCATTTGATCTGTTAGTGTCAATCATTTGTCTAACTGCTTGCAACAACTTGTGATCTAAATCATGGTTTGGGCCAGTTCTGAAGCTGACTTTATCCAATTACATGTACATAGTCATATCAGAATAATATGACCACCTGCAATTTGTATTATTAGGTAGGTGGTCATATTATTCTGATACGACTGTACACCAAAGAGCCAAAACATTATGGCCAGCATGTCTTTGCATAAAGACACACTTTCTTTTGAGATTCTGTCTTTGCGTAAATGTGATTTGCATAAATTGAAACAACTGCAGGTAAATGACGGCTCATGTTAAGGTCATGAAATGGTATAAATAACCACTGATGCTGAGCTCTGTTAATCAGTGTTATTCTTGTTCTTTAGATGGGAAAGGCAGCGGACCTACGTGAGTTTGACAAAAGCCAAATTGTAATGGCGAGACGACTGGATCAGAGCATTTCCGAGATGGCAAGACTTGTGAGGTGCTCATGGTCAGCCGTGGTTAGTATCTTCAAAAAGTGGTATGAGGAGGGAAAAACCACAAACTGCCGGCAAGGTGTGGGCTGACCATGGCTCATCGATGCTAGAGGTGGGTGAAGGCTATCCCATATGTTGAGCCAACAGAAAGGATACTGTAGTGCAACTTGCCTGTAATTTGAATGCTGGTGACTGGAGTAATATGTCACAACACACAGTATACATCGAATTCTGCTGAAAATTGGGCTGCTTAGCTGCTCCAAGTGCCCTTGCTAACCTTGGTTCACCATTGAATGCAGCTCCCATCCTTGAAGAAGCTTAAAATCATCTCCTGCCCAGATTCTCAATTTAAACTCTTGTACACAGAAAAATTAATTATTCATGTCAATCAAAAATTATTCTGTAATGATGACTTACCAACTTTACCTACAGCCTGGAAACTGCTTTTTAAGGACTACTTAATCCTAATATTTTGATCAACAACAATTATATATATACATCGAATTCTGCAGAAAATGAGGCTGCATAGGCACAGGCTGCTCCACGTGCCCTTGCTAACCTGGGTTCACCATTGAAAGTGCCTACAATGGGCACACGAGCATCAAAACTGAACCTTGAATGATTTAAAGAAGGTTGTCTGATCCAGTGAATTTTGTTTCCTGTTGCACCATGTAAATGGCTGGGTATGTGTGCATCATTTACCTGGGGAAGTGTTGGCACCAGGATGCACCATGGGATGAAAACAAGCCAGTGGAGGAAGTGTAATGCTTTGGGCAATGTTCTGCTGCAAAACCCTAGGTCCAGTCATTCATGTGCAGGAAACTATGACATCTACCACCTACCTAAACATCATTGCAGACCAGGTACATCCTTTCATGGCAACAGTATACCCCTCTAGTAGTGCCTTCTTTCATCAGTGTAATGCGCCATGCAACACTGCCCAGATTGTTCGAGAATGGTTTGTAGAACATGAGGAAGACTTCCAGGTATTGCCCTGGCCTCCAAATTCCCCAGACATCGATCCAATCGAGCATCTGTGGTTTGTGAACAGCATATTTGATCTACGGCGGCTCCTCCACGGTTACTAACATAACTTACAAGAGTTAAAGGATCTGCTGGTAACATGTTGTTACCAGATAACATGAGACACCTTTAGAAATCTTGTAGTGTCCTTGCCTCGGTGGGTAAGAGCTGTTTTGGTGGCACATGGAGGACCAACGTCATATTAGGCAAATGGTTATAATGTTTTGGCTCTTTGGTGTAGATGCATGCACAATCTTCATACAGCCATGACTATAGAGGTTCTACCAGAATGTGTAATTTTCCTCTCCAGACATGTCTGTCCTGAGCTACAACTGTTGTATTTGGTCACTGCAGGCCAATTCTAGCAAGGTCCTGTTTGACATTGTCAGTCCATCACATCCAAAGTTTCCCTCCTTTCCTGAAATCTTTAGACACACTGTTCATAATTCTGTTTGCCAATCTGCAGCTATGCATACAGTTAACATGGCCAAACCAATGCAGTCTCTCTCTGCACAAAATACTACTAAAAGGAGGTTGATGACTCCTTCTTCTAACCTCATCATTACTTACAAAGTCAAACCATCTAGTACCCAACATATTGAGCAAGCATCTAGAATCAAAGGCATCAAGTTTCTTGTTATCCTGCTTACAAAGAGTCCATGTTTTGCTACCATAACCAACCCTAGAAAGAACCAAACTATTATACAGCTTTTTAATCTTTAGGTGTATGTGCCTATTTTTCCACACTCTTCATAGATTCTTAAAAGTCCCCGCAGCAATTCCTATTCTTCTATTTATCTCATGCTGCACATCATTAGTATTTGTTACATAGCTCCTAATAATTAAACTGAGACACTTGCTCAAGTGTGCAACCATTCAAAACAACTGAAACACAATCTGCCTGACCAATATTCATGGGGCAGGGGTGACTCAGTTGGTAGCACGTCAGGCTCATAATCTGTAGTTCCCTTCGAGTCCCAGCTGGGTCAGCTTTGAGATTTATCTTTGCAAAACTCCCTGCCCAAGGTCAGAAAGGTACACTGAAGGGCTTGAAAAGGCCACTGTCTGTCAGATAGGATGTTAAGCTGTGGCCCTGTATATGGGAGAGCCATACCCTGGGCACATTAAAGAACATGCTGAATTGCCTTGACGGGAGGCTACCATCTATCTCCCAACAGCTGTTCCAGTTGGTCCTCCCTTCCAACCTTCTTTGAGTGTTCGGGGTCCTTGTGACCTGGCCATTTAGAACATAGTGTGCAAAAAAGTGCCACTCAGAGATAAAACAACCCAACCAATTTTCATCACTTTAGTTTTTCACTGTTTATCACCAAACATTTACCAGTCTCATCAAAGTCCTAGTGAAAGAATTAATCTCATCAAAATCATTAGCCAACAGAGCCAAATTAGCTGCAGAATCGAAATCAGATATTTTGAAATCTCTAGACTATTTGAGGCCAAAATTCCCCCCCCCCCCCCCTGCATAGAATTCTACATAACATAATGAATTACCAAAGGGAAAAGGAGACCAAATGCAACCTTATCTAACTCCACTAGCAATGATAAACCAATCACTACAAGTTTACCAACTCTTACACACCATTCAGTGTTATTACAGAGAGCTTTCATTATGTTAACTAACTTGTCAGGTATTCCATATGATCTAATGATCAACAGAGTCAAAAGCCTTTTTGAAATCTATTAAGCTAGTAACTGTAGGTTTCTTAAACTCTAAACATTTCTCAAGAATCTGCCTAAGTGAAAATGTATATCAATACATCCCCTACCACTTCTGAATCTGCACTGTTCATCATGCAATTGTCCATCAACCATATTCTTAATTCTATTTAATATAATCATTCAAATAACTTTACCTGGAACAGAAAGTAAACCAATTCCCCTATAATTATCACAAGAACTATGATCACCTTTTTTAAAAATAGTGATAATAATAGATCTAGAAAAATCATTAGGGACAACACCTTTATTATAAAAAATATTCAAAATTTTAGTCAGCCATGTGACAACACAATGTTTTCAGTCTAAACATTTCAGTGGTGATTCCATCCACCCCTGACGATTTATGCAGTTTTAATTTAAAGATGGCAAAATTACTTCAGAATGTGATATAGGGCCATCATTAAAACCTTTAATTCATCTATCCTCATTATAAACAATGGGAGTAGAAATGATTGCATTGTTCAGAACAGCTCTGAAATGCTTAGCCCACCTAGCCATCACAAGATCCTCACCTTCAATCACCTTACTATGTTTATCTCTCAATCCCTGTTACCTGTCTGTTTCTTCCCACACAAAACATTGGTAATCTAGCATAACCCCTTTTGTTGTGCTGTTTAACTGCTTCCTCTGCTTTCCTATCCTCATACAAAACATTAACAATCTGGTACAATCAGTCTCATGGCTGTGTGATTAGCATGCTTGGCTACTGATCTAAGGGACTTGGGTAACGAGCCCTGGATAAGGCATGGATGTTTGTTGTTGTCTTTCTGCTGAGGTCCCGCCATCCTCACAGACCTTCTTCTATGGTGTATTAAACTGACAGGCTCCTGTTAGACCTCTGTGGCAAGCAGCTGCTTGAGGTGGTATTTATTTTTTTATTTACAGCCACTGCTATTGTGCTGTTTAACTGCTTCCTCTGCTTTATCAGCCAAGCTATCAAGACGAAGATTCTTATCAGCTGTTAATTAATCCTTTACACGTTTATTATGCTGATTGTAATGCCATCTTTTAAGACTAGTAGGGTCGTGATTCATATTAATTGTAAATTTCCCTCTTTCACAAATAAGTTCCATAGCCTTATCACTCAATAATTTTGTTTTCTCAGGTCCATTTTACCCAAAAGACTACTTGATTCAAGAAAATACTGTTTAAACTGATCCCATTCTTTTCTCAATTTCAGCAGTAAGCAAACCACAATTGTCATAATGATGAAGTAGCCTATCATGGTATGCTTTAGTTATATCTGGATCTTTCAGACCTTCAATATTCACTTAACCTTAGCACTTTTCTTAAGCTTCAGTTACCAGTTACTTTTGAGCAGGTAATGGTCAGACACAATTTTGGCTTCCCTGTATGATCTGGTAATTCCTAACATAACTAATACATTTGCTCTTAATCAAAATATAATCTATCATATTCCTGTGCAACCCATCAGGTGAAACCCATGTGTATTTATAAATGTCCCTGTGTTTGTAGTATGTACTATTTTTTTTTTTTTCAAATCATTAAACAAGATAACAGGAAAGTAGATGCTTTTGATTCTAGATGCTTACACAGTATCTTGGGCATTAGGTGGTTTAACTTTGTAACTAAAGATGAGATTAGGCAGAGGAGTCGGCAACCTCCTTTAAACAGCATATTGTGCAGAGAGAGAATCTGTTGGTTTGGCCATGTTGCCCATATGGATAATTATAGATTGGCGAATAGGGTTATGAACAGTGTGCCTACAGGCCTCAGAAAGAGGGGAGACTTAGGATGCGGTGGGCAGACAATGTCAAAGAAATTATTTTTTATTAGAATTGGTGTGCAGTGGCCAGAATGCAGCAAACTAGTATTAAACTAAGTCATATTGTTTAAAAATTAAAATTTTTGCTATAATGTCCTAATCAGATGTTTCCTATAGTAGTTACCATTTTAAGTGACATATAGGAATAATTACATTTTGATTAATAATTTACTATTAATTACATTTTCAGGCAAGTTTCAGATACTTATGCTTTCTAATTGTGATGTATATTTGAGGAGCAATATAAATAATTATAGAGTAATGGAATCGATATCCTCCTTCTGAATCAGAGAAATGTCACAATTCATCAGAATCACTCAGTATCAATGAAATATTTTGCAAAAAACATGATTTTCTGGTTCTGCTTGATGTATGTATCTATTGCAGTATTTGACGAACACTTAATTATATTTTAAACTCTAAATTTTACAACAGAAGCAAAAAACACGAAAAACTGGAAGTATTTACATTGTGTTCACAAAGTATCAATATGTACAGCCTAACATACGCACAAGAAGTTTCAAACCAAAACCAAGTTTTGCCAATATTTTTGCTCCTATCATGTATCAAAAAGATGTTTTGCTAATCTTTTTACTCCTTCAATATCGTACTCCTATCATGTTGCTGATCATGTGATCAAAGAAATATTGATTATCTTCTTTGTATTCATTTTATAAAATGTATCCAGTCGAATGGTTCGCACACTTGGCTACTGGTCTAAGGGACCTGGTTTGAGCCCCGGGTAAGGCAAGGATGTTCATGGTTTTTTCTGCTGAAGTCCTGCCATCCTCACAAACCTTCTACTATGGCATAGAAACTGACAGATTCCTGTCAGATCTCTGTGGCAAGCAGCTGCTTGAAGGGGTATTATTATTTATTTTAATAGATAAAAATATTTAGAAACGTTAAAATAGTTTTTAATCACAAAATATGCTAAAATGATGTGAAAATGTATATGACTGTATTTCTGTGCAGATCACTGAAATCCTTCAATAAAAGAAAGGTTCTCTTTTCATCTTACTTTGTTTTATTGAACACACATGGATGTATTTTTAGTTAGAAAACAGTTAACTAGCTAGAGCCTTCTGTCAGCTAGTGGGAATGTGGAAAAAAAGTAAACTCTGCCCACTGTGATGCTGTGTTCTGCACTGTGGTAATAGCAGTATGAGCAAGAGAAAATGTTTTTTATTTTCTAGAGCATCAAGCTGAAGAATAAATTGAAAAAATTAGCATTTTTTGGAGTTCTAAAATGTTTCTTTAAAAAAATGTATAAGTAAAAATTTCTCAAAATTTAATATTTTTAAAAAATTTAAATTATTTGATGGTACTAATGATGAAGCTTACCATTTATGGGGATATATGCAGGCTTTGTGAACCAGATTTTACTGGTTGTGGCACCATAAGATTTAAAATATATTTAGTATATTTTGGTAAAGTTGGAATGTTTTAAAAAGATCTTCTGTTAAAACTTATAGTACTAGGACATTTGCCAATAATAAACTGTGAACAAAAATGATACCATTTAAAGGTGATAAGATTGCATAATGTGCAACAGAAACAAAATTATTTGCTTGTTTAAGAGTTCATAAAAGTTCACTATAATGCTGTAGGTAAAAGTATGTATATATGGCAGCTGTTGGTGAAGTTAAGGCGTCAAAAGGATTTTTTGTCAACGGATAAGAGAAACTCGTGCACAATTGAAATTTCAGTGTTGCATCAGACTAATGTTTGTCGTCCTCTTCTTCTTTTGACAAGGGTGGATGTCGTATGCACAGGAGACAAATGACCAGTTTTCTGCTTATCCAGCAGCAGCTTTATCAAGTGTAAAGTTTGGGGCACATGGGAATAGTTAAAACTCCAAAGGCAGTTCATGCACACTGGGTTATTTCTGACACAGATGGTTTGGGGTGGATTCCCAGGCTGGTACACTATGACTGTAGTATGGGGTAGTAATATGGGTTTTCATCCTATGATTATCTAGAGGTTTCCAGGGTGATGGAAGAGAGTAAATTTCATAAGATGTTGATATAGTGAAGTTGGTACTGGATCAGTAGAGCACAAATAATATCGGCTTCATGAAATTTCGGTATTGCTATTCTGAGGTAAACAGCTTTTGCCAGTGCTGTGTTCTATTCTTGATTATGCATATCTCTTTTGTGTTCTATTAACCTTTGACTGAAGGGTCTCTTGGTTTTTCCATAGAAATTGCACATTTTGTTTTTGTTATGAACATGTGTTTTGACCAGAATTTGGTATATACCACCTGAGGCTGGGATAACATCTCTGTAATTTTTAATTATTTTCATGATGGTTTTATATGCTTTATGGGAACTTTGTGTTTGTTTAGTTTCATAATTATTTGCAGTGTTTATACGAGCCACAGTATGTTGGTTTTTGGATTTGTTATTTTTAGTTGCTGAGGGTTGTGATGAAGTTTTCTGTTTGAAGGTGGCTTCTTTCTCGGCTTTTTTTTGATGAATTCAGGTTTGTAACCCACTTCTTTGGCTAAAGAGTAGATGTGTGAATGTTCTTTTTCGAAGTATTGTTTTTTTTTTGTGGAATATCTTTTATTTTTGATGAATGCTACATGGATCGCAGATTTGTTTTATCTAGTAGGTTGATTAGAGAGTGCTGGGATGTGGAACATAGAAACAGATGGTTTCCAATAAACTTCAAAATCAAGGGAATTATCTGATTGATGAATTTTAAAGTCCCGAAATGGAAGAGTTTTAATGATTTCTTGTTCCAGTGTAAAAATTTATAGTTGGGAAAATGGCATTCAGTTTTCTTTGGAGGGTGGCAAGCAGCTGCTTGAGAGGGTATTTATTTTTATTTTAGATTGGTAAAAAAATTAAGATGTTGTCAATGTATTTTCCCCTAAAATTTAATATCCTGTCCTAAAGGCTGAACAATTTTATCTTCAATGAATCTAATAGCAATATCTGTGAGTAAACAAGAAGGAAGTGACCCTACTGTACACCAAATATTTGTTTCTATATCATTTAGTTGATTTGGAAGTGATTGTTTTGGATTGCAAAGTTCAATGTACACAGGATTGCATGATTTACAGGTAGGTGACTACAAACATTTGGTGTACCGATAAAGTATCTCTTAATTGTTCACTCACAGATATTGTCACAGATTAGGTCCATTGAAGATAAAATTATTCACCCTTTAGTACAGAATAAAATTTACACTGGGACAAGAAACTCTCCCACTTCTGGGCTTAAGAATTCATTGAGTGGATCATTCTCTTGACTTCGAATTTTAACGGAAATCATCTGCTTCTACATCCTGATTCTGGCACTCTCTAATCAACCTACTAGATATAAAAACCTATCATCTAAATAGTATTCATCAGCAATAAAAGATATTCCACAAAGAAATACTTCAAAAAAGAATTTTACACATCTACTCTTTTTCTTCTGTGCCAAAGAAGTTGGTTACAAACCTGAATTTATCAAAAAGACTGAGAAAGAACCCACCTTCCAACAGAAAATTTTGTTGCAACCCCCAGCTTCTCAAAATAGCAAACCCAGGAGAGAGTGAAAAAGTCTACCTCAGAATAACAATATAATATTTAATGAAGCCAAAATTATTTGTGTTCCACCAATCCATTACCAACTTAATTATGCCAAACATCTTACAATCTGTAAAAATATAAGACATATCATCATTGAAAAAAAATTACTTTCTTCCATCAACCTGAAAACTTCTTCTAGATAATCATAAGGAAAAGCTCATATTACTCCCATACTACAGCCAAATTGAACTGACCTGGGGACTCACCATCAAACCATCTGTGTTAGAAATACCCCAATGCTCATGCACTGCCTTCAGATCTTATATTTCAGATCTATACTCCCACATGTCCTGAACTTTGCACTTGATGAAACTGCTGCTGAATAAGCAGTAAAACTGGCCATATGCCTCCCATGTATCCAACAGCCACCCTGTCAAAGGAAGAAGAGAACCGGAAGTGATAGCCTGACATCACTGCTGAAGCTTTGAAGTCAACTGTCCATAAGTGCTTCTCTTATCATTTGCCAAAAAATCCTTTTCACACTTTAAAATCTTCAATGATTGCTGTATGTACATACTTTTATCTACAGCATTATATTGAAGTTTTACAAACTCTTGAACTTCATGCTGTGTTCTAACTTTATTTGCTTGTTTATTTAGCTTGGTAACATGATCACTGCTTAGAACCTTTCACCCAAGTTGATGAAATTTAAATTTCATCAACTTGGAAAAAAGACGCATATAATTAATTATGTCAGTATATAATATAATGTATTATACTGACATAAGTTGTTAAGTTACTTTTAATAAAATGTCAAAAAATTTGCACTCTTATGTTCTTAAATGTATTTATGGAAGATATATACCATAGCACTAAATTCAGTGTTTTTCCTTATCAACTGAATTAACATTTATATTAGTTTGAAAGAAATTGGAAAGGGTACATAGCCAATTTCATACAAGGAAAGTGGATATTGGGCATGATTTGAGAAGTTGTACACCTTTTCTATGCTATCAGTTCTAAAAATCTGTTTTTAATATCATTAGGTTTCGTATATTAAAGTTGCCATTTTCAATAAAGCATTATTGTAATTTAATTATATTGTGTTATATTATGTCCTTTAATAATAATGCTCAGAGGTAAAACAACCCAACCTATAATAATAATACATAGAAAAGGTGTTCAACTATATACTTAAGTAAGGAATTTAGGAATTGAGTTATATGTTTATGGTCACACAACGTTAGGAGGGCAAGCAACAACTTATTTTGTTTTAAGAGATAATTGTTTGTTATTAGAAATCAATTAAAAAAAATTATTGGTTGAATAGGTATTGATGAATTATTACAATTCACTTTTTCTTATCTCCCAATAGTTTTAGTTGCATTCTATAATGGTGAAATTTTTAAAAAATTTCAAAACTTTAAATGAATATTACAAACAATCTATTTGGGCTAGAAATTTGATATTTTAGTGGTGGAGTGTAAAGATCAAAGGGTTTACTTTGACAACAACAATTTGTCCCTTCACCTGAAGGCGGGTGGGAAATGTAACTTTTTGCTTTAAGATATGAATGCAAAATACTTTTTGAGTTGAATAGGTACTAATGAAATAAGATGATTCATAGTTTTCAATTTCCACAAAAGATTTTAATTTATGTTGTTAGAGGTGCTAAATGCAGAAAATGTGAAACTTTAACTAATATTGCAAATGATATATTTATGTTAGAAATTTGAAATTCTGGTGATAGGTAGAATGTGTTCATCAAGAACAGATACCCAGATAAGATACTAAATGAACTGCAATATATATTTCATGTGTTTTAATAAAATTACTATTAATTAAAATTCGATTGTTTGCTCTTTATTTCTAAAAGTTTTTAATTTTAAATAATAGTACAGTAGTAATAAATAAATTATTTTATACACACTAATTTTCCCCTTACTGTTTGTTGTGGGTGAGAAAGCACAACTTTTCATTTCAAGGGATGAATGAGAAATTTTTTTGTATTGTATAAACCTAATAATAATTATTATTTACATTTTCTAATCATCCATTAGTACAATATACTACTGTAAAAGGGTGCAAAATTTGTAAAATGAAAATCTTCATTTTCATATGAAATGAACATCCCATTTTTGCCAGAAGCAATATGAATATGTTATTCTTCTAGTTTTTATTTTCTATTATGTAATAGCTTTGTGATATTTTTTAAGCAGTGTTCTTTTTATGATATTTTTTATTCACTTCATTTTGCTTACAACATTCTTTCAGGACAATGGAGACTTAAGAGATAATCTGAAAGGGCTTTTTCACATTTAGCATAACTTTTGTTGAACCCTGTATAGATGTAATAATTTTCTGGTAAAACTATTTTTTCTCCTGACAGGAAATCTATCACAATGTCTCCAAATGTTTGTTGAAATAGTATCCTTTGATAATTGGGGTTGTTGTCGAACTGAAGGTTATGGCTATTGCAATGTTCCACTCTCTCCTGGTATGTATTTTATCTGTTCAATATTTTAATTACAGAGTGATTAAAAATTCATGGAACCCATGTTAAAATATGGATTGATGATTGTAATTGAACACAATGAAACCATGTTCATAAACACAAATATTACTGTGACAATTACCACTGCATAAGAACCTATGCAGGTCATGTGGTTTTTGTACAGTTTCACACCAGTCGTCTTTCAACTGTTAAAGTACAAACGTATTTTTCACAAATGCAATGAGTCTCCCTTGTTCTACATTACATGACATCTCGTTCTTACTCAACTTGCCAGAGTGAATTTAAGGATACATTTCCTTATTATCCTGTGCTAAACAAATCCATGATATTAATGTAGTTACCAAGGGAGGCCTGAATTGTACCATATGGTCAGGCTTTTATATTTAACCCTTCCAGTGTCCAGCATGAAAAATTGGTTTCCATCCAAAGGCCAAGCTATTTTCTCCTTATGCTGAGCCAAAAAAATTTTACTTTAAAACATTTTTGCCAAATAACTAATGAAAGGAATTATGGCATATGCCAAATTAATCAGCATTTAATTCTGGATTTTCTGAAAATAAAGTATTTAACAAAAAAACAATAAGTTTTATTTTAATAGTACTTTTCTTAGTCATGTAGTAAAAAATGCATCTTGCAACACAAATAAAAATGTATTTTAAAAAAACTAATAGACAGAAATAATTATAATGCACATGAATAGAAAGGCTATTTATTTCTGAATAACGAAAAAAAAATATTTTTTTGGTTTCAAATAAATATTTCTCTCGTGTTGTAATTTTTTTCTCGGTACCATACTTTGAGAAAAGTTAACACTTTTAGCCAATTGTGCTGAGTCAGATAAACAAGTCAACTTTAGAATTTTTAAAAAAAAATAACCACTCATGGAAATAAGTCAATTGTTTTATACCAAATTAAACAGAATTTAATTACGAATTTTATGAAAATAAATAATATGAACAAATTTACAAGCATATTGATTTTAATAACCTTTTCAATGTGATAAGGTGAAAAAAAAAGATTGCACTATACATTTAAGGCTTCATTTTGGAAAACCTGATGAATAAAAAATAGTTAAATTATGTATTTATGAAAAGGAAATTTTCTCTCGAATAATATATAATATTCAACCTGAAATATGATTTTTATTTCTTTTAATAATTCTTTTCAGTATTGTATATTTTACACATGGCTAGTGTTATACAAAATTACTTGGACTTCTCACATTCGTGGGATTTTCTGAACTTGTTGTGAAATAGAAAAAAAAACTTTCTTGGCTGCTTTTTTTTATTAAACATTATGGATTTTTTCTTTGGGTGTTGAAGTTTGGTGATCTTGGCTAAGTGTAGAAAAGTTTGTGCACCAAAGCAAAAAAAAAATCATTGTATCGTCTGTGTGGCACAGCCAAGGTACTGAGGGCGAGGGGAGGTCCTTTAAAATCTTTCAATATAAAATAATTTACAACTCACAGTAAGAAACTAATATTTAATTCCACTATTAATTAGTGTACAACTAAAATTTAAACCCAGAGGAGTGTGACTCTAAGGTATTGAGAAGCACTCCTCTAGGCTTAAATTTTACTTGTACAGTAATTAATTGTGGAGTTAAATATCATTCAATATAAGCATAAAAACTTGTAATTTAAAAAAATTAATTCTTCTAGAAGGGGGGGGGGGTGAAATGTTCACAATGAGTTTAACAGAGGGGAAGCCTTCCCAAAATTGCCCTTCCACATGACAGCTGATTTCCATAGCAAGGAAGTCTATTTTGCTTCCGTATCCAAGATATTCATTTTTAGAAAATGGTACAAGCTGAAAAAGGGTTTTATTTACTGTAAAAAGAAAATAAAAAATAAAAGAAATATTGCATGTAACCTAATGGGATGTTAAATGAAATGTCTGCAACAACTTTTAAGCCAGCCTCTGATGTAGCATAACTGAGAAAGATCACTAACTTACTAAAATAAATCTACAGAAATGAATTTGCTTCCATATCCAAGACCTCATTTATTTTCAGTAAATGATGCAAGATCAAAATTTTACTGGAAAAGTAATAAATAATACAATAAAAATTATCATATAGCCTAATGCGATGTTAAAATATCCACAGCAACAAGTTGTTGGCCAGCCGTCTGATATAGCATAACTATGAAAAATCAATACTTTATCGATCGGCCAAAAGATCGTTAATTTCGGAAAATAAATCTACTGAAATGAAAACTGAGGTTTTAAATGTAAAAGAAGTAAATACTAAATTTACAAAGGGTATCCAATATTACAGCCACTTATAGCACATGGCATAGAGATAGCATGTGTCAGCCATCTGCCTCTTTGACATTTGCTTTAGTGAGCCATACATAATTAAATGCATCTGCACCCAGAATTTCTAAGAAAGATTTACTTACTTCCAGTTTCGATTTTAAGAGCGGGAACAATACATAGAATGTTGGGAAAAATGATAAAAATGATTTTGGGAATACTAAAATATGACAGAAAAGAGTGTGAAACGGGGGAAAAAAATGGTATGTACTTTGTAATTGCAAAATCTACAATTTTTAAAAATAGTTTTTTTGTTCATTTTTGGATTTTCGAAAATTTAAGGAAAAATTTGTTGATTATAGTTGAAATCAAACTTGTGAGCTTAAATCAGAAAGTTGCTTCTGCAAATAGGAACCTTAACAAGCAAATCAGCGATACCATTTAGTGCTTTCAAGAAATGACAATCAGATGGCTTTATAAAATTATTTTTATTGTAGTTTAATAACATATGCATTAAATTAAAAAACAAAATATTATTTTATAAGCCTTAATTATATATTTTTATAATATATATATAAAATTGCAATGGCAATTTTTATTTTTTTAAAAATCTATTTTTTTTTGTTGTACTAAAAATGGATACATATGTCCTTGGCCCCTCATTTCAGATTCTGCGAATGTATAAAGACAACATGGACACTGGAAAGGTTAACTGTGTTGAGTCAAAAACAAAAGTGAACTTTAGAACAAAGAAAAATGATTAGTTTTGTTTTAATAGGACTTTTATAGGGTCACATAGTAAAAAATTACATCTGGCAAGCAGATAAATATTTATTAAAAAAAAAAAACCAATAGACAAATATAACTGATGCATATGAATCGAAAAGCTGCTTATTATGGAATAACAGAAAAAATGAAGGAAATTACTCTTTTTTGGCTAAATTTTTTCTAAGTATTACACTTTGAAAAAAGTCCATGCTTTTCATTAGTTGTGACCAATCAAATAAACAAGTCAACTTTACAATTAAAAAAAAAGTACCTAATCATCAGAAATAGGTCATGTTAAATACTAAAAGAAAGAATATTTGATTTGGGTTAAGAAAATTGTGAAAATTAAAAGAAAATGGATATTTATAAGCATTTTCCAAGAAAACTGAAAGGTTTTACTGTATATTTTTTATTTTAAATTCAGCAAGAATTAAAAAAATAATAATTTTGTCATATTTTTTGAAGTGCTTCATTACTTTAATATATATATAATTCATAATATGTCTCATTACTTAATCTTTCATTTATTTAAATTTTTCAAAAATTGTTTTGACTCTTTTGGCCATCAGAATAGTCTAAATTCGTCTGGCATGGAACTTGCAAGATGCTGGATACAGTGCAATTGTACCATGTGAATGTTGTACCATGAGGAAATCATTGTGTCTCGCAGATGTTGTAAATCAGATGGCGGCACAGTCTCACTGCAAACAGCCCTTACAACCTCATCCCGAAGATGCTCAATAGGGTTTAAATCTGGGAAGTATGCAGGTAAATGAACAAAGAAAAATCGTCAGCATGTTCCTGGAATCATTCAGTGATAATATGGGCCTTGTGAACAGGTGCATTATTATACTGAATGTGTCCTTTTGAGTAAGGATGAACTGTAGCCAAGAAGGGATGAACATGATCAGCAACTATTTTCAAATATGCTGTGGCATTCAGATGTCCCTTGATGTGTATCAGGGGTCCTATTGTGTACTAAAAAAATTCTCCATACCATCACACTGGCCTGTACTGTTGACACCAGACAAGATGGCTCCATGACCTCATGTTGCTTGCACCAAATTATGATCCATCAGCATGATGCAAAAGTAACCTTGATTTGTCTAACTAGGCTACCTTTTTCTTCCTCAGTGGTCCAGTGTCAATGCTCTTGTGCCCACTGGAGATGCCCTTTCACGTTCTTCGCTGACAACATCACCACTTGTGGACAGCTGCTGTAGCCCTTATGCGACTAGGTTTAATACATGGTACATTCAGAGATGGCCTCCTGCACAGCAAAGTTTATTTCTGCTGTGATTTGCCTA
The DNA here is from genome assembly GCA_038380435.1 of Ryuthela nishihirai. Classification (NCBI taxonomy): domain Eukaryota; kingdom Metazoa; phylum Arthropoda; class Arachnida; order Araneae; family Heptathelidae; genus Ryuthela; species Ryuthela nishihirai. Next base: position 9,053,838 of record JAWZYU010000017.1, read on the forward strand.
ATTGTGACCCATTTATTTGCTTGCACGATTCTCGCCAGTCTCTTTTGACTCCTCTAATCCACAAGCTGTTTTCATCCACAGGATGATTGTGACTGGCAGTTTTTTGCTTTTTGCTACATTCTCAGTAAACCATAGAAACATTTGTGTATGAAAAGTTCAAGAGAATGGCCATTTGGGAGATGCTAGAACTGACACACCTAGCACCAACTATCATGCCATGTTCAAAGCTGCTCGTTTTGCCCATTCTGGCACTCAGTTGAACTGTAATTGATGCTCCAATAGCTGGTCTACCTGAATTATACTACACACCATGATCATGTGATGTATTAGGAATTGAAAAAAAAAAAAAAAACCGAAAGAAGTCCTGTTATTTGTGTTATCAAAGTAAGCAGAATTTAATTCCGAGTTCCAGTTTTGGAAAACCTGATGAATGAAAACAGTTAAATTGTATATTAACTGAAAGGAAATTTCTTCCCTAATATTTACCTGAAACACGATTTTCATTTCTTTTAACGAATCTTTTCAGTGTGATATACTTTAAAATACTAGGCAGTATTATACAAGGTACTTGTAATTGCTCACATTAATAGGATTTTCTGCCCTATTTATGAATGGAAGAACACTTTCTTCTTGCCTAGCTTTTTTATTAGATATTAAGAATTTTTTCTTTGGGTTTTGAAGTTTATTTTTCAAATTATTTGCATATTTAAAAATTTTTAGGAGCAAACTCTGAAGCTTTCCTGAGCAAGGACAGCACTCCATCTTCAGTAAAGTAATACTATGTGAAAACAAGGGCTGTTAAGAACTTCTTTCCAGATGTTGTCAAGGATGATTCCAGTGTCTCGGTTACAGGTGGGAATGGGCAAGATAATTATTTCAATAGCCTCGTGGATGATGGTTCCATAATAGGTGGATGCATGTGCTAGCAGTGTGGTTTGCTCCCAGTCTTTGGTTGCCACATGTTGTATTGGCAGCAGCAGTCATTAGCTTGTTTTGGCTGGCATCTGTCTGATGCCCAGTGAACATATGGTTTTTCGGATATAGTAGACAATGGAATTATCTTGCAAATGTAGGGAAAATCTGTATACTCTCAATTTTTGTATGAGACTAAATTTGTTTCTTTACGTTTTTATAATTTTCTTCAGATTTGGAGATAGACTGAAAACAATATTGATTTTTTGGCTCTGGGTAATTTGCGAACTGATTTGCCTAAGACAGAAACCTAAGATATATATCGCTTAAAGATTGCCCGCTCGGAGTTGATGGTTAGGAAGAGAGCTGAATCTCTTCAGTTGTTGCTTCTATACCTATTGATTAGTTTTTCTATTGTTTTTGGGTGGAAGTTTGCAGCTTATATGCCCATGGAGTGCATGAGTCCACACATATAATTACGTATGTAAGCTTTCTATATATTGATGTCATCATGTCCCTGTGTCATCTTTTTTGGATAAAAACACATAAATAGAGGATGGCATTGTTATTTTCCTTCTCTTTCGTGAAACGTATTTTAGGATAGATAATATTGGTTCTATCAATGAGGCAGTTTATTCGAAATTAAAAATATAATCATCAGTGTAATGACATCAGAAGACAGGTAAAATTGTTGCTAAGTTGGATAATTTTGTTTTGAGGTCTTGAAGGATAATCTCGGACAGGATGTCAGAAAGGGGTGAGCCCATGGGGGGCCTGAGTCCTGCCTGTAGATTTTTGTTGCTGAACTAGAATTAATTATTTTCAGTGACTGTTTTAGTGCTTCATGAATAGCTTTGATTTCAGGAAGGGAAAATTTTTGTGCTTCATTGATTTTTGTCTGAAATAACATAACAGCATCTAAAACTGGAGTGGATGGGAACAAGGATAACTAATTATCAAGTGTAACTAATTTGCTTTTGGGAGGAATGGATGGTTCCTTGAGTCTGCTGAGAAATTCTACCATAGGTTTAATGGAATTTGGATTCTCACAAATGAAGCTAAATAAAAATTTGAACAGGTTGTTTTCTGGAAAGAATGTGGGGGGAATGATCTTTTGCACACTAATGATCGAATGGGGTGATTATCTTTGTGCACAGTAAAGACCAAATGGGGGGTGATTGTCTTTATGCACTGTGCGAACATTTGTGGTGCCTGACAGTTGGATGGCATTGCATTCTTCTTGAGCTCATTGGGGAGCCACCATTGTTTTTAGCATACAAACCTTGTTTTTGATACTAGTGTTGGGATCAGCATTTAGATTAGTACAAATGTAGCTATTTATGAAGTCCAAAGCTTTGACATCATAGTCATTTTTATTCATGATAACAAACTGACATGTTTTGTCAGCTAATGTATTAACAATGTCAAGGGTGTTCCTAACGTTTTTTAAGGCCAGAAAATACTCATATGAGAAATTTCTTTGTGAGTAGGGGGGAGACTTTTCTCTGGTTCATGTCAACATGTGCTGTGCTCATCAGAAGGCAAGCTTCTCTGAAAAGGAGACACATTTTGAGAATTGAAGCAGAGACATACTGGGCACATTAGGATTCTGCCACAGCTGCCATCCCTGCAAGGCTGCACCACAAGAGGACAAGTGACACCAGATGGAAACATTTAAAGTAGATCCAATGGTCACTGAAGCATTAGATAAGCCTTTTTATCTAATGCTTCAGCGACCATTTCTACCTTGTTTTTAAACAGCTTCTATTATTAATCTCTCTGATAAAAACTTCTGTCATAACAAACCTGGCTGCTCTGGAACAATGCCCTAAATTCAGCCCATTCCATAGAAAATTGGAAAAGAAAAATATATCACTGAAAATTGAAAATATCATCAATAATGCATGCAGACTGGAAGAACATAAAATTAATGTCACAAGACAAAAAGTCTTCAAATTCATGAACTCCCAACAAAATTCCCCCCCCCCCCCCCTACTCAGAAATAAATTTCTCCTATGAATATTTTCAGGTGGAAAACTCTACCGCTGTATTTTCCATTTGTTTGTGAATTGACAGCCCCAGGTGAATATATTCATGGAATATATTTTATCAGCTGGTAGATAATCTTTTTCTGAGATCATCACAAAAAAAAAGTACCTAAACTCTTGCTTCTACGGGCATCGTCAAATCCTACATTGGAGGAAGTCTTTCAGTGTAGATGGCTTTAGCCTTTACTAGTGGGGAGACGGGTCTTTGTCCAATGCCAGCAATTATGGAGCTATTTGATATTGTTGACATTCCATCTCTCAACAAACATTGTTTCTTTAAACATTTCACTAACCAATTTGTCTCCATAGATAGTTAGAATGTGAGATCTACACTGAGCTTATTCTCTTGTGTCCTCACACAAGAATTCCATCATTATAATTTAGATATTCTAGGCTTGCAAGAGACCAGATGGACAAATAAAGGCCAAATTCTTAAAAATAATCTTAAATTTCTCTTTTCAGGGAGGAAAGATAATAAGCATCACTAAGGCATTTGTCTGCTTCTCAGCAGACATGCTAGTGATGCTCTTCTAGGATATGAGTGCATTAATGAAAGGTTTCTTACAGCAAAATTTCAGACAAGCATTAAAGACTTGAATGTTATCTGTTGTTATGTCCCCACTGAGGATGCTGATGAGGATGAGAAAGATAGGTTTTACAAACAACTTCAGGATATTTTGAATTCTATCAAGAAAGGAGATATTACCCTTGTTCTAGGTGACTTCAATGACAAAGTTGGTACTGACTCTGACCTTTGGGGAGGGATGATAGGCCCTTTTGGTATTGGTAGCTCCAATGGCAATGGGAAACGTCTCCTACAGGTAAGTAAACTTAAATCTTTGAAACTAACAAATACTTATTACAAACACTGTGACATACATAAGCACACATAGGTTTCACCAGATGGGCTGTATAAGAATATTGATTATGTATTAATTAACAGCAAATGGACTAGTTCTGTTAGGAATACCAGGTTTTATAGGAGAGCTGAAATTGGATCTGCCAATTCCCTTGTTAAAAGTATCTTGTAACTTAAACTTAAGTATTGTACTAAGGCTAAAAAATTTACCTTTAACTCTTTGCACCCAAGGGCACCATCTTGATTTTATTGTAAAACTTGCGAGCACCATAGCAGCAACACGCTATGGTTAATCTGACACTAGCATCCATAGCTGATGGTTGCGTGTTGTATCTGTTCTCTGTATTTTTATTTGTGATAATAATTTTTACCCATAAACATGGTAGATAAAATAAATACCAGTGATAGAACTTATATCTCGATTGATAGTAGCAACGATGATGCACTGTTTCCTGAGGAAATCACTCAAGTGGTGGAAGAAGTTATTTTTTGGGAGGATGGAAATATGCATGATAAATTCATACATATTATACAAAACAGTGCAAAAACAAAAATCTCAAAAGCTGATGTTACACCTCAAATTTGTAAAATTGTTGGTAGACCAATTATTTGGGAATTATTGACAGGATTCTTCTTCAAGAAAACCAACTTTTGTGGTGGATGGAGAGGACAGACTAAAGAATAAATTACGTATCTTGCATAATGGGACCAAAAAAGACTGTAGTTTGTTCCAATCAAAAAATGCCGGGTGGTAGACATCAAACCTACTTTTTTTGCGATACATGCATGCAAAAACCTCACATGCATGTCGGCAACTGTTTTTCGAACAGTATCACACATTAAAAAATTATAGGTTGTAATTTTTTCTATATGTATATTTTTTTTCATGATGTTGTTTTTATTTTTTTTTTTTGTAAATCACTGTTATTTTTGTTCTATAAATATGTATAAAGATCCTTATCAATAAAAAAATTTTTGCAGGCAAGTATTTTGATAATATTTATATTAAAAAATTTTAAGGTGCAATACAAAAAAGTTATTTTTTATCAATATTGCATTGTAACACCTGTAGGAAAAACTTCGAGTGCAAAGGGTTAATTCTTAAGCTCTGAAAGACCCAGTTATATCTAATGCTTACCATGATAGGGTTACTTAGTCATTATGAGAGTCATGGTTTACTTACTACTGAAGTTGAGGAAGAATGTAACCATTTTAAACAGGATTTTCTTGAAATTAGCAGTACTCTTTTAGGGAAAGAGGAGCAGAAGGGCAAAATTATTTGAGTGATAAAGCACTTGAGCTTATTTCAGAAAGAAAGAACTGCAGGAATGTCCTTAATCGATATTCTACTAGTCCTAATAGAAAGCATTACAGTGAGATTAATAAAATACCTTAAATGGTCTGGAGATACGAAAAGTTCTGATTTAGATTATGCTGATGATTTATCCCTTTTGGCAAATGATGTTGATGAGATGAACTCTTTCATTCGAGCTGTTGATGAAACTGGTAGTAGAGTAGATTTGGTGATAAACAGAGAGAAAAGTAAAGTGATGAAAATTGGTCAGGCAGGCTGTGATTCAGTTAATCTGAATGGTTGCATTCTTGAGCTGGTGTCACAGTTTAATTATCTTGGGAACTATGTAACACATACTGGTGATGTGCGGCATGAGATTAACAGACGAATAGGGATTGCTGCCGGGTCATTTAAGAATCTGTGGTGAGTGTGGAGAAATAGGCATATACACCTAAAGACTAAAATTACACTTTATAATATTTTGGTTCTGTCTAGGGTTAGTTATGGTAGTGAAACATGGATACTTTTTATATAAAATAACAGGAAACTAGATGCTTTTGATTCTAGATGCTTATGCAATATCTTGGGCATTAGGTGGTTAAACTTTGTAAGTAATGATGAGGTTAGGCAAAGGAGTTGACAACCTCCTTTGAACAGTATACTATGTAGAGAGAGACTGTTGGTTTGGCCATGTTGCCCATTTGGATAATTATAGATTAGCAAATAGGGTTATAAACAGTGTGCCTAAAGGCCTCAAAAAGAGGGGGAGACCTAGAAAGTGGTGGACGGACAATGTAAAACAGTGCCTTGTTAGAATTGGTGTGCAGTTTCCAAATGCAGCAGATGTAGCTTAGGATAGATATGCTTGGAGAACTAAATTGCACAGTCTGGTTGGACCTCCGTAGCCCATGGCTGCTCGAGGATGATGATGATGAAAAACATAAAAAAAACCCTGACATTGTTATCATATTAACTGACAAAACATGTCTGTGTTTATCATGAATAAAAATGACTATGTGCCAAAGTTTTGGACTTCATTAATAACTCCATTTGTACTAGTCTAAATGCTGATGCCTCCACTAGTATCAAAAACATAGTTTGCAGGTTAAGAAACAACCAGTGGCTCCCCAAGGACTTCAAGAAGAATGCAGTGCCATCCAACAGGCTCTGCAAATGTTTTCATGGTGCAAAGTGTACAAAGATAAATCACCTCATTCAGTCCTTATAGTGGAAAAGATCATCCCCCACATTCTTTCTAGTAAACATTCTGTCCAGATTTTTATCTGGACAGAATGTTTACTAGAAAGTTTATTCATTTGTGATCACCCTTATTCTATTAAATCTATGACTAAATTTCCTGACAGACTTAGGGATCTGTCCATTCCTCCCAACAGCTAGTTATTTACACTTGATGTAGTATCTTTCTTCCCATCCACTCCAGAGTTTGATGCTGTTACGTTATTTGGACAAAAATCAATGAAATACAAAAATATTACTTTCCTGAAATCAACGCCTTTCATGAAGCATTAAAACTAGTCACCAAAGATTATTGATTCCATTTCAGCTTCAAAAATCTACAGACAGGACTCGGGGGAGGGGGGGGGGGGGCTCATGTTCTCACTCCTTTTTGGCATCCTTCTGAGATTGTTCTTCAATACCTCAAAACAAAATTATTCAGCTCGACAATTTTACCTGTCTTCTGCTGTCAGTACATTGATGATATATTTTTAATTTTGAACAGCAGCAAAGAGAATTAAACTATCTCATTGACAAAGCCAACAGTATCTACCATAAAATACTTTTTAAGAAGCAGGAGGAAAATAGCAATGCCATCCCCTATTTAGATGTTTTTATCCAAAAAGATGATGTAAGAGAAGCCTTGATGACATCAATATAGAGAAAGCCTACCTATGTATCTTCCATCATATGTGTGAACTCGTGCACCTGATGGACATACAAAATTGCACAGCTTTCCAATCTCTCATCCATAGGGCTTTCACCATATCATCAAATGAGTATTTGCTTAAAAAGAAATTTAAAGCATTTAGTTCATTGTTGCATTCCATGACCTCCACCCAAAACAATAGGAAAGCCAATTGATAAATATAGAAACAACAATAGAAGAGATTTGTCTCTACTCCCAATCTATATCTTACTTTCTTATACTATGTGAATAAACCCGCAAATTACTCAGTCCAAACAATCAATATTTATTTTCAGCACGGCTCCATATCCGAAGAAAATTATTAAAAGGATCAGAGACAAATTTAGCCTCTTTCAAAAAACAGGCATATACAGATTTCCCCTGCACTTGCCAGATAATACCATTCTCTACTATATTAGAAAAGCCATTCATTCTCTATAGAAGAGGTTCACTGAGCATCAGACAGATGTCAGCCAAAACAAACTGACTGCCATTGCCGAGCTGACAGTATGACACACGGCAACCATAGACTGAGTGCACGCCACACTGCTAACACATGCATCCACTTACTAGTCAATCATCATCTGTGAGGCTATTGAAATAATGACCTCATCTGTCTCCACCTGCAACTGAGACACTGGAATCACCCTTCACAACATGTAGAAAGAAGTACTTAACAGCCCTAACAACCCCACATAGTGTCACTTCACTGAAGATGGAACACTGTTCTTGCTCTGAAAATTCTCTGAGCTTTTTTCTAAAAACTTTTAATATGCAAATAGTTTGAAGGAAAAACTTTAAAATTTTATTGCTCAATGACAGAGAATTTAAGTTGTTTTGATTAATTTCCGAGCAAGAAAGTCTTTTTAATTGTGCAGGTGATATTTATACTTTTATATTTAAACCTTCATTTTAATTTCTGTAGAATTTTCATGTCCTGCCTGTAGATTTTGTTGCCAAACTAGAAATAATTATTTTTGGTGACTAGTTTCAGTGCTTCATGAATGCATTGATCTCAGGAAGGGTAAAATTTTTGTGCAAAATAACATACAACATCAAAGACTGGAGTGGATGGGAACAAGGAGACTACATCAAGTTTGACTAATTTGCCCTTGGGAGGAATGGACAGATCCTAAAGACTAGAGAAGTACCATCATAGATTTAATGAAAATTTTTAATGGAAAATTTTTTTCCATTAAGATTTTAGTTAACAGAGGACATGGCTTTTTTTCCCCCGTTATATACATACATATATTTATAATTTTTTTCCTTGGTTACCTTCTTTAGTTTCAAGAGCAGCATTTTTAGTTCTGGAATCAAATGTTTTCTTATATCTTATAATATATACATAATCATTATTTTTTGTGATGCTTAAATCCTTGTTTTTTAATTCTCTTAATGCACGCCATATGAATATTCATTTTTCTGTATCCTTTTAGACTCCAATTTAACTATTATTAGCCACATTTTAGTTTTATTTCATTTTACGCAATGGACATACATTTTTTATTTTATATCTTCTAGCTAAAGTTGAATTGCATTCCTTAATTTCATCATTACCTCATGCATATTTTCATGAGGTTTCTTCATTAGCCCAGTAATTGCAATGTTTTCTGATCTACGTATCTGTTTGTAAGTCTTGCATCTGATTCTGTAGTTCTATAATTTCTTACTCATTATCGATCATGGAGCATGATGGCAATTGCTGACAATAACGTAAGATATAGATTGGAGAAAATGTTTTCTTTCAACATTTTCTTATCTTCCTATTCCCATGACTCTTTATCTCTGAAGAGCAAGGTCAAATGCTCTTCACTGTCCTTTCATTCGAATAATCTTGAGCCTTACAACAAGCTTCACAGCAGAGGAGTTGTGCTTTGCTTTTCACTCCTCTTGTGCTCTGCTTTCGTTCCAGACTGTGTCCTTACACCATACTCCAACATCTTTCACCATTGAATATGGATTGACTGCTCCAAGTATTCGACAATATTTTTCTCGAGGAGTAGTTTCCCTACTCATTTTCTTCTGTACACTGGCAGGAGGCATTCTCCATGACTTCAATGCCTCTGGTTTGCGAGGTCAGATGAAAAATTTCATCATCAACTTTCTTTCTGCTCATATTTTGTAAGTCTGTGTTTGCATCACTGTGTGGGAGTCTTTTCTAAAGAATAGGGGTCCTAAGGCTGCATCTTAAGTGTTACACTTTTTACAATGAAGATTACTTCTTTTGCTAGTCAACTTCATTGAACTGTAGGCAATGCCCTATATTGTTGATGATTTTAGAATCTTTTGCTCTTCATCCAGCATAAGGATGATTGAAAAACAGCTGCAAACAGCACTGAAATGCACTCTCAGTTTGCACGACAACCAATGGGTTTCATTTCTTCCCCCAGAAGACTGTTTGTGTGCACTTTTACCACAAATGTAATCTTCATTTCTTCTGGGTTTCATTTCTTCCCCCAGAAGACTGTTTGTGTGCACTTTTACCACAAACGTAACCTTCATCTGAACCCTGAGCAACTGGAATGATGGTACCTCTGAGCCACAGCTCAGAGGTACCATCATTCCAGTTGTGGCAGAGACTAACTTTCTCGGTCTCATCTGCAACTGAAAATTACCCATTTTACCCCACATATGTCATCTCAGGTCCAAGTGCAAGCGGACATTGTACATCCTCAACATCCTCTGCTCCTTCTCATGCGGAGCAGACTGATGGTCTTTGGCCTGTACCATTTGCTTTTCTGGCTGAAACTGGATTACGGATACTGAATATATGATTTCTCCTGGGATTCGATGGTGAAGGTGTTGGATCCCGTTCACCACCACATTGTACTCTAAACCCTCCATGTTTGCACGGTAGTCTTCTGCACTTCACCAGTGCAGAGTCTTTATTTTGAGTCCAACTAACTATCTTTATCTCTTTGCCATCAGCAGTCGTTCTTATAGTGTGCTTTGAAACTTTGCTCCCTGCCAAGCATTCCACTTGGGAATGGCCTGATGGAAGTTTTAGTCCTTAACGGGAAATACTCTGTACCAATCAGCCAATTGCTCTTCATCCTTTTGGTTTGCATATCTGAGGTTACCTTAGGGACAATCAACATCATTCTTGATAGTGTCACACAGTTGATAGCTGAACCACTGTCACTCTGGTTTGCTGTTTCCCTTTCCTGTAATTTTTCTCTTTGCAGAATGGAAAGGCTTTTACACACCCACTGCTTGTACTGACCATGGACCATACAGCTTCAAAGCATCATTGTCAGTATGTGATTTACAGTGAATAACTTAGTTTTTTACAGGCTTTGATCTCAGTGAGGCCTTGACATTACTCTGTTCAACAGCAGGTCCATTATCTGGCAGCCACATGTACCATCCTTTTCTATTGGGTGACCAGTCATATCAGCATCAGAGGCAGTGAATTGGTATATGCTGCTATTAACTTAGCCACACTCCTACCCAACTCTCTGCTACCATTTCCTTTAACCCATTAATCCCCAACGTTGCATAAACGAAACATTCTTCAAATAATAATAATAAAATATATATTTGCCTACTAATCCAATTTTAAGCCAATGTATGCTATAAAGGACATAGTCTTTTATGTCCAAGCATAAATATTTATCAATATAAAATAAAAGCCTAATTATTCATATTAAAACTATACCTAAACAGTCTATCTAATCTTTTGCAGTTTGACAGGTCTAAAAAAAGATATGTAGAAATACTAAATGCCCTAAGAATTTATGAAAATAGCTTCACATATATTTCATTCAAGACAAAGTTTCATATAATTAGAAAATATTTTTTTAGTTTTTGCACAGTATAACATTTAGAGTAATGTTGTATTTACGAAACATTGGGATTGCACAACATGTGCAAATTATGTCTGCCACACGTTTGACATTGTGAATGAGTCTATTCTTGCGATTTTAGTTCTGTATGAGTGATATTGTCAGTGTTAAGAGATTTGTGAAGTTGAACTAAGCTTTTTGTGTTGTTAGTATAACAATAATTGGTGTTAGATAATTAGTGAAGTGTAAATTCGACAGTATGACTAAAAATATATAGTTCAAGTAAATATTTATTGTGATGTAAATACATTCAATAATAAATCGTTGTTTTGCTATCTTATGATATTTCTTTTTAAATATGTCTTGTGCTCAGTGGTGGGAGAAAAATAGACCTTTCTCAACTGCAGAGCTAATGGCTATGTTAGAAGAGGATGACGATTTGTGACAAACTGAAAATATTGACGCGGTGTACATACCACCAACGGTTGACGAACTTACAGATGAGGAGGATATTCATGATGATATATGTGAGAGTGAAAATGTTTTGCCAGACGTAGCTGGAACCTAAGAGGTGCATGCAAATTTACCTGATGAAGCTCAAGATGTCAAAGAAGACCAACCTACAGCATCAAGTTCCAAGAAACTGAAAACTTCCACTAGAACAGCTGTCAAAACAAAAGCAAAAAAAGTTATTCCAAAGTGGAAAAATAGAAAATCCAACTTACAAAAATTTACCACAAAAAGAACAACATATTGTGATAGAGGAAATTACAAACAAAATTAGTAGCAAGTCTCCATACGATAATTTTTCTTTATATTTTAGTGATGATGTCTGGGAAAAAATTGCTGGTTATTTAAAAAAATATGCGAATGATCATAATTGACATTCTTTTGAACTAAGCAAGACAAGTCTGAAGCACTTTTGTGGTATATTGATTTTTACCGGTTACCATACCTTACCAGTTATAAAAATGCATTGGTCGAAGGATGAGGACAAAGGTATACCATTGTTAAGAAATTGCATGAGTAGGAATAGATTTGATTCCATCAAACAAAATATATACTTATCAGATAATGACCAATTAGATGTAAATGACAAATTTTCTCTTTTCTATACTTCTTCTTTTTCTATCAATCTGCTTTCTTCCCTATCACTTTCTTCATTCTCCCTATCCCTTTCTGCCTTCTCTCTTCTATACTCCCTTTCCAATCTTCTTTCTTCCCTATCTCTTTCTTCCTTCTCCCTATCTACTCGAACCTAGGAACTACAAATTATGAGTAGATATTATTTAGTTGAGTAGATACTTTATATCTGCTCGAATTTGGGAACTACAGATTACAAACCTGGAGCGCTACCGACAATACTAGTATGTCATAAAACCTCAAATATCCAATCTAGTATTACAGAATTATATCTGTGGTCTTGTATGAACATTGATCTACTTAGGTATACTTTTCCCATGTAAAATATATCTTTTCCTAGCTAAAATTTTAATTGCTAATAATTTTATCCAAAGGGGACAATTCGTCCAATCCTAATTAATCCTGTGGACTCTTTTTCCAATACTGTTTCATCCAGTGGTAAGATTGGTCCTATACTGATTCGTGAAATACCCATTCATAAAATGGCACGATTGGTCCTATACTGATTCGTGAAATACCCATTCATAAAATGACACGATTGACCAAATTGTATGATTCGTCTACAACCGATTGTCTGAAAGAACTTTCATGTAAGGAGACAATTCATCTAATGTCAAAGTGTGTAAATTCTTCATTGCATTATATATTTTGTCATAAATATAGGTGGTGGCATAAGTAGAATTTTAGCTAGAAAAGGGTTTTTGAAGTGGTTCTAATTTTCGTGCAGAATTCAAAATTATTTCTATGATTGCTTTAAAAAGACTATTTGGAGGGTGTCTGATCCCTAATTTCTTCTTTGTTTTACCCCAGGGCTCAATCTAGGGGGGGCAAGGGAGCCCATGTGAGAATGCTAATAAGGGTAATGGAGGCAAAAAATTATTCATTTGTTTATATTTCACACTCATTTTTAAGGAATTTTTAAGACCTCTAAAATGGAGGGTAAAAATGTTACACAGCTACACATTCCAGTCTCTTGCCTTCCAACTGTTTTTCAGTGTAATTGCATTACCCCCCCCCCCCTTCCTCCACCTCAAATTTTTTTCTACAACCCAGGGCATGGTTATGCTCATTAACATAAAGATCAATTTTGAATGAATCACCAATAATTTAGTAAAATAATGCTTAGGATAATTTATCTTATTTTTTCTTATATGTATTATGCATATACCGTATTTCTTCGATTGTAAGACACACCTTAATTTCAGTACCACCAACAAAAAAAAAAGCTTTGATTCTAAGAAAAAGAAAATAAATAAAATAAAACGCTAAAATATATCTAAAAATATTTTTATTATAATAGAATTCAATTTACTAAGAACAATAGTACCTATTTATCAGTAGGTATGTTATTCATCACTTCCTTCTGAATCAATATCAGAGTCTGAGTCTTCTGAGCCATCGATATCTGAATCAATATCATAGTCTACTTCACATTCAGAGTCCGATTCTTCTGAGCCATCTTTATCTTCATTATCCCATACTATTTGGTCTTCTGAGCCATCGAGAGTATTGATGATGCAACAGTTTTTAAGTGAGTGCTGCACTATTCTTTCTGGGATTAGCTTCCAAGCTGTTTCGCCAATTTTGATGCCAGCTCTTTCTTAATTTCTTCGGAAGGTTGTCAGTCAACAGCCAGGTTTCATATTCCTTTCTCAAGTAATCCTTAAATGGTTTGTTGACTGAAATGTCAATGGCTGCAGTTGGCTAGTCATACCACCAGGAATCACAACCAAGTCACCATGATTTTATTTTTGACCTGTTCGGACAAATGTCCATGAAATGCATCAAGTACTAGCATGCTAGGTGGGTTACAAAGACTTCCAAGAACGTCTATTCCACCCAACATTCAGTCAGTCTTCTATAAGCTCTGCCGTCCTCCATCCATTTTTTTGTGCACCCACAATAACATCTTTGAGGAAAATTTCATTCTTTGGTATGGTTTTCCGATTTAAAATTAAATATGGTGGAAATTTTTGATCATCAGAGGTAATGCATAGGATCACAGTGATACACTGCTTTTTGTAGCCCCTGCTTATAATCTTGATTCCTTTAGCGTTGACGGTGTAATTTCGAGACATATCAAAGAAAACCAGGGTTTAATCAGCATTTCAAATTTGACTAAACTCGTAGTTTCTTTTTTTCCTTAATTTAATCACATGTCGCTGAAAAATTAATCAGCTTCTGTTGAAAGTCTGCAGGGTTTTTTTGACAGATAGATGTTTGGGGCCTTAACAATAACCCACTATGATGCAGGAGTCTGTCGCACCAGCCACGACTGCCTTTAAAAATTTTATCCTCTATTACGAGGATTTGGCAATTTCTCTGGCTTTTTTCTTTGGCAATTTCACCCACCACTTTATTCTCCAATGGAATTGAAGAATGTTATAATGGTCAAACTTGGAGGTGGGGTTTTCACATAAAAATAAAAGGTGTGGTGCTGTGTGCAAAACGTGGGAAAATTCGAAAAAAAAAAAATGCAATTCTAAGATACACCCCGTTTTTGGAGACGTTTATATGGGGGAAAAATGTATCTTACAAATGAAGAAATATGGTATTACTAATCATTAGTTATAATTTACCATCATACTAGAATTTTAAGCCATTGCATTATTTTGTCATCATTATTACTTTACGGGATTCAAATTGCAGTTTTTCTGCTATACTTAAGAGAATGAGACATGATAGATATGATTAATACCCCTTCAAGCAGCTGCTTGCCACAGAGGTCTGACAGGAACCTGTCAATTTAATATGCCACAGTAGAAGATCTGTGAGGATGGCATGACATCAGCAGAAAAGCAACACAAACATCCATGCCTTACTCGAGGCTCAAACCCAGGTAGGTCCCTTAGATCAGTAGCAAAGCATGCTAACCACTCGGTGAGAGAGATGGCTATGAATAATAGTAATAATTAAACTTTGCAATAGCAATTTCTGGAATCATAGCTGTTGTTTATTTTTCTCCTTAATTTTTCTCTGTTTTTATCCACTTCAAAAAAGTTTAGTCCATTGTGCAAAATTGAAAACAATGGAAAAAGTACATACAAAGTCTTTATTGCTGTTATTTACTTTCCATTTTTTTCAATCTCAGTAACTCACTTCATAGCAATGCAGTAAGTTTCCAAGTCAAAGGCAAGAAATGAACTAAGAAATGAACATATATCGAAAGCATTTTCATAGTTTCTTCCTTTGTTGAAAGAGCAAACTTCACACATATATGAGAGAGAAAAAATTCGCTGAAATACACTGTTTAAAATGTTACCCACTTAACAGGAGGAATATATTTTTATATAGAAATAATATATTTGCCATTCTTTTCATATAGTTATAGTGTTTAAGCTGAGAAATAAAACAGGTTCATTTTTTTCTTACCTCATTTTCAAAAGAAATGAGCTAATATTGTCTGTCAGTAGATTCAAATTTTTTGTTATTACAGCTAAAATAAAAATTCTTTTTGGGTTACATAGTTATTGATGGAATATTATGATTCACACTTTCAGAATCACTCAAACTTTTAAATTATGCCCTCTAAAGGTGTAAAAGCTTAATATTGTAAACGTTTTTTCCAATATTATCCATGATGTGTGTATGATAGAAATTTGACATTTGATGGTAGAATGTGAAGGCAATAAGGTTTCATTACTGCTTACAGGTACTGCCCCTCCCCCCATTTTTTTTTCCTTTCCAGCTCTTTTTCCAGAGACTTTATTTTATATTGTTCCTTTTTAATGCAATCTAGAAACCGTGGTTAAAAAGGAATCGAGAATAAGTATGCACCTCATTAACAAATTGCCTATTTTCAGTTTATTAATGAAAATAAAATAAATTTCTGAAATAAAACTGTTAGTGCCACTCATAATAAAAATAAGGTGATGTAACAATACTTTTTAAAGTGAACTGCGAAGCCTTTTTTATCCCTATGTGTAATAAAAAATGAAGGAATCACACAATCAAGGAACTATAAATATATTTGAAAACTAAATTAATTGTAATAACCTTTGGTTTCCTTATCAAGTTAACAAATAGTAATAATATCATGAAGCACATGTTCCCAGGTTCGAGTCCCAGCTGGGTCAGCATTGAGATTTATCTCCGCAAAATTCCCCGCCCTGCTCACGGTCAGTAGGGGACACCGATGGGCTTGGAAAGGCCGTCGTCCATCGGATGGGACTTTAAGCCGTGGTCCCGTGTGCGGGAGAGCCATACCTTGTGCTCGTTAAAGAACACGCTGGATGGCCTTGACGGGAGGCTACCATCTGTCTCCCAACAGCTGTTCCAGTGGGTCCCCTCCCCCAACCTTCTCTGAGCCTTCGGGGTCCATGTGACCTGGCCATTTAGCCCATGGTGTGCAAAAAAGTGCCACTCAGAGGTAAAACAACCCAACCCATGAAGCACATTAACAAAAACCGTGTAGTTTTTTAATTCATTTGTTTAGCATATTTGTATTGCAATCAATATTTAAAAGTTTTAAGTATGTTTTAATAAACATAAAAAATAGTTGCAATTCTATGAGGAAATGAAAAGAAAATCCAAAGAAAAGGGAATTTTCAATGATCCAGAGTGGGTCAAGGGGCACATTTCCTTGATATATTTCACTTATGTTGATCCAAACTAAAAATGCAGCAGTTTTTATATGCCCCCTCCCCCGCCCCTCTTGTTATCGTGAACTAAAAATATGTGCATGCAAAACTAGATTATTTGGTTCTATTGAATGCAAATATATAGAAATCAGTTTATTAGCTGCAGAAATATTGAATGCATAGACAAATAGAGATAAAAATATCTGCATGCAAACTGAGCCTTTTCCACCATTCAATGAAAAAAGAACAATCGAAATCAATTGATTGATTACAGAGATATTGAATTCACAGGCAGATGGATGAATGTTCGGACCTAGTGGTAACATTAGCAAGTTTTGCTTTCCATGAAATATTTTAGAAACAAATAAAAAAAGTGTTGATTGAATGAAAGTTGATTTACAATAATATTTTCCCCACCGTTTTGGGAGGTCTTTAAAATATTTCTTGGAAAATGTATAATTTATATGTATATAAGTTTATCAACTTTTCATCTCCCTTACCTTTCCTGCAATTCTCGGGAAGAGAGGGAGACCCCACTCTGATCCAGCCCTGATAATGTTACATTATCGTCATTGGCTATTGCACTTTGGGATGAATGAGCTTTGGATGAGTTATCCCATTGGACAAATCATCCTTTTAGACCAATTGTCTTTTTAACGAAACATCCACATTAGACGAATTGGCATTTAATGAAACGACATTGGACCAGTTGGCATTAGACAATAGTACCAGACCCATGTATATAAACAGGACTAGATAAAAAAAGATAGTAACAACTTAAATTTTATTTTCAAATTCTTCAAGAATTTGTTTATTTATGTGTTATTTTTTTTTATGTTTTATCATTCTTTTTAGTTTCTGTAAGTTGACATGTTTTATAATGAATTTAATGTCTCTCAACAGGTTGTCATTCAATGATATTAAATACATGGAAACTTGTACCTCAATCACTTATAAACAAATTAAGGCAATATTTTATTGGAGGGACTCCATGTCTAGAAGATGTAATATATACAAGATTTCCATCTCATACAAAGGTTTGAAATCTTTCTTTGTTACAAAGATTTTTCTGACATATTTTATTCATAAAACAGGCTGGATTGTTTTTTGATATTTTTGGGCCCTAGGTACAAAGGCAAATCCTTTCCCCTGCACTTCCCTGCACCCTATATCACTCTGTAAAGCTCCAAAGAAATGAAATACTTTTAAAGTTTGGACCCTTTGTCTGATCCAATTATTTTTATGCTCCGGATAGCTGAGTCAGGCGCCAGGCAATAATTGACAAATTGCCAAATATAAAGTTTAATTAGGGTTCGAAATACCAGCGAGCGTTAATGTGTAAGAATTCAAAAATATTAAATGATTGTCAAAATATAAAGGTTAATTCTAATCAAACAATTAACGTTGCTCAAGAGAAAAAAATTAGTAAAGATTCGAAAAGGTTTAAATAACAAAACAATTTATTTCCAAAAATCACTCACCAAAACTTCAATAAAAAAGATACTACATCATTTCTCAACTCTGTCCAAAAACTCTGACTACACACACTGCATTAACTGTGCTCAACTAACTTCTGTGCTACTGTGACAACATGTCACCAGGTTATAACAAGAGGTACAAAGCCTGCACGTGTCATGTTGCACACCGGGAAAGACATTTGCATAAATTGACGAGCGGTGCAAGCTACGACGCAAGAGGGGGCGTATCCTTGTATGCGCGCTTTAGTGGGTGACAATCGGAAGTTCGGGGTTGCGCATGCGCAACTCCTATGCTCTTGGAAACGAGTGCTGTGATGCCAAAAATGAAATAAAAAATCCCCAAAATGATAAATATAACGTAAATTAAGCAAAATTGGTTAAGGTAAAGTAAAAGTGAATGAGGGGGCATCACAGTAACACTCCAAAGATTATTAACTTTTAAAAGTTGGACCTTTTGTCTGATCCAAAATTTTTTCAAATTTTGGATATCTTTATCGGTGCCAGGCAATAATAACTTGCCAAATAAAGTTGAAATAGGGTTCGTTAAGTATTTGTCAAGCATTACTTATCGAGTAAGAATCCAAAAAAGAATTTCAAGTTTAAATCTAATCAAAAAATCAATTTATGTTGCTCAAGAGAAAAACAGCAAAAATTCAAAAGTTTCTAAAGCAAACAAAGTTTACTTCCAAAAAATTCAAAGACACCCAATTCAATACAAAAGTTGGAGTACTAATAACTGCTTCTATCTGCACCACACACTTCTCACTCCTACATCTCTACTCCACTTCTCACAACAACTCACTCCTTTTAACTCTGCTTCTATCTCTGTGGCCTAATATCACTTAGTTATAACATGTACAAATCTGACACGTCTATTGCGCGCCAGGAAACACATTTGCATAATATGACAATTGCGCTAGCTATGACACAAGAGGGATTGTGTCCTACACACGCGCTTTAGCAGTTGACAATCAAAAGTTCGGAGTTGCATATGCATAACTCCTACACTTGGAAATGAGAATTGTGATCAGTCCAAAAAAATTAAATAATCCCCAAAATGATAAATATAACATAAAAAAAGCAAAACTGATTAAGGAAAAGTAAAAGTGAATGGGTGGACTATCACACCTAATCTCAGGGTTCTATTCAGGGCCCTCACAGATTCATGAGCCCGAAGCATATGACTAATTTGCCTTTGTCAAGATACTGCCCTTTATACAGGGTTAGTAAATTGTACCTGGAAGGAGAGTTATGTACCAATCTTTTGTGATGATGGACAGAACCAGCCAGTCCTGCTAAAGTCTGACCCTATCTTTTTGTGGTGCAGAGTGTTAGTACCGTTCAAAAGTGATATTCTTTTGTGGAGGGAAATGGTAGGAAGGGCCTGCCTGTACAGTGTGGCCTACTGGTATGACTTCTATGGCACTTTATTTTTTCAACCCTTCTCAGGAGTGGTCAGCGTCAGAAGATTTTGTTCCTGACCACTTATACCCACTGGACTGTGTAATAGCTTTTAACATGATTACATGTTCTGAGCTTGCTACACTGGTTGGCTTGTATTGAGGAAAAAAATACCACTGTGTTTTCTCTTTGTGTGTGGGTTGACAGCCTAAGTGAATAGATGCACAAGACACCTTACATCAGCTGGTGGATAATCCTGATAAGAGGTCATTGCAAGTAACCTGAACTCTTGCTTCTAGTGGCATCCACAAACCTATACTGGAGGAAATTCCCACTACCTTGAGTGGCCTAAGCTAAGCCTTTACTAGAACTAGTCTTTCTATCATGCCCATGTTTAAAGGTCTGTTTGATGTTGTTGGCCATATCTCTCTCAATATACATTGTAACGCTCCAAAAGATTTTTAAACTTTTTCTCTCTGGACCTTTTGACTGATCCAAATTAAATTAAAACTTTGGATAGCATATCGGACACCAGGTAATATTAACTTGCCAAATAAACTTAAATGAAGGTTCGTTAGGTATATGGGCATTACTTATTGAGTAAGAAATCAAAAGATTGTTAATTTTTAAAACTTAAATTTTAATTAAACTCAATTATCATTGCTCAAGAGAAAAAATAGCAAAGTAAAAATATTCATATAACAAAGTTTATTTCCAAAAAAAATTCACAACTCACCACATAAACTGATGAATACAAAAGTAGTCTCAACAAATAAAAGTTCATTAAACATCTCCAAAACTGTTAACATCATTCTCATTCTCCACTATCATTACTCTACTATCATCACTACCTTCCTACTAACATCTTTTATCACTGTCTTCCTACTAATTCCGTGACCTAACATCACTTAGTATACATGTGGCATACAACTGACACGTGTGTATTGCATGCTGGGAAAAACATTTGCATAAACTTACGCTCGTGCATTAGCTATGATGCAAGAGGGGACGTGTCCTTAATGTGTGCATTAGCGGCTGTCAATCAAAAGTTGGAGTTTTCTTGCACAACTCCTCTAGCAGATTGGAATGAGGAAACATGATGGCCAACTAAAAATTATCCCTAAAATGAAAAATATAATGTAAATAAAGTAAAACTGGTTAAGGAAAAATAAAAGTGAATGGGTGGAACATCACATCATCATCATCATTTTCATTCTCAAGCAGCCCATGGGCTACAGAAATCCAACCAAACTGTGCAATTTAATTCTCCAAAAACATATCTATCCTGAGCTCCATCTGCTGCTTCTGGCCACTCTAGACCAATTCTAACAAGGTCCTGTTTGACATTGTCTGCCTGCCACACCCTAAGTCTCCCCCTCTTTCTGAGCCTTGAGGCACAGTGTTAGTGAAAGGTACTAATGGCCTGCACCGCAAGAAAGTGGGGTCGGACATTAGGTACTAGACCTGACCAGTTCTGTGCATCATCACTGGGATTTGGTACACAGGTCTCCTTCCACCTTATGTCCAGCTAATATCTCCGAAATATTTGCTTTAAAAAAAGCGCAAAGAACTATCCACATTCAGTGATTCGGAAACATCAAATATCGGAACAGTGTTCAATTCTGATGATTTGAAAATGTCAAATATGGAAACTGTATTCTGTTCCAATAATTCGGAAACTTCAAGTACTAATGTGTTCCAGTTCAATGATTTGGAAACATAAGTACTGGAACAACATTCCAGTTTAATGATCTGGAAATACAAGTACCAGAATGGTGTTCTGGTTCAGTGATTTAGAAACACAAGTAACAGAATGGTATTCCACTGTAATTTGAGCAGTGCTTTTGGTAATTGCTTCTTGTATTCAAAACATCATGCTTCACCACTGCTCTAGCCCTGCACTTGAGGAAAAGAAGTAACTGGTGTAACTGCTGTACCAGTACCATTCTTTTACCTTTTTTACTTACTGATATAACTTCTGTACCAGCCATCTTCAAAAGGTTGGATATGTATATTTTCATGTTGAATTTGTATTAATCAGTGTTATAATTGAATCCAAATTAAATATTTTATTTTTTTTTTTTGTCACTGTAATGACTTAGCATGAAATTCTGTGGCTCTTACTATGCAAAACATGTGTTTCAGGATCTGAAGCTTAGCAAATATGCTATTTGGACAGAAACTAGTGGTACTCTCACAGTGAAATTTAATATCATTTGCAATTTTGGTAAGCTTTTTGGTTATTTCTTACTGCATTTTTCAAATTATGAATCTTAATATTCAGTTCATGAATGTATGTAAGCAATATGGTCAAACCAATAAAGTCTGTGCTCAAGCAATTGCTCAAAGGTGATTCGGGACTCCTTCATGTAATCTTATCATTACTTAGTCAAACCACCTAATGCCAAAAATACTATGTAAAACATCTAGAAAAAGCATCAAGTTTCCTGTTATTTTGCTTACAAAGGGTCCATGTTTCATTACCACAGCAAAATTTAGGAAAAACTAGCTTAATTCTTAGGCTTTATGTGTATACTTTAATTTTTCCAGTATCTGCACAGATTCTTAAAAGTTCAAGAAGCAATACCTGTTCTTATATTTATCTTGTGTCACACATCAACAGTATCTGTAACACAACTTCTCAATTTAACTGAAAAAAGTCCTCAAAAGTGCAGCCATTCAAAAGAGCTGAGGCACCAACTGTTTGAGTAATTTTCATCACTTTAGTTTTCTCTGTGTTAATCACCCAATCTGCATTACAAAAAGTTGCATCAAAATCCTTAACCTTTGCAGTATTGGGTTTCTGAAATTGAATTCACTGTGGTGGTCAAATTTATTTTAAAGTGTTTTCAGAAAATAAATAACTTTAGAACCTCATCCTGAAGTAACTAATAAATGGAAATATGTTATATGCAAAAAGAAAGTGCAATTAATTGTGCTTAATAAAATGACAAAAATTCGAAGAAAAAAATGGTAGGTTAAATGTTTTAAACATTTTTTTTAAAATGCTGCAAAATTTGGCTGTATTTTTTCCACTTTATCTTGAGTAAAATTTCAAATATATATATTTTTTCTCATTTTTTCTATATTATTTTATTATTTTAATATAAACATAATATTTTAATTATTGCTTAAATGTTCATTTATTTCGTTTTCTCTAAATTATTTAGTCATTTAGGCATATAATGCATAATACATATCCTTAAATTTTTGACAATCAGCAAACTCTAAACCTAAGTAAAGCATCATCCTCTAGCAGCCATGGGCTACAGAGGTCCAACCAGACTATGCAATTTAGTTCTCCAAGCAAGTCTATCCTGAGCTACATCTACTGCATCTGGCCATGGCACACCAATTCTAACAAGGTCCTGTTTGACATTGTCTGCCCACTGCATCCTAGATCTCCCCTTCTTTCTGAGGCCTTCAGGCACATTGTTCATAACCCTATTCGCCAATCTATAATTATTCATACGGGCAACATGGCCAAACCAATGGAGTCTCTCTCTGCACAATATGCTGCTTAAAGGAGGTTGCAAACTCCCTTGCCTAACCTCATCATTAGTTACAAAGTTGAACCACCTTATGCCCAAGATCCTGCGTAAGCATCTGGAATCACAAGCATCTAGTTTCCTGTTATCTTGTTTACAAAGTATCCAAGTTTCACTACCATAACTAACCCTAGAAAGAACCAAACTATTATACAGTCTAATTTTAGTCTTTAGGTGTATACGCCCATTTCTCCGCACTCTCCATAGATTCTTAAAAGTCCTGGCAGCAATCCCTATTCGTCTGTTAATCTCATGCCGCACATCGCCATTATCTGTTACATAGCTCCCAAAGTAATTAAACTGTGACACCTGCTCAAGATTGCAACCATTCAGATTAACTGAATCACAGCCTGCCTGACCAATTTTCATCACTTTAGTTTTCTCTCTGTTTATAACCAAACCTACTCTACTACCAGTCTCATCAACAGCTCGAATGAAAGAGTTCATCTCATCAACATCATTTGCCAAAAGGGCTAAATCATCAGCATAATCTAAATCAGAAATTTTCATATCTCCAGTCCATTTAAGGCCAAAATCTTTCCCTTGAAGTGAATTTCGCATAACATAATCAATAACCAAGCTAAAGAGAAAAGGAGACAAAATGCACCCTTCTCGAACACCAGAAGTAATGCTAAACCAATTGCTACAAGCCTTACCAACTCTCACACACGACTCAGTGTTATTATAGAGAGCTTTCATAATGTTAACTAACTTGTCTGGTATACCATATTATTTCACAATCAACCACAAATTATGATGGTCAACAGAGTCGAAAGCCTTTTTGAAATCAACAAAGCTAGCAACCAAAGGTTTCTGAAACTCCAAACATTTCTTAAGAATCTGCCTAAGTGAAAATATCTGATCCACACATCCCCTACCACTTCTGAATCCACATTGCTCATCACGCAATTGCCTGTCTACCAGATTCTTAATTCTATTAAGCACAATCATGCAAAGAACTTCACCTATAACAGAGAGTAGGCTGATACCCATATAGTTATCACAAGAACTGCAATAACCTTTTTTTGAGATAAAAGATTGTGTTATAGGACCAGCATTAAAGCCGGTATTTCATCTATCATCATTACAAACAATGGGAGTATAACTAATCACATTGTTTAGAACATCACTGAAATGCTCAGCCCACCTAGCCATGAAAGAATCTTCACCTTCTATTACCTTACTTTGTTTATCCTGCAATCCCTGTATACCTGTCCATTTTCTACCACAGAAAACATTAATTATCTGCTACCGCTCTCTGCTGTCTAACTGCTACCTCAGCTTTGTCAGCCAAGCCATTAAACTAAAGATTCTTATCAGCAGCTAACTGATCCTTTACACGTTTATTAAGCTCTCTGTAATGCTTTCTATTAGGACTAGAAGGGTATTGATTAAAGACATTCCTGCAGTTTTTTCTTTCTGAAATAAACTCAAGTGCCTTATCACTCAAATAATTCTGCCTCCTCTGCTCCTTTTTCCCTAAAAGAGTACTGTTAGTTTCCAAAAAAGCCTGTTTAAAATGGTCCCATACTTCCTCAACTTCAGTAGCAAGCATGCCATGACTGTCATAATGACTAAGTAACCTATCATGGTAAGCTTTGGCTATAACTGGATCTTTAAGAGTTTCAGTATTAAAAGTAAATTTTTTAACCCTAGCACAACACTTTTTAAGTTTAAGTTGCAAGACACTTTTAACAAGGTAATGGTCAGATCCTATTTCAGCTCCCCTATATGCCCTGGTATTCCTAACAGAACTAGCCGATTTGCTGTTAATTAATATATAATCAATCATATTCTTATGCAGCCCATCATATTCTTATGCAGCCCATCTGGTGAAACCCATGTGTATTTATGTATGTCGTGGTGTTTGTAGTAAGTGTTAGTTATTCTGAAACCATTGGGTTTACCTGTAGGAGACGTTGCCCATTGCCATTGCAGCTACCAATACCAAAAGGGCCTATCACCCCTCCCCAAAGGTCAGAGTCAGTACCAACTTGGGCATTGAAGTCACCAAGAACAAGGGTAATATCTCCTTTCTTGACAGAATTCAAAATATCCTGAAGTTGTCTGTAAAACCTATCCTTCTCATCCTCATCGGCATCCTCAATGGGGGCATAACAGCAGATAACATTCAAGTCTTTAACACTTGTCTAAAGTTTTGCTGTAAGAAACCTTTCATTAATACACTCGTATCCTAGATCATCACTAGCATGTCTGCTGAGAAGCAGACCCATGCCTTAGTGATGCTGATTATCGTTCCTCCCTAAAAAGAGAAATTCAAGATTATATTTAAGAATCTGACCTTTATCTGTCCATCTGGTCTCTTTCAAGCCGAGAATATCTAAATTATAATGGTGGAATTCTTGTGTGTGGACATCAAGAGAATAAGGTCTGTGCAGAGTCCTCGCATTTCAACTCCTACTACCTATGCAGAGAAAATGGTTAGTGGGTTGTTTAAAGAAATTATGTTTATTGAGAGAGGGATTGCCAACAATATCAAACAGCCCCGTAATTGCAGGCATGGGGCAAAGACCAGTTACCCCACCACTACATGAAATTATCTACACTGGAAGACTTCCTTCAATGTAGAGTTTCACGATGCCAGTAGAAGCAAGAGTTCAGGTACTGGCAATGACCTCTGCTCAGGATTATCTACCAGCTGATAAACATGTCATCCTGTGAATTTATTCACTTGGGGCTGTCAACCCACAAACAAACAGAAAACACAGCAGAAGATTTTCCCTCCACAGAAGCCCACCAGTGCAGCAAATACAGGATTCATAATCAAGCTCAGAGCCTTAATCCAATCCAGTAAGTTTATATGGTCAGCACCAGGACTCTGTGTGGTTGACCACTCTTCAGCAGGGTTGGAAAAAAAAAGTAGCCATAATTGTCCAGAGAAGTAGGCCATACTAATCTGGCAGCCCCCTCCCCTTCTGTTCACTTCCACAAGAGAGTATCTCTTTTAAAAGATACTAATGGCCTGCACCATGAGAAGGTGGGGTCGTACATTAGGTGCTAGTCCTGGCCAGTTTTATGCATGATCACAGGGGATTGGTGCATAGCTCTCCTTCCAGTGACTACCTAGCTACCATTTACAGACCTATAATTAATATTAATACTACATTAAATTCCTATAATTTTTTCATTAACTCTGATTTTATCGATTCGTCATAATAATTCTGGATTTTTCATTATTTATTCATAATAATAGGACTAGATCTAATAATAGGATCTAGAATCATTGAACTGCTGTGCAAAAACACCATTATTTCAATAATAATGGTGTTTTTGCACAGCAGTTCAATGATTAAATTTACAGCATTGAATTAGGCAAATTTCCTCTTCCTCTACTCAACTCTGATCCCTTAATAGTCCATATGATATGGATATTTAACACATCTGTGCACAAAAATGCTGCTCAGAGTAGGCACTTACCCTGGATTTAGTTGGGGGGTTGGGGGTAGAGAATAAGTAGATCAGTAGGGTTTCCCAATTGCTAAAATATTCAACAATCCACTGGACTAGAAAAATAATAATAAATACTCTCTCAAGCAGCTGCTTGCCACAGAGGTCTGACAGGAGTCTGTCAGTTTATATGCCATAGTAGAAGATCTGTGAGAATGGTGGGACCTTAGTAGAAAAATAATACTAACATCCATGCCTTACCCAGGGCTAGAAATCAGGTCCCTTAGATCACTGGCTATGTGTTGAAACAATATTCTATGTAGAATGAAATTTTTGAGTTGTTTTTTAAATCTATTTTTAGTGTCAGACATATACTGTGGTGCTAAAATAAAATTAATGCAAAGGTAACTGCTTTGTATTGAAAACAGGTAGACATTTGAGATTTTGTATAAGATGGCAAGATTTTTTTTTTCTGGGTGGGGGGAGGGCACACTCCCTGGGCACCCTTTCACTATAGTATGTCCCTGACTCAGAGGCATTGGTGGCTCGTGAGTAATATTTATGGTAGAGTACTTTGACTACTACAGGCAGGATCTGGATATAGGGGAAAAAATTGGGGAAATTCTTGATATTTAATTGAACTGCATAGGTTGGGTTGTTTTAACTCTGAGTGTCACTTTTTTTGCACACAGGCTAAATGACCAGGTTACAAGGACCATTAGGGTTCAGAGAAGGTTGGGGGGGGGGGGAAGGAACCCACTGGACAGCTGTTAGGAGACAGATGGTAGCCTCCCATCAAGGCCATCCTTAATGTGCACAAGTATGGCTCTCTCCCACACACAGTAACACAGCTTAACATCCCATCAGACAAACAGCAGCCTTTCCAAGCCCAGCGGTGTCACTCTACTGACCATTGTCAGGGAGAGGAGTTTTGTGAACCGAATAGGACTGAAAAGACATTTTGATTCGACATAGGACTGAAAGGCATGTATTCTTTTTTTCAGCTACACTCAAAATGCGTTATTTAATAAAAAAGTTCAGAAAAAAAAAGTAAATTCAAAAACATGTTCTTATCTACTCTCCTTCAATTTGGTGTTCAATGATATGCATTTTTCCTATCTGTTCTAATGGAATTTTAGAAAACCATTTGCAAAAATTATGTCTTAATATAAAAGTTTACTTTTTTTTTACCCCACTCTTATTATAAATTTATTACTTTAAACTGAATTTCTCATCATAAATTATCACTTGAGCAGTCATCTAGTTCGGGTATATTAACTTTACATTATTAATTTATTATATATATATATTTATACATTTTATTACATATATTAATTTATTTACAATTAATTGTAAAAAAAAAGTCATATGGTAATAAAATTAATGATAAAAAAAAGACTGAAAAAATTCCTACAATGACAGTGTCTCAGATTGAACTGAAAACCTTTGTTACAAGTAAAGAAACATTCTTCATTTAGCCCTGAGGCATGAATTGCTGTCCAGGTGAATATTAAATGCAATATTAGGATTCTGTTGTAGACCATATGTTCAATACTTTTTATGCTTTTATATCTAATGTTTATAAATATTTCACACATAAATATATCTCTGTAGCAAAATAAAAAGCTGGTAACCCAGTTCAAACACTATCTTGTCAGGAAAGTTTAGGCTTGTTGAGCCTGCCACAGTCAACTGAAGATATTTGAACTATTGGTTGCTTTGGTAGAGGTTGCTATTGGTTGCTTTGGTCAGCCAATCAATTGTCACCAGCCACTGCAAAATGGGAACTACCTGCTGATTTCAGCACTATTGTATTTCAGTGTTTGTGCATTTGTGTCATTGCTATAATAGAGAATGCTAAGATTACTGGCAGTGGTCATAATATTAAAATTTGTATTGACAGTATGAAAGCATATGACATAGTCCTGATTCACAAAGTAAATGCTGTGATTGTCTAGGTTACATGGCAATAATGATTGCAAAAACGAATATAAAAATGATATTGTATTGATTTAGATATGACAAGTAATGAATACTAAATTAAAAATTTGTTTATTATTTTTGTGGGGCACTGCCCCAGGTAACCTAGTGGATGAGCTGCCCCTGACTCAGAGGTAACACTATCCAAATCTGGCATAGTAATGACGGCAAAAAGATTTTGCATCTTCCACATGTATGTATGTAGAATTCAGCATTGGAAAGAGAAATTGTACTGTATTTTTAATAACAATAATGCCTCTATTCAAGTGGACAAAAATTTTAGGAATTATATATAAATTTTTTTCGCATACAGACAGTGGCATAGCCAAGATTAACCAATATATTTGAAAGTATGAGAGGTTTCAAATATTTTGTTAACAGTTTTATTAATACTACTTAATGAGCAATTTAAATAAACAAATTACTTCTTAAGCAGTTGCTTGCCACAGAGATCTGATAAGAGCCTCTCAGTTTAATATTGACATAATGATGGTCTGTGAGGAAGGAGAGACCTCAGTAGAAAGACAACACAAGAAAGAAAACATCCATACCTTTTATCCAGAGTTTGAACCCAGGTCCCTAAGATCAATAGCCAAGCAGACTAACCACATTTCCACTAATGAACAAACTTTCGTAAAAATAGATTTCCTCAATGAGGAGAGATTGCATTCTCAATCCATCACTCCCACTTTCGTCACTAGACAATATTTGTAATATTATTATTTCATTAACTAAATATGAAGGTAAAAACACAGTGTTCTGAATTAAATATAGATTAAGTTAACTCTATAAACACTAAGTGTTGGACTAGTCACCTGTTATCGCAACAAATAATCAGCTCATTGACACAATGGGGTAATTGATAGTTGTAGATAAGTGCAGTGAAGTTTAGGTTAAATAGTCATACCTGCATTATCTTCATTCTTCTAGAGGTAGTTTCGTTGGTTGCACATGGAGAATAATTCCAGATTGTGTGCTGTTCTCAATAGCTTCATTGGTTGTACAAGGAGAATAATTCCAGATTGTGTGCTGTTCTCGGTAGCTTCGTTGGTTGTACATGGAGAATAATTCCAGATTGTGTGCTGTTCTCGGTAGCTTCGTTGGTTGTACAAGGAGAATAATTCCAGATTGTGTGCTGTTCTCAGTAGCTGATGTTTTCAGAGGTCCGGTATTGTTGCCTCTCACTTGGTGATAGAGTTCTTGCATGTGGTGGTGTTGTTGATCGGCAAAGTGCAGATTCAAAGAACCGAGATCAGTGCAAGATCAGTGCTAATCTGTAAAGTGCAGATTCAGATCATCTACCAAGAACAGCTTATAACCTGGAATTGTCCTCCTTGTACAACCAACGAAGCTACTTCTAGAAGAATGAAGATAATTCAGTTATGACTATTTAACCTATTGTTTGTCATGGTACCATGTGACACCAGCACCTACAGTGTTTATAGAGTTAACTTAATCTATATTTAATTTCACTAACATTTAAAAAGTAGAGATCTACTTTTACTCAACAATTCAGAAACATCAGATATTTGTATGGTGTTCTGATTCAATGATTTGTAAACATCAAGTACTAGAAAGGCATTCAGATTTAGTTCAGCACTGTTTTGGAAATTGCTTCCCCTACAAAGAAAGCCATGCTTTGCCACTGCTCTACTTTTGTCGATTCAGTCTGAAAATTTTATCATTACTACCTTATCTCAGGTAAAGAATGTATGGGTCAAATGGCACTGTACTGCAGTTTGTCAATCCTGATCTCTCCCAAGAGAATGACAAGGGTAAACAGGGGCAGATTGGGCAACTAGGACACCAGGCTTATCCTGGTGGGCAGTCAAAATTGTGCCTCTTGATGCAGCACATTTTCCAACTTCTAAAATCTTGTAAGTGTTAATATCTAATACTAAAAATCAAAGGGTACCACTTGGATGACTGAAATTTTGAATATCTTTTACGATAAAGGCATGGTTCCTAAGGATTTTAACAGAGCTATTATTATCCCTATTTTCAAAAATGGTGATCGCAGTTCTTGTGATAGGTATAGGGGTATCACCCTACTCTTTGTTCCAGGTAAAGTTCTTTGCATGATTGTGCTTAATAGAATTAAGAATCTGGTTGACAGACAATTAAGGACATTCCTACAGTTCTTTCTTTCCGAAATAAGCCCAAGTGCCTTATCACTCAGATAATTCTGCCTCCTCTGCTCCTTTTTTCTGTAAAAGAGTACTGTTAGTGTCCAAAAAAGCCTGTTTAAAATGATCCCATTCTTCCTCAACTTCAGTAGTAAGCATACCATGACTTTCATAATGATTAAGTAACCTATCATGGTAAGCTTTGGCTATAACTGGGTCTTTCAGAGCTTCAGTATTAAAAGTAAAATTTTTAACCATAGCACAACACTTTTTACGTTTAAGTTGCAAGACACTTTTAACAAGGTAATGGTCAGATCCAATTTCAGCTCCCCTATATGTCATGGTATTCCTAAAAGAACTAGCACATTTGCTGTTAATTAATATATAATCAATTATATTCTTATGCAGCCCATCAAGTGAAAACCATGTGTACTTATGTATGTCGCAGTGTTTGTAATAAGTGTTAGTTATTCTGCAACCATTGAGTTTACTTACCTGTATGAGACATTGCCCGTTGTCATTACCAATACCAAAAGGGCCTATCACCCCTCCCCAAAGATCAGAGTCAGTACCAACTTTGGCATTAAAGTCACTTAGAACAAGGGTAATATCTCCTTTCTTGACAGAATTCAAAATATATTCAAAATATCCTAATAGAAAGCATTACAGAGAATTTAATAAACGTGTAAAAGATCAGTTAGCTGCTGATAAGAATCTTTGGCTTCATGGCTTGGCTGACAAAGCCGAGGAAACAGTCAGACAGCACATCAGCAGAGAGCTGTACCAGATAGTTAATGTTTTGTGTGGTAGAAAACGAACAGGTATACAGGGATTGAAGGATAAACAAGGTAAGGTTATAGAAGGTGAGGATTCTGTCATAGCTAGGTGGGCTGAGCATTTCAGTGATGTTCTAAACAATGTGGTTAGTTCTACTCCCATTGTTTGTAATTATGATAGATGCATTGGTGGCTTTAATGTTGGCCCTATAACACAATCTGAAGTTATTTTGGCTGTTTCTAAACTTAATCTTCATAAATCCCCAGGGGTGGATGAAATTACTACGGAAATGCATAGAGCTGGGAATGTTTCAGTTACCACTTGGATGACTGAAATTCTGAATATCTTTTATGATAAAGGCATGGTTCCTAAGGATTTTATCAGAACTATTGTTATCCGTATTTTCAAAATAGGTGATCGCAGTTCTTGTGATAACTAAAGGGGTATCAGCCTACTCTCTGTTCCAGGGAAAGTTCTTTCCATGATTGTGCTTAATAGAATTAAGAATCGGGTTGACAGGCAGTTGTATGACGAGCAATGTGGATTCAGAAGTGGTAGGGGATGTGTTGATCAGATATTTTCACTTAGGTAGATTCTTGAGAAATGTTTAGAGTTTCAGAAACCTTTGGTTGCTAGCTTTGTTGATTTCAAAAAGGCTTTCGACTCTGTTGATCATCATAATTTGTGGTTGATTGTGAAATAATATGGTATACCAGACAAGTTAGTTAACATAATGTAAGCTCGCTATAATAACACAGTCGTGTGTGAGAGTTGGTAAGGCTTGTTGCAATTGGTTTAGCATCTGGTGTTCGACAAGGGTGCATTTTGTCTCCTTTCCTCTAGCTTGGTTATTGATTATATTATGCGAAATTCACTTCAAGGGAAAGATTTTGGCCTTAAATGGACTGGAGATACGAAAATTTCTGATTTAGATTATGCTGATGATTTAGCCCTTTTGGCAAATGATGTTGATGAGAAGAACTCTTTCATTCGAGCTGTTGATGAGACTGGTAGTAGAGTAGGTTTGGTTATAAACAGAGAGAAAACTAAAGTGATGAAAGTTGGTCAGGCAGGCTGTGATTCAGTTAATCTGAATGGTTGCAGTCTTGAGCAGGTGTTACAGTTTAATTTTCTTGGGTGCTATGTAACAGATACTGGTAATGTGCGGCATGAGATTAACAGACGAATAGGGATTGCTGCCGAGACTTTTAATACTCTATGGAGAGTGTGGAGAAATAGGCGTATACAGCTAAAGACTAAAATTAGACTGTATAATAGTTTGGTTCTTTCTGGGGTTAGCTATGGTAGTGAAAGTTGGACACTTTGTAAACAAGATAACAGGAAACTAGATGCTTTTGATTCTAGATGCTTACGCAGTATCTTGGGTATAGGTGGTTTAACTCTTTAACTAATGATGAGGTTAGTGAAAGGAGTCAGCAACCTCCTTTAAGCAGTACAGAGAGAAACTCCATTGGTTTGGCTATGTTGCCCATATGGATAATTATAGATTGGCGAATATGGTTATGAACAGTGTGCCTAAAGGCCTCAGAAAGAGGGGGGAGACCTAGGATGCGGTAGTCAGACAAAGTCAAACAGGACCTTATTAGAATTGGTGTGCAGTGGGCAGATGCTGTTGATGCAGCTCAGGACAGACTTACTTGGAGAACTAAATTGCACTGTCTGGTTGGACCTCCGTAGCCGATGGCTGCTTGAAGATGATGATGACGAAATTTAAATTATTGTAAATTGCAGAGCAAAGTCTAAGTTCTCACGTATTAATCCAAAATTCCCTTAAAAGGGTTGAATTCTCTTGATTTCTTCACTTAGCCAGCCTTCCATCGTTCTATTTTATATGACATCTTCACTTTCACATGAAATATTTGATGACACTATGCGCAAACACTTCCAACGCAAAGCTATAAAAGAATGGTCTAATCATTATTGTGGCAAAAATATTCATAATGAACTTATAAATATGCTTAGCACTGCAGTTCTCCAAAACATTCAGGAAAAAAGCAACAAAGACAAATTATTCAGTTATTTTAAATTGCACTCCTCATAAGTCATTCGAAAAGTTTCTGTTACAGTTCGAGGGGGCGGGGGTGGCTCAGTCGGTAGCGCGCCAGGCTCGTAATCTGTAGTTCCCAGGTTCGAGTCCCAGCTGGGTCAGCGTTGAGATTTATCTCCGCAAAACTCTCCGCCCTGCCCACGGTCAGTAGGGGACACCGATGGGCTTGGAAAGGCCGCCATCCGTCGGATGGGACATTAAGCCGTGGCCCCGTGTGCGGGAGAGCCATACCCTGTGCACGTTAAAGAACACGCTGGATGGCCTTGACGGGAGGCTACCATCTGTCTCCCAACAGCTGTTCCAGTGGGTCCCCTCCCCCAACCTTCTCTGAGCCTTTGGGGTCCTTGTGACCTGGCCATTTAGCCCATGGTGTGCAAAATAGTGCCGCTCAGAGGTAAAACAACCCAAATGTTACAGTTCGATTTGTAGAAGTAAAAGAAGGCGTTGTTTATGTAAAAGAACGATTTTTTTAGGATATGGAGATAATTTATATGTCGCGTAGATAGATAAATGAGTAATTGAATAGGCAAATAAGCAAGTGGGTGGGTAGAACTATCCAGTCGTTTTTAATGGGTGCTTTGAAACAACTTTTGCAGTTTCATGGGTTGGGATGAATTTTACTTCTGGGCGGCACTATTTTTGCACACAAGGGACTAAGTAGCCAAACCATAATGATGCCAAGGGCTCGGAGAAAGCTGAGGGAAGGGGCCCCACTGAACAACTGTTAGGAAACAGATGGTCAAATTCTGTCAAGGTCATCTAGTGTGTTCTTTAACATGCACAGAGTAAGGCCCTCCCACACATGGGGGTTACTACTTTACCTGCCATCCAATAGATGATAGTCTTTCCAAACTCAGCATTGTCTGCTAACTAAGGGAGAGTAGATGTTTATAAATAATAAATACCCCCTCAAGCAGCTGTTTGCCACAGAGGTCTGACAGGACCCTGTTAGTTTATACGCCATAGTAGAAGGTCTGTGAGGAGTGTGGGACTCGGCAGAAAAACAACACAAACAGTAACAAACAGTTCAGCTAACCACTCTGTCGTGAGTGGAGATAAATCTCAATTCCAGCACAGGTGGAACTTGATTGTGGGGAACTGCAGATTTTGAGCCTAGAATACTACCGACTGAGCCAACCCCAGCCCCAGGCTTCAATTGGGCAAACTCGTTAATTCAATTTTTTGACGAGTTCCATGTTGAGAGGGCCGGGGCCATGAAGAGGTTCCGTGGTGCAATCCAAGTTGGAGAAAAGAGGAGTTTGTGGCGGCAAAAAGTCAAAGGTGATTTGCCAAAGAATCTACCCATGTACTACTTACAACCGATCATTATGATTTTTTCCCTATAAACTACCCAGCTCTAAAAGGTTGTGATTCTTTAACCCAGCAATAAGGGAGGTTTGTTGATTCCAATAGCCAAATATGCGATCAAAATGAGGCGAAATTATAACTAACTATTAAAATAAATATAATTAATTAATAAATGTAAATTGTTTAATTTTATGTAAATATTTAATGATAACCTTTTAGAAACGTTACATTTTTATAAAAATAAAACTTTTTTTATACAGGTTGATTTTTCGGTTTTATTCATATGAAGGTCAATGGGAGATAAACCAATTTCCCGGAAGTTAACAAGATCTTTGCTGCACTGAATTCTGTATAAATCGGAAAAACATTAAAAACGTTCTTTAAGTGAATGTTTCCTGTCATGAAATGTGGTTCAGTTTGGGATTAAATAGTTCATCAACAACTAAGTCCATTATACACTTAACATAAAGAAATGTTTTCTGTAAAGTTTAACAGTCTGAGCGACACCTAAGAAGAATTTGGTTTTGTCATATTCTCTGCATGCAAGAAAACAGTTAACAAAATTATAGTGCCTCGGTCAACAAAGTTGGGTAATATTAAAGATGAATTTATTGAAACTGGCCTAATATGTATGCCTTGCTCAGAACAATCCCTTTTCTCACACTCCTGTGGAAAAAAAAAAATGTTGCTGATATTGCAATATCTCTTGATACCCTAGCACC
Source organism: Ryuthela nishihirai (assembly GCA_038380435.1). Lineage (NCBI taxonomy): Eukaryota > Metazoa > Arthropoda > Arachnida > Araneae > Heptathelidae > Ryuthela > Ryuthela nishihirai. Next base: position 9,089,202 of record JAWZYU010000017.1, read on the forward strand.
GAAATTTCTTTCATAAACAGATCACTTGCAACATTCGTTAATAGTTTTTCTTTTTCCGTTTTAATTATCTCTAACAATGTAAATTTTAACTGCCAAAGGGTTTGAAAAATTAAATTATAATTCATTTGTACCAATCCAAATAAAAAATAATTTTCGAATTACCTTTTAAAATAAAAAGTTTGCATTTTGCATCCTGACCTGGGCTAAAAGCCCAGCTCATTTAAATGCAAATCCATGACCTGCAGATTTTACCAATTAAATTTCTGTCTTAAATATATCGTTTACATATTCGTTCAAATTTTTTTATTTTTAAAAATTTCCAATGTTAGAAGGCAGGTTTAAACTTTTGGGAGATTCAGAAAGTGCGAATCGTAATATATCAATGCCTATTCAATCTAAATAGAATTTTTAATTTATCTCTAAAACTAAACAGTTCAATATACAGATAGACGACAAAGTGAAAATATTAAATTTCTTTTTAATCGGAACGGGATAAATATCTAATGTAATAATAAAAATAAATACCCCCTCAAACAGCTGCTTACCACAGAGGTCTGACAGGAGCCTGTCAGTTTACATGCCAAAGTAGAAAGTCTCTGAGGATTACAGAATTTGTTATTTCTATTTGTGATCACGATCTATATACACAGACAATATATATTTTGAAAACCAACCACCAAATTGTATATTTCTTAAGTTTACTACAATTTTCTCTAAGAAGCTCAAAATATGTCACCCGTAGCTACTGCCCTCTTGTGGCAGAAACCTGCTTGTGTGTTGCCAAGCGTTGAACGGCGAAGCTGGCAAATCGGTAGGCATATAGTTACGGAGGCTACGATGAAACTTAATTGCCAAATTTTTCTTACGAGAAGTGTTGGCAACATAGGCTATTTCCTTACTTTTTTTTTGACGAAGTTTCCTTTGGAGTTAAATGTTGTAATTTGGTGTGAACTGCTGTCAAGAAATTTATTCCTCTGTTGTAAAATATTAAAATTAATGCGGGAGAATAGCTCTAGGTAATAAGTAGTACTATCGCCAGTAAAGCAGAAGATATGAGGTAAACTACAGTTGTTTTATATTAACATAGGAGTAATTGGAGATTATGTGGCAACTTATATATTGAGAAATTTAAATTTAATACTGTCGGGCTTTTCTCACTTAATTGGGCACATTTTGTGGCAGAAGTTACAGACACCAGTTCGGATATAAATACAGGTTTTTTAATTCGACATTTTGTCATCGAAATATTTACTGATAACGTTTTTCGTTAAAGATGAAAAATGATATGAACCATAAACAATGTGTACGTAACACGCGATACGTATGTTGAAAACTTGTTTTATTGCACGTATTTGGGGTATTTTTGTACACTTACGTTAATAAAAAATACAACGAGAATTTTTTTAAAATATTGCATTTTAGTATTTCACTGAGAAAAAAAAATCTTTTATGTATGCAAATGATGGGCAGAAGCTGAAGTAATGCTATAAATAATGTGACTGTTGCTCTTAAATGTAAAAGCAGGACAATTCCTTGCCTCCCCCAAAAATCTGGATGGATGGTCACATTGACACACTTGCAGTTTTTTTTAATGCAATGATTCATTATGTCTTGACAGAACACAACCTCCAGACTCAGCGGCAAAAAAATTTATTTTTCGAGAATTATTATCATCTTTAAGCAGAAATGGGCTATGTAGGTTCAACCAGAGAGCAAATTAGTTCTCCAATCATATCTGCAGCATCTGGCCACTGCACACCAATTCTAACTAGGTCCTGTTTGACATTGTCTGCCCACTGCATCCTAGTCTCCCCCACTTTCTGAGGCCTTTAGGCACACTGTTCATTTGGGGCGGGGGTGGCTCAGTCGGTAGCGTGCCAGGCTTGTAATCTGTAGTTCCCAGGTTCGAGTCCCAGCTGGGTCAGTGTTGAGATTTATCTCCGCAAAATTCCCCGCCCTGCCAATGGTCAGTAGGGGACACTGATGGGCTTGGAAAGGCTGCCGTCCATCAGATGGGACGTTAAGCTGTGGCCCCGTGCGTGGGAGAGCCATACCCTGTGCACGTTAAAGAACACGCTGGATGGCCTTGATGAGAGGCTACCATCTGTCTCCCAGCAGCTGTTCCAGTGGGTCCCCTCCCCCAACCTTCTCTGAGCCTTTGGGGTCCATGTGACCTGGCCATTTAGCCCATGGTTTGCAAAAAAGTGCCGCTCAGAGGTAAAACAACCCAACCCACACTGTTCATAACCCTATTTGCTAATCTATAATTGCTCATGGGCAACATCGCCAAACCAGCGGAGTCTCTGCACAATATGCTGCGCAAAGGAGGTTGCCAATTTCTTTGAAGGTCATTCTATTTCAATTCAACCAGGCCAGTTCACTGCCCATCACAGATTTCAATGAACTTTGGTATAAATGTTAGTACACATAACATGTCTAATTGTCTGAAATATTTTGAGTCATAAAATTTTTGTAAGGAGTTATAATCGTTTAACTTAAGAGGAAAATATACAAATTGTGACTAAAGGTTTTTCTTTGCTTCTATGGTAGATGAGAAGACCAAACTTGGTGTACTGATGTAGATTTGCCATATTAATTCTTTAAAAAACTGATAGGTGCAATTTTTTCTACTCATTAAATTCCAAGCAGCATCTTTGCTTATTTGGACTACATTAACCCATTAAGCACTTAATTAATTATTATAGAACAACTGGTCAAAGATAAAGCATAATTTACCATTTTCAGCTACACAAACTGAAGTTGGAACATTTAATAATGTGTCTTGTTTTTTACCATTCACAATCTGGTCACCCTATGTATCTCAACATTTGTATTGCTAAATTTGTTCCCTCTAAATATTGGGCTTTTTCATTTGCTCATCTGCTCATGTGTAAAAAAGATGTGAACTTTTATCAATAGCAGCATTATAGCTGTAAGTAGCAGCCGAGTGCTTGGAGTTAAAGTCGCACTTGAGTGCAGGCAGCAACATTGGCCTTGAAGCAGTAAACACAGTAGCCTCTCTGTGTGCATGCGCAAGAGCATCAGTGCAGTTCCCTGAAGTGTGTGTGCATCATTAGCGATAACATTGGTACAAAACCAATATTTTTTTTTCTCTTTATCAAAGAAATGACAATACTCCAAATTTTGTACTGCGTTTCTATGGAGTATAATGTACAACATGTCAGTTTTCATTTTTTATATATAGGGCCACATCACTTTTTTTTTTTACATTTTAAAATTTTCAGTTTCAATTTTAAAACAGTATTAAATTTTTAAAATTCATTTTTTTTAATGAATTAAGGCAAATCTACATAAGTACACCAAGTTTGGTCATATACCATAGAAGCAAAGAAAATAATGAAAAACCATGAGTTACAATTGCAATTTGTATATTTTCCCCTTAGATTAAATGATTATAACTCCTTACAAAAAGTTTTTTGACTCAAAATATTTCGGACAATTAGACATCTTATGTGTACTAACATTTATGCCAAAGATCATTGAAATCTGTGATGGATGGTGAACTTTTTCCAAAATTTTGTTTGATTTGAGAATGAATGACCCTTGCCTAACCTCATCATTACTTACAAAGTTGAACCACATAATGCCCAAGAATTCTGTGCAAGCATTCAGAATCAAGACCATCAAATTTCTTGTTATCTTGTTTACAAACCATCTAAGTTTCACTATCTAACTAACCATAGAAAGAACCAAACTATTATAGAGTTTAATTTTAGTCCTTAGGTGTATAAACCTATTTCTCTACTCTCTCCATAGATTCTTAAAAGTTCCGGCAGCAATCTCTATTCATCTGTTAATATGAATTAGCTCCTGAATGTGTGTGCAGAAAGTAACTAGCTATGTGTCAAATGACAACTTGTGACGTAGACTATAAAAAGGAGAGGGAGTGTCATAGACTATAAAAAGTTGACCCCATGCCTGTTTCCCTGTAAAAAAAAGGAAATGCAAAACAATTGTACCGCTATTTCTCCAGAACATGAATGCTGAAAGTAATAAGAGCTATTTCGAATGAAAGCTTTTGATGTGGGGAATGTCGTTGGCTATGCAAAATTAACCCTCCATTGTTTTCTTCCCCCTAAAAAAGGGGGACAACGTGAAAATGATTGTTCCTCTATATTTCCTGAATGTGAATGTGGAAAGTTATAAGCTATGTGTTGAATATGAAAGCTTGTGATCTGTGAAGTGTTGTAGGTTATAAGAAATTGACCCCCCCCCCCCCCAAGAAACAGGAAACGTGAGTCGTTTCATTATATGTTCCTAATGCAAGGGCCTACAGTTACGAGTTAGGTGTCAAATGAAAGTTCGTATGATGGTCAAAAACTATTCTGAATTTTCCCTCCCCTAAGGGACCTGGGTTCGAGCCCCGGATTAGGCATAGATTTGTGTGTCGTTTTTCTGCTGAGGTCTTGCCATCCTCTCAGATCTCCTACTGTGGCATATAAACTGACAGGCTCCTGTCAGACCTCTGTGGCAAGCAGCTGCTTAAGGGGGTATTTTTTTTAATGTGTGGGGGGGGGGGCATATTTTTGAGGGGTTCCACTTTGATGAATTGTATCTCAAATTAAAGCTGTGACATCTCCACTGTCGTGGGCTACCTCAAATATGACTAAAAGGGAGATAAATGTGCTCGATGTTTATGAGTCATATATCAAAGTTTTTGAAGGTAGGTGATAGTGACAAAACAATATAATTAAAATTAAAAAAAAATACCTATCTTCCTATAGGACACTAAAAAATAAAAAATAAACCTAAAGCATGTTGATGGTGAATTGGTCGCTGAGTTCATATTCGCTTCGAAGGAAGATAGGGCACGATTTACCTACTTGACAAGATTGTCAGCGTCCCATCTTCCTTTGAAGTGAATACGAACTCAGCAACCAATTGCACCATCGACATGCTTTAGGTTTGTTTTTTACTTTTTAGGGTCCTATAGGAAGGTGGTATTTTAATTTTTTTAATTTACATTTTTTTTTTCTGATGTTTCCAAGACATTCTTTGAGCTATTGTCATTCTACTTTTAATCTTTCGAAATTGCCTCGAAAAGAAAACTTAAAATTAGTTATTTCAGAATGGTTCAAAGCCAACGAAATAATTTTTTTTCACCTTATTATTTTAAAAAGTGTAACTAAAATTAGTGTCTTTGCTGTTTTTCTCAAATATTTTCTAAATATTTATAATTAAATACTCTTTATTTTGATATAGGACATGACCAATTATGTCTGTTAATTATTCGGGTTAAAGTTTCAAAGTTGTACTTCTTTTCTCCTGAAAACACCCAAAAATTAACCTGAAATTAACCAAAAATTAACCACATAATAATTTCTGCTCTACAAAATAGGTATGGTAAGGGTTAATAATGAAAGATTGAAACTTTTAGTTTTTTTTTAATTTTTTGCCCCTACCCAGGGAGTTACAAGGCACAGTTTGAGAACCATGATCTAGACTCAAAGGTATCAAGTTTCCTGCTTACAAAGGGTTCAAGGTTTTGGTACAATAACTACTTTAGGAAGGATGAAACTATTATATATCATTATTTTAATTTTTAGATGTATATGCTTATTTTTCCATACTATGCACAGATAAAAGTCCCAGCAGCAGTCCCTATTCCTGTTTATCTTGTGCCACACATAACCAGTATATGTTACACAGCTTATGAAACAATTAAATTGAGACACTAGTTGAAGGGTACAACCATTAAAAAAAACTGAAAAACATCCTTCTTGACCAGTTTTCATCACTTTAATTTTTCTCTGTTTACAACCAAACCTAAATTTAATCATTGATAATTGTGTGAGAAATACTGTTAATGTGCAATAAGAGATAAAAAGGGATCCCTCTATCAATCAATGCTATTTAAACCTTGGAGTATACATTCTTTAGTGACCTGAAGATACCTCCAGGGTTGCTGGAGCACCTTACAAGTGTGGAGGTTAATGAACTGCCAGCCATGCCTCTCTCTCGATACTGAAACTGCCTCCCTCACAACAAGGCCATCCTATTCAACTGAAGCTCTCCTCACCCTGTGAGAGCACTGACCCATCACAGCTTTGGACATCTGTGACAATGGAAACCATCGAAGTATTAGCAGTTAATGACATTCTATATGACTTGTGGGTTCTGCTGACCCACAAGCTTCAACTGAATAATGATTTTAATGAAATTATATATTACTATGAGCAGCTGATGATCATGAGAACACTGCAGAGAAAACACAAGGGAAAAAAAATCATGGTTTAATAACTGTCAACTCAATGCTGCAACTTCTTCCCTGATAAAAAGCCATTTACTGCAAGCATACCTTCATCATCAACCGTTCAGTAGGCAATAGATGGTGTAAAAACAATCAGTAAACCACTTCTGTAGAAAAACCACAAGAATTTACAAGCCTGAAGCCTGTTACCATGCTCTGACAAACAAGACATTGCCAATTACTTCAAGTAAATTGAAAAACCATTTCTGAATTGAACACGCGACAAGACTCTTGACCAAATAAGAAATAAACTGCCACCTCTCTGAACTAAATGCACTCAAATGTTTTAGATAAGTAAAATTAAAATATATATATATTGAAATTATGGAGTTAACAGTGAAATTGTAGATATCTAATACATAAACTTTGTGTGTCTGTTTGTTTATGCACTCAGCTCCCAGAAGAGCTAGACATACCAAACTGTGCATAAACATTCCCTTCACCCAGGGTAAGAATATTGGATATGTGCGAACTCGCTGGGGTCAACTAAAATTGGGGTGGGTGGATGGGTTTGAATTTCTCAATCCCCATAGACTTAACATTAAACCTTGAAATTTTTTTTTTTTTCAAATTCAAATTCAAATTTATTTTCAGTAAGTATTATCTATAATTATATTACATAAAAAATCCCACCAAGACTAAGCTTATCAGCGGGAGTGGTTTATTATTTATTATTAATATTTATTAGTGGCAACATAACTTGCCACTAATAAATTTGAAAAACGGAATACATCAAACTAATATCTGATGTTTGGTGATTAAACATTAACAGTTGAGGATTTTGCCAGTGCTATTATCCCTAAATATTCAGCGGAAAAAATTTTCACCGACATACGGGATTTCAACCTGCATCTCACCTGAAATATGCCAGAGTATTCTTCCAGTTGAACTAATGCCAGCTCGTCTTTTTTCCGCTTCATTAGTTCAACTGGAAGAATACTCTGGCATGTCTCCCATATGTCGGCGAAAATCTTTTCCACTGAATATTTATTGATTTATCAATGCCAAATGAGCAACAGGTAACGCTCTGACTTTATCATCTATGTTTAAAGCTATTATCTCTATTTTCAAAAAAGGTGATCGCAGTTCTTGTGATAACTATAGGGGTATCAGCCTACTCTCTGTTCCAGGTAAAGTTCTTTCCATGATTGTGCTTAATAGAATTAAGAATCTGGTTGACAGTCAATTGCATGATGAGCAATGTGGATTCAGAAGTGGTAGGGGATGAGTGGATCAGATATTTTCACTTAGGCAGATTCTTGAGAAATGTTTAGAGTTTCAGAAACCTTTGGTTGCTAGCTTTGTTGATTTCAAAAAGGCTTTCGACTCTGTTGATCATCATAATTTGTGGTTGATTGTGAAATAATATGGTATACTAGACAAGTTAGTTAATGTAATGAAAGCTCTCTATAATAACACTGAGTCGTGTGTGAGAGTTGGTAAGTCTTGTAGCAATTGGTTTAGCATTACGTCTGGTGTTCGACAAGGGTACATTTTGTCTCCTTTCCTCTTTAGCTTGGTTATTGATTATGTTATGCGAAATTCACTTCAAGGGAAAGATTTTGGCCTTAAATGGACGAGATACGAAAATTTCTGATTTAGATTATGCTGATGATTTAGCCCTTTTGGCAAACGATGTTGATGAGATGAACTCTTTCATTCGAGCTGTTGATGAAACTGGTAGTAGAGTAGGTTTGGTTATAAACAGAGAGAAAACTAAAGTGATGAAAATTGGTCAAACAGGCTGTGATTCAGTTAATCTGAATGGTTGCAATCTTGAGCAGGTGTCACAGTTTAATTATCTTGGGAGCTATGTAACAGATAATGGTGATGTGCGGCATGAGATTAACAGATGAATAGGGATTGCTGCCTGGACTTTTAAGAATCTATGGAGAGTGTGGAGAAATAGGCGTATACACCTAAAGACTAAAATTAGACTGTATAATAGTTTGGTTCTTTCTAGGGTTAGTTATGGTAGTGAAACATATTTGTACTGAACTATATTGCTACATCTTGCCACTGCACACCAATTATTGGTAATTAAAAATGAAAATAAAGTAAACTAACTTGCTATTAGACAACTGCACATCTCATCCAAGATTTTAAGCTCAAGTTTTTAACTAGTCATTAATTCACTCAATCGCTTAAAGAATCTTAAACCTTTCAAGAACTTTAAGGACATTTGATATGAGATGAAGAATCAATTGGTCCATAAATGATGAGTGAAACAAATAACATTCCAAATTCCTTTCATATGACAATAAATGTCCGGGAAAAGAGTTGGTGAAAACTCTTTCACTACGTTAAAAACTGCTTTAGAAAATCTTGAATAACATATAAAGGTAATGAGAAGTTTTAAGGTTTACACCTAGTGACTGCACCTGATATACTTGGGTAGAAATATAACAATTCAGTGCACATCGAAAAGGTTGGGTTGTTTTACCTCCTGGTGGCACTTTTTTGCACACAATGGACTAAATGGCCAGGTCACAAGGACCCCGAAGGTTTTGGGTTGTTTTACCTCTGAGCAGCACTTTTTTGCACACAATGGGCTAAATGGCCAGGCACACAAGGACCCCGAAGCCTCAGAGAAGGTTGGGGGAGGGGACCCACTGGAACAGCTGTTGGGAGAAAGATGGTAGCCTCCTGTCAAGACCATCCAGCATGTTCTTTAACGTGCATAGGGTATGGCTCTCCAGCACACAGGGCAACGGCGGCCTTTCAAAGCCCATCAGTGTCCCCTACTAACCGTGTGCAGGGCGGGGAATTTTGCGGAGATAAATCTCTACGCTGACCCAGCTGGGACTTGATCCTGGGAATTACAGATTACAAGCCTGGCGCGCTACAGACTGGGCCACCCGTGCTCCAGGTGATGTGCGGCATGAGATTAACAGACGAATAGGGATTGCTGCCTCGACTTTTAAGAATCTATGGAGAGTGTGGAGAAATAGGCGTATACACCTAAAGACTAAAATTAGGCTGTATAATAGTTTGGTTCTTTCTAGGGTTAGTTATGGTAGTGAAACTTGGACACTTCGTAAACAAGATAACAGGAAACGATGCTTACGCAGTATCTTGGGCATTAGGTGGTTCAACTTTGTAACTAATGATGAGGTTAAGCAAAGGAATGTGCAGTCTCCTTTAAGCAGCATATTGTGCAGAGAGACCCCATTGGTTTGGCCATGTTGCTTGTATGGATAATTATAATTTGGCGAATAGGGTTATGAACAGTGTGCCTAAAGTGCTCAGAAAGAGGGGGAGACCTAGGATGCAGTGGGCAGACAATGTTAAACAGGACCTTGTTAGAATTGGTATGCAGTGGCCAGATGCAGCAGATGTAGCTCAGGACAAACTTGCTTGGAGAACTAAATTGCAGTCTGGTTGGACCTTTTTTTTTTCAATTAAAATTCAAATTTATTTTCAATAAGTATTATCTATAATTATTTTACATAAAAAATCCCACTAAGCCGAAGCTTATCAGCGGGAATGTACATATCTGGTTTTACAGATATGATCTAGATTACATCAGTAGTACATAAAATGGAGAGAAAAAAAAAGATAAATGAAAAAGAAAACCAACGAAATGATGAAAGTTTCCAAATAAAAACATCACTTTTTCATCAACCACTGAAACCCATGGCCCACCTCCATAGCTGCTTGAGGATGATGATGATATTCAAAATAACTGTTGCCACCATTAAATTTGAAATAATGCATCAAATTTATTTCTGATGTCACATTATAAACTCGTTCAATTTATTGGGTCAAGAGTACGAGTGTCTGTGGATATTGAAGTCGTTCTAATTAAGCATGAGCAGAACACGAGATTCTTTGTTGAAATGAAAGCTTCAAAACCTAAATTCGTATCAGAAGTTAAAATCATTAACTTAATTTGAAAAATATGCAGAAGCTAATAAAAGTATATACAAATAATTATAAATATTTAGTTGAGTAATAAATAATTTTGTTTAATAATAATAATAATTTTTTTGTATCTTTAGATTTTTTATGCACCCCAGAACATTGGCTACTGATCTAGGGGACTTGAGTTTGAGCCCTGGATAAGGCATGGACATTTGTGTTGTTTTTCTGCTGAGGTCCTGCCATCCTCACAGACATTCTACTATGGCATATTAAACTGACAGGCTCCTGTCAGACCTCTGTGGTAAGCAGCTGCTTGAGGGGGTATTTATTTTTTTTATTTATAAAGTTACATATGCCTGGCAAATTGTGTCCGAGGAATTCTGATGGGTATGAAGGAGTTTGAAAAATTAGATTATCTTAGTGAGGGAATTCTGTTTTTGGTTTAGAAACTTCTGATGTGATGAGGATAATGGGTGCCTCGAACTATGTCCAGTTCTTTCCTCCCATAAAATAGGGAGAAATTTTTAACTGGAGCTGTAGGGTGTTTTGCGTCTGAGCATCACTTTTTTGCACACAATGACCCATTGAGACAGTGGCCATCCAGTTTGTTCTTTAACGTGCACAGAGAATGGCTCTCCCACACATGGAGCCACAGCTTAATATCCCATCCAAGGGATGGCAGCCTTTTCAAGCCGATCAGTGTCCCCTTAATGACTGTGGGCAGGGCGGAAAGTTTTGCGGAGATAAATCTCAATGCTGACCCAGCTGGGACTCAAACCTGGAAACTGCCGATTACATGTCTGGTGTGCTACTGACTGAGCCATCCCCAGAGGGGGAGGAGATAGTCTAATGATATTTATGCCAAACGAAAGCTTGTGACATGGGGAGTGCCATCTACTCTACATTTTAGAAAGTTTCAGATCTGAGCAATGGCGTTCAATCTGCTAGTTAAATTATATTTAATTACCCTGGATAGGGCATGGATGTGTATGTTTTAAACATAGATGATAATCACAGTGTTACCTGCTGTTCTATGGAGAGATGCGGGTTCGAATCCCGTATGTCGGCGAAAATGTTTTCCACAAAATATTTATTGTGTATGTTTTGTTTTTCTGCTGAGGCCCTGCTAACCTCACAGCCCTACTGTTAGCATATAATTGATAGACTACTATGACATATGAACTGACAGGTTCCTGATTTTTTTTTTTTTTGGTGTAAAAAGAGATGAAAAATTTAAATAAAAATATTTCAAAGGAAATTAATTTATTTTACCCATTGAGATTGAACCATTCCAGGTCAATTTGCATTAGATGCTGCTCTGGTATGCTGTATCGGCAAGAAATTATATGCTTCTATGGTGTACTGGTAAGGTATTTTTCAGTAATTGTGCCATTAACAGTTTCTTTTACCCTTGTTGCCCTTCAACTGAGCATTTGATTTAAAAGAAGTGGATCCTTTTAAGAATAATTCTTTGATTTTTAATTGCATTGCTACAGTTTAACCCTTTTGATATCAAGGTGTTTGAAAACTGCATATTTGAGGTTCTGTTGCTGTCGGCAGGAAGTGCGAAGGGGGAGAAAATATTGCTTTCTCTCTTTGAATGATTAGCAAGGAGAATGTGTAAAGAGAGCAGAACTAGACAAATGAGACACCAACCAAAGCCATCTCTGGGGAGGCATTAAGTGTTCATTAACAATACACTTTCATATCTGCCAAAGCTGTCCGAGTTCAGTCATAATTACCATCAGAGGCATAACTGATGAAAAATTGAGAGCCCGAAAAATTTGTGTTCAAATTCTTATTTTGACTCTTACTCCATCTGTTGTGAGATGCAAATATGTTTTCTGTTTTTGTCTTCTAATTATATTTTCATAAATGATTTTACATTCTGCTGAACTGAAAATTCTAACATTTCTGAGAATCGCAGAAAGAAATTCAGTCAATACAATTGGGCACAGGCCTTCACAAATGTAAGTAATGTGTTTGAAGGTTCAAGGGAGAAAAAAAAATACCCCCTCAAGCAGCTGCTTGCCACAGAGGTCTGACAGGAGCCTGTCAGTTTACATGCCACAGTAGGAGATCTGAGAGGATGGCAGGACCTCAGCAGAAAAATGACACACACATCCATGCCTAATACCGGGGCTCGAACCCAGGTCCCTTAGATCAGTAGCCAAGCGTGCTAACCACTCGGCCACGGGACGAGGAAAAATTAAAATTTGGTAATTTTTTTGTTAAAAAATGTAAGAAAAATTAAAACATTGACTTACAGGAAGAAAAATCTTTATTTTGTGACTGGCAAAAGTCACTCTTTTTCCTACCACATTTTGGATGCAGGAATAGCTGTACTTTTATATCTGTTGTAATGGATATTGCAGAGGCAAAATTGCCATGTATTGTGTAATCTTGATTACACTTGATGAATTTAAAAAGTTACTCTGAATCTCTGATATCTGTTATTGTAAAAAAGGTTAAATTTGGCATCTGGGGTTAGATTATGTAATTTGAGTGATGAAAATAAAAATTTTTCTTTTTAAAAATATGCTTTAAAATTTTTAATACTCATATCAGTTTAAAAACATTATACTAAATAATAATAAGTTTTTTAAATACATCTTATATTTTTTTTTTTCAAATAAGGCCATAACTGTGAATGCAACAGAATCAGCAAGTATTTAGGTATATTAATATTTATTTCACATTAAAATCCCCCAAAATCTTTCTCTGTTTGTTGAAGACACAGTGAGAAATAGAAAATACTGAGGCACTGTACTTTTGCCACCATATACTTCACTTTACTACCCTTGTAAGATGACTTCAAAGGAGTGAGTGCTTCTGTATGATTCTCCACACATAGCTATGCTTTGAAGCGTATCGGTAAGAAATAAAATATACTTTAAGTACTACAGACCACTATTGCATTACTAAAGTGTATTACTATTACATTTGATCTATAAATGGTAGCTAGGCATAAACTGGAAGGAGAGCTGTGTACCAATCCCCAGTGATGATGCACAGAACCGGCCAGGTCTAGCACCTAATGTCTGATCCTGCCTTCTCATGGTGCAGGCTGTTAGTACCTTTCAAAAGAGATATTCTTTTGGAAGGGAATGGAAGGGGAGGACTGCCAGCTCAGTATGGCCTACTGATCTGGTCATCTATGGCCACTTTTTTTAACCCTGCTGAGGAGTGGTCAACTCCACAGGTCCTAGTGCTGACCATTTATACCCACTAGACTGGACTGGTTCAGAGATTTTAGCTTGATTATGGATCCTAGACTTGCTGCACTGGTGGGCCTCTGTTGAGAGAGAATTTGCCCCTGTGTGTTTTGTTTCCTAAAGACTAAATTAGGCTGTATAATAGTTTGGTTCTTTCTAAGGTTAGTTATGGTAGTGAAACATGGACTCTTTATAAGATAGCAAGAAACTTTGATTCTAGATTACTTATGCAGTATCTTGGGCATTAGGTGGTTTGACTTTATAAGTAATGATGAGGTTAAAAGAAGGAGTCATCAACCTCCTTTGAGCAGCATATTGTGCAGAGAGAGACTCCATTGGGGTGGTCATGTTACCTGTATGGATAATTATAGATTAGTGAATAGGGTTATGAACAGTGTGCCTAAAGGCCTCAGAAAGAGGGGGGAGACGTAGGATGCGATGGGCAGAAAATGTTAAATAGGCCTTTGATGGAATTGGCCTACAGTGGTCAAATGCAGCAGCTGTAGCTAAGAACAGACACGTTTGGAGAGAAAAATTACACAGTCTGGTTGGACTTCTGCAGCCCATGGCTGCATAAGAATTTTGTATGTATGTGTGTATTAAATACTGCCTATCATGCTCCTATCACATTGCTTATCACGTGAGCAAAGAATATAAATTTTTCTCCATATTCCTTTTTAAAAATATATCTTATAATAGATAAAAACAATTTAGAAGATTTTAAATCTCTTTCTAAGTTTTTAAATCTTAAAATAAACTAAAATGAAAGAGACACATATGGCTGAATTTTTTGTACAAATCACTGAAATCCTCCAATAAAAAAAGTTCCCCTGGTGTCTGACTTTGTTTTATTGAAAACACAGATGGGCATATTTTTAGTAAACAACTCAACTCATGGAGCTTTCTTTCTGCTGGTTGGGCAAGTGGTAAAAATAAACAGTCAGTGGCAAATTTGGAATCTAGACTGCTAATGGGAGATGAAAGAAGATAAAAGTTTTTTTGATTTTTCTCTCTATCATTTTGAGGAATAAATTAAAACAAAAATTATTATTTAGCTTTTAAAAATCTATTTTATATATAAATATAAAAGTTAGACAAAATTTTGTTTTTTAAAAAGAATTTTTTTGTAACGATGCATTTTAGCATATATGGCTAAAAAGTGCAAGATTCATTAACCACATTTTAGTAGTTGTAGCACCATAACATTCAATAGGTGATGTGTAAAGTAATATGGAATGAGAGCAGAGTTAGTAAAGGCTCAGCTTTGCACTGAATTTTCGCAACAGTTTTCATGGATTTCTGAACTTTATTAAAATCCTGAACAGATCAATCTACTGAAAGAAGTAATATATTTGGAAACAATTTTAGCCAAATAGAAACTTTTAAACTTCTTAACAGTTATCAAAACTGTTATTTTTAGTTATCATAATTGTTTAATTTTTATTGTTGTGACTGTAGTTGAATAATCTGCTTTTGGAACTTTTTTTCATATAACCCAGATCTCTAAAATGGCACTGAGTCATTCCATGTCAATTCTAGTAGACCTTTCTGCCACCTACTACAGATATCAATGATATTTGACATGTTATACAGGAGAAAAAGAGAGAACCTTCCCATTCCTTATTATTTTGGCCATGATCAATTTAACAAATATTGCGTTTTACTTTTTAAAAATACCTAGGGTATAATATCGTGATAAACTCATTGAAGAGTCAAAATCTATTAGGCAGTAATTTTAACTGCTGCCAAACCAAACATCTGACCAGAGGTATAAAGCCAACCTCACACACAAGGAGAAATATAAACAATGGTAGGTATTGTTTGAATAAAAGATATTTATTTACAAAGTGCTATGTACATTTCCCTTGGTATTCATCTAATAAAATTCTAAGACATACAGAGACATTGATCTAGAAATAACAACTTGCATTACTTAATAGCATTCTGTGCGTAAAGAAATGCCCTGCTCCTCTCCTCACCAAAACTGTTGTATTGTCACCTCTCCTCCCTTTCTGTTCCTCGGTCTCTTGAACACAATGGGTAGCTATCCATCCAAACAGAGTTTGACCTTTGCAATTATCTCAGCTGGGGGGGGGGGGTGATGGGGGGGGTAAGGGTAGAAAATTTGAACAGTTCTTTAGGCAACATCGTCTCAAAACCACATGACTGTCCATTTGTGGGAACCACTGAGCAACGATCCAGGGGATTTCCTTGGGACGTCCTGTGTTGTAGTGCCCAATTCCCAGACTTGGCACCACATGCATCACTCTGACAGAGGTTTTTGCTGCCTTGATAGATGAAAGGACACACTCCTTTGTACAAGTTAGTTCTGGTAGCTGGCTTCACCTTGGATTGTAATGTCCAGCAAGGCAAGTAAATGGCATTGCCTTGCCTTGTTCCCGGTACTTCAAATAGAATTGTCTGCTGAGATACTCATTCACATAGCACCAGCATGTCACAATGGAATTAAAGGCAATGGAGAAATGATTCTAAATGGATAAGAAAAATCTTTGTAGAACAGGCATTAATATTAGATACCTAAGGTATGCAATTAACTAAAATATTTTGTGTCAAAAAAAGGTAGAAAAAGGAGAAAATATACATAGTAAAAATTTTTTAATTTTTTTTTTCTTTGCATCTATGGTAGATGACAACTTTGTGTCCTAGTGTAATTTTAGATTGTGAATTCAATAAAAAGTAAATTTTCAAAAAAACTGAAAATTATAAATTTTGGGAAAAAATGGAGTGATTCTTGGATAAAAAATTTCAAACTTGCATAGGTTGTATATTATACTCTCTATAGCATTTATACCAAATTTGAAGTATGGTCATATTTTGGATAATGTAGATAAATGTGCGATATTTTTTCTAGTTATCTGTAAATGTTCAAGGTATTGCACACTAACTCTTACTACCATTCAAATTTCCCACAGCCATGATACTGTTGCCAATGCAATAATGGCAAACGAAAGTTAGCATCCTTTGGGGCACACGAGTGAACATAACCTAATTGCTTGAATGAACATTTTATTAACAGACAAATGTAGAGTGATACTGCAATCAAAACCATACTTAACCTGTCAGTAAAATGATTTAACCTGTCAGTAACATGATTTATTTCGTAGCTGAAATTAAAAGCACAGTTAAAACTTTTATTGTCATCAGTGTGCTTCATTGAAAAGTATTAACAGAAATATAAGTGATGTAAACCTGAAATTGTAGTGAGGTTACAACCTTTTTCAGTGGGTCATCCACAATTTCTGTAATACCTGTGGGAGGAAGGGAGTAGGTTTGTTGATTTTGTTACATAGGGTAAGGGGGATTAGCAAGATGTTAAGTAATGACACCATCTCATGGTTAGTGCACTTGGTTACTGATCTAAGGGACCTGGGTTTGAGACCTGGGTAAGGTATGGATGCTCATATTGTTTTTTTATGCTGAGGTCCTGCCATCTTCACACACCTACTATGGCATATAAACTGACAGGCTCCTGTCAGACCTCTGTGGCAAGCAGCTAGTTGAGGGGGTATTTATTTTTTTTTAAAAACTACTACCTGGTGTATATCAGAAATTCTGATTATTGTTCAAATATTCTGTTTTATTTAAATAGTATATACATTGCTGGCCATTAAAAGTGCAACACCAGGAAGAACTCATCAGATTGTCACATGCAAGATGGGTAACCCATGGGAGAACATGTAAATGATTCAAAGTGCAGCACATATACACACCATGTGTGACAGTAATGCTCCCTGGAAGTGGCATAAGAGGAGATTACAAATAGCTGGTATAAAGCACTGGAATTGTGTTTGCTTGCAATTCTTATGCACTAAAGGATTAAGTATGCCCCGTTGAAGAACACAACATCCATATGACTAGGTTTTCAACTTTGTTCGAGGGAGAATTGTGGGATTAGGGGAAGGCGGATTATTGTACCAAGACATCGGTGCTCTTGTTGGACGGAATGCTGCCACAATGATGAGAATATGGCATCAGTGGGTAGAGGAGGAACAAACTTGACCGACGTGAGGGATCTCAATGGCTCTGTCACACAAACAAAT
Organism: Ryuthela nishihirai; assembly: GCA_038380435.1. NCBI lineage: Eukaryota > Metazoa > Arthropoda > Arachnida > Araneae > Heptathelidae > Ryuthela > Ryuthela nishihirai. The sequence goes on from JAWZYU010000017.1 coordinate 9,106,613, forward strand.
GAGAGGACAGACATCTTGTGCACGTGGCTTTGAATGATTCTACAGCCACATCAAACACATTAGCTCAGTAGTTAGGGTGTGCTGCATATCAACCAGTGTTCACATGTACAGTTCGACATCGTCTGCATCATTGGGGCATCTTTGCTTGGCGGCCATTGCTATGGCTACTATTGACTCTACAACAGAGGCGTATGCGACTGCAATGGTGCCAAGAATGTCACGCATGGATGTGCGAATGGCATTGCAGATGAATCCCACTTCAGTATGCAGCACCATGATGGACTAATCCATATCTGGTGGTATCGCAGCGACAGGCTCAGTGAGACATGCATGATGCAGTGCCATACGGGTCCGACCCCTTGTGTTATGGTATGGGGTGCTATTGGACTCCATTCACACATATGCATTACCGGTACTTTGAACAGCCAGTGTTACATCACTGAGGTATTGAAGCCTGTGGTCTTACCTTATCTTCAGGGGCTCTCTGTTGCCAGTTACCAACAGAACAAAGCCCGACCACGTGGCATGCTTCGTCCAACAATTCCTCAATAGCCACCATGTGACACTTCTGCATTGGCCTGCACATTCACCTGATCTGTTCCAATTTAACATGTCTGGTCCATGATCTCATGATGACTAGCACACCAGACCCCATCAGCTGCTACAATTAGTGATTGGCTATGTATCAAAACTGCATGGACTGACATTCCCCAAACACATATCTGACGTCTCATCCTCTCAATGCTAGACTGTGTAGCAGCAGTTATTGCTGTTCATGGTGGCTACACAAGATACTGATTTCTTTGTATTCCACAAATCTAAACGAGTTGTACACAAAATTTTAATCATTTGATCCTTGTATCATAAGCTATGTATTCACTAAATGTGGTTTTGATATCTCTTGTATTTCTTGGTTGTTGCACTTTTAATGACCAGCAGTGCAGAATATAGAGAAAATACATATATATATTTGTGTATAAAGAAAATAGATTAGAGAATATATTTACTACTATGTATTCTTAACTTTCATATAAATTTTACATAAGTGATCATAAAATACAAAAATATGGTGTAGAATTGAAACTATGTGCAAAACATACACTTACTAAATTCAAGCAGTTTTTTTCTGAAATTTTGACTAGCAAACACATAAATTTAATGTTCGAAATTTAAATAACATTGTTTTTAGTAAATAGTAAAGATAAATGCAACCTGGTGCACTTGCACGTGCAGTAGCCCCATCTGCTTAACCTAATTTAAAGAAATTTTCAATTTATTTATAAAAAACAATATGGATTTTCTACAAATGGACAGACAAACAGATGAGAAAATGAAAATATTAGTGCTCTTTTTTGTCACTTATTCTTTTGGTAAATGAGGTTAAAATGAATGGCAGGTAATCTCAGGGGCAATCCCAGTGTACTTCTCACCTAGGGCAAAATTTGTTTTAGGATCGATTTTCATGCCTTTGCCCGGGCCGTATTTTTGCTCCCAATCCACCCCTGAATAGCTCTAATGAAAGAGTTCATCTCATCAACATCATTTGCCAAAAGGATTAAATAATCAGCATAACCTAGATCAGAAATTTTTATATCTCCAAACCAATTAAGGCCAAAAGCTTTCTCTTGCAATGAATTTTGCATTACATAATCAATAACCACTCTAAAGAGAAAAGGAGACAAAATGCACCCTTGTTGAACACTAGAAGCAGTGCTAAACCAATTGCTACAAGCCTTACTAACTCGCGCACGATTCAGTTTTATTATAGAGAGCTTTCGTTACGTTAACTAACCTGTCTAGTACGTAATATGATTTTATGCTCAACCACAAATTATGATCATCAGAGTCAAAAGCTTTTCTGAAATGTACAAAGCTAGTAGCCACAGGTTATGAAACTTTGAACATTACATTTCTCAAGAATCTGCTTCAGTGAAAATATCTGATCTACACATCCCCTGTGACTTCTGAACCCACATTGCTTATAATGCAATTGCCCGTCTACCAGATTCTTAATTCTATTAAATGCAATCATGCAAAGAACTTTACCTGGGACAGAAAGTAGGCTGATGCCCCTATAGTTATCACAAGAATTGCGATTGCCTTTTTTAAAAAATAGGGATAATAATAGCTCTGGTAAAATCTTTAGGAACCATGCCTTTATCATAAAAAATATTCAAAATTTCAGTCACCCATGTGGTAACTGAAACATTCCCAGCTCTAAGCATTTCCCTAGTAATTTCATCTACCCCTGGGGATTTATGTAGTTTGTTTAAAAGTAGCCAAAATAACTTAAGACTCTGTTATAGGGCCAACATGAAAGTCAGTAATGCATCTATCATCATTACAAACAATGGGAGTAGAACTGACCACATTGTTTAGAACATACTGAAATGCTCAGCCCACCTAGCCATGACAGAATCCTCACCTTCTGTAACCTTACCTTGTTCGTCCTTCTATCCCTATATACCTGTCCATTTTCTACCACAAAACATTAACTGTATGGTACAGCTTTCTGCTGTTGTGCTGTCTAACTGTTCCTTGGCTTTGTAAGTCAAACCATCAAGTCAGAGATTCTTAGCAGCAGCTAACTGATCTTTTACTCATTTATTAAGCTCTCTGTAATGCTTTCTATTAGGACTAGTAGGCTATTGATTAAATATATTCCCACAGTTTGTTCTTCCTAAATTAAGATCAAGTGCCTTATCAGTCAAATAATTTTTCCACCTCTGCTCCTTTTTTCCTAAAAGAATACTGTTAATTTCAAGAAAAGCCTGTTTAAAATGGTCCCATTCTTCCTCAAGTTCAGTAGTAAGCAAACAATGATTGCTGTAATGAATAAGTAACTTATCATGGTAAGCTTTAGAAATACTGGGTCTTTCAGAGTGTCAGAATTAAAGGTAAATTTTTTAACCTTAGCACAATACTTTTTAAGTTTAAGTTGCAAGACACTTTTAACAAGGTAATGGTCAGATCCAATTTCAGCTCCCCTATATGACCTGATATTCCTAACAGAACTAGCCCATTTGCTGTTAATTTATATGTAATCAGTCATATTCTTATGCAGCCCATCAGGTGAAACCCATGTGTACTTATGTATGTTGCGGTGTTTGTAATAAGTGTTGGTTATTCTGAAACCATTGAGTTTACTTACCTGTAGGAGACGTTGCCCACTGCCATTGCATCTACCAATACCAAAAGGGCCTATCACCCCTCCCCATAGGTGAAAGTCAGTACCAACTTTGGCATTAAAATCACCTAGAACAAGGGTAGTTTTTCAGTGATGTTCTAAAATTTATTGATAGAATTCCAAATATCCTGAAGTTGCCGGTAAAAACCTATCCTTCTCATCCTCAGTCGGGGCATAACAGCAGATAACATTCAAGTCTTTAATGCTCATCTGAAATTTTGCTGTAAGGAACCTTTCATTAAGGCACACATATCCAAGAAGAACATCATTAGTATGTCTGCTGAGAAGCAGACCCATGCCTTGGTGATGCTTATTATCATTCGTCACTGAAAAGAGAAATTTAAGATTATTTTTAAGAATCTGACTTTTATCTGTCCATCTGGTCTTGCAAGCCGAGAATATCTAAATTATAATGGTGGAATTTTTGTGTGAGGACATCAAGAGAATAAGTTCTGTGCAAAGTCCTCACATTCCAACTACCTACGTTTATTGAAAGAGAGAATGCCAACAATATCAAACAGCCCCTAATCGCAGACATGGGGCAAAGACCCATTCTCCCACCACTAAAGGCTGAAGCCATCTACACTGGAAGACTTCCTCCAATATAGAATATGATGATGCCCATAGAAGCAAAGAGTTCAGGTGCCTGTGATGACCTCTGCTCAGGATTATCCACCAGCTGATAAACATCCTGTGGATCTATTCACTTGGGGATGTCACCCCACAGAATACACTGGAAAATTTTCCCTCCACAGAAGCCCACCAGTGCAGCAAGTTCAGGATCCATAATCAAGCTCAGAGCCATATTTCAGTCCTATCCAGTAGGTTTATATGTTCAGCACCAGGACCCTGTGTGGTTGACCACTTCTCAGCAGGGCAGAAAAAAAAGAAAAGTAGCCATAGTTGTCCAGATCAGTAGACCTCACTAATCTTTCCCTTCCACAAGAGAGTGTCTCTTTTGAAAGGTACTAACATCCTGCATCTCGAGAAGGCGGGGTTGGACATTAGGTGCTAGGCCTGGCTGGTTCTATGCATCATCACAGGGGATTGGTGCATAGCTTTCCTTTCAGTGACTAACTAGCCATTTACAGACCTCGTTAGTAGTAGTAACTAATAGATTAGTAGATCATCTACTACTAGAGTACTACTACTAATCTGTATTTGAAAAAACTTACTGTATGATATATTAAAAAAGGATTGTTATCCAGTATAATATTTTAAAACTAATTTTAGTTCTTAAAATTAAAAGCAGATATTTTTTGGAAATAAAAATAAACTTTTCACTTATATTTTAATTTTTATCACTCAACATGCAAATTCTAAAATGAGATGCAAATTTAAGCATTTTTTTGTATAGCATATATCAGAGTTTCACAGTAACTTTAAAAATTCATCAAGTGTTATCAAAGATTACATGAGGTATGGCATTTTCACTTCTGTGATATCTCTGGCCATAGATGCAAAAATTGCAGTATTCCTGCATCCAAAATGTTCTAGGGAAACTGACTTTTCCCAGTCATAGAATAAATATTTTTTTCTCCTGCTAGTTGTGTTGTTTTAACAGATAAGGGCAACTACACTGCTCACAAAAATTAGGGGATATTTTATTGCGTCATATTCATTTTGAAATATCCCCTAATTTTTGTGAGCAGTATATTTTTTACCACCTCCCTCTTTCGCCCCTCTGTTGATCATTAAGGTTGTGGTGCTGTTAGAGGAGCATCGTACTCTTTTAGCTTGATTGAAAAGTTGACATTATCATGTAGTTAAACAGTATGCTGCAAAAAAGTTGCCTTTTAAATATAATGGGATATTTTTTCAAGTCGTTTTGATCATCCAATTTAGCCAATTTTTTCAGTTAATTGATGTTCTACTAATGTACTGTAAAAATATAATTACTTGTTCTTTCTACTGCCCATATAACAGCATCGCATGATCTATTTATTAGCATCAATGTTTTCCAGTGTTATAACACTGCTTTTGCAAGCCGCCTTGGTGATATCACCTCACGGTGACACTGTAGCAACTGGGTATTTAATGCATACAACAAAAATCTATGACACCTTTAGCAGAATAATTGATAGGAAACATTGTGTGAATAATGTACACATCACTGTAATTTTTTGCCAGACTGAGGTTGGCATATGTTATAGAAATTAAAATATGTAGTTGATATTGTCTCACTTAAGTGTCATAGACTGTGACAAAGATTTGTGTAATATTTTCTTTTGAACGAATAATTTTGAGACACCATATATTTTATTTTGGTAATTTATCAGCTTTACTTATTATTGGCATTATTTTGCTAATATTTTACTTTTATTTTCAGTACTTGCCTGGGAGAAATATTTTTATAAAAGATTTTGAATACAGAAATTGCCTTTGGCTGTTTTCCTTGCAGTTTGGTATTTTCTGTTATTAAACAGAAATGGCATCTAATGATTCATCATCCACTGCATTGGTACAAGACTGCAGAAGCCAATATCAGGTATTTAATTAAACAGTAAACACGATATATTCATTGTAAAATAATTTATCAGAAGCTTCTGTTATGCATGATATGCATATACGTACAGTGTGAAACAGTAGCAAAGTTTTATTGATGCAGATATACGTAACATTCTTTGAATAAAAGTCTAACTAGTGGTGTCTGTGGGCATTTTCACTTACCTCTCTTTACTTTAGAATTTATTTAACTTTATTGTGCATTATAAATTGCACAATGAAAATTTGTTTCGACATTAACAACCTCATGATAAGGTTCTAAAATTACAAAGCAGGTAGAAAACTGGCTATTGCAAAACTTATTCTAAAAGTTTAAATTTTGGTGTTCTAATAGACTTTTAGAAAATCCTTTGTTTAAAGTAATGAAAAACTGGAAAATAAATTTGTTTAGCATTAAAATGCTAAAAATTATTTAAGTAATCTCACTGTAGATGCTCATTGATAATGGCCTATCTTGTGTTTTACATTTGTCCATTTTTATTTTTGTCTCTGTTATGCACTCATGGGAATCCTGGGATGGTTAACTCTTCCATTGGGAGTCCGCATCACTGTAGACATTGACAAATTATAAAATGACAGTCCAGAAATGGATACACATATTCATAGTTTAGGAATAGTGTTAAGCTTTTCAATAAGAGTATATTCTTGGCTTGGATATAACCCACTTTCTCTCTGCTGCTAGGAGGGAACAGGTTTTCAAGAAGGTTTTTGAACCTCCTCTGTTGATATGCTGTGGTTTTACCCCAGGAGAAATTTTTTCAAGAATTTTTAGTTCATGAGTTTATTGAATAGTTACCCCTCCCCCCCCTCACAAAAATTTTTTACTGTGTCACTCTGTGACTATTACAAACTCTTTTGCCTTGGTGCACTTCATAACTTCTAGGCATTTCTGTAGGAAAATTCCCAAAGCCCAATAGCCAAACAGGAAAAAAAAAATAAAGTGCCAAGAGAAGTTGTGAACAGCTTGTGAAATATACTGGTTCTTGTTTTAATCTGTACCACACAGCAAAAATACAAAAAAGAGTGGCCCTTCCTTATATCCACATTGATTCCCTTCTGTTTCAGGTTTATTTTTTATATTCTACTATTCAGAAAGAATAAATATTTTGTGGAAAATAATTTGCTGATATACAGGACATGAACTCACATCTCTCCAGAAACATGCCAGCCCAGAACTTTTTGTTCCATTCCATCACTCTGAAAAAGTGCTATTTAAATTATATATCTGTCATTTTGGCTAAGTGTTTTGAAAAGTAAATTTCATAATTAAATACTGTTTAGTGTGCTTTGCGACAGATGTGGGTAAGGCACATTTATTCGTATTACCTTTTTGATGAGGTGATGCATTTCTCACGACCTTTCTCTGCAGCATATACTGACAGGCTCCTCCTGTTGGATTTCTGTGGCAAGATTTGCCTTAGATGGGATTCATATATACTGCTCACAAAAATTAGGGGATATTTCAAAATAAATATGAAGCGAAGAAATATCCCCTAATTTTTGTGAGCAGTGTATTTATATATTAATTTTTTTAAATATTTCTGTTCATTAGTTACTTGACTAAATAGTTCAAAAGTTTTTTTAGCTGAACACAGTGAAAATGTAGCTGGGACTCTGGATTCATTCCAGTATTTCTAGCTAGACATCGGAAGGGTTATTATATGTCAAGAATGTAAGTTCACTAAGCAATTTAATGAAACTTTTGTGAAAGGCAAAATAGATGTATGTAAATTCACACTTGGTACAATGTAATCATTTGCAGTTGCTCAAAACAGGCATAATCTTGTAGTCACCAAATGAAGCAAACTAATAGTAATGAAATATGTCTAAAACTTCTGTAGAAAGGAGCAAAACTTTTAAAATTAAGCATACATGGATATGGGTTCTGACCTGTAAATGAGCCTCTCTGTTGCTGAAGGTGGTACAATATATACAAGCCATTCTAACAGAAATTTAATGCTAAGGTAAATTGCATATTGTCTAATGTATAATACTATGCAACAGTTCTGCCTTTAATTGTTTCAGCCTAAGAAATTGAATATTATTGATTTAATTCTTTAATAAATTATGTAAAGTAAAAGTTCATTACAATGAGATTGAAGGGACCATGAAAACTGTATGCTCTAATGACATCTTGTTATATAAGTTATGGATTTTCATTTATGTGATGCATAGAACTGGCCAGGTCTAGCACCTAATGTCCGACCCCTCCTTCTCGTGGTGCAGACTGTTAGTACCTTTCAAAAGAGATACTCTCTTGTGGAAGAGAACGGAAGGGGAGTGCTGCCAGATTAGTGTGGCCTACTGATCTGGTCAACTGTGGCTACTTTTCTTTTTTTTCTACCCTGCTAAGGAGTGGTCAACCACACAGGGTCCTGGTGCTGACCATATAAACCTACTTCACTGAACTGAAATATGGCTCTCAGCTTGATTATGGATCCTGAATTTGCTGCACTGGTAGGCTTCTGTGGAGGGAAAATCTTCCACTGTGTTTTCTGTTTGTAGGTTGACAGCCCCAAGTGAATAGATTCACAGGATATGTTTATCAGCTGGTGGATAATCCTGAGCAGAGGTCATCACAGGCACCTGAACTCTTGCTTCTAAGGGCATTGTCAAATTCTACAGTGGAGGAAGTCTTCCAGTGTAGATGGCCTCAGCCTTTAGTGGTGGAGGAACAGGTCTTTGCCCCATGTCTGCGATTAGGGGGCTGTTTGATATTGTTGGCATTCCCTCTCTCAGTAAATATAGTACTCTGCATAGAATAAACTCTGCAGAGAGCTTATTCTCTTGATGTCCTCACACAAGAATTCCACCATTATAATTTAGATGTTCTCAGCCTGCAAGAGACCAGATGGATAGATAAAGGTCAGATTCTTAAAAATAATCTTAAATTTCTCTTTTCAGTGAGGGACGACAATAAGCATCACCAAGGTGTGGGTCTGCTTCTCAGCAGACATGCTAGTGATGATCTTCTAGGATATGAGTGCATTAATGAAAGGTTTATTACAGCAAAATTTCAGACAAGTGATAAAGACTTGAATGTTATCTGTTGTTATGCCCCCACTGAAGATGCTGATGAGGAAGAGAAGGATAGGTTGTACGGACAACTTCAGGATATTTTGAATTCTGTCAAGAAAGGAGATATTACCCTTGTTCTAGGGGACTTCCCTTGGTTTGGCCATGTTTCCCGTATAGATTATTATAGATTAGTAAATAAGGCTATGAACAGTGTGCCTAAAGGTCTCAGAAAGAGTGGGAGACCTAGGATGCAGTGGGCAATGTAAAACAGGACTTCATTAGAATTGGTCTACAATGGCCAGTGCAGCAGACGTAGCTTGTGACAGATGTATTTGTTGAATTAAATTGCCCAATCTGGTTGGACCTCTGTAGGCCATGGCTACTTGAGGAAAATGATGATGGTGGTTAATGAGATGTGTATTTTATAATGTAAATGCAACATTATTCAATTGTTTTATAAGTATATTTTTATTGTAAGGTATATATTTTGGAATATTATGTGTAATTTCAGGCAAGGAAATCATCTGGTAGCTGTTGGTATTCAAGCAATGACAATTTGGGTCAATATCTGCGGCGACGGCCTACTTTGCTTCCAATCGTTCATGATGCAAATGCCATTGGATGTGTTAAAAGGTAAGAAGTTTGTGATTTACTTAAAACTAAACAGTATTATTTGTTTGATTGAAAAAATTATAATGTTAGAAAGGAAAATAAAATTAATTCGTTGACTCATTATTACATGTGACAGTGGCTACAGTTTTCCTTTTAATTAATACTAAATCAATACAGTAATGAAAATATAGCTATTAATCATTTCATAGCAATGAATTAGAGTTATATAAACTAATGACTTTTTGTTCAAACTGAATTAAACAAGAATTGAAAGTCAAACTGAACAAGAAGAATTATAGCAGAGTCCAGGTCAAAGATAGTAAATCCATTGGCAAAGAGTTATGAAAAGTGCAAATAACATCTCCTGACTACTGAAATTTGAATTTAGAAGTGTGTAAACTTTATTCATGTAAGTACAAGTTGAGTATCCCAAATCCGAAATTCATAACTTTGCTCTCACAGCAGACAGCCTTTTGGGATAGGACTATGACTCACTGTTTGGGGTTCTCCTTGAACCACATGGACCTCTCCTCCCCCTAGAGGTTTTTGATCTCCCCTCCCCCTCCATGGTCCATCATTGTTTTTGAGGAGACCCCCCCCCCCTCCTTCTGACCACATGGTCACCTTAATGCAAGAATTCTGCATCTTTTGTACAAAAGGACAGTTAAAAGTGGGAGTTTCCCTATGGGAATCCCATAAGAATGAATTGCATTTTTTAGTTTTACCCCCAGAAAGGGTTGAAAAAGATATTTTCTAACTTCACTGCATGGTTAAAAATTTACATATCACAGCTACATCTCTGGAAAATTTCATGTAGATACACATTTCATTTAGATATGTTATTACTCATTTAAAAATTCCGATGATTTAAATGTTAAGTCTAGATCCCACGGTGCAGCACATACTTGGGAAAAGCTTTAAATTGATAAGTCTCATGAAGGTTATGTTAGAGCACTCAGCAAACATCAAGAGTCATGTTTCAGTAAACTGTCAAACATTGTTAGTGCGAGGTGTCTGTGACTACTTATTTACTGTTCTGTATTGTTTATATATCTTTAAAAATGTCAAAATACCTGATAGTGATCATCTTATGGGTAACAGTGATATGAAGAAGAGGAAGAATTTAACACTATCAATTGAACAGAAAGTAAATCTGTTAGAGAAATTGGACAGCGGTATGAATGCCAAACTCTTTACAAAAGAGTTTGGGGTTGGAGCTACCATCATCTACGACCTGAAGAAACAAAAAACATTGTTAAGTTTTATGCTGAAAGTAATGAACAGAATTTAATGAAAAAAAGGAAAACATTGTATAAAGCTAAAAATGAAGATCTTGATTGTGTTTTGGAAGAGTGTAATCAGCATCGCAGTGGAAATGTGCCACTTACCAATCAAATGATTATGGAACAAGCAAAAGTATATCACAAGGAACTAAAAATTGAAGGAAACTAGGAATATTCAACAGGCTGGTTTCAGAAATTTAAGAGGCATGGATTAAATTTTTAAAGATTTGTGGTGATACGGCATCTGCTGATCATGAAGCAGCAGAGAAGTTCATTGAGGAATTAAAATAATATATCATTGCATAAGACAATTTCATGATTGAACAAGTATATAATGCTGATGAAACATCATTATTTTAGTGTTTTTGTCCCTGGAAGACACTGACTACATCTGATGGAGACAGCTCTAACAGGAATTAAAGATGTCAAGGACAGATCACGTGTGCTGGGATGCATTAATACAGCAGGCACACATAAGTGTAAACTGAATGCAGTAGGCAAGAGCTTGCGTCCTCGCTGTTTTAAAGAGTGGAGTTTTTACCAGTTCATTATTACGTTAACGAAAAGGCCTGGATCACCAGAGACATCTTTTCTGATTGGTTTCACAAACATTTTGTACCAGCGGCTCGCACTCACTGCAAGAAAGCGGAATTGGATGATGACTGCAAATTATTATTTCTTGACAACTGTTCTGCTCATCCTGCAGCTGAATTGCTCATCAAAATAATGCTTATGCCCTGTACTTTCCTCCGAATATGACTTAATTAATTCAGCATTGTAATCAAGGCATTCTTATATCTATGAAGTGTAAATATAAAATCTTCTTGAAAAGCATGCTGGTGGCAGTCAACAGAGGCATGGGTGTTCCAAAGGCATGAGGCAAAGTCAAAGGCATGAGCTTTCCAGGAGGAATTTAACTTGAAGGAGCCGTTTATGCTCTTGCTAATGCTTAGAACTCGGTGACAAAAGACACAGTTGTGTATGCATGGTACAACCTCTGGCCTGTGATTATGCTCAGTGATAACGATAGAGAAACTAATGATTTTGAGAATATCATGAAGTGTTATCTCCTCTCGTAAGCAAAAGCAGTACTTCAGAGACTGTCAATAAGCTAGAAAAGGCAGATATCGAAGAAGTCTTTAACATTGATAATGATACTCCAGTTATTCATTCAATAACTGGCAGTGAAATAGCTGAAATGGTTTTAAATCAAGTAGATCATAGAGATAATGATGATGAAGATGAAATTGTAGTAAAAATGCCTGTAAATGGCATGGTAAAAAAATGTGATAAACTCATTGGAGGACTGGAGTAGTGTGAATATATTACAGAACAAGATATAATAGACCTCTGTGGCAAGCAGCTGCTTTAGGGGGTATTTTTTTTTTTATATTTATATGAGATAAAAGACTTTTGAGACAAAAAAATTTGGTAATGAAGCAAATGCTATTACAAGAGAGATTGAGAAAGGCCATCCAGCACATTGTCTCTTCTTCATCCCTGGAGGATCCACTTTATAGTCCATCAGCCTCTTTCGATGTTCCTTCCTAAGATGGTAAATAAATACATTTATATTCTTTGTTTGTTGCATTTATATTCATGTTTTTTATGTCAAATAAAAAGAATCGCTTCTCTTCAACTTCACTGTATCATGTATTCTAAAATCCAGAAAAATGTAGAATCTGAAACATTCTCAGTCACAAGTATTTCGGATTAGGGATACTTGACCTGTATTGCTACAAGCTCTAATATAAATCATAGAAAAGGTACGAGATATGTGGACAAAAATGAATTATTTTCTCTAGTGATGGATATTGTGAAAATATTACTCTGCTAATCTTTAATATGCTAGTAAGGGATATTTTCCTAGTATCAAATTCACTGTCATGACCAGCAGAGGAGATCTTGTTACATAGCATATATTTAAAATAAAACTTTTTGTTTTATGAGTGAAATAATCATCACCTATCTTCCTATTGCTTTTCTCTTGATATTTGTCAGTTTGTAGATTTGTCAAAACAGTTGTTCCACCATATCTTTTGAACACGATGGAGAAACTTAAAGGTTTATGTATCAAATGAAAGCTTGTGACATGGGGAATGTCATAGGCTATAAAACAAGACCACCAATGCTTTCTTCCCCCTAAGAAAAGGGGAAATGTGAAAACTATTCTTCCGCTATATCTTCATAATGCCAGTGCGAACAGTTACAAGCTATACATCAAATTAAAACTTGTAACATGGGGAGTGTCATAGGCTATGAAATTTTAACCCCTTCTCCATGTTTTCTTCCTCCCTAAAAAGGGAAAATATGAAAAATATTCTGCTATATTTCTAGAATGCGAATGCTGAAAATAACCAACTATACATCAAATGAAAGCTACTGATGTGGGGCATTGGCTATTAAAATTGACCCCCGTTCTTCAACCCCCTAAAAATGTGAAATGTGAAAGTCGTTCTACTATATCTTTCAAATGCGAGGGCCTACAGTTGCAAGTTAGGTGTCAAATAAAAGATCATATAATGACTGTCATAAACTATTTTGAATTTTGTTCCCCACTATTCTTTTTTCGTGATAAAGGGGGAGGGTGGGTTTTCATGGGGTTAGACTTTAACAAGTCTCATCTCAAATCTTGTGACATCTCTAATATTGTGGACTACTCAAACATGACTTCAAAGGGAGGAAAAATGTGATCATTGTTTATGGGTCATATATCAAAGGAAAGTTTTTGAAGGTAGATGTTTCTAGAGACCAAATATAAAAAAAAAGTCTCTGTATATAGGCCTTAAAAAGTAGAAAATAAACCTGAAGCATATCGACGTTACAATCAGTCACACTGTTCGTATTCACTTCAAAGGAAGACGGTGCCAATATACCTGCACTATAAGATTGCTAGAACCCTATCTTCCTTTGAAGTGAATATGAACACAGTGACTGATTGCACTATGGATATGTTTTAAGTTTATTTTCTACTCTGTAAGGGGCCCATATTAGAAGTTAGGTATTTTTATTTTTTTATTTTCAATATTTGAAAAAAAAAAAGACCATAAAATTGAGTTTTAAAATAAAATTAACCTGTGGATATATATATATAATTAGTTGTAATATATATATTAAAACCAATACATGTATTAGTCTCTTTGTTAATTTCACTAAAATTTGTTTCATTTATACAATGTTGAAAAGTGCTTTATAAAATGTAGCAGATGGTAGAATAAGTAGGCAAAATAACTTTCAGATATTTATACTTATTAAATTTCATACACTAATCAATTGAATTTGATAGTTGAAACTGAACAAATAACACGATATCAAGCACTGTAATGGACATTGCAAAAGTTATTGATTTTGTCCCAACTATTGGGACTTCTTCAGACATGCGATAATTGGAGGATTAACTTATAAGATAGGTAATGTATTATGTAAATTATATAATCTAAATTCAAACTGATTTGAAACGAATTGAAAATCAAGCTCAACAAAAACTATAGTTACAAAGGACATTCAAAATGTTCTTGATGTGCCTCTGCAGAACAAAAACCATTACACTTACCTCAACAACACTTTTACTATCCTTCAAACTACTCCCCTCCAGCATCTATCTAAAGTTGCATAAATCTATGCCAATTCTAGAACTCTTGGGGGTACTCCTGTTGGGGAATACTCCCCAACTTTGAATGACCTCATTTTGCAAGGTCTTGCACCCTTGAAAAAGGCTTCCCAGCAAATTCCTTTTTAATTTTTGGAAATAGCCAAAAATCGTATGGTGCAAGATGGGGTAGCAGTTTGATTTTTTCCTGTTCCAGATAGGCCTTGCCCAGGTTTTGTGAGCACTGGCATTATCATGAAGAAGGAGAATCCTGGACATGCCTGTTGTTGGATGCTGCTTCTTCATTTCCATAACCATTTTGATCAAAACAATGTTGGTATACTATTGGCCATTTGCAGTTATTTTTTCAGGTAAGGTGTCCACGGTTACCACTCCTTGAAAATTGAAAAAAAATTGTGAACATCCTCTTCCTTGAGTGAAAGTCTTGTTGGAGGAATTGGGGATGCAGTTTTTATCTTCCACAACCCAAACGTAGTTATCAATCTTTGTGGAAGTTGTATAGTAATAAAACCATGTCTCATCACCTGTGACAGTGTCTGTTAACTGTCTGGGGCCACTAGGTTCAAACATTGCCAGCAGCTCCTTGCATGAGGACTCTAGCCTTTTTTTCTTTGTTGTCAGTTTGTGGGGTATCCATTTGGCACAGATTTTATGGAACTTAAATGTTGATGAATAATTGTTTCCAATTGCCAATTGATACACTGACATCTAAACTTATTACCTCAATGCTGATGTGTGGTTTTCCTTAATGAGCTCACTAACAGCAGTAATGGTTCTCTTGTTCATGACCTCCTTCAGTCTTCCTGTACAAGTGAGGTTTTAGAAGCTCTGCCATCTCCGAATTTGTGCATCCATCCCATGACAGTGCCATATGAACAGGCATGATCCCCATATACCTGTGATAAATTTATATGAATTTTTTCGTATCGTCTCTTTTAAGCTGCATCATTGTGAAAATGTAAAATAATTTCCCATTTTATTAGGCTCCATAGCAAAAATGCATAGATTGAGCAGACCAAACTTTATGTGCTGCCAGTGAAGAGAGAAATGATGATAGTCAAACTTTCGAACAAGTCATAGCTCCTTAACTTCAGAGCAATGTATTCAAATCTAGACGTATTGAGAACTTTTTGAACACCCTCCATATGTACTAGTTCTTAGTTTTGCTCCCTCTGTTTTCTAATTAAATATACATTGATAATCATCGTGCTAAAAAAAGTGATGACACAGAATAGTGAACTCAGGAATCTCCTTTCGCATTTTTTGCATCTGCTAAAAGATGGGATGACATATAATTTAACACTGATAAGAACTTATACAACGAAATAAACGAGTTAGTATTATTTTTCCACAAAAATAAGGTGATAACAAAACTCCCTGAGCAAACAATGGAGACAATCCTTTTTTCAAAATACTTGAAATAGCATGGATCCAACAAAGAAAAATGTTTTTCTTTCCATTCTTAGTACACAGTGATGAAAATGCATCAGCAGTTTTAACAGATGCTTCTTTTTGATTCAGTTGATATACACTGCACAACATTGAAATTTCCCTACCCAGAAGGAGTGAGGGAAAAGGGGTGAAATGTATCACAAATATAGCAATTCATATTAGCATACCATGATTTAATTTGCAGCCACTTACAGCAGTTAGAAGATGAGATAATGCAGCACAGTGTGACTGCCTCAGTAGGTGGTTGCATCGCCATGAACAGGAATACAGGCAGCAATACGCTGTGGCATGGAGTCATACAATCGATGGATATAGTCCTGAGAAATTGCACACGAAGCAGTGTTGACTTGCTCCCATAATTCATCGATATTCCCAGGGGCGGGGGTGGCTCAGTCGGTAGCGCGCCAGGCTCGTAATCTGTAGTTCCCAGGTTCGAGTCCCAGCTGGGTCAGCGTTGAGATTTATCTCCGCAAAATTCCCCGTCCTGCCCATGGTCAGTAGGGGACACAGATGGGCTTGAAAAGGCCACGGTCCGTCGGATGGGACATTAAGCTGTGGCCCTGTGTGCGGGAGAGCCATACCCTGTGCAGGTTAAAGAACATGCTGGATGGCCTTGACGGGAGGCTACCATCTGTCTCTCAACAGCTGTTCCAGTGGGTCCCCTCACCCAACCTTCTCTGAGCCTTCGGGGTCCATGTGACCTGGCCATTTAGCCCATGGTGTGCAAAAAAGTGCCGCTCAGAGGTAAAACAACCCAACATCAATATTCCACATTGGCCTGTAAGAGGATTGCAAATCGTCCAATGTGGTACCACAGATATTCTATTGGGGATAAATCTGGAGATCGTGCTGGCTATTTCAATACTTGAACATGTTGTAAACATTGTCTGGAGACCCTAGCAGTGTGTACACGGGCATTGTCATGCTGGAAAATGGGCTGCTGCATGCCTCCCAGGAACGGTAACAAAATGGGCTGCAGAATGCGCTAACATATCATGCAGCTGTCAGTGTTCCGATGATGCAGACAATAGGTGACCTGCTGTCATATTCAGTAGCACCCCATACCATTATTCTTGGCTGACAGGCGGTGTGCTGGTCGTGAACAAAAACTGGATCCGTTCTCTTACCAGGTTGTTGCCATACACAGACCTGTCAATCATCAGCACCCAGACAGAAATGGTATTCATCACTAAACACAACAGTGTTCCATTTGTGATCCCAGCTTTGCACGACTTCAACACCAAGCCAGACGAGCACTGCGATGGTTTGCAGTGAATGGCAGTTGACATAACGATTGTCTAGAGCGCAGGTGTGCTTCATGCAACCTTCGGTTTACCATTCGGGTTGATACGGGGACGTCCATGGCTGCTGACACAGCCTGTCAAAGTGTTATCTGTGGTGATGAACGAGCATATTGAACAATGGACCTATCAAGTCGTGCTGACATCTGTCAGATGGCACCACTCCCTCTGTGATACATGCTGGAGCCTTCATTTCGCGACTGTTGCCAACAGCACCCAACAGTTAGTGCATCCCGATAAACATGGGTTGCCCCACGACATGTAGTCCATCCAGCTTCACATAGGCCTATAATTCTTCCTCTCATCCAAATGACAATAAACCTGCTGACAGCATCTACCAGGCATTTTCGACCTTCGCTGAACAATTTCCAAGTGGAACCACCTAATCTCAACTGTTTGCACAGCTTCCACCTGCATAAACACAATACCATCCCTGTTCCTTGCACCTTTTATCTCTTGAGCAACACACGTCATTGGCTCCATATTACCATCATTTGCATAACTCAACTGTGCACATCCACCTTTCTATTTGCATATTTGTACATGTCCTTCTGGGTGGGGCACTTTCACTGTCCCCCTCGGTGGGAGCACCTGTACGTGGTGAGGGGGACCATCCTGTGAAGGTTCCACTGGCTCGGTTACCTTGACAGGGTCCTAAACGCTCTCCCGCATGTTTGCTCTGTGCGGAGACCCCGGGAAAGGAGGATCCTGGTAGTTGCTCGGGGGTCCCCGTCTTCTCTCCTCAGCTCATGACTGGCGTGGTCCCCATTGGCCGTCTTGCCATTGGGGAGCCTGTCTGTCGCAGGGCTGGGCAGCGCATTCCGGGGCCTCTGCTATACACTGCTTTGGCCTCTGCTTCTGGTAAATGGGAGCTCCTGAGGTGGCCCCCCCAGGAACAATCGGCTGGTGGGCAGGTCCTGCTAGGGTCAACCATGCAGAGCGGTGAGTAACCTTGACCACGGTCCGGGTACAGGTTTGCAAGTTTCCTCACAGATTATTTTCCTTTTGTTGTTATCCTTTCTTTGTGAGGCCAGTTTGGCCATTCACAATTTTGTTATTTTACGCTTTGTTTCATTTGTGTAGAATGTTTTTTGTTCTACACATTTCTCTTTTTATTTTCCTTCTATTTATTTGTGAGGGCTTGGCTCACTGTCTGTGTGGGTATAGTGCCCGCGTAGCCCTGGTGCCCGACTGCGCGTCCCCTTGTTGGGCTCTGTGGAGGATGGGGACAGCGGGCACTGAACCACACAAAACATGAGAGAGAATGATGAAAATGCGATCACTGCCAACAAGAGGGCTCGACATGAGCTCCCATCTTCCTCGTCTTTGTTATCACCGCCATCATCTTCTTTGTCTGTGTCTTCGCTCCCGAAGTTCTTGATCACCCAGTCCACTGGTGATCAGGTACTTGGGGACATGTCCCCATTTTTCATGAATAAAGGTTTGAAAGGTCTTGTGGGAGAGCCGAAATCCGTAAAGTGCCTACGATCTGGTGACTTGCAGGTTGAGACCGCTTGTTCTAACCACTCCGAACTACTCCTTAAGGTTACAGAGATTGGTGGGGTGGCTGTTGAGGTCACTCCCCACAAAACTCTTAATGGTGTGATCACTGAATGGGGGCCTCTTCAAAGTCACTGAGGAGGAAATCCTCTCAGAACTCACACCTCAAGGAGTAACAGTGGTCCACTGGGTTTCGACACGCTGTGATGGGAAATTGGCACCCACCCGGGTGCTGATTGTGACATTCAACATGCCACGCCTGCCTTCTTCCATCAAGGCAGGTTATTTGCATTGTGAGGTCCGACCGTATATACCTAACCCTCTGCGCTGTTTTCAGTGTCAGATATATGGTCATGCCCCCACAGCATGCAGGGGCAAGCCCACCTGTGCTCGCTGTGGCAGTAAGGATCATCTTGATCCTGACTGCACAGCAGAAAAGGCATGCTGTGTGAACTGCAGTGGCGAACATCCATGTATTCCCGCGATTATCCGAAGTGGAAGGAGGAAAAGGAGGTACAATGGTTGAAAGTTATTAACAACATCACATACGCTGAAGCAAGAAAGCTTGCTGCACCGCCCACACCACCTGGCAAGGTTTCCTATGCCAGTGCAGTCATTGGGAAGCCCATCATTCCAATGGCTTCGGTGGCGGTGCAGACCGACATCAGTGTACCACCAACTGAGTCTTTCTCGCCTGCAGCCAAGTACCTCCTCACGCAGGCAAAACCGAGGGTGGTGTCGACTTCGACATCAATCCCAGTTTCCATTCTTGCAACCCAGCCTTCCACCTCCACCGGAAGGCTTCTCCTCCCCGTCCTCAGACAGCAAGACCTTCCAAACCTAAGGGTCCCCCACCGGGGCCAAAAAAGAAATTGATCATTCCTCCTCAAATTGCGGTCACCGATCCATGCCTCTCGGACGATTCCGAGGACATGGATACCGACCGTCCCCTATTCACTAAACCATCCTCTGCGGTGGTTAAGCTGAATAGGAATTCGTCGTCCGCCCACTCTTCTAAGTCCTGAGATGGCCACACTCCTACAATGGAATTGTTGTGGATTCCAGAGGAATCTTGAGGACATCAAGGCCCTCCTTCAGGCACACCAGCCCATTTGTGTGTGCCTGCAGGAGACGTACTTGCAGCCAGTCACAGATCCCACGATCCGGCACTTTTCACTAGTTCGCCAGGACTGGGATGGAGATGGTCCAGCTCGCGGGGTGTCGCCATCCTCGTGAGCAACCATTCTTCATTCCAGGTCGTACCCCTCACTACCAACTTAGAGGCGGTAGCCATCCGTCTCTTTGTGGGGTTCTCGCTGACTGTCTGCTCTGTATTACTTCCACCTGGGAGCATCGTCTTCCAGGAAGACCTTGATGATCTCGTCTCACAGCTGCCGTCCCCCTTCCTCATTATGGGGGACCTCAACCGTGACCTTCGAGACTCAAGGCCTTTGAAGTCTAAAGTGACGTCACATCCTGTGGATCTACAGTACTTCCTGCGTATGTAGTACTACCGTCGCAAATCAAGCATTTACTTTTTTTATAAGATCAGGAGGGCATTTTTGTTTGATAATGTGCTGAAAACTGATTGACATAGTATGATTATATTGTATATATGTACATTAGTGTAATATTTCTATGAAAAACCTTCAAATAAGGAAGACGTTGAAACTAAAGTAGATCTTGATTTGTAATTGTGCTAAACTGATGACTCAAAATGTAATCGTCATTTAACGTTCTCTGAACATGTAGAACGACATATAAATTATCAGGAGCATAATAATCGGTTGCACGTATAATTACAATGACACAATATGTTTAAAAATAAAGTTAAATGCAAATAATTACTCGGTTACATATTAACAAAAATAAAATCATTTCCTTCACATATTTTTCGCGATAAATGCTGTCAATAACTGATCCAGTTGTTTGTACCATTAATAATATAATCGTGACATATAAATTGTTATGGAAAATTAGTGTGTTTTATTAAAAAGAGAAAAAACACACAAAAATTATTCAGAACAATTTTATTGGCAAATGTGAACTAAAAATTAATGATATACTGTAATAGCTTTAGCTGTAACAATTTCAGTTAGTTCTGATTTAATTTCAATACTTTTTCTTAGTGATTAGACTGAATTAATAGGAATATTGAGCTGTATTTTTTTCTGAACTCTCATTAAATTTGAATAATATTTGGACATGGATACAATTTTCCGATGGGATACATATTCAAAAACTAACAGGAAAAGTGCATCTAAACTTTAGGAACTATAAATCGCTCAACTAACCTCCCAAATGTAAAGAAAATAGTCTCTAATCAATCTTCTATTGTTAAAAAAATAATTCTATGCACCCTGGTAAAGAAAGATTAAATCGTTTAGGCATACATCTTTCCAGATATAAGCCAGTGGTGTAAGACCACTAAACTAACAGACTCTGCCTTTTTTCCACTAATATAACTTATTAGTTTAGTGGTCTTAGAACACTGTGGCATGTACCTGGAGAGATATGGTTCAATTCCCACATGCCAGAAAAACTGTTTGTCACAAAACTATTAATATCAAAGCCAACAGTTAATTCTGTGGATACTATTTATTGAGGGTAGACAACTTTCTCTTTTTGGCACTGACATTTTTTCTTATTTCCTAAATTCTCTAACAAACAATCATTTTTTATCTTGCAAAAATTGTTTAAAAATACATTTGTTGAACACCAGATAATAATGAAAAATAACAATCCCGCCAATAAACACACAAGCAGCTACGGGGTGTCAAGATGCTAGATCATAGAATGCTGACGTCAGAACGTGTGACGTCACCAGTGAAAAGGCCTTGAGTCTTGATGGTTACACCTCAATGGACACAGTCCACTTTGGGGCAGTGCTGACACCAACAGGAGGAGCGGGGTCCTGGAGCAGTGGCTCCTGGATCCTTCTCTCTCCCTGTTGAACACCGGTGTCAGTACTTACTTTCACTCCCCAACCCGCTCTTTCACTGCCATTGACTTTACCATCTGCTCCTCCTCGATTCTTCCACTCTTTACATGGGAGGTCGAGGACAACCCCTACGGAAGCGATCACCTCCCCGTGGTGTGCACCATCTCCCGTGGGGGACCTTGCAGCCCTTCACACGTCTCGCGGTGGAGGCTCAATCGGGCAGACTTGGGTGGTTTCCAGCTGCTCTCTGAGCTCGGTGACCACTCTGTCAGCCAGGATCCCATCAATGTGGCAGTAGCGGAGATAACGGACTGTATCGTAGATGCAGCTGCATCAACAATTCCTCAAACTTCTACACGGTTTCCTCGCTTTCCGAAACCGTGGTGGAATCCAGATTGCAGCTTGGGGGGTGTTTCGGAGATATACGACGTCCCCCAACCTCGAAAACTTCAAACGCGCCAGGGCGAAAGCTCGTTTTGTCCGATGCCAGAGCCAGAAGGAATCTTGGATCAAGTATACGTCTTCTATCACCCGCACGACCAGTTCTAAGGTCGTGTGGGATAAAGTCCGGAAGATGGGTGGGAACTACAGGTCCCACTCGTTATTGATCCTGCAGCACAATGGACAGGCAATTGCTGATCCCAAAGCAATTGCTGACACTCTGGGGGAGTCATTCTCCTCCATCTCTTCATCTTCCTCTTACTCCCCCGAGTTTCTGGCCCAGAAAGGCAGGGCGGAACGCTCTCCGCTGCCTTTCCACTCGAATGGCCTGGAGCCTTATAACAGGCCATTCACAGCGGAGGAGTTTCGCCTTACTCTGTACTCTTCTCATGCCTCTGCTGTAGGGCCGGACAATGCCCATTATGCCATGCTCCAACATCATTCACCATCGAGTAAGGATCGTCTGCTCCGACTTTTCAATCGCATTTTTCTCGAGGAGCAGTTTCCGGACTCCTGGTGGGAGGCCGGCCTGGCTTGGCCTTCCCCAAGCCAGGCAAAGATCCCAAGATTCCTTCCAATTATCGTCTGATCGCATTGACGAGCTGCGTGTACAAGGTGTTGGAAAGAATGGTAAATGCCAGACTCATCTGGTATTTAGAACACCACAACCTTCTTTCCAACACCCAGTGTGGCTTTCGCAGGCAACGGTCAACTCTTGACTATCTGATGCGCCTCGAATCGGCTATCAGAAACTCTTTTTTATGTAGAGAGCACCTGGTGTCAATTTTCTTCGACATCGAAAAAGCGTACGACACGGCTTGGAGATTCGGCATTCTTCGTGACCTCCACAGCTTCGGCTTGAGAGGTCACATGCCGATCTTCATCTCCAACTTCTTATCGACACGTTCTTTTTGTGTCGATGTCGGTAACACTCTGTTGCGGCCATACCTTCAAGAGCAGGGGGTGCCACAAGGCTGCGTTCTGAGTGTTACACTTTTCGCTGTCAAGATTAATTCAATTACTAGACAATTTCCTCCATCAGTAGGCAATGCCCTCTATGTTGATGACTTTAGCATCTTTTGCTCTTTGTCGTCTAGCATGAGGGTCATTGAAAGGCAACTGCAAATTGCCCTGAACAATCTTTCGGTTTGGGCGATGGCAAACAGGTTTCGGTTCTCCCCACAGAAGACCGCTTGTGTGCACTTTTGCCACAAGCGTAATCTTCACCTGGATTCCGAGCTGCGGCTCGGGGGTAACATCATTCCAGTTGTGGCGGAGACCAAGTTTCTCAGTCTCATATTCGATCAGAAATTGACCTTTTTACCACACATACGTCATCTCAGGTTCAAGTGCACGTGGGCATTGACCATCATCAAGGTCCTCTCCTCCCTTTCTTGGGGGGCGGACCGATGTTCTTTGCTCCGCCTCTACCATGCACTTGTCCGATCGAAACTGGACTACGGATCCCAGGTGTACGACTCCGCTTGGGATTCGATGGTGAAGGTGCTGGACCCCCTCCATCACCAGGCCTTCCGTGTTTGCACGGGAGCCTTCCGCACCTTACCGGTCCAGAGTCTTTATGTTGAGACCGACGAACCTTCTTTATCTCTTCACCATCAGTTGTCCCTACAATATGCATCTAAATTGCGATCCCTGCCTGGCCATCCTACTTGGGACTGCATTTTCTGTCCAAAGTGGGAAATGCTTTACACAAATCGTCCAACTGCCATTCGTCCTTTCGGTTTGCATGTCCGAGGTTACCTCAGAGACATTAACATCAGTCTCGATAGCATTGCCCAGTCGACAGCTGAGCCACTTCCACCTGGGCTCACTGTTTCCCTTTCCTGAGATTTTTCCTTGTGCAGGACGGGGAAGGCCTTTGCACCCGACTGTGTGTACCGGCAACTCTTTGCCAGCCATCGTGCTGAGTACCCGGACTTCTTGCCTGTCTTCACAGATGGCTCGAAGTCCGGCACATCGGTGGGATCAGCCATGGTCTGCTATGATGTAATCATTGCAGACCAGATCCCACTGCAGTGTTCCATCTTCACTGCAGAGTTGCACGCTATCAGCCTCGCCTTGGACCACGTGGCGACTAAGCATCATCGTCGGTGTGTGCTTTACACCGACTCACTTAGCTCACTACAGGCTTTGATCTCGGTGAGGCATCGGCCTCACCCAGTTCTTACTAAGATCCGCCAGCAGCTACATTGTCTGGCAGCCACAACCACCATCCATTTCTTTTGGGTGCCCGGTCACATCGGGATCAGGGGCAATGACTTGGCAGATGCTGCTGCCAGGTCAGCCACGCCCCTGTCCGACTCTCCGTTGCCGGTCCCATATCTGGATTTCCGGCAACGTTTTACCACCGAACTCCGGGCACAGTGGCAAAGATCTTGGTCAAGAACAGCTTACTAACAAGCTATTTGAGATCAAACCTATCATCAAACCATGGCAGTCTTGTTACCGCAGGAATCGCAAGGAGGAAGTTGTACTTGCTCGGCTCCGCTTAGGTCATTCGTTTATAACTCATTCGTTTCTTCTACGGGCAGACGACGTACCTAAGTGCGAGTTTTGTGACACCATTTTAACCGTTAAACATGTTTTAATTGAATGTGAAGCTTTTAATATTGAACAGAAATCGTATTTTAACTTTCATGATTTTGCATCCGAGCCTCTTACACTCGGACATCTTTTAACTGATCATTGCTTTTTACCTCCAATTTTTGCTTTTTTGCAGTTTACAGGTTATTTTAACAGGTTATGATTTTATGGATTTCTTATTTATTCGCCATCTGACCTAAGCGGTCATTTACACTTGGGTTAGTTTTATCCATTGTATATATTGTGTATATGTATTTAAATATTTGTTATTTTACACAAATTGTTATTGTTGTTTTTGTTATATATATTTTGTTGGTTTTGTCTTTCCAGTTTTACACTTGTTGCTCTATTTTGTTGTATTTTATCACCTTTAGATGTTGCTTTTAAATTTGGTTGTAGGTTTACATGATTTTTATCTCTTATTTACTATTTGTTTTTGTCTGGCGCATTATGGCCTCAGTTGCCGATGCGCCAATAAACCTCAAACAACCAACCAACCAACTTTCACTGTCGAGCAGTGAATATTAAAATACACGTTTAACTTCTTTCATGCACTCGACTCTCAAAATAACATTTTTGCAAGGCCATAATATCCTCACATTTTTTCCTAGAAAAGACGCATAATACTAATTTCCAATAATATTTGATTTAAAAACCATAGAACTATTTTTACCCGTAGATTACGAAATATCAAGTACCGGATCGTCGATCCCGTTCAATGATTCGGAAACATCCAGTGCTGGAATGGCATTCTGGTTCAGTAATTTGAAAACATCAAGTACTGGAATGGCATTCCAGTTTAGGGATTTGCAAACATCGAGCACCAGAATGGTGTTCTAGTTCAGTGATTTGGAAACATCAGTTACTGGAATGGCATTTTGATTTAGTTGTGGCACTCCTTCTAGTAATTGTAATACATATTGCAATTACTAGAAAATTACTACTCAAAAAGTGATGCTTCACCACTGGTATGGATAATTATAGATTAGCAAATAGGGTTATGAACAGTGTGTCTAAAGGCCTCAGAAAGATGGGGAGATCTAGGTTGTGATGGGCAGACAATGTCAAACAGGACTTTGTTAGAATGTCTACAGTGGTGAGATGCAGCAGATGTAGCTCAGGACAGATATGCTTGGAGAACTAAATTGCACGGTCTGGTTGGACCTCGTATCAATGGCTGCTTGAGGATAATAATGATGATAAAACTCAACCAAATGTGTGAATATTTTTATGCATTAAAATGTTTTAATATGTATATTTGTTGGACATCTAACAAATTTAATCCAAAAACCTTTGACTGGAAGAATTATATTTTCTTTTCAATGTCATTACCTTTAACACATATCTATACTGAAATAATAAGGAATCATAGATATGCACTTAATAGTATGTTACCACAGGTGCATATTTGTGATTTCCTATTTCAATATGAATCCTTAACCACCATGCTTCTTGATGTTTGATGTGGGCTGGTAGTGTGCACTAAGCTGGAAAGTTTATAATTTTTTAATCTTTAATTGCAGTTGGATACATTTCCAATGATTAACTCTATGGTATAATACTTAAAGCCACTAATAGAGAATGACTGCTCAGCAGTTAGATGTAGACTAACAGTTATCAGGAGGTCATGGGTTTAGATCCCACCTGACTAATGGCTATTTTTTCCTCTTTATTTAACATATCTATACATTTCTTTTATTAACTTTAAATTTTTGTATGCCCCTCCCCAGATACTTATTCCATATTGTATTCTAGAATAAATGAAAACAAAATAAACTTTTTTTTGTTGTACTTTCATCTTACAATTCTACCAATATATGTGTTTTAGGCATAATTCTTGTAATACTTTAAAAGTTTTTTTATATGATTATTCCAAGTCAAATATTTATCGAAAATAACACCAAGATATTTCATTGTATATGTAGTATTTATTTTTAGACAGTTGCACTGAAAATATGTACTGAAATTATTAGACGAAAGAATCACATATAGTAGCTCCAATATCCATATTAAATCCTTTTTGCATATTAAAATATACACCAAAGAGCTAAAACATGATGACCACCTGCCTAATATGATGTTGGTCCTTCATGTGCTGCCAAAACAGCTTTTTCTCAGTGAGGCATGGATGCTACAAGATTTCTAAAGGTGTCATGTGGTATCTGGTACCAACACGTTACCAGCAGACCTTTAATTCTTGTAAGTTATGTGGTTGAGCTGCCGCAAATCGCATATGCTATTCCAGCAACACAAACCACAGATGCTCGATTGGATTGATATCTGGGGAATTTGAAGGCCTGGGCAATACCTGGAAGTCTTCATGTTCCACAAACCATTCTCGAACAATATGGGCAGTGTGGCATGATGCATTATCCTGCTGAAAGAAGGCACTACTAGAGGAGAATACCATTGCCATGAAAGGACATACCTGGTCTTCAGTGATGTTTAGGTAGGTGGTAGACATCATAGTTTGCTGTACATGAATAACTCCCCCTCGAATAGGAGCCACCTTGTTGAGGTGGTGGTGGTGGTGGGGGGGGCTTGAGGGCCTTAGTGAAGTTGAAGGCGATGCTGACTGGAGCTGCTCCAGTCGGGCAGGTCAAGATGGAAGGGCTGGACTAAGAATTCCCATCACGGGAGCCGAGGCAACTTTGATCTGTATATCCTTGTTTGTGGCAATGCGGGACATAGATTAAATATAGGTTTTGACCGATGGATGAACTTTACTTCTATAGTACTGTTCACCATAGGTAGTCATGGGGGTGAGCTGTATCTATGTGGTGCTGTCTTGCCCTCGACTGTAGTTGGTGGAGATCTTTGTATTATCCCTATAGATCGCGTGCAGTCTCTGAATTGTGATACATCTGGGTTTTGTCATTCAATTAATTTCCTGTACACGAATGACTGGACCCTGGGTTTCCCAGCAGAACATTGCCCAAAGCATTACACTTCCTCCACTGGATTGTTTTCATCTCACGGTGCATCCTGGTGCCAACACTTCCCCAGGTAAACAACATACCCGGCCATCCACATGGTGCAAAAGGAAATGTTCATCAGACCAGACAGCCTTCTTCCAATCATTCAAGGCCCAGTTTTGATGCTCGTGTGCCCATTGTAGGTGCTTTCAATGATGAACCGAGGTTAGCAAAGGTACTCGGAGTGGCCTGCGGCTATGTTTCCCCATTTTCAGGAGGGGTTCGATGTGCTGTGTTGTGACACATCATTCCCATCATCAGCATTCAAATTATGGGCGAGTTGCACCACAATATTGCTTCTGTTGTCTAGCATATCGGATAGCCTTCGCTCACCTCTAGCATCAATAAGCTGTGGTTGGCTCAGAACTTGCCGGTGGTTCGTGGTTTTTCTCTCCTCACTCGACTTTTTGAAGGTACTCACTATGGCTGACCGAGAGCACCCCACAAGTCTAGCTGTCTCGGAAATGCTCTGAAACAGTTGTCCGACCATTACAGTTTGGCTTTTGTCAAACTCACTTAAGTCTGCCGCCTTTCTCATCTGAAGAACAAGAATAACACTGATTAATAGAGCTCAGTATCAGGTGTTAATTATACCATTTTATTACCTGCACATGTGCTGTCATTTACCTGCAGTTGCTTCGACTTGCTTAAAGTTTTGCTGGTCATAATGTTTTTTGCTCTGTGGTGTATATATATTTTGGCTTTTTATATTACCAAACAAAAAAAAAAATCCTTAAAAGTTTCAATTCTTCATTTATTTTTGCTTTCAATCCATTTTCACTCTCATCAACATATGTAATTGCAATATCATCAGCAAATAAAACTGTTTCATTTTCAGTTTAAAAGATCATTAACATAAATTAAAATCCGTCGTGGTCCTTATATAGAATGCTCTCACTTCAGATACCTATTTCATTTTCTGAGCTGGAGTTTCTAATGGGATTATTATTGTTATAACTTTTGGGAAAGCTCACTGAAACAATTTTATTTTTTCTGAAAAAAAAACTTGCAGCATTTTCAAATTAAGCAGAAAAGTTAATTTTTAGATCATTTTTGAAAAACAAGCAATTGCTTTTACTTTATCTGTCTGTGGGTATTAGAAGTTTTTGTTTTCAGAGGAAAATGAAAGTTCGTTTCTTGGTTGTATAGGTGTTAATGTAATGTTAAATTTCGTATTGAAATAATTATTGAAAAAAAGTGATTGTTCTGAGTAGGATTCGAACCTAACATCTCCCAGCATGCTTCTGGGAGACATGGGTTCGAATTACACTCAGCAGGACAACCAGCTTTTTTCAACTAATTATTTTAAGTGTTTCTTGTCTACAAGATGTTTCCCTGTGATACATTGTTACTGAAGTTTCATCTTTTCAGAATCTTCACATAGTTTTGATTTCAACCTTTAATCTTTAAAATGTCATATTTTCGAAACAGGTCATACTCTAGTGGCCAAATTAATATTGAAGTGTTTTCAGAAAATAACAATAATAATTTTAGAACCTCATCCTGAGGTAAATAATGAAGGAAATACTCAAGTTATGTACCAAAAGAAAGAGCATTTAATTGTAATTAATAAAATGGCAAAAATTCTAAGATAAATAAAATAGTAAATAAAGTTTTTTAACAATTTTTAAATATTGCAAAATTTTATTGTATATTTTTCTATTTTAGTTGTTCTGTAAAAAATAAAAAAAATGCATTTTTTTTCTAAATTATCTTATTTTAATATAAAAAAGTTAATAATATTTCCACAAATGCTTAAATTTTTCATTTATTTAGTGTTTCCTAAATTTTTTAGTGATTTATGCAAGTAACGCATAATGCATATTTTTTAGATTTTTTTGCGATTGGCAGACTCTAAGCCTAAGGAAAGTGGTGTCATAAAAATTCATTTCAATTTAAAAACAAGGTAATTTAAATAAGAACTGAGAAATATATACTTATAAAAAGATAAAGAACTGTGAAAACTTTGAATAAAAATATTTCAAAGCATTGCTGATCCTCAAGCAATTGCCAATCCTTTGCAAGAATTGTTTTCTCCAATATCTTCCTCATCTATATATTCGCTTGAGTTTCCACAAGAACAAGGCCAAATGCTCTGCTGTCCTTGCATTTCAATGGTCTGGAGCCTCAACAGACCACAGCAGAGGAGCTATGCCTTGCTTTACCTCTTCTCATGCATCTGCTGTCGGGCCAAACAAAAATCCTTAATGCCATGCTCCAATGTCTCTCTCTTCAAATAACAATTGACTTCCTCTAACTTTTTAACCATATTGTTCTTGAGGAGCAGTTTCCAGACTCATGGTTGGTAAGCTATTGTCTTAGCCCAAGACAGGAAAGGATCCCAGACTTGTCTGGTATTGCCAGCCAGACTTGTCTGGTATTTAGAACATCACAACCTTCTTTCCAACACCTACTTTTCCAGGCAATGGTCAACTCTTGACTATCTGATACACCTTGAATCAGCTATCAGAAATTCATTTTTAAAATAAGAGCACCTGGTTTCCATTTTCTTTGATATTGAAAAATCACAACATGGTGATTTGGCATTCTTTTTAATTAATACTATTCTCAGTCCCGTGGCCGAGTGGTTATCACGCTTGGCTACTGATCTAAGGGACCTGGGTTCGAGCCTCGGAATTAGGCATGGATGTGTGTGTCGTTTTTCTGCTGAGGTCTTGCCATCCTCTCAGATCTCCTACTGCGGCATATAAACTGACAGGCTCCTGTCAGACCTCTGTGGCAAGCAGCTGCTTGAGGGGGTATTTATTTTTTTTATTTATTTTTATTCTCAGTAGGATATATTCAATTTAATCTCCACGAATAATCACTGTACATAAATATCTAATAATGTTCGCTAGCCACTAAGCACCAGTAGAGTATTCTAAGTCAAAGAACAATCTGCATACATGGACTGCGATAATCTCCAATAACTATTAAAAATAGTATTCTAGATTGCTATACCTCTGGAGGTCTATATACAGTTATTCAGATGTTACTTACACACTACTAACTAAACCTAACATCTAACTATTGATGGGCAATCGACATCATTATGGAAACAACATAATGGAAGAGTCATGAACAGCATAAGGCCTGAGGCAAGGCATGCTATTGGATTCAAGACGTATATCGTAATGTCAACATAATATCTGGTCAAGTTTAATGTTTGCTGTGTCATCCATACTGATGAAAATTACAAATTTGGACTGGTTGCATTGTTCACGTAAACGGACATTCATTTATGCTCTGTTGAACAAGATCATCTGATGCAGTTGTACCACCAATTTTGTAAATCAATATACTCTTTTATTTTTGTAAGCATTACTAAGCTTGTGATCTTTAAATGGGTTTAAAGATTATTTATAGATAGTAGTAGTGTGTAAGTAACATCTGAATAACTGTATATAGACCTCCGGAGAGATAGCAATCTAGAATACTATTTTTAATAGTTATTGGAGATTGTCACGGTCCATGTATGCAGATTGTTCTTTGACTTGGCATTCTTCATGACCTCCATTGCTTTGGCTGGAGTCACTTTTGCAGCCTCTTCCCCCAACCAGGAACAGGGGGTACCACAAGGCTGTCTTGAGTGTTATGCTTTTTTTTCATTGACAATACCAATTTCATTACTAGACAGCTTTCTCCGACAGTAGGCAATGCCTTCTATGTGGATGATTTTAGAATTTTTTGCTGTTCTTCATGCATGAAGGTCATTGAATGACAACTGCAGATTACCCTGAACAATATTTTGGTTTGGGTGATGTCCAGTGGATTTTGTTTCTCCCTGCAGAAAAATGCTTGAATGCTCACAAGTGTAATCTTCATCTGTACTCCAAGCTACAGCTTGGGGGTAACATCATTCCAGTTGTGATGGAGACCAAGTTTATCAGTTATATCTTCGACCAGAAATTGACCTTCTTACCACACATGTCATCTCAGGTCCAAGTACACAAGGGCATTGAACATCATCAAGGTCTTCTCTCTTCTGAGATTCTTCTTTTAACATCGCATTAGTTCTTGCTGCTCCTTTACTGTGCATGTCTGGTTGAAACTGGACTATGGATCCCAGGTATACGACTCTGCTCAGGATTCTGTGATGAAGGTGCTGGACCCTCTCCACAATCAGGCCCTTTGTGTTTGCACTTGGGACCATTTACACCTCACCATTCCGAAGTGTTTATGTTGAGACTGATGAACTGTCATTTTCTCTTTGCTGTTCACAGTTGTCCCTACAGCACACAGCAAAATTATGATCCCCGTGGGGCTATCCCACTTGGGACTGCTTTTTCAGTCACAAGTGGGAGATGTTTTACACTAATGAACAGACTGCCATTCATCCTTTCAGTTTGTGTGTCCAAGGCTACCTCAGAGACATCAAATCAGCCTCGAAAGTGTTGCCCATTCAATAGCTAAGGCACTTCCACTGTGACTTGCTGTTTCCCCTTCCTTCGACTTCTCACTTTGCAGGACAGGGAAGGCCTTTTACACTCAATTGGACGTACTGTCAACATTATGTTAGCCATCGTGCTGAGCACCTGTACCTAGTGCCTCTTCTTATAGATGACTCGAAGTCCGGCACATCTGCACACCAGATCCCACTGCAGAGTTGCATGCTATCAGCCTCGCTTTGAACTACATAGTGGCTAAGCATTATCATTGGTGTGCTCTACACTGACTCTCTTAGCTTGCTACAGGCATTGATCTTGGTCCAGACTTGGCCTCATCCTGTTCTCTCCAAGATCTTCCAGCAGTTCCATCGTGTGACAGCCACTTTGAACATCCTTTTCTATTGGGTGCCTGGTCACATCAGCAATAGGGGCAATGATTTGTCAGATGTTGCTGCCAAGTCAGCCACACCCCTGTCCAATCTGCAAGTCAGATGGAACATTAGGCCCATCTGACTTGGAGAACTAATAATAAAATATCAATTCACTCGAATATTATGTATTTGTAAAAGTAAATTTCATTTTCAGTTGCCTTGATGTCACAATAAAGTCCTGTTGATTTGCAGTGACATTGCAACTGCCAGGGTCCTTGCCCCCTGCAACTTCTTCCTGTTTTCCAAGATGAAGTTCCACCTTAAGGGTTCATGATTTGACTGTGTCAAAGTGATTCAGGCAGAATTGAAGGATGGTGCTAAATAATATCTCAAAACATTAGTTTGAGGTGTTTTCAGCAGTAACAAAAGCATTGGTCTCACTGTATTAGCTCCCAAGGGAACTACTTTGAAGGGGATAGCAGTAATTAAAACCCAAGATAAGCTCATTTTTTTAATCAGTACAATCAGGAAATTTTTGGATTGCACTTCATATAAACTCATTCCATGCAGTTTCTTTATAATAAAATTTTACCCATAGATGGGGTGTGGTAAAATCCCCCAAGGAATTCGTGTTGTCTCCATACCAATTGTAGGAGGCCTAATTTCCAACCCTGGTTAATCTCTGTTATTAAAAAAGCATCGAATAGTAGCAAAAATTAAAAAAACCTAATGCGATGTTAAAAAACCTGCAACAAGTTGTAAAACTTAATCAGAAAAAAAAAATGTTTAAGATATAGCATAACTCCAAAGATCGATAATTATTTATAAATTTATGGAATTTAAATCAAAATGAATGTTGAACTAAAATGAAACGAAATCTGTGGAAATACAAACGAACTTTTGATAAAGATATAAAAACTAACCAAGAAACCTAGTTTTCCTGCAGTGTTTACGACAGGATGACTGGTGCTAGAAAACCGCAAGCATATACACATATCCAGTTATTCAAACTGCGCAACAGTGCACTTGTAGCTTCTTCACTATAGTTGTGTTTACAGGAATTTCCAGGAAGTATAGTGGGTTTAGTAATAAAGTTAACCACAGGAGATGTTATGATGACATGGCACTCATGAAATCATAAGCTGAAAAAGATTTGTTTACCCCATGAGTGGAATTCGTACTCATGTCTCTTAGTAACATGCCAGGTATGCTAACCACTGCACTTTTTTATTAGTTACAAGTTAGTCCCATTTTTTTTTTTTTAATTCTTACTTGATAAGTAACGCTTGATAAATACTTAACAAACCCTATTTTGACTTTATTGGTAAGCTATTATTGCCTGGCACTCGATAGAGCTATCCAGGATTTGAATAAATTAGGATAAGACAAAAGGTCCAAATAAAAGTTAATAATCTTTGAAGCGTTAAAATACTTTTATAAGATAAAAGTAAAATTTAAAATGGCACTTTTTTTAATAAATTTAATTCACTTGTGCTTGTGGCACTAAACAGTGCCAATGGCCCTGCAAGATTAAAGGTTCGTACTGTGAGTCCAAAAATTAGAGTAAAGGTACACATTGTGGTAATGGATTATGCTATCAAATATCAAAAGTTGTTAAGGAGAGATTTACGTATCGTACCGCGGAGGATGGGTAGCAACAGGAAATTCCAGGATGCTTTTGGTGACAAATTTAATAATCACGTTCTTGCCGGCAAGTGAAGTCTCAGTAGAGATTAAGAGAAGGATAACGGATGCCGATGGTTTACCCACCTAGGTGAAGGAAATAACCATTTATACCTTTGATAGCATAGAGTGCTTAAAAAAGTTTTAGCATGTTTCGTGCCCTGACTTTTGGTGCTTCATCAGGTGGGAAGTGAGGAGCTTAAGCTAATGCAGTAGAAGCAGTTGGTTGTTGAGCGCGGGGGAGGGGTGGGGTGCCATAAATTGAATTGTCAGTGGCTCAGCTCCGAGGATCGAAGTGGTCGGCAGATGTACGGGTGGCTGTGATATGATCTGCATGTGACGGAGATTGGTAGAGGGGTTGTATTATGGGAAATTGCCAAGATCAGCGAGTGTCGAGGGAAGTTTCACTTTTTTGAATAGATTAGAATAATTATAACGAGTGGTGTATTTTTAGTGAATTTATATATATCGTAAACTGAATTTTGGGGTTAAGATAATTATGTTTGTGAGGGCTTGAATAATGGTTTTCATATCAGTATTGGTAATTGTGTGTCTATGTGGGTGGGGGGGGGGGGGGTACTTTAATCGCCGATTTTTAGGATGCATTATGGAAGTATTCTAAAGGGTTTGGTGGGTGTGCATTAGTGCAGGTGACAGATGGAGATCAGTGATGAGAGAGAAAAGTGTTTAAGGGTGTGTGGTATTTCCGAGGTGTATGTTATATCCCCTAAGGATCAGATGCCACACTGGGGGGAGAGGGACAGTGTGTTGCAGAGTTCAGTCAGTTTTACATTAATGAGGATATTTTCTGTGACAGCTAGTTGGAATTTGGTAGGTGGAGATATTATAATTTTAGTGGAGTGAAAATCGGTGGGCAGATTGTTTTCAACGATTGCTTGAGATAGTGCAGTTTTTTGTAGTTTAAGATGTCGTATTTATGCTCTTTAAGTTGGGCATTATTAAATGGGTATGAGGATTTCTCTATGTATTTGTTTTTGGGGAATATTTTACCTGTTGGGTCTTTGAGTTGAATGTAATAAACTCCTCCAGAGTTGGTTATATGGTCGTGATCACTTCAAATCAGTTTGGATACAGTGTGTGACATTTTAATTGGGACTTTGTAATCGAAAAGTTTTAGGGTATTTTTTAACAGAGTATGTGAAATTATTATTGATGTATAGTAAGGCTATTGTGTATTTTTCCATTTCTTTATTTATAGGTGTTGGAGGGTTTTGGGATTGTTTGCATCAAATTCGTTAGTGAATTTTGTTGATGGTGTGTGAGGTATATCTGCCTTGTTCATCGAGTTCAAAAATGTATTTTATTTCGTTGTTTAGTGTTTCTTGCGTATTGCAGTATTTATAGGTTCTGGTAAAGTGCGAGTAGAAGGTTGATAATTTGTAGTTGTTTGGGTGGGCAGAGGTGCTAGTTATTATGTTAGGTATGAATCTAGGTTTTCTGTATACAGGTATATAGCTTAGTGGAGGTACAGTGTAAGTTGACATCTAAGAATGGTAGGTGTCCGTTTTGTTCTTCGTGTGTAAATTTAATGGTTGGGAGGACTGCGTTAAATTCAGATAGCAATTTCTTTAATTCTTCTTTGGAGTGTTGCCAGATGATTAA
Organism: Ryuthela nishihirai; assembly: GCA_038380435.1. Lineage (NCBI taxonomy): Eukaryota > Metazoa > Arthropoda > Arachnida > Araneae > Heptathelidae > Ryuthela > Ryuthela nishihirai. The sequence goes on from JAWZYU010000017.1 coordinate 9,142,107, forward strand.
TATATCATAAATATATCTGGCAAAAAATAGTGGGTGGATTTGACGTACATGAAGAACTGTATAATCTACATGACATAGAACTGCTTCTGCCAACAATCCAGAGAGGGGGAACGCATTGGAACACCTTGGTTTTTGACAAGAATTTTGCTGTCGGTTTGAAACAAGTTGCTTTTAGTGGCCAGCTCGAGGACCTCCTGGGTGCTGGAATATTCGGGTGCCGTGGGTCTGGACACTTCAAGCCATTTGGCTCTAAGTCGCATAGTTGCTTCGAGTAGCGGTGTGTTAGGGTAGAGTGTGACGACATCAAATAAGTGTAAGGTGCAGTTGGGGGTAACAATTATGGAATTAAGTTTGTTGATTAGGTCTGTGCCTTACTTTATGGGTGTTGGGGGAAAATATGGGGTAAAGAATTTAAAGAGTGCTTTCTCTAGGTTATATGTGGGAGAATTTCTTTTGGCAACTAGTGGTCTAAAGGGTTTCAGAGGTTTGTGTATTTTAATTTTGACAAATAACGGGGATATTTGGGTGTAATGGGGATTTGCAGTCTTTGGCTAAGTTCGCCGGTAAACAAGGGTCAGCTTTCAAGTGTGCCAGTTTAATTATTTGTAGGGAGTGGGTCTTATGCAATTTCCGATGCTTATAATTCGTCAGTAGTTAGTTTTAATTTATTGATGTAGTCATTTACGTCTAATGATACTAACTGATCAGTTTTATCAGCGAGTGTTATTTTAATGCTATTATGTTTTTTCAGATTTTGGAGTGTTTAGATTTCATTTAGAGTCTTGGTATCAGACTGGATATTGTATGCAGACACAGAACAAATACTCAAAAGACACACCCATAAACTTAATAACTTTATAAATTCACAATAGAACTACCATACCTCAGCTCCATATAAGCATCTCAACCCAAGCAACAGTAACAACAAACCCTCACCTACACATACATTCCCCCACCATGGAGATCCTAACGCCACCACAACTCGCAACCCACCCCCACCAAACCATAACTCACATACCTCACAGATCAATGCTAACGCCTGACACTTAATTGATAATAAAAGGTCCTAAAGACCATAATTCCTAAATCTATTCCATCCTTGAACCTCTCGTCCTTACAACTAATCCAATAGCAAGAAAAGCTATTACAACAAGAGCTGAAGTTTGTGTACCCGGCACCCCTACCACCCCTACACAAAATCATCCCGTAGTTCGAAAAAATAATAAACCCTATACCTGAACTACACAAAGACAAATTAAGATTTAAATTCTATCGCAGCATTCAGGCATACAATAATATCCATCCCAACTATGTGACTTAAAGCCAAATGGCTTGAAGTGTCCAGACACACAGCACCTGAATATTCCAGCACCCAGGAGGTCCTCGAGCTGGCCACTAAAAGCAACTTGTTTCAAACCGACAGTAAAATTCTTGTCAAAAACCAAGGTGTTCCAATGCGTTCCCCCTCTCTGGATTGTTGGCAGAAGCAGTTCTATGTCATGTAGATTATACAGTTCTTCATGTACATCAAATCCACCCACTATTTTTTGCCAGATATATTTATGATATATTAATCATCTGGCAACACTCCAAAGAAGAATTAAAGAAATTGCTATCTGAATTTAACGCAGTCCTCCCAACCATTAAATTTACACACGAAGAACAAAACGGACACCTACCATTCTTAGATGTCAACTTACACTGTACCTCCACTAAGCTATATACCTGTATACAGAAAACCTAGATTCATACCTAACATAATAACTAGCACCTCTGCCCACCCAAACAACTACAAATTATCAACCTTCTACTCGCACTTTACCAGAACCTATAAATACTGCAATATGCAAGAAGCACTAAACAATGAAATAAAATACATTTTTGAACTCGATGAACAGGGCAGATATACCTCGCACACCATCAACAAAATTCACTAACGAATTTGATGCAAACAATCCCAAAACCCTCCAACACCTATAAATAAAGAAATGGAAAAATACACAATAGCCTTACTATACATCAATAATAATTTCACATACTCTGTTAAAAAATACCCTAAAACCTTTCGATTACAAAGTCCCAATTAAAATGTCACACACTGTATCCAAACTGATTTGAAGTGATCACGACCATATAACCAACTCTGGAGGAGTTTATTACATTCAACTCAAAGACCCAACAGGTAAAATATTCCCCAAAAACAAATACATAGAGAAATCCTCATACCCATTTAATAATGCCCAACTTAAAGAGCATAAATACGACATCTTAAACTACAAAAAACTGCACTATCTCAAGCAATCGTTGAAAACAATCTGCCCACCGATTTTCACTCCACTAAAATTATAATATCTCCACCTACCAAATTCCAACTAGCTGTCACAGAAAATATCCTCATTAATGTAAAACTGGCTGAACTCTGCAACACACTGTCCCTCTCCCCCCAGTGTGGCATCTGATCCTTAGGGGATATAACATACACCTCGGAAATACCACACACCCTTAAACACTTTTCTCTCTCATCACTGATCTCCATCTGTCACCTGCACTAATGCACACCCACCAAACCCTTTAGAATACTTCCATAATGCATCCTAAAAATCGGCGATTAAAGTACCCCCCCCCACCCCCACCCACAAAGACACACAATTACCAATACTGATATGAAAACCATTATTCAGGCCCTCACAAACATAATTATCTTAACCCCAAAATTCAGTTTACGATATATATAAATTCACTAAAAATACACCACTCGTTATAATTATCTATTCTAGGTCTTTGCCCCATGCCTGCGATCAGGGGGCTGTTTGATATTGTTGGCAGGAACGTGGAACGTGAGGACATTACATAGAGATTATTCTCTTGATGTCCTCATGCAGGAATTCCAGTGCTATAACCTAGATATTCTAGGCTTGCAAGAGACCAGATGGACAGGTAAAGGTGAGATACTTAAAAATAACTTTAAATTTCTCTTTACAGGGAGGGAGGATGGAAAGCATCACCAAGGCGTGGGTCTGCTGCTCAGCAGACATGCTAGTGATGCTCTTCTAGGATATGAGTGCATTAATGAAAGGTTTCTTACAGCAAAATTTCAGACAAGCATTAAAGACTTGAATGTTATCTGCTGTTATGCCCCCACTGAGGATTCTGATGAGGATGAGAAGGATAGGTTTTATAGACAACTTCAGGATATTTTGAATTCTGTCAAGAAAGGAGATATTACCCTTGTTCTTGGTGACTTCAATGCCAAAGTTGGTACCGACTCTGACCTTTGGGGAGGAGTAATAGGCCCTTTTGGTATTGGTAGCTGCGATGGCAATGGGCAACGTCTCCTACAGGTAAGTAAACTAAATGGTTTCAGAATAACTAACACATATTACAAACACCGCGACATACATAAACACACATGGGTTTAACCTGATGGGCTGCATAAGAATATGATTATATATTAAATAACAGCAAATGGGCTAGTTCTGTTAGAAATACCAGGGCATATAGAGGAGCTGAAATTGGATCTGACCATTACCTTGTTAAAAGTGTCTTGCAACTTAAACTTAAAAAGTGTTGTGCTAGGGTTAAAAAATTTACCTTTAATACTGAAGCTCTGAAAGATCCAGTTATAGCTAAAGCTTACCATGATAGGTTACTTAGTCATTATGACAGTCATGGTTTGCTTAATACTGAAGTTGAGGAAGAATGGGGCCATTTTAAACAGGCTTTTTTGGAAACTAACAGTACTCTTTTAGGGAAAAAGGAGCAGAGGAGGCAGAATTATTTAAGTGATAAGGCACTTGAGCTTATTTCAGAAAGAAGGAACTGCAGGAATATCCTTAATCAGTACCCTACTAGTCCTAATAGAAAGCATTACAAAGAACTTAATAAACGTGTAAAGGGTCAGTTAGCTACTGATAAAAATCTTTGGCTTGATGGCCTTGCTGACAAAGCTGAGGAAGCAGACAGCACAACAGCAGAGACCTGTACCAGATAGTTAATGTTTTGTGTGGTAGAAAACGAACAGGTATACAGGGATTGAAGGATAAACAAGGCAAGGTTATAGAAGGTGAGGATTCTGTCATGGCTAGGTGGGCTGAGCATTTCAGTGATGTTCTAAACAATGTGGTTAGTTCTACTCCCATTGTTTGCAATGATGATAGATGCATTGTTGGCTTTAATGTTGGCCCTATAACACAATCTGAAGTTAGTTTGGCTATTTCTAAACTTAAACTTCATAAATCCCCAGGGGTGGATGAAATTACTACGGAAATGCTTAGAGCTGGGAATGTTTCAGTTACCATTTGGATGACTGAAATTTTGAATAACTTTTATGATAAAGGCATGGTTCCTAAAGATTTTACCAGAGCTATTATTATCCCTATTTTCAAAAAAGGTGATCGCAGTTCTTGTGATAACTATATAATGGTATCAGCCTACTCTCTGTTCCAGGTAAAGTTCTTTGCATGATTGTGCTTAATAGAATTAAGAATCTGGTTGACAGGCAATTGCGTGATGAGCAATGTGGATTCAGAAGTGGTAGGGGATGTGTAGATCAGATATTTTCACTTAGGCAGATTCTTGAGAAATGTTTAGAGTTTCAGAAACCTTTGGTTGCTAGCTTTGTTGATTTCAAAAAGGCTTTCGACTCTGTTGATCGTCATAATTTGTGGTTGATTGTGAGATCATATGGTATACCAGACAAGTTAGTTAACATAATGAAAGCTCTCTATAATAACACTGAGTCATGTGTGAGGGTTGGTAAGTCTTGTAGCAATTGGTTTAGCATTACTTCTGGTGTTCGACAAGGGTGCATTTTGTCTCCTTTTCTCTTTGGTTGTTGATTATATTATGCGGAATTCACTTCAAGGGAAAGCTTTTGGCCTTAAATGGGCTGGAGATACGAAAATTTCTGATTTAGATTATGCTGATGATTTAGCCGTTTTGGCAAATGATGTTGATGAGATGAACTCTTTCATTCGAACTGTTGATGAGACTGGGAGTACAGTAGGTTTGGTTATATACAGAGAGAAAACTAAAGTGATGAAAATTGGTCAGGCAGGTTGTGATTCAGTTAATCTGAATGGTTGCAGTCTTGAGCAGGTGTCACAGTTTAATTACCTTGGGAGCTGCGTAACTGATACTGGTGATGTGCGGCATGAGATTAACAGACGAATAGGTATTGCTGCCGGGACTTTTAAGAATCTATGGAGATTGTGGAGAAATAGGCGTATACACCTAAAGACTAAAATTAGACTGTATAATAGTTTGATTCTTTCTAGGGTTAGTTATGGTAGTGAAACTTGGACGCTGTGTAAGCAAGATAACAGGAAACTAGATGCTTTTGATTCTAGATGCTTATGCAGTATCTTGGGTATTAGGTGGTTTAACTTTGTAACTAATGATGAGGTTAGGCAAAGGAGTCTGCAACCTCCTTTAAGCAGCATATTGTGCAGAGAGAGACTCCGCTGGTTTGGCCATGTTCCCCTTATGGATAATTATAGATTGGCGAATAGGGTTATGAACAGTGTGCCTAGAGGCCTCAGAAGGAGGGGGAGACCTAGGATGCGGTGGGCAGACAATGTCAAACAGGACCTTGTTAGAATTGGTGTACAGTGGCCGGATGCAGCAGATGTAGCTCAGGACAGATATGCTTGGAGAATTAAACTGCGCGGTCTGGTTGGACCTCCCTAGCCCATGGCTGCTTGAGGATGATGATGAATCTATTCAAAAAAGTGAAACTTTCCTCGACACTCGCTGATCTTGGCAATTTCCCATAATACAACCCCTCTCCCAATCTCCGTCACATGCAGATCATATCACGGCCACCCGTACATCCGCCGACCACTTCGATCCTCAGAGCTGAGCCACTGACAATTCAATTTATGGCACCCCACCCCTCCCCCGCGCTCAACAACCAACTGCTTCTACTGCATTAGCTTAAGCTCCTCACTTCCCACCTGATGAAGCACCAAAAGTCGGCACGAAACACGCTAAAACTTTTTTAAGCACTCTATGCTATCAAAGGTATAAATGGTTATTTCCTTCACCTAGGTGGGTAAACCATCGGCATCCGTTATCCTTCTCTTAATCTCTACTGAGACTTCACTTGCCGGCAAGAACGTGATTATTAAATTTGTCACCTAAAGCATCCTGGAATTTCCAGTTGCTACCCATCCTCTACGATATGATACGTAAATCTCTCCTTAACTTTTGATACTTGATAGCATAGTCCATGTGTTGAAGTGCTTAAAAACATTAAACAGTGTCATAGAGAATTAAAAACTTCAATTTAAATTTATGAGAGTCCATCCCAAAGGCTTGTTGGATTCAAATTATAGACCTGTAGTTAAAGATTAGTAACTAATAAGTATATTGAATTGACATAGGTTGTAAGCTGAGTGTAAGTAAATAAATCATTGTTTTTTTTATTTTAAGAATTTAAAATATATTCTTTGTTTCAGTGAGAAATATTACATGAATAATGGTCAGTTGCCAGTTGATCATTCAGTACCTCTTTTAGAAGTGAAAAAACGTTCATCTGATACTAAACCTTTTCACCTCAGCAAACGAGTTTGTTTTGGCACTGATACTTCATGGTCTGAAGAAGCAGGAAAAGATGGAACAGAGGTAAGAACTGAATAAATTATTTTCATGATTTAAAAGAGAAATATTTCCTGATGCTAACTTAGTTATTGATAACTCAAAAAACTTTTTTTTCAGAATTTAAGAATTATTTTATGTTTGCTAATTGGCACTGGTTGTTCATGTTATAAAAACTTGTTAACCAGTATAATAGTTCAAATCAAACTTCTGAGCTTAAATTAGAGGATTGCTTCAGCATAGAGTAATGTTAAGAAACAAATTGGCAATACCTTATATCGCATCTAAGAAATGGCAATCAGATGGCTTTAACAAATTATGTATGTCATAGTTTAATAAAATATGCATCAAATGAAAATAGAATTTATTAATTTTCAAGCCTGAATTATATATTTTTATAAGGTATGCATAAAATTTTTAAAATGGTAATTTTTATTTTCTAAAGTTTTATTATTATATTTTATTTTTGTTGTACTAAAAGCGGATATATACGTCCTTGGCCGCTCATTTTGAATTCTTCGAATGTATACAGACATCCCGGACACTGGAAGCGATAAGAGTGATCTCTTTCTAAATGCAAAGGCATTGTTCAAGATGATCACTGTATAAAAGAGGGAAATTTTCCTCCATCCGTCCCATGGCTGAGTGGTTAGCGTGCTTGGCTACCAATCTAAGGGACCTGGTTTCGAGCCCAGGTAAGGCATGGATGTATGTGTCGTTTTTCTGCTGAGGTCCTGCCATCCTCCCATACCTTCTACTCTGGCATATAAACTGACAGACTCCTGTCAGACCTCTGTGGCAAGCAGCTGCTTGAGGGGGTATTTATTTATTAATTTTTGTTTATCAGAATTATTCCTTGAAGCTTGATATGTAACATATGAGTTGAACCTAAATTATTGTTTAATTTTACTGTATAATTTTTACTATTATATTTATCATTTACTTTTATTTTTTATTCTTTTTAAGCAGTTTTATGTATCTAACTATAATTATTATTTTTTTGTGCGTGCCACTGATGTGCAGTTTTTATAATTTGTTAACTTAAATAATCCATGAATTTTACAACTTTGCACTAAAAAAAATTTACAGCTCTAATATAATTTAACATGAAAACTGCACATAAAACATCTTATTGATAAACTAAGTTTTAAATGTTTTATTTTTCATGGATACAGTCTGTTATCCAATACGGTATTTTAATTTGGGGGGTGGGTACTTATATTAGAAATTTAAGAAGTATTGTTTCTGTTCGAAACAGAATAATTAATGTTATAAATAAGTGTAACAACAGAAATATAATGCAATTTGAAAAATATTGTAATTGAGGCATTTTTCTGCTTAGACATTTATACATTTTTAGAATGCTAAATTTTTTCTACTGTAACAGTTCATTGGTGACTGTAAAAGATACATATTGTAATAGTAAATTTACTGGCATATAATTCCAATGATGAAAAAAAAAAATTGTATAAATATTTCTACTTTTTTGGACCAAAGATTTTTAATTCATTACCTTTATATACACTGAGAGACCAAAAGTCGTGGGATATGTGCCTAATAACAGGTTGGTCATTCTGGAGCCCTCAGCAATGCAGCCACACGTCGAGGCATGGAACCAACGAGTTGCCAGACCGTTCTGCAGGGATGGCAGCCCACACATCATGCAGTGTAGACCATAATTGTGTTGCATTGGATGGTGTTGGATTCATGGATTGTAAAATTGTTTCCATTGTGTTCCACAGATGCTCCAAGGGGTTCATATCGGGGGACAATGGGGGCCAATTCATGGTGGTAAAGTCTGTGGAGTGTTCCTCGATCCACCTCCTAGCATCTAAAGACTGGTGACACGTTGCATTACCTTGTTGGAATAACCCTTCACCATCAGGGTGCTCAAGAGTCATGAAGGAGTGCAGGTGATCTGCAAGAATGTCCAAGTATCTCATACCTGTCAGTGATTGCTCCAAATGGATGAGAGTCAAATGTAGACCACGTGAACATGCCCCACACCATCACAGAGCCGCCTCCAGCCTGAACAGTACCTTGCAGACAGGAAGGGTCCATGGCTTCACAGGGCCTAAATCCACACTCTACTGCGCCCCTCAGTGCGAAACAAGTAGAACATTGATTCATCGGACCATGCTACCTGATGCCATGGTTCTGCTATCCAATTTTGATGTCTTCGGGCCCATTCTAGTCGTTGAGCTCTGTGACGATGTGTAAGCAATGGGACATGAGTGGGGCTTTGGCTACCAAATCTTATGGAGTGCAGGTGGCGACAGTCATTTCAGAAACATTTTGTGTTTGGTCTGCATTCAAATTGGCAGTGAATTCGTGCACTGTAGCCCCCGTCTGTTGGTCGTTACCATTCATGACAGCCAATTCAAGTTCCGTTTGTCAATTGCATGTGGCTGTCCGGTTCGCTGGTTTATGTATGTGGAAATGCCATCAATAGAATACTGACTATAAACTCTTGACGCTGCAGACCTGGGGGGTGGGGTGGCTCAGTTGGTAGTGCTCCAGGCTCGTAATCTGTAGTTCCCAGATTCGAGTCCCAGCTGGATCAGTGTTGAGATTTATCTCCCAAAATTCCCTGCCCTGCCCACGATCAGTAGGGGACACCGATATGCTTGGAAAGGCTGCCGTCCATTGGATGGGATGTTAAGCCAAGGCCCCATGTGTGGGAGAGCCATACCCTGTGCACATTAAAGAACACACTGGATGGCCTTGACAGGAGGCTACTATCTCTCAACAGCTGTTCCAATGGGTCCTCTCCCCCAACCTTCTCTGAGCCTTTGGGGTCCACGTGACCTGGCCATTTAGCCCATGGTATGCAAAAAAGTGCTGCTCAGAGGTAAAACAACCCAACCTGTAGACCTGGGAAAACCGAATTCTTGCACGATCTCCTATATTACATGACTCATCCTTCTGGCATTGATGATCAAGCTATGTTAAAAGTCAGACAACTCGTGACATGCAGCCATGCTGAATTAACAACTACTCCAAAATGAATGTTAGTTTGTAGGCTACTGCAGCGCCATTCTGTGGTTGACGTCCAATGCATCAGTTAAGAGTATAGCACACTAGTTCTACTTTAACTGCTATTCCCATGACTTTTTGCCTCTCAGTGTATATGAAATGAATCAAATGCCTGTCATTTCAAGTGTCTACTGAAGGATTATAATTCTTCAGTACACTATTTAATTTCCAGTGTTCTTAAATGAGCACTGGTAATTAAAAAGTTCTGATATCTGGACAACTGTTGCATAAACCACATCTTTAACATAAAAAAATCTAATGGAGTAAGGTGATCATGGGGTAGACATGGGATTGGTCCTTCCCTGCCAGTCCATTGATTTGGATATGTTGCGTCTCAAAGTTCACAAATATGCCCAATGTGGGGGTGCCCCATCTTGCTTGAAGACAACAGTCGGCTGCCTATCCTGCAGCTGGGGAGATGGTGTAATTGAGGAACATATCCAGGTACACATTTGCAGAAACCATTTTCTCATTGAAGAAGAAAGGACTTAATATCTGGTCATACATTAACCCACACCAGACATTGATCTTTGGACTGTCCCGAATATATGCATCCTTGTAACATTCTGTCTGTTGACTATATGGTTAAGATGGAAGGTAGCCTCGTCTGAAAAGCAGACATATAGCAAAAAGTCATTATCCTCAGCAATGAGGTTCAAAATGTCATTGGCCAAAAGGTTCACTTTTTAGACATTAAAGGACATTTTGTAACTTGTTGGTGTGTAACTGCAAACAGTTAAGTACCATAGACTTCAGTATCTGTAGTTGGCATGAAACTTGTCTCACCAATTTTTTTTTGTGAAAGCAGTTTGAATGTTTCCTACTTCACATCAGAAACTAATGGTCTACCAATGTTCCTTCCCTTTTCCACTGTTCCTGTTTCCAAAAATCTTGCCATCCACAACTTAACTTCAAATCAGGTAATTTCGTTTCATACTTTGTTCTGAACTTTTTCTGAACACTGACAGGAGATTTTTTCTGCTAGCCACAGACACCATCTTAACTGCATAGCTGCTATAGCCCTCCTCATAGTGGATGCAGTAGACAAAACACCTCAGCATAGAAACTGTGTACAAGATCACCTAAAAAGAAGACAGATGTACGACTCCTCTTAAAAAATTAGAGCATACTATAATCAGGGTAATCATTTATGGGCACCCTGTATATATATATATTCACTGTTGCTTTTAAGATGAAACTTAATGCTATTTTAAACTAGATATTGCTCTTGGATTATAAATATCACTTCACAAGAAAATATCTGCATAAATGTGCAAATATATATACACAGCCATATCAGAATAATGTGACCACCCACGAATCACAGTGTACCCACTCAGGTGCGTGACAGAGTGCACGACAAAGTCGACCACACAGAGATATAAGCGGCCGGCCAGGACAGATGAGCCATAGTGCATAACATGAGCACAATGGGCAGAGGTATTGATTTGACGGATGTTCAAAAAGGAATGATCATCAGTTACTGCACCAAGGGTGGAAGCATCTCGGAAACAGCAAACTTCGTGGGCTGTTCACGAGGTGCTGTAGTAAGGGTGTACCAAGAATGGACCACTGGCACACCGATTACCTCCAGATATCATAACTATGTAGCCCAAAGGCCATCGACCCCAGAGGAGAATGTTGCCTCCATCAACTGGTAAAGGACAATCAATGCGCAATAGTGCAGCAATTGACCACTCAAATGAACGCTGGGGCACCCAGGGGCATATCCCTGATAACAGTAGAGCGAAACCTGTTACTCATGGGTCTCCGGAGTCGAAGCTGCGTAAAGGCACCCATGTTAACCAAGGTCCATCAGCAACGACGCCTACAGTTCGCACGGGACTACCGTCATTTGACAGTGGAGAAAGTTTGCCTTCTCCGATGAATGGAGATTTCTACTCCACAGAAGTGACGGGCTATGGCGGATAAGGTGTCAGACATATGAGAACCAACACCCAGACATGCCTGTCGGTAAGTAGAGGCTGGCGGTGGCAGTGTGCATGTCTGGGGATGTTTTCCTGGTATGACCTGGGACCACTGATACCACTGGATGGGTCCCTGAATGCCTCGTGGCTACCTGTCCATCCTCGCTGACCTTCATGTTGGATGTTTACCCTGCTGGTGATGGTGTCTACCAACAGGACAATGTGCCCTGCCATGTCGCTAAGGTGGTGCATGACTGGTTCCAGGAACACAACAGCGATGTCTCCGTTCTCCCTTGGCCGGCAAAATTGCCTGACCTCATTTCCATAGAGCACTTGTGGGACCATGTGGATTGACAGGTTTGGCTTGCGGACCCACAACCACATTATCTCGGGAACCTCTACTCTGCTGGAGTCCGATTGGGCACGTGTGCCTCTGGCAGCCTTCCAGGGCCTCATTGCGTCCATGCCAAGCCGTCTCGCTACTGTCATCCAAGCCAAGTGTGGTTATTCCCATTATTAGGTAGGTGATCATATTATTCTGATACGACTGTGTATATGTAAATATAATAAACATTGATTTTTGCCCTTTACATCTCGTTTCACACATCATGACTTTAGTTGATCTTTGCCCATATAACCCCAATCAAACAACCAAAGCCAATTATGCAATGTGTTGAGTACCTTGCCCATGTCAAGGGTACAGGTTTGTGAATTGCCTCATATTTTTTTTGTTTTGCAACACTGCTATGTAAGGGGGGGATTTCATATTAACTCTATATTATACTATATTTAATTTCAAAAGACTGTATATTTATTTGTAATTGAGTAAAATGTGAAAAAATTTATAGATAAAATTGCATATGATATTCTAGGGGGGGGGGGGGGGGAGAATAATAAAATTGAGAAATAACTTGGGAAATACAACTATTTTGAAGAAGAGAAAAATGTTTGATATTTATATTATATGCTTGAAATCATCACTGTGAACTATTTATTATTAACCACTTTTAACATTGTCAGTTAAGATGTTTAAAAATATTACATAATGTAATACTTAAAAAATTTTGATATTTTTTTAGGATTTCAGTTGCCATGGAGGTCAAAATGAATTATTAGAGTGTAAATATGAATTCAACAGTCACAGAACCTCAAAAGATGGATTACTTCTTGCAATCAATACTATTGACCGGCAGATAGCACAGGCAGAATCTCAGAAAAATCAGCTTAACCGAAAACTGGTAAGAAAAATATTTTTTTGTAATCAAGTCTATGAAAAGTGAAAAAAATTACTTTTTGTAGGATTATAACTTAAGAATAAAAGTTGCTTGGTGGAATATTTCAGAAGATAATGTTGCATGTGAAAATTTGTTCCTAAAGCCTTTTACTAACAAAATTGTGTTTGCATTATTTTTTCTCTGTGTATTTTGTTGAAATACTACTATTGGTTGGTATATTTAATTTTTCCTGATACTGTACCCTGTTATGATACATTCAGGCATATTTCAGGGAAGGATGAATCATCTAAATTTTTAACATTACATCTTCATAACTTTAGAGGACAAAGTGAAGAAGTGTTTTAAAATGCACCACTGGGAATGAAAATGGGCATTTTTCGGATATATTATTCAATTTTATTTTTAACAGATTTGGTTTTGAAATCAGAATGATAAAAAATGTTTTCATTGATATTGCACATTTTCAGTGAATATGAAGATAACTAGAGTTCCAGTAGTTTTATTTCTTATAGAAGAAAATAAGAAGAAATCAATGACTGCAACTATGCAATAGAAAATAAGTGAAAGCAAAAAATGATATGCAGAGGATTTCTAAAATATAAAAGATGTTCAAAAATAATACCAAAACACATTAATAATATCATTCAAAATATGGAACCAGAGGATATCAAGAGAAGCAAGTAAAACATAGCACATTGCAAGCCTTCAAATCGGCATATAGAGATTGAGTATCTGTTCATCATTGGCTCTTGAAAATGTAGGCTGGAGGAACAATGCAGTAGAGCATTGTCTAAAAAATTTGTCCCAAAATATTTCAAGGCATGAGCTTGATTTTTGAAGAACTTTAAGATATAAGATCAGGAATATTACAAAATTGCTGAACAAAGCTGACGAAATTTAAAAGTTCAAGGAGTTTGCATCTTTTTCTTAGTGTAAATAAATCATTTGATAATGGGAAACTTTTAAAGTTAATGATTATGGAACACTGATCAGAACCGTTCCCATTTTAATATATTTGCTACAACCTATCTAAAAGAGATGAAAAGATACATTTATTTTGTCTGTACTTTGGTTTTTCAGGATTTTAAGATGTACTATCAACTGAGGAATCTGTACATAAGGTAATGCCACACTTACATTGTGCATATTCAAGTTCTCTGATTAGAAAACAATGACCAAAACTTTTATAAGGGTCATTCAAATGAAAAGTGGATAAGTTAGAGATGAAGCATGAATCACTTACTGATCTGTTCAAATATGCCATGCCTGTGGGGACATTTGTTCCAACATTAAATTGATGAGATAACCTTTATATAATACATAAAAGAAAAATATTTTAGATAGCCTTTTTTGTAGCATCTTTGACTATTGCTTGAGGAAGTCTGTGACAATGCACTGCACCACTTTGTCTGACTTTAACTTCCTTCTTTTCATGACATTTTTTAGAGGTCCAGAAATATTAAAATGTAATAGGGGAAATGCCAGGGCTAAAAGGAGGATGTTCCAGAAATTCCCAACCATACTTGTTCTACAATGCTGCTGTTACTTGAGAAATATAAGAGCTGATGTTATCATGCAACAAAGCAACCATCTTATTCAAAAGCCTTTGGTGTTTCAATTTTACTATATTGGTGATTTAGAGAGAAAGAAATTCTTGGGCATTGATTATGAACTGTGGCAATCATATCTAAACTTTGCTGGTGTTCATTCTACCAATATGAACCTTCTTGCATTTTACAACCTTTGTAAACACTTAGAGTTCAATTATTTCTTAATTATTGTTCAATTCTACAACAGGAAAAAAATTAGACTGCTCATCACAGTTCTGAAATCCACTGAAGTGATGGAATAGAGGCTGTGAAAGCTATTCTGAATAGCCTTCATGACATGACAGGTCTAAGGTTTATTGGAAGAACTGAGGATCATAGTGAAACAGTAGAAACCAGGTAGATAAAAAAGATAGTAGCTACTAGAGATTAGTTCAGGCAAAGAATAATTGATATTTCAAATATTTCTTGTAATTGTGAAAAAAATTTAGTAAAAATGTAAAAAATTTTATTATTTAAACCTTTAAATAGGTCCTTATTAATTAAAAATAAGCACCATGGATTTTGATTATTTTCGTACATATTATCTAACTGCAATAAATGAATAGCTTTTAGTATTTTTAATGATGTTACCCAGAAACTTTCAATTTCTGCTAGTATTTGTAGTATTTTTTGTCTCAAATAACATTTTAATCTTTTCACAAAATGATTATAATCAAAAATACAGGTGTCCCTCCTTATATGCTGTTTTGCTTTACATGGTAGCTAGGTAGTCACTGGAAGGAGAGCTACAGGTTTGCTGTTTCCGTATACCAATCCCCTGTGATGATGCATAGAACTGGTCAGGCCTAGCACCTAATGTCTAACCCTGCCTTCTCGTGGTACAGGCCTTTAGTACCTTTCAAAAGAGATACTCTCTTGTGGAAATAAATGGAAGGGGAGGGCTGCTAGATCAGTGTGGTTTACTAATCTGGACAACTATGGATCTTTTTTTTACTCTGCTGAGGAGTGGCCAACCACACAGAGTCCTGGTGCTGACCATATAAACTTACTGGACTGGAATAAGGCTTTGAGCTTTTGATTTCAGGTCCTGAATTTGCTGTACTAGTCGGCTTCTGTGTAGGGAAAATCTTCTGTGTTTTTTGTTTGTGGGTTGACACCCCAAGTGAATAGATTCACAGGATATGTTTTATCAGCTGGTTGATAATCCTGAGCAGAGGTCATTGCACGCACCTGAACTCTTGCTGCTGCTACAGGCAGTCAAATTCTACATTGGAGGAAGTCTTACAGTGTAGATGGCTTCAGTCTTTGGTGGTGGGAGAATGGGTCTTTGCACCATACCTGCTGTTAGGTAGCTGTTTGATATTGTTGGCATTCCCTCTCTCAATAAACATAGTTTCTTTAAACATCCCACTAACCATTTTCTCTCCATAGGTAGTTGGAATGTGAGACTATGCACAGAGCTTATTCTCTTGATGTCCTCACACAAGAATTCCACCGTTATAACTTAGATATTCTTGGCTTGCAAGAGACCAGATGGACAGATAAAGGTCAGATTCTTAAAAATAATCTTAAATTTCTCTTTTCAGGGACAAATGATAATAAGCATCACCAAGGCATGGGTCTGCTTCTCAGCAGACACGCTAGTGATGCTCTTCTAGGATATGAGTGCATTAATGAAAGGTTTCTTACAGCAAAATTTCAGACAAGTGTTAATGACTTGAATGTTATATGCTGTTATACCCCCACTGAGGATGCCGATGAGGATGAGAAGGATAGGTTTTACGGACAACTTCAGGATATTTTGAATTCTGTCAAGAAAGGAGATATTACCCTTGTTCTTGGTGACTTCAATGCCAAAGTTGGTACTGACTCTGACCTTTGGGGAGGAGTAATAGGCCCTTTTGGTATTGGTAGCTGCAATGGCAATGGGCAACGTCTCCTACAGGTAAGTAAACTAAATGGTTTCAGAATAACTAACACATATTACAAACACCGCGACATACATAAACACACATGGGTTTCACCTGATGGGCTGCATAAGAATATGATTATATATTAATTAACAGCAAATGGGCTAGTTCTGTTAGAAATACCAGGGCATATAGGGAAGCTGAAATTGGATCTGACTATTACCTTGTTAAAAATGTCTTGCAAATTAAACTTAAAAAGTGTTGTGCTACGGTTAAAAAATTTACCTTTAATTATGAAGCTCTGAAAGACCTAGTTATTGCTAAAGCTTACCATGATAGGTTACTTAGTCATTATGGCAATCATTGTTTGCTTACTACTGAACTTGAGAAGTATGGGATCATTTTAAACAGACTTTTCTTAAAACTAACAGTACTCTTTTAGGAAAAAAGGAGCGAAGGAGGCAGAATTATTTGAGTAATAAGGCACTTGATCTTATTTCAGAAAGAAAGAACTGCAGGAATGTCCTTAATCAATACCCTGCTAGTTGTAATAGAATACATTACAGAGAGTTTAATAAATGTGTAAAGGATCAGTTAGCTGCTGATAAGAATCTTTGGCTTGATCACTTGGCTGACAAAGATGAGAAAGCGGTTAGACAGCACAAGAGCAGCCATATAGTTAATGTTTTGTGTGATTGAAAATCGACAGGTATGCAGGGATTCAAGGATAAACAAGGTAAGGTTATAGAAGGTGAGGATTCTGTCATGGCTAGGTGGACTGAGCATTTCAGTGATGTTCTCAACAATGTGGTTAGTTCTTCTCCCATTGTTTGTAATGATGATAGATGGATTATTAGCTTTAATGTTGGTCCTATAACACAGCCTGAAGTTATTTTGGCTCTTTCTAAATTTAAATTACATAAATCCCTAGGGGTAGATGAAATTACTATGGAAATGCTTGGAGCTGGGAATGTTTCAGTTACCACGTGGATGATGAAATTTTGAATATCTTTTATGATAAAGGCATAGTTCCAGGATTTTACCAGAGCTATTATTATCCCTATTTTTAAAAATTGTGATTGCAGTTTTTGTGATAACTATAGGGGCATCAGCCTGCTTCCTATTCCAGGTAAAGTTCTTTACATGAGTGTGCTAAATAGAATTAATAATCTGGTTAACAGGCAATTGCGTGATGAGCAATGTGGATTCAGAAGTGGTAGTGGATGTGTAGATCAGACATTTTCACTCTGCAGATTCTTGAGAAATGTTTAGAGTTTCAGAAACTTTTGGTTACTATTTTCGTTGATTTCAAAAAGTCTTTTGACTCTGTGTGAGAGTTGGTAAGACTTGTAGTAACTGGTTTAGCATTACTTCTGGTGTTCGACAAGGGTGCATTTTGTCTCCTTTTCTCTTTAGTTTGGTTATTGATTATGTTATGCAAAATTCACTGCAAGGGAAAGATTTTGGCCTTAAATGGTCTGTAGATCTGGAAATTTCTGATTTAGATTATGCTGATGGTGTAACACTTTTGGGAAATGATGCTGTGAGATGAAGTCTTTCATTTGAGCTGCTGATGAGATTGGTAGTAGAGTAATTTTGGTTATAAACAGAGAAAACTAAAGTGATGAAAATTGGTCAGGCAGGTGGTGCTTCAGTTGCTTTGAATGGCTGTACTCTTGAATAACTGTCTCAGTTTAATTATCTTGAGAGATGTGTAACAGATACTGGTATGTGTTGTAAGAGATTAACAGACAAATAGGAATTGCTGCCGAGACTTTTAGGAATCTATGGGGAGTGTTGAGAAATAGGTGTATACACCTAAAGCTAAAATTAGGCTATAATGGTTTGGTTCTAGGGTTAGTTATGGTAGTGAAACTTGGATGCTTTGTAAACAAGATAGCCAGAAACGTGATGGTTTTGAATCTAGATGCTTGTGCAGTATCTTGACATTTGATGGTGCAATTTTGAGTAATGATGAGGTTAGGCAAAAGAGTAGGCAATCTCCTTTGAGCAGCATATTGTGTAGAGAGAGAATCCGTTGGTTTGGCCATGTTGCCCGTATGGATAATTATAGATTAACAAATAAGGTTATGAACATTGTGCCTAATGGCCTCAGAAAGAGGGGGGAGACCTAGGATGCAGTGGGCAATGTAAAACAGGACCTTGTTAGAATTGGCGTGCAGTGGCCAGATGCAGTAGATGTAGCTCAGGGCAGATATGCTTGGAGAACTAAATTGCATGGTCCAGTTGGACCTCTGTAGCCTATGTCTGCTTAAGAATGATGATAATGCTTTTGTTATAATGCTATTTAAAAAAAAGAAAACTGCATAATTGCATGATTGGCAGAACTGTAGCAATTAGTAATTTTATATGCATATAATGCAGTATGTGTAGTTGGAGCACTGTGTACACTCATCTTCGATTGGGTAGCATACAATAATCTCTCTGCAGCTCTAGAGCCAGAAGTATCACAAATGATATTTTCACCCAATTATTTTCTTATATTTGCAGAACATATTAATGTACTGAAGGTAATAAACTTAAAATTGACCCTCATGGAAAAATGTAAAAACAATGATCAAAGTGCTGCCAGTGGTAAAAAACAAAGGAAATCTGTAATCCTCGAGGAAAATTTAGATGTGATTAGGAAGTATGAACATAATGAATGCACTGTGGCATAGTCAGAGTTACAGGAAATCCGAATTGGTGTTACAAACAAATAAGGAATCAAGCTGAGAAAAATTAAAGAAAGTTGTTAAAGTGTGGTGAGAATGACAGCTAAGTAAGATCACACAAACAAGGGTGCCAATTATGAAGAAACTGGAAAGGATATTGGCTCAATGGATTGAGCATCAAAATCAGACCACTATTCCTATATCCACCATTACTATCCAGACTAAAATGAAAACTTTGAAAATTAAATAATTTCAACAGTTAACACTTTATATAAGTCAGGGTCACTATCACATTATGAGTTGAGGTTTCAAACAGAAGTTAGCTGCATTAACCTTTAGCTACCATACTGGTGTATCAGTAATTGTATGCACAAGTTCGCTATCTATGCATTAACAGAGCAAACAAGTCACCCTTCCACACAAAAGGAGTGACTAAAGGCAGGTAATGGTATTTTTCGTACACTTACAAAACACATTTATTTACATTGCTGATTAACACAATTACATTTAAATGAGAACACATTCTTCGATTTCAACAACTTATGTTAAAACTTGAATACATTCAGCTCAATGCCAGGCCTACTCTAAAAATAGCAAAACTAGCTAAATACTAATCTTTCTATCATCATCGCCTTTCTAACTCACAAGCCGTTGACTGTGCCTGCTCTCCTCGAGAGCCAGGCGACCAAGCGAAAACATGATTTGCTCCTACCAGTCTCTGAAGCCAAGTGAACATCGTCCCATGGTCGCTAACTCCAAAGTTAAGTGTCAAGTCAAATCGAATGCCCCAAAATGTCTTTGCTCTCTCAGAGACACAAGAATAATCAAAAGTCATTCTGAGTCTGTGATTGGCTCTCTCAACTCTCCGCTAGGGTAGGGGGGGGGGATAGGGTGCCGGACAAAAAATAGAAGTTTCTGGAGCTTGTATCTTTGTTGTGCAATCACTTCTGTCCTTCACGGGACCTTTGTGCCGTGAAGGACGGTGGAAGCTCTTCCAGGGTTGCCAATCAACAATTGCAGTCTTGGCGCCAGGCTCCATTCACTCAATGATTCTCTCATTGACACGAGGACGCTCTCCTTTGTAGACACTAGTCCGGGATTAAGCTGGCTTGCTGACAGGTAAGTGGTCGGCTCAGCTAGCCGATTCATCAAATGGTCCTGTCTGCCTGAGATGCGGACTTAGCGGGCTTGTCCTTCATGATAATCCCTCATGTGTGGCACCACTTGAAAAGCAAGGAAGCCGAAGTCTGGACTTGAAAACTGTTCTGCGTGATCTGGGCAATATTCACGGAACACAAGGGTTGACACTAATGGCTATGCATCAAATGAAAGCTTATGACATGGGGGTGTTACAAATAATAAAAATTCCCCCTTCTTCCTCCCCTAAAAGATGGAAATATGAAAACAATTGTGCCTCTGTATATTCAGAATGTGAGGGTCAAATGTAACAAGTTGTATGTCAAATGGAAGCTGGTGATGTGGGGAATTTGGGGACAATGAAAATAATTTTTAAGAAGAGATCAAAGGGATATCCCTTTGATGTCTTCTTAAAAAATGTGAAAGTCATTTTTTTACTATATCTTCTGAAAATGAGGGCCTACAGTTACAAGTTAGACATCAAATGAAAGGCCATGTGAGAATCATTGTAGACTACTTTGAATTATGCCTCCTTCCACAAAAGGGGATGGGAATTTAGGGGTGGAGTGTTGACCTTAATGAGTTATATCTCAAATTATAGATTGTGATGTCTCCATTGTCTTGGGGTACCTCAAACAGGACAAAAAAAAGTGGGGGGGGGGGGTATGTGGTTGATGCTTATGAGTCATGTATAAAATGAAAGTTTCTGAAGGTATGTATTTTAAGTCACAAAAAAAACATATAAAATTGAAAAGTTTTAAAAATACATGTATCTTCCTTTGCGCACCTTAAAAAGGAGAAAACAAGCCTAAAACTTACCAATGATGCAATCAGTCACTGAATTTATGTTCACTTCAAAGGAAGATAAGGCATCAATTTGTCTACTCAATGAGATTGCCAGAGCTGTATTTTCCTTTGAAGTGAATATGAATTCAGTGACTGATTGCACAGGTATGTTTTAGGTTTATTTTCTACTTTTTAGGGCTCATATTAGATAATTATTATTTTTTTTAATTTCTTTTTTGTCCTTTAAAACCTTTAAACCTTGAAGTTAAGTGAAATAATATCAAATGTATTTAGATACATTGGCTTTAATCTTGATGTAAATGAAAAATGTATCACAAGATATATAAAAATAAATAATAAAATACCCCCTCAGCAGCTGCTTGCCACAGAGATCTGACAGGAGCCTGTCAGTTTATATGCCATAGTAGAAGGTCTGAGAGGTGGCAGGCCCTGAGCAGAAAAACGACACATACATCCATGCCTTACCTGGGGCTCGAACCCAGGTCCCTTAGATCAGTAGCCAAGCATGCTAATCACTCGGCCACGGGACTGCTCAAGATATATATTTTTCGTATTATATGGAACTGAGAATAATCTTAACTAATTATAGCATTACAAGTTTCCTACATAAATTATTTTTTGCAGATTTCCTGTTATAACTGTAGCAAAATTATCTCTAGTTATTACAGTAATCAGATTAATAGTAAAATATAGTCAAGAAGTTGTAAATCAGTTCAGCAAATGCCCATCAGAGTGATTAGGCTTAGACAGAAATTGAAAGGGCAAGATTGCATTTGCTGACAAAGAAATAATACATAAGAAATTGATTTATAATTTGATAAGTGAAAGCAGGACATAGGGCAGTAAGAGAAAAAAAAGTAGAATTTATCCTCCTTTTTCTAAAAAAAACACACCTGAAATAGTTATATTTGATGACCTGTTGATTTGCTTTTCATATTCAATGATACTACCAAACAATGGTGGCAACCAGTCACAGAGCTAACATTATGTCTCTAGTGGTTAGTGATTAAGGTGTGGAACATAGTGCTAGAGTTATTAGGTACTCTACTTCCATGAGACAGATTTCTGCTTGTTGAATATGAAAACTGAGACTTCCACTGTGTGATACAAAGCCCATTGCAATAGCAGAATGAAGTTATGAAAATACCTTTACTTTTATGTGGAAACCTTCATAACTTACATATATGTAATTGATATCTTTTTTTGTTCATGATAATTTTAAGGGAAACATTGCTTCCATTGATGTGTTGCCACTGTAGTAGACTACATTGTCAATTTTTGATAGTCAGTAGCCCATAAATAAAGCAACACAATCAGGAGCTCACAAGTGTTATCCAATCCAGCTCTGTGGAATGTATCCTTAAAATTGATAAATTATGGTGTCTATTTTAACCTTTGTTGAAGAGTGGAAATGACAAGTACATTTGAGGATTTAGAGGAAAGGATGTGCATTTTCTTTCCATCAGGCACCTAATGTTTTCAGTATGCTGCTACTGGTGGTCCTTACTTTCCATTTCCCCAGTTTTGGGGAAAAACAGCTCTGAAAAGCACTAATGAACTGTTCCACCTGAAGGTGGAATCAGATTTTAAGTGCTGTGTATGATTAGGCCATGCGTCTTTTCAAGGGAATAGTGCACAGCTCTTTCAACGTTGCTCATTTTTCTTTTTATAGACCAGACTTTAAGAAAGAAACGTTTGAGAAAGTGAGGAAATTTGTAATTATCAAATTCATATTTTGGGTGATGTACTTGGTTGAAAGTAATTCATTTGGCTTTATATTGACAAGGAGTTGTTCCTTGCAGTGGCATTTTCTGAACTGCCAATGATACAGATTAGGCAATTATTAATGGAAAAATATTTTTCCTGTGATAAGCTTAAAGTATATATTTCAAACATAATCCAGCAGCTGATGTTAAAAATAACACTTTTTATACTGAAGTTTTATTGTTATGTAATCTAGTAAGTCAGCTCAATGTGTGCCATCTGCCACCATGACAGTAATGCTCGGGACCCAGTGCAGTCTTTTCACTTATTAAAGATTTAAAATTTGTATGATGTTATGGAATGTGATAAAAGGGTGCATATACACTGAAGTGCCATTGAATTAGGGATAGGAGACATTATCCAAAATCAGTACTGCAAGTCCTGCATTTGCATGCATGCATGGCTGAAACTCTGGTCCTATATAGCTGTCAGCTTTGGCTTCCCCAAGCATTTGTCGTAAGAAGTGTAAAGTTTGACAGAGGGCAGAACGTAGGTGCCCGACAAATGGGACACTCGATCTTTGAAATTGTCAAGAACTTAAATTTTCTCATACGACAGTTTAAAGAGTGTTTCGGGAATATGAAAATTCTGGCAAAAAACAAGCACCCAGACAAGCTGCAAAGGACAACCAGCCTTGAATGATTGTGGGCTTAGCTGTCTGACCCGCATCGTACAGACCGATAGGGGCCAGACATCTGAAATCACCTCCCATCTGAACGCGGGTTCCAGCTGGGAAATCGGTTCACAGACCATGCAAAGCTCATTTCATCGTCTTAGCTTTGGGAGTCGCTGACCTACTAGAGTCCCACTTTTAACAGCACTACATCAGGCTCAACACCTTGCCTGGGCTAATGAACATTGAAACTGGACCATCGAAAATTGGCAACGGATAGCCTGGAGATCCCAATTTAAACTTCATCACGCTGATGGGAGACTGAGGGTATGGTGCCAACCCCATGAAGCCATGGATCCTGCATGTCAGATCGGAACAGTACAAGTTGGTGGTAGCTCAGTGATGGCCTGGGGTGTCTTCAGTTGGACGTCTGTGGGACCTTTGGTACGTGTACTGATGACTCTCAATGCATCCCGGTACGTAGAACTCATGGCTGACCATTTACACCCATTTATGGCCATCATGCATCCCAATGGAGATGGGGTCTACCAGCAAGACAACTGTTCATCTCACAGGTCCAGGTTGGCTCTGCATGATTACAGGAGCATTCTGTTGATTTTGAAATAATGAATTGGCCACCTAGAAGTCCAGATTTAAATCCCATCAAAAATCTTTGGGATATCGTCAAGCAGAGTGTTTGGGCCCGTGTCTCATCAGCGACGAACTTGAGAGAATTGTGGACAGCTCTGAAGGATGCATGGGTCGCCAAACCTGTGGAATATTTACGCAAGCTTGTGGAGTCCTTGCCTCATTGTGTGGCAGCTTATCAGAGCCAGAGGGAGTCCAACACGTTACTAGGTTGCTATCCCTAATTCAATGGCACTTCAGTTTATTTGCCATTGTTCTCATCAGTGAAGGAACTAGATCTTGTAATACTTCTGGAAAAAAAGAAAATTGAATCCAGATATTACCCAACACAAAGAATCTGTTCATTCAGAGCATGTGGGATTCTTACTTGATATTAAGGTGGGGTTCCTAATATTTTGCCTAAGCAATTAGTATATTTCTGCAGCAACATACCAGATTAATCTTTTCTGTGTTTTACCTGAAATAGTCTCAGGTAATGATTTCATCCCAGAATTGCAGACCTAAGATAGGTTTAAATTGGAGCAATGCTTTATTCCATGGGAAAACACCAATAAACGTTTTTTGGTTTAAGAGCTCATCACTAGAAGTCAGAACTATATTGTAAAGTTTTTAACTAATTTCTCGACTGACTTTTGAAAAGATGTTTATTATCTTGTTTGAATTTTTTTAAGCACAGCGTATGAGATGCTGTTTATAATTTTTTGTGTTGTTTTGCATTTGGTTTTAGATGCATTCATCTCTCATTCTTATAGCTCCTTTTTTTGTTATATATTGTTTTATATTAAAATTATTTCAATTTGTATGAATTTTAACTAATAATAATTTTTTAAGAATATCAGAATTCACTAATATCTTTTTTCAATAATATTGCCCAAAAAGAGCATATTGCACAATAAAATATTCTCCACTTTTTTTTAGCATAAATGACATTATTAATAGACTACTAATTTGAAATCAGCAATAAAAAACTAATTTTTTAAACATAATTTTAAAAAATTAATCACAGAAGTGATTAAAAATGTTTAGATCCTTGATTTTAATTAAATTGTATATCCTTAAAGTTTTAGTTTTTGTTTCAAGGTAATTTTAAGTGTTAAAGTTGATTTGTTTTATTTAAGCAGGTTCTTGAAGCAGAGGCAAGAATATTACCAGAAAATAAAACTGTTTCTCCAGAAATTAGTGTGTCTGAACCAGCACAGATGAGTTTAGCTCAAATGATATATTCAGAAAACAAGGTTGGTGTTTTGAAACACTTTTACTACAGAGGTTTTTGGGCTAGTTTTGTTTCATTACCACATAATAGTAAATGTGAGGCAAATATTGTACTAATTCCCCAGCTGTATTTTTCCTAATAATGCTTTTCCCTTATAATATCAGAAATCATTAATATTTTTTTTTACTAGTTGTAACTGTTTTAAGCAAAACTTTTACTGGTGTACCTAATCAGTCCAAGACTATTGCTCCAGCTTACAGTTAGCTCTGTTCTGATCAGAAAAAGTTACTACTTGTATCAGGTATTATATAAGCTCACTGGGCAAAATATTAGTCACCCCTGGCTGAATGTCGCCTAATAGCGCGTAACACCTCTGTGCGACTGAAGAAATTCTGTCTGGCATGGATGCCACCAGTGTGCTGATGTAGTGCACATCAATATTCATCCACTCTTCCAGCAGCAAATGCCACAGTTCTGTCAGATGGCTGGGACGGCACTTAACTCATTGCCCCAAATAGACCCTAGGGATTGAAATCCGGGGATTTGGTGGGCCAGTCAAGATGTTTGAAGGCTTCAGAATGCTCATCATGCCAGTCCTACAGGCTTCGAGCCCTGTGCATGCAAGAGGTGTCATCTTGGAAGATGGGTATCTTTCTGTTGTTCACTGTGAAGATGCTGCACAAAAGGCAACGTAGTCGTCCATTAGCTCCATATAGCCCTTCTGGTTAGAATGTGACGTCACTGCAACCAAAGGACCCCTTTCCTCTTATGTGAAACACCCCCAGAACATCACAGAGCCTCCTCCAGCTTGAACAGAACCTTGCACACAGTCCACATCGAAGGCTTCATGCGGCTTACGATATGCCCCTTGCCTTGCATCATTCAAGTATAAGCAAAAACGTGACTCATCCTACCAGATCGTACTCTTCCAAGAGTTGACAGTTCAGTCTTCGTGGCATTGTGCCCACTGTAGCCATGCAGCCTTGTGCAGAGCTGTTAACATGGGTCTCTTCTGCAGTACTCTGCTCCAGATATCCATAGCATGCATCGGAGTGTTCATTCGGAAACAGCTTGTTGTAGGCCTGCATTGACTGACTGATGAGTAATTCCTGCCTTGTTGCAAAGCTGTTTGCCCTAACAGTGCGTGACACACTGCAGCAGTCGCTATTGGTGAGCACAGTCTTTCTGCTGCAGTTCTGGCGACGATTAGCTGTGGACTGCGATGCATGCCACTACTGGAAGACCCTTTGGACAGTACATTTTGACACTTGCAGAGGTAGAAACTTCTTGTACGCTATGCCCTTTGGCTTGGCCAAATGCAATAACACTTTTTTGCCATTCATTCACATCTTTGGCGTCACCCATGTTTCATGGAGCGACTAACACATGTGGCACACAACCACTTCTTGCCACTGTATGAACCCCATAGTGCACAGCACAGCTATTTGTAGGATATATTTATTATTGGTGTGCCCTCTGTTGCTGTCAAATGAATGTAACTCTTACAGTGGGAGATAACTAATTTTTTTTTTCTGGTGAGCTTATATTTCTTGACATTGGTGAGCAGATAAACAAAATTGATACAGTTCTTTGAATGCTTACTAGAGAGTATCAACCCTTTCAGGTCCCAGTCTGAAAGGCTGGATAACATCCAGAGGCCAATTTATTTTTTCTCTAATCGTTAATGTTTTATGTGGTAAAAATAGACAAATGTACAGGATTGAAGGATAAACAAGGCAAGGTTATAGGAGGTAAGGATTCTGTCATGCCTAAGTGGGCTGAGCATTTCATAAAGGTACTATACAATGTGGTTAGTTCTTCTCCTATTGTTTGTAATGAGGATAGATGTATTACTGGCTTTAATGTTGGCCCTATATCACAGTCTGAAGTTATTATGGCTATTTCTTACTTAAATCCTCTGGGATAGATGAAATTACTACTGAAAAGCTTAGAGCTTGGAATATTTCGAGTACCAGAATGAGTGAAATTTTGAATATCTTATGATAAAGGCATTGTTCTTAAAGATTTTACCACAGCTATTATTATCTCTATTTTTAAAAAAGGTGATTGCAGTTCTGATATCTATAAGGGTATCCAAGGGCATATAGCTATGCAGGAGGGGCGGGGGGTTATTGTCTGTTACCTTTCTCTTATTTCTCCTAGTTGGCAAAATTGGAAGTTACATAGCAAAATGCAAGATACAGTAGACTCCCTCTTATCCTCTTATCCAGCCTTTACGGGACTGGACCCCTGGTCGGATGAACGGAAGGCCAGTTAATCCAAAAATTGTGTCAGAAAATAAATAAAAATGGCAAATGACAAAAATACTAACTGTACTGTATTTTAATTTAATTAATAATTTGTTGTACAATATTAACAATTTACTCACAGTCACTTGAAAAAGTCCCTTCTTTATTCTACACCCCTTCTTCGTTCTCTTCTTGGCACACTGCATTGATAATTTCGTCATCATTCAGTGTTTCATTTTCCAATTGTTCATCACCTTTTAACCATTTTTCAATGTCATCTTCAAGTGTGTTACATCCAGGCAACAGTTTAAAGTCATTAAGCAGCAAAATATTGTCATTATCCATCATATCTTTGGCAGGTGCAGGCTCATTCGATACTTTCTTGTTGTCGTCTTTGGTACTTTCTACACAGTTTTCAACTTCGGGCCAAAGTTTTCTCCATGACTTCACAAACATTGTACAAAGTATTTCTTCAAAAGCTCTTGCCAACATATAGATCACATCCTTGTTTTTTATTGTTTTCAAAGCATTTAAAAATCTTATTCCGTCATTTTCGGTTCGATGTAGAATTTCTGAAATAAGCTTTCTTCTGTATTGCCTTTTTAAACTTACAAGCATGCCTTGCCCCCTCGGTGTGAGCGCCTGTACGTGGTGAGGGGGACCACCCTGTGAAGGTTCCCGCTGGCTCGGTTACCTTCGCAGGGTCCTAAACGCTCGCCCGCGTGTTTGCCGTGCGCGGAGACCCGTGTCCCGGGAAAGGAGGATCCTGGTAGTTGCTCGGGGGTCCCCGTCTTCTCTCCTCAGCTCATGACTGGCGTGGTCCCCATTGGCCGTCTTGCCATTGGGGAGCCTGTCCGTCGCGGGGCTGGGCAGCGGATTCCGGGGCCTCTGCTATACACTGCTTTGGCCTCTGCTTCCGGTAAACGGGAGCTCCTGGGGTGGCCCCACCAGGAGCAATCGGCTGGTGGGCAGGTCCTGCTAGGGTCAACCGTGCAGAGCGGTGAGTAACCTTGCCCACGGTCCGGGTACAGGTTTACAAGTTTCCTCACAACTTCTTTTCCTTTTGTAGTTATCCTTTCTTTGTGAGGCCAGTTTGGCCATTCACAATTTTGTTATTTTACGCTTTGTTTCATTTGTGTAGAACGTTTTTGTTCTGCACATTTCTCTTTTTATTTTCCTTCTATTTATTTGTGAGGGCTTGGCTCACTGTCTGTGTGGGTATAGTGCCTGCGTAGCCCTGGCGCCCGAATGGGCGTCCCCTTGTTGGGCTCCGTGGAGGGTGGGGACAGCGGGCACTGAACCACACAAAACCAAACATGCGAGTGAATGATGAAAATGCGATCACCGCCAACAAGAGGGCTCGACATGAACCCCCGTCTTCGTCCTTGTCTCCGTTATCTCTGCCATCGTCTTCTGTGTCTGTGTCTTCGTTCCCAAAGTTCTTGATCATCCACACCACGGGTGATCAGGTGCTTGGGGACATGTCCCCTTTTTTCGTCAACAAAGGTTTAAAAGGTCTTGCGGGAGAGCCGAAATCTGTCAAGCGCTTACGATCTGGCGACTTGCAGGTTGAGACCGCTTGTTCAAAACATTCTGAACTACTCCTGAAAGTTAAAGCAATTGGTGGGGTGGCTGTCGAAGTCACTCCCCATAAAACTTTGAATTCCTCTCGGGGTGTGATCACCGAGTGGGGCCTCCTCAAAGTCACTGAGGAGGAAATCCTCTCAGAGCTCACACCTCAAGGAGTAACAGCGGTCCACCGGGTTTCGACACGCCGTGATGGGAAATTAACACCCACCCGGGTGTTAATTGTTACATTCAACACGCCACGCCTGCCTACTTCCATCAAGGCAGGTTATTTACATTGTGAGGTTCGGCCGTATATCCCAAACCCTCTGCGCTGTTTTCAGTGTCAGATATACGGTCATGCCCGCACAGCATGCAGGGGCAAGCCCACCTGTGCTCGCTGTGGCAGTAAGGATCATCTCGATCCTGACTGCACAGCAGAAAAGGCATGCTGTGTGAACTGCAGTGGCGAACATCCGGCGTACTCCCGCGACTGTCCGAAGTGGAAGGAGGAAAAGGAGGTACAACGCCTCAAAGTCGTGAATAACATCTCGTATGCTGAAGCGAGAAAGCTTGCTGCACCGCCCGCCCCACCTGGCAAGGTTTCCTATGCCAGTGCAGTCATTGGAAAGCCCATCGTTCCAATGACTTCGGTTGCGGTGCAGACTGACATCAGTGTACCACCTACTGAGTCTTTCTCGCCAGCTGCGAAGTACCTCCTCACGCAGGCGAGACCGAGGGTGGTGTCGACTTCGACATCAACCCCTGTTTCCATTCCTGCAGCTCAGCCTTCCACCTCCACCGGAAGGCCTCCTCCTTCCCGTCCTCAGACAGCAAGACCTTCCAAACCGAAGGGGCCCCCACCGGGGCCAAAAAAGAAAATCATCACTCCTCCTCAAAGGGCGGTCACCGATCCATGCCCCTCGGACGATTCCGAGGACATGGATACTGACCGCCCCCTATTCACTAAACCGTCCTCTGCGGCGGTTAAGTTGAATAGGAACACGTCGTCCGCCCACTCTTCTAAGTCCTGAGATGGCCACACTCCTACAATGGAATTGTCGTGGATTCCAGAGGAATCTAGACGACATCAAGGCCCTCCTTCAGGCACACCAGCCCATCTGTGTGTGCCTGCAGGAGACATACTTGCAGCCAGTCACAGATCCCACGATCCGGCACTTTTCACTGGTTCGCCGGGACCGGGATGGAGATGGTCCAGCTCGCGGGGGTGTCGCCATCCTTGTGAGCAACCATTCTCCTTTCCAGGTCGTACCCCTCACCACCCACTTAGAGGCGGTAGCCATCCGTCTCTTCGTGGGGTTCTCGCTGACTGTCTGCTCTGTATATCTTCCACCTGGGAGCATCGTCTTCCAGGAAGACCTTGATGATCTCGTCTCGCAGTTGCCGTCCCCCTTTTTCATTATGGGGGACCTCAACGGACACAGTCCACTTTGGGGCAGTGCTGACACCAACGGGAGGGGTGGGGTCTTGGAGCAGTGGCTCCTGGATCCTTCTCTCTCCCTGTTGAACACTGGTGTCAGTACTTACTTTCACTCCCCAACCCGCTCTTTCACTGCCATTGATCTCACCATCTGCTCCTCCTCGATCCTTCCACTCTTTACATGGGAGGTCGAGGACAACCCTTATGGAAACGATCACCTCCCCGTGGTGTGCACCATCTCCCGTGGGGGGCCTTGCAGCCCTTCACGCGTCTCGCGGTGGAGGCTCGATCGGGCTGACTGGGGTGGTTTCGAGCTGCTCTCTGAGCTCGATGACCACTCTGTCAGCCAGGAGCCAATCAATGTGGCAGTAGCGGAGATAACGGACTGTATCGTAGATGCAGCTGCATCAACAATTCCTCAAACTTCTACACGGTTCCCTCGCTTTCCGAAACCGTGGTGGAATCCAGATTGCACCGCAACTCGTAAGGCTCAGAACAAGGCTTGGGGGGTGTTTCGGAGATATCCGACAACCCCCAACCTCGAAAATTTCAAACGCGCCAGGGCGAAAGCTCGTTTCGTCCGACGCCAGAGCCAGAAGGAATCTTGGATCAAGTATACATCTTCTATCACCCGCACGACTAGTTCTAAGGTCGTGTGGGATAAAGTCCGGAAGATGAGTGGGAACTACACGTCCCACTCGTTATCGATCCTGGAGCACAATGGACAGGCAATTGCTGATCCCAAAGCAATTGCCGACACTCTGGGGGAGTCGTTCTCCTCCATCTCTTCTTCTTCTTCTTACTCCCCCGAGTTTCTGGCCCAGAAGGGCAGGGCGGAACGCTCTCCGCTGTCTTTCCACTCGAATGGCCTGGAGCCTTACAACAGGCCATTCACAGCGGAGGAGCTTCGCCTTGCTCTGCACTCTTCTCGTGCCTCTGCTGTAGGGCCGGACAATGTCCATTATGCCATGCTCCAACATCTTTCACCATCGAGTAAGGATCGGCTGCTCCATCTGTTCAATCGCATTTTTCTCGAGGAGCAGTTTCCGGACTCCTGGCGGGAGGCCATCGTCTTGGCCTTCCCCAAGCCAGGCAAAGATCCCAAGATTCCTTCTAATTATCGTCCCATCGCATTGACGAGCTGCGTGTGCAAGGTGTTGGAAAGAATGGTAAATGCCAGACTCATCTGGTATTTAGAACACCACAACCTTCTTTCCAACACCCAGTGTGGCTTTCGCAGGCAATGGTCAACTCTTGACCACCTGATACGCCTCGAATCGGCTATCAGGAATTCTTTTTTACGTAGAGAGCATCTGGTGTCAATTTTCTTCGACATCGAAAAAGCGTACGACACGGCTTGGAGATTCGGCATTCTTCGTGACCTCCACAGCTTCGGCTTGAGAGGCTTCGGCTTGAGAGGTCACATGCCGATTTTTATCTCCAACTTCTTATCGACACGCTCTTTTCGTGTCCGTGTCGGTAACACTCTGTCGCGGCCGTACCCCCAAGAACGGGGTGCCACAAGGCTGCGTTCTGAGTGTTACGCTTTTCGCTGTCAAGATTAATTCCATAACTAGACAACTTCCTCCATCCGTAGGCAATGCCCTCTATGTTGATGACTTTAGCATCTTTTGCTCATCTTCCAGCATGAGGGTCATTGAAAGACAACTGCAAATTGCCCTGAACAATCTTTCGGTTTGGGCGACGGCAAACGGGTTTCGGTTCTCCCCACAGAAGACCGCTTGTGTGCACTTTTGCCACAAGCGTAATCTTCATCTGGATCCCGAGCTGCGGCTCGGGGGTAACATCATTCCAGTTGTGGCGGAGACCAAGTTTCTCGGTCTCATATTCGATCGGAAATTGACCTTTTTACCACACATACGTCATCTCAGGTCCAAGTGCACGCGGGCATTGAACATCGTCAAGGTCCTCTCCTCCCTTTCTTGGGGGGCGGACCGATGTTCTTTGCTCCGCCTGTACCGTGCACTTGTCCGATCGAAACTGGACTACGGATCCCAGGTGTACGACTCGGCCCGGGATTCGGTGGTGAAGGTGCTGGACCCCCTCCATCATCAGGCTCTCCGTGTTTGCACGGGAGCCTTCCGCACCTCACCGGTCCAGAGTCTTTACGTTGAGACCGACGAACCGTCTTTATCTCTTCGCCGTCAGCAGTTGTCCCTACAATATGCTTCTAAATTGCGATCCCTGCCTGGCCATCCCACTTGGGACTGCGTTTTCAGTCCGAAGTGGGAAATGCTTTACAATAATCGGCCGACTGCCATTCGTCCTTTTGGTTTGCGAGTCCGAGGCTACCTCAGAGACATCAACACCAGTCTCGATAGCGTTGCACAGTCGACAGCTGAGCCACTTCCACCTTGGCTCGCTGTTTCCCCTTCCTGCGATTTTTCCTTGTGCAGGACCGGGAAGGCCTTTACACCCGACTGTGTGTACCGGTAACTCTTTGCCAGCCATCGTGCTGAGCACCCGGACTTCTTGCCTGTCTTTACAGATGGCTCGAAGTCCGGCACTTCGGTGGGATCAGCCATGGTCTGCTGTGATGTAATCATTGCAGACCAGATCCCACTGCAGTGTTCCATCTTCACCGCAGAGTTGCACGCTATCAGCCTCGCCTTGGACCACGTGGCGACTAAGCATCATCGTCGGTGTGTGCTTTACACCGACTCGCTTAGCTCGCTACAGGCTTTGATCTCGGTGAGGCATCGGCCTCACCCTGTTCTTACTAAGATCCGCCAGCAGCTACATCGTCTGGCAGCCACCACCACCATCCATTTCTGTTGGGTGCCCGGTCACGTCGGTATCAGGGGCAATGACTTGGCAGATGCTGCTGCCAAGTCAGCCACGCCCCTGTCCGACTCTCCGTTGCCGGTTCCATATCTGGATTTCCGGCAGCGTTTTACCATCGAGCTCCGGGCACGGTGGCAGAGATCTTGGTCGGAACAGCTTACAAACAAGCTCTTTGAGATCAAACCTCTCATCAAACCATGGCAGTCTTGTTACCGCAGGAATCGCAAGGAGGAAGTTGTACTTGCTCGGCTCCGCTTATGTCACTCGTATATTACACATTCGTTTCTTCTTCGGGCGGACGACGTACCTAAGTGCGAGTTTTGTGACACCATTTTAACAATCAAACATATTTTAATTGAATGTCCCTGTTTTAACCTAGAACGTCGTTTGTATTTTAATTTTCACAATTTTACGTCCGAGCCCCTTACACTCGGACATTTGTTGGCTGATCATTGTTGTTTTAACGCTGTATTTGAATTTTTACTTTTTACAGGATATTTTACTCGAATATAGTTTTATTACAATATTTAACCCAGGTTGCTTACACCTGGGTTACATTTATATTTATAACTTATTTATACATTTGTTTCTTGTTATCAATTATGTTTCTTTTTATTGCTTTACATTCTTAGTATATGTTTGTGATTTCTTTTAAAATTCGGTTAAGGGTTACACGACTTTTACCTTTTTTTCTTCTGGACATTCGTATGGCGCATTATAGCCTTAGTTGCTAACGCGCCATTAAAACCCAAACAACCAACCAAAGCATGCCTTGATCCATTGATTGCACTAAAGATGTTACATTAGGTGGCAAAAACATGGCTTTTGTATTGTCAGAAATGAGTTCGCTTGGGAATGTTTGGGCATTGTCGAGAATGAGTAGGGCCTTTACATCATTTTAAGACTTGTCAAGTGCTTTTTCACTTTTGGAACAAATTCTGTAAAGAACTACTCTTTAAACAAATATGATTCTATCCAAGCAGACCTTTGAACTTTGTAGTAAACTGGCAGAGCAGCTAAATTTAAATGCTTGAATGCTCGAGGTTTTGCTGATTTCCCAGTTACAAAAAGAGGAATTTTGTGCATTCCTGCAGCATTTGTACACACAACCACGGTGATTCTTTCTTTCTTTGTTTTAAATCTTGATGGTGAGGTTTCTTGCACTGTCACAAACATTTTCATCGGAAGAACTTTAAAAATTAACCCAGTCTCATTTACATTGTAGATATGTTCTGCGCATAGGCCTTCTTCAATAAGCACTAAAAGTTTTTCTGAAAATTTCCGTTGCTGCTAAAGGATCAGCTGACAATTTCTCACCACAAACCCCTAGGTAGTGAACACCATGCCATTTTTTCCAGCGAGAAAGCCATCCCTCGCTTGGTGAAAAATCTCCTCCATTATCGATTTTAGAATAAAGGATTAATACTTTCTCTTTCGAGATTGGCCCACTGATTTGCGTTCCTTATCGACGCTCTTGCATGAACCATAACTAAAGTGGATCATTGACAATTACATTTTTTGGCTTTTTAAGAGTGCACTGAAAAGAAAGCGTTTTTTTAGACTTGAGTGCAAAAATCTTGTAAGGATTTTCTGTTTCTTCTCTGTGATTTACCATGCTTTTACCAGCACCTAGTTCATCACAAATATGCTTTACTGGATCACCTTTGTTAATACGTTCTAATACTTTTAATTTTATCTTCATCGTAACGACATTATGCTTACATTTTCACCCACTCATTTTGTACCACACGATAATTAATAGATCACAACACACACTCCTGTATACGCACAGTACACTGTAATATTCACAAAGAGGAACTGAAGCAAATATGTACTATACTATAAACAAAACATGCGGCGACTTGCTTATGGGTCTTGAAACTGAAGCAAATAAATTAAACAAGTGGTGACTTGCTTCTGCTCCTTGGAATGACCGATTGAGCTGAGACTGGATAAGAGATAGTCAATAGTCTACTGTAATAAAAAAAATAAATAAATACCCCCTCAAGCAGCTGCTTGCCACAGAGGTCTGACAGGAGCCTGTCAGTTTATATGCCACAGTAGGAGATCTGAGAGGATGGCAGGACCTCAGCAGAAAAACGACACACACATCCATGCCTAATTCCGGGGCTCGAACCCAGGTCCCTTAGATCAGTAGCCAAGCGTGCTAACCACTCGGCCACGGGACGGCTATAGTCTACTGTAGTTGTGAAAAATTGCCTCCCCCCCCAACCCAACAGAGTGAAAATCTAGATCTAGGTTTAAACATAACAAAGACATTATCTTCTCAGTTGGCAAAATTTGATTTTCGAGTTGGAAAATTTTCTAATTCTCCCCCCTCCCCAACCATAGGAAGGGACCCACTTATCAGCCTACTGTCTGTTCCAGATTCTTTGCATGATTTTTCTTAATAGAATTAAGAGTCTGGTTAACAGACAACTATGTGATGAGCAGTGTGCATTCAGAAGTGGAAGAGAATGTGTAGATCAGATTTTTTCACTTAGGCAGATTGAGAAAGGTTTAGAGTTTCACAAACCCGTGGTTATTAGTTTTGTAGATTTCAAAAAGGCTTTTGATTTTGTCAATCATCATCATTTGTGGTTGATCATGTGATCACATGAGTTGGGTTGGGTTGTTTTACCTCTGAAGCGGTTGTGATCATATGATATACCTGCTAAGTTCGTTAACATAATGAAAGCTCTCTATAATAACAGTCTTGTGAGAGTTTATGAAGCTTGTAGCAATGGTTTAGCATTGCTTTTGGTGTTTGACAAGGGTGTATTTTGTCTCCTTTCCTTTTTAGTTTGGTTATTGGTTTTGTTATACGAAATTCACTGCAAGGGAAAGATTTTGGACTTTAAATGATTTAGAGAGATTTGAAAACTTCTGATTTAGATTTTGCTGATGATTAGTCCTTTTGTCAAATGATGTTGATAAGATGAACTCTTTCATTCAAGCTGTTGATGAGACTGGAAGTAGAGTAGGTTTGATGATAAACAGAGAGAAAACTAAAGTGATGAAAATTTATCAAGCCAGGCTATGGTTCAGTTAATCTGAATGGTTGTACTTCTTGAACAGGAGTCTCAGTTTAATTATCTTGGGAGCTATGTAACAGATACTGGTGACATGTGACACGAGATAAACAGAATAGGAATTGCTGCTGGGACTTCTAAGAATCTATGAAGAGTGTGGAGAAATATCTACACCTAAAGAATTAAAATTAGACTGTATAATAGTTTGGTTTTCTCTAGAATTAGTTATGGTAGTGAAACTTGGACCCTTTGTAAGCAAGATAATAGGAAACTGGATACTTTTGATTCTAGATGCTTAGGCAATATCTTGGGCATTAGCTGGTTCAACTTTGTAAGTAATAATGAGGTTAGGCAAAGAAGTCAGCAACCTCCTTTGAACAGCATATTGTGCAGAGAGAGAGAGATTTTGTTGGTTTGGCCATGTTGCCTGTATGCTTAACTATAGATTATTGAATAGGGTTATGAACAGTGTGCCTATAGCCTCACAAAGAGGAAGAGACCTAGGAAACAGTGGGCAGACAATATCAAACAGGACCTTGTTGGAACTGGTCTACAGTGGTGAAGTGCTGCTGATACAGCTCAGGAGAGAGGTGTTTGGAGAATTAAATTGCATAATCTGATTGAACCTCTGTAGACCATGACTGCTTGAGGATGATGACGAGGCTGAAATGCTTTAAAAATTACAATGCTGTTTTAGCAGTTTTGTGTTTTTGCTCAGGGCTTCCAGTGAATGTGTATCTTTTTGGTATAAATGAGTTTTCTTCAAGCTTAGCCCATTAGTAAGAAATTTGCCTAGCTTTGGAAGTGGTAGGTTCTTCATCCAAATCACTGTAACTTTCACTGGAAGTGTCATGAAATTTAAATTGATCTTCAACTCCATCTGAATTGAAAAAAAAAACATCATTTATCCTGAGTTCAGCATCTGGAAAGCCTTTTTTTAAACTCACTAAAGTCCAATTCCCAAAATGTTGCAAAAAAAAAAAAAATTATTGGGATAGACTTTTCTCAGCTCTGCATTAGTGACTTTCAATGATGATGCATTCATTTCTGATTAAAAAAAATATATATATATATAATAGAAATGTAAATGTTAATTGTTAAATTTTATAGGATTTTAAGTATTCTTATATAGTTTTAAACATAATTGTTTACCTTAAATTGGGTAACAAAATGATGTGTTTGGAAAGGCTGCCATCTGTCAGATGGGACATTAAGCTGGACCCTGTGTGCAGGAGACATATTCTGTGCACATTAAAGAACATACTGGGTGGCCT
The DNA here is from genome assembly GCA_038380435.1 of Ryuthela nishihirai. Classification (NCBI taxonomy): domain Eukaryota; kingdom Metazoa; phylum Arthropoda; class Arachnida; order Araneae; family Heptathelidae; genus Ryuthela; species Ryuthela nishihirai. The sequence continues at coordinate 9,179,587 of JAWZYU010000017.1, forward strand.
TGATGGGAGGCTAACATTAGTCTCCCAACAGCTGTCCATTGGGTCCCCTCCCCCAACTTTCTCTGAGCCTTCGAGGCCCTTCCCTAGGCATTTAACCCATTGTGTGCAAAAAGTGCTGCTTAGAGGTAAACAACCTAACCCTTATGCATATGTTTTAAATTGGTGTTGGTTTGTTTCATCTCTTAGTGACAGTTTTTTTTGCATACAATGAGGTAAATGACTAGGTCAGAAGCACCATTAATCTCAGAGAAGGTTCCAAGAGAGGACCCACTAAACAGGAGCCAGTGTGGCTCATTTGGTAGCACACCAGCCTATTAATCTACAGACTAGAGGTTACCATCTGTCTCCCAACAGTGGTCCACATCTCCTAGTCTTCTCTGAGCCCTTGGAGTCCTTGTGACTTGGCAACCCAACACACTGAACAGTTGTCAGGAGACAGATATTAGTGCCACATGAATGTCATCCAGCATGTTTCTTAAATGTTCACAGGGTATGTCCGGGGGTGGCTCATCCATTAAGACCACCTGGTGAACTGCCCCATCAAAAACAGTCACAGGGAATAATAAACTAATTCATATTTAGTATTCATTATTTCTCATATCTCAATCAAAGTAATATCATTTTTATATTCGTTTTGTAATAATTATTTGCAGTGTGATGTACACATTCACAGCATTTACTCTGCAAATCAGTGCTGTGTTGTCTGCTTTAGTTTTATTCAAAGTGAATTTTTCCATTACAGCCACTTCCTGGAAACTTAACATTATGTATTGTGTGCATGACACAAATGCACGTATGCAGAAATACAGTAGTGATGAAGTGCAGCAGGTGGGTCACCATTTCATAATGGCCCTTGACACTTAATTGGCTGATTCTACCAAAGCAACCAATAGTCAAAGATCTTGTACTTAGTAAAAATCTTCATTTGACTCTGCTAACATCGGCGTATGATCACTGCAGGCCCAGACAGATTTATTTTTTGACTTTATCATAATTTTTCCGAGTGGAATGAACAGATAAAAATATATCTTTAGACTGAAATATTGTTTTCAACATTTGATTTGCAACAGTTTAAAAAAAAATTCTCATTTCTGTTCATAAAAATTTAAAATTTAGCATCTTAACTGTGAAATGGTTAACACTCCGTGTACCACTGGAATTGGAAAAGTGAAAATGGTAAACCCAGCTTGGACACCAAAGGGTTAATTATTAGGTGATTAAGTTAACTGTCAATAAAATAAAAAAGTACAAATGCTGTTGACTTGGGTGTGACTGCTGCAAGCCCAATTTTCCATGCTACATTGCAAGCTGCCACTGCTGATGATTCAAGCATATTCTCAAGAAATCACTGTAGAAAAGGGTGCAGTAATTGTTGCTATTCTCTCTCTTCTATTGTAATGTATGAAATATATCTATTGATATCTTATTAATCATTGAATAATGCCACATATTGTTTATTATTACCAATTAAGTTGAATTTGATTAATATCCAAAAGCATGCACACTGTATGTTTTTTGCACTGCAAAAATGCAACTAAACTGATTGATTTTTGGTTGCTGGTCACAAGAGGTGGCTACTTTAAGATCAGGAGGTGCATGAGCAGCTCATGACAACAACTTTGTGCAAACATTACTGTGATCCTCTTCATCAGCCTGCATATGTTCTCACTCACACTTCTGGTGAAGGAATGGACAAAGGAAGGAAAACAGTATAGCTCACTAACATGTGGGAACCTGCTTGTGAAGGAAGGCTGCAGTCAAGATCAAATAACTGGGAAGAATCGACTTGGATCCATTATAATGCTTGTTTACTTAGCCAAACCTTTGTGTAATATAGGACAACTCATTGAACAAACATAATATATAGATCGACCATATTAATTATATTTTGGAACTCGCTAGTTTCAATACTGAGGGCTGGATAACTCGTAGGACAGCTACACATGGTCACAGGCTGCACATTGTAAAGACCGGGCTGAATGTGGGTCATGGGTTGGCTAGTCCTATTTCTAAACAATGTGATTAGTTCTACTCCTTATTTTTGTAATGATAAATAATAATGTAAAAATACTGTTTCAAATTAATTTAATTCTACATGATAATACCGTATTTAAAACTAATGATTTATGAACAAGTATCCATGACTGAAGAGTTTAGTATTTCTTTGCCTCTTCGACATCAGAAGTAACCCTTGTTAGAGTCCTGTAATTTACTATAAGAGTCTTTTTAGAATATAAAAGTTCTTAAGTTTGCGGTGGTTGATCAGCTACACTTTACCACAACAATGGTGATCTTTGCCAATTGACAGTTCTTAAATTTAAAGATGAAATGTTAAATTACCATACCACTTCTTTTTGAAGACTTTCCATTGTGTACTTGGTACAATTGACAACTCAATGACACTTGAGATGTTCTTGGTGTGAACTGCTGGTTATTTGTTGTTCTTTCTGAATACCATTCCATCAAGTGGTTGTTTGGTCTTGTTTCTTTATGCTGATATATTGTCATTGTTTCACTGTATCATTGAATAATTTCACTCTTCCAAATTTCTTGTAGTATGCACTGATCCATTTTAAAGATTACTCATTCAGTGTTAAAATTAACCCACATAACATTTAATGTTAGAACTAACTTCAAAAATGGAGACATGTTTTGCCTCATCACCTGCATGAGAAAGGTGTAAATTCTTAATGTAATTTAAGAGACCCCTCCACACTCCTGGTGGTGGTAATTGCCATTAGGACTTGGCTCACTAAAGGGCAGGTTCCAAGCTGCCAGGAGAGATGTAGATTCTGTATAGCAAATTATGCTTTCTGTATAAATTTATTAAAATATTTTCTAGGTAGTTCAATTTAAATTTCATTGGGGGGGGAGTAGCTAGCAATGTAATCGTGAATTTTTTGCTTTAATTTTATTATTGATTTGTTTGCATTGTGGCTGAGTGGTTAGTGTGCTTGGCTACTTATCAGAGGGACCTGAGTTTGATCCCCAGGTAAGGCATGGATGTTATGTTGTTTTTTTTTGCTGAGGTCCTGCCATACTCACAGACCTTTTATTATGGCATATAAACTGACAGGCTTTTGTCAGACCTCTGTGTCAAGCAGCTGTTTGATGGGTTATTTACATTTTTTTTTATTTGTGCTAATGCAGTGGTTCGATTTCGTTTTTGCATATTTTTCTGATGCTCTACTATTCTTTGATCTGTTTGATCTGTTGTTTGATATGTCTTTCTTATATAAATATTTTTTCTACCTGATGGCTTAAGTTTGTATCATTTATTACAAATTTCTAAATGTTATTGGTTATGGTATACCATAATTTCAAATCATATTTAATTGACATATTTTTATTGTTTGGGACGCTTCAGGTATGTAGGGAAAACTGTGTGTATTTTGTAAATTTTCATTAGTTTGAGCTGGCATTGGTTGTGTGAATCCTTTTTAAAATTTTATTTTACTAATTTATGAGTTTGACTATCCAGCTTCCAAGCTGATGTCTTTTATGAAATTTCTTTCTTTAGATCAGGTTTTTTGGTGTAGTATCTGTAAGCTCTTAATAGATATGTGGTAATTGCTTATTTTTTATAACTTATTGGGTAGGCTGAGTTTTGTGAAATGACATTGGAGGTTAAAGTGGGTTTTCTTTATACTCTAGTTGTACAATTGTATTTTTTACAGTTTATTAAAATGTCTGAATAGGGTAGTTTGTAACGCTCCAAAAATTAATAACTTTTAAAGTTTTGGACCTTTTATCTGATCCAATTTATTCAAACTCCAGATAGCTTAAATCGGGCGCCAGGCAATAATAACTTGCCAAATAAAGTTGAAATAGGGTTCATTGAATTGCCAAGCATTTCTTATCAAGTAAGAATTCAAAAATGATTGTCAAGCTTAAATATTAAATGCAATCAAAAATTTAACTCACGTTGCTCAAGAGAAAAAATAGCAAAGATTCAAAAGTTTCTAAAACAAAGTTTATTTCCAAAATTTCAACTCATCACCATCTCACTACACCAACTCCAACTAACTCCTACTCACTACTAACAACTCTGTTCTACTCACAACTCTGGTACTTCTAACTAACTCTGTGACCTAATATTACTGTTATATCGTGTGTTGTACAAAAGCCCACACGTGTCATGTTGCACGCTGGGAGAGACATTTCCATAAACTGACGATTGTGCAAGCTATGATGCAAGAGAAGGCATGTCCTTGATCATGCGCTTTAGCAGTTAACAGTCAAAAGGTCGGAGTTGCATATGCACAACTCCTGCAGCTCGGAAGGAGATTGGGACAGCCCACCAAAAGGAAATGAAATCCCCAAACTGATAAATATAATGTAAATTAAGCAAAACTGGTTAAGGAAAAGAAAATGTGAATGGGTGGACCATCACAAGTTCTCTATTAATCACAGACTCATCAATAAATTTTATGGTTGGCAGCACATTAAATATGCTGACAACCATATATTTTATATACATTAATCCTCTTAACTTTTGTACAGGGTGATTTCAAGAAATTAATATTTCGTCAGTGTACCTCAGACTCAGTGATGGTTCCAGATCTACTTTCTGTAAATCACTTTGTGCTGCATGTCTTATAACAATGTCTACTATGAGCCCATAGAGTGGGGAACCTAAACCTATAGAGACTCCTTCTCCCTGCATCCATGGCTACCCAGTTATGACAAACAAGTTGTAGCTGGTGGACTTGAGGACTAAAGTGTTTCTGAGCCATGGGACTAACGACCTTCAACCATTCTAATGAGTCACATCTCTGCATCAAGAATTGGTGTATTTTGATACAGTGACATGACATCAAGTGAGTGAATAGTTGTGTCTTGAACTCGGGGCCGTCTTTGCAAAGGCAAACTAGTCATGTGCTTAGGGTACAGAATGGACTCCTCAGTTTATGGTGCATGGTAGTTTAGGGTGCCTAGGTGTACTTCTGTGCCTAGGGCTTGTAAATACATAAACACAACACTGCTTGAACTGGTGATGTTGTACTGTATAATCTGGGCTGCTGCAAAGTATGAAGTTAAAGTGTATTGAGTAGATCGGAAATATGGGTTAAAAAAGTTAATTTAGGCCTTTTCTAAATTATATATTGGCAATTTCCTTTTTCTTATTAATTATTTAAGTCAGTAATTTGTTTTATGCATTTTAATCTTTAGAAATAATTGGAGAATAGTCTGGTATTTGGAAGTTACACATGCTTTTGCTGTTGGGGTTATTTTTGATTTATGATCAATACACTCAACTTTATAATTCATAGATTTGCATTAAAAAGCCCACACCACCAATGGAGCCCTTTTCATGTCCCCATGGTGCAATAGGAGTTTCTGTATTTAATGTTAATTTTTTTTTAACATCATTCACTCTTATAACATTACATTTAATATTCTTGGTTTCTTATAAAAAAAAAATTCTAATATTGTATTATTCAAGACAGATCTACAATTATATCAACAAAAGAAAATATGTTTAGAAATCTGTGATTTAATATCAACTCCAATAGTTTTTTCATTCTTATTCTCAGGATTCCGATTTGGACATGAGTAAAGCTCTATATTTGAAGATGAAGCCATTATTTTGCTGTGTTTCTATCATAAAAGGAGCTGTTGGTCAATACAATCTCACAATGAACTATATTATTTGTCCCTAACCTGTTATTGATCTTCAGTTTCATGAATTGTGGAGATCTTTAGGAATGTAACCTTTACAATCAGACAGGTTCTACTATATTTTATGCATTTTACATTGTGCACCCATCAGTACAGCTGTGGCAATTAAGGTGCAAAGTTTAGATTTCTGACACTAGGACATAATCTGTTGTAATTAGCTGATCTGTTCAGTGCTGATAACACTACATAGTTCAGTCTGGATGACATATAAGAAGAAGAAGAATTTTCTATTAATCTTTTTGTGGTAATATTTACTATATCAGGTGAGGGGATCACCCTGTGAAGGTTCTGCTGGTTTGCGTACCTTCACAGAGTCCTGAACACTTGCTGACATGCTTGCCATGTGTATATACCCATGTCCCTGAAAAGGAGGATCCTGGTAGTTGCTTGGGGTGGCAGTGGGGGGGGTCTTCTGTTCTCCTCAGCTCATGACTAGCTGAGTCCCCTTTGGCTGTCTTGACATTGGAAAGCCTCTTCATCACAATGCTGGGCAGTGCTTTCAATGGCTGCTGGTGTCCATTGCTTTTGCCTCTGCTTCAGGTAAGTGGAAAGTCCTGGGGTGGCCCCCTCTGGATCAGTTGACTAGTGGGCCAGACCTGCTAGAGCTAACTGCAGCACGATGAGTGACTTGTCCATGTCTGGGTAACAGTTTGCGAATTTTCACACATATTTACAATTTTGCAGTTTTCTTTCGTGAGGATAATTTTTTTCTCTTTTTTTTTGTTTTGTGAGAACTCGGGTGAGTTTCTCACAGTTCTCTTTTCCCTTTCCTTCTTATTTAGTGTGAGGGCTTGGCTCACTGGCTGTGTGGGTATGGTGTCCTGGCACCTGATTGTTTATTCATTTGTTGGACTCCGTGGTGAATGGGGACAAAGTGCACTGAACCACCAAAAACCAAACATGAGTTCCATTAATGGTATTTCATCCACAGATGTTGCATAGAGTGCTTGTCATGAGCTCCCATCTTTGTCATCATTGCCATTGTCTTTGTGTGTTTCTTCGTTATTACCATGGTATTACCTGAGATTCCTGATCATCCATTCCATGGATGATCAGGAGCTTGGTGACATGTCTCCATTTTTTTATCAATAAGAGGAAAGGTCTCATGGGAGCACCAAAATCTGTCAAGTCCCTAAGATCTAGTGACTTGTTGGTGGAGACTGCCTGCTCTGACTCTGAGCTTCTAAAGGTAACAGTGATTGGTGTCACCATACCTCACAAAATGACAAATTCCTCATATGGTGTAATAACCGAGTGAGGCCTCCCCAAAATCTCTGAGGAGGAGATCCTCTCAGAGTTATCTGCTCAAGGATTGACTGCAGTCTGCTGTGTTTCGGTTCACCAGGATGGGAAATTAATGCCCACCAGGATGATTCTTACTTTCAATTATCCATGCCTGCCTACCTCCATCAAGACAGGTTACTTACATTGTGAGGTATGGCCATATATATCCCCAACCCTCTGTGCTCTTTCCAGTGCCAGAGATACGATCATGCCCTCACAGCTGACCAGGGTAAGCGTACCTGTGCTCGCTGTAGTAGTCAGAATGATCGCCTCGATCTGGACTGCACAGCTGAGATGGCAAACTGCATCAACTGCAGTGGTGTGTCCATCCAGCATATTCCCATGACTGTCTGAAATGGAAAGAAGGAAAAGGGGTTTAGCATGTAAAAATGGTACAGAACGTCTCCCTGGAAGCGCAAAATATTATTGCACTGCCTCCACCGCCTTGCAAACTCTTGTATGCCAGTGTGGCTGCTGGGAAGACCATTGTTCCCACAGCATCAGTGGCAGTACAAACTGATATCAGTGAACCTCCCTCTGAGTTCTTTCGCACCAGCCATACTTCTTGGAGCTGGCAAAGTCTAGGTCAGTGTTCATTTTGGCTTTGACTCAGATTTTGATTCCTGTGTTTATGCCTTTCACTGATACCACTGGAAGGCTTCCTCCTTACAGATCTCAGATAGCAAGACCTAAACCCAAAGGCCCCCACTCGGGTCTAAAAAAGAAACTTTTAACAACTCCACGTTTGGCAGTCTCAGACCCATGTCCCTCAGATGACTCTGAGGACATGGATACTGATTGCCCCAATTTTCCAAAACCATCACTGGTGACAGTTAAAATGAATCGAAAGTCTTCCACCAATTTTACTAAGATGAGATGGCCACACTCCTGCTGTGCAATTGTCATGGATTCCAGAGGCATATTGGGGCGGGGGTGGCTCAGTCGGTAGCGTGCCAGGCTCATAATCTGTAGTTCCCAGGTTCGAGTCCCAGCTGGGTCAGCGTTGAGATTTATCTCCTCAATAATTCCCCGCCCTTCCCATGGTCAGTAGGGGACACCAATGGGCTTGGAAAGGCTGCCGTCCATCAGATGGGACGTTAAGCTGTGGCCCCGTGCGTGGGAGAGCCATACACGGGGAGCCATACATCTCTGAGTCTTCGGGGTCATGTGACCTGGCCATTTAGCCCATGGTGTGCAAAAAAGTGCCGCTCAGAGGTAAAACAACCCAACCTAAAACAACCGGATGGGACATTAAGCCGTGGCCCCATGTGCGGGAGAGCCATACCCTGTGCACGTTAAAGAACACGCTGGATGGCCTTGACGGGAGGCTACCATCTGTCTCCCAACAGCTATTCCAGTGGGTCCCCTCCCCCAACCTTCTCTGAGCCTTCAGGGTCCATGTGACCTGGCCATTTAGCCCATGGTGTGCAAAAAAAGTGCCGCTCAGAGGTAAAACTACCCAACTTCTGAATATTCTGCAATTTCTAATATTCACCTCCTCACCTTTAGAAGCTTTATGAATTTCTTCAATGAGATTTAGCATATATGTTATAAATGAATCACTCATTTTGGTAGTTTTATGTATTTTCCAGAAAGCATACGGCGATTGAATTTTAAATACGTCTGTCTTTAGTGCAAAATTCGGCAGATATGTTTTCCGTTTTTTACATTTTTGTCGAGGAATTATTTTTATTCAAAGATTGATAAATTGCATCTGCATTAAAAATTGATTCATTTGAAACCATTGCCATTAATTTTCCTTTCAACGTCATTCAAATGAAGTGATGTACGGAAATTACCAGCAGCGAGCAAAGGCAGTGATAGCCCAGTGTGTGTGACATCAAAAACAGGTTGGTGGGCTTGTTCGTTCTAGGAGGTATTGGATTGGCCATGGTCTATTATGATTGTAATTATTACAGACCAGATCCCACAGCAGTGTTCCATTTTCACTGCAGAGTTGCACATTATGAGTTTCACCTTGAACCATGTGGCGGCTAAGCATTATCATTGGTATGTGCTTTAAACTGACTCTATTAGCTTGCTACAGGTGTTGATCTCAGTGAAACATTGGACTCACCTTGTTCTCACTGAGATCCATCAGCAGCTCCATCTTCTGGCAGCCACAACCACCATTTCTCTTCTGTTGGATGCCCAGTGACGTCGTGATCAGGGGCAATGACTTGACATATGCTGTTGTCAAGCCGGCCATGCCTGTCTAGCTCACACTACCAGATCCATATGTGGACTTCTAGCAGTGTTTTTACACCGAGCTCCAACTACAGTGGCACAGAGATCTTGGTTTGAATAGGTTGGTAACAAGCTTTTCGAGATCAAGCCCTTTGTCAAACCATGTCCTATAATGTTTTCACAGGAATTGCAAGGAGGAAGTTGTACCTGCTCAGCTCTGCTTAGGTCATTCGTTTATCATGTGTTCTTTTCTTCTTTGGGCAGACAACGAACCTAAGTGTGAATTTTGTGACACCATTTTAACTGTAAAACAAATTTGAATTCTTTGTAACTGTTTTAATTTTGAATGATGTATTTTTTTACTTTTACAGTTTTATGTCCGAGACTCTTACACTCAAAGATCTTTTATCCAAAGACACTGTTTTTGCATTTTTACATTTTAGTGAATATTTTAATGGTTTCTGATCTTTACCTTTCAGTGTAGTTTTTTATATGGGCCCTATACATCCATTGTTATTTTTACATCTTTGTTTTTGTTGATATTTGTATTTTATATCAATGTTTTCTTTTGTTTTATTGTTTACATTTATTGTTTTTCATATTGTCATGTAATTTTAACTTTGGTTGTGGGTTTACTTGACTTTTGGATCTTTTTATCCTTCACACCTTGTTTTGGTGCATCATGGCCTTAGTTGCCTTTGTGCCATAAAATCCTAAACAACAAACCATTTACTATTTCATATTTGTAAACTTAATTTTAATTACTGTTATGCTTTGTTTTATATTGCAGAGAAAAGCAAAGCTGGCTCATGCAGCATTGGAGAAGTTTGGTTCAACATTTGAATTGGTATGTTTTTCTTAGTTTGTATTTACTTATACCATAATTTAATATTTCTTAGAGATATGTTTGCCTAATTTTGGTTTCTTTTTTATAGCCAATGTATAATCAACCATCAGATACTACAGTTTATCATGAAAATAAAAAGAAGTAAGTATATTTATCAAAGGAATTAGATTTTTAATAGTAGCATATAAATTCATTAAATTAATTACATATTTTTACTGTATGTTACATTAATTAAATGTTAATGTATTTCATACTATTTGTAATATTTGAATATGTAAAATAATTCAATTTTGGCCACAAATCTCTAACAGTATCTCATTTTATCAATTAGTTATATTTAAAAAAAAAGAGATTGGTACTAAGTATATATTCATGGAGTTCAAATTAACCCTTTGCACTCGAAGTTTTTCTTTTATAGGTGTTACCAGTTACTCCAAGCAGTATTGATGAAAAATAGCTTTTTCATATTGTTGCTTAAAAATTTTTAATATAAATATTATCAAAATACTTGCCTGCAAAAATTTTTTTATTCATAAGGACCTTTATACATATTTATGGAAAAAAAACCCAGTGATTTACAAAAAAAAAAATGAATACAAAACAAACATCACGAAAAATACATTAAAGAAATATACATATGCAAAAAAAACTTATAATTTCTTAATGTGTGATATCGTTTGAAAAAGTCGCCAACATGCATGTATCACAAAAAAAAGTTAGTTTCATGTCTACCACCAGGCATTTTTCGATTGGAACAAATTATACAGTGTTTTTTTGGTCCCATTAATACTGAAGCTCTGAAAGACCCTGTTATAGCTAAAGCTTACCATGATAGGTTACTTAGTCATTATGACAGTCATGGTTAGCTTACTACTGAAGTTGAGGAAGAATGGGGCCATTTTAAACAGGCTTTTTTGGAAACTAACAGTACTCTTTTAGGAAAAAAGGAACAGAGGAGGCAGAATTATTTAAGTGATAAGGCAATTGAGCTTATTTCAGAAAGAAGGAACTGCAGGAATGTCCTTAATCAGTACCCTACTAGTCCTAATAGAAAAGATTACAGAGAGCTTAATAAACGTGCAAAGGATCAGTTAGCTACTGATAAAAATCTTTGGCTTGATAGCTTGGCTGACAAAGCTGAGGAAGCAGTTAGGCAGCACAACAGCAGAGAGCTGTACCAGATAGTTAATGTTTTGTGTGGTAGAAAACGGACAAGCATACAGGGATTGAAGGATAAACAAGGCAAGGTTATAGAAGGTGAGGATTCTGTCATGGCTAGGTGGGCTGAGCATTTCAGTGATGTTCTAAACAATGTGGTTAGTTCTACTCCCATTGTTTGTAATTATGATAGATGCATTGGTGGCTTTAATGTTGGCCCTATAACACAATCTGAAGTTATTTTGGCTATTTCTAAACTTAATCTTCATAAATCCCCAGGGGTGGATGAAATTACTACAGAAATTCTCAGAGCTGGGAATGTTTCAGTTACCACTTGGATGACTGAAATTTTGAATAACTTATATGATAAAGGCATGGTTACTAAAGATTTTACCAGAGCTATTGTTATCCCTATTTTCAAAAAAGGTGATCGCAGTTCTTGCGATAACTATAGGGGTATCAGCCTACTCTCTGTTCCAGGTAAAGTTCTTTCCATGATTGTGCTTAATAGAATTAAGAATCTGGTTGACAGTCAGTTGCGTGATGAGCAATGTGGATTCAGAAGTGGTAGGGGATGTGTGAATCAGATATTTTCACTTAGGCAGATTCTTGAGAAATGTTTAGAGTTTCAGAAACCTTTGGTTGCTACCTTCGTTGATTTCAAAAAGGCTTTCGACTCTGTTGATCGTCATAATTTGTGGTTGATTGTGGGATCATATGGTATACCAGACAAGTTAGTTAACATAATGAAAGCTTTCTATAATAACACTGAGTCATGTGTGAGAGTTGGTAAGTCTTGTAGCAATTGGTTTAGCATTACTTCTGGTGTTTGACAAGGGTGCATTTTGTCTCCTTTTCTCTTTAGTTTGGTTATTGATTATGTTATGCGAAATTCACTTCAAGGGAAATAATTTGGCTTTAAATGGGCTGGATTAAATTTAAATGCTGATGATTTAGCCCTTTTGGCAAATGATGTTGATGAGATGAACTCTTTCATTCGAGCTGTTGATGAGACTGGTGGTAGAGTAGGTTTGGTTATAAACAGAGAGAAAACTAAAGTGATGAAAATTGGTCAGGCAGGTTGTGATTCAGTTAATCTGAATGGTTGCAGTCTTGAGCAGGTGTCACAGTTTAATTACCTTGGGAGCTATGTAACTGATACTGGTGATGTGCGGCATGAGATTAACAGACGAATAGGGATTGCTGCCGGGACTTTTAAGAATCTATGGAGATTGTGGAGAAATAGGCGTATACACCTAAAGACTAAAATTAGACTGTATAATAGTTTGGTTCTTTCTAGGGTTAGTTATGGTAGTGAAACTTGGACGCTGTGTAAACAAGATAACAGGAAACTAGATGCTTTTGATTCTAGATGCTTATGCAGTATCTTGGGTATAGGTGGTTTAACTTTGTAACTAATGATGAGGTTAGGCAAAGGAGTCTGCAACCTCCTTTAAGCAGCACATTGTGCAGAGAGAGACTCCGATGGTTTGGCCATGTTGCCCGTATGGATAATTATAGATTGGCGAATAGGGTTATGAACAGTGTGCCTAGAGACCTCAGAAGGAGGGGGAGACCTAGGATGCGGTGGGCAGACAATGTCAAACAGGACCTTGTTAGAATTGGTGTGCAGTGGCTGGATGCAGCAGATGTAGCTCAGGACAGATATGCTTGGAGAATTAAACTGCGGCGTCTGGTTGGACCTCCATAGCCCATAGCTGCTTGAGGATGAGGATGATGAGCCTTTGCTTATAATTGAAAGGCTTTTCGAATATTCTTTACTTTATGTGATTTCACAAAAGTGTATCAGTTTGCAAGTAGAGCTCCTATTTTACAGATTTTCGATTTTATCACCTATAGAGTAATGTAATTCTGTCTGAATATTTTTTTACTGCATAAAAACATAACAGCTACTCACCAGACTTAATATATTTCTCTGCATGATTTTTGCAAGGTATTAAAAGAGAATTGCCGAAATTGAGTCATCGAAATTTTAAATATTTTTAACAATGAATGCAGACATCGGAAGAACATAACATTAATGCTATAAGACAGAAAGTCTTCAAATTCATGAACTTCTGACAAAAGTCTCCACTCTACTCAGAAAGAAATTTCACATGTGAATATTTTCAGGCTTTTAAAAACACCCTGACATTGTTATTATTTTAGCCAACAAAACATGTCAGTTTTGTTATATTGGACAGAAATGACTATGATGACATAGTTTTCTATTTTAAAAATAACTCCCACTCTACCAGTCTAAATGTTGACCCCACCACTAGCATCAAAAACAAGGTTTGCAAGCTAAAGAACAACGGGTGGCTTCCCAAGGACCTTAAGAAGAGTGCAGTGTCATCAACTGTCAGGAATCACGAATGTTCGCCCAATGCAAAGTGCACAAAGATAATTATTCCATTCGGCTGCTAATGTGAAAAAACAACCCAACTTTCTTTCTTGAAAAGAATTTGAAATTTTTGTCCAGCTTCATTTGTGATCAGCCATTTTTTATGAAGTCGATAGCAGAATTTCTCACAGACTTGAGGATCTGTCCATTCCTCCTGACAGCAAACTAGTCACACTTGACATAGTCTCCTTATTCCCATCTACTCCAGTTTTTGATGTCATGTTATTTTGGACAAAAATTATTGAAGCACAAAAATTTTCCCTTCCTAAAATCAACACCATTCGTGAGGCTCTAAAACTTGTCACCGAAAACAACTACTTCCAGTTCGGCAACCAAATCTACAGGCAGGACTCAGGGCAGACTCATTCTTGATGTGGGCATCAGTGTAGATATTCTATAGTTGCAGACATCATATATTCTAGAGGACATGCCGATGATCACAGTTCGTCATCAACTGGTGATCTCAGTGAGACATTGCCTTTCCCTGTTATTTCCAATATCGACCAACTGCCCCTCATGTGGCAGCCTCTATCGATCCTCTTCTGTTGGGTGCAGTCATATGTGGATCAGGGGCAATGACTTGGCAGATGCTACTGTCAAGTCTGCCGTGCCTATTCTTCACTGTCAGTTCCATACCTGGACTTCTGTTAGGGTTTCTCCATCGAGCTCCAGGCACAGTGACAGCGATCTTGGTTGGAACAAGTTACAAATAAGCTGCTTTACATCAAGCCTATTGCTGAACTGTCACAGTTCAGCAATAGACTTGATTCAGCAATAGGCTGGTTCAGCAATAGGCTGGTTAAGTAATTCATTTTTATTATATCATTCATTTCTTCTTCAGGCAGACAATGAACCTAAGTGTGAGTTTTGTGATACCATTTTAACTATCAAACTTTGTAACAGAATGTCTTGTTTTTATTCTTGAATGCTGTCTATGTTTGGGGCGGGGGTGGCTCAGTCGGTAGCGCGCCAGGCTCGTAATCTGTAGTTCCCAGGTTCGAGTCCCAGCTGCAACAGCGTTGAGATTTATCTCCGCAAAATTCCTCGCCCTGCCCACGGTCAGTAGGGGACACCGATGGGTTTGGAAAGGCCGTCGTCCGTCGGATGGGACGTTAAGCCGTGGCCCTGTGTGCGGGAGAGCCATACCCTGTGCACGTTAAAGAACACGCTGGATGGCCTTGACGGGAGGCTACCATCTGTCTCCCAACAGCTATTCCAGTAGGTCCCCTCCCCCAACCTTCTCTGAGCCTTCGGGGTCCTTGTGACCTGGCCATTTAGCCCATGGTGTGCAAAAAAGTGCCGCTCAGAGGTAAAACAACCTAACCCAGCTGTCTCTGTTTTCATGATTTTACATACAATCCTCTTACACTCGGACATATTTTATCTAATTGTAGTTTTTTTTATCAAGTTAATAGACTTTGAATTACACTCATGTTTTTCTTCCTCAGTTAGCCGTCCCATGGCCAAGTGGTTCATTTGTTCATAGCGTGCTTGGCTACTGATCTAAGGGACCTGGGTTCGTACCCCAGGTAAGGCATGGATGTATGTGTCGTTTTTCTGCTGAGGGCCTGCCATCCTCTCAGACCTTCTACTATGGCATATAAACTGACAGGCTCCTGTCAGACCTCTGTGGCAAGCAGCTGCTTGAGGGGGTATTTATTTTTATTTATTATTTTCTTCCTCAGCAGAAAAACTTCCAGGCAGAAAAAACCCAGGTGTGAACAACATGGGCTAAAAGCCCAAGTTGTTTACACCTGGGTTGATTTTATTTTGTTTCTATTGCATTCATTGTTTTTTGCCTGTTATTTCTACACTTGTTGTTTATTATTTCACATTTTTCCCTTATTCACGTTTTTGTCTATTTTGTTACATTAACTTTTGGTTGTGTGTTAACATGTCTTTTATCATTTATTTTGCCATTTGGCTCATCCCTTGGCTGAGTGGTTAGCATGCTTGGTTACTTATCTAAGGGACCTGGGTTCGAGTCCCTGGTAAGGCATGGATGTGTGTATTGTTTTTCTGCAAAGGTCTTGCCATCCTCACAGACCTATTTTGGTATATAAACTAGCAGGCTCATGTCAGACCTCTGTGGCAAGCAGGTACTTGAGGGGGTATTTATTTTTATTATTTTTGTCATTTGTTTGGGGCAATATGGCCTTTTGTGCCTTTGCACTGTAAAATCCCAAACAACCAAAGTACCCAGACTTCTTGCCTGTCTTCACAGATGGCTTGAAGTCTTGTGCATGTTTGGGGCAGGAATGGCTCAATTGGTTCTGTGCCAGGCTCGCAATCTGCAGTTGCAAGTTCGAGTCCCACCCTGGTCCAGTGTTGAGATTTATCTCTGCCAAACTCTCCCACCCTGCCCTCAGTCAGTAGAGGACACTGACTGAGGACTTGGAAAGGTTACTATCTGTCATATGACACATTAGCTGTGTCCCCATGTGTGGGTGCCATACACTGTTCACATTAAAGAACACACTGGATGGCCTTGACAGGATACCATGTCTCCTAACAGCTGTTCAGTGGCTCCCCTTAAACTTCTCAGTGCCCTTGTGACCTGGCCGTTTAAACCATTGTGTGCAAAAAAGTGCCACTCAGAGATAAAACAGCAAAAAGTGGCACATCTGTGGGATTGGCCATAGTCTGCTCTGATACCATCATTACAGAGCAGATCCCACTAGTGTTTCATCTTCACTGTAGAGTTGCACACTTTCAGTCTTGCATTGTACCACATAGCAGCTAAGTGTCATCGTCAGTGTGTGCTTTATGCCAACTCTCTTAGTTCACTGCAGGCTTTGATCTTGGGGAGGCCTTGGCCTCATTCTGTTCTTTCCAAGGTCCAGCAGTTCCTTTGTTTAGCCACCATCACCATTCTCTTACGTTGGGTGCCTTGTCATGTTAGCATCAGGATCAGTGACTTGGCAGATGCATCTTCCAAGTCAGTCACACTCCTGTCTGACTCACCCCTGCCAGTTCCATATTTGGACTTCTGGCAGTTTTTTCCACCGAGCTCTAGGCACAGTAGCAGAGATCTGAACAAATTGGTAGCAAATGTTTTGAGATCCAGTCCACTGTCAAACTGTGGCAATTATGTTTTGGCAGGAATCGCAAGAAGGAAATTATAAATCAATCCAAAGTGAATGCACAGTATTCCCGATTAAGATAGACATCAAACATTAATATTAATTAATAGATTCTGAAAAAAATTCATTGCCGCCACAGCTGGAATCAAACCCGCATTTCTCCAGATTCATGCCAGAGCGCGCTACCATTGCACCACACGTCGGACAATGACATTTTTCAGAATAAGACCTTATAAATCTTCTTTACTGAGACATGGCTGAGACAGTGCCGTCTATACTCAAGGAGATGCAACTTTTTCAGTCGTTGCTATTGATTATCAGATGTTAATGAGAAGGTCGCTAACGCTAAGATGTTAAAATAGATTAAAAATCAATCCAAAGTGAATGCACAGTATTCCCTGTTAAGATAGACATCAAACATTAATTAACAGATTCTGAAAAAAATCGATTGTTTATAATATTTATACTTTTTTGAATTTTTACACTTGTTTCTTCATATTAGATGGGTCCTACACACCCATTGTTGATTTTTGGCTTTTACTGTTGTTGGTTCTTTTTGACCCTGGTATTCATACACTTTTTATACTTGTTGCTATACATGTTTCATTCCTCTGGTGTCCTTTACACTTCCTTTACACTTGGTTTATTGATTTTAACTTTGGTTGTGGGTTCAATGTCTTTTATCTTTTTATTTAACCTTGTTTGGCACAACATAGTCTTTGTTGCTCTTGTACCATAAAACTCCAACCAACCAATCAGAATTGCATAAAAGTGACTTTACACTGTTTTACACTAGTGATTTTCTGCCTTGTTTATGGAAGTGGAGGGATATTTTACTTTTTTTTGCTGAACCTATGTATTTTTTTTCTTTGGATGTTGGATTTTGGAGATTTTGGCAAAGTGCCTGAAAAGCTGTTGCACTTAAGTCAAAGGAATTTCAATATCCTCAGAGATGCACAGCCAAGAAACAGTGAAGGGGGGGGGGGTTAAATTTTTAAACCATTCAATATAAAGTAATATTTTCTCCAAAATAAAATTTTGTCAAGAGTTGTGGCGAGTTTCAAACGCCCTCTCAGCATAGCAGTGAAAAGGTTTGGGAGAATTTAAACACCCTTGATGAAACTCCCCATTCACCTGTTAGAAAGGTTTGTTTCTGTGCCAAGGAAATCCTTTTTGGCTTTTGTGTTCAGTATCTCATTTTCAGGAAAAGATAAAAGATCAAAATTTTTTTAACTGGAAAAACCAAGAAATAATAATAATAAATACCTGGAGCAATGTTAAAAAAATCTGCAGCAACAATTGTAAGGTGATTAAAAACCAATGATGTAATATAACTCTAAAAGATTGATAATGTGATATAAAGCTACAGAAATAAAATTAAAATCCACTGAATGACATTCAGTTATGCCCATCCCACACTATAATACATTAATGGGATGCTAACTTCAGAGTTCTATAACTTTTAAAATAAATGTTTATGGGAAACTGACTAAAAATCTTAATCAATTCTCATTCTTCTGCCCATAATTCACTGATTGCCCAGCATCTATAGAAATAAAAATGAACATTTAATTATAAAAATATAAATAAAATATTAACAATGAATGAAAACTATATCCAATGCATGAAGGAATGAGGACAATGCTGCAAAAAATCCACCATATGTACACAATACAGAGTAATGAAAAGAAAACAATGGGTAACCCACATATCTCTTTTAAGAATTGGTGATCAGATCACTTCAAATGATCTTTTATCATAGCTTAATAAAATAAGCATGAAGTAAAGATTGTATTATTTTTCAATTATATATTTTTATAAGTATCAAGTATAAATGGGAATTTTTTTTAAAATCAAATTTTATGTATTATACTATATTTGTTTTCTGGACTGTCATTTCTAATTTGTCAGTGTCTGCACACAATGGCTACCCTGGAAGAGTTATTCATTGAAATGTTGAGTTTCTCATAATGCATGCAATTGCAGTTGATACAGTGCATTCAGAAAGTTCCTCCGCAGTGAACATGCTAGGTTATATTTAATGGCAAACACCCATATTTTCATTTTAATTACACTTTATATTTTGACTACTTTCAACACTTAATGTAAGGTCAAAGGTAATGAACACGCTATAAAATGGGTTGTTGTCAAAATTAAAAGTATTATTAAAATGAAAATATGGGTGATTTCCATGAAATATTATCTAAGACATTCAGTGCAGAGGGACTTTCTGAATGCACTGTATTATTTTTAATTGTGTTCAGCATAAAAACAGCAGAACTTTAGAATTTTATTGAGTGAATAACAGTTATATATATTTAAGTCGTATTACATACCAAATGAAAGAGCATTTTGTTCTGAATAATAAAATAATTAAAATTAAAATGAAGGCTACTGAAACGTAATTTTATAAAAACTGTAAGCCCTCTTTTGACCTTTAAGAGTGAAATCAATAAATAGTTTAAAGGTTCATGTACAGTGAAATAACATACATCAGATTTCCTATTTTTTTTTATAAATTGTATAATTTTCCATGGAATAATGTAAAAATTTGGTAGCTTAGAGTATTTTAATGTGCATTAGTTTCAATATTGCATATCAGTTTTTATTTCTTTATAATTTGTTTTTCCATTACAAATTTTTTAAAAAATAAAGCAAATATTGAATCACTGAAAGTGAAACTACTTTCATCAATTACACTACATATTTTTGTAGAAGACAATTTACATCTGATGCATACAGCTTCATATGCAATGTCATAAGTATACTTGTTGCCATCTGTTTTTGTTTGTTGTGTTTTTAATGGCCTCTTAACTTGCTGCTTGAATAATGGTAATTTAATTTATCTGACGATCACTGTTTTTACTGTTATTATATTTATATAATTAGATTTTTTTAGTTAAAAAGTTATAATCATGTAGAGTATAGGTTGTGTTAAATTCACATATTTCTCTATTGTTCCTAGATTTCTCATTTTTAAAAACTATCTCCAAAATCATATCAGAGAGAAACATCAAGAAAAGTGGCTAAGAGTAAGTTATCTATCATTAAAATTGATTTTATTTTCTGTTCAATTTTATAAGTGCAAATTCAAAAAATGGAATTTTTCTTTCAAAGATATTTTACATAAATTAATCAGCACTGCTTGTTATATGCCACTGGCCAAAACTAATGCAGCACAGTGTCTCTTGAAAGTAAAATAGGACTTTTATTACTATCTGATATCACTTTTCAGTTGCGTGTATGTAGAAAGATGCTGTCCATCAATTTCCAATTTTTGCATCCCTCATTCCCTCGTGCTATCTATTTTTAAGTCCTTTTAGGGGTTCACAATTCCATAGCGTTCAATTGTAATTCTCTCTGGTCTATCTATTGGTTATATCTATATCACATTAGTTCATATTATACTTTCATATATGGTAGAGGTTATACCACTTTTCATGATACTTATTGATTTTGAAAAAGCATTCACAGTCTGTATTAAAAAAAAAGGTTTTCAATTATGTGGAAAGTAAGTTTGAATTTTAGGTACCAAATAATAATAATCATCATCATCATCATCCTCAAGCAGCCATGGGCTACAGAGGTCCAACCAGACCACGCAGTTTACTTCTCCAAGCATATCTGTCCTGAGCTATATCTGCTGCATCCGGCCACTGCACACCAATTCTAACAAGGTCCTGTTTGACATTGTCTGCCCACCGCATCCTAGGTCTCCCCCTCCTTCTGAAGCCTCTAGGCACACTGTTCATAACCCTATTGGCCAATCTATAATTATCCATACGGGCAACATGGCCAAACCAGCGGAGTCTCTCTCTGCACTATATGCTGCTTAAAGGAGGTTGCAGACTCCTTTGCCTAACCTCATCATTAGTTACAAAGTTAAACCACCTAATACCCAAGATACTGCGTAAGCATCTAGAATCAAAAGCATCTAGTTTCCTGTTATCTTGTTTACACAGCGTCCAAGTTTCACTACCATAACTAACCCTAGAAAGAACCAAACTATTATACAGTCTAATTTTAGTCTTTAGGTGTATACGCCTATTTCTCCACAATCTCCATAGATTCTTAAAAGTCCCGGCAGCAATACCTATTCGTCTGTTAATCTCATGCCGCACATCACCAGTATCAGTTACATAGCTCCCAAGATAATTAAACTGTGACACCTGCTCAAGACTGCAACCATTCAGATTAACTGAATCACAACCTGCCTGACCAATTTTCATCACTTTAGTTTTCTCTCTGTTTATAACCAAACCTACTGTACTCCCAGTCTCATCAACAGTTCGAATGAAAGAGTTCATCTCATCAACATCATTTGCCAAAAGGGCTAAATCATCAGCATAATCTAAATCAGAAATTTTCATATCTCCAGCCCATTTCAGGCCAAAATCTTTCCCTTGAAGTGAATTTCGCATAACATAATCAACAACCAACCTGCCTACTTCTGGCAACGCAAGTTATTTGCATTGTGAAGTATAGCCTCTACTTCATAAACAGAACAGAAAAACCCATGAATGTGATCAGATCAAGTCACCTTGTCAGTGTTTTTAAATATACAAACTGGAAAGAGAGCTATGCACCAATCCCCTGTACTGATGCCCAGAACTGGCCACACTTGGCACCTAAAGTTGAAACCCCACCTCTCTAGTGGTTCAGACCATTAGTAACTTTCAAAAGAGATATTCTCTTGTGGAAGGAAACAGGGATGACTGCTAAATCAGTGTGGCCTACTCATCTGGACTACTTTGAGTATTTTTTCTTTTTTTTTTTCTACCCTGTTGAGAAGTGGTCATCTATACTTGATCTTGGTTGCTAACCATATATACTATACATATATGAATAATGGCTCTGAGCTTGATTATGGATCCTGAATTGGCTGCACTGTGGGCTTTTTTTGTTGAGGACATTTTTACCAATTGATGGATAATCCTGTCAGAGACTATTTCAGGTACCTGAACTTTTGCTTCTTTGGATATTGTCAAACTTATGTTGGTTGGAGGAAGTCCTACCAGTGTAATGGTTTCAGTCTTTAGTCATGGGTGAAACGGGTCTTTGCCCCATGCCTCTGATAGGGAGCTGTTTGATATTGTTTGACTTCCTCTCTCAATAAAATATAGTTGTTTAAAAATCCCACTAACCATTTTCTCTCCACAACTTGTACAAAGTACAGTGAAAATGTACTTGGTACATGAATTTGGAATGTGAAGACTCTCCATAGAGATTATTCTATTGAGGTCTCCTCACACAGAAACTCCACCATTATAACCTAGATATTCTTGGCTTGCAAGAGACCAGATGGACAGGTAAATGCCAGATAATCAAAAATAATCTTAAATTTTTCTTTTCAAGGGGAGAAGATGGAAAGCGTCTTCAAGGTGTAGGTTTACTTCTCAGCAGACATGCTAATGATGCTCTTTTGGATATGAGTGTATTAATGAAAGGTTTCTTACAGCTAAATTTAAAACAGTGTTAAAGACTTAAATGTAATCTGTTCTTATGCCTCCATCAAGGACTCCATTTAGAATCAAATTTAAATTTTTAAATTTTAATTAAAAAAGAAGGTACTTTCCTAAACAAAGGACAGAGATAACCTAAAAGCTATATTAGTATTATTACTAGATACCTATATCCTGGTTTCTCATACAACAAACACACAAGAACATATTCCACTGTTCTTAGTCAGGTATGCTAACCACTAGACCAGGTAGGATTACTCTTACCTAGTTCAGTAGTTAGGATGAGGATGAGAAACACGGGGAACAGAGATAGCATGTGTGAGTCACTTACCTCTTGTGCAGTGAGCCATAACGTAATTAAGTGCAGCTTCACCCAGAGTTTTATTGTCCCATTGCATTGACAAGCTGTGTGTGCAAGGTGTGGGAAAGGATGATAAATGCCAGACTCATCTGGTATTTAGAACACTACAACCTTCTTTCCAACACCCAGTGTAGCTTTTACAGGCAACAGTCAACTCTTGACCATCTGATATTCCTCGAATCGGTTATCAGAAATTCATTTTTATGTAGAGAGTACCTAGTGTCAATTTTATTGAACATTGAAAAAGTATACGACACTGCTTGGAGTCAACTCTTGACCATCTGATATTCCTCGAATCGGTTATCAGAAATTCATTTTTATGTAGAGAGTACCTAGTGTCAATTTTATTGAACATTGAAAAATCATACGACATGGCTTGGAGATTCGTCATTCTTTGTGACCTCCACAGCTACGGCATGTCGATCTTCATCTCCAACTTTGTATCGACACATTCTTTTCTTTTCCATGTTGGCAACACTCTGTCGCAGCCATACCCCCAAGAACGGGATGTCACAAGGCTGCATTCTGAGTATTACGCTTTTTGCTGTCAATATTAATTCTATTACTAGACAACTTCATCTGTAGGCAATGCCTTCTATGTTGACGATTTTAGCATCTTTCGTTCTTCGTCCAGCATTAGGGTCATTGAAAGACAACTGCAAATTGTCCTGAAAAATCTTTCGGCTTCGGTGACGGCAAATGGGTTTCGGTTCTCCCCACAGAAGACCGCTTGTATGCACTTTTGTCACAGGTGTAATCTTCACCTTGATCCCAAGCTCTATGGCTCGGGGGTAACATCATTCCAGTTGTGGCGGAGACCAAGTTTCTTGGTCTCATCTTTGGAAATTGACCTTTTTGCCACACATACGTCATCTCAGGTCCAAGTGCATGCGGGCATTGAACATATCAAGGTCCTCTCCTCTCTCTCATGGGGAGCTGACCGATGTTCTCTGCTCCGTCTGTACCCTGCACTTGTCTGATAGAAATTGGACTACAGATCCCATGTGTATGACTCTGCCCGGGATTCGGGGGTGAAGATGCTGAACCCTCTCCATCATCAGGCCCTCCGTGTTTGCACGGGAACCTTCTGTACCTCACCGCTCCAGAGTCTTTATGTTGAGACCGACGAACAGTCTTTATCTCTTCACTGTCAGCAATTGTCCCTACAATATGCATCTAAATTGCGATCCCTACCTGGCCATCCCACTTGGGACTACGTTTTCAATCCAAAGTGGGAAAATCTTTACACTAATCAGTCGACTGCCATTCGTCCTTTTGGTTTGCGAGTCCAAGGCTACCTTAGAGACATCAACACCAGTCTCGATAGCATCGCACAGTCGACAACCGAGCCACTTCCATATTGGCTCGCTGTTTCTCCTTCCTGCAATTTTTCCCTGTGCAGGACTGCTGCCAAGTCGCAAATGCCAAGGGCAGACGCTGCTGCCAAGTCGGCCACGCCCCTGTCCAACTCTCCGTTGCCAGTTCCATATCTGGATTTCCAGCAGTGTTTTTCCATCGAGCTCTGGGCATGGTGGCAGAGATCTTGATCAGAACAGCTTACCAACAAGCTCTTTGAGATCAAACCTATCATCAAACCTTGGCAGTCATGTTACCACGGGAATCGCAAGGAGGGAGTTGTACTTGCTCGGCTCCACTTAGGTCACTTGTTTATTACTTATTCGTTTCTTCTATGGGTGGACAACGAACCTAAGTGCGAGTTTTTGGACACCATTTTAAGTATTAAACATATTTTAATTGAATGTCCTTGTTTTAACTTTGAATGTAGAATGTATTTAAACTTTCATGATTTTTACTTCTGAGCCCCTACTCGGACACCTTATCTGATCATTGTTGTTTTAGCACTTTAAATTTTTACATTATACTGGATATTTTACTCGACTATAGTTTTTCTACATGTTTAACCCAGGTCTCTTACACCTGGGTTACTTTATATTTATGACATATCTATACATTTGTTTCTTGTTGTCAACTATGTTTCCTTTTATTATTTTAGAATTTGTGTACAAGTTTGTAGTTTATTTTTAATACTTGGTTGAGGGTTCTATGACTTTTATATTTGGACATATGATTGGTGCATTATAGCCTTAGATGCTAATGCGCCATTACCCAAAGCAACTAACCAACCAAACCAGAGTTCTTTTTAAGAAGGATGCTTTTGCTTCCAGTTTCGATTTTAAGAGTGGGAAAGATGCATAGAATGTTGGGGAAAATGATTAAAATAATTCTGGAAATACTGAAATAGGTTTATGGCAGAAAACGGTGTGAAACGAAAAAAAAAAAGGCAGTATGTACTTTGTAATTACTTCCAAATCTACCATTTTTAAAAATAGCAGTTTTTTTATTATATTTTTAGGAGATTTTCAAACCTTAAGGAAAAATTTGTTAATAGTTAAAATGAAACTTGTGAGCTGAAATCAGGAGGTTGCTTCAGCAAAGAGATACGTTAACAAGCAGATTGGCAATATCATTTAGTACTTCTGAGAAATGGCAATCAGATGGCTTTATCAAATTATTTATATTGCAGTTTAATAAAATACATATCAAATTAAAAGAAGAAAATATTTTTCAAGCTTGAATTACATATTTTTAAAAGATATATCTAAAAAAAATTTCAAATGGCAATTTTTTTTAAAAAATCGAAATTTTATGTGTTGTAAAAAAGATATCTATTGATGTCCTTGACCTGTCATTTTGGATTCTGTAAACATCTATGTTTGACCGTGACCCAGGAAGGGTTAAGAATAAGTCAGAAGGCAAAGGAAACAGGTGTGTGGGGAAAACAAGCACTGAGGAAATTTGGAAATCCTGCTTTTAAATTCGTGAGTGAAGGGAAGAATTGTAAAATGAAAGAAGGCACAAGAAGAAGTATCTGATTATTCAGGAAAATCAAATTAATAGATGCTAACAAAACTGAAAGTTTGTTGAATGCGACATAGTTATGGGTCTACAAAGAAAATCCAGCTGTAGATGACAGATTGTCTCTCTCATGAATTAGTTTTGACTCTATCCCAAAAGCACTCCATCATTAACAGAATGCCTGAGGGGTTTACTGATTATAGGGTTGGGTATGGCAACGAAAAGTTTGTTATAGTAAGAAGGGATAGAAGGTCACAAAATCATGGGAAAATGCTTTTTAAAGTGTAATAAAAGTTATCAAGTCTATGAACACTCCAAAACAGTGAATTGCAGTCAGTTACTTCTGAGTGACAGTGACATTTGAGGTTAACTACTATTTAACTGTGCAGTCTTTAAGTAAGAATATTGTTCACTAAACAAATGGAAGTATCATTAGAATGATGCATCTGGGAGTTACATAGTATTTCAGATCACAAGAACCATGAAGGGCTGAGAGAAGGTTGGGGGAAGGTACACATCATTCAGCATGTTCTTTAACATGCATAGGTTATTGCTCTTCTGCATGCAATGCCATGGTCCATGTCTCATCCGATGGATGATAGTCATTACAAGCCCATCGGTGTCCCCTATTGTCAAAAGTCAGGGTTTAGTGGAGATAAATCTCAATGCTGGTCCAGGTGGGACTCAAACAGCTAACCATGTGTTAGAGTTGTATACAGAAAGGTATTTGTTTGCATCTTGTAAGGATGCTATCTAGGTATCCAATAAAAACACACTCAGATGTACCTGTATGAAATATATGCACACTTTATCTATTTACAAGAATATTTACAATCAATAATATAAGCGAAAGATAGTGACTGCAGGTACAGTCACTCACTTCTGTTAACAGCAGGTTGAAATGAGTCTCAGTGGTCCCATCACTACATATAGGAAAATGACTAAACAAACCTCTGACAATTCACCTGATATACAGATTGATGTGATGATGGCTCATAACTGACATTCAGTTCAAATGTTCTCAAGACTTACCAGATGGGTCCATAAACATAAATGTTTCTTGTATGATTCTTATAAAGTTCCCAGTCAGTTTAAATTACATGTAGCCTGCACCCCAGCCACCTGAATTACAAGAAAGTTACATCTCATAACCTTTCTTCAAACCTTTATGCAAATTGAATTACACTGCCTTACCTTAACTGGGAGAGAAAAGGGCACATAACCAGGAGGTTCAAGTCAGGGTGGCAGATGGCTTTTTAATTCACACTTGCCTATTCCTGATTATTGGCAATTGCTTTCAGCTGAAAGCTGGTTTGGGTTTGGTGTATAGGGGGGGGGGGAGGTTGAAAAAGCAGTCTCAAGTGGGATGGCCTCACAGGGATCACAATTTTGCTGTGTGCTGTATGGACAAATGTGAATGACAAAGAGATAATGACAGTTCACCTGTCTAAATGTAAAGACTCCGTAAAGTGAGGTGCAAAAGGCCCCCATATGAACACAAAGGGCCTGATTGTGGAGAGGGTCCAGTACCTTCATCACAGAATCCCAGGCAGTCATGCATCTGGGATCAATAATCCAGTTTCGAACAGACATGCACTTTAAAGGAGGAGCAAAGAATTTGTCCACTCTCAGAAGAGAGGTTGGGTTGTTTTACCTCTGAGCAGCACTTTTTTTTCACACCATGGGCTAAATGACCAGGTCACAAGGATCCTGAAGGCTCAGAGAAGGTTGGGGGAGGGAACCCACTGGAACAGCTGTTGGAAGACAGATGGTAGCCTCCCGTCAAGGGCATCAAGCTTGTTCTTTAACGTGCACAGGGTATGGCTCTCCCACACACGGAGCCAAGGCTTAACATCCTATCTGACAGATGGTGACCTTTTCAAGCCAATTGGCGTCCCCTACTCACCGTGACTAGGGTAGGGAATTTTGCGAAGATAAATCAGCTCTGACCCAGCTGGAACTCGAACTTGGAAACTACAGATTACGAGCCTGGCGTGCTACCGACTGAGCCACCCTCACCCCTCTCTTTCCAGGTACATCCATTCTGACAGACATCAAAGCACAGGTTGTAACAACCCACTGATCTGTGATTAGAGAAATGATTAATTAAAGAAAAATTAAAAGAACCACTACTACTTGAAGAGTCCACTACAGAAATTATATTTTTGTTTTAATATCACAGAATTTGCAAGATACATAACATTTGACCTGCATCAGACTTACATTGCATAATATCACCTAACTACTTAAGGGTTAAATATTTTGAAATATTTTGTTTTCTTTTCACTGTTCTTTGTTTTTTTTTCAAATACATTTTTTAGTATTTATTTAAATTGTTCCTGTAATGAAATATAAATTTTTTATATACTACTACTTCCTTAGTCTTTACTGATTGCAAAATCTAAAGCCATATGTATTAGGTAAATAATAAAAAAATAAAAAAAGCTAAATAAATCAATGATTTATGTTCTAATAGAAATATATGAACTACTTATATTAAAGAAAGGAAATAATTTATGATAAAGAGGAAAAATAAACTTTACCAAAGTTAAAGTGCAAAAAATTTTTGCATTTAAAAAAAAAATATGGTTATAAAATTTCAAATATTTTTTTTTTCTTTGAACTTAAGCTATTTTATTAATCACAATTAAATACTCTTTTAGTAATATTGTGTTTATTCACTTCGGGATGAAGTTTTAAGTTGTTTTCTGAAAACACTTCAAAATTAATTCGACCACCAGAGTGAATTCACCCTGAGAAATCCAACACTCTAATGGTTATTAAGCCCTAGGATTTTGGGAGTGGACATTTGCATTAGCAACTTCACCTTGCACTTTAGTATTATGTAAGTTCACTCTTAGGTTGAAGTGCACAATGTTATAAATGTTACAATAATTCAATGCTATAAATGTCTCAGCAACTTCCTCTTCTGTTTGTTGTTCCTGCAGATGGTTAAAAGGATCAAGGCCTTCACCCAAATAATAGTCTGGCTTAGTGTGACACTATTGAATCTGGTCATCTGTCCAGACTTGGAGTTTCTCGATTTCTGATGCTAATGAACTGCATTATTTCAATATAATACACTGAAGTGCCATTGAATTAGGTATAGGAGATGTTATCCAAATTCAGTACTGCAAGTCCTGCATTTGCACGCATGCATGTCTGAAACTCTGTTAATATATAGCTGTCAGCTTTGGCTTCCCCAAGCATTCGTCGTGAGAAGCGTAATGGGAAAGGTGCAGAATTTAGTTGCATTTGACAGAGGGCAGATCGTAGGTGCCCGATGGTTCGCCATCTGACCCACGTCGTACAGACCGATAGGAGCCAGACATATCTTGAAATCACCTCCCGTCTGAATGTGGTTCCAGCCAGGAAGTCAACGCACAGACCATGCAACGCTCACTTTATTGTCTTGGCTTTGGGAGCCGCAGACCTACAAGAGTCTCATATCTAACGGCACGACACCAGGTTCATCACCTTGCCTAAGCTAAAGAACATCAAAACTGGACCATTGAAAATTGCCAACGGGTAGCCTGGAGTGATGAATCCCAATTTAAACTTCATCATGCCGATGGGAGACTTGAGGGTATGGCACCAACCCCATGAAGCCATGGATCCTGAATGTCAGGTCAGAACAGTACAAGCTGGTGGTGGCTCAGTGATGGCCTGGGGTGTCTTCAGTTGGACGTCTGTGGGACCTTTGGTACGTGTACTGATGGCTCTCAATGCATCCCAGCACGTAAAACTCATGGCTGACCATTTACACCCATTTATGACCATCATGCATCCCAATGGAGATGGGGTCTACCAGCAAGACAGCTGTTCATCTCACAGGTCCAGGTTGGCTACTGTATGGTTGCAGGAGCATTCTGTTGACTTTGAAATAATGACTTGGCCACCTAGAAGTCCATATTTAAATTCCATCAAAAATCTTTGTGATACTGTTGAGCAGAATGTTTGGGTCCATGTCCTATCAGCGATGACCTTGAATAAATTGTGGACAGCTCTGGAGGATGCATGGGTCGCTATACCTGTGGAACATTTACGCAAGCTTGTAGAGTCTTTGTCCCGTCGTGTGGCAGCCATTATCCAGACCAGAGGGGTCCAACACATTATTAGGTTGCTATCCCTAATTCAATGGCACTTCAGTGTAGTGCAGTTCATTGAAGGCTGTCTGTTAATAAACATTTCGAGAATCTTTTCCTTGTCCTTCAAAGTGGTCAAAACAATCGACTATGGGAGATTGAGAGCATTATTCATGGCATTTAATGCACTTTAATTCAAAAAATTTCAGCACTTAACTGCGTCACAAAGACCACGCATCCCTTTTTCCCCCCACCACTATGGTTAACAATGAAGGAAAAGAAAAGCACCGCACTAAATCATGAAATGTAAAACCGCCAAAATCTTTCAAAAACTCCAGATAAACACCGTGAATGCAATATGAGTGACTGATCGGTGACAAATGATGCTCCAACCTTCAACTTACAACTGATTTGAAAACAAAACATGGCATAACAGTTTAGGGGGGGGGGGAGAAACATTACCAAAGGCCCTGCTGTCTAGTTTGAGTTGTAAGTTTAAAAATTTGGAGCTTAAGTCTTATACATTCATATTTAAGGGTTTGGCAAGTTGGGAAGTTTAAGTTAAGGTATGATTGTATTGTAACGTTGGTTTCCCACATATATAATTCTATTTTGAAACCTTTGAAAAAATCAAATCCCATAAATATGATACATTAATAAATATGCTTGTGATATGTGATTCATTTAAATAAAAATTAGATACATTTGCAATTATTTTTAAAAAATGCTTAAATTAGCTAACTATACCTTTTTCTGAATTAGGAAACTTACCTGACTGATATTTATGGACGACTAATGTTGGAATGGTTGAATAAAGTGGAAAGGAGAGAAAATGCAAATAAAAGGTATATTTTGATTGCTAAAAATGTTTTGTAAGCCAAAAAACAATGATAGTTTACAGCTGAAAGTTAAAAGATTCTCAGAAGGGTAAAGTTTTTGAAGTTCCTTTTGGCGTGGTGGTATTCTCAAAGGCATTAAGTCTCAAAGTTTAAATAAAATATTATTTCATCTAAAGATTATTATTATTATTATTATTTGATTACCTTTTTATCAATGTGTCATGGGTAGTAATGAGTCATTAACTTTAACATGCAAATAGTTTGAAGAATAAACTTGAAAAAATTATTGCTCAACAGAGAATTTTAATTTATTTTAATTAATCTGTACTTCCCAGGTTACCACTAGTCTAGCATTGAGATTTATCTCTGCCTGATCAGAAAGTAGGCATTGATGGGCTTGGAAAATTGATTCCAGATATCCAGATTTTCTGATAACCGTAGTTATCAGATAAATTGTAACAGATTTTATGACCCCTTAACATATTGTAATACCCCAGAAAATTGTCCAATCAGTTAAAAAAAAACATTTCTGGGGTCCCTGGTCCACTTTGTACTGCATTCAAAAATCAAGGATTTTTTTTATACAAATAATAAAATAAAAATGAAAAGCCCTCAAGCAGCTGCTTGCCATAGAGGTTTGACAGGAGCCTGTCAGTTTATATGCCAGAGTAGTAGGTCTGAGAGGATGGCAGGAGCTTAGCAGAAAAATGACATACATCCATGCCTTAACTGGGACTCGAACTTAGATCAGTAGCCAAGCGTGCTATGGGATGGCTTACAAATGGAGCCAGCGGGCCATGGGATGGCTTACAAATGGAGATAAAACTTCAGAAGTCATTTTTCTTACTGTTCTTACATTTTTGCATTTTCCTTAACTGGTTGGGACTTCTTGCAGATGCCTAAATACTTGACTCCCAGTTCCACATTTTTACTGCAGAATTTCCTTGTTCTACTTCATTGAGTAACTCTTCCAACATCGAAGTTGATTATACATATTGGCAGGATTTCAGAGAGAGACCCAAGACATCTACGTCTGTTTTTAGTACAACAAAACAATTGAATTAAAAAACGAAAACAGAAATTTTTTGAAAATTTTCTTACATATATCTTATAAAAATATGTAATTTGAGCTGGAAAAATATTTTTTTTTCTTTTAAAACATATTTTATTAAGCTAGGGTATAAGTAATTTGTTAAAGCCATATGATCACTCTTCCTTAGAAGTGATAGTGGTGTTGCCAATCTGTTTGTTGACATTACTCTGAAGTAACCCACTGATATTTAATCTCACAAGTTTGGGTTCAATTATTATAAATAAATTTTTTTCTCAAAGTCCTGAAATTCTCCTGAAAATGAACCAAAAACTGCTATTTTAAAATAGGAAGACTTAAAGTAATTAGAATGTACATACCTGTATTTTTTTCCTGTTTTATGCTCTATCTTTTTGCTTTAAAATTATTTCAGTATGCCTATATGTAATTATTATCATCATTTATCCCAACGTTCAACTGCGTTATCTGGTTACTGAAACCAAAATCACAACTGAAAGTAACCTGTTTCTCTAAAACTGGTGGTAAATACATCTCACGGCCTTGCAATGCATAGATGACACTAATTAGTATTTATGTCAGCCATATATTTAATGTCAGCCATATACACCATGTACTGTGTACAATGTTAATATTTTATTTGTACTTTTATTATTAAAACTTCATTTTTGTTTCTATAGATCTGTTAAGATTTTATTTTGGTACATTTATATGTATCAATCTTTGAAAGTTCAAATCTTTGCTGCATCACTAGTTATGATAATGGCTGCCTTACAACTTTTTGCTTTGGACATATTTTTTAATATTGAATTAGTTTTTTTTTATTTCTTCATTTTTCAGTATATATAAAAAAAAAATTTGTTTCCTGAAAGTGAATGAGGTCTTGGATATAGAAGCAAAAAGCCTTGGCACGGAAATTGATCCTATGGTTAGAAGGTAAAAGAAATTTTCAGTGGTGTTATAACTGCCCCCCCCCCTCCCTCAATATTTTGAATATGCCACTCCTGAAGATATTGGTGTGCCAACTTTTTGGCACTTTGCCAAGATCCTCAAAATGAATAATGTTCAGTAAAAGTAAAGCCAAGATCCTCAAAATGCAGAACGTTTAGTAAAAGTAAAGTCAAGAAATTCTTCCTCCAATTTATAAATGGAGCAGAAAATTCCATGAATATGATCAGTCACCTTATACAGAAATGGGCCGTGTTTTAAAATATAATAAAATTAAAATATAAATAGCTATAAAAATTATGTTTGACATAAATATTATATATTTCAGGTAGAATTTTGCTTTCAATTAATATATAATTTAACTGTTTTTATTTCACTTAATTGAACATTTTAGGGGTAAACTTCCTTTGGCAGAGCAGCACACCTAAGCCTCAGGATAACTGTAACTCAGTAGAACAAGTTAGTACTTCCCCACTATGGGGGAGAAACAGTTGAGCCACAAGGGCTGACCTTGACCCCAGAGGGTCGGTAGATCTCCAGGCAGTCGAGAAACAGGCTGTTGCAGAGTTATTCATCAGGTTTTCCAAAATTAAATCTCAATTGCAATCAGATCTATTTTTTCACTATATCAATTTAAAAAAGTCATCAAATTTAATATGTTTGTAAATTTGTTTATTTTTTGATTTTCATAAAGTTTGATGTCCTCACACAAGAATTTCACTGTTATAATTTAGGTATTCTCGGCTTGCAAGAGGTAGATGGACAGACAGAGGTCAGATTCTTAAAAATAATCTTAAATTTCTCTTTTTAGGAAGAGAAGGTAATAAGCATCACCAAGGCATGGGTCTGATTCTCAGCAGACACGCTACTTCTTGGATATGAGTGCATTAATGAAAGGTTTCTTGCAGCAAAATTTCAGACAAGCATTAAAAACTTAAATGTTTCCTGCTGTTTGCCCCCCACTGAGGATGCCAATTAGGATGAGAAGGATAGGTTTTATGGACAACTTCAAGATGTTTTGAATTCTGTCAAGTAAGGAGATATTACCCTTGTTCTAGGTTACTTATTATACTTTCAATGCCAAAGTTGGTACTGACTCTGGCCTTTGGGGAAGGGTGATAGGCCCTTTTGGTATTGGTAGCTGCAATGGCAATAGGCAACATCTCCTGCAGGTAAGTAAATTTAATGGTTTCAGAATAACTAACACTTATTACAAATGTTGCAACATACATAAATACACATGGGTTTCACCTGATGGGCTGCATAAGAATATGATTGTTCTGTTAGGAATACCAGGTCATATAGGGGAGCTGAAATTGGATCTGACCATTACCTTGTTAAAAGTGTCCTGCAACTTAAACTTTAGAAGTGTTGTGCTAAGGGTAAAAAAATTGCCTTTAATTCTGAAACTCTGAAAGACCCAGTTATAGCTAAAGCTTACCATGATAGGTTACTTAGTCATTATGACAGTCATGGTTTACTTACTATTAAAGTTGAAGAATTTTTTTCTTTTTAATATTTTTTTTTGAAACTAACAATACTCGTTTAAGGAAAAAGGAGCAAAGGAGGCAAAATTATTTGAATGATAAGGCACTTGAGCTTATTTTAGAAAGGAATGTTCTTAATCAACACTCTACTAGTCCTAATAGAAAGCATTACAGAGAGTTTAATAAACATGTAAAGGATCAGTTAGTTGCTGATAAGAATCTTTGGCTTGATGGTTTGGCTGACAAAGCTGAGGAAGCAGTTAGACAGCACAACAGCAGAGAGCTGTACAAGATAGTTAATGTTTTGTGTTATAAAAAAACAGATAGGTATACAGGGATTGAAGGATAGACAAGGTAAGGTTATACAAAGTGTTTCAAAAAGGACTCAACCCTCTATTGTATTTTTCTATTTGAACTTGACAAAAGATGCAAATTAGACATATATCTACCTTTACAACAGATGTTGAAAGTTATTTACTGCAACCTGGATGCAGATTCGTTCCCATTTCATGACATTTGCTGCCACCTTTCGTAATGTTTGTTTTCTTATGTTTAAAATATCTATTTCAATGTTAGCTTTCAAGTCTTCAAGTGTATGAGGATTGTTTTGAAACACTACACATTTGAGATATCCCCAAAGGAAAAAATCTGGAGGTGTAAGATCTGGAGATCTTGGGGGTCACAAATTTTTTGAAATCAAATGATCACCAAAAAATTCCTGCAACATTACCATTGTGTCATTTGCAGTATTGGGTGGTCTCGCCATCTTGTTGAAACCAACACTCTTCAATTCACATCCAATAGTGCAATAAACTGTTGAATGGGGTCACGATAAACTTCATCAGTTACAGTTGAGTCAAAAATAAAGGCCCTATCATACAATAATGGGAAATTGCACACCAAACACCAATTTTCCGTGTGTGTAATGGTCATTCGTGAAAAGGTGAGGGATTTTCACTGTTCCATATTCGACTGTTTTGACTGTTGACATACCCATCCAAGTGAAACCAAGCCCTGTCACTGAAATAAACATGGTCCAGCACCTCAATTCCATTTTCATCAACAAAAGAACGAAACCAACGACAGTACTGTAAATGTTTTTCATGGTCTGGTTCTTACAGTTCATGAATGACACCAATGCAGTAGGCATGAAATTTTATCTCCTTTGTAGCCCTGAAAACAGTACCTGGTGACAGTCCATAGTTATGGTAGTGAAATTTGGACATTTTGTAAAGAAGATAACAGTAAACTTGATGCTTTTGTTTCAAGATGCTTATGCTGTATCTTGGGCATTAGGTGGTTTGACTTTGTAAGTAATGATGAGGTTAGAATAAGAAGTCATCAACCTCTTTTGAGCAGCATATTGTGCAGAGAGAGACTGCGTTGGTTTGGCCATGTTGCTCGTATGCATATCTGCAGATTGGCAATCAGGATTATGAACAGTGTGCCTAAATTATAAGGGTTTCAGAAAAGGGGGGAGACTTAGGATGCAATGGGCAGACAATGTCAAACAGGACCTTGCTAGAATTGGCCTAGAGTGGCCAAATGCAGCAGGTGTTGCTTAGAAGAAATATGTCTGGAGAGGAAAATTACACAGTTTGGTTGGACCTCTGTAGCCCATGGCTGCATTAGGATTTTGTATGTATGTATAGAACTCAGTATCAGGTGTTATTTATACCATTTCATGTCTTTCACACTTGCCATCATTTGCCTGCAGTTGCTTCGATTTTCATAAAGACGTGATGGTCATAATGTTTTGGCTCTTCGGTGTTTTTTTTTTGGAGGGGGTCTTTTTTTATATTGCCAAGCAAAAAAAAAAATCCTTAAAAGTTTCAAAACTTCATTTAGTTTAGCTTTCAATCTATTATCACTCTCATCAACATATGTAATTGCAATATTATCAGCAAATAAAACTGTTTTGTTTTCAATTTGAAAAATCATTAACATAAATTAAAATCAGTCGTGGTCCTAATATAGAACACTCTCACTTCAGATACCTAGTTCATTTCCTGAGCTGCAGTTTCTAATGGGATTGTCATTGTTGTAACTTTTGGGAAAGCTCACTGAAACAATTTTATTTTTGCTGAAAAAAACCGTCAGCATTTTCAAAATAAGCAGAAAGTATTCATTTTTAAGTCATTTTTAAAAAAACAAGCAATTGTTTTCACATTATTATCTGTCTGTAGGTAATAGAAGTTTTTGTTTTCGGAAAGAAATGAAAGTTCATTTTTTGGTTCGATAGGTGTTACTGTAATGTTAAATTTCATCTTAAAATAATTCTTGAAAAAAAAGTGATTGTCCTGAGTAGGATTCAAACCAACATCTTCCAGCATGCTTCTGGGAAATGTGGGTTCGAATTTCACTCAACAGCACAACCAGCTTTTTTTCAACTAATTATTTTAAGTGTTTCTTGTCTACAGGATGTTTTCCTGTGATACATTGTTACTGAAGTTTCATCTTTTCAGAATCTTTCCATAGTTTTAATTTCAACTTTTAATCCTTAAAATGTCAGTTTTTTGAAACTGGTCTCACTCTGGTGATCAAATTAATTTTGAATTAAAAGTCATAATTTTATTTCAAAATAAAATTCAGAAAGTAAAATTCATAATTTTAGGACCTCATCCTGATGTAAATAATGAAGGGAAATACTCATGTTTTATACCAAAAGAAAGAGCATTTAAATGTAATTAATAAAATGGAAAAAATTCAAAAATGAATAAAATACCAATTAAAGTTTAACTTTTTTAAAATATTGCAAAATTATGCTTTATTTTTTTTTCTATTTTTAGTTGTTCAGTAAAAATTTAAAAAACAATTTTTTTTCTTGCATTTTTTCCAAATTATTTTATTATTCTAATATAAAAAAGTTAGTAATGTTTCCATTAATGCTTAAATTTTTCATTTATTTAGTGTTTTCTAAAATTTTTAGTGATTTATGCAAATAATTCATAATGCATATTTTTAGATTTTTTTGCGATTGGCAAACTCTAAGCCTAAGGAATGTGGTGTCATAAAAATTCATTTGAATTTAAAAACAAGGTAATTTAAATAAGAACTGAGAAATATATCTAAAAAAAAATGAATTGTGAAAATATCTGAATAAAAATATTTCAAAGCATTTCTGATTCTCAAATAATTACTAACATTTTGCAGGAATTGTTTTCTCCAATCTCTTTCTCATCTATCTATTCACCTGAGTTTCCACAAGAACAAGGCTGAATGCTCTCTGCTGTCCTTTCATTTCAATGATCTGGAGCCTCAAAACAGACCATTCACAGCAGAGGAGCAATGCTTTGCTTTGCACTCTTCTGATGCATCTGCTATCGGGCTGGACAAAAATCCATAATGCCCTGCTGTAACAATCTCTCTTCAAGTAAGGATTGGCTGCTATGACTTTCTAACCATATTGTTCTTGAGGAGTAGTTTCCGGAGTCATGGTTGGTAAGATATTGTCTTAGCCTTTCCCAAGACAGGAAAGTATCCCAAGTCTCCTTCAAATTATCACCCCATTATGTTAATGAGTTATGTAAGCAAGGTGTTGGAAAGAAGGGTAAATGCCAGACTTATCTGGTATTTAGAACATCACAACCTTCTTTCCAATTCCTACTGTGGCTTTCCCAGGCAATGGTCAACTCTTGACCATCTGATACAACTCGAATTAGCTCTCAGAAATTCATTTTTAAAGTGAGAGCACCTGGCTTCCATTTGCTTTGATATTGAAATATCACAACATGGTGATTTGGCACTCTGTATGATCTCCATGCCTTTGGCTGGACTGCGTGTCTGGAAACTCTTTTGCAGTCTCCCCCCCCCCCCCCAAGAACAGGGGTCTTCCAGCATATGAAGGTCATTGAATGACAACTGCAGATTGAGCTGAACAATATTTTGGTTTGGGTGATGGCCAATGAGTTTTGCTTCTCCCCGCAGAAGATTGCTTGAATGCCCACAAGTGTAATCTTCATCTGTACCCCAAGCTACAACTTGGGGGGTAACATGATTTCAGTTGTGGTGGAGACCAAGTTTATTAGTCTAGTCTTCGACCAGAAATTGACCTTCTTACCACCACACATACATCATCTCAGGTCCTCTCATTTCTGGGGGCGGGGGTGACTCAGTCGGTAGCTCACCAGGCTGGTAATCTGTAGTTTCCAGGTTCGAGTTCCAGCTGGGTCAGAGCTAATTTATCTCCGCAAAATTCCGCACCCTAGTTACGGTGGGTAGGGGACGCCAATTGGCTTGAAAAGGCCACCATCTGTCAGATAGGATGTTAAGCCTTGGCTCCGTGTGTGGGAGAGCCATACCCTGTGCACATTAAAGAACAAGCTGGATGGCCTTGACGGGAGGCTACCATCTGTCTCCCAACAGCTGTTCCAGTGGGTCCCCTCCCCCAACCTTCTCTGAGCCTTCAGGATCCTTGTGACCCGGTCATTTAGCCCATGGTGCACAAAAAAAAGTGCTGCTCAGAGGTAAAACAACCCAACCTCTCTTCTGAGAGTGGACAAATTCTTTGCTCCTCCTTTAAAGTGCATGTCTGTTCGAAACTGGACTATTGATCCCAGATGCATGACTGCCTGGGATTCTGTGATGAAGGTACTGGACCATCTCCACAATCAGGCCCTTTGTGTTCATATGGGGGCCTTTTGCACCTCACTTTACGGAGTCTTTACATTTAGACAGGTGAACTGTCATCTCTTTGCCATTCACAGTTGTCCATACAGCACACAGCAAAATTGTGATCCCTGTGAGGCCATCCCACTTGAGACTGCTTTTTCAACCCCCCCCCCCCCCCTATACACCAAACCCAAACCAGCTTTCAGCTGAAAGCAATTGCCAATAATCAGGAATAGGCAAGTGTGAATTAAAAAGCCATCTGCCACCCTGACTTGAACCTCCTGGTTATGTGCCCTTTTCTCTCCCAGTTAAGGTAAGGCAGTGTAATTCAATTTGCATAAAGGTTTGAAGAAAGGTTATGAGATGTAACTTTCTTGCAATTCAGGTGGCTGGGGTGCAGGCTACATGTAATTTAAACTGACTGGGAACTTTATAAGAATCATACAAGAAACATTTATGTTTATGGACCCATCTGGTAAGTCTTGAGAACATTTGAACTGAATGTCAGTTATGAGCCATCATCACATCAATCTGTATATCAGGTGAATTGTCAGAGGTTTGTTTAGTCATTTTCCTATATGTAGTGATGGGACCACTGAGACTCATTTCAACCTGCTGTTAACAGAAGTGAGTGACTGTACCTGCAGTCGCTATCTTTCGCTTATATTATTGATTGTAAATATTCTTGTAAATAGATAAAGTGTGCATATATTTCATACAGGTACATCTGAGTGTGTTGTTATTGGCTACCTAGATAGCATTCTTACAAGATGCAAACAAATACCTTTCTGTATACAACTCTAACACATGGTTAGCTGTTCGAGTCCCACCTGGACCAGCATTGAGATTTATCTCCACTAAACCCTGACTTTTGACAATAGGGGACACCGATGGGCTTATAAAAGACTATCATCAATTGTATGAGACATAA
The DNA here is from genome assembly GCA_038380435.1 of Ryuthela nishihirai. NCBI lineage: Eukaryota > Metazoa > Arthropoda > Arachnida > Araneae > Heptathelidae > Ryuthela > Ryuthela nishihirai. Next base: position 9,218,881 of record JAWZYU010000017.1, read on the forward strand.
AATCATGGCATTGTATGCAGAAGAGCCATAACCTATGCATGTTAAAGAACATGCTGAATGATGTGTACCTTCCCCCAACCTTCTCTCAGCCCCTCGTGGTTCTTGTGACCTGGCCATTTAGTCCATTATGTGCAAAAAAGTGCCACTTAGAGGTAAAACAACCCAACCTACTGTTAGCTAGGAAACCAGCCTAGCCCCAAACAGGCTATGAATAGGCAGTAAAGACATGTTTACATCCATTATTTGGAAAATGCCTGTATTTTCAATGTTTGGAATAGCTGTGCCAACTTCATTCTGGATTTTTTTTAAAATAAAAATCAACTGTTTTTATATAGCATTCAATTTTTTTAAATTGCAGATTGAATTTTTTAAAAAATTGAATGTGAAGGAATGAAGTTTATTACAGTGCTATTCATTTGTAGTAATTAGGGAAGTGCAAAAAAAAAACATCCACTTTGTGAACTCGAACCCAAGACTCCCCACCCCAGCCACACTTCAGCAGCTCTACCACTTGAGGTTTTTTTCTGACCAACATTGGGTTGGGTTGTTTTACCTCTAAGCTCAAGTGGTTGAGAAGCTGATGTGTGGCCAAGAGGCAGATGGATGGGGTTTTTTTTGCACTTGCCTAATTATTACAACTTGCATATGATTTTTTTAGCAGTTTTCTAGTACAAGTAAAGTTTTGTAGATAATTATTTTATGTGAAATATAAGAATTTAAAATATATATATATTTTTTAGCATTAAAGAAGCACGAGTGAGAGAATTTTTTGAGAAACAGTTCCCTGAATTAAAGAAGCAAAGAGAGGAAAAGGAAAAGCTTTCTAGAGCTGCTCAGAGGGTCCGAAGTGATGCTGAATTAGAAGAGATTATGGATGGATTACAGGAGCAGGAGGTAGTATATTCAAGCAAAATTCCTATATTTGTGTGCACACTATATTCTAGGTCTCCCTTTTTTACTGAAGCCTTTAGTCACCTTATTAAAAACTCTAATTGCCAATCTGCAGTTATGCATACAGGTAACATGGTCAAACCAATGCGGTCTCTCTCTGTGCAATATGCTAGTCAAATGAGATTGCTGACTCCTTCTAACCTCATCATTACTTACAAAGTCAAACCACCTAATGCCCAAGATACTGCATAAGCACTTAGAATCAAAGGGATCAAGGTTATTGCTGTGAAATGTCTAAATTTAACTAATGTACAAACTTTAGAAAGGACCAAACAGTTCTAAAGCCTAATTTTATTTTTCTGTTTATCTCATGCCACACATCACCAGTATCTATAACACAACTTTTGAGATAAGCTGAGACATTTGCTTGAGGTACAACCATACAGAACAACTGAAGCACAGCCTACCTTACCAGTTTCCATCACTTTAATTTTCTCTCTATTACCAACTGTACTCTATTACCAATTTCATCATTGTTCTAATGGAATATCAATATCATTTTCCATAAACGCTAAATTATCAGCATAATCCAAATTAGAAATTTTAAAATCAGTAATCCATTTAAGCTCAAAATCTTCCACCTTTTGACCTCACATAACAGCTGCAACACTTCATGGCATGGAAATATTTGGGTGGTATTGTAGCTCTTGATTCCAGGATAGCCATATTTAAAGTGCCAAAAGTTGCCAATGGTGAGTTTCAAGCTTGAATGCATCTCTCCACTTCATCCCACAGATGTTCAATAGAGTTCCAATCCGATTCTAACTTTTGAGATAAGCTGAGACATTTGCTTTGAGGGTTCAACCATACAGAACAACTGAAGCACAGATTTACATTTCTAGCTTTGTATATATACATATATTCACCAATGAATATATATACAAAGCTAGCAGATGGATTGGATGACTGAAATTCTGAATATCTTTTATGGTAAAGGCATGGTTCCTAAGGATTTTACCCATTATAGATGCATTGGCAGAAGATTGAGAGAGGCATTTGAGGGTTGTGAACTAACTGGAATGCTCCTCCAACCAGTCCTTTGCCAAATGGGAGTGATGGGACATGGCATTGTCTTGTTGAAAGAATGCATCCAGCTGTGGGAAATGGATAGCCATGAATGAGTGTAGCCAACCACCATCTCCACCACCTACACTCCATTCATCCAACCACCTACACTCATTCATGGCTATCCATTTCCCACAGCTGGATGCATTCTTTCAACAAGACAATGCCAAGTCCCGTCACTCCCATTTGGCAAAGGACTGGTTGGAGGAACATTCCAGTTAGTTCACCTAGCCTTGTGCTGCGATGATGGTCTCAGTAGGTACAAGGGGGCCCCAAGGTTGTGCATGAAAACAAGCTCCAGAACATTATGCTGGCTTGTAATACCCCGATCTGATCATTCTGATCTATGGCCTCATATGGTCTATGCATTCAGATGCAACCTCCATTTGTCATGTTTTAGTTGAAACCTTGATTTGTTGAACCGAGCTATCCATTTCCAGTCTTCCACAGTCCATTGGCAATGTTCCTTCACCCACTTCAGCCTCATAGCCCAGTAATGTACTATTAACAAGGGTACTTGATGTGGGCATCGGTTGACATAGCCCATTCGTGCCATCATATTTTGTATGGTCTTTGCACAAACCTTCAAAGCTGCTCTGTCGTTGAAAGCTAATGTTATCTGCACTGTAGCGCTTTGTTCCGACTTTATGATACAGGAGAAGCAGTGCTCTCACATCAACAGCCCAGTAACAGCCAAATTTTTCTCAGCAGCTGCAGGTTTTACCTGGTACATGAGTGATGGTCACATGCAGTAATCCCAGACATTCTGCAGTCAGGATATGGAGCACCCCATCTTCTTTGCACCAATTTATCTGCTCATGATTGAACTCACTCAGGTCACCATGTTTACCCATCATAACAGTTGCAGGTACCATATGGTAGTATCTTGCCTATTTATCCAGCAAGGGGTTTCAGATGGCAGTGTTACTGTGGTGGAGTAGGGCAGGTTCGTGAATGGGTGCAATATATATAGAACAAATTGTGCTTTCAGTGTACAGCCTAATATTGGTCTGTAGGTGTATGCACCTATTCTTCCACATTCTCTATATATTCTTAAAAGCCTCTGCAGCAATTTCTACTGCCATCTCATGCCATACATAACCAGTATCTGTAACATAGCTCCCAAGATAATTAAACTGAGACACTTGCTGAAAGGTGCAACCATTCAAAACAAGCAAAGCACAACCTGCCTGACCAATTTTCATCACTTTAGTTTTCTGTCTAACACCAAACCTACTTTATTATCAGTCATCAACAGCTCTCAGGAAATAGTTCATATCATCAACATCATTAGCCAACAAGGCCAAATCATCTGCATAATCATGCATTATACTAATCCAGACTTTCGTAATTAGATTCTCATATGATTGCATTAAATGGAAGGAGGAGAAAGAGGAGGAATGCATTCTGATGGTAAATGACATCACTCAAGGTGTTATTATTTGAGGTGAGAACATGCCTGGAAAATTTTCATGCCAGTGCACTCATTGAGAAAACATCATTCCAATGCCTTCAGTGGTGGTCAAACTAATATAAGCATCCCATTCTTTCAAGTCTATCCCACTACCTCATCTTGCAGCTGCTATCCCCCTTATCATGGAAGACTTCAATGTACACAGTCCTCTTTGTGAGCAGTACTGACACCGGTGGGAGGACTGGGGTCCTCAAGCAGTGGCTCATAGATCCTTGGATCTTCCTGTTGAACACCTGAATAATCACTTTCACTTCCCTACTGACATGTATTCTGCCATTGATCTCGCACCCTGCTCCTCCTCCTCAATCCTTCAACACTTTACATGAGAGGTCGGGGACAACTCTTATGGAAGTTATCACCTCCCTGTGATATGTTCCATGTCCTGTGGATGGGGTCTTTCTGACCACACATATCTCTGTAGAGGTTTGATCAGACTGACTGGTGTGTTTTTGACCTCTTTTCCGAGTTTTATCAACGCTCTGTCAGCCAGGAATCATTCAATGTTGTTGTGGTGGAGATGATGGACTATATCATCCAAGGGTGCCTCGACCATTTCTCAGACACCTGGTTACTATAATTTCTGAAACTGTGGTGTAATCCCAACTACACTGAGCCAATAAGGCTCATAACAAGGCTTGGGGAAGTGCTTTGAAGATATCCAACATCTCCCAACCTTCAAGCATTTAAGTGCGCTAGGATGAATGCCTGTTTCATCCAGAGCCAGAAGGAATCTTGAATAAAATATACATCTATCACCTGCACAACCAGTTCTAAAGTCATTATGGATAAAGTCAGGAACTACTCATCCATTCATTATCAATCCTAGAACACAATGGACAGGCAATTGCTGATACTATGGGTAAAACATTTTTCTCTATCTGTTCTTTGTCCTCATTCTCCTGAGTTTCTAGTATTGAAGAGCAAGGCCTAGAGTCTTACAACAGGCCAATCAGAGCAGAGGAGCTGTGCCTTGATCTGCACCTTCTTGAACTTCTTCCATTGGGCAAGACATTGTCCATTATGCCATACTCCAACGTCTCTCACCATTGAGTAAGGATTGGGTGCTTCGACATTTTAACCCCATTTTTCTTGAGGAGCAGTTTCTAGACTCCTGGTGGGTGGCTATCATCTTGGCCTTCCCTAAGCCAGGAAAGGATCCCAAGATTCCTTCAAATTACTCTCCCATCATGTTGACAAGCTGCATGTGCAAGATGTTGGAAAGAATGTGAAATGCCAGACTGATCTGGTATTTAAAGCAAAATAACCTAGTTTCCAACACCCAATGTGGCATTTGCGGGCAACAGTCAGCATTTCACCACCTAATCCACCTCAAATTAAGATTATTAATAAAAGAGGTCAAAAACACACTACTGATACAATATTCTTTGATATCAATATATATATATGACACAGTGTGGAGATGTGGCATTCTTTGTGACCTTCATGCCTTTGGCTTGAGAGGTCACCTGACAATCTTCATTTCCAGCTTTTAATCTTGTACCTTTGGAGTCTGTCACCAAAACTCTGTTTTGGCCTTTCCCCTAAGAACAGGGTATCACAAGGCAGTGTTTTGAGTATTATACTTTTTGCTGTTAAGATCAATTCTGTACCTCGCTTCTTTCTCTGACTCTAGGCAATGATATCTATGTTAATTATTTTTAGCAACTTTTGCTCTTTGTCCAGCATGAGGGTCATTGAATAACAACTTCAAACTGCATTGGGCAATAAGTTTGGGTGATAGCCAGTGTGTTTCAGTTCTCTCCACAGAAGACATTTTGTCTCTGTGGGCACTTTTGTTGTGTGCACTTTTGCCACAAGCATAATCTTCATATGGACCCTGATCTGTGGCTGTGGCTCAGAAGTACCATCATTCCAGTTGTATCAGAACCAAGTTTCTCAGTCTCATCTTCGATTGGAATTGACTTTATTAATCCACACATCATCTAAGGTCCAAGTACACATGGTCAATGAACAACATCATGGTCCTCTCTTGGGGAGTGGACTGATGTTCTTTGCTCCTTTTGTACTGTGCACTTATCTGGTCATAACTGGATTATTACTGTGCACTTATCTGATCGAAACTGGACTATGGGTCCCAAGTGTATGGTTCTGCTTGGGATTCAGTAGTTAACATGTTGGATCCTTTCCACCATCAGGCCCTCCATATTTCCATGGGGGTGTTTCTCGCCTCACTAGAATCTATGTTGAGACCAATGAACTTTCTTTATCTCTTCGCAGTCAGCAGTTATCCCTACAGTATGCATCGAAATTATGATCTCTGTTGGACCATCCCACTTGGAACTGCATTTTCAGTTATCAGTGGGAAATGCGTTATATTTTGCCATTTGTCCTTTCAGTTTGTGTATCCAGTGCTACCTCAGAGACATCAACATGTCTCAATGGTGTTGCTCAGTTCACAGCTGAGCCATTTCCACTGTGGCTGGCTATTACACCTTCCTGCAACTTTTCTCATTGCAGGACAGGGAAGGTGTTAATCTGACTGTGTGTAATGGCCTTCCACCTGACTGTGTGTACTGGCAAATCTTTGTCAGCTATTGTGCTGTGCATTTGGACTTCTTGCCTGTCTTCATGGATTGTTGGGGGCGGGGGTGGCTCAGTCAGCGCGCCAGGCTCGTAATCTGTAGTTCCCAGGTTCGAGTCCCAGCTGGGTCAGCGTTGAGATTTATCTCCGCAAAATTTCCCCGCCCTGCCCACGGTCAGTAGGGGACACCGCTGGGCTTGGAAAGGCCGCCGTCCGTCGGATGGGACGTTAAGCCGTGGCCCCGTGTGCGGGAGAGTCATACCCTGTGCACGTTAAAGAACACGCTGGATGGCCTTGACGGGAGGCTACCATCTGTCTCCCAACAGCTGTTCCAATGGGTCCCCTCCCCCAACCTTCTCTGAGCCTTCGGGGTCCATGTGACCTGGCCATTTAGCCCATGGTGTGCAAAAAAGTGCCGCTCAGAGGTAAAACAACCCAAACAACCCTCATGGATTGTTTGACATCAAGCACGTCTGTGGGATCTGCCGCATTTGCTGTAATACTGTTAGTGCAGATTAGATCCCACCATAGCATTCTATATTTAATAATTTAATCTACACAGCAAGTTATTGAAACGTATTTAATCCACGATTACGCTGTTTAATCTAAAGTACTTTTGAGCAACTAGTTCATGTTACACTTAGCACTATTTTTACATAGTTAAGGTATGAGTTGTATCAGTTATGGCAATTTATAACGTAAAGGACTTTTTTTTATCCACAAAAGGTTCCCCAGTAAAGATGAAAATCATTACCATTTCATTGATGTCTGTCAACAGTTCTGCTGGCTTCAGACGGTGTGCTGTTCTTCATACAGTATTTTTTCAGAGTCTGTTTTCTAGGATTATATCTGAAGTACTGTTGTTTTGACACAGATAATCGTTGAATTGTAGCACTGATGTTTCTTTTTTTTTAAGTCCGGATACCAGTCCTGAGTGAATTATTGAAGACATTCGAGTATGTTTTTAGCACTATCACATAGAATTCACCCAGGACTGGTATCCGGGTTTTAAAAAATGAAACATCAGTGCTACAATTCAACGATCATCTGTGTGAAAACAACAGTACTTCAGATATAATCCTGGTAAACAGACTCTTAAAAAATACTGTATAAAGAACAGCACATCGGCTGAAGCCAGCAGAATTGTTGACAGACAGCAACGAAATGGTAATGATTTTCATCTTTACTGGGATAAAAGATTTTTTGGTGGATAAAAAAGTCCCTTAAGTTTATAAATTACTATAACTGATACAACTCTTGCCATAACTATGTAAAAATAGTGCTAAGTGTAACGTGAACTAGTTGCTCAAGAGTACTTTATATTAAACAAGCATAATCGTGGATTAAATGCATTTATTCCATATTTACCACATAGTTGCATGCTATCAGTCTTGGACAATATAGTGGCTATGTGTAATCATTGGTGTGTACTTCATACAGACTTTCTTAGTTTGCTGCAGGCTTTGATCTCAGTGAGGCATTGGCCTTGCCCTGTTCTTTTCGAGATCCTCCAGCAGCTCCAACATCTGGTAACTGCAACCACCACCTCTTCTGTTGCCCTGTCATATCATCATCAGAAGTAATGCCTTGGCAGATGCAGTTGCTAAGTAATCTAAGTAAATACTAAATAGACAAAGGTTTTCCATTCACCTCATAGGAATAATATCAGAGGTGTCAAAGATTAAGGCACATTAAATTAATTACATTGAAATAAAAGTAAGAAATTTTAAATGCATATCACTTTGTAAATGTTTGCTTTTGAATAGGGTAAATATAATTAAGTACCCAGGGTTAAATTTAGATCACCACTTAAAAGGAAGATACATATTGAGCAAGTTTGCAATTATGTGCATAGTTAATGTTGTCTTTCCACTAAGTACTTGTAAAATTATTTACCTTTCTATAATGGAATCAGTTGGATTGTTTTACCTGTTGAGTGGCACTTTTTTGCACACAATGGGCTAAATGGCCAGGTCACTAGGATCCTGAGGGCTCAGAGAAGCGCCCTGCCCACAGTCAGTAGGGGACATTGATGGGCTTGGAAAGGTCGCCGTCTGTCAGATGGGATGTTTAGCCTTGGCCCCATGTGTGGGAGAGCCATACCCTGTGCACGCAAAAGAACATGCTGGATGGGCTTGATGGGATGCTACCATCTGTCTCCCAACAGCTGTTCCAGTGGGTCCCCCTCCCCCAACCTTCTCTGAGCCTTCGGGGTCCATGTGACCTGGCCATTTAGCCCATGGTGTGCAAAAAAGTGCCGCTCAGAGGTGAAATAACCCAACCCAAAGGCTCAGAGGAGGTTGGCATCAGGGAACTTATTAGACAGCTGTTAGGAGACATATGGTAGCCTCCTGTCAAGGCCATCTAGTGTGTTCTTTAACATGCACAGAATATGGCTCTCCTGCACACAGAGCCACAGCTTAACATTCCATCTGATGAACAGCAGCCTTTCCAAGCCCATCAGTGTCCCCTTGACTGAGGACAGGATGGGAAGTTTTGTGGAGATAGATCTCAATTCTGGCCTTGCTGAGACTTGAACAAGAGAACTGCAGATTACAATCCTGGTGCACTGCTCAGCCACCCCTGCCCTAGTGGAATCAATAATAAAATATGAATTAACAATATATGGAAATATTACATACATATGATTTTAATAATATTATTTAGAGTTCAAAATTTAATTGTTAGGAACTATATCAAATATACAAAAACAGTGCAATTTCTAACACAAATGACAAGTCACAGATACAAATTAATGAATGTCAAAGAAACAAACAAAAACACACTACAACCAACTGCTCAGATGCAAAGAAATTGTACATACCCGAAATAAAAAAAAATTTGTATTATACATGGAAAAGGTTTTCTATAATGCAAAACAGATTAATGTTAACGAGAAACACTGTAAATGTGAAATACCCTACACATTTACTGCAAAATTCACTTTTGAATTAGAAATTTTATTTTACTATCAATGTTCTATGTCAATGTCATTAATTTCTTCATTAAATATTATAAATGTCACATTTAAATGTCAATTAAAAATTATTTAATCACAAACTATACTGTTAAAATGGCTATTCAAATGTTCCTTGTTGCTCTTTAGCATGTTCTAACATGCATCGTTGCAATATGCAACATGTAATAGTACTAGCTTATTATCCTTAGTACAATAGTACTTCTACAGGAGAAGCACTAAGTGCTGGTCTTTTGATACTAGTTCGAATATTAAAAGTTCCTATTCATATTCACATTTATTCTACAGGCATGTTATGCTTGATTAGTCATCTGACCATGTCATCCAATTGGTTTCAGAATAACAAGTAGTCATGGATCTAGAGAAAGGGTGTCCTCATGGCTGAAGCAGTTATGAAATGTAGAAACACAGGCTTTAGAAAAATATCCATTGAAACCTGCCTTATACATACATTTTATCGATGATATTGTATTTCTTTGGAATCATGATAACAGGGAAGTGCAAACTCTCATTGAGACTTTTAACAGCGTAATGCCCTCTATATAATTTACTCATGAAGTAGAAACTATAGGTACATTAGCTTACTTAGATATAACTTTGATACAAAGGAACACAAAATGTCAAACTACAGTCTATAGGAAACCTATATATATATATTCCCAATTTAATTCCAGCCAAATTCCATACATCCTAATAAATATAAAAAGCAGCTTTTAATACTTTGCATGCTTATAGAGACTGCTCCACCACACAACTTTTAGAAAAAGAATTTAAAATTCATTCATGAAATAGGCCTCCAAGCTTAATATTCTGAAATATTTATACAAAATATCCAAAAACAAAACAAATTTAAATACCATGCAGATACACAAATTAATCCAGCTCAAAATAGCAAAAGTAATATTAAAAAAATACACTAAGTTTCGTGTACATAAAGGGTTTTTCTCAAACTACTAATAAAATTCTTCAACCATATAATTTAAACACTCCTAGTACTATTATTACCAATACTATAAAATTATTAATGATAAATGATCAGGATAGAATGCATCCTTCCAGCAGAATTTATTCTGTACAATTAGATGACCCTCACAATATATTATGTAATAAAAATCAATATATTGGTAGAACATATAGAACCATAGAAGAATGAATAGCGGAACACGAATATAATATTCAACACCAAAAAGGCCATACTGCATTATCGCAAGCTATAATACAATATAAATTATTTAGAAATAGATTATAAAATAATAGCTTGCTGACCCACTAAATATCAATTAAACTTTATGAAAAGTCTAATAATACATTTGCATAAAGAAATGTTATGTAACACCGACGCAACCTCCTTACCGGCAGCTTGGAATATCTTTATGCATAATTTCCAATTAGAGCACATGACTCACCGCTAGAGGTTTCATCTGTCTAATCAATTGTCCACTTGCCTTATATATATACCCACCTCACATCAGACAGTTCACTGTCTGACAATGAGTGATGTTAAAATGTGTTGCAAAATGGGGTTTTTTAACTGTTAATATGTTTTACTCAGAAGTTTGATGTATTCAGTTGAAAAAGTTGTTTTTAACTTTCAAATGCCTTTAAACAATTATTACATTCAAGTTATGCTGAGAAGTGGTCAACCACACAGGGTCCTGGTGCTGACCATATAAACCTACTGGGACTAGCAATACTGATAGGAAATGACTAGTAATACTGGTAGGAAATGCTGCATGCTGATGGTGTATATAAGTTAAAAGAAAGCACCTGTTAGTGGTAAAAACATCAAAGGTAACATGAACTCTAACATCTAGTAATGAGCATAGTGCTTACCTACAAAATGAAAGTCATGTGCCAAGGATACTGTGAATAACCAGGACTGTGTTTCTCCACAAAGTATAATATCTACTGTTTTGAGTGTACCAGCCAAGTTTACAGAAGTATAAACATCCTCTTCAAAGGACATATGACTAAACAAGCATAACATGCCTGTAGAATATATGTGAGTACGAATAAGAACTTTTAATTCTCGAACTAGTATCGAAAATATCAATTAAACTTTATGGAAAGCATTTAGCACTTCTCCTGTACTTCTCCAGCACTTAGCACTTCTCCTGTAGAGGTATTATTGTACTTAGGATAATAAGCTAGTACTACTGCATATTGCAACAATGTATGTTAGAACATGCTAAAGAACAACAAAGGTATTTGAATAGCCATTTTAACAGTGTAGTTTGTGAGTAAATAATTTTTAATGATGTATCGTGTATTTAAAATTTAGTTAATTGAATGTCAATATTACATTCATCATATGTCAATGTCAAACAATATTAATATCACATGAAATGAAACGAAGCTAATCATACTGTTGTAACAAATTGTAATTGTTCTATATTCTGCAGATAAGTTTTAAGCTATGTGGGTCACCTGCAATGATAAAATATACTTGTACTATTATCAAAGAATAATTAATTAAAAAAGTCCTCTAAATAAATTGTACTCATATCAAATAATAATTAAACATTACTATGATAATCATGTAAAAAAGAAAAAGATCACAATTTAAATGAAAGATGGAAAAATTTTGATAAATTTAGATCCCATTAATTATAAGTAATTTTGGTGAAAAATATAAAACATACATAATCCCATATATCTTCAATCAAACTTCAAAAGAGTGTGTTAGTTTGGGAAGGTTTTTCTACTTTAAAAATAAAATTAAAATCTTTGCTGTTTGATACTAATGTCAGTTCCATTTATTAATGTATTAATGTTCTATCTGAAATAATTATATTTATCTGTTATTTATAATGATTTGAAATAACATATAATTCAAGTGTTTCTATTCTACAGGACGTTTTCCTATACTTTATTACTAAATTAATGTCATATACTGAATAGGTAAATACGTTATTATGAAATGCACAATTAAATATAATTTATGCTTATTGTCAATATGTGATGCTATATATATATATCTGTTCCTTATAAAACACTTTATTTCTATGTACTGACTTATACTTTGATTGGAATGGACTTTCATCGTTAATATACAGCATTGCATACTTTTATAGTTTACCTTCTGCAGATAAGCTACTGTTAGTGCGACTATTACAGCGATTAATATTATTATTAGTCCAAGCCCTTTACACTTGGACACCTTTTATCTGAAGATTCATTTTTTTTGTCCTTTACACCTTGTTTGGTGCATCATGGCCTTAGCTCCCCTTGCTCCATAAAACCCCAACCAACCGATCAGCAGAGCAATATTGCTGTTAAATATTCCAATTTCCATAACTCTCTAAATACCAAATGAATATAGTTGGAAATTTAGATTTAAATAGATTTGCTTGAGATCTTTAAAATCGTTGTCGGTCATATTTTTCATTAAGGGTTACTTAAGAAGTTACTGAGTTCTGTATCTGTTATTATTGACATAACATGAAACTACCTAATATGGGTGGGGTGTCTCACTCAGTAGTGCTCCATGCTAATAATCTGTTCCCAGGTTGGAGTCCCACTGTGCCAGCATTGAGAATTATCAACACTAAACTCAACCCTCTTCTCAGTCAGAAAGGGGACCCCCAGTGGGCTTGGAAAGGTTGCTATCTGTCAGATGGAACATTAAGTTGTCCCCCATGTGCAGGAGCACTAAGGGTATGGCTCTTACCTTTAGAATGTCGCTCTGAGGTAAAACAACTTAGACATACTCTGTGGTTAAGCTGGATGGCCTTAATGAGAACTTTCATTTGTCTAATCAATTGTCCAATTGATCCCTTTTCGCAACCTTGTCTGATGCTTTGTTAGTCATGTGATCTGACCATTTAGCCTATTTTGTGCAGAAAAGTGCTGCTCAGAGGTAAAACAACCCATCTATATCTAATAAACTGGTTGCTAAGTGTATATTCAAAATAGTTTAAAGGTTTCCTTTTTTTTACAGATGGAAGACAGAAGAATGCGAAGCTATGCTGTAATTCCACCAATTTTCACAAATGCTTCCCAAAAAGTAAATTTTATTAATAAAAATGGTTTTATAGAAGATCCATTCATAGAATATAAAGATGGAATGACAGTATTAAATCTTTGGACACAACAAGAAAAGGAAATTTTCTTAGAGAAGTTTTTACACCATTCTAAAAATTTTGGTGTTGTAGCTTCATTTTTAGAGAAAAAGGCAAGTTGGTTTTATTTTTCAAGTATAATCATATATGATGCATGACTATCTTGTTGATTTAAAAATAATCATATAGATTTGTATCAAAGTAAAGGAGTTTGAATTATCCAATAGAGTAGCAAGGAAATTATATTTTAGTTAAAGCAAATGGGCTTATTCTGTTAGGAATACCAGCTCATATAGTGAAGCTGAAATTGAATCTGACTATTACCTTGTTATAAGTATTTTACAACTTAAACTTAAGAAATGTTGTGTAAGGTTAAAAAAATTACCTTCAATTCTGATAGCTCTGAAAGGCCCAGTTATAGCTAAAGCTTGTCATGATAGGTTACTTAATCATTATGAGTCATGGTTTGCTTACTACTGAAGTTGAAGAATGGGACCATTTTAATAAAAAAATAAATAAATACCCCCTCAAGCAGCTGCTTGCCACAGAGGTCTGACAGGAGCCTGTCAGTTTATATGCCACAGTAGGAGATCTGAGAGGATGGCAGGACCTCAGCAGAAAAACGACACACACATCCATGCCTAATCCGGGGCTCGAACCCAGGTCCCTTAGATCAGTAGCCAAGCGTGCTAACCACTCGGCCACGGGACGGCTCGACCATTTTAAACAGGCTTTTATTGAAACTAACAGTACTCTTTTAGGAAAAAAGGAGCAGAGCAGAAATATTTCAACAGCAATATTTCAAAAGCTTAATAAACATGTAAAGGATCATTTAGCAGATGATAAGAATCTTTGGCTCCATGGCTTGGCTGACAAAGCACAGGAAGCAGCTAGACAGATTAACAGTAGAGAGCTGTATCTCGTAGTTAATATTTTGTGTGGGAAGAAATGGACAAGTAGACAGGGATTTAAGAATAAACATGGTAAAGTTATTGAAGGTGAGGATTCTGTCATGGCTAAGTGGGCTGAGCATTTCAGTGTCGTTCTGAACAATGGTTCTACTCTCATTGTTCATAATGATAGATACATTACTGGCTCTAATATCTGCCCTGTAACACAGTCTGAAGTTACTTTGGCTATTTCTAAACTTAAATCACATAAATCCCCAGGGGTAGATGAAATTACTACTGAAACACTTAGAGCTGGGAATGTGTCAGTTACCACATGGATGACTGAAATTTTTGAATATCTCTTGTGATAAAGACATTGTTCCTAAGGATTTTACCAGGGCTATTATCCCTATTTTTAAAAAAGGTGATCGCAGTTCTTGTGATAACTATAGGGGTATCAGCCTACTCTCTGTTCCAGGTAAAGTTCTTTCCATGATTGTGCTTAATAGAATTAAGTATCTGGTTGACTGTCAATTGCATGATGAGCAATGTGGATTCAGAAGTGGTAGGGGATGTGTGGATCAGATATTTTCACTTAGGCAGATTCTTGAGAAATGTTTAGAGTTTCAGAAACCTTTGGTTGATTTCAAAAAGGCTTTCGACTCTGTTGATCGTCATGATTTGTGGTTGATTGTGAGATCATATGGTATACCAGACAAGTTAGTTAACATAATGAAAGCTTTCTATAATAACACTGAGTCGTGTGTGAGAGTTGGTATGTCTTGTAGCAATTGGTTTAGCATTACTTCTGGTGTTTGAGAAGGGTGCATTTTGACTCCTTTTCTCTTTAGCTTGGTTATTGATTATGTTATGTGAAATTCACTTCAAGGGAAAGATCCCAGCTGGTGCAAAATCCTAAGCACCAGGCTCCAATTAGTGGAAGGATTCTCATACATAAAATACATTATCACTAAGCACTTCAATACTGCAATAACCTAGCAGGTGAGAAATCATGGGCATTGGCACCAATTCGTTGTGACCAACTCCAGCAGGTTGTGGAGAGGGCAGACTTTAGGAAAAGAATAAAAAAAGAAGACAAAGGGGAGGAAAATGGTTTTGTGTAATCCACCAACCAGTTTGCCACAATAAGTTTTCTGTGGTGGTGTAATTCTCTTGTAGCAGAGATAGTTCCACCCAATTCATTTCAGGTCTTGGAAAAGGGATTACTTACATAAAATACTGCACTACTTTAAAATTCACTAGTTCAAACCTTTATTAATTCACAATTTGATTAATACCCCTAATATTGGAAGGGACAAGGCACAATACTAGATTCAGTGGTGCGGCTCAGACCAAGTGAGGCAGAAAACTCTCAAGTAACGTTTAAAAGGAAAGGGGACCAAAATGGGGAACTATGCATACCTCTTTATCCTAAGACCACAAAGGAAAGGCTGGCTATGTCCACAGTTATTTTATGTGCGCTAGATGCATGTGCTGCAGCGCATGTGTCTAGTGCATGTGACATATGCACAAATGCATGCCTCAAATCAGTTGAACGGTGCCATTTTCATTGACGCATGCTGTGGTACATGTACTTTCACCAGTAGTGGATTTTCGTTCAAATTCCGTGCAACTTCGTAGTTTGTCTGAAAGGTTTGGGTCTGTTTTTGTAATTATTGAGCTTGTATTTTTAGTTCACCATGTCGTCAGAACAAACATTATAGGCCTTTATTGAAGATTATAGGTTAAATAATTCATCAGAGACATGAATATTGAATCATTGGTAGCCATATATCTAAGTGTGATCGCCAATTCCACTTCAGCTGGCATTGCTTCTCTGAAACGATTATATTTTTTTATCTTCGGCTCCACCATTCCCAAAAGCATTAGAGGTTTGTTCTAGACACTGGGTGGCGTTTCGTAACTTTGTAACTCTTTTGGAATCTCTAAATCACAGCTGTCCGATATAGACTGTGAAACTTTAGTTTTATTTTCCAAACAATGCGTAAAGTTCTCTGTTTGGAAATTTAAACCTTTCAGCTCTGGAGGGGGGGGGGGGGGGTGCTCCAACTCTGATCAGCAAGGCATTATTGATCTAGTATCATCGTCAGTTTGATGGTTTTCACACACCACATTTCCGAAGAAAACACATTCATAACATATATTACAAAGATAAGAGAAATAGGGAAAGAACCTCAAAAAAGGGGAAAAGGTAATCGTCATCACTCACATCCATTAAGATTATGAGAAATCCATAATAAAAACACAACCATACGTGCGAAAGCGGCAACAATATGCTTGATGGTGCATCCGTGATAGAGTGCGCTCCAGCATTGTTGCTGTGCCGGCATGAAAGGCAGCAAAGTGTGATGTCAATCCCCCGGGCGAGGCATCACTCACAGCAGATCCAAGCTCGATCATTGGCTTAGCACTCTGAGAGACGGCTCACCAACAATGCGACACCATTTTCGTTTAATTCCAATTCCCTAATTATTCCAAAATTCCTCGTTTTAAAATAATCTTTCATCCATATCGATCGCCGGTATTTTTCACATCTGTTTCTCACTTTTTTCAGCACTAAAATTGCAGCACTTACAATTTATTATTGCTGACATTGCGGCATCAGTTACTTCCATTGCAACTTCACGTCTACACTGGTGAAAAATTTAAAACTATTTGATGCACAAGTGTAGACAGTTCAAGGCATGCATCCAACGCATTTCATCTAGGGCATGCACTAGACTACTTGGTGTTGAAAAGCGGAATTGAAAGTTGAAAGTGAAATTGAAGATGAAAGCGCACGAGTGTGGACATAGCCGAAAAGTCCTAGTATGACTTGTGCCTTTCATCTGCCATTGCACCAAAATCTTCTGCTTAGCAGACTGACTTTTTGGAGTTTTCTCTTCACTGTCAGATCAGCAAGTGCTTGGAGGTTGGGATTATATGGATATGCCTCCAATATTGCAGGAGACATAACTGCAAATATGCTCGGTCAGGATGAGTTCAAAAAACTAAGGAGCAGTCTCAATGGCTGCCATGTTGGTTACCTGTGTATAAATCAGAGAGAGTTGATTTTGTGGAAGTTGGGAATTAGTCCATTTGTGTCTTCTTCAGCAATCAGCCACCTTTTTGTGTTACTCTTTTTCCCAGGAAATTGTTCACATGAGCTTCACCGTTTGATATTATTCAAGAAGGGGCATAACTTCCAGGGGTGTCTTGGGTGGCATGAGTGCAGGGGAGAATGGGTGAAGAACAGAGTAGGGCAAGGGAGGGTGGGCAACAAAATGGTGAGAATGAAGGAGAATTTGAGACACTTTACATCCATATTTCAGGAATATGGATGCAACATTTCTACAGGAATGTCATCTAATAACTTGCAGATTGTTAGAACATGGTCATGTCTACTAATGGTAATTGCATCTTGATTAAATAGCACATTGAATAATCATGGGAATGACTATTCTTACATATTCTCATGTTTTCCTTTTGCATCAATCCTATACTAGACAAGGCCTGGGCAAACTACAGCCCATGAGCTACTGATGACAATTAAATTTTTAAAAGAGAAAAAACGTATAGAAGACAAGAATTTCAACTTCTACAAAACGAATTCTCATTAAAATAATTAATTTTAATAAAATTGTTTATATTTGACTCTAGGTTTTTTTTCCCATTGTACATAAGTTATTGATTCAATTCTTTTGTGATCCACCATTCCATTTTTCTATGGTGCCCTCAACTAAAATCTTTGCCCAGGTCTGTACTAGACCATCATATTCATATATGGACTGGTAATTGCTTGATCATTACATCATCAACTATCCTTTCAGGGTCATTTTGCAACTGGTACTGTAGTAAGTGAATGCAGTCATTTATCACTTTTTTTTTACAATGAACTGTTGCTCAATGAGTAGAGAAAGACTGAATTGCATTTTTTATATGTTAAACTCTCACTACAAATATCCACTAGGTTTGAGTTATACTTCTGGAATATTTTGAATAAAGGCTGCCATGACAACAAACTCCATCATGAATCCTGGAATACTTCATTTCTGTACGTATAACTTTGAGTTCCCTATTCATTTTAATTTGTATATCTCTGACAGTTGGTAAATTTACAGGTTGCTAGGAAATCTTAATTATACAATGAAATTGCTGAATCATTAACGAATTTAGAGTTGTAATAAAAAGAATTATTTTTACTACAAGTGTGTCACTGTAAATGGACTATTTCACAAGTATATTGCCAAAAGAAAAAGATTGGGAAATACTGCCTTTCTGAATTGCAATTACTTTTCATGAACACTTAAATTCAATAGAGGATGGGTTTGGCTCAGTGTGTAGCACTCCAGGCACATAATCTGCAGTTACCAGATTTAAATCTCAACCGTGCAAGTGTTGAAATTTATTTCTGCTAGCCCCCATCCTGCCCTTGGTGAGAAAGGACACCATTGGGCTGGAAAGGCTACTATCCATCAGATGAGACATTAAACTTTGGATTTGTGTGTAGGGTAGCCATATCCTGTGCTTGTTAAAGAACATGCTGTGTGGCCTTGGTGGGTGGCTTCCATCTGTTGCTTAACAGCTGTCCAGTGGCTTTCCTTCCCCAACCATTGGGGTTCTTGTGACCTGACCATTTAGACCATTGTGGCGGAAAAGTGTCACTCAGAAGTAAAAACAACTCAATCTTGTGCATTCATAGATTCAGGCTACTAAGCATAAAAAGATTGTAATAAAGCATGATAGCCTCTTATTAGCTGTTATAATATTTTTATTCAGAATTAAATACTCTTTCTTTTGCATCTGACAACACATATTTGTCTTCATTAATTACTTTGGAAAAAATACAGGTAAAAAAAAGTTTTTATACTGCATTTTTCTAAAGACTACTAAAATTAATGTATCTCCAATTTTTAGTTACACATTTTGCTTTATTACTATTCAGAGTTAAATGACCTGTTGGTTTAACATAATTTACTTCTGTCCATTATCTATTTCTGGATATAATTTCAAATACTTTTTTCTCTGCTCAAACCTCTTGATAATTAATTCAATCAGTTGCCAGAGTTTATTTCTAATTTTTTTTGCACTTTAAGAGTTAAGTGATCTGTTTGCATAAGACCTGATGCATTTTCTGTTATATCTGATTTTACTCAATTATCATCTTAGCATCAAGTTTTTAACAATGTTGGATTATATGGATTTTGTCCATTATTGTAGAGCATTGCTAGTAGTTTTAATATAGATATTTTGATTTTTATGTATAATTTCCCAAAGGTAAATGCTATATGCCATTTCAGAGTGCTGCAGACTGTGTACATTTTTATTATTTAACAAAAAAATGTATTGGCTATAAGCAACTCAGGAAAGCTACACTAAAGAAAAGAGGTAGAACTGTATTAAGATCACGAGAGCAGTCTATGGTAAACCATTCTATGCAGGTAAATGAAATATATCTTAAATACATTTTTATAGAGCTATTGCATGTAGTTAAATATGGCTAAGTATATTATAAAGTTTTTAATTATAGATTTAAGATAATTAAGCATATTATGTTTTTTCAATATCTAAAGTGAAACTGATATAATAAGTATCAAATGTAATGAGGCATTTTGGCATAGAAGGATTATATTTTGTGTTCACTTTCTTTGAAAGATTCACTTTTGCTGCATAGGTATGTGAGAGAAATTTTTAATAAATTATGATTTTGAAAAGCAAAAATTATGAAAAAGGAAAGCAAAGTGGAAACATTGTGTTTTAAAAAGTTCTAATAAAGTTAAGCATGATTATGAAGTTATAGGAATAGTAATTAATTTAACTGTTGATTTTGATGTGATAGAAGAAGGTATTGGGCCAAAGTTGCATTTCAGGTATATTTAAAATAGTGTATTCAAGAGGAAATAAAAAGGTTTAATGTCAAATTAAAGGAACAGTTGAATCATATTATGAAAGTGTATTTGAATTCTTAATACATTAAAGAGTTTTAGAGTACTTTAGCTATTGTGAATAAGGAAATAAATGAGATAAGAATGGAAAATAAAGTAATAATGATATTACAAATTTTTAAAGAGATATTATGAAGTTAGGAGTCAGCTTAATGAGATGGAGTAGTATTCAATGAATTCATGCCTAGTGATAACAGGAATTCCAGATAGTAATTCTGAAAATTTGAGAGATTTTATGGATTTGACTGGTGTAAATTTTAAAATTAAGTCTTCCTGCTGGGTCAGTGCTGTACAATGTTTCACTATTTCAAACCCTCATTAGTGCTGGTAAGCACCATAGTACAACAAAAGAAACTTCAATTTTTGGAAAATAGAAATTCCCCATTTAGAATACTTTTTTTTATGTATGATAAAAATATATATAGTTTAAATATGATAATAATACCTTTTCAATTTGGCACAAATGTTTATTCACCATGAACCCTTAACACTATAGTTCCCAGAGCCAAATTCAGTGTCATCCAGTGGGAACTATTTTTCCCATAGAAAGTCTATTTTAAATGTTTTTTTAAATTATATCTGAGAACTTAATAATTAAATTTGATAATAGAAATGATACCTGATTATTTAAATATATCCTGTAAAGTTAAGAAAAAGAAACAAAATATTACTATGGCATCCATTTTTGTGACCTCATTTTGCACTGGAGTGTTTCTGTTGTTTTCTTCTTTCTGGTAATGTTTTCAAACTAAAGTTCCTGCAGAACATGCTTTGAACTGTTGATATTCAACTTTTTCTTAATCTTTTGGAATTGTCTAAAAAGAAAACTGGTAAAGGATGTTCATAAATGGAAGATACATGCATCATTTCATAAGAATGCACATATCTAAGTGTTGAAATTTTTACTGTATTTCCAGGTCTTAAATTGTAAAGTTTCAGGAAAATCTGTGTTATGTAGAATTAAATGTTCCTTCATTTAAGACATTACATGTCATATTCTGTTCATAAGTTATTTCAGAATGAGGTTCAGATCCAATGAAATTGCTATTTTTTTTTAAACATATTGTTTTAAAAAAGTGCTGTTAAAATTAGTATATTTACCGTTTTTCTCAAATATTTTATTTTCTAAAAATTTGCAACTAAATGGTCCTTACTTTGGTATAAGACACCAATTATGTATATTAGTTATTTTGAAATGAGGTTTGAAAATTGTTCTTTTTTTCGCCTGAAAATACCTCAAAATTAACCCAGCCACCAGAGTGAATTCTGCTCTACATAGCTGGCATGTTAAGGTTAAATCTGCTCTCAAATTTTAGTTATTTTCTCCTTTTTATGAAAGGAAATGGTAATAAAAGAGAAGAACTGTTTTCATTTTAGCTCTTTATTTACTTTAAAGGTGTGCCTTTGTTCCCACTTCCTAACTTGTGCTTGACTATGAGCTTACCGTCATACCTGTAGATCAGAAAAGACTTCCACTGGCTCTTCAGAGTGAGCTCCTGTACATGGTGAGGGGATCATCCACTGAAAGTTCTGCTGGTTCATGTACCTTCACAGGGTCCTGAATTCTTGCTTTCTTGTTTGCCATGCATTGCA
The DNA here is from genome assembly GCA_038380435.1 of Ryuthela nishihirai. Classification (NCBI taxonomy): domain Eukaryota; kingdom Metazoa; phylum Arthropoda; class Arachnida; order Araneae; family Heptathelidae; genus Ryuthela; species Ryuthela nishihirai. The sequence goes on from JAWZYU010000017.1 coordinate 9,240,379, forward strand.
GCACGTGTCCCTTGAAAGGAGGATCCTAGTTGTTGATCAGGGATCCTTTTTTACTCTCCACTGATCTTGAGGGGGGGGGATTCTCTTTGATCTGACTTGCCATTTGCGAGCTTGTTCATTACCAGGTTGAGCAGCACTGTCAAGGACCACTGCTACACATTGCTTTGGCCTCTGCTTTAGATCAGCAGGAGGTTCTAGAGTGGACCTCTAGGTTCAACTGGCTGGCGGGCTGGACCTGCTAGTGCCAACTGTGTAGTGCAATCATGTCCAGGTATAGGTTTGTGAATTTCCCCATACTTTTTCTTGTTTTGTTTTATTTTGCGACAATTTAGCTCATTGGCTATGTGGATATAGTCAATACCAACTAGAACAAAAGCCAACCAATCTTTGCACTATGTCACAACAGTGGCTGCTTTAGTAGGCATGTCATAAGCAAGCAGTGAGAGGCAACATCACAGTGAGTCATAGGTGCATGTGCTACCTTAGTGCTGCTGAGTTAGTATAGACTATTATAACACTCCAAAAATTATTAGACTTCTTTACTTTGGACCTTTTAACTGATCCATATTAAATGAAAACTCCGGATACCATATTGGGTGCCAGGCAATATTAACTTGCCAAAAATAAAGTCAACTGAGGATTCGTTACATTGGATTGTTTTACCTCTGATCGGCACTTTTTTGCACACCTTATTTATAACTTGCCAAAAATAAAGTCAACTGAGTATTCGTTACATTGGATTGTTTTACCTCTGATCGGCACTTTTTTGCACACCTTATTTATTCCGATTCCCACTAATTGAATATATAATTTCCCCATATCCATTTTCCCACTATTGAATATATAATTTCCCCATATATTCAATCATATCTAACTAGACAATTCATTTTATTCTAGTTAAGAGAGAAAATAACACTCTTGACCATCAGCGAATGTTCTTTGCCAGTTAAAAGAAAGCAATGTATTTTAAATGGGCAATGTCGTTTTACTTAGCTGATCAGTAAAACTACTGAAAACTGTGCAAACGACATTCAATATGCACTATATTATGAAAAGTATTGGGACATTTCCATGTTATTTTAATGGAAAGCACACTTGAAGCTCTTTAACTTTGGAAAGTTTTAATGGAAAAATGGCGGGGGGTAAAATGAAGATCCCAATCAAACTTACCCAGCTCAAGATTTTAAACAATACCATTTAATACACAAGACTTATTATTAAAAATGGAGAATTTACTCCAAAGGTTGGGTTGTTTTATCTCTGAGTGGCACTTTTCTGCACACAATGTTCTAAATGGCCAGGTCACAAGGACCCTGAAGGTTCAGAGAAGGTTGTGGAATCCACCTAACAGTTGTTAGGAAGCAGATGATAGCCTCAGTCAAGGCCATCCAGAATGTTCTTTTAACATGCACAGGGTACGGCTCTCCTGTACATAGGGCCACAACTTTACATCCTAGCCATTCGGTGCCCCCTATTGACCGAGGGCAAAGCAGGTGGTTTTGTGAAGACAAATCTCAATGGTGTCTCAGGTGGGACTAAATCTTGGGAACTGCAAATTATGAGCCTGGCGTGCTACTGACTACCCCCACCCTTCTCCAAAAGTCAATTAAAACAAAACTGTTATAGCAAATCATTCACTAGACTAAATATACTTGTTAAAGTTACATGCAATGATTTGTTTTGATTTAAAAAAATTTTAAATATTAGAATATATTTAGGTTTTAAAATTAGAAAATATACTCGTAGAAGTTACGTGCAATGATTCCTTTAGAATTCATCAGTTTAAAAGGTAAGTGTTTAAGGACGAGAAGTTCCAAATTAGGGATATCTGGGCCATTGGAAATTCACCACCATGGGCTCCCTCTCTGATGTAGAGATATGTGATTGAATTTAAACATAAGAAATATAGTTTGCTCTGCAAGTTATTAAAAGATATATATATATGATTGAACTATGCTTCTATAAGCATGATATAAATAATTCAAATGATAAAGACTATCCAGATTATCTTTTATCCTAGGTTATATGGGACCTCTTCTGACCTAGAGGGCTCTCGTTTAGACCTTTCCCCCTTAATCCATCAAAGAGAATGACCGTAAGAGGAGTCTGCTATTAAATGTTTCAGATTCAATACCTTTTTAACTGTTAAAATGAATAAATTGAGATTCGGCGACATTTTCACTTCCTGACCAAAGAAATTTTTCTGTGGAAAATTTATTTTGATGTTTACGAGTTTTGAGTTGGCTTTCATTCACAAATTCACAATTTTTTGTATTCCTACTTAATTAATCCCTACTAAATTATTAGAATTTCCATGTTATATCAATGGGGAACTAGCTTTGAAGAACTTTGCATGAAAAAATGGGACTGAAGATAAGATTAAAATTTTCAGTCAATATTTTTTTCAGTATTAAATATACTTTCCAAAGCAGTATCAATTGTTTCACTTCTCAAAGTACACAAAAGCTTGGCCACTTTTTAGCGGTGGGGTTGGCTCAGTCAGTAGTGTGCCAGGCTCGTAATCTACAGTACCCAGGTTCGAATCCCAGCTATGCCAGCGTGGAGATTTATTGCCACAAAACTCCCTGCCCATGGTCAGTAAGTAGAGAACACTAGGCTCTTCTGACCTAGCCATTTAGCCCATTGTGTGCAAAAAGGAGATAATCAGAGATAATGCAAGTCAGCCACTTTTTATGATTTTTAACATGAGCTAGCCTTTTTTCATGTTTACTTGGAATATGCTGGCAGTCACTGAACCATTCTCTTTACTCAATTTGTTTTTTCCACCCCCAAATACACCAAAAACAAAATATAGAATCCCATGAAATGAAATGCAAAAGCCCGTTCCTATGATTATGTTTCTCCATTTTTTCAAAGTACACAGATAATATGTGTCGCAAAATTTTCTTCCGTAAATGTCCATTGGAAAGTTTAGGTTTCTTATTTTATTGAAGAAATTTTCAGTTAAAATCTCTATTTTTGTGTTATTTAATATCTCTGGCCAAGTTCCTGGGTCATTCATAGTGATGTGTGCACTTCTTACCTATTTTATTTTCCTGTTTGTCTGATACTTCAGATAGCTAACATCTGACAAGAGTATGGAATGTTTCCTTTAGTATCATCTGTTTTTTCAGAAATAGTCTTTTGGATTTAAAGTGTTTTCGCTGTGTAAAATTTCATCAATATTTGTTTTCTTATCATTGATTTTCAAAGGTTTTTCAAAGATCCAAATAACTTATTGTTTTCTTCTCTTACTAGCTTTCTTCTCATAGGAGAACCAATTAACCATTCGTTTTTTTCTTTGTTCAGACAGCTAAAAAAAATTTAATAGTAATATTAGTCAACTTATAATATTTTCAAAGCAAATTAATCATACACAAAAAATGGCATTTAAACTCAGCAGAACATTATGTTCTGCTGAACTCTTATAAGCTCTAGCCATAAGTTCTACATAAGCTCTTAGCCACAATCAGCCATATTGTTTGCAAGTAACAGCTATTTAGCAATGCTGATTGTGAGGAACAATTTGTTAACACATAATCATTAGATGAGTTTAGAAGAGATAGGTAATCATTAAATGCCTTCTAATGGTCCTTTCATATTCATAAATTTGGTTTCTTCCGAGAATGAATTTTCATCAACAACCTTATTCAAAAAATGGTTCCATGATACAAAATCATTAAAATGGCGATTTGTTTATGAGGGGTGGGAGGATAAAACGTTTGATGTTTTCATAAAATCGAAATCTAAGTTGCAAAAAAAAAGAAAGAAAATAAAAAAATACTTAAAATAACTTTAAAAAATACTTCAAAATTTAAAAAAGTAGAAAATAAACTTAAGAAAACTAATAAATCAGTCACTGAATTCGTATTCAGTTCAATGGAAGATAGGGTGCCAATTTACCTACTGAACAAAAAATATCAATGTTTTCCTTTGAAGTGAATACAAATTCAGTGACCAATTGTGCCATCAATATGATTTAGTTTTATAATTTTTAGAGTGCTATAGGAAGATAGATATTTTTTAAAAAGTTTAAATTTATTTATTTTTTTCTTTTTCACTAAAAACGTTTTTCAGAAGGGGTGGAGGAAGTAAAGGAAGATTTTTGGAAAGGGGAAAAATAATTATAATATGATTTATATATATTGTATAAATTATAAATATTTAATAAATAAAATTTGAAGCAGTCTTCGATGGTCCTCATATAAGATTACATTTGATACCTAACAAGTAACTGTCCACCCTAACATTCCCCACATCACAAGCATTCATTTGACATCAACTTATTATGTTTACCCCTCATATTCAAAAGATATAGTAGAACAATTCTTCTCACACATTTTACCAATTTTTCGTGCCATCACTTCCCATGCCATAAGTGTTCCTTTGAAGCATAGCACTTTACTTTCAACCCTTGGATTCCGAAGATAAATGGGCAAATGTTTTCCTATTTCCCCTTTTTAGGGGTAAGAAAGCATGGGGGTAAACTTATTATAGTCTATGATGCTTCATCATTGTAAGCTTTCATTAGCCCTTCCAGTGTCCAGCCTGAAAAACGAGTTTCCATCCATAGGCCAAGCTATTTTCACCCTATTCTCAGCCAAAAAAAAATTTTTACTTTAGAACTTTTTGACCAAATAACTAATGAAAGGAATTATGGCATGTTGTATGCCAAATTAATCAGCATTTAATTCCGGATTTTCTGAAAATAATGAATTTAACAAAAATGACCGTTTTATTTTAATAGGACTTTTTAGAGTCGCGTAGTAAATAATGCATCTGGCAACACGAAAATTTAAAAAAAAACTAATAGACAGAAATGATTACAATGCACGTGAATAGAATGACTTTATATGTATTTCTGAATAACAAAAAAAATTTTTTTGGTTTTAAGTAAATATTTTTTTCTCATTTTGTAATTTTTTTCTCTGTACCATACTTTGAGAAAATTCCAGGCTTTTAGCCAATTCTGCTGAGTCACATAAACATGTCAACTTTAGAATTTTTTTAAAAAATAACCAATCAGCAGAAATAGGTCATGTTAAATATCATATTAAACAGAATTTACGAATTTTATGAAAATAAATAATACGAACAAATTTGCAATGATATTGATTTTAATAAGCCTTTTCAATGTGATATGGTGCAAAAAAAAATCACATTATGCAATTAAGGCTTCATTTTGAAAAACCTGATGAATAAAAATGGTTAAATTATATATTTATCAAAAAGAAATTTCCCCTGGAATAATATAATATTCAACCTGAAATATGATTTTTATTTCTTTTAATGATTCTTTTCAGTATCATATATTTCAAACGATGTCAGTGTTATACAAAGTGACTTGGACATCTCACATTCACACAATTTTCTGAATTGGTTATGAAATAGAAAAAACTTCTTTAGCTGTTTTTTTTGCTAAACATTATGAATTTTTTTTCTTTGGGTTTTGAAGTTTGGCGATCTTGGCTAAGTGCAGAAAGATTTGTGCACCAAAAGCAAAAAAAAAGAGAAACAGTGTTATATTGTGTATATGGAACAGCCAAGGTACTGTGTGTGTGGGGGGGGGGGGGGGGGTTTAAAATCATTCAATATAAACTTAATTTAAATAAAATTATATATATTTCTAGAGGAGTGTGTGTGAAACTTTCACTGTGAGTTGAGTGGAGGGGACATCTTCCCGAAATTGCCTTCCCACCTGACGATTGATTTTTCATAGCAAGGAAGTCTGTTTTGCTTCCGTATCCAAGACATTCATTTTCAGAAAATGGTACAAGCTCAAAGTTTTTTCCTGAAAAAACATGAAATAGTAAAAGAAAAATTACATACAAACTAATGGGATGTTAAATAAAATATCTGCAACAACTTTTAAGCTGGCCTCTAATGTAGCATAACTCAGAAAGATTTGAAAATCGCTAACTAACGGAAATAAATCTGCAGAAATTAATTTGCTTCCATATCCAAGATCTCATTTATTTTCAAGAAATGATACCACATCAAATTTCACTGGAAAAGTAATAAATAATAAAAAAAAATTAGCATATAGCCTAATGCGATGTTCAGATATCCACAGCAACAAGTTGTAGGCCGGCCTTACAATGTAGTATAACTATGAAAAAATTGATACTTTTCGATCGGCCAAAATATTGTTAATTTCCGAAAATAAATCTACTGAAATGAAAACTAAGGTTTAATTATAAAAAAGTAAATACTAATTTTACAAAGGGTATCCAATATTCTGCACTAAAACTGTAAATAATATGGGAGTCACTTACAGCACACGGAACAGAGATAGCATGTGTCAGCCATCTGCGTCTTGTTTACCTTAGTGAAGCATAACTAATTAAATGCAACTGCAACCAGAATTTCTAAGAAGGATGTGTTTACTTCCAGTTTCGATTTTAAGAGCAGGAAAGATGCATAGAATGCTGGGGAAAATGATAAAAAATAATTTAGGAATGCTGAAATAGGTTTACGATAGAAAAGAATGTGGAACAGGAAAAAAAATGGTGGTATGTACTTTGCAATTACTTCCAAAATCTGTCGTTTTTAAAAATAGCAGTTTGTTTTGTTAATTTTTAGATTTTCGAAAATTTAAGGAAAAATTTGCTAACTTGTGAGCTTAAATCAGAAGGTTGCTTCAGCAAATAGGAGCATTAACAAGCAAATTGGCAATACCGTTTAGTGTTTCTAAGAAATGTCAATCAGATGACTTTATAAAATTATTTATATTGTAGTTTAACAAAATATGCATCAAATTCAAAAACAAAATATTATTTTTGAAGCCTGAATTATATGTTTTTATAAGATATATTTATAAAACATCATTACAACAGTAATTTTTATTTTTTAAAGATCGATTTTTTTTTTGTACTAAAAAAAGATACATACATCCTTGGCCTCTCAATTCAGATTCTCTGAACGTATGCAGACGACGTGGAGACTGGAAGGGTTAGATACATAAATCATTAAATTTGTCTGTCATGTTTCAAAGATAAGATGGAACAACTGTTTTGACAAATCCACAAGCCAACAAATGATGAGTGAAAAGTAATAGGAAGCAGTTACAAATGCTATTTGTCATTTTTCTTTCTGAAAACTGCCTCTTTGTGGTTGAATTGATTGCATTCCGCGTTTGCAAAATGGTCCCATTCAGTGAACAAATGCACCTAAAGTACTCAGTGACATACTCAGAAAATTCTAATGAAGGATGCAGCTGATGTGTGTGAGTCTCTGATTTTTGGAACTATCGTAGAAAATATAAAATATTTAAGCCCTCAAAGGGAAGGGATTTATAATCCTCATCACATTTGGTAAGCAACTCTTCAAATGCCATTGAAATAAAAAGAATCTCTATTTATGAATGGAAAGCCAAATTGAACTTCTAACATGTAAACTTCTAAATTAATTTGTTTATGAAAACATTATACTAAACATAAGGCCATTCCATCTGAATACTGATTTCAACAATAACATTCAATATTAAGGATTAGTGGAAGCTGAAACATTTGACAAAAACTTCACTTTGCTTTGGATAGATTCTTCCAAATTAAAGGAAATAAAAGAATCCAAATGTTTAAAGATTCATTTTGGTAAATCAGTGGTGTATCTTTCATGAATGCAATATGTTTACAAGCCAAATTCAAGTATCTTTATTAATTGCAGCTGCACAGGACTATGTGCTGGCTGACACTAAATCATAACCACTAGTAACTTAAAAAATGTTTCAATCCTTCTGATTTCAAAAAATGTCTATAATCTGATGAATATAAAATGCTTATCTTCAAACAAAAAATGTTTTGAATATCTCTTCTTTGCCCCTGGAGGAAAGGAAGATGAGGACTCAAAGGAAACCTCTTGGTCACCACACTCTACTGCTTGCTACTTATTTATTGAACTTTATAAGGAGTAAATTGCATCAAGTCAGAAAAAAGTAAAGAGTCAGGGTGGGTGAGACTGGATTTCTATTACAATATAGCATTCCTCCTTTGTTTTAGGTCTAGAAATGCTTGGAATATGTGCAAGTTTAATCATTTTTGCCCCCACTGACCTTACTAGCATTCTCAAAGGGGGGGGGGGGGGATTCCCTTTGACCCCACCCTCCCACATTCTCCTCTAGATCCAGGCATGGTTGTAATATTTCACATAGCTTACAAAAAATGTAGAAATGCAAAAATGTTCATGAGGGTAAATGATTAATAAAAATTAATATAAACACATTTTAAAGGAAAATTTCTCTAGAGGACTCCTTTGTAATTAACTAAAGAAAATTTTCAGATCCCAATTGTATTATAGAAGGTTAACTGAATAAAATCAATTTAAAAAAATTCTACACTGCTGGATTTTAGATGAGGAAAATTTTGCTTATGATTTTAGTTTACTTTAAAGTTAATTTTAAACCGTGACCATTCTATCCTATTTTCTGTTAATCGCATGCCACATAAAGTAATGAGATGTTAAATGCATTGTTTTTTAATTTTTTTAAAGTTTAACCCCATTTAATAAAGTTTGGAGTGAAAAAGTGCATTTTCAGTTATTTCTCTTGTTTTTGGAGGGAAAAATCATAATTTTTAATAAAGCAAAGCAGACCCAACCCGATAATTACATTAAGTAAAATGGATCAATGAAAGGCAAATTTTCAGTTTTTTGAATTTAACTATTTTATACTGCAAATGGGAGTAGGTCAGAAAATATGCTTTTGTATAAATTTATATTTTTTGGCTCTAAAATGAAACAATATAAATATAATAAAAAGGGGAACTTTAATTGGCTGTGTACCTTTATTAAACTAGTATTATTACTGAGTAGCTGAAAAATGACTGTTGTACTTGAAATAAGAACACTGCCGATATCTAATTTTCAATTTGTATATTAACTTTTTCTATACAGAGCAAAAAAAATACATATTTTTTTAAAAACTGCAGATTTCATTTATTAGTTTTCAAGGAAAGAATGTTATTACTAGTAAAGAGGAAATTTGAAAAACTTCTATCTTATATCAAAATATTGTAAAAATGAATTTTTTTGTGCAATTGTTTGCAGAAAGGCATATTGGTTGAATTTTAATTAGTTTTTTTTTTTACTTTAGCACAAAGTTTGGCAGATAGATATATATTCCATTTTTATATTTCCTTAAGGAATAATTTTTATTGAAAGATTTATAAATTAAATCTGCAATTAAATCTGAAATCACCAGCAATAATTTCATTCAATAAAATGATGTGCAAAAATAACAGCAGCGAGCAGATACAATGAGAGCCTCTGTGTCATCATCATCCTCAAGCAGCCATGGGCTACAGAGGTCCAACCAGATCGTGCAATTTAATTCTCCAAGCAAGTCTATCCTGAGCTACATCTACTGCATCAGGCCACTGCACACCAATTCTAAAAAGGTCCTGTTCGACATTGTCTGCCCACCGCATCCTAGGTCTCCCCCTCTTTCTGAGGCCTTTAGGCACACTGTTCATAACCCTATTTGCCAATCTATAATTATTCATACGGGCAACATGGACAAACCAACGGAGTCTCTCTCTGCACAATATGCTGCTTAAAGGAGGTTGCAAACTCCTTTGCCTAACCTCATCATTAGTTACAAAGTTGAACCACCTAATGCCCAAGATACTGCGTAAGCATCTGGAATCAAAAGCATCTAGTTTCCTGTTATCTTGTTTACAAAGCGTCCAAGTTTCACTACCATAACTAGCCCTAGAAAGAACCAAACTATTATACAGCCTAATTTTAGTCTTTAGGTGTATACGCCTATTTCTCCACACTCTCCATAGATTCTTAAAAGTCGCGGCAGCAATCCCTATTTGTCTGTTAATCTTATGCCGCACATCACCATTATCTGTTACATAGCTCCCAAGATAATTAAACTGTGACACCTGCTCAAGACTGCAACCATTCAGATTAACTGACTCACAGCCTGCCTGACCAATTTTCATCACTTTAGTTTTCTCTCTGTTTATAACCAAACCTACTCTACTACCAGTCTCATCAACAGCTTGAATGAAAGAGTTCATCTCATCAACATCATTTGCCAAAAGAGCTAAATCATCAGCATAATCTAAATCAGAAATTTTTGTATCTCCGGCCCATTTAAGGCCAAAATCTTTCCCTTGAAGTGAATTTCGCATAACATAATCAACAACCAAACTAAAGAGCAAAGGAGACAAAATGCACCCTTGTCGAACACCAGAAGTAATGCTAAACCAATTGCTACAAGACTTACCAACTCTCACACATGACTCAGTGTTATTATAGAGAGCTTTCATTATGTTAACTAACTTGTCTGGTATACCATATGATCTCACATCAACCACAAATTACGACGATCAACAGAGTCGAAAGCCTTTTTGAAATCAACAAAGCTAGCAACCAAAGGTTTCTGAAACTCTAAACATTTCTCAAGAAGCTGCCTAAGTGAAAATATCTGATCCACACATCCCCTACCACTTCTGAATCCACATTGCTCATCACGCAATTGACTGTCAACCAGATTCTTAATTCTATTAAGCACAATCATGGAAAGAACTTTACCTGGAACAGAGAGTAGGCTGATACCCCTATAGTTATCACAAGAACGGCGATCACCTTTTTTGAAAATAGGGATAACAATAGCTCTGGTAAAATCCTTAGGAACCATTCCTTTATCATAAAAGATATTCAGAATTTCAGTCATCCAAGTGGTAACCGAAACATTTCCAGCTCTAAGCATTTCTGTAGTAATTTCATCTACCCCTGGGTATTTATGAAGTTTAAGTTTAGAAACAGCCAAAATAACTTCAGATTGTGTTATAGGGCCAAACATTAAAGCCACCATTGCATCTATCATCATTGCAAACAATGGGAATAGAACTAACTGCATTGTTTAGAATATCACTGAAATGCTCAGCCCACCTAGCCATGACAGAATCCTCACCTTCTATAACCTTACCTTGTTTATCTTTCAATCCCTGTATACCTGTCCGTTTTCTACCACATACAACATTAACTATCTGGTACAGCTCTCTGCTGTTGTGCTGTCTAACTGCTTCCTCGGCTTTGTCAATCAAACCATCAACCCAAAGATTCTTATCAGCAGCTAACTGATCTTTTACACGTTTATTAATTTCTCTGTAATGCTTTCTATTAGTACTAGTAGGGTATTGATTAAGGACATTCCTGCAGTTCTTTCTTTCCAAAATAAGCTCAAGTGCCTTATCACTCGGATAATTCTGTCTCTTCTGCTCCTTTTTTCCTAAAAGAGTACTGTTAGTGTCCAAAAAAGCCTGTTTAAAATGATCCCATTCTTCCTCAACTTCAGTAGTAAGCATACCATGACTGTCGTAATGACTAAGTAACCTATCATGGTAAGCTTTGGCTATAACTGGGTCTTTCAGAGCTTCAGTATTAAAAGTAAAATTTTTAACCCTAGCACAACACTTTTTAAGTTTCAAGACACTTTTAACAAGGTAATGGTCAGATCCAATTTCAGCTCCCCTATATGACCTGGTATTCCTAACAGAACTAGCCCATTTGCTGTTAATTAATATATAATCAATCATATTGTTATGCAGCCCATCAGGTGAAACCCATGTGTACTTATGTATGTCGCGGTGTTTGTAATAAGTGTTAGTTATTCTGAAACCATTGAGTTTACTTACCTGTAGGAGACATTGCCCATTGCCATTGCAGCTACCAATACCAAAAGGGCCAATCACCCCTCTCCAAAGGTCAGAGTCAGTACCAACTTTGGCATTGAAGTCACCAAGAACAAGGGTAATGTCTCCTTTCTTGACAGAATTCAAAATATTTTGAAGTTGTTCATAAAACCTATCCTTCTCATCCTCATCAGCATTCTCAGTGGGGGCATAACAGCAGATAACATTCAGGTCTTTAACGCTTGTCTGAAATTTTGCTGTAAGAAACCTTTCATTAATGCACTCGTATCCGAGAAGAGCATCACTAACGTGTCTGCTGAGAAGCAGACCCACGCCTTGGTGATGTTTTTCATCTTCCCTCCCTGAAAAGAGAAATTTAAGATTATTTTTAAGAATCTGACCTTTATCAGTCCATCTGGTTCTCTTGCAAGCCTAGAATATCTAAATTATAATGGTGGAATTCTTGTGTGAGGACATCAAGAGAAAAAGCTCTGTGCAGAGTCCTCACATTCCAACTACCTATGGAGAGAAAATGGTTAGTAGGATGTTTAAAGAAACTATGTTTATTGAGAGAGGGAATGCCGACAATATCAAACAGCCCCCTAATCGCAGACATGGGGCAAAGACCCGTTCCCCCACCACTAAAGGCTGAAGCCATCTACACTGGAAGACTTCCTCCAATGTAGAATTTGACGATGCCAATAGAAGCAAAGAGTTCAGGTACCTGCGATGACCTCTGCTCAGGATTATCCACCAGCTGATAAACATATCCTGCGAATCTATTCACTTGGAACTGCGAATCTATTCACTCAACCCACAAACAAACAGAAAACACAGCGGGAAAATTTTCCCTCCACGGAAGCCCACCAGTGCAGCAAAATCAGGATCCATAATCAAGCTCAGAGCCATATATCTGTCCAGTCCAGTGGGTTTATATGGTCAGCACCAGGACCCTGTGTGGTTGACCACTTCTCAGCAGGGTAGAAAAAAAAAAGAAAAGTAGCCATAGTTGTCCAGATCAGTAGGCCACATTAATCTGGCAGCCCTCCCCTTCCGTTCACTTCCACAAGAGAGTATCTCTTTTGAAAGGTACTAAGGGTCTGCACCACGAGAATGAAAAACAAGTTGGTGGGCTGGTTCATTCTAGGAGGCTATGGTATGGTGCCCATACAGTCGAGGACAGATTTCATATAAGGTTTGTTAAACACTTGCCTATGGGTGTCAGGGCCTAGGCAAGTGGTAGCTCAGTCAATAGTGTGCCACGCTCATGATCTGTAGTTCCCAGGTTCGAGTCCCAGCTGGTCCAGCATTGAGATTTATCTCCGCAAAACTCCCTGTTCTTCCCTCACACAGTAGGGGACACCGATGGACTTGGAAAGGCCACTATCTTCGGATGGGATGTTAAACCTTGGCCCTGTATCCAGGAGAGCCATACCTGTCCATGCTATAGAACACGCTGGATGGCCTTGACGGTAGGCTACCAGCTGTGTCCTAACAACTGTCCCTCCCCCTCAACCTTCTCTGAGGCCTTAGGATCTTTGTGACCTGACAATTGTGTGCAGAAAAGTGCCACTCAGAGGTAAAAAAAATCAAGGTGTATTAATATAATAAGGGCACCCGCATTCACATTTTACAGTTTGTTTATTTAAGTATCAACAAAATCATTCTCAAGTCTTAGAAAGAATAAAATATTAATCACAAATATCCAGGGCCTGATCGAGAGACCCATGGGACCTGTGTATTTAAGATACATTGGCCATACACTTCACACCAATCAGCACACTAAGGTATATTGAGAATAAAATCCCAGTTAAACTATGGCATATATATAAACTGACAGGCTCCTGTCAGACCTCTGTGGCAAGAGCTTGAGGGGGTATTTATTTATTTTTTTATTTACAGCAAACCTTTACAATAATCTTTTAGCAATCTAAATTTTTTCTGCAATAGTAAAAATAAAAACTGCTTTGTTCTTTCAAACAACTGAATGTTACATCTATAACAAACAGCACAGTGCTTGGACATTTAAAAAAATAAAAACATAAGAAGCTCCAGTCACACATCTGGGCCTTTTTACAAAAAATGAAATAAAATGTACGGTGAATAGAGGATAAGAACTGAAAAGTGCTGTGATAAACATGAAAACAAGGAGCCTTGAACTGCACATCTTAAAACAACGATATTCTGACAAACTGGGGTTTTGACAATACAGTGGATCCCTGCTTTACGATATTAACCCATTCCAGAGACAACCTAGTATTGTGGAAATATTTTAATGTGAACCCAAGAATACGTTTTTTGGGAATTTGTTCCAAGACACTGAAAGCTGAAATTTTTGCCACATGACTAAGCTATTAGGGGAACCTGCCCCAGTCAGTAGACTGGGGTAGGTGTCCTCTGAAAAAGGTGACTTTTTTACAATGCAAATATTTTCATATAGAATACTAAATAAATATTAAAGCATGATAAAAAAAATTGTAATAAAAAAAAACATTTAAAAAAAAAAGCTGATGGAGTTACTTTTTTTTACCAAAATGTTATTTGAACTGATAAATGTAAGTTATAAACGTTTAAAAAACAACAATTAATTAGCATTTAACTTAGACTGGGAATGCTACTTCTTAAAATCATGGTGGTGGCAGAGAGGAGATTATATACTGCATGAAAGGAGAATCTCCATCAAGATGTCAGGATAACCTTCAGGATCTTGTGTTCGTTCTGCTCACTGCCTCTTGGTACTTCTGGTGAAAAACTGTCAAAAGTCATTTGGTTTTGGCACTTTTTGGGGGGGATTCTTGAAGTAACATCTTAATAATTGATCTATTAGCACCTGAAGGAGGCAGGAGTGACACAGTTGGTAGTGTACCAGGCTCGTAATCTGCAGTTCCCAGGTTCGAGTCCTACCTGGCCAGTGTTGAGAATTATCTTCATGAAACTCTCCACCCATTCGGTCAATAGGGGACACCAGTAGGCTTGGAAAGGCCACCTTACATTGGATGGAGCGTTAAGCCCTGCCCACATTAAAGAATACACTGACCTTGACAGGAGGCTACCATTTTTCTGCCAACAGCTGTCCAGTGGATCCCCTCCTACAGCCTTCTCTGAGCCCTCGGGGCCTTGTGACCTGGCCATTTAGTCCACTGTGTACAAAAAAGTGTTGCTCAGAGATGAAACAACACAAATCTTAGCACCTGATCTCAAATTTGCAAGTAATCAGTGGTGTCAGTATCTGGATTACCTTAACAAGGGTGCTCCCCCTTCTTGCTTCTGTTATTATTTTATCACTCACGATGACATTTGAGATGCTACCATTTAGGCAACATTATATTTATGTGTTTACAGTTTTTCCCAAGAATCATAAAAGTACATACTTATTGTACAGTGAACTGTATTTTATTATTTACTCTATTCTATTCTGCAATAGTGTCTAAAGTATTTATATCTATAATTTAACCAATACTGGTATACATCTTTAAATGGCCCTTCAGATTTAACCCTCTTCATGCCAGGCCTGAAAAACTGAATTGTACCCAGTGGCCAGGCTTTTTTTTTGTGTTCAGTCCATAAAAAAGTGAACTTTAGAACATTTTAGACAAATAACTAATAAAAGGAATAATAGCATGCTGTTTGCCAGAGTAATTAGCAGTTATTTTTGGATTTTCTGAAAATATTTGACGAAAAAGATAGGTAATAAGTATTTAACCATTATTACTCTGTTTAAGTAACATAATGAAAGTGGGTGTTGAAGACAGTCTTGAGCAGGGTAGAATTTGAACTCGCAACCTTCTGATATGTCAGGTTCTCTGACTGCTGAGCTACTGGCCACTGATCAATCACTCTACTGCTGATGTTATGCTATACACCATTGGATCAATCACTGTCTTTTGAGTGCATTTGGGATTTCTGTTTCTTCAGAGCCATCCGAGACATGTGCATACAATCAGCCACTATGGCAAAATAGTCGTTTGCCACAGGGTAACATATGCCTGGGATGGCTGAAGAATAGAGTCCCAAAATGCACTCAAAAAGATGGTGATTTACCTGATGGTGCAGAGCATAACATTAGTGGTAAAAGAGAGATTGAACAGCAGCTGGTAGCTCAGTGGTCAGACCACCTGGCTGAAGAAAATTTATACACATTTTCATCTTTAAACAGTTTAATAGTGATTGAATACTTAGTAAATCAAGTATGAGCTGTTGATTCATTGGTCTAAATACAAAGGTACTAGTGATCATACCAGAAGTGAAGCAGATTCAGATTTGCTCGCAAAAAAATCAGTCAGGAGACTATTGGGATGTGTAACGCTCCAAAAGTATGTTAAACTTCTTCTCTTTGGACCTTTTGACTGATTCAAATTAAACTAAACTTTCGGATAGCATTGAGCACCAGGCAATTAATCCCTCCAAATAAAGTTAAATGAGGGTTTGCTAAGTATATAAGCGTTACTTAGTAAGAAATCAAAAGATTGCCAAATTATTAAAGTTAAATCTTAAAACAATTATCGTTGCTGAAGAGAAAAAATAGCAAAGTCAAAATATTTTGTATAACAAAGTTTATTTCCAAAAAAAATTCAAGACTCACCAAATAAACTGATGAATACAAAAGTGTAAGCAACTAAAGGCTCACATCTAGCGCCATCTCTACTAACAACTCTATGCTACATCTTACTGACTCATTGTTGCTATCTGACAACTCTCTACTGTTTCATTACTGACTTCCTTCCTCTTGCTGACTATGTGACCAAACATCACTTAGTATACATGCAGCGTGCAACTGACGTGTGTGTTGCACGCTGGGAAAAACATTTGCATAAACTTACGATCATGCTAGCAATGACGCAAGAGGGGGGGGGGGTGTCCTTAACACACACATTAGTGGCTGTCAATCAAGAGTCGTTACGCATGTACAACTCCTTTAGCAGATCAGAAGAGGGAAAAGTGACAAGTCCAACTGAAGAATAAATCCCCAAAATGATAAATATAATGTACATAAAGTAAAACTGGTTAAGGAAAAGTGAATGGGTGGACCATCACAATGGCCCTTCAAGAAATAGTCCCCAAATGCACCCAAAAGACCGATTCACCCAATGGTGTATAATATTTTTCTTGCTCCCATACTTGGAGAAAAGTCCAGGCTTTTTGACAACTGTGCTAAGTCATATAAACATGTCAACTGTAGAATGAAAAAAAAATTACCAATCAACTGAAATAGGCCATGCTATATACCAAATTAACCAAAATTTAATTGTGAATTTTGCAAAAATAAAACTAAACAAATTTATAAACATATTGATTTTGATAACTTTTTTTTTTTACATAATATAGCTTTAAAAAAAAGATTAGACTATGCAATTAGAGCTTAATTTTGGAAAACATATCGAATAAAATCAGTTAAATTATATATTAATCGAATGGAAATTTCTTCCCAAATAATGTAATATTTACTTGAAACATGATATTTATTTCTTTTAGTGATTCTTTTCAATGTGGTATATTTTAAAACAAGGGGGTTAAAACAAACATTATACAAGGTGACTTGGATTGTTTGCATTAATGGAATTTTCTGCTCCGTTTATGAAATAGTAAAACACTTTCTTGGCTACCATTTTTTTTTATTAAACATTATGAATTTTTTTCTTTGGGTGTAGAAATTTGGTGATCATGGCTAAGTGCAAAAAGGGTTATGCCATGGCATTCTAGATGGGACAGGGCCTGGGCTTTGTGATGTCAGTTGTGCCACATTACAGAAGGGCCTTTCTTTTGACTGGATATAGTGGACACATAGTAATGAACAACAGTTATTTTTGTATTCTTTGTGAAAGCAGTTGTATCTGCTGATTTAGTGTTTATGTTAACACTGCAGTGCTGATTTCTTTTTTAAACATGATGAGAAAGTGTTGTGTTCCAAATTGCTGGTCAAATTATGATAAGTCTTATGTTGCAGTGTTTTGATTACAAAAGATGAGAAAGAAAAACTACTTTACATAAGCAAATTTCCGAGAGAATGTGTATAACTAATGAAACAGTTGTTTGTGGGAAATATTTAGAATTCAATGATACATTTTTGATGATATCATCAAATAAGTGGCTTGGCCTTAGTGTCTGACATTGACTTCCTGTGAGACCCTAATCTAAGTCAAGTTTAGGAATCCCCAAAATCTCAGAAGTCCAAATATATATATTATTCTGACTGAATTAAACATTAAAAAAATAAACATTTCTTATATTGTGTAACTATTAATGTTATTTGTAACTACTAAAGCAGGTTCACAACTGCTGTGCAGTAAAACTTGAAATGATTTTTTTTTTAGAGTTCCTAAGCCATCTAAGCTGTAGCTTAGTTAGCTTATGTGTAAGTCCAGCCTGCTCTAACTACAATGTTACTGTACAAAAAAGTATTTTTGTCAGAGAAAAAGATACAAATTAATAATTTATTCAAAATCAGAGTAGTGTATTTGGCAATATATCTGCCAATGATTTCAGATTTTTGTCTAAAGAAGTTAACAGTATAATTTTTTCTGAGGGGGAAAATAATTGTAATCACAGAACAGGAAATAAAGGAAAGGAAATGATTTTAACTCGCAATGAGAAAGAGATGCTTATTTTGCATTGCAGGCTATGCTGTTTACAAGCAAAGTCTTATCAAATTGTAACACATGCATATCACAAATAACTGAGAGGCGAATAGAATTAGAATTTAATGAAGAGCTGCTGTTATATATGAAAATGATTGACAAGGTGGTCTTACCTGACAAATGAGTTATTTATGACAACTATTGTAAGTTATTTAGTATTCTTAGAAATGGTAACAGTTTTTAAAAGTCAAAGGCAACTTTTGATATTATTTGTCATGGATTTATTTAAATTTGAAGAGAAAATCTGCATATGTTGTAAAGCCTTCTGCTGGCTATTAAAGCATTGCCAAAAGTGCATTAGCAATATACTGCTAAAGAATTTTTCATAAAAGAAATGCAGTACCTAAGTGCGAGTTTTGTGACACCATTTTAACAGTTAAACATATTTTAATTTCTTGTCCAGCTTTTAACCTTGAACGACGTTTGTTTTTTACCTTTCACGATTTTACGTCCGAGCCCCTTACACTCGGACATCTTTTATCCGATGATTCACTTTTAACTACTGTTTTCGAATTTTTACGCTTTACCGGATATTATACACGTTTATGAATTTTCTCTTTTTAGTGGATTTTTACCTGTTTTTTTACATGAGTCCTATACACCCCTTGTTATTGTTGACTTTTTACGTTTTACTGGATATTTTATGCGTTTATTAACCTTTTTACTTTGTTACTTTGATTTTACGCTTGTTTCTGTTTTTTACTGGGTCCTATACACCCATTTTATTGTCGATTTTACACGTGCTTTTACTTATCTTTCTTGTTATGATTCTGTGTGTTTTTAACTTTGGTTGTGGGTTCAAATGACTTTTATCAATTTATATCCTTTTGTTTGGCGCAATATAGCCCTGTTGCTCTTGCGCCAAAAAACCCCAAACAACCAACCAACCATCATAAAAGAAATGGGACCACTTAGAAAAGAAAATGGAAATCACACAAAATCTTAACTCTTCAAATATAGATTTATTTCAGAATAATATGTGTTTATTTCAGTGTCCAACCTTGACTCAGTGATACAATATATGAAAAAAACATTAGTTGTAAATAGATATTTCACAACTTGATATAACCTATTGTGAAAAAAGTAGATATTATTAACCCTTCCCATGTCCAGCTGGAAAATCTGGTTTCCCTCCAGAGGCCAAGCTATTTTCTCTCTATGCTCAGCCAAAAAAAAATTCAATTTAGAACTTTTTTGCCAAATAACTAATGAAAGGAATTATGGCATGTTATATTCCAAATTAATCAGTGTTTAATTCTTGATTTTCTGAAAATAAAATATTTGACAAAAAAGCAACTTGTTTTATTTTAATAGGACTTTTTAGAGTCGTGTAGTAAAAAATTAATAGAAATGATTATAATGCAAAGGTTCTTTGTTTCTGAATAACAAAAACAAAAAAATTCTTGTTTGAAGTAAAAATTCCTTCCATTTTGTAATTTTTTTCTCTGTACCATACTTTGAGAAAATTCCAGCCTTGTTGCAGAGTTCAATAAACAAGTTAACTTAGAATATTTTTAATAAATAAGTAATCAACAGAAATATGTCATATTATTTACCAAATTAAAGAGAATTTAATTCTGAATTTTATTGAAGTAAAAAATTTTAACATTGTAGAAACATATTAATTTTAGTAAGATATAGCGATATACTGAAAAAATAGATATATATATTTCATAATTATTTTCAAAATCTACCATTTTTAAAACTAGCAGTTTTTTGTTATCAGGAAATTTTAGAAACTATAAGGAAAAATTTGTTGATAATAGTTCAAATAAAACTTCTGAGCTTAAATTAGGGGATGTCTTCAGCATAGAGTAATGTTAGCAAACAAATTGACAAGGCCTTATATCCTAAGAAATGGCAATCAAAAAATAGATGGCTTTAACAAATTATTTATGTCATAGTTTAATAAAATATGCATCAAATGAAAAGAGAGAATATTACTCATCAAGGCTGAATTATATATTTTTATAAGATATGTCATCATCCTCAAGCAGCCATGGGCTACGGACGTCCAACCAAGACAGTGCAATTTAGTTTTCCAGGCATGTCTGTCCTGAACTACATCTGCTGCATCTGGCCACTGCACACCAATTCTAACAAGGTCCTGGTTGACATTGTCTGCCCACTGTATCCTAGGTCTCCCCCTCTTTCTGAGGCATTTAGGCACACTGTTCATAACCCTATTCACCAATCTATAATTATCCATACGAGCAACATGGCGCTCATATATTAAAATGAAGCAAAAACCTATATGGCTGCATTTGATTGAGAACACAGATGGTTTGATGCTTAATAATTACTCAGTTAACTAGCTGGAGCTCTCTGTCAGCTGCTGTGAGAGTTGTAGGTGTAACTTAGCCAGTGACAATCTTGTCTCCTGCACTGTGCTAATCACAGTTTGAGTAAGAAAAAAAGACTTTATTTTCTAATACTTCAAGTTGTGGTATAAAATGAAAAAATGCATTATTTGCGAGCTTTGAAATGTCTATTTTAAACATACATGTAAATAAAAAAAGTTAATTCAAACTTTAACTTTTTAAAAAGTTGTTTTTTTTTTATAGTACTACTGACAGAGTTTATTGTTCAGGCTTCATTAACCAGATTTTCAAAATCATGGCAGCATAAGGGTAATAGCACAAAAGTACCAACTTGTCTAAATGTTAAGAAAAAAGTTGTGAAATTATTTTGCTTAAACAGTTATTATAATTATAGTAATTGCATATTTACCAGCAACTTGTTATCCTATATTTTAGTTATATCCAGGACAACAAGAAGAATCTGTATGTGCCTTCATTTTAGAAGCACCTTCATTTCTGCCAAGTATAACATATGAAAATAGTTCTGTTTCCAGTAGTAAGAAGGAATCTGATATATTGAGGTGTGAAGATGAAGCAATATCTATTAGGTATTCTTTTTACATATTGCCACGTTTTAAGTATTATAGTTGTAATATAATTTTGAAATGTTTTAGAGCTTATGATCTTCATTGAACATCATTCTCAAGAAGTAGCAAATTGTGTTATACACTGATTTTAGCCAATGGCCAAAAATGAATATGGTGGCAACCCTATGATTCAATGGACCCATCATGTGTAGCTCCTACTGTCTAAGGTGCTGCAAGCATTGTGATGGTATTGGGGAGCATATTCTTCGTAGGTTTTGGATCCTTTGATTTCTATGCAGGGTTGCATCACTTCGCAGAAGTATAAAAGCATTTTGAACAATCAGGTGCTGCTGATGATGCAGAATTTTTACCCCAGTGGAGAAAGCAAATTCCAGGATGATAATCCATCAGTTCATTGCTCTTGAATCACACAAGAGTGATATAAGGAACACAAAATGGACTTTTATTAGCTTCCCTGGCCTGCACAATTGCCTGGTCTTAATCCAATTGAAAACATATTGGACAATTTGGAATGTGCTATTTGAATGCATAGAACTATGTCCTCTTCACTTTGAGATGTTTAAGCCATTTTGCAGGTATTTTGATAGTATGTGAAAAGCATGTCACAATGACTCCGTGTTGTCATCTATCTCTTCCTGATGAAGTATTAGGCAAGTGTTCATAATAATTTTGCCAGGGAGTATATATATATGATATTGAAGCCTCAAGAAATAGTTACAATCCCCCACCCCTCTTGTGTACGTCACTGGCATTCTGCATGTCAGTTAGTTATCCTGATTCTGAACTACAAAATCAAGTGTTTTTTCTCATAAAAAAAACATGATTGCCAAATGAACTGCATGATTATTATAACAGCTGACTTTCTATGCTGATTAATGCCCAAGAAATTTCGGAAAAGGGGGTAGAGGGTATTAAAGACAAAGAAACATCAGCATTTGCATAAGTCCATTTCAAAACTTCAGCCACGTTTTTGCATAACTGCTATGGCATCATGCATAAATGCAAATATATTCTTTTCAGTCTAGTCAAAATTCATTGTTAAAAAAAAAAGTGTGTGTGTGTGGGGGGGTTTAAAAGCATTCATTGATGAAGCATAAGGGAAAAAAAGTGGAAAAACATTCATTGATAAAACATAAAAAAGTTTAAAAAACATTCATTGAATTTTTACTCTAGTCCAAATGCAGAGCTTAGAATGTATAAGCCAAGCTTATACACCTATCCCTAGATTTACACGGTACTCAGTTCACACAATTTTGGCTTTGCACGGTCAAAAAATGCAACCAGTTTCGATTTACACGGTACTGACTGAGACGTACATAGAAAGGAAATCTCAGTCGGTACCGTGTAAATCGAAACTGGTTACATATTTTGACCGTGCAAAGCCAAAATTGTGTGAACTGAGTACCGTGTAAATCGAGGGATAGGTGTATTCATTTTCATTATCATGCAAAGCCACATTTAAGAATTGCTTAGTATTTCTATTCATTGACAAATGCATTTCCCTGCTTTCATTAAATTCAAAAGTACAGCCTTAAGCCTTTTTTATTACAAAACTCTACAATCATATTTCTGATGGTTGATAGGTTTAGTGGTGTTATTGCATATCCTCATTTACTCGCAAATTCTTTTATCACTGTTTAATGGGATTGACTGTTGAAGCTTAAGTCTTAGATTAGCCATTGTGAGCAGCACATTTAGCTAAAAGTTCTTGTGGGCTGGAAAAATGAGTTTCATCCTGCGTGGAACATGAACCTATGTCTCCTAGATATATTCCAGGTGTTCTAACCACTAATATGGGTTGTTATCCCTCTCAGGGCAACACTCATTTTTTTCCAGCAAAAATATTGCTTGAATTTTATGTTTTTGATACTATTCTTAAATTTCAAATAATTCACAGATAGCATGCAGAACCTTTAATTATTATGCATCAATATATCAAAGTTTTAAAAGTATGAGTAATGAATGATCATTTTGGCAGAACTTGCACAATCACTGAATAAACAGCTTCCCATATAAGATCTCGAAAGCCAAAAGGCAATTTCAAGCTTTAAAGAAGCTGAAGTATTTAACAGTAACTTTTGTTAACCAAACATCATTGAAAATTGAAATAATCATTATATAAACTGTAAAAACCTTAGCAAACTCTTCAGAAAATTTGGTTAACGAATAGTAAGAAAATTTTACCAATAAACAGTTAACCAGATAGAGTAAATACAGGTTTGGAAGCTGTAATCCCATATCCATTTCAATTAAGGTAATGAAGATAAAAAAAATTGTAATTTTTGATACAAAGTTAAGAATGTTACCTACATAATTATACTGTAACACTTCTTGCACCATAGGTGCATAAGGTATAAATTGATATATTTGAGAAAGTGTATAGGAATAGTCAAAATATTGTTTATCAACAATGGTGGATGTGTAAAATACTCCCCCCCCCCCCCCAAGTTTTAGCAATTGTTAATCAGGCTTTTTTCTATTATATTTGATGACTTTTTATACAAACCTATTTTACATATTCTTACATATTTCCAATAAGCATAATGTTAAAGGACCCTGTTTTAAGAATTTTTTTGTGATAACAGCTACACATATAGAAGCAGTTGGCATGACAGAGCATTGCTTGGATCATTGGTTTTCGTTATCTGGTATGTATATTGCCAAAGTGTTGTGAGGAAAATCCTCTTGTAGGAGGTAGTCCATTTTTCTAAAAATAGAAGCAATGTTTCTCTTTAATAATGAATATATGGCTATTTTTCTTCTTTTTTTCCCCCTTTTTACTGGGTACACTATATATTCCATATCATATGTAGAGAAGAATACTAATATTGAAGATTAGTTGCAAAAAGGTTAAGTCACCTAAAAAGTTAAAAAAAAACACCACTTAAGTAAGGATATATGGGGAAAGAAACATTTTTGTGGATGACAAAATTTGTTGTTTTTCATTTTTTTTGCATCATTGTGAATTAAAATACATTTGAAATTTATTTCAACAGATTCGATGTTGAAAAATTGAAAAATAATTAGAATTTGAACAATTTTACTTTGGAATGAAAAAAAATGAAAAAACCGTATCTTTAATGATCATCTGTCTTTTTTTTTTATCACAATTTTAATGGTATTGAGAATATAATTTTCTTTCTCTCAGTGAAAAAGATTCATCAATACCAGGATTGGAGAAAAGTGATCATTATGAAAAACTAAAGAATCCTTGTCTTCAGCATGGTAATTATTGAAATAGTTATAGGTAACTCTATTTTATTAACAAAATAATTGTAAGAACCACTGTTCTTGGAACCTGTATCTTGGTTCAACAATTGTGACAATTTTAATATTAGTAAGATTTCATTTATTTTTAAATATGTGCCTTTTAGCTTGTTTAAAAAATGAGATATTGTTTTCACTTTGTTGTCTGTCCATCTGTAGACATTCAACTTTTTAAGAGATATATAAAAAAATATTGCATTGAAGTCACTAAGGTCTGTAAATAGGAACTAGGCATATATTGGAAGGAGAGGTGTGTACCAATCCCCTGTAATACACAGACCTGGCCAGGCCTAGCACCTTAAGTCTGACCCCTACATTCTCATGGTCTAGGCTGTTTGGCACCTTTCAAAAGAGATATTTTCTTCTGGAGGTAATGGAAGGAGACTACTACCATATCAGTATGGTCTGCTGATCTGGTAATATATGGCCCAAATTTTCTTTTCCTGCCTCACTGGGGGTGGTCAACTTTACAGGGTCCTGATGTTGACCATATTTAAGCCCACTGGACTGGCTTATTGCCTTGAGCTTGATTATGGATCTTGGACCTGCTGCACAAGTGGGCCTCTGTTGAGGAAAAATCTATAACTGTGTTTTCTATTAGCCTATGGCTTCTCAGTCCTAAGTTAATAGATGCACAGTATATCTTATATCAATTTGTGGAAAATCCTGATCAGAGTCTATTACAGGTACCTGAATCCTAACTTCTGTGGATATCATCAACCTAGCCTGGAGTAAGGTATCTCAGGCAGGTCAGTTTCTATTTGATTCTGGTTCTTGAAAAGGTCCACTTGTAAAGAAACTTGTCTGAAGTTCCTACTAGCATTCCTGGCTAAAACTTTTAGCTGTGGGGGCTTTTTGCCCCATGCCCCATGGTGGGATACATATCCCACCTGGCTCAAGACAATTTTTCCCTCTAAAAATTGATATTACATTAAGCTAAGAGTGATGCTTTCCTTGACAGTTGAAGGAAAGTGTCAAGAAATTTCTTCAATTTAAACCTAATTTCATTAAAAAATCAAATAATTTTCTTTCCATTGCATAGAGATAATTCTCTTAACATCTTCACGCAGGAATTCCTGTGTTATAATTTAGATATTCGTGGTTTGCAAGAGACCAGATAAACAAGTAGAGGTCAGATACTTAAAAATAATTTTAGGTTTCTTTTTTTTAGGGAGGTAAGGTATACTTAAAAATTTTTGATAATTTGTTTGAAAATTTTGATACCACTTCAAAACTAAAAGAGAACATTTTTTGAATGAAATTTCCTCACCTTTTTGCAGTTCCTCTGCTAACTGCCCTTTAGGTAGGTCAACCCTGTTTTTCCTTACAGTACCCATGGCATGTTGTTGTTTTTTTTTGCCAGTATAGTTCTTGAAATAATGGAGAGGAATAATAGTGATCCATATCATATTTATATGGTAACCCTGGTTAAGTAAAATGTCCATCAGTTATATAGGAACTGCATGTGCATGATTAACAATGCTTGCATGTAATTGGACAGTATCTTACCCAGTATACTCAAAGATATTCCAAGCATATGCAGTCTTGTTAACACACAGAACATAATTTTCATGCCAAGTTTTTCTGGCTTTAGTGAGTTATATACTTTGAAATATGTTCTGCCTTTATAACCAACTATTGCTTGATCAATACATAAATTCCTACTTGGCTATAAGATGTTTTGAACTGCTCAGTGATATCTGGAAAAAACTATGCTAAATTTAGCTAAAGGGTTTTAGCCAGGTTCAACTTTCTTTGGCCTCACAATGCTATTATCACTCAAATGGAAACTTTAGCTATGCTGAGAAGATGTCCTAGGTAGTTTCTTGCTTAGCAAATAAGTAGAGCTGGCAACTACTCCAATTTTTGGCTTAAAATGTGAAAACCCGATACTTAGTTTTTATGCTTTGAAAAACCAATATCCAAATTGTACAGTTGGGTTGTTTTACCTCTGAGCGGCACTTTTTTGCACACCATGGGCTAAATGGCCAGGTCACACTGACCCCGAAGGCTCAGAGAAGGTTGGGGGGAGGGGACCTACTGGAACAGCTGTTGGGAGACAGATGGTAGCCTTCCGTCAAGGCCATCCAGCGTGTTCTTTAACGTGCAGAGGGTATGGCTCTCCCGCACACGGAGCCATGGCCTAACGTCCCATCCGACGGACGGCGGCCTTTCCAAGCCCATCGGTGTCCCCTACTGACCATGGGCAGGGCGGAGAATTTTGCGGAGATAAATCTCAACACTGACCCAGCTGGGACTCGAACCTGGAAACTGCAGATTACGAGCCTGGCGCACTACCGATTGAGCCACCCCCGCCCCGAAATTGTACAGTATTTTTCCCCATTTCCTAATAGGTGAATGTTAATGAAAGGGAAAAATTATTTCCTGTTTAGCTCTTTTGCTTTATTAAAAGTGCAACTGTGCCTCCATTTCTTAATCTGTGCTTGCTTGTGGCCACACCTGTGTACCAACCAGAGAAAATCTATAATGACTGCAGATGATAATTTTCGGACAGAACCATATGGCAAAGTCCATACCTAAATTCTTGTGCAAAGTTGAAAGTCAAGAGTGTGTCTAAATATGTATTTATTGAACCTATACTCAACTCTCCCAGCTCTGGCCAATTAAATGCTAATTGGATTACTTAGAATTGGAAACTTCAGAGTGAAGGAAATAATGCAGATTAGAGAACTTCCCTATCTGTGGGCCATGATTGAACGTTGCAACTTGAATGGGTCTTGTACTTGTCTGTTTTGGCAGTAATCCTGCAGTTTACAGTGCTCTGCTCACCAGATAGTGCCACGAGTGGCTAACATTGTAACACTCCAAAGAAATGAAATACTTTTAAAGTTTGGACCCTTTGTCTGATCCAATTATTTTTATGCTCCGGATAGCTGAGTCGGGTGCCAGGCAATAATTGACAAATTGCCAAAAATAAAGTTAAATTTAGGGTTTGAAATACCAGCGAGCGTTAATGAGTAAGAATTCAAAAATATTAAATGGTTGTCAAAATTTTATGTTAATGTTAATCAAAACAAACTTACGTTGCTCAAGAGAAAAAAATTAGTAAAGATTCAAAAGGTTTAAATAACAAACAATTTATTTCCAAAAAGCACTCACCAAAACTTCAATAAAGAAGATACTACATCATTTCTTACTACAAACATCTTCAACAAACTCCAAACTAAAACTGATCTGTAAAACTATGCTCTACTACTCTCTCTACTCTACTATCTTCTGTGCTACTGTGACAACATGTCACCAGGTTATAACAAGAGGTACAAAGCCTGCATGTGTAATGTTGCACGCCAGGAAAGACATTTGCATAAATTGACAAGCAGCGCAAGCTATGCGCAAGAGTGGGCGTGTCCTTGTGCACGCGCTTTAGCGGGTGACAGTTGCAAGTTCGGAGTTGCGCATGCGCAATTCCTAACTCATGGAAGCGAGCGCTGTGATGCCAGAAAGGAAATAAAAATCCCCAAAATGATAAATATAACATAAATTGAGCAAAAATATTCTCTGCTAGTATGGTTTGTGTAGCCTCTGGTCCTTGATTTTTTTTGTTTTTAGGTCTAACCTTCTAAAGTGCATTAAAGAGTTTATTTTCAGAACCTAAACTTTCCTAAAAAAATGCAGATTTAACTAACATATAATTGTATTTTTTTAAATATAATTTGCATTTAATTCCCATATCTATTCTGACAGGCTCCTGTCAGACCTCTGTAGCAAGCAGCTGCTTGAGGGGGTATTTTTTTTTTTATTTGTATGTAGTGTAAAGGTATAAATTTTGCCTCAGGTAAGTACTGAAAATTGCAGATGATTTATGATATTTAGTTAATCTTTAGCAGTGTTTTAAATTCTCCATTTGAAATCTCTGTTTAAAATTCCATGTTAAAAATCTCCTTTTAAAATGGTTGTCCCTGATGAGATTATCTTGTTCTGGGTATTTTTAATAATACAAATGGCTGTGCATTGTTTACAATCCTGTTTTGATCTTGTTTTCAAAGAAAACAAGATTATAGTTTTGCTTTGTCGTCTGACTGTCTGTAGACATTGAACTTTTTTGTTTACAGAGATAAATTAAAAATTCTTTTTGTGTTGGATAGGTATTGATGGAATATTACAATATACACTTTCCAAATTTGTTTAAAGCTATAATTACATCCTCTAATGGTGGAAAAAGTTGAAAATTCCAAAATTTCAAACGAATATTGCAAACATTGTATTTATGCTAGAAAATTGAAATTTTGGTGGTGGAATGTGAAAGACACAAAGTTTCCATTGCCAACCCAGAGGGGGTGGGAAAACAGACCTTTGTAGTTTTAGCAGATAATTGTTTGTTTTTAGAGATAAATGAAAAATTCTTTTTGTGTTAGATTTGTATTAATTAAATATTATGATATGCAATTTCCGTATCTCTGAAGCTATATTAAGCCCTCTAAAAATTTTAAACAGGCTTTTTTGGACACTAACAGTACTCTTTTAGGAAAAAAGAAGCAGAAGAGGCAGAATTATCTGAGTGATAAGGCACTTGAGCTTATTTTGGAAAGAAAGAACTGCAGGAATGTCCTTAATCAATACCCTACTAGTCCTAATAGAAAGCATTACAGAGAACTTAATAAACGTGTAAAAGATCAGTTAGCTGCTGATAAGAATCTTTGGCTTGATGGTTTGGCTGACAAAGCCGAGGAAGCAGTTAGGCAGCACAACAGCAGAGAGCTGTACCAGATAGTTAATGTTTTGTGTGGTAGAAAACGGACAGGTATACAGGGATTGAAGGATAAACAAGGTAAGGTTATAGAAGGCGAGGTTTCTCAGGCGAGGTGGGCTGAGCATTTCAGTGATATTCTAAACAATGTAGTTAGTTCTATTCCCATTGTTTGCAATGATGATAGATGCATTGGTGGCTTTAATGTTGGCCCTATAACACATTCTGAAGTTATTTTGGCTGTTTCTAAACTTAAACTTCATAAATCCCCAGGGGTAGATGAAATTACTACTGAAATGCTTAGAGCTGGGAATGTTTCGGTTACCACTTGGATGACTGAAATGTTGAGTATCTTTTATGATAAAGAAATGGTTCCTAAGAAACTTACCAGAGCTATTATTATCCCTATTTTTTTTAAAAAAAAAAAGGTGATCACAGTTCTTGTGATAACCATGGGGTATCAGCCTACTTTCTGTTTCAGGTAAAGTTCTTTGCAGTAAAGTTGTAAAGTTGTTTGAACAGTCAATTGCATGATGAGCAATGTGGATTCAGAAGTGTTAGAGGATGTGTAGATCAGATAATTTCCCTTAGTCAGATTCTTGAGAAATGTTCAGAGTTTCAGTAGCCTTTGGTTGCTAGCTTTGTTGATTTCAGAAAGGCTTTCGACTCTGCTGATCATCATAATTTGTGATTGATCACAATCAACCACAAAGTTGTGATCAACATACCACAAAAAAGTGGTATGCCATACAAGTTAGGTAACATAATGAAAGCTCTCTATAATAACACTGAGTCATGTGTGAGAATTGGTAAGCCTGGTAGCAATTGGTTTAGCATTGCTTTGGGTGTTCGAAGATGTTCTGGATATTTAAAAATATCTTTTGATTTTGACCCCCATTTTGATTTGGCCTTGTTGGCTAATGATGTTGATGAGATGAATTCTTTCATTAAGGCTGCTGATGAGACTGGTAATAGAGTTGGTTTGGTGATAAACAGAGCAAAAACTAAATAAAAATTGGTTAAGCAGTTGGTGCTTCAGTCGCTCTGAATAGTCGTGCCCTTAAGCAAGTATCTTAGTTTAATTATCTTGGGAGTTATGTAATGGATACTGGTGATGTGTGGCATGAGATTAACAGACAAATAGGGATTGCTGCTGGGACTTTTAAGAATCTATGGAGAGTGTGGAGAAATAGGTGTATACACCTAAAGACTAAACTTAGACTGTATAATAGTTTGGTTCTTTCTAGGGTTAGTTATGGTAGTGAAACTTGGACGCTTTTTAAACACAACAGGAAACTCGATGTTTCAATTCTAGATGCTTACACAGTATCTTGGGCATTAGGTGGTTTAACTTTGTAACTAATGATGAGGTTAGGCAAAGGAGACGGCAACCTCCTCTGAGCAGTATATTGTGCAGCTACTACATTGGTTTGGCCATGTTTCTCATATGGATAATTATAAATTAGCGAATAGAGTTATGAACAATGTGCCTAAAGGCCTCAGAAAGAGAGGGAGACCTAGGATGAGGTGGGCAGACAGCGTCAAACAGAACCTTGTTAGAATTGGTGTGCAGTGGCGAGATGCAGCAGATATAGCTCAGGACAGATATGCTTGGAGCACTAAATTGTGCAGTCTGGTTGGACTTCTGTAGCCCATGGCTGCTTGAGGATGATGTATAACTTTTCTATAACAGTTAGTATCTAATGCAAATTGATCTGGAAGGGTTTGATCTCAATTTCAGTGGTTAAAATAAATCATACATACTTTGAAATATTTTTAATTTCTTCATAGCTCTTTATCCAGTTTTAACCCTTCCAGTGTCCATGTCATCTGTATCCATTGACAGAATTTGCAATGAGAGGTAGAGGACATGAGCATTCATTTTTAGTGACACAAAAAATTCGATTAAAAAAATTAAAATTGCTATTTGAAAATTTCCTTATACATATATTATAAAATACATATTTTATTAATTACAATATAAATAGTTCGTTAAAGACATCTGACTGTCATTTCTTAGAAGTGCTATATGGTATTGCTGATTTGTTTGTCAATGTTACTCTTTACTAAAACAACCACCTGATTTAAGCTCACAAGTTTGATTTGAACTATTATCAAGATACTTTTCCTTAAAGTTTCAAGAATCTCCTCAAAATTTAAAGAAAATGCTATTTTCAAAAACGTAAGATTTGAGGAGTAATCGCAAAGTGTGTACCTCTGCTTTTTTTTCCCCATTTACACTCGTTTCTGCCTTAAACCTATTTCACTATTTCTAGAATTATTTTTATCAGTAATATCGTTTATTGTAGCATTCTGTGTGTTTTCCCACTCTTCAAATTGAAACTGTAAGAAAAAAAAAATAGCTTCTTCAAGACTAAATGCAGTGCACAAGTCATAGATCACTCGAGAGGAAATAGCAGGTGTTCTAATTGCTTGCTCACACATGCAAGTGTGGGCAGAGCCGTCTTGTAAGTGGCTGCATGTAAAATTGTTTACATGAATGATTTAAATCAAGTAGGATATGCACTCTTTTTGTAGTAAAGTTAGTCTGCTTTTCTCTTTAATTTGGTTATTAATTATGTTATGTAAAATTCACTGCA
This sequence comes from Ryuthela nishihirai, assembly GCA_038380435.1. Classification (NCBI taxonomy): domain Eukaryota; kingdom Metazoa; phylum Arthropoda; class Arachnida; order Araneae; family Heptathelidae; genus Ryuthela; species Ryuthela nishihirai. The sequence goes on from JAWZYU010000017.1 coordinate 9,272,139, forward strand.
AAGATTTTGGCCTTAAATGATCTGGAGATTTGAAAATTTCTGATTTAGATTATGCTGATGATTTAGCCCTTTCGGCAAATGATGCGACTCTTTGAAATGAGACGAACTCTTTCATTTGAGCTGTTGATGAGACTGGTAATAGAGCAGGTTTGGTCATAAACAGAGAGAAAACTAAAGTGATGAAAATTGGTCAGGCAGGCTGTGATTCAGTTAATCTGAATGGTTGCAGTCTTGAGCAAGTGTCACAGTTTAATTATCTTGGGAGCTATGTAACAGATAATGGTGATGTGCGGCATGGGATTAACAGACGAATAGGAATTGCTGCTGAGACTTTTAAGAATCTATGGAGAGTGTGGAGAAATAGGTGTATACACCTAAAGACTAAAATTAGACTGTATAATAGTTTGGCTCTTTCTAGGATTAGTTATGGTAGTGAAACTTGAACACTTTGTGAACCAGATAACAGGAAACTAGAAGCTTTTGATTCTAGATGCTTACGCAGTATCTTGGTTATCAGGTGGTCCAGTTGTGTAACTAATGATGAGGTTAGGCAAAGGAGTCTGCAACCTCCTTTAAGCAGCATATTGTGCAGAGAGAGACTCCATTTGTTTGGCCATGTTACTCATATGGATATTTCTAGATTGGGAATAGGGTTATGAACAATGTGCCTAAAGGCTGCAGAGAAAGGGGGAGACCTGGGATACAGTGGGCAAACAGTGTCAAACAGGACCTTGTTAGAATTGGTGTGCAGTGGCCAGATATGCAGCAGATGTAGCTCATGACAGATATACTTGGAGAATTAAATTGCACAGTCTGGTTGGACCTCCAGGGTGTATGGTTGTTTGAGGATGAGGATGATGATAATTCATTGATGATTCTCCATTTCTTTTTCATATCATTACCATTGTGTTGATATTTGTTGTGTAATACCTATGCTTAGCTTTTTTCAATCAGTTCTGCTAGAGTATTCCTGAATATTTTATACTCTTCCACATTGCTCCTTTTTAATGTACATTTTTTTCCTTTTTTGAATCAATTCCAACAGATCATTAGCTATCCATAGTTTTGTCCTTTTCCTCCTGTTGATCGCTTTTAATTTAAAATCCTCACATTCCTTAAGCTTATTCATTAAAACTTCAAAAGTCACATTTACATTAGAAATGTTAAAAACATCAGCCCAATCAAGACCTTTTACTTTGTAAATAATTTCCCTATATATTTGTGTCTCAGACAATGAAAGTGAAACTAGCTTATCAAAATACAAATCTACAAGCAGTCATATAATGATCACTGATATCATGTTCATTTATAAATGATTTGATAAGTATTAGAGAATCAGTTCTGACATAAATATGATCTAAACAAGAATTTGACAATGATTTTGTTAGACCATTAATATAAGATATGAAATCAGAACTATCTGAAAGATCTTTATATATTACTGTAGTATGATTAGGACTCAAAATATCCATATTCATATCTCCTACTATTACCATAGTATTATTTCCCAAAGTAAGAATGGCTTGCAAAAACTCATCAACAAAATCTTCAACCTTTAATTGAATGGATCTATAAAGAGCCAAGACAGTCCATTTAAATCTACCATTTAAAAAAAAAAATCAATGGTTACACACTCAGCTGTTTGAAAATTATTACTAGTGACCTCAACCTTATAACTATCTGAAGCAAAAACAACTATACCTCCTGATTTATTTTTCAATCTACACCACCAGTGGGGACTATATCCATTTAGATTACATAAAACAATTTCTTCTGGCTTAATCCAAATCTCGGATAATACAATGATTGATGGTCTAATTAACATTGCTGGAAGTAAAGCAGAAATAGGTGAAAGTTTTTTTCTTATGCTCCTGATATTTAGATACCAACACATACCCGCTGAACCAAAACCATGATTTGGTAAATCAACTAAATTCATCTCTGTACACATCATTGTGGCATAAAAAAACTGACATACTATTGTAAATTGATTAATTTATGCTCACTACCTATTAATATAGATGAAGTATCTGCATTGGGTTCAAGATATATCTTTCCGTTTTTAATCCAAACATGTTTATATTTCTTCTCTTTTTGTTTCAGCTTTGTCGTATACAATAATTTTTTCTTATCCTTAGTTAAGTGTTCATTAATATAAACTAGTAGGTCATTCTCTGTTTAAAATATATCACTCTGAATGAGTTATAAAAAAATTTTTGCTGTATAATTTCTAATTCTGAAGTATGTTTACAGAGTTCCTGATGTGCATTTATTACTATTCTGTTTGTTTCCCCATTTTGGATCAACCTTCTGATCTCAGCTAACAGGTTAATTTCACTATTGTAAAAAACATTTTTTCTACAGTTTCAAAATTCTCCTGAATATTGCCTGAAAACCTTTCTTTTTAAAATCAGAGGATTTTGCAAACAACTGAAAAATAAAAGGCTTTTTTTTCTGTTGTTCTTCTATTATACTCTTCTTTCCACTTTAACCTATTTCAGCATTTCTAGATTATTTTTAACATTTGTCCCAGCATTCACTGCATAATCCCTCGAGATGAAAACCAAAACCAGCAATCTGCTTAGTTCCCATAACTTCCGTTTTCAATTAGACAATGCAGATGTTACCTATAAAGCAGATATATGTGTGGTGATTGTAACAGTGTCACTCTGAATGAGATAAGAAGCACTTTCATTTGTGTAATACCACACTGCCTTATCATTGGATACTTTGCATTGAAAAAATGATATTTTTGGCATATATTGTTTCTTAAACTTGTATTTTTTTTTTTAATTAAATAAAATAGCTTCAGCAAATGTACCAAAAGACATTTTAAATCATGCTGTTTTAAAATGTCTTTCTATTCTATACATTTTACAAATAATATGTATAGAATAGAAATCTGAAAAACTAGTGGTAGTTTTTAAGAGATGACAGCAATAATTTACCCAATTTTCTGAGAGAGGTGTGGGAAATGCAATTTTTTAGATTTAAGAATTAAAAGACAAAATATTTTTATGTTGTGTAATTACTAAAAAAAATACCATTTTCCCCCCCATCATCCACTAGCTCAAATTAAAACTTTTAAGGAATGAAACGGTAGGTAAAGGAAAAATTTAATTCTTTAGAGATAAATGAAAAAAAAAAAAATATTTTTTTTTCATTTATCTCTAAATACAGTTATCTGCTAAAACAAAAAATGGTGTGTCCCCCTGGGTCTATTTGGTCAATTCATTATTGCCAATGGAAATATCATGGCATTCATACTCCACCACAAAAATTTAAAATTTCTAGCTAAAATACGTTTCACTTAGGCAGATTCTTGAGAAATGTTTAGAGTTTCAGAAACCTTTGGTTGCTAGCTTTGTCGATTTCAAAAAGGCTTTTGACTCTGTTGATCGTCGTAATTTGTGGTTGATTGTGAAATCATATGGTATACCAGACAAGTTAGTTAACATAATGAAAGCTCTCTATAATAACACTGAGTCGTGTGTGAGAGTTGGTAATGCTTGTAGCAATTGGTTTAGCATTACTTCTGGTGTTCAACAAGGGTGCATTTTGTCTCCTTTTCTCTTTAGCTTGGTTATTGATTATGTTATGCAAAATTCACTTCAAGGGAAAGATTTTGGCCTTAAATGGGCTGGAGATACGAAAATTTCTGATTTAGATTATGCTGATGATTTAGCTCTTTTGGCAAATGATGTTGATGAGATGAACTCTTCCATTTGAGTTGTTGATGAGACTGGTAGTAGAGTAGGTTTGGTTATTAACAGAGAAAATTAAAGTGATGAAAATTGGCAGGCAGGCTGTGATTCAGTTAATCTGAATGGTTGCAGTCTAAGATTTTTAGAAATGTACAAAATAGTGTGGTTTTAGTACCACTACTGACAGGAGCTAAATACTTTACTATTCTCACTGAAAGGTACTAAATCTACTGGTTATAATTCCATAAATACCTATGCATTAAAAGCCATAAATTCACATGTTCCGGATGTTTTATGTTACTTAGGCAATTTATCTTTTGCATCTGGTAACTTTCCTGATATTTTAAAAGTTTCTTTGGTGACTCCAATATTAAAAATGGGTAATATAACGGGTAATTTCAGATGAATCTCAATTCTGTCTGTGTTTTCAAAAGTATGCGAAAAGTTATTTAAAAACAGGTTTATGGAATTTCTGAACAAGAACAACATTTGTTAGAATAATATAGAGGAAAAATTGTCATTAGCTGGTTGAACTGAACCCACAATCTGTTGATAACATGTCAGGTGCTCTGACTATTGAGCTACCGGCCACCAAAGAATCATCCTCTATTAGTGGCTTTAAGCATTATACCATAGAATAAGTCATTGGAAATGTAATTGAAGACTCTGGTCCAGATGGCACTTTCCAGTTTAGTGCACACAGCCATCCCACATCAAGCATCAAATGGCATGGTATTTTTATTTTTTAAACCAACATGCTGAGAATCAACCTTAAGCATTGTTGTTACAATAATAGAATTTCTCAGATATTCACCTGGTAGTATTTTGTTATAATAATATAGAGGAAAAATTTTCTAGCCAGTGTATATTTATAGTCAACTACATTTCCTATGACTATTCTATGGTATAATGCTTAAAGCCACTAATAGAGGATGATTATTCGACAGCCGGTAGTTTAGTGGTCAGAGCACCTGACATGTTATCAGGAGGTCGTGGGTCCAGATCCCAGTCAGCTGATAACAATTTTTCCTCTATATTATTCTAACAAATCAACACAAGTGTATATCTGAAAAATTCTATTATTGTAAGAACAAAATTATCAACAACAAGCAGTTTGGTTTTCAGGCTAATAAAAGTATTCTGGATTCACTTGTATAACTTACTAACTTCGTTCATAATGCTCTTTACAACTTCAAAAAAAAAACTATAGTTATATTTTTAGATCTTAGAAAAGCTTTCGACATGGTTGATCACATTATCCTGTTGCAAAAATAATATAATATTGGTATAAGAGAAAATTCTAATGCATGGATAAAGTCGTATTTGACAAAGGGGAAACAAATGGTAAAACTAAATAATGCTTTAAGTGATATGTTATCAGTTAAATATGGTGTAGCTCATTTTTAGGCCTATTATTGTTCAAATGTTAATAACCTGTATGCATGTAAAAGTTAGTGGGACCTTTAACATTTTTGGAAATAGATATTACACCTGTAATGAAACTCTTAAGAAGCAACAACACTGGGATAGTGATTATGGATCTAGCTACTATTCCACTGACTATATATATATATATCCTTGTGCACTGTGTATTAAGCCATGGCCCCGTGTGCGGGAGAGACATACCCTGTGCACGATAAAGAACATGCTGGATGGATGGCCTTGATGGGAGGCTACCATCTGTCTCCCAACAGCTATTCCAGTGGGTCTCCTCCCCTAACTTCTCTGAGCCTTCGGGGTCCTTGTGGCCTGGCCATTTAGCCCATGGTGTGCAAAAAATGCTGCTCAGAGATAAAACAATCCAATGCACTGTGTATTAGTTCTAACTGATATATTGGTCAGAGATCCTGACTGATTTATGTCTCATGTTTTTATGTGAGGAAGGCTAAGGGTATCCTCTGAGTTTTCTTCCCCTGTGTAGAGCTGAATAAAAAACACTTCTCTCATGAAAATTATTCATTGTTTTTGTCAGACATGTGACAACAGCATTGCAAATAGCTAAGGCAAACTACCAAAATAATAACAAACTACCAAAATAATAAGATATCCTCTATAGTTGCTATTTAAGGTAAGCTATAATAACTAAAGTAGTATCTATAACTTTAAAAAGTTAAAAGATCTAGTAATAAATACCTCCTCAAGCATTTGCTTGCCACAGAGGTCTGATAGGAGCCTGCCAGTTTAATACACTGTAGTAAAGAGAGTGTGAGGATGGTGGGACCTCAGCAGAAAAACAATACAAACATTCATACCTTACCTGGGGCTTGAACCCAGCTCCCTTTGATCAGTAGCCAAGTGTGCTAATTGCTCAGCTACAGACTCCCAGTAATAAAGAGAATTATATTTTAAAAGCATTCACTGTAAGAAAATATCAGTGTGATTTTCTTTAATTATTTAAATTTTTCTTTTTGTGAATATAATGAGCTTATAAAACAAATGCAGTTTGCATCAATTGTAATTTTAAAAAAATGCCTATTTACAAATGAACTTTCATAATGTGAATATTTTTCATTGTAACTTCAGATATCAGAAGAATACAACCTTGTGCTTTATGTGGATTGGAACCCTTTAATGTGAGTCACTGCCGACCTATTACCAAGTCCAATTATGCATTGTATGGATTAAAAGAGCCTGAAGTAGTTTCAAATATGTGGGTTTGTGCACCTTGTCATTTCAAAGTAGCAAAAAGGAAACATATTTAGTAAGTAAATTTTCTATAGTTAATATCTTGCACTTTTACACCTTGAAATATAAAACTTTAAATATATGATTTGTTGTCATGACAGTGAATGTATGTAACCCTTTTTGCTCTATTTTTCAACATATTGGTTGCACTTTATGATGGAACTAATAAGTGCAATTAATTTACTTATTGAGAAAAGATACAGCCACATTTTATTTGCTGTAATCATTCTCAACACTATGTCCTTAACAATTTAAGAGGGAAGATCTTTTTCTGTTGTGGATTTCAAAGCAGGTAGACAAGTTTGAGATTTTGTAAGAGGGATCTGCACCATTCCCCCTTCCCCTCTCCAAGGTAAGTTCATTAATGTATTAGGTTTTCTCACAATGCATGCAATTGTGATTAAAATATACTCAAACTTGGTTGTTACAAGCGCAGAAATAACGAGATCATGGCTGTAATGAGCAAAAAGCCATTGCACATATTCCCATACAATTGCTCACTTTTATAACAAGCATACTATACAGATATACCATATAAATTTTGGTAACTATCAAAATGTGCAAACATTCTTAATTGCTCGGATAGTCAGAAATAGTACCCAATTAATGGAATAGACAAAAATAAAATGGGTGACAGCTTTTATGGCCACCCACATTGAATTTATGGGCCAGTTTATGACTTAACCTTGTCCTTGTGGATTGTCCCACTCTACCTACCTCTGCAGTGTCTAGCCTCCAACCCTGCATCCCACTTTACCCAAACACCACCACAACTGTAAAATCAGTTGGAAATGAACTCTTCAGTCAGAAACATATCTATTACCAAAAGAAAGTGTCTCTCGATTCACTAAAAAGGCCAAAAGAATTTGAGTTAGAACATGGTGCAAAAAATGTTGAAATGTGCAAAATGTTTTCTTTGTCCTCTTCAACAGTATCAGCATTGTGAAAGAATAAAGAAATTTAGATATTGGCACTGAAAAACAATATAACCGAAACAAAAAAAAATTAGAAAGTGCGAGCTTTCAAACGTCGATGAAGCATTGCTTCAATAGTTCACTACACAAAGAAATACTGGAGCAAATGATATATAGATATGTAATTATATTATTTTTCTCTCTCTAATATTTATTTTGTTTTTTGAATCTTATCTTTTTATCTAGATATTGAAAATTAAAAGAAATAGGAGTTAGATTTTAACTCATCACTAATATGGTGAGTAATGTTTATAATGAGGAAATTTTATCGGTCTCCTGGTGCTCGTTACAACCAAGTTCGACTGTAGTTTTTTGCCTTTTCTGCAAGGAAACAACTGAACTTGATCATAAAGTGACTAACAGATATATATTTATATCATGTTACTTGTAAAATGAAAGAGCATTTCATTTTGAATAATAAAAAACAGAAATCCCAAAAAAATGAAGACTACTTAAGTCTGAATTTAAAAAACTGTTAACTAGCTTTGGACACTTTAAGGGTTATTGTAAAATAGATTAGTCATATGCTTATCTATGGGAGTGCTAACATGGATGGACATCCATTATACATTGCTACAACATTTCTCTCCATTGAATGAAGATCAACTGCTCTATATCTTTAACTGCAGTTCCCTATGCTTGTAAGTTGTTGTTCCAGGAACTCATGTCCATGTCTATAGCTCCAAGAATGATGGTGACATAACTTTGAAGCCTCTCTTTTTTACTGCCGATCATAAACCTTGTGAAGAAAAGAAAAAGTACAAGCTTTTTTTCACATGCTATGTCTAAAAGACCTGGGTTCAACCCCCGGGTAAGGCATGGTTGTGTGTGTTGTTTTTCTGCTGAGGTCCTGCCATCCTCTCAGATCTCCTACTATGGCATATAAACTGACAGTCTCCTGTCAGACCTCTGTGGCAAGCAGCTGCTTGAGGGGATATTATTATTTTTTTTTTTTATTTTTCTTAAGTAGCTGTTTCCACACTCCTGGTGGTAACTATTTTCTTGCCCTTTCCTAAGCTAGGCAAGGATTCAAGTATTTCAGTTATTGTTCCTTTGCATTGGTGAGATGTGTGCAAAGGTGTTGGAAAGAATGGTCAGTAGCAAACTACCTGACCATTCTTTCCAACACAAAAAAAATCAGCATCAGTTAAACATGCAAGAAGTTTCTTTTGCATATATACAGGGTGATTCAGTTAAGCATGTACAAACTTCTGGGAGGGGTAGGTTGCAAAAAGACTAATCGGAATCATATAGCAATGCAGGGTCAGTAACGGCATCTTCATGTGGTAGATGGCGTTGTTCGATGCAGTAGATGGCATTGTACAGCCACGGGACTGTACATCGTCCTCGCAGGTAACTCATTTGCGAACTGCCTGCAGAGGTAGTAGGATGGCCGATTACACAAACACGGAGTTGGCCAAAATGCATCTCACATATCGGGCTGTGCGTGTATACCAGGATCGGTACCCGATGAGGCGTACTCCCAACCACCAGATGTTTGCACAGCTGCATCAGAGGTTATGTGACACTGGTTTCTTCCAGAGACCTGCCAGGAGTCGGGAACGATGGGCACGAACCCCTGACTGGAGGAGAATGTGCTACGTCATACACAAGACACCCAAGTGCCAGTACTCGAGCAATCGCCCACCAGGTCAGTCTTTCCCAATCCACCATATGGAGGATTATGGATGATAACCAATTGCATCCATATCATGTGTAGCGCATCCAGACACTGAAGCCTGAGCTCTTTAATTTTGAGCACCAGTGTATACAAGTAAATTATTTTCTAATAATCTGTAAATGGGGCATGAACATTCGACTTTCCTCTTCTCATATTGACTACCAGGTATGCAGTTTTGCTCTGCCAAATGCAATATTTAAGTAATTACTGAGAATACAAAGGTAACTGGTTAAATTTATATGACTAATGGTCGCTTTTTAAAGTTTACTCTGCATTTTATGATTATATGAAGTTGAGGTAAATTATAAATGATTTACTTCTATTTCTTATATTTGTTCTTTTTGTAGCCTAATTTATATCGGTTTGCATATTTAAACTTAAAACTGTTTACAGCTGCCCTATTCCTACCTGTAAATCTTTGCAACACAGAGTTAAAAAGTTGAAGGACTTTCCTCAAGCTTGGGATGAGCTAAGCATAGAATTGAAGACACAGATAGGTATAGAACATCGTAAGTAGATACTACTTTAGTTTATGTTTCGATTTTGAATATATGTATATTTAAAAATATGTTGAGGTTCACTATCTTAAAGTGAAAAACAGGTTTCTATCCAGGGGCCAAGCTATTTTCTGCCTATGCTCAGGCAAAAAAAACTTTCACTTTAGAACTTTTTTGCTAAATAACTAATGAAAGGAATTATGGCATGTTGTATGCCAAATTAATCAGCATTTCATTCTGGATTTTCTGAAATTATAATATTCAACAAAAAAGACCATATGTTTCATTTTAATGGGACTTTTTTAGAGTCATATAGTAAAAAAATGCACCTGGCAACATAAAAAAAACTAATAGACAGAAATGATTACAATGCACATGAATAGAATGACTATATATTTCTGAATAGCAAAAAAAATTACTTTTCGGGTTTTAAGTAAATATTTTTCTCGTTACCATACTTAGATAAAATTCCAGGCTTTGAGCCAACTGTGCGGAGTCAGATAAACAAGTCAACTTTAGAATTTTTTTTAAAAATAACCAATCAACGGATATAAGTCATGTTATATACCAAATTAAACAGAATTTAATTACGAATTTTAGGAAAATAATATAAACAAATTTGCAAGAACATTGATTTTAATAAGCCTATTTTAATGTGATATGGTGAAAAAAAAAGATCGCACTATACAATTAAGGCTTCATTTTGGAAAACCTGCTGAATAAAAATAGTTAAATTATATATTTATCGAAAGGAAATTTTTTCCCGAATAATATTCAACCTGAAATATGATTTTTATTTCTTTTAATGATTCTTTTCAGTATCGCATATTTTAAACACGGCCAGTGTTATACAACGTGACTTGGCCTTCTCACATTCATGAGATTTTCCGAGCTGGTTATGAAATAGAAAAAAAAAACTTCCTTTGCTGCTTTTTTATATTAAACATTGTGAATTTTTTCTTTGTGTGTTGAAGTTTGGCGATCTGGTTAAGTGCAGAAAGGTTTGTACACCAAGCACCAGCCCTTCCTAAAATTGCCCTCCTAAATGATGGTGATTTCTGTAGCAAGGAAGTCTATTTTGCTTTCATATCCAAGACATTCAATTCAGAAAATGGTACAAGCTCAAAGTTTTTTTTATTAAAAAAACAAGAAATAATAAAGGAAAAATTACATATAACCTAATAGGATGTTAAATAAAATATCCGCAACAACTTTTAAGCTGGCCTCCGATCTAGTACAACCCGGAAAGATAGCGATCTTCAATCGGCTGATTTATCTAACTAACAGAGGTAAATATACAGAAATGAATTTGCTTTCATATCCAAGAGCTCATTTATTTTCAGAAAATGATACTATTATCAAAGTTTTACTGGAAAAGTAATAAATAATAATATAAAAATTAACATATAGCCTAATGCAATGTTGAAATATCCAGCCAAAGTTGTAGGCCAGCCATACGATATAACATAACTTATGAAAAAATCAGTACTTACCGATCAGCCAAAAGATCGCTAATTTCCGAAAATAAATTTACTGAAATGAAAACTAACTAAGGTTTAAATATAAAAAAATACTAATTTGACAAAGAGTATCCAATATGCTGGACCAAAACTGAAAAAAAAAGCACATGGAACAATGGAGATATCGTGTCTGTCATCTGCGTTTTTGTTTGCATCAGTGAAGCATAGCTAATTAAATGCAGGTGCAACCAGAATTTCTAAGACGGATATGTTTACTTCCAGTTTCGATTTGAAGGCTGGAAAAATGTATAGAATGCTGGGAAAAATGATAAAAGTAACTTGGGAATAGTGAAATACGTTTAAGACAGAAAAGAGTGTGAAGCGAAAAAAAAATGGCAGCACGTATTTTGTAATTATTTTCAAAATATACAGTTTTTAAAAATAATTTTTTTGTTAATTTTTAGATTTTCTAAAATTTAAGGAAAAATTTGTTGATAATAGCTCAAATCAAACTTGTGAGCTTAAATCGGAAGGTTGCTTCAGCAAATAGGAATGTTAATAGGCAAATCGGCAATACCGTTTAGTGCTTCTAAAAAATGGCAATCAGGTGGCTTTATGAAATTATTTATTTGTACTGTGTTTGTAGTAAAATATGCATCAAATTAAAAAGCAATAAATTTTTTAAGCCTGAATTATATATTTTTATAAGATATATATATATAAAAAATTACAATGGCAATTTTTATTTTTTAAAAATTGAAATATTTTTGTTGTACTAAATATGTATATGTGCATCATTGGCCTCTCTATTCAGATTCTCTGTACGTACGCAAACGGGTTGGACATTGGAAGGGTTAAACATTTTAATTGCTTAAAAATAACCTAAAATTCTTAGTTGTTGAGAAAAAAAATTTAAGTTTATCCTTCAAACTATTCTACTATTACAACTCGGAAGCTTTTCGGAGCAAGGACAGTGCTAAGTCTTCACTGAAGTGACACTATATGGTGACATTAGGGCTGTTTAGAGCTTCTTTCCACATGTTGTGAAGGGCGATTCCAGTGTCTTGCAGGTGGGGGTGGGCAAGGTCATTATTTCAATATCCTCACGGACTATGGTTCCATAGAAAGTGGATTCCTTAGAAGGTTATGGTTCTATAGAAAGTGATTTCCTTAACCAGTTTTGCTTTATTTATGCTATATTTATCATTTTGGGGATTTTTTCTTTTTTTTGGACTGATCGCAATTTTTGTTTCCGAGCATAGGAGTTGCACATGTGCAACTTCGATCTTTTGATTGTCAACTGCTAAAGTACGCATGTAGGACACAACCCTTCTTGCATCATAGCTAGTACAATCATCATATTATGCAAATGTCTTTCCTGGCATGCAATAGACACGTGTCGGATTTGTATGCATGTTATAACTAAGTGACGTTAGGTCACAGAGAGAGAATGAGAGAGTAGAGTGATGGCATTGGGCCACAGAGAGTGCTGTTAGTGGAAGTTGAGATGATGTTACTTTAGATAGAAGGAGTTGTTAGTATACTCCAACTTTTGTATTGAATTGGATGAGTCTTTGAATTTTTTTGGAAATAAACTTTGTTTGTTTTAGAAACTTTTGAATTTTTGCTATTTTTCTCTTGAGCAATGTTAATTGACTTTTGATTATATTTAAACTTTAATTAAACTTGACAATCCTTTTTGAATTCTTACTCGATAAGTAATGCTTGATAAATACATAATGAACCCTATTTCAACTTTATTTGGCAAGTTATTATTTCCTGGCATCCGATACAACTATCCAGAATTCGAATAAATTTGGATCAGACAGAAGATCCAACTTTAAAAGTTAATAATCTTTGAAGTGTTACAGCATGTGCAAGTAGTATAGGATGCTCCCAGTCTATGGTTGCCACATGTTGTACTGCTAGCTTGATAGATGCCATCATTAGCTTGTTTTGGCTGACATCTATTTGTTGCTCTGCAAACTTCTCCTGTAGAGAACATATGGTTTCCCGATGTAGTAGACAACAAAATTATCTGGCAAATGTAGGGGAAATCTGTATACACCCGATTTTTGAAGTAGGTAAATCCATCTGTCCCTTTTGATAATTTTCTTCAAATTTGGAGCTGAGCTGAGAACAATTTTGATATTTTGGGCACATAGGACAGGAATGTAAGATACAGGTCCAGCAAAGGTTGCACATTCAGAGTCAGTGATTGGGAAGAGAGCTGAATCTCTTCTGTTTTCATTTCTATATTTATTGATTAGCTTTCCTATTGTTGTTGGGTGGAAGCCATGGGACGTGGCAATGGAATGGATGTTTCGAAAATCTTTTTTAAGCAACTGCTCGTTTGATGATACAGTGAAAGCCCTTTGGTGAGGGAATGGAAGGCTAATTTTTTACGACCATTGGGTGCATTAGTCCACATGTATGATGGAGGGGATGTACGTAGGCTTTTGGTATACTGACGACAAGGTTCCTACATCATCTTTTTGGGTGAAAACATGTAAATAGGGGATGGCATTGCTAGTTTCCTCTTTCATAAAATGTAGGATAGATATTGTTGGCAGAATCAATGAGGCAGTTCAATTGCTGCCATTCCAAATTAAAAATATATTGCCAACATATTGACACCAGAAGATTGGTAAAATTGTTGCCGAGTTGAATAATTTTTTTTCTAGATCTTGAGGGACAATCTTGGACAGGATGCTGGAAAGGAATGAGCCATGGGGGGGGGGGGGGGATCCTGCCTGCAGATTTGGTTGCTGAACTGAAAATAATTGTGTGTTTTTTTCTATGACAAGTTTTAGAGCCTCATGAATGGCGTTGATTTCAGGAAGGGAAAATTTTTGCGCTTCAATCATTTTTGTCTGAAATAATATGACAGCATCAAAAACTAGAGTGGATGGGAATAAAAAGACTGCTTGCACATGCATCCACTTTCTATGGTACCATAGTCTGTGAGGCTATTGAAATAATGGCCTCGCCCATCCCCACCTGCAACCAAGACACTGAAATCGGCCTTCACAACATATGGAAAGAAGTCTAAACAGCCCTCTAATGTCACCACATAGTGTTACTTTACTGAAGATGGAGTGCTGTCATTGCTCCGAAAAGCTTCTGAGTTTTCTCCTAAAAACTTTTAACATGCAAATAGTTGGAAGGATAAACTTTGAAACTAGTTGCTCTTTGTTTAATATGGATCCTATGCATTTTTTTTTCATAGTTTTTACATGGATCTTTTATTCCCTTTGTTGTTCTACCATTTACACTTTGTATTTGTTCTTGTCGTTTGATTTTAACTTTGGTTGTGGGTTTATATGATTTTTTTTTATATCTTTATTTTGTTCTTTTCTCCTTGCTTAGTGCAACATGGCATGGATTGCCCTAATCATAAAACTCCAAAAACCCAAAACCTCAATAGAAGCCCACCAGTGCAACAAATTAAGAATCATAATCATACTCAGAGCCATTATTCCATTCAGGTTGGTATATATTGTCAGCACCAAGACCATGTGTGATTGACCACTCCTCAGCAGGACAGGAAAAAGAAAAAAGAAAAAATGGCCACAGATAGCCAGGTCATTAGGCTAAACTGATCTGGCAGCCTTGCCTTCCCTTCTGTTTCCTTCCACAAGAGAAATATATCTTTTGAAAGGTTCTAACGGCCTACATCACGAGAAGGCAAGGGCAGACTTTAGGTGATAAGTCTGGCCTGTTCTGTGCATCATCATAGGGGATTTGTGCATAGCTCTCCTTCCAGTGAATACCTAGCTACAATTTACAGATCATATAAATCTATGGAAATAGAATTATAATAGATATATAAAAATAAAAATGAATTTTAATTATAAAATTACAAATAAAATACTAACTGAATTGAAAAGGTATGTAATGTTAATGACACTATATGCAGTACACAGGCTGACATTTGCTACTAATAAGTACCATTTGCATCTTGCTGAGCTGTACCTAGTTTACCAGCAGTTTTGCACAAATGAGATGTGTTTCGTTATGGTTTTGGCTTCAGTAACCGAAAAACACTGTTGAATGCTGGGATAAATGTTAAAAATTATTCTAGATATATTGAAACAGTTTTAGAGCCTAAAAGAGAGAATAAAATGGAAAAAAAAGAGGTATGTACTTTTTTAGAACTTCCAAAATCTTCCTATTTTAAAAAAGCTTGCTTTTGGATTTAGCATTGCTTTTGGTTAATTTTTGGCAGGATTTCAAAACTTAAAGAAAAAACTGTTTATAATAGTTCAAATTAATCTTGCGAGCTTAAATCAAGGTGTTGCTTCAGCATAGATTAACATTAACAAACAGATAGGCAGTACAGTATCTAAGAAGTGTCAATCAGATTGTTCTAACAAATTATTTACATCTTAGCTTAATAGAATATGCATCAAATGAAAAAAAAAGAAAATAATAGGTTTCAGGCTTGAATGTAATTTTATAAGATATATGTACGATTATTTTCAAACAGCAATTTCAACTTTTAAAGAACTTAAGTTTCATATGTTGTACTAAAAATGGACATTCCACAGACTGTCAACATGTATAATTGATTGTGACCCTAGAAAGATTAAGTTGTAGGGTAAAGAGAAGATAATAGTTGAATTCAGCAGTATCGAAGCCTTCAATATAAAGTAGTGGTTGTGAAAAAATAAAAGTAATAATTAGCTGTGTAAATTTTAACCAGATATAAAAGCCAGTTTCTTGGATACTTGTGTTTATATATATATAACTTGATATATATAACTTGTGATATATATAACTTGTGTTTTATGCTTGTTATACTAATACATTGTCACCTATTTTTAGAAATTCCACAACATGTAAGACAGTGTTGCTCATCTTGTTTTAGACGTATTGTTTGTAGCATTGGAGAAAAAATATCAGGTAACTCTTGCACTATTTTTGATTTCATAACATTTTTAGTAAATTACATTTAATAATTTACAAACAGATTTGTATGTTCATTAAATTTAATAGCAATGAAAAATTTACTTTTATTTAAACAGGACATCTATTATCCAATTGCTAATTGACCAATGATATCTGTACTATATATTTGAGCCATTTCTGAACTAAAATTGATTTTGCCAAATAGTTCAAATCAAACTCAGGTGGATATTACCATTGGCTGTGTGATTTGAATCCTTTTCAGGTCAAAATAAATTTTTTGCTGGTTGCAAATTTAATGATACAGAATTAATCCTTCCTTACCCACTGATGTTCAGTTATATTTATTCTGTATTAAGGATGAGTTTGAGCTCAAAGCTTTGAGCATGGATTCTAACCATTTTTATAGTTACTGAGTTTGAGCCCAGTTATGAAACATCATAAACATATATACAGAAATGCAAGCTTCTAAACCAGTTGTGGTAAACTTGTGGATGCTTGAAATTTCAAAAAGTACCCACAGCTATTAACCACGTAAATTATTTTCTGATTTTTTTTTTCTTAAATGAATTTGTGAAAGGTAGTAGAATTACAGTGCATCAATGTATTACACAATAAAATGCAAATCACAAGCAGCAACTTTTTAATATTTTTACTCTTGCTAACTACCACATTTTGCTAAACATTGAACATTTTTTTACAAGATATAATCACAAAAGTCAGATTAAAGTGCATTAAATTTTTATCTTGTGTATTTTATTCTCATATCTTTGCAATAAATATGTATATGGCAAAATTTAATTTTCTCTACTAATCATTTTCTCTCTACAGGTAAGTTGAATATGAGGATGTTACATAGAGATTATTTTCTTGATGTCCTCTCGCAGAAATTTCAGTGTTATAACCTAGATATTCTATGTTTGCAAGAGAACAGGTGGACAGGTAAATGTCAGATACTTAAAAGTAACTCAATTTCCCTTTTTGGGGAGATGGGGATAGAAAGCATCGACAAGGTGTAGGTTTGCTTCTTAGCAGACACGCCACTGATACTGTTCTAGGATGTGATTGCATTAATGAAAGATTTTTGCAGCAAAATTTAAAACAAAAATTAAAGATTTGAGTGTCATCTCTTATGCCCTCACTGAGGACTCTGATGAGAACGAGAAGAATATGTTTTACAGATAGCTTCAGTATATTTTGAATTCGGTCAAGAAAGGAGATATTGTGCTAGGTGACTTCAATGCTAAAGTTGCTACCGACTCTGACCTTTGGGCAGGAGTTTTAGTTCCCTTTGGCATTGGTAGTTCCAATGACAATGGGGAACATCTCCTACAGGTAAGGAAACTTAATGGTTTTCGAATAACTAATACATACTACAAAGACCGGTACATTTATAACTATACGTGGGTTTCACCTGATGGGTTGCACAGGAATATGATAGATTATATTTTAATTAAAAGCAAATGAGCTGGTTCGGTTAGGAATACCTATCATACAGGGGAGCCAAAATTGGGTCTGGCCATTACCTGACCAAAAATGTCTTGTACTGAAGCTTAAGAAATGTTAAGAAAATTACCTTTCACACTGAAGGTCTGAAAGATCTAGATGTAGCCAAAGCATACTATGATTGGCTACTTAGTCATTATGACAATCGTGGTTTGCTTACTGCTGAAATTGAGAAAGAATGGAATCAGTTTAAACAGGCTTTTCTTGAAATCAACAGTACTCTTTTGGGTAAAAGGGAACAGAGGGAACAAAATTATTTGAGGGATAAGATTATTGAACTTATTTCTTAAAGCAGGAAGTGTGAGAATAATATGAATCAAGACCCTGCTAGTCCTAACAGCATTTACCATGAGCTTAATAAGCATGTAAAGGATCAGTTAACAGCTGATAAAAATCTTTGGCTTGATAGGCTTGACTGACAAAGCAGAGGACGCAGTTAGACATCACAACAGCAGGGATGTTGTACTAGCCAACTGCAGTATGGGTTGTTAATGTTTTGTCTAGGTGAGCTGAGCATTTCAGATGTTCTAAACAATGTGATTATTTCTACTCCTATTGTTTGTAATGAGGTTAGATGCATTACTGGCTTTAATGTTGGCCCTATATTACGTTCTGAAGTTGCATTGGCCATCTCTAAATTAAAACTGCATAAATTCCCAGAGGTGGACAAAATCATCACTGAAATGCTTAGAGTTGGGAACATTAGCATTGTCACAATTTTAAATATTTTTTATGATAAAGGTGTTGTTCCTAAGGATTTTACTAGAGCTATCATTGTCCCAATTTTTAAAACAGGTGATCACAGTTCTTGTGATAATTATAGGGGAATTAGTTTACTTTCTGTTCCAGGTAAAGTTCTTTATGATTATACTTTATAGAATTAAGAATTTGGTTGATGGACAGAATTTGGTTTATGAGATCCTTCAAATGTTTCAAGCTTTTCTGAATAAGTTGTGTTACATCATAAATTGGTGTGTTCGCAAACATTGATACCACATCTATCAGGTGTGATCTAACGAGGTCACACCTGACAGTAGTAAGTGAAAGGGACAACTGTGTGATGAGCAGTGTGGATTCAGAAGTGGTAGGGGATGTTTTGATCAACTATTTTCACTTAACACATAGAGATTAAATAGACATATAGACAATTAAATTTTGCCATAAACATTGATACCACATCTATCAGGTGTGATCTAACGAGGTCACACTTGACAGTAGTAAGTTGATGGACAACTGTGTGATGAGCAGTGTGGATTCAGAAGTGGTAGGGGATGTTTTGATCAACTATTTTCACTTAGGCAGATTCTTGAGAAATGTTTAGAGTTTCTGAAACCTTTAATTAATAGCCCTACACAAAAACATTGCAGTTGGCTTTCATAAAATAAACCCTCAAGAGCTTTTAGCACCTGAGAACCACCACTTTATCTGACTGTTCCATATTATTTGTCAAAGCTAAAACCCATAAGCAGAGAGTGCCATTTCACCCTTTAGTAGGCAAACCTCCATCTCTTACAATTAACCTTGAAAAAGCTTTATATCAGTACTTGAAACAGGTATATCCCCCAGACAGTCTCAATTAACAACTATGGAAGTGCTAATTGCAGGCTTTCAACCCCTTTCACTTACTACTGTCAGGTGTGACCTCGTTAGATCACACCTGATAGATGTGGTATCAATGTTTGCGAACACACCAATTTATGATGTAACACAACTTATTCAGAAAAGCTTGAAACATTTGAAGGATCTCACTTTACACAAACTTCTATTAGAATGTTAAAATTTGTTACGGCCAACAGTTACTCAACTTAGTCAATGAACAACTCTATCAAAAAACGTTTGGAGTATCAATGGGTTCCCCCTTAACAGTTGTTTTGACCAATATTGCCATGAGACATTGAGAACTAGGTCATAAAGAATTATTTTACATTTTTACTATGTTATATTGATATTCTAGATATGTACAATCCAGAATATATTGATGTAACTCATTAAGAATGTGTATAACAAATTTATAACTACCTTAATTGAAGAATTTTCTTAATATTTTCATTCAGCTGCCAAGGAAGGTATGAGCAAAGGAAGATATGCACACAGCATGAGCAGCACCCTGTGATTGAGTGCATTTCGAGGAATGTTTGTGATACTGCTGAGGCACAAAATAACTTTGTAGTGGGTTTAAGATGCCACTTGCCACATACCAGCTGTTGAAGCAGCAACAGTGGTTTAGTTTTGGGTGACCTTTCATTGCAGTTCTCAGCTGTCATCAATATAATTTGTACGTAATTGGTTCTGATCTATAACTTTGCCATTATAATTTTGGGGCTATCTGCAATGTTTCCATAGTTAAATGTTGCTAAGTTCCAGATTTTGCCATCAGGGGCACTGCAATCATACACATCAGGAAGAGCACCCCCACTTTCCTATATGCATCCATTTTTTCTACATATCTGTATTATTTTGGCCTGAAATATCGTCCTGGAGAAGGAACGCCCTGTGTATATATATAAATAGTACAATACCTTTTTTTTATATCCTTTGTAGTATAGGTTATTACAAACTTTAAAATAATTGTTATTTGAAGACAAAATTGAAAATTCAATATTATTTGGAACTAAATCTGTAAGAACTGAGAATTCTTGAATAAAATCTAGGCACTAACAGCAGCAATTCATTATTGAGAAAGAATACCTAAAATATAATCAAAAGTTGGGTAGCACATATAAACTCCTCCCATTCCAAAGCTGAAAATTTTACATAAACCTGGAGGTTGAAATATTTTCTCACCACCATCCTCTATAGTAGAACTCTATAGCTCCCATTAGCTATAGAGTTCCAACCACATTGTTCAATTTAGTTCTCCAAACACATCTGTCCTGAGGTACATCTGCTGCATCTGGTCACTGTAGACCAATTGTAATGAGGTCCTGTTTGACATTGTCTCCTCACACATTATAGGTCCCTCCCCTCTTTCTAAGACCTTTAGACACTGTTCTTAACCCTATTCACTAATCTATAGTTATGCATATGGGCTACATTGCCTCAGAACAATATGCTGCTCAAAGGAAGTGGACTCCTTGACCTAACCTTATTGTTACTTACAAAGTTGAAACAACTAGTGCCCAAGATAATAAATAACTTGATGCCTGTGATTCTAGATAGTTTCCTGCTTTCTTGCTTACAAAGTGTTCAAGTTTCACTACCAGAACTAATCCTAGAAAGAAGCAAACTATTATACAGCCTAATATTAATTTTTAGGTTATTTCTCCACATTCTCCTTAGATTCTTAAAGTACCAGCAGCAGTCCTTATTCTGTGTATCTCATGCCACACACTGGTATCTGTTACATAGCTCCCCAGATAATTAGACTAAGACACTTGCTCGAGGGTACAACCATTAAGATCAACTGAACCACAACCTGCCTGACCAATTTTCTTCACTTTACTTTTCTCTGTTTATCACCAAACCAATTTTACTACCATCTCATCAACAGCTCTAATGAGAGAGTTCATCTCATCAATGTTATTTGCCAAAAGAGCTAAATCATCAGCATAATCTAAATCAGAAATTTTCAAATTTTGCAGTGAATTCCACATAACATAATCAGTAACCAAACTAAAGAGGAAAGGACACAAAATGCACCTTTCTCGAATACTAGAAGCAATGCTAAACCATTTGCTACAAACCTTACCAACCCTCATATATGACTGTGTTATTATAGAGAGTTTTCATTATGTTAACTTACTTGCTTGGTATGCCATAAGATCTCGCAATCAACAACAAATTATGACAATCAACAGAGTGAAAAGCATATTTAAAATCTACAAAGCTAATAACCAAAGGTTTTTAAAACATTTCTCAAGAAAAGGTTTTAGTGGGAAAATTGTTCAATACATCCCCTACCACTTCTGAATCCACACTAATCCTGAAATTATCCATCAACCATCTTCTTAATTCTATTAAACACAATCATGCAAAGCACTTTACCTGGAACAGAAAGTGGGCTGATACCCTTAAAATTATTAGAAGAACTGTGATCGCTTTTTAAAAAAAAATAGGGATAATAATAGCGCAGGTAAAATCCTTAGGAGCAATGTTCAAGAAAAGCCTGTTTAAAATGATTCCATTCTTTCTCAACTTCAGTAGTAAGTAAACCATGACTGTCATAATGAACTAAGTAACCTATCATGCTAAGCTTTAGCTATAACTGGTTCTTTCAGAATTAAAGGCAAATTTTTTAACCTTAACACAACACTTTTTAACCCTTCCAGTGTCCAGCCTGAAAAACAGGTTTCCATCCAGAGGCCAAGCTATTTTCTCCCTATGCTCAACCACAAAAACTTTAACTTTAGAACTTTTTTTTTGCCAAATAACTAATGAAAGGAATTATGGCATGTTGTATGCCAAATTAATTAGCATTTAATTCTGAATTTTTTGAAAATAAAAAATTTAACAAAAAAGACTTATTTTACAGGGTGTTTCAAAAAGGATGCAACCCTA
Source organism: Ryuthela nishihirai (assembly GCA_038380435.1). NCBI lineage: Eukaryota > Metazoa > Arthropoda > Arachnida > Araneae > Heptathelidae > Ryuthela > Ryuthela nishihirai. Next base: position 9,294,051 of record JAWZYU010000017.1, read on the forward strand.
AATATAAGAGAGTAGAACTTATGTGCATGTACATTTTATGCCATAATATTAGTCAGTTGGCATTACTGTACTCAAGGTTAACAGTCTTTAGCAGTTGAAATGACCTTGTCACATGCTAGTCTCACTCAAGCATTCATTCTTTTGTGTTGTGTCAGCTACGTCATTTTCCAAAAACAAATGTGTATTTATTTTTGAAACTTATTGTGCGTACAAATCTTGCAAATGTGTGAGAGAGGAGTTTGAGTTGAAGTTTCCTCAGTCTGCAGTTCCCAACAAGTGGATAATATCTCATTTGATAAATTTCATGACATTGGGTGCAGTATTGAAAGAGCCTAGGCCAGCCATCACTGTTAACTGCTGAAGTTCTTGATGTGTCTCAGCATTTAACTCGCTCACCCAGAAAATCTCTTAGAAAGTTATCTTCACAGGTTAGACTCACCAGCTACTGTTTTCAAGGCTACAAAGAAGTTAAAATTTCATGCCTACCGCATTGGTGTTATTCATGAACTGAAAGAACCAGACCATGAAAAACGTATACGGTAGTGTCATTGGTTTCATTCTTTCCTTTTTGAAAATGGAATTGAGGTGTTGGACCATGTTTATTTCAGTGACAAGGCTTGGTTTCCCTTGGATGGGTCTGTTAACAATCAAAACAGTTGAGTATGGAGCAGTGAAAATCCTCACACTTTTCATGAATGACCATTACACGCATGGAAAATTGGTGTTTGGTGTGCAATTTCCCGTCGTCATGCGATAGAGCCTTTATTTTTTGACTCCTGTAACTGGTGAAGTTTATCATGACCTCATCCAACAGTTTATTGCACTATTGGATGTGAATGAATGAGAGTGTTGGTTTTAACAAGATAGCACGACCGCCCATACTGCAAATGACATAATGGTCATGTTGCAGGAATTTTTTGGTGATCATTTGATTTCAAAAAATTAGTAGCCTCCAAGATCCCCAGATCTTACTCCTCTAGATTTTTTCCTTTGGGGATATCTTAAAAATGTAGTGTTTCAAAACAATCCTCATACATTTGAAGGCTAACATTGAAAGAGAGATTTTAAACATAAGAAAACAATCATTACGAAAGGTGGCTGCAAATGTCATGAAACAGGTACAAGCCTGCATCCAGGTTGCAGGAAATCACTTTCAACATCTGTTGTAAAGTTAGATAAATGTCTAATTTACATCTTTTCAAATCTGTATTTTGTCAAGTTTAAATACAAAAAAAAAAGAGGGTTGCGTCCTTTTTGAAACGCCCTGTAATAGGACATTTTTAGAGTCCTGTAGTAAAGAAATGTATCTGACAATGCAAATAAAAATTTATTTAAAAAAAAACAATAGAAATGATTACAATGCACATGGATAGAATGGCTATATATTTCTGAATAACAAAAATTTTTTTGGTTTTAAGTAAATATTTTTCTTGTTTTGAGAAAATTCCAGGCTTTTAGCCAATTGTGCTGAGTCACAAAACAAGTCAACTTTAGAATTAAAAAAAAATAACCAATCAATGAAAATAGGTCATGTTTTATACCAAATTAAACAGAATTTAATTACGAATTTTATAAAAATAAATAATATAAACAAATTTGCAAGAATTGATTTTAATAAGCCTTTTTCAATGTGAAAAAAAAGATTGCACTATACAATTAAGGCTTCATTTTGGATAGCCTGATGAATAAAAATAGTTAAATTATATATTTATCGAAAGGAAATTTCCTCCCAAATAATGTAATATTCAACCTGAATATGATTTTTATTTCTTTTAATGATTCTTTTAAGTATCGTGTATTTTAAACACGGCCAGTGTTATACAAAGTGACTTGGACTTCTCACATTCACGGGATTTTCTGAACTGGTTATGAAATAGAAAAAACTTCCTTGGCTGCTTTTTTTGCTAAACATCATTAATTATTTCTTTGGGTGTTGAAGTTTGGCAATCTTGGCTAAGTACAGAAAGTTTGTGCACCAAAGCAAAAAAAACAGTGTTATATCGTCTGTGTGGCACAGCCAAGGTACTGGGGGGGGGGGGGGGCCTTTAAAATCATTCATTATAAACATAAAAACTAGTAATTTAAAAAAATAATTCTAGATGGGGGGGGGGGGGTGAAATTAAAAACAACTTAAAATTCTCTGTCGTTGAGCAATAAAATTTTAAAGTTTATCCTTCAAACTATTTGCATAAAGTTTTTAGGAGAAAACTCTGAAGCTTTTCGGAGCAAAGACAGCATTTCGTCTTCAGTGAAGTGATGTTATTTAGTGACGTTATGTCTGTTCAGACAAAGCTTCTTTCCACATGTGAAGGGCGATTCCAGTGTCTTGGTTGCAGATGGGGACAGACAAGGTCATTATTTCAATAACCTCGCAGACTATGGTTCTATAGAAAGTGGACACGTGCAAGCAGTGTGGTGTGCTCCCAGTTTATTGTTGCCATGTGTTGTACTGCTAGCTCGGTGGTGGCCGTCATTAACTTCTTTCGGCTTACATCAGTTTGGTGCTCTGTGAACCTTTCTCATAAAGAGTGTATGGTTTTTCTGATGTAGTAAACAATGGAATTATCTGGCAAATGTAGGGGAAATCGGTATACGCCCAATTTTTGAAGTAGACTAAATTTGTCCCTGTTCCTTTTGATTAATTTCTTTAAATTTGGAGGTGGGCTGAAAACAATTTTGATATTTTGGGCTCTGAGTAATTTGCAGACTGATTCATATACGACAGTAATATAAGCAATGGGTCTGGCAAAGGTTGTACGTTCGGATCAGTGATTGGTAGGAGAGCTGAATCTCTTCTGTTTTTGTTTCTATATTTACAGATTAATTTGTCTATTGTTGTTGAGTTGTAGCCATGGTAAGCAGCAATGGAATGGATGTTTCGAATTTCTTTTGCATGCAGCTGCTCATTTGAAGGCAATGCGAAATACCTATGTGTGAGGGAATGGAAGGCTGCAATTTTGTATGTCCAATGGGGTGCACGAGTCTGCGTGTATGACATAGGGGACATAGGTAGGGTTTTGGTATTCTGACGTCATCAAGGTTCCTGTGTCACCTTTTTGGATGAAAACATCTAAATAGGGGGATGGCACTGCTATTTTCCTCCTCCTTTGTAAAGCATATCGTAGGATATATATTGTTGGCAGAGTCAATGAGGCTGTTTAAGTGCTCATTGCTGCCATTCTAAATTAAAAATATATCGGCGAAATAGCGATACCAGAAGAAGGGTAAAATTGCTGCTGATTTGAATAATTTTGTTTCAAGACCTTGAAGGACAATCTCGGATAGGATGCCAGAAAGGGGTGAGCCCAATGAGGGCCCCTGAGTTCTGTATGTAAATTTGGTTGCCGAACTGGAAATAGTTGTTTTCGGTGACGAATTTTAGAGCCTCATGAATGGCGTTGATTTCGGGAAGGGAAAATTTTTGTGTTTCAATAATTTTTGTCTGAAACAACATGACCGCATCAAAAATTGGAGTGGATGTGAATAAAGAGAATTGAAACGCAAAAATTTTTCCTTCCCAAAATCAACACCATTCATGAGGAGAATTCGTGACAGAGAATTTTAAGTTGTCCTTTCAATTGTGGGGGGGGGGGGGTGAAACTTTCACCGTGAGTTTAGCGGATGGGACACCTTGCCCTCCCACATGATGACTGATTTTTCATAGCAAGGAAGTCTATTTTGCTTCCGTATAAAAGACATTCATTTTCAGAAAACAGTACAAGCTCAAAGTTTTTTTTTTACTGAAAAAACATGGAATAATAAAAGAAAAATTACATATAAACTAATGGGATATTAAACAAAATATCCGCAACAGCTTTTAAGCTGGCCTCTGATGTAGCATAACTCATAAAGATTAATAAATCAGCCAATCGAAAATCGCTAACTAATGGAAATAAATCTACAGAAATGAATTTGTTTCCATATCCAAGATCTCATTTATTTTCAGAAAATAATACCACATGAAATTTTACTGGAAAAGTAATAAATAATGAAATAAAAATTAGCGTATAGAGGGTCTGTAAATGGTAGATAGGTAGTCACTGGAAGGAGAGCTATTCACCAATCCCCTGTGATGATGCATAGAACTGGCCAGGCCTAGAACCTAATGTCCGACCCCGCCTTCTCACGATGCATACTGTTAGTACCTTTCAAAAGAGTTACTCTCTTGTGGAAGTGAATGGAAGGGGAGGGCTGCCAGATTAGTGTGGCCTACTGATCTGGACAAATATGGCTACTTTTTTTTCTATGCTGCTGAGGAGTGGTCAACCACATAATGTCCTGGTGCTGACCATATAAACCTACTGGATTAAGGCTCTGAGTTTGATTATGGATCCTGAATTTGCTGCACTGGTGGGCTTCTGTGGAGGGAAAATCTTCCGCTGTATTTTCTGTTTGTGGGTTGACAGCCTCGAGTGAATAGATTCTAGGATGATGTTTTATCAGCGGTGGATAATCCTGAGCAGAGGTCATCACAGGTACCTGAACTCTTGCTTCTATGGGCATTGTCAAATTCTACATTGAAGGAAGTCTTCCAGTGTAGATGGCTTCAGCCTTTAGTAGTGGGGGAACAGGTCTCTGCCCTATGCCTGCGATTAAGGGCTGTTTGATATTATTGGCATTCCCTCTCAAAATGAACACAGTTTCTGTAAACATCCCACTAATCATTTTCTCTCCATAGGTAGTTGGAGTGTGAGGACTCTGCACAGAGCTTTTTCTCTTGATGTCCTCACACAAGAATTCCACCATTATAATTTAAATATTCTCTGCTTGCAAGAGACCAGATGGACAGATAAAGGTCAGATTCTTAGAAAATAATCTTAAATTTCTCTTTTCAGGGAGGGAAGATAATAAACATCACCAAAGCACAATCTTCCTTCCCTTAAAGAGAAATGTAAGATTCTTTTTTAGTATCTGACCTTGATCTGTTCATCTGGTCTCTTGCAAGCCGAGAATATCTCTTTAATAAATAATGATGTAAACTCGACAAATTCAACCAAATAACAAATCAGCACTCTAGCGTCGATTTAAATCTTAGAGGAAAAATTGTCTTGAGCCGGGTGGAGTACGAACCCACTACCTCCTGATAACATGTCAGGTGCTCTGGACCACTGAGCTACTGGCCGCTGATCAAGATCTCCTCTAATTAGCGCTATGAACATTCCTTTTATGTTTCATATGGGCGCTAGTCTGGCACTTTTAGCCACAAGCGGCATTTATATTTTTCAATAGATGAAAGCATATATTACAAGTATGCAGATAATAAATAATGATATAAACTCGACAGATTCAATCAACAAATCAGCACTTTAGCGTCGATTTAAATCTTAGTGGAAAAATTGTCTTGAGCCGGGTGGGTGAAAAAAATTGTCTCAAAAATTGTCTTTACTTCATTTTCCAGTAAAAAAATTTTTTTTGATTTTGTACTGTTTTCTGAAAATGAATGAGGGTCTTTGATATGGAAGCTAAAAGGACTCTTCCTTAGCACTTTTACAGATATCAATCCTCCTGTAGAAAGGCAATTTTGGCAAGGATTTAACACACACACCCCTCCTTACACAGGTACACCCGGACAAAATTTTACTTTTAAATGTAACATTAAGTTTATATTTAAAATAATTAAAATGAAACTGTTTTAAAAGATTCCCCCCCCCCCCCCCCCTCCTCCTCAATATATTGGCTGTGCCACTCAGATGATATATTTTTTACCTTTGGTGCACAAACCTTTCTGCACTTAGCCAAGATTGACAAACTTCAATACCCAAAGAAAAAAATTATAATGTTTAATAATTAAAGTCAGCCAAGAAAGTATTTTTCTATTTCATAAACAAGACAGAAAATCCCATTAATGTGAGCAATCCAAGTCACTTGTATATAACACTGGTCCATGTTTTAAAATATACCACATTAAAAAGAATCCTTAAAAGAAATAAAAATCATGTTTCAGGTAAATGTTATATTATTTGGGAAGAAATTTACATTTGATTAATATATAATTCAATTGTGAACTTATCGTGGATTAAATTTATAATTAAACTATTTTATTCATCGGGTTTCCCAAAATTAAGCCTTAATTGCATAGTTTGATCTATTTCTTCACTATATCACAGTGAAAAAGTCTTATTAAAATAAATAAGTGTGCAAATTTGTTTCAATTTTTTATTTTCGTAAAATTTAGAATTCTCCTTAATTTTATATGTAACATGGTCCAGTTCAGTTTATTATTGTTTTTTTTTTAAATCTAAAATTGACTTGTTTATTTGACTCCGTGCAGTTGACTAAAAGCCTGGACTGTTTTCAAAGTATGTACTGAGAAAAAGTAAAAAAAAGGGAGAAATATTTATTTGAATCAAGAAAATTAACATTTTTGTTATTCAGAAATAGCCTTTCTATTCATGTGTTTATTCTATTCTATTCATTATAATCATTTCTGTCTATTAATATATTTTTAATAAATTTTTATTTTTGTGTTGCCAGATGCATTTTTTTCTACATCACTCTAAAATAGTCCTATTAAAATAAAACCAGTTGTCTTTTTTGTTAATATTTTCTGAAAATCCAGAATTAAATATTGCTTTATTGGCAAAAAAAAAATTGCCTTACCAAGTGTGTGTGTATGCGAAAATATTAGGGCCTCTGGATGTATGTAAATCAGTTTTCAGGTGGAACCCTAGAAGGTTAATCAAACTGATTTTAATTCTGCTTAGACTTGTATCATTGCAAGAGCTTCAATTCATCCTTCATACCTTTAAAATGGACATCAGGCAATGTTGAAGATACCACCTACCTTTATTTTTTTTCTTTGGTAGTTTGTGATAACAGCTGATGTATCCATTATATATATGATTGAATTCGATTCATTTGATCCAGTTAATTTCTTCGAAGAAAATTTTATTTAGATAAAATATCCCTGGCAATTCAGGGTAACTTTGGCAATTACTTGAGTTTGCCAAAGATGTATTTGTTAAGGGATTATTTTAGCACTGGTATGTTCATCACAAAACCTGAACTTTGCTCCAAAATGCCGTGCAAAGAGGTGGTATGCATAAATTCCCCCCCCCCCACCCCCCCTCTTTTTAAAGATTTCTGTGACTGAAGACAAAGACTTGGTGGAGCTACATAATAACAGAATATAGTTCTGAAGAATTTGTGATCCTAATTCTTCTCACTGAAATGCTTAAAAACTGTGGTGTAGAGAACCTCATGTAATCTTGCTTATTTGTTAACAACTGTTCCACTTATTTGTAAATGATTCCATAATTTGCAGATACTGGAAATTTTTTCCATTTCGGTAATTTATTAGTTTGTACCCAGTTGCCTTATGGCTATAGGGTGCAAACTCGGTATTGTATCTTTCCAAATCAACTGAAGCAATTTCTCTGATATGTGCTCAATAATACTTCTGAAACTTTCTGGTTATTTAGCAGTTATGAAGTGAGCTCAATAGTGAAACATATAAAAGGCCTCATTTTTATGTTTAGTCATTAATGTGATATATCATTGCATCAACTGATGTTAGTGTATTTGTGTTTGGACTATTTTGCATTTTCATATCAGCTACTATTTGTTATTTTTCTTTTGGAATTATGTAGGCCCAGATGACTGGACATTAGAAGAAATAGAGAAATTTAGAGAGAGTATTGCAACATATGGTATAAACTGGAATGCCATAGCTGCAAAAGTTGCCACGAAAACAAAAGAACAATGTAAAATTTTATATTGCTGTTATGGAATTAAATTGGGTTTAGCAGATATTATTGAAAAGTACCAGCAAGTAAGTATGTCTATGAATTACACTTCTCTAGTTATATATTTATAAACTTGGCAATGAATAGGTTATATATTGTAGTATTTTCTGTTTTTGTGTAATATGTTTCATCAAGATAAATAACTCTTTTAATGTAATCCAAAAGCTATTTTCAGTTGAAGCCTTTTCTTTGGATTTTGTAGGAAAAGGATTAACTTGCTGTATTTGTTGTTATTCACCAACATTTCTTCTTCCCTTTAAATAGTAATTACAGAACTAATATGAATTAAACATGTTCTGTATGCCAATTTCAAATAGATCACAAAAAATAGGGAATCATATTTCATTGGTCCTATTCCAACTAAAAAAATTTTTTTTTTCATTTATCTGTTAAATAGAAAAGTGAATGGTCTTTATCCAGCATCTCATCTGTGTGGTTTTAACATTGTATCTTCCAGAATTGATTGTGTTCTATCATATGGGGTATGTATCCATTCTCTTACAAATTCCAGCACTTCTTAGTGATCACTAAAGAACATTAATAAAAAATATGGGTGAGACTGAATAAGTATTGACCATTATCACTGAAACACATTTTCTTCTGACACTCTTCAGCAGCTGACAGTACATAAGATATTTGTTTAGATGGTGACTTACTGAAGATCTTGGAATTAATTTTTTCCCATCAATAATTCCGCAATAACTTGTTATGGAGAAAAGGAATTACTGCTTTAGTAGATAGCACAATGTAACTATTGTATTTGCAATTAAAAATAAATATTTTATAAACCTTAAAATATGTCCAGTATTGAAACTGCAAATTTTGGATCTCCCCATCTTTTGCAAAGAAATTTCTGGGCCCTCTAATTTTTATAACATACTAGCAAATTTACCCATTGTTACTCATGTCTGACACTCTGTAAAGTACAGAGAGTGTTCAAAAAGTTCTTGACACATTTCTGTAGATTTGCACACTTTCCTACGAAATTAACAAGATAAGACTTGTTTGAAAGTTTGTCTAAACTTGTCATTAGGTGTTAAAAACAAAGGCAATATCATCATTTCTCTTTTCACTGTTGGCATATAAAGTTCGGTGTGTGAAATCTGTGTTGTTGCTGTACACTGAAGTGCCACTGAATTAGGAATAGCAACCTAGTAAGGTGTTGAACCCCCCTGGCCCTGATAACAGCCGCCATATGATGAGGCAAGGACTCCACAAGTTTGCACAAATGTTCCACAGGTATAGCGACCCATGTATCCTCCAGAGCTGACCACAATTCTCTCAAGGTCATCACTGATGGGACATGGGCCCAAAAACTCTACTTGACAGTATCTCAAAGATTTTCATTGGGATTTAAATCTGTGCTTCTAGGTGGCCAATTCATTATTTCAAAATCAGCAGAATGCTCCTGCAACCATGCAGTAGCCAACCTGGACCTGTGAGATGAACAGTTGTCTTGCTGGTAGACACTATCTCCATTGGGATTCATGATGGCCATATAGGAGTGGTGGTGGCTCAGTCGGTAGCGCGCCAGGCTCGTAATCTGTAGTTCCCAGGTTCGAGTCCCAACTGGGTCAGCGTTGAGATTTATCTCCGCAAAATTTCCCCACCTTGCCCACGGTCAGTAGGGGACACCGATGGGCTTGGAAAGGCCGCCGTCCGTCGGATGGGACGTTAAGCCGTGGCCCCGTGTGCGGGATAGCCATACCCTGTGCACGTTAAAGAACACACTGGATGGCCTTGACGGGAGGCTACCATCTGTCTCCCAACAGCTGTTCCAGTGGGTCCCCTCCCCCAACCTTCTCTGAGCCTTCGGGGTCCTTGTGGCCTGGCCATTTAGCCCATGGTGTGCAAAAAAGTGCCGCTCAGAGGTAAAACAATCCAATCCATGATGGCCATAAATGGTCAGCCATGAGTTCTACGTACCGGGATGCATTGAGAAATGTGCATGTACCAAAGGTCCTACAGACGTCCAACTGAAGACACCCCAGGCCACCACTGAGCCACCACCAACTTGTACTGTTCCGACCTGACATGCAGGATCCATGGCTTTATGGGGTTGGTACCATAACCTCAGTCTTCCATCAGTGTGATGAAGTTTAAATCGGAATTCATCACTCCAGGCTATCTGTTGCCAATTTTTGATGGCCCAGTTTTGATGTTCTTTAGCCCAGTGTCGTGCTGTTAGAAGTGGGACTCTCATAGGTTGGTGGCTCCCGAAGCCGAGACAATGAAGTGAGTGTTGCGCGGTCGGTGCACTGAGTTCCCGTCTGGACCTTGCATTCAGATGGTAGGTGATTTCAGATAATGTCTGGCCCATATTGGTCCATGCGATGTGGATCAGATGGTGAAGTCCACAATCATTTAAGGCTGGTTGTCCTTTGCAGTTTGTCTGGGTGCTTGTGTTTTGCCGGAATTGTCTTATTCCCGGAACACTCTTGAAACTGTCGTATGAGAAAATTCAAGTTCGTTGACAATTTCGGAGATAGTGTCCCATCTGTCGGGCACCTACAATCTGAGCCCCTGTCAAATGCATCTAAATCCTGCGCCTTTCCCATTACGCTTCTCACGACGAATGCTTGGGGAAGCCAAAGCTGACATTACCAGAGTTTCAGCCACGCATGCACGCAAATGCGGAACTTGCGGTACTGAATTTGGATAATATCTCCTATCCCTAATTCAATGGCATTTCAGTACAGAGCCTTCCAGAGACAGGGAAATGTTTTACATTTTCACAAGGATGCAGCTTTAGGTCATGAAAAAAATTCATGCCGATTTATCACAAGTATATGGAGATCATGCCTGTTCACATGGCACTGTTATGGGATGGATGCACAAATTCAGAGAAGGATGGCAGAGCTTTGAAAACCTCCCTCATGTAGGAAGACCAAAATAGGCCGTGAATGAGAGAATGATCACTGCTTTTCATGAACTCATTAAGGAAAACCCACACATCACTTTTCGGGTAATAAATTTAGATGTCAGTGTATCAATTGGCAGTGGGGAAACAATTATTCATCAACATTTAAAGTTCCAAAAGATCTGTGTCAAATGGTACCCCACAAATGGTACCCTCAAACATCAGCGAAAAAGGGCTAGAGTCAACTCGTGTAAGGATATGTTGACAATGTGCAAACCTAGTAGCCCCAACTTAATGGTTAACATACATTGTCACAGGTGATGAGACATGGTTTTATTAATATACAACTTCCAGAAAGATCAACAACTGTGTTTGGGTTGCAGAAGATGAACCCCATCCCCAAATGCTCCAACAAGACTTTCACTCAAGAAAGAGGATATTTAATTTTTTTTTTTTTAATTCCCAAGGAATGGGTTGCTGTGAACGCCTTACCTGAAAAAATCACCATAAAACAGTCAATACTACCTGTATTCCAGCCCCAGATAAGCCATGGATGTTTGTGTTGTTTTTCTGCTGAGGTCCTGCCATCCTCACAGACTTTCTAATATGGGATATTAACTGGCAGGCTCCTGTTGTAACGCTCCAAATAATATGCAATAATGCTTTAAAGTTGGACCCTTCTTTTGATCCAATTAGTTTTATGCTCGGGATAGCTGATACGGGCGCCAGGCAATAATTAACAAATTGCCAAAAAAGTAGACTAAGTTTAAAGTAGGGTTCAAAATGCCAGTGAGCGTTAATGAGTAAATAATTAGAATCAAAATTGATTGTCAAAAAAAAGAGTATAAATACTATTAATCTAAATTCGCGTTGCCCAAGAGAAAAAATTGTACAGAGTCAAAAGGTTTAAAATAACAAACAGATTTATTTCCACAATAGTTCAATTCACCAAGACATCAACACTCTTCTCCTCCTCTCTCACTCTACCACTCCATGCACTAGGCACTCTCACTCTACACAACTCCAACTCCTCACTAACTGAGTGCCTCTGCACTCACTGCTTGTGTGACTCGCAGGTCACCGGTTTTAAAGAACAAGAGCCGGATGCACGCCGGGAAAGACATTAACATAAAGTGATGAACGATGCAAGAGGGGGCATGTCCTTGTGCACGCATTTAGCAGCTGACAGTCGGAAGATCGGAGTTGCGCATGTGCAAATCCTAGCATCTTGGAAATGAGCGCTGTGATGCCAAAAAGGAAAAAAAATCCCCAAAATGATAAATATAACGTAAATTAAACAAAACTGGTTAAGGTAAAGCAAAAGTGAACGATGGGGCATCACACTATCAGACCTATGTGGCAAACAGCTGCTTGGGGGGGTATTTAGTTTATTTATTACACCAACTTTTTTTGCCCAAAATGGTTAAGGAAATGAAGGAGCAGCACCCAACAAGTTACAACCTATCTGGAGCAGGATAAAATCAAACAGCTGCTCCATCCTACATATTCACCTGATCTTTCACCATGCAATTTTTGGTTGTTTTCAAAAACTAAAAAGGAACTTGCTGGGAAGTCTTTTTCAAGTGTGCAAATCCTTGCAAAATGTATTCATTCAGAGTTTGTTCAGAAAGTTCCCCCCAACAGGAATACCACGAAGAGTTCCAGAATTGGCATAGATGTCTGCAACTTTGTATAGATGCTGGAGGAGTGTACTTTGAAGGACAGTAAAAGTGTTGTTGGGTAAGTATAATGGTCAAGAATTTTTGAATGCCCCTCATATATACTAGAGGGCACTCCCCACATTGCAAGCTATCATTTAGCATAAAATTCATTTTGATAACCCCCCCCCCCCAATAAAATTTTCTTCCCCTATTTTAGAGGAAGTAAGGTAGCAAATGATACTCCCAACATCATAGGCTTTCAACCCAAAAAAAATATTGCCTTACTCAGAAATTAAATATGGGCAAATTAAATAAGATGCAAATACTGTAAAGGTCATTAAAATATTTGACTACAGTTCTGCAGACACCCGCTGGGTGATTTTGGTGATTCTCTGAAAACATTCGTGTGACAAGATTATGTATGGGTAGTAATGGCCACCATTTTTATAGTATTTAATCAAACAATGCAAATTTTTTACTGATTCACTCCCGCTGTGACATTATATTTTTGGGTTGTTTTTTTTTATAATGCAGCCAATGGATTCATTTGAAACAAGAATTCATAATTGTACTTTTAAGTATCATAAAAATTTATCTGCTTACTTGCATTGGCTAGTAACTATCACCATATTTATAAGTCATTTTGACAATGACGATCAGGAATATGCACCATTTGTATTAATAAGTTATATTAAAATTTTATGAATATTTAATTGTGCAGTCATGAATTCTTGTCCCATGTACTGTTATTTATATTGAAATTTTATAAATATTTAATCATACAGTCATGAATTCTCATTTAATATGTATCTGTCAGCCGCATTATAAAAAAAGCTACTAAAAAATTAAGTCACAGAGGGAATGAATCAGTAAAGTATGGAATTAGAAACTCACTCATAATCTGATTACCAAATGTTTTCAGAAAATCTATCAATTGCGATCAAGTCTGTGAAACTCCAGCCAAATATTCTTATCAATATTTTTAATTTATGCTTTCTGTAATTACAGATTCAATAAATTTGTTTAATTTTTTCCGTAAATATCAAATTGAAAAAAGTCACCTTATAATTGGGTTAATATGGTTATTAGAAAGCAAAATGTTTGATATGGGAACCTGCAAGTTCACATCACACTTCTATGCACCATTACTATGCTCTGTTTACTGTTATCAATGTTTCTTTGCTGCTCGTGCTATCTTGACTACTTTGGTATCCTTTAATTCTTGAATTGTGTGAAAAGAGTTTTGATAGATCTTTGATTTGTGGTGTTCCCTCAAGAAAGCATCAAGATGTTATGTCAGGCAATCCATTTTCCAGGTTGATTTTTTTATATAACCAGACTTGAACATTTAGTGTAATGTGCAGGTACACCATCCTGTTGAAAATAAGTTTTTGTTAGACAGTAAAAGTAGATCACCAAAATAAAGGGTCAGGATATTTTCCATGACTTCCAAATAGGTCTGAGTGTTGACATTGTTCTGAAGAAAAAAAAAATGGAGCAATGATTTGTTCATAATGAATCTTGCATATCATCACATGATCTTGAAGGGTAGATTTTCGTCAGAACAATTCCTGAAGATGTGAGGGTTCAGAAGCCTGACAGATGAAAAAATGTGCCTCATCACAAAAAATGACCTGGTGTCCAGTTTTCTGCTGAGCACAGATTTTTTGAACAAATTAGAGTTTGTACAGATGTAACCTGTGTTTTTTCAAATTGTTATGTGCCAAAATTTGGCTGGTGTTACGTTCCTCTGCTAGTTTGCAAGTTGACTTCTTTGGATGTACAGTTATGAATGCAATGCATGGAATGGTAGAAGACTACTGTAGCTGAAGTAGGGTGATAATTTTGGCTCATTGTTCATATTTATTTCTTTGAAGTGTTTTACGATTTACCTCATTGCTAACACTAATCCTTCTGCACAAGAAAATATCACCTTTGAAATTCCATTTGTAGTCATCAAACTATGACCATGCTCAGCTCACAAATACTAATTTGAACATTAATATCCTTTGAAAGTATCTGCATAAATCACTTCATCAAGCAGGACTGGCTCTAGCTATTTTCCTGCCAGGAGCAAACACAGATATCCCACTGCCCAGAACAAACTTGACATCTTCCATCCATTCCTCCAAATCTGCTATTAATGATTAATTTATCTAAAGTTAATATCATATTTAAGAGTAATGGAGGTAATCATGTTGAAAAACAGGTTATTCACTGCTGTCAACCTTCCACCAGCTATGGTCATTAGTTAATTTGCTGCCTGGTGCATTTGGGTAGGAGTGGCTCAGTTGGTAGCTGCCAGGTTCATAATCTACAGTTCCCAGGTTCGAGTCCCACCTCGGCCAGCATTGAGATTTATCTCTGCAAAACCTCCATCTTGTGCTCGGTCAGTAGGGGATACCAGTGGGCTTGGAAAGGCCACCTTTCACTAAATGGGATGCAAAGTTGTGGCTCCTTGTTTGGGAGAGCCATACCCTTTGCACATTAAAGAACACACTGGAAGACCTTGACGTGAGGCTACCATCTGTCTCCTAACAGCTGTCCAGTGGTTCCACTCCCCCCAACCTTTTCTGAGCCCTCAGGATTCTTGTGACCTGGTCATTTAGCCCATTGTGTGCAAAAAAGTGCCACTCAGAGGTAAAACAACCCAAACCTGGTGCAGTAGTGATAAATGACTTGCATAGGCCTTGTCATCAAGCTTATGCAACATCTAAAATAGAGTGACCATATACTGAAGAACCAAAACATTATGACCAGCACATCTTTATGCAGATCGAAGCAGCTGCAAGTAAATGACAGCACATGTGAAGGTCATGAAATGGTATAAATAACACCTGATACTGAGCTCTGCTAATCAGTTATTCTTGTTCTTCAGATGGGAAAGACAGCGGATTTAAGTGAGAGTGACAAAGGTCAAATTGTAATGGCTGCAGACCGCTCCGATTGTCCATGCTAACCTTGGTTCACTCTCGAAAGTGCCTACAATGGGCACATAAGCATCAAAACTGGACCTTGAATGATTGGAAGAAGGTCATATGGTCCAGTGAATCTCATTTCCTTTGGCACCATGTGGACAGTCTGGTACGTGTGTGCCATTTACCTGGGTAAGTGTTGGCACCAGGATGCACTATGAGACTAAAACAAACTGGTAGAGGAAATGAAATGCTTTGGGCAATGTTCTGCTGGGAAATCCTGTGTCCAGTCATTCATGTGCAGGAAACTATGATGTCTACCACCTACCTAAACATCATTGTACACCAGGTACATCCTTTCATGGCAACAGTAATTTCCCTCTAGTAGTGCCTTCTTTCAACAGGATAATGCCCCATGCCATACTGCCCAGATTGTTCGAGAATGGTTTGCAGAACAAGAGGAAAACTTCCAGGTATTGCCCTGGCCTCCAAATTCCGCAGACATCAATCCAATCGAGCTTCTGTGGTTTGTGTTGGAACAGCATAACTGATCTGCTGGTAACGTGTTGGTACCAGATACCATAAAACACCTTTAGAAATCTTGTAGTGTCCATGCCTCGCTAGGTAAGAGCTGTTTTGGTGGCACATGGAGAATCAACATCATATTAGGCATGTGGTCATAATGTTTTGGCTCTTCAGTGTATTGAGTTCTTTCTCTGTTTAAAAGGTTTTGGCATCCTGTACACTTGCATAGTACAGTTGAAAATTGCGATCCCACACTTGGGACTGCATTTTTAGTCTACAATGGTAGATGCTTTACACATCAACCCGATTGCCATTCATTCTTTCAGTTTGAATGTCCAAGACTACCTCAGAGACCTCAACATCTGTCTCAACAGATGATCCACTTCCAGCATGGTTCGCTGTTTCTCCTTTCTGCGACGTTTCACTTCGCAGGATGGGGAAGGCCTTTACACCGGACTGTGTATACCCGCAACTCTTTACCATCCATTGTGCTGAGCATCCGGACTTCTTGCCTATCTTCACAGATGGCTTCTAGTATGGAACGTCTATGGGATTAGCCATGGTCTACTATGATACTTTCATTGCTGACCAGATTCCACACCAATGTTCCATCTTCACTGCAGAGTTACATGCTATCATCTTAGTGTGTTCTCAAACTGACTTGCCTAGCTTGCTACAGGCTACGATCTCAGTGATCCAATGGTTTCACCCTGTTCTCTCCAAGATCCATCTGTAGCTCCATCATCTGGCAGCAACAACCACCATTCTTTTCTTTTGGGTGCCTGGTCATGTTGGCATCAGGTGGTAATGACTTGGCAGATGCTGCTGCCAGGTCAGCCACACCTCTGTCTGGCTCTCCGCTGCTGGTTCCATATCTGGACTTCCAGCAACATTTTTATCATCAAGCTCCAGGCACAGTGGCAGAAATCTTGGTCAGAATAGATTGCAAACAAACTCTTTGATATCAGCCTATTGTCAAACCATGACAGTCGTGTTTCAATCTCAAGGAGAAGTTGTACTGGCTTGGTTCTCCTTAGGTTATTATGCATTAACTTCTTTTACAGGTAGACGATGAACCTAAGTGTGAGTTTTGCATCACCATTTTAACGGTAAAACGCATTTTAATTGAACATCTTTTCTATTTTAACTTCCACAATTTTACACATGAGACCCATACACTTTTTATCTGGTGATTCATTTTTAACTCCTGTTTTCGACTTTTTTTTGGCTTTACTGGCTATTTTAACAGATTGTGATTTTTTTTTATCACAATCTGTTAACTGTTAATCTGTTAATGTGTAACTTGTAATCAGTGACTACCAGAAAGAATTAAAGAACTCGATATGATCATCATCATCATCATCCTCAAGCAGCCATGGGCTACAGAGGTACAATTTAGTACAATTTAGTACAAAAAAGGATGTACCTGGTGTACAATTTAGTTCTCCAAGCAAGTCTATCCTGAGCTACATCTACTGCATCTGGCCACTGCACACCAATTCTAACAAGGTCCTGTTTGACATTGTCTGCCCACCGCATCCTAGGTCTCCCCTTCTTTCTGAGGCCTTTAGGCACACTGTTCATAACCCTATTCGCCAATCTATAATTATTCCTACGGGCAACATGGCCAAACCAACGGAGTCTTTCTCTGCACAATATGCTGCTTAAAGGAGGTTGCAAACTCCTTTGCCTAACCTCATCATTAGTTACAAAGTTGAACCACCTAATGCCCAAGATACTACGTAAGCATCTGGAATCAAAAGCATCTAGTTTCCTGTGATCTTGTTTACAAAGTGTCCAAATTTCACTACCATAACTAAGCCTAGAAAGAGCCAAACTATTATACAGTCTAATTTTAGTCTTTAGGTGTATACACCTATTTCTCCACACTCTCCATAGATTCTTAAAAGTCCCGGCAGCAATACCTATTCGTCTGTTAATCTCATGCCACACATCACCATTATCTGTTACATAGCTCCCAAGATAATTAAACTGTGACACCTGTTCAAGACTGCAACCATTCAGATTAACTGAATCACAGCCTGCCTGACCAATTTTCATCACTTTAGTTTTCTCTCTGTTTATAACCAAACCTACTCTACTACCAGTCTCATCAATAGCTCGAATGAAAGAGTTCATCTCATCAACATCATTTGCCAAAAGGGCTAAATCATCAGCATAATCTAAATCAGAAATTTTCGTATCTCCAGTCCATTTAAGGCCAAAATATTTCCCTCGAAGTGAATTTCGCATAACATAATCAATAACCAAGCTAAAGAGAAAAGGAGACAAAATGCACCCTTGTTGAACACCAGAAGTAATGCTAAACCAATTGCTACAAGCCTTACCAACTCTCACACATGACTCAGTGTTATTATAGAGAACTTTCATTATGTTAACTAACTTGTCAGGTATACCATATGATCTCACAATCAACCACAAATTATGACAATAAACAGAGTCAAAAGCCTTTTTGAAATCAACAAAGCTAGCAACCAAAGGTTTCTGAAACTCTAAACATTTCTCAAGAATCTGCCTAAGTGAAAATATCTGATCCACACATCCCCTACCACTTCTGAATCCACATTGCTCATCACGCAATTGCCTGTCAACCAGATTCTTAATTCTATTAAGCACAATCATGGAAAGAACTTTACCTGGAACAGAGAGTAGGCTGATACCCCTATAGTTATCACAAGAACTGCGATCACCTTTTTTGAAAATAGGGATAACAATAGCTCGGGTAAAATCCTTAGGAACCATGCCTTTATCATAAAAGATATTCAGAATTTCAGTCATCCAAGTGGTAACTGAAACATTCCCAGCTCTGAGCATTTCTGTAGTAATTTCATCTACCCCTGGGGATTTATGAAGTTTAAGTTTAGAGATAGCCAAAATAACTTCAGATTGTGTTATAGGGCCAACATTAAAGCTGCCAATGCATCTATCATCATTACAATGGGAGTAGAACTAACCACATTGTTTACAACATCACTGAAATGCTCAGCCCACCTAGTCATGACAGAATCCTCCCCTTCTATAACCTTACCTTATTTGTCCTTCAATCTTGTATACCTGTCCATTTTCTACCACACAAAACATTAACTATCTGGTACAGCTCTCTGCTATTGTGCTGTCTAACTGCTTCCTTGGCTTTGTCAGCCAAACCATCAAGCCAAAGATTCTTATCAGCAGCTAACTGATCTTTTACATGTTTATTAAGTTCTCTGTAATGCTTTCTATTAGGACTAGTAGGGTATTGATTAAGGACATTCCTGCAGTTCTTTCTTTCCGAAATAAGCTCAAGTGTCCAAAAAAGCCTGTTTAAAATGATCCCATTCTTCCTCAACTTCAGTAGTAAGCAAACCATGACTGTCATAATGACTAAGTAACCTATCATGGTAAGCTTTGGCTATAACTGGGTCTTTCAGAGCTTCGGTATTAAAAGTAAATTTTTTAACCCTAGCACAACACTTTTTAAGTTGCAAGACACTTTTAACAAGGTAATGGTCAGATCCAATTTCAGTTCCCCTATATGACCTGGTATTCCTAACAGAACTAGCCCATTTGCTGTTAATTAATATATAATCAATCATATTCTTATGCAGCCCATCAGGTGAAACCAATGTGTACTTACGTATGTGGCGGTGTTTGTAATAAGTGTTAGTTATTCTGAATCCATTGAGTTTACTTACCTGTAGGAGACGTTGCCCATTGCCATTGCAGCTACCAATACCAAAAGGGCGTATTACTCCTCCCCAAAAGTCAGAGTCAGTACCAACTTTGGCATTGAAGTCACCTAGAACAAGGGTTCTTGACAGAATTCAAAATATCCTGAAGTTGTCTGTAAAACCTATCCTTCTCATCCTCATCGGCATCCTCAGTGGGGGCATAACAGCAGATAACATTCAAGTCTTTAACGCTTGTCTGAAATTTTGCTGCAAGAAACCTTTCATTAATGCACTCGTATCCTAGAAGAGCATCACTAGCATGTCTACTGAGAAGCAGACCCACGCCTTGGTGTTGTTTATTGTCGTCCCTCCCTGAAAAGAGAAATTTAAGATTATTTTTAAGAATCTGACCTTTATCTGTCCATCTGGTCTCTTGCAAGCGCAAAATATCTAAATTATAACAGTGGAATTCTTGTGTGAAGACATCAAGAGAAAAAGCTCTGTGCAGAA
Organism: Ryuthela nishihirai; assembly: GCA_038380435.1. NCBI lineage: Eukaryota > Metazoa > Arthropoda > Arachnida > Araneae > Heptathelidae > Ryuthela > Ryuthela nishihirai. The sequence continues at coordinate 9,313,938 of JAWZYU010000017.1, forward strand.
TCTTCACATTCCAACTACCTATGGAGAGAAAATGGTTAATGGGATGTTTAAAGAAACTATGTTTATTGAGAGAGGGAATGCTGACAATATCAAACAGCCCCCTAATCGCAGACATGGGGCAAAGACCCGTTCCCCCACTACTAAGGCTGAAGCCATCTACACTGGAAGACTTCCTCCAATGTAGAATTTGACGATGCCAATAAAAGCAAAGAGTTCAGGTGCCTGCAATGACTTCTGCTCAGGATTATCCACCAGCTGATAAACATATCCTGTGAATCTATTCACTTGGGGCTGTCAACCCACAGACAAACAGAAACACAGCAAAAGATTTTCCCTCCACAGAAGCCCACCAGTGCAGCAAAATCAGGATCCATAATCAAGCTCAGAGCCAGATATCTGTCCAGTCCAGTGGGTTTATCAAGAAAAAATTAACAGCTTTATCTAGCACTGTTATCAACCACAATGCTACTCCAATCTTTGAAGAAGTCAGAATTATTTCAAATCCTAATACTAAATTTAAACTTTCATATAGTAAAAAAAAATAATTCATATCAACAAAGATTTCTGCTGTAATTGACTATTGATTTTACCAACAGCTTGGAAACTCCTACTAAAAGATTACCCTAATCCAAATATCCTCATTAACAGCAAAAAGTACCTCCAATTTCCTAATAAGATACAACAATGAAAACGTGCCATGTATAGCATCTGATACTACATCTCACATATGTATATGCAACTTAATAATAATATCTCTCACATCAATGTTTTTTTTTTTTTCAAATATACCTTCTCACATCGTAATTTAACAAAGAAACTACCACCATTTTGCTGAAGAAGAACATATTGTATGTTTTGAAATCCAGATCCTTCTACTATGTTACATGATGTACTTCCAAAATTCCTTGTTAATATTATGTGCGATTCTACAACAACGATGTAATTCTGCAATGTTGTTGAATTATTACCATCAAGTTCGTCGATCAAGAAGCCACTTTTTATTTCCATCTATTTGAACTGTAAGCATGAATACTACTTCATTAAACTGAACTTTACTGACTTGACTTCAGCGTATCTCATCTGTGCACTTCTATTGATAAGAAACTTTCACAACGTATATCAGTCTTTTTTTAAATGTTGTTATTCTTGTATTATGTATAAAATATGTTGTTAATAAAAAAAAGATTATATTATTAATAAATAAAAAATAAAATAAATACCCCCTCAAGCAGCTGCTTGCCACAGAGGTCTGACAGGAGCCTGTCAGTTTATATGCCAAAGTAGAAGATCTGAGAGGATGGCAGGACCTCAGCAGAAAACAACACGAACATCCATGCCTTACCCGGGGCTCGAACCCAGGTCCCATAGGTCAGTAGCCAAGCGCGCTAACCACTCGGCCACAGGATGGACTATTATATTATTACTTAACATAATTTCATGAAAAATTAATCTTTCAGATTTAATTTTGAAAATTCTCCTGATCTTCTTTAAATCTGGTCACCCTAATCCCAAAAACTCTGCAGTTTTGGATTGTATTCACATAAACAGCAGTGATGATTACAGGTCAACCACTCATTTTCATAAAGTAGTGTCAGTTTCACTATTTCACATTAACTGTTTTATTTTTTTTCATTCTACATTTAATATAGACGATTGTGAGGAATTGACGGCTGACAGGGGTTCACGCTAATTCTAACTATGATGAAAAATAATGCTTTGAAAATTTACACCTTGGAAAAAAATCCTAAATTTTACTTTCAACATGTCCATCAAGGTCAAGTGAAGATGAAACCATGATCTATGAGTGCTAGAAAAGTGAAAATTGGGGTCTGGAGGTGTATCACATTGTAGAGATTGACGAAGAACATATTGTATGTTTTGAAATCCAGATCCTTCTACTATGTTACATGATGTACTTCCAAAATTCCTTGTTAATATTATGTGCGATTCTACAACAACGATGTAATTCTGCAATGTTGTTGAATTATTACCATCAAGTTCGTCAATCAAGAAGCCACTTTTTAGTAGTTTTTGTAGATGTTCGAAATGTTTAATTTCAGATCTGGAGGGTCCTTCAGTCAAAGGTCAAATTTAGATTTATTAGTGCTAGAGAGCTAAAAATTAGTTCTTATGGGTATTTTGAGCCATATCTCGGAAATTATGCCAAAATTTGGATGCAATGGGCTCTTCAAAGTCAAATTCGATATACCGGTGCTGGAAGGCTAAAAATTTGTGAATAGGGCAGAACTCAGAAATGAGAGAAATTTTTAGATCTGGTGTCACATTCAAAATCAAATAGGGGTCAGAGTGATGAACTAGAAATCAAGAGGTGCTGAAGGACTGACTGATTTCTTGTATCAGTATATACAGGGTGAATCTAAAAAAGTGGGCAAAACTTTACGGGGTGGTAGAACGCAGCTATACGAGCAATATTCGTCATAGAAAGTATGGGCGGAACGCAAACGGCGAGCCACTAGATGGCATTGGAAATGGTATAAAAGGGTCGGTCCTCGCACCCAACGGCATTTCTACCGTGGATTGCCAAGAGGATGGCTGGTTATACTAACCACGAAATGGTGGATATGCACTTTGTGTACGGTGCGGCGGACGGGAATGCAAGTGAGGCACAGAGTATCTCCTCTCCTTCTTGTGTTCATTCTTTAAATGTGACAGTGGAAAACTACCTTTTAACTTCTCACCACTTGCGTTCCGACCATACATTCTATGACAAATATTGCTCGTATAGCTGCGTTCACCCTGTATTTGTAATCCAAATTTCATTAACTTTCATGAATTTGCCCAGACTTTTAATTTATACTTGATTAGGATTCCTGCTTTTGGAAATCTCCCAGTATTTTTATTAGTGCCTTTTATTGGTGAAAAAGATTCGAAAAAGACCAGATTTTAAACGAATATTGCAAATGATCGATTTATGATGAAAATTTAAAATTGTTGTTGTAGAGTGCAAGTTTCAGAGGTTTACATGGAGAGCAATGCTTTGCCCCTCTTAACACCAGATGGGATATTGAAACAACTTTTTCATTTTAAGTGATAAATGTAAAATTACACAAATTAAAGACCTTCTTGCTCAGAAATTAAAATAAATTAAAATTCTCTGTCATTAAGTAATAAAATTTTTTTAAAGTTTATCCTCCGAACAATTTGCATGTTAAAAGTTTTTAAGAACAAATTCAAAAGCTTTTAGGAGCAAAGACGGCACTCCTTCAGTGAAGTGACACTATATGGTGACATTAGGTCTTTTGAGAGCTTCTTTCCACATGGTGTGAAGAGTGATTCCAGTGTCTTGGTTGCAGGTGTGGATGCATGTGCTAGCAGTGTGGCATGCTCCCAATCTATGATTGCTGTGTGTTGTATTGCCAGTTTGACAGTGGCAGCCATAAGGTTGTTTTGGCTGATATCTGTTTTATGCTCTGTGAACCTCTACTGTAGTGAATGTATGATTTTCCAATATAGTAGACGACGAAATTATCCAGCAAATGTAGGGGAAATCTGTATATGCCTAATTTTCAAATGAAGAAGAAATGCTATCTTTGCTCCGAAAAGATTTTGAATTTTCTCCTAAAAACTTTTAACATGAAAATAGTTTGAAAGATAAACTTAAAAATTTTGGTGCCAATAAATTACTATTTGCATTTTCCCAATCATCTATTAGTTTGAATTTCTACCTATGAGAATGTGCAAAAGTTTTCATTCTCTCTGAAAATGAGGATCCTATATTTGCCATAGTTGCTATGTTATTTTTCTTGTTATTGGTTGTATTTATCCACATTACATTTTTTTGTAATATACACTTCTTGTTTTTAAACAATTTTAATAGGAAATTTGACTTTCATTATTGTGTATTACATGAAACTTGTTAGCTTCTATCCTTGATATCTGTGGATCAAATGGATGAGGTTCATTGTGTGACTCAATGATAAGATTAGCACATGATTTCCTCCATTTCTTTTTTTTCCCTCAAAGCTTCAAAGATTAGATTCTTTACAAGATCTGATAAAATGTTGAATATTTTAGTACTTGTATTTGACCTCTGCAAACATGTATTTGTTGCCTTCCAACTTATGTTTATCCTGGTAAACAAGTTATTGATTTAAAAAAAATTTAACTGTATATGCAAAAGACTTCTTTATTCGAATTATCAGCTCAAATATCTCACAGATAAACAATGAAAAAAAACTCGTATATTAACTAATTGTTAATAGATCGAATAAGTTTCTTTACAAACTTTGAGCTTTTGAAAACATTTGATTGTTGAAGACCACTGTATGAATGTGTAGTGTTATTTTTGGCAAAAGCTGGGTTTTGAAAAGTATCTTACTTTTGGTATGGAAATGACATTCTTTTTCCATTCTTTCAAATAGGAAAATTTCTCCCCTCCCCCCCATTTCAAATATATCATGAATAGTTTTAATGGTCTAAGGTGTTTTCAAAATTGTTGCCATTCTTTAACTTTTTAATACAGTACATACTTTGGTTAACCCTTACAGTGTTGGGTTTCTGAAACTGAACTCACTGTGGTGGCTGGATTTATTTTAAAGTGTTTTCAGAAAATAAAACAACTTTAGAACCTCATCCTGAAGTAACTAACGAACAGAAATATGTCATGTTATATACAAAATGAAAGAGAATTTAATTGTGCTTAATAAAATGGCAAAATTTCAAAGAACAAAATTCTAGGTAAATTTTTTTAAAACATTATAACAATTTACTGTATTTTTTCCACTTTATCGTTTTTTCTATATTATTTTATTATTCTAATGTAATTTCATAATATTTTGATTATTGCTTAAATCTTTCATTTATTTTGTTTTTTCTAAATTATTTAGTCATTTATGCATATAACGCATAATTCATATTCTTAGACTTTTGACGATTGGCAAACTCTAAGCCTAAGTAAAGCAATGTCATAAAAAATAATTTTGCTATAAGAAACAAAAAATATATATCAGATAAAAAATTACTAAAAAAAATTTAAAATGTTTGAAAGCATTTAAAGCTTAATTCATGCACTGAATTTGAGAATGAGTCGCTTTATTATGAAGCTGCATAACTGCTATTGAAAAGTTTAATTTTAAAATTCTGACAGAAATTTTGGTTAAAAAATGCAATTTCCTGACCCTACTTTGTTTATATGCTTTAAATATATTTAAAAATATTGATAAAGTCCTGCTGTTTAAAAATTGCGCTCTGAGTAATCCTAATGCTAGCTCTGATTGCCGTCATTATAGATCACTAGCAGTTTCACTTTCAATCATTCCTAATTATTTTTTGTATATAATCGCAGTATCCATTTGAGAAGGAATAAAAATAATTTTAGAAGCATTAAAGTAAATAAAAAACATATATAAAATCAAAAGTCTGCTGAAATATTGATCGAAAGACAATGTGCGTAGTTCCCGGATGATGCAATTTCTGGTAAGAAAAAAATCTATCCTTACATTAAAAGTTTAGAAAGCATTTACAACTCTAGTAGAGCTATAAATAGAGAAAAGAGAAGGAAATACAACCGATCGATAATCTAAGCATGGTACGGCAGAAAGAAGGAATGAACTAATTCGACGCTACTGGATGCTGCTTACAGTGACTGAGTAATGCGCATCCGACTCAAATATTTATTTTTAAACTTTGTCATCATTTTTCAAGTGGAATAAACAGGTAAAAAATTTATATCGTAGATTTAAATGATATTTTCAATATTTGATTAGAAATGGAAAAAATTTGGATTTTTATTCAATTTTTTTTTTACAACCTTGTACTATGGGAGCAAAGCTTCAATCTTCGACCACTAGAATGGGAGAGATGAAAGTGATTCTTCAGGCTGTGACATGGTAAGGGTTAGTAAAATTGAAAAGATTTGCAGTGCAAATTTAAAAACGAACAATATGATCTACTTCTCAGGTCCTATACTTTTTTTTTGCTAGAAGTACTGGAAAAATAATTGTATTTTTAATGTATTATCAGTTTATGGTTGTCTAGGAAAAATTTATGGTCTGTGGCAATGAGAAGTTTAATGGTTGTTCAAATGAAAAATGGACAACCCCTCTATCTTGGTAACAGACTGGTGATCTTTGTGCCTTTACACAGGGAAATAGGTATACCTAGAAGGAACTCAATACCACCAGAATCAGTGGTAAATATCTGCTTGAATGTCATAGTCATTGTGTGAATTCCAGACAAACCCCCATATGAAAGCATTCAAGATTGATAATGTGTGGTATGCTGGCATTTTAATTTCAATATCAGGATTCACTTGATTTCTGGACCATAGTGATATCATCAACTTGCAACAATACTGTGAAACTTATGACCATTTTAGGCAGGCGATAAAGCTGAAGACCCCAAGACTTTTGAGCAGAAAGGTTTTGTTGCTTAACACCTGCCCCATACTGCCAAATTCACAGTAATAATATTAAACAGGTATTGTTAGGAATGCATGGAACACTATAGAGTCCTGACCTCTCTCCATCTGATTTTCACATTTCAACCCTCTAAAAAAAAGCCAAGAAAGGAAGTTCAAGTCAGATGAAGTGATGCAGTGCATGGTCACAGAATTCCTCAAACAACAGCCAAAGTCATTCTATGAAGAAGGTATCATGTTGTTAACTTCACACTGGGACAAATGTATCAACAGGCATGGACAATAAATATAGATAAATAAATCTCTTGTATTTTATTTCTGACATGTCTACTTTTCATTTGACTGATCCTTATATTTATGCAATATAAATTTAGTCCTTTTGGTTTTTCTCATTACTTTTCTGTTTTAGATTATCTAAACATATTTTACCAATAAAGGTCATTTAAAGGATTAGTTGGAGATATTTTTATCAGAAAAAAATTGGAAAAAAATTTTTTTTTCAGAGTCATGACGGTGAAGAAACCAGTGACAGCTCTGAAGAGAAGAGGTGCAGCAACACCATCAGTTGTTCATACCAAATAGAGAAGCATTGCAATGAAGGTTAGTAATCACTACAAAAAGACTGAATTTAAAATGGTATAAAAGAAATAAATTACCTCAGTAATTAACCTTTCCAGGGTCCAACCTGAAAAACGTTTACATCCAAAAAAATCCACTCCCTGAAACAAAAGAAACTACTCCTTTTTTTAATTTTTTTCTTTGTATTATACTATGAGAAAATTTAGGTGTGACCTTTTGCCAATGTTTTATCTAAAAATGGTCGACAGGAAATGGATATGACTCCCTCAAGATTCTTATGCAAGACATTAGTGTATGTGAATCCACAATCCAGAACGGATTAGAAAGTGGGAAAAGAGCAACATCTTTTTAGTTCAGCTAAAGATCTAAAATGGAAGTAATTCTTTCCTTTTATTAGCATATCCTTTTGGGAAAAGGGGCGGGGGTGGCTCAGTCGGTAGCGTGCCAGGCTCGTAATCTGTAGTTCCCAGGTTCGAGTCCCAGCTGGGTCAGCGTTGAGATTTATCTCCGCAAAATTCCCCGCCCTGCCCACGGTCAGTAGGGGACACCGATGGGCTTGGAAAGGCCGCCGTCCGTCGGATGGGATGTTAAGTCGTAGTCCCGTGTGCGGGAGAGCCATACCCTGTGCACGTTAAAGAACACGCTGGATGGCCTTGATGGGAGGCTACCATCTGTCTCCCAACAGCTGTTCCAGTGGGTCCCCTCCCCCAACCTTCTCTGAACCTTCGGGGTCCATGTGACCTGGCCATTTAGCCCATAGTGTGCAAAAAAGTGCCGCTCAGAGGTAAAACAACCCAACCCTTTTGGGAAAAGGTGAAAATAACTAAAATTTTGAAGCAGATTTTGTTTTTTTTTTTCTAAAGAAAATTGAAAACACAAATTTTGGATTTTTAATGACAGTTTGAGATTCGAAACTAAAATTTGGATAAAATGTGAAAAAAATTGGAGCAGTTGTCAGTTTTGCATATATTAAAGAGTTTAATTGAATTAAGGACCTGAGCCACTGTGACTATATAATCACCTGATAACTATCTGTTTTTAACTATTACTAGACTTTGTGTGCTAATTTTTACTAACTTTATTGTATGTCATAAATGATCAATTACTGTCTAAAGAATATAGAAAAGCTTAGGATGAAGACATGGCATTGCATATTCAGGCAAATTTAAGCTTTGTGTGATTCACAGTTTAATTGAACTGTAATTAATGATAGCAAATAACACATATTTCTCCATGTGGCATTTATAGAATTTAACTAAAGAAGCAATATAAGCAAGTCCTCATTTGGTGTGCTAGAGAATAAGCAGTGAAGTGCATTTTGGAAAGGTGCATTCTCTCATGTATCATTTTATAGGTGAATTATCATACAAATATTCACCTATAAAAATTGCATTCTCAGTTCTTTGTTTTCATATACTAGGTGAGTGAAAATTTTATGTAGAATTTCATAAATAAGTATAATTGTTAGTTGTATGAAGTTTATCTGCTTCACGAGTCATAGTTCAGTGGTTGTTTTCAGCAGAATGATGATGTAATAAGAAAAAAGTTGAATAAAATCAACAACTAGGTATAACTTCATTGAAACCAAATATTCAACAGCTCATTTTTGAAATACAGTTCCATTCCTCAAATATACTGCTGCAAAACTAACCTCAGTTTTGACATTAAAATAAACTTTTACTAATATGTAATTTTTTGATTATCATTATTTTGCACCTATAAACATTTATCATTCATAACATTATGGCCACCTGCCTAATAGCACGTTGGGCTGCTTTTCCTCCGTGATAATCACTTGCACTCAGCATGGCATTGACTCCACTAGACCGTAGAAGATGTCCTCAAGTATTCTGTACCAGTTGGACAGAATGTCATCCTGGAGTTGATCTCAAACCATTGCATCAAAACCATTTCAGTAAGACAATGCCTGTGCCACAAGGCGTTGTCTTGCTGAAAGAGCCGTCAGGCCATCCAGGGTGTTATTTAACGTGTACAGGGTATAGTTCATGCGCACAGGGCCATGGCTTGATGGACAGTGTCTTTCAAAAATCTATCAGTGTCCCCTACTGAGAACAGGAGTTTTAGAGATAACCTAAATTCTAGCCCAGCTGAGACTCGAACTTGGGAACTGCAGATAAAGAGCCTAACACATTACTGCATTTTGTACAAATGGAATCTAAGCTTTGTATAATAGAGTACCTTGGACATAACTACTACACAAAGCCTGATACAACACACAAAATCAACATTTCAGCATGACTACAGCCTTCATACTGATCATAGAAATCAAAACATTAGAACTTCCTAATCAGAAGTATGTGAGAACAGTGTGTGAGACAGGCAGGCAGGCAAATTTAGAGCAAGCCTCCTATGCCAAATTCATTTATATTAAATAGTTCAGTATGACTTTGTGTAACCTCTTTTTCCCAATGATCAAATACATCATTCTAGTTTTGTGTGACAGCATTTAATTTTGATTATTTACTTACCAAGTCACATTTTCAAATTTTCTATAAAAGGTAGGATTAAAGCTACTTACAAAAATACTTTTAAGATCCTTGTAACAATTGGGTTTATATTTGATATGTCTGAATTGTAATTACTGAATGTTGTAATATTTGATCTTAATGTTCTTGGATTATGAGTTATATAATAAATTCCTTAATGATATTATGTTGCAATATTAATTAGTGCAATATATTTTTTATTTTGTTTGTGATCAGTATTTGTCTCAGGATGCGATTACATCTGTTGTTACTTTTTTTCTGTAGGAGTTGTACATCAAAAAATATCAGGAAAAAATGATGTTGATTCTCTCCATTGGGACACATCGATAAAATCTCATGAAGCAACATCTGTTAGAGATTTGATTTACCAGACAATTGAAATGAGTCTTCATTTGCCATCAAAAGCTGTAAAAAATTCATCATCAGCAATAAAAGAAGAGATTACTCCAAATAATGAACTAAATAATTCAACTGGGCATCAATGTAATTCAAAAGATGAGGAACATGAGATGCACAACTTCAGCAAAACCAAGATTACTCCAGTTGATTCTTTCGTACCAGTTGCTGGAGAAAAAAAGTTTTCATCAGATCGTAGCCCTGTTATTTTGCACAAAAATGTTGATCACTGTACACCATTCACCTACAGTAAAGGTATATCTAAATACCAACCTGTAGACTACAGTAATTCTTTTTTAAATTCGTATGCACCTTGCAAAACTCCAGAGAAGCCACAGTTTACTTTGCATGCACTACATAAACTTCCTTCATCAAATGATGAAGCCTGTGAAGAACTCTCATCTCTTGATGCAAATAACAGCCCTTTGTCACATTTTAAGCATCATAATTCTAAGCAAATAAAACATGAAACTGAAGAGATAGAAATTAGCACTAAATTAGCAATTCAACAAATGTCTAGACCTCATTCACTGTCACTTTCCTCCAGCCAATCGCAAATAATAGTTGATTTTGCTACATCAAAAAATATGCCTCATTACTCCATTGATGCTTCTAATTCTACTTTATATAAAAGAAAATACTATGAACCCTTGCAGAAATCAATTACAATGCCGGTATATAAAAAAGATAAATTTCATGATCCCAATTATGAGGTGGAAAACTCATCTCCCAGCATTTACCATAATAATAATGCCAAGAAATCAGGAGATGTACACAGAGCAAATGTACTTAATGTGATAAAAGGTGGATCAAAGCATTCCATAAACAGCCATCCTGTTACACACGAGTATGTCCATTATAAATCTGAAATTTCAACTAAGGAAAGCAATAAAGGTAATGCAAATAATTATTATAATGAATCTAAATTGACTGGACAAGATAAAGAAGTACACAAAAATGTATCGCATTGTTTTCACCCTCCTATCCAAAGAAACTTTGGGTGCACACAGAATTTTACTACTGCAACACTAATTGATGCTGTAGTCACCCATCAGTTAAATAGTGATACTAACATTTCTAGTATATTTACAAAGAGCAATCAACACTCTTTAACTAAAATGGACAAACAACCCAATAATAATAATGAACAAAAAGAAAGTTTCTCCTCTCTCAGTGAAGATGCAAAACAGGAACAGAAGGTAATCACCTTAGGAGATCATATTGCAGCCTTAATTGCAAAAAATTATAGCATTTCTAGAGATGATGCATCACTCACTGGTAAAGATGAGACAAGTGATTCCAAAATCACAGGATTTATAACAAAATCCTGTGTTCCAGAAGTTATAAAATTTCCATTTGCTGATCATCATCTGCAGAATGCCCCTGGTTCTGAAGATGCTGACTTAAAGTATTCTCCATCAAAGCAGACTAATGGTCCATCAATGAAGGAAAGTCGAATGTCTCCATTAGACTATGTCAAACATAAAATAGTTGAAGTTATGCGAACAGCAGGTAAAACAGAAAGTCAAGCAACAAAAGATGCTGGTTCAAGTGGGGAAGATAAAGAAGACAGAATAATTGAACAAAGTGCTGAAGCCTCCAGTTTGCTTTTTGATCTATGTGAAAGACCAAATCTTGAAACGAGACCATTTCGATCTCTACTTTCTGGAAGCATGAGATCAGATAACTTCGTTTATAAACTGCCATTGCCCACCAGCATTAAAGAACAAACTGAATCTTCTAAGTGTGTGTTAAATATGTTTACGAAGCATAGCTCAGGTGTGCAACAGAATCTCCAAAGGTTACTTGAAAATCAGAACTATAAGGATGAGAAGCATAAAGTCTCGGATGTAGTTTCATCAGTGCATTCATTAACTGAGAATTTGAATGAAAATCCTCTAGAGGGATGTGCTATTGATGAAAAAATTTAGTTTATGAGACAAAATGTTGAAATTTTCAACTTTAAAAATAAGTAAATAGGAAATGAAATTTAAATTCAAGTTTCTTATAAAGTTAACAAAAAATATTGGAGGAATTAAACAATCCCGGTGAAAGAAGAATACTAAAATGTTTTCGTGAAACCAGACGATTCCTTTGTTTTTCTATGAAGTGTACAGTAAATGAATACCATTGTTCATTAATCAATATTTGTGTTGTGAAATGTATTTAGTGATGCAGTTCAACACTCAATTGTAGTATTACTGGTGAACAGAATATTCCTCCCTGTTGCATCACTTGGTACAATATTTTTCAGGATTTTAAAATAGAACATGCACATAAGTCACAGGGGTTTAAACTAGCAATTAAATTACTTCCATTTCTTGCATGAAGTGTGAGGTACCTAGTGCCTTGATAGTGGTTACACCTGATATCATTATTCTTAAGACTGACTTGTAACTTTTAAAACATTATATAAGGAAAGTATTTTGTGTAAATGAATTTTATGATGTGTATTTTTCTTTGAAATACTACTTAATGAATCTCATGTTTTTAACTGCTTTAAAAGCTGTCAGATGTACAAATATATCTTCCTTAAAATTGGGGAAGTGCAATTGCATTGTTGATATATTTATGGTTAGATTCACACCATTAAAAAATCAAGTGGTCAGAGAGTAAGTTTATCTCTTTATAAAATCAAACTGAATCGTTTCAGAAATAATTGGTAATTATATATTATAGTAAAACCCATTTTAAAGTCTTAAGAGATGGCATTTTTTTTATCATTGCAATTTGGACAATTTTATTATTCAATAAAGTCTTATTCCTGGAAGTGAAAAAAAGTACTTGTTTATCAGAAAAACTGAAGTTTGTTTAATATTTTCCACCTACAATTAGTCCTGTGCAGACAGTTTGAACAAAGCACTAATGTCCTTTTATAATGAGCTTACCAGTGCATGTGGGCATCTGCACGGGGAAAGCGGGGTGGCAGAAATTTCTCCACAGGGGCTTGCTACCCCTGGAAAGGTTTTTAATTACAAGAAAACTGAAATATAACTTATTTTTCTGGCATGTTACGAGTGCTTCATATGGTAAAATTTCTGTTAAGACAGTTATATTTAAATAAAATTGCCCTATTTTGGCTTCATACTTGATTAATGATTTATTAAACTTGAGTACTGATTAAACATAATCTATAAAATAATGTCCATTATCTAAAAAAAAAAGTTGCTTTTTCAAAGTTTCTCTGCCCTCACCCATGGAGGTCTCCTAAAGAGCCTTTAGCCTTCTCTGATCCCTTGAGGTCCTTGCAATCTGCCCAAATAGTCAGATACGAACTCATATACTGGCTGTCTTTACCTAAAATGGCAAAACCTTGGTTTTTTTAATTGAATATTTCCAAAAAATAGGAAAGATGTTCTATCAGACATTACATAGGATTTCATTAAATGGGAGATGTGTAAGACATTACATAGGATTCCATTAATAGGGAGATAATCTGTTTTAACCCCTATTTGTGCAAGGCAGAATTTTTCCCTATGACCAGAGGAAATAAGAGATGCACATTTAATTTCACAATATGAATGCCCCCACCTCAATAGCATGTCTGTCCCCATTTGGCTGCTACGTCACATTTCACCCTCAAGAACAACAGATATCAACTGATATAGCCTGCCATTCCTCCTGCAGAAACAGTGAACCATTCAACTACCAATGTGGGACATGCTGGTATGGCCATCAACCAACATTCCAGTTCATAGGTGTTTGACAGGGTTCATATCAAGACTCTGTGCTGGCCATATATTTTTGTACATTCACACCCATGAACCATGGTATAATAGCATCTGGTATGGCATGAGGCATTGTCCTGTTGAAATTAGCATGAATTTGTACTGAAAGTCTGCAACATCATAGGTAGTGTGGCATTATCCAATATACTAAGGTAGGATTGTACTATTTTACCGCAGAGGGGCACTTATTTTCACACAATGTGCTAAATGGCCAGGTCACAAGGACCCTGAGGGCTCAGAAAAGTTTGGGGGGGTTCATGCACACTGACTTTATGTCCCATTTGATGGACAATGGCATTTCCAAGCCCATCAGTATCCCCTTTCTCACTTGGGATAGGGTGGGGTTTTGGCAGAGATAAATTTCAATGCTGGGATAGGTCAGGCTCGAACCTGGTACCTACCATCAGATCAGAAAAGGGTGTAGAGAGATTAGTCACTTCATTGAACTGATTTCCACTTTTCTATAAACCAACTACACCGTTCTTTACATAATGCAAGGTTGCACTGCACTGCTTTGGAGATTGCCACTTTGAGTTAATCCTGTGCAATGCATCACTCTCCCATGAAAGATGAGGCTGTGGAGCTCAGTATGTAGGTGCTCAAAACTAATGTGCCAGAAGTGGCATGTATTCATTTCAAAAACTGTTCATCTGAACTTACTCAGATTTTAAGAGGTCATACCAGACACATACAAATTAATTTGGTTCTTGTAGTATAAATAGAAAAATCAATGAAAAATCCATCAAATCTAGGTTAAAAATTAATAGTTTTCACGTTACAGCTCAAAATCTGGCAACGCCTGGCAAAAATACCATTTGGTAGCCAACATAGTCATCACTTTCCTCAAAAAGTTGCACGTTAATATATTAAATTTTAAAATAAAAAAAACCCTCAAGCAGCTGCTTGCCACAGAGGTCTGACAGGAGCTGTCAGTTTACATGCCATAGTAGAAGGTCCATGAGGATGGCAGAACCTCAGCAGAAAAACGACACATACATCCATGCCTTACCCAGAGCTCGAACCCAGGTCCCTTAGATCAGTAGCTGAGTGTGCTAACCACTCAGCCATGGGAAATTTTAGTTCCCCAAAAATTGGAATATGAGAAAATTGCATGTTTTAAAATCATTTTTTTTTTATCTGCAGCTTTAAAAAATAAAAGACAGATTTTTAATTTAAAATTTGTGGAAAGAAATTGTAGTTTATTTTGCTTAATAATTTTTATATCTTTTGATTGTTTCTATATACCCTGTACAGCCATCTCTCAATTTACAAGGTAAATAGGTTCTGGGAAATCACTGTGTAAATCGAAACCATGCAAATCAAAACCAACAACTTATGGGAGGAAAAGAAGGATAGGTTCTTAAATTTTGAAACATTGAAAGTTTAATTTATACATATTAATCTCAAAAATCAGTTCAGCGGTAATAATAAGCATTAATGTAACATTATTTTGTACTTTATTTGCACTAATTCAGAAAAGCTTAATTTCTCATGTATTTCTTTTTGGTCACGAAAAATATTCATTGTTATTGTAGACTCTACTAATGAATTTGAAAGAATGATCTTTTATGAACTGAATATAAATTATAAATTAATCATTTGTACCAACACGTAGTGCTTTATTTTGTAAAATTGATATATGACGAACCAGTGTACTTATGAATCAGCTGTATTTAGCCTATAGTCTACAAAGTTAAACTGGTTCCTAAAAATGAGATAAAATATGGGGTTTATTGGAGTGTCTGAAAAATTCAGCCTACAAAAGTCTGATCTCGCTGCCTATTCAAAACAGGCTTCATTTCATTAAGATGTCGCGAAACAGATTGCAAGAATATAAATTGTTACAGATGGCCAGTGGTGGACTGGGTCTTAAAATATTGGTTGCCAGTAGACAAAGGGGGCCCACCCACAACTATAAGGCTATCATTTAATTTTTTTAAGAAATAAAATTATTAAAAAATACGTAAGTGGAAAAAAGGTACAATTAAAATTTTTGCGAAATAAATGTATATTTTTTAGTAATTACAGTGTACATATATTGTACATATTACTGACGTTATACAGTAGATTCTAAATGTAAATACAGATTGTTATAATTGAATTTTTAAATTATATTTTTAATTTTAAATAAATGGTGGATATTTTTAAATAGTTTGCTTGCACTGAATATTTTACACATTAACAGGTAGTTCAAAAACATATTTCATGCAGTCCACTATATTAGGAGCAATCGTTTGAATTCACTAGACGATTGTGCGAATCTGTCAATAATTGCTTCTGCATCCAATTCATCTAACAATTCCTTTTCAATGGATAGCAACATGTATGATTCCAAGTTCTCCTCAGACAGTGAATTTCTTGGCCTTGTCTTTATGATCTTTAGCTTTAAAAATGTCCTCTCACATTGGACTTGAGTAACTGATAGTGTACAGATGACTTTATAAAGTTCATAAAGGTTATCATATGCCTTGTCATAAAATCTGTTGGATGCCTGAATTTTTAGTACACACGATGGCCAAGTGCTATAAATTTTACACTTGTTGCAACTGGAATCCATATTCCCACCATCATTAAGCAATAGCTTTAATACATCAAAGTTCGAAGCAAAAGAAAATTCCAATGTTACTTGATCGTTGATTTGTGGAGACAGCTTAATAATACCTACCAATGCTTCATCTTCATGGCCCTTCTCTGCATTAGTTTTAAACTTTGCTGGTTCCAAGCAGGATAAATCTTTATACAACTTTTTGTGTTGTACAAAGCGTGAATCTAGTGACTGGACAAAAGGAATTTTCTTCATCATCTATAAGCTCATCTGTCATTCTTCTTCCTCTGCCTCTTAACTGGCAATGCTGCTTCCAAAGAGTCAATTTCCAAAGTTTTATTTTCATCCATATTCAACTGTGAAATCTTGTCATTACATTTCTTTGCAAATTCCAATGCCTTGCTGCGAACATTATCAAATGTTCTTGTCAGTTCCTTCAACTTTGTTGTAGCTGAATCTACTAAACTCCATGCAGTAAACATATCTAAACCACTTGTCTGTAAATAACTTGATAATGGGACTGTAGTTTCAAATATATACAAGTAAGTAAATGTTGTCAATATTGTTTCAAACTTTAGAAGACTTTGAACTAAAACATTTGCTTCTTGTTTTGTTTTTGCATCAAACTTGTCGGAATCTTGTATCATTGATAAGCATGTCAATAGATTTACAAAAGTACTGACAGCGGCATTATCAAAACATCCAAATATAGTAGTTGCTGCATTACATTTTCCTGATCATCTTGTCTCAACAATTAGCTTTAATCGTTTCATTTTTTGTTGTCCTAGATGTTTTCCAGCAAATACAGCCATTCTCTTGTATGATGTTTTCACAAAAGTTGTTAAATTCTGGATCAAATTGAAAAAAGGAACTGCAGGCACGCAACATTTTGTTGTTTCAGTTATCACCAAATTCAAAACATGGGCATAGCACCATATATGAACATGTTGATCAGCTACATCAGTAATTTTACTTTGTAAACCATTATACTGGCCATGGTAGCTTGCAACTCCATCTGTACTATCAGATAAACATTTTTTGGGATCAATTTTCAGATGCTGTAATGTTTCAGTCAATAAATCAAAAAGTTCCTGCCCTGTACCATCATTACTTGGCACAACTGAAAGTAGTTGCTTACAGATTAACACCTTTAAGCACACACAGAATAATAATGCTAAACTGATTGATAAACGAATTTCTTGTGTTGAATCAACTTGAATAGAATAATATTTTGCTTGAGAAACTTCATAACTAATTCTTGTATCATATTCATAATTTGTATTAAAATGTTAATAGTTGTTTTACTCAGCTATGTAACAAGTCCACCACGGCCTTTGAGCCTTTCCTTGTTGTTCTAATCATTTGATTCTTTGAGTAGACTTGTTTTGTACTGCAGAAACATGAGGTGCCATAATGGGGTTATATGTTGCCATCAACTGCACTGTAGCTAAAAAACTGCCATGATTCAGAACCTCATTATCCAGAATGTAGGCCAATTCATTTCTGTGACTCGAAAAGGAAGTGTTTGCTTGCCTAACATCTTTATGATGTCTATAATCCTCATGACAATACTCCTCTGCTTCAATACTTCTTTTTTCTTTTTAATTAGTGATGATGCAAAAAAATTATCTAAGGTGCCATCATTAACCACATTGATAAATTGCTGAACATTTCTGACGTGATGTCGATTCATGTAAAGCCAAGCTCTGGCTAATACGCTTGTAGTCACTAAAGCCACGTACAAAGGGTGATGGATTACAAGTGTTGGGAGCTCAAAGGCCAAGTAGTATGAACAATATAAGCACCTATTTTCTTTGTTATATGTTAGCCATTTTCTTGCGGCTTAGTCATTCATAATTTTCCTTTCATAGAAACGAGCCTCAAGTGGCTGAAATGGATGTTCAGCAAAAAACTGTTTCAGATTTGCTCCTGATGGATGTTGGAAGATTCCAGCAGTTGATCTTTCATTTTCTTGTGTAGGTTCATTTATAGGATGTGTTTCAAAAACCAAGTCATTTATGCCTGAAGATATATCTGATTCCCTGTAACTAGTTGAAGCTACGTGTTCAGATGTTTCAATTACAGGTAGTATAGATACTGGAACAATGAAGCCAGAAGAAGTACTGGGCCTGGGTTGGTTAGCAAAAGATGCTATTGTATTTGTCTCTCCATTCAAAGTAACTCTTTCCTGTTCTTGTAACTCACAAGTCATTGCATCATCACCATGAGTATCGTTTCTTGACTATTTGTTGCGAAACTGTGCATTGATGTGGATGGTGGTTGTGGTATAAAATCTGTAATAGACCTGCATCGCTTGGCTGATTCCTGCCTTTCTGCTTTTTATCGCTCTTTGCGCTTCAGTGATCCAGATTTATGCTTTTTCTATTCCATGCTGGTAGGGGTAATATTCCTGAAATTAAAACTTAAAAATACTCCACGTTGGGAAAAATGAACATCTACAATTAAATGTTGAATCCAACATTTGCCATAAGTTAGCTATTTGTACGTTTGCATTTGATGATAATAAGTTGTTATTATTGTGTTGCTGTATTCTGCATTTTGTTTGTAAACTGTTGTAGCGTATTGTAGAAAATTTACTACAAAAAACAGGCGCAAGAACACATCAATGGAAATATGTTTTATAGATGCATTTATTATTAACAACAATTTTAATAATCACAGTAATTTTAACTGTAGAGTAAATAAAAGGTGTCATTATTTATTGAACTTGCATTATGCGTATATATTATTTGAGACTGCAGCTTAAGTATATTTACTATCTAGTATTTTTATACAATGAAAGAAAATACATTATATTTAAAGGGCATAGGGCCACAGTATATAAAAATATTTATTAAATACATACATTTTATAAAAACAGCAAGCAGGAGGTGAAAAGCTGATGAAGCACACTCAAACAGGCCGACACAAAAATATTTGCAATGTATGCAATAGCTCGATACAAAGTTGACTCCGGTTGCACGTCAGGATCCCAGGCTGGGATTTCCAGCTAAGCTTCATTGGGTAGTCTCAATAGTATAGATCCGAGCCTATATAATGTATGCGTCAGCCTCACATAACCCGATTATCTTTCAGATAGAGGATTTAATGTGAACCTGGAAGGTTATATTTCCACAAAGAGAGTGGTGGCCGCTGGAGTCCCACAAGGCTCTCTCCTAGGCCCCACTCTCTTCTCATCGTACCTTTTTGACATTCCTTCTTTTGACCGGGTTGTCATTGCTCAGTATGCTGCTGATATTGCACTCATCTCCCTTCTTTGGGAGTCGAGTACGCAATAAGAAGACTTCAAAATTGCTTGAATGAGTTAGACTCATGGTACGACAACTGGAAGATTAAAATAAACACAGATAAGAGTAACGCCATACTCTTTAGTGGCAGGAGGATTAATAACCCTCTTTATGAAGAAGACATCAGATGGCAAGATACTGTGAAATACCTTTGAGTCACCTTGCATAAGAAACTGAAGTGGGATCCCCACATTATGGGATCATCACTAAGGTGAACACCGTTAGATGTCAGCTAGGACCTCTTTTCAGACGAAATTCCGTCTTGTCCATTGACTACAAGCTTTTGCTATACGACATGGGTTAAGCCGTGGTCCCGTGTGTGGGAGAGCCATACCCTGTGCACGTTAAAGAACACGCTGGATGGCCTTGACGGGAGGCTACCATCTGTCTCCCAACAGCTGTTCCAGTGGGTCCCCTCCCCCAACCTTCTCTGAGCCTTCGGGGTCCATGTGACCTGGCCATTTAGCCCATGGTGTGCAAAAAAGTGCCGCTCAGATGTAAAACAACCCAATATACGACATGGTCATACGTCCCATTATATCATATGCTTCCCGTGGCCGAGTGGTTAGCGCGCTTGGCTATTGATCCAAGGGACCTGGGTTCGAGCCCCGGATAAGGCATGGAGGTGTGTATCGTTTTTCTGCTGAGGTCCTGCCATCCTCTCAGATCTACTACTATGGCATATAAACTGACAGGTTCCTGTCAGACCTCTGTGGCAAGCAGCTGCTTGAGGGTTCGGTCGATGCCCAATGGTTTGTAACTAACAGACAAATCCATAAAGATCTGGGCATCGACCATACTCATATTAAGTTTCTTTCACGTGGCTTTTTTTTGTCTGTTCAAAGCAATCCACATGAAATCGTATCCTGCTTGCTTGACTAAAACCATGAAGTCATGAATAGTTACAAGAGGCCTAAAATGATGGCTTTCAGCAAAGATAGTCATCCATTTTAGGTCTCTTGTGCATTTTTACTACTTTTATATTGATTTTTAATGCCCTTCAGGGCCCACCACTGGTGGTTTATTTTTTGTGTTTACACTGATGCCAACTAGGCACATGTTCAGATGGAAGAGGTTAGGGGTACCCAAGTACCTGGTACTCTGATAATTTACCGATCTACTACATAACCCGAATCAGAATTATTTTTTCAGAGTTATTTATTATATTCTTAAATATAAAGTATCCTCAAAAAATGATTTTATTAAAATAGTAATACAACGTAAATTTTAGTTGCATACAGTAATAATATTGGAACTTCTATTATATTTTAAAGCTACTAAAAGGTCTTATGTTTAAGGGGGCCCACTTGCCATTGGGCAAAGACGATTTCATTAATATAAGATATAATTTATTTCAAGAATAATAGTATCAATTAATCTCCCTTGATTGATATTCTTATACCACTGCTACTTCGTAATATGTATTCTATGTATATGCATTAAAAAAAAATCTCAATTTCTACCGTGTGAACCAGAGTCTATAATTGTATAAAGCGAAATTGGTTACATTTTCTTGACTGTGTAATACCAAATCATCGTTGTGTAAATAGAAATTGATTGCATATTATTGTGTGTAAAACGAAAACCATGTAAATCTTGAGATGCACAGTACTGTATTTTTTTTTGTGTGTGTAAATTGGGTGATAGGTGTATTCATCCATTCAAAACATTAATCAAGAGTAGACTTCTAGTTTAAAATTATTCGAATAATTTACATTTCTTTGCAACAAATATGTTTTAAGGAGTTTTTTTTAAAAGTAACATTCATGCATTTCTACATGGCATTAAAATTAAATATTTGTTGCAAGAAATAATATTTTGATACTCCATTGATTTTTTAAAATATTTTTATAAAAGTAGTTATCTGGGTTAACAAGATTAATATTTACTAGTTACAATTTAACGAAATACCCCTCCAACAGCTTTTAACATGGAAATAGTTTGAAGGATAAACGTAAGTTTCCTTGCTCAACAGAGAATTTTAGTTATATCTGTTTAAAGTACATTACGGAATTAGTCTGTTGTGTTATTTCAAGATGGCCAATGCCAGAGAGCTGTTAATTACTGTCAACCAGAACAAGTGTTTATAGATGCATAAGTTAATTTTTAATGGAAATATCACATTCTTCCCCCTTTGTCCATTTGAGATGATCAATCGGGTTGTAAAGATTCATAATTCGAGCTGTGATGATATTTATCTGGGCATCCCACTAATTGCCTTTGTGAACAAAGGCTATAAATCTGTATTAATCAAATTTGCATTGCAAAATTATTTCTAAATAAAATACTTGTTGGCCCACTTGCAATGACCCGATTGTTCTCGGAAATCAGTCGTGTATTGTCAATGCTTGTGTCTATTTGTGTGTAGTGTTGCCCTCGCATTTAAACACCTCAGCTGTAGAGGAGCAATTCACGTGCATTAATTTTTTTTTGACTTGGTAAAACAGCATTTTGTGACGAATGTTTGTGTCAGACATCAGTGGTTTTGTGGGTTTCAGGGTTCTGAGTGTCCGAGAAGACATTAAAGGCTATCCACAGTTTCGTCAACTACCTACTGTGTGTGGACAACGTGGCGGTTAAAGTTCCAGACCAACTTGTTCTGATTAGAGAGATAGCAGAGACAACACTATGGTGCTGCCGGCAGATTTGGATGTAGGCAAAATTCATTCCAAGAAATCTCACAAAAGAGCAGAAAGAAAATCGCTTGCAGTGGTCTCCTGATCTTAATGGGCAAAAGATGATTCATGTCATCTTTTATAAGAGGTGAGCGTCTAAAAGGAATAAGATTTTGAAGGAGTGATACAAGAGCTGATTGCCATCTCAAAATAAGACCAAGTTTTTTCAGGAGCTGGATAGATCGCTGGAACTAGTATGTACATCCCAAGAGAACTACTTTCAAAGTTATGACAAACATTAGGAGATGAGCTTATTCATTCCTTTTTCTCTTTTGAGAGATTTTCGATCACCTCTCATATATATACATTTCAAATAATGAGTTGAAAAAAAATGTTTGTCCTGACTGGGATTCCAGAAGCATGCTGGCATCTTAACCACTAGACCACTGAGGAACTGACCATTTCTTCAAAGCGACATGTTTTCCTGTTGAGTCACCAGTGGCACCATCTATTGTCAGGAGTGGGCAGCCAAGCCACATTTTTGATGGTAATAACCTTTGTCACTCATGCTCACAGCGTTATAAGTTCCTTTTAAAAAAAAGTATTCATCTTATGCTCGCCACCAAGAGAAGATAAAAAAAAACTGATAACAGCTTAGGCTAATTGCATTGTATTTACCTTTTGGCTCAACTGACAACGTCATATTTGCATATCATATAACATTTAAAAGCAAGTCTATACCACCTGTGCCTGAAAGACATATAAACGGACTTTCTTCACTTCTACAATGGCAATTTCGATCGATATCAAATCATAACTATACACAGCTAACCAAATGTCACATTTGCAATAGTGTTTATATCAGTTTTCTATCCTGCTTAACCTTTCCGGTGTCCAGCCTGAAAAATGTTTGCATCCAGAGACCGAATTTAACTTTAGAAATTTTTTACCAAATAGCTTTATGAAAGGAATTATGGCATGTTATATGCCAAATTAATCAGCATTTAATTCTGAATTTTCTAAAAATATTTAACGAAAAAGACGG
The DNA here is from genome assembly GCA_038380435.1 of Ryuthela nishihirai. Lineage (NCBI taxonomy): Eukaryota > Metazoa > Arthropoda > Arachnida > Araneae > Heptathelidae > Ryuthela > Ryuthela nishihirai. The sequence goes on from JAWZYU010000017.1 coordinate 9,337,040, forward strand.
TTTTATTTTAATTGGGACTTTTTATAGTCAGTAAAAAATATGCATCTGGCAATACAAATAAAAATTTATTTCAAAAAAAACTAATCGAAATGATTATAGTGCATATGAATAGAAAGGCTCTTTATTTCTAAATAACAGAAAAAAAAAATCGTGTTAAGATTGCTTCTGTTTCGGAATTATTTTCACTATCATACTTTGAGAAAAAGTCCAGGCTTGTCGCCGAGTCCAATAAACAAGTCAACTTTAAAATATTTTTCATAAATGACTAATCAACATAAATAGGTCATATTGTTTACTACATTAAAGAGAATTTAATTCTGAATTTTACTCAAGTACAAAATTTTAGCAATTTTTACATTGGTATACTGAAAAAATAGGTACATATTTCATAGTTATTGAATTATATATTTTTTTATAAGGTATCTCTAAAAAAAATTTTAATAGCATTAAAAAAAAATTTTTTTTTTGAACTGACCTGGACACTGCAAGGGTTAAAATAACTTTTGGAGGCTTCCGTAAAATGATATTGTAATTATTACAACTGATGTTTAAACTGGAACATTTCGGTAAAATTCAGTAAGGCTGCAATAGTAAATGAAATTTTTCATATATTCACAGATTTAAAAAAAGGGGTAAAATCAATTTCTTTCCACAGTTGTTTAATCAAAGTCATATGCCAAAGTTTCAGGATTTTTTAATGTGGTGTTGTTTCTAATGATTATAAAATATGCCATTTTTTGCAGGCACTAAAATTTAATAATTTAACATTTTTGGTGGAGAGAGATTAATATAGAAAAATTTCGTTTTTTAGCCTTGACAAGCTTTGTCAATTTTCTGTTTATGGTAATAGGACAATCAAGTATGATCTCTTACAAAAATTTTGATCAATGGTGTTTGAAATGTGAGTACAGCACGTTTTTCTCACAGCTACAAATTTCCAAAAAGAAAAATTTTGATCGAAATCAATGTTTTTACAAAGATTACTAACATAATTTGCCCCACCAGAATCCGTTATATGAAAACTAAATGCCTGTCGATATTGACTATACAGACTTTAAAACCTATGCACATTGACGCATTGTTTCCATCTCAATATTCACTTAAAATTGTTATATAGACTGAGAAATGGGAAAAACTGTAATTCAAATGGTAAGTGTTCATTTCAAAAATTTGGTAATTTTGAAATATTCATATTAAGGTCAAAACGAATAAATCATTCTATTTTATACTGTTTATATAATAGTTATTTAAATCATTGTTCGAAAGGCCTAAATACAATAGCCCTTCTCTCATGCTTTTTCTTGATCCTTGTAACTTACATACAAACCACGATCTCCAACTGTAGATAGAAGTAGTAATGAAGTTGCTCTATGAGCAGTGTTGCTGAAAAAACTCCAGTGCTGATAAAGGCAGTCATTTCAGCCACATAGCTGAGAAACAGTTGGTGCATTCCTGACAACTTGTTTCAAGTGGTTGATATATGACGGACTGAAACCACCTTCAGTTGCATTTTTTGCACCTGTGATGTACAGCTGGAAATTATATGTACGTTGTGTTAACTGCAATATATGTAGAAAAACATTACAAATAAAAGCTGTTTTTTGTGGTGTTCCAAAAATAGGTTTTGGTATATTTGAATAATGCAACGAAGACTCTGGGTTGTTTTCCTACAGGTCTGAATTGTTCCCTTCGCACTTTTATTGTGCCCCAACCCTATTTCTGACATTCTTTTACCATTACAGAGTAATTCAGATAGGGGGGACTACTACTGCTGAGCATTTTTTTTTAAATATTGTTTTAGAAGTTTAGAGCCTTGCTCTTTTAATCTTTTACATTGTATGTGATTTATTTTGCCCCTTGGATATATTTTGGACTACAAGCGACTGACAGGACTTCACACTTTTTTTCACTGATTGTGATTTCCAGTGTCAGTCACTTGTTTGTCAAAACGTTAAATTTTACGAGCACTCTTTTATTGGCTTCTTTCGAGCTTCTTCCCCTTTTGTCCTTTTGCGAGGACTATGTTGAGTAATTGTAAAGATGAAAGATTCTGAAACCTTTAGGCACACTGTTCATAATCCTGTTTGCCAATCTGCAGCTATTCGTATGAGCAACATGGCCAAACCAAGTCTCTGCACAATATACTGCTCAAAAGAGATTAAGACTCTTCTAACCTCATCATTACTTACAAAGTCAAACCACCTAATGCCCAAGATCCTGCGGAAGCATCTAGAATCAAAGACATCACGTTTCTTGTTATCCTGTTTACAAAGGGCACATGTTTCACTACCGTAACTAATCTTAGAAAGAACTAAACTATTACACAGTCTAATTTTAGGTGATATGCTTATTTTTCCACACACTCCATAGATAATTAAAAGTATCGGCAGCAATCCCAATTCTATTTCTTGTGCCGTACATCAGCAGTATCTATTATATAGCTCTCAAGAAAAACCGAGACATTTGCTAGAGTTTAGCCATTCAAAGCAATTGAAGCACCATATGCCTGACCACATTTCCTCACTTTAGTGTTTTCTCTGTTTATAATCAAACCTACCCTATTACCAGGTCTCATCAACAGCCCTAATAAACGAATTCATCTCAACATCATTTAGCCAACAAAGCCAAATCATCTGCATAATCTAAATCAGAAATTTTGAAATCTCTAGACCATTTAAGGCCAAAATCTTTTCCTTGCAAACAGTTTCGTATTACATAATAGCTAAAGAGAAAAGGAGACAAAAATCACCCATGTCTAACTCTATTAGCAATGCTAAACCAATCGCTGAAATACATACCAACTCTCACACGACTCCCTGTTGTTATAGAAAGAGCTCATTACACTTCTGTAGATGAAGATAAACATGTCTTCAAGAGAAAATGGTATTAGAGATAGGTCTCGAAACAAGATGGAAACCATATGGTTGATGGTCTCTTAATGATTCAGATTTTACTTCCGTTCCAGTTTTGGAGATTGAAAAAGATCTTAGAAAAACTGTCTACATAAAAAAGAAACAATTTAAAAATCTACCTCCTACTCCTACAACTAAAATTAACGAAAATTTTGTGGTAATTTTATCTTGCCCTGAAAAACAAATATTGGTTCTTTAAATTTGGTGAAGGTTATGATTGAAATTATTGCAGAATTAAAAAAATGGAAATTTCTTTACTGTACCTAAAAACTCGAGGAGGGGAAAATTTTTGAAATTGGACACTTGGCTGCCCTATTTTTCATAGAATTCCCACTTCAAAAAAAGAGATCCATGGGTATTATAGAAAGAAATTTGGATCTGCTTTCCATCCAAAATGTTATCAGCTGCGGGAGAATAACGAAATTTTCCCCTGGATGCTAATTTACTTGTAATGTTGATTTAGCCTTTTCCAAAAGTGTTTTGCCATCCTATGTATATTTCAGTTTGTCTAGATTTAATGTTAAGGAGTATACATCACCACCTGCACAGTATTTTACATGCTGGCTGTATAAATAATGCAGAAGGGGCTCAGACTCATTTTTACAAATCTGTTCTGGTATTGTTTATAAATAACCCAAATTGTGATGTCCATCTGTCTCCTAACAGCTGTCTAGTGGGTCCGATGGATTATTGTGACCGCGCCATTTAGCTCGTGTTCAAAAAAAAGTGCCGTTCAGAGTTAAAGCAATCAGAACACTTGTGAATAAATTTATTGTAGGAAACATAAGCGAATAAATATTAATTGCCGTCCGAGGAGGACTAGATGTACCAGATTTCACCATATCATTTACTATAAAAAAGCCTTTGTTGAGACAAAAGTTTCAAGAAATTCGCTCTATTGAATCTGAATATTTTCATTGCAGACTCAAGCGTGGAGGTTAATTAAATCTGTCTAAAAAGACAAGACCTACATATTCTTGGAATGGGGGATCTCTGAGCAGTAGCTGGTCAATAATAATGGCAGAAGAATTCAAATTTTTTTTGACTTCGGGTCGTAATACTTCGCATTCCTTATTCACAGACAGATGGAGATAGCTCTAGAAATTAAAATTCCCAATTTTTTTTTCCTGTGTCAGCAAATTATGTGGCCCAAGAATTTTTCTTTTAACATAATTAGTAACTGCCCATAATACTTCCAGAAGATCTCAAGCTATGGATTCTGATGTCATCTGCTTATTTTATTGAAGATCTACAAACATATTTGGAACACAACATTCCAACAGATTGGAAAGTAGCTTGTTTTTTTACTAAAACCTTACAAATGCGAGGTTGAGGTCTTGTTTGTCATAATTATTTCGTTACTAGTTAAGATAAATACTATTTCGTATAGTAACTATATGCCAAATCTGTAAAAAAAATAACTATTCGATAGTATTTTTGATTAAATCCTTACAAAGTTCCTACAGATGTTTTCCATCTTATTGACCTCTCATCTCCTTGAAGATTAAAAAAAATATCCCTAAAGCAGCTGCTGGCCACAGAGGTCTGACAGGAGCCTGTCAGTTTATACGCCATAGCAGAACGTCTGAGGATGGCGGGACCTCAGCAGAAAAGCGATAGAACATTCATGCCTTATCTGGGTATCGAATCCAGGTCCTTTTGATCAGGAGCCAAGCACGCTGACCGGTTTGAGTCCCGGTTGGACAGGCTAAGACCATTTGAGGAAACTAAAACCTCCATCTCAGAGACGGGGGGGGGAGTCGTTCGGGGCCCTGCAGAACGACTTGGTCCGTCTAGTTGGCTAGGGCCACATTTCAAAATCTGGGTCCAACTAGGAGTTTCCACCCTGGGAGCCGAGTCAACTTGGATATACATATATATATCCTTGTGGCTAACCGGGGACAGATTAAATTTAGGTTTTGACCGATGGATGAGCTTTCCTTTTATTGGACTGTTCGCCATATAGGATAGTCGGGGATGAGCTGTATCTACCGTATATTTCCGCAGATATGACGATAGTTGAATCATAAAAAATGGCCCCCAAAATCCGGGTCGTCTTATAGGACAGATACAAAAAAAATTAGATTGAAATTTATATAAATTGAAACCATTATTACTACAACTTATAGAAAAATCTGTCATATTATTTAAATACGCTATATGATAACACATTACATTGTAATAGTAAAACAAAATAAATATTAAAAGTTATGTTTATTGAGCTACTGAGGAAAAAACGGACAAACCGTAATTATTTACTAGTACAGAGTAGGGTATGTCCACAAAATAAAATAGCCCATACGACGCTTTTGTGAATAGTCAAGGTCATTACCTGAATCAGTGCGAATAGGACATAATTCCGTATACGCTATACAGTATTATTATCCAGATGATGATCGCCGATCCCAACTAAATTCATAGGCCGTTGAGAGTTTGGGGTCGTCTTATAGGACAGACATATGCTAAAACTTTGACGAAAGTTTCTACCTCGTCTTATCTGCGGAAATATACGGTATATGGTACTGACCGTAATTAGTGATGAAAATGGCATTTTCCAATGTACTGGTAGTACTGACACGGAACGAGTTGGTCTTGTCTCGTATATATATATTTTCCTAACCACTCGGACACAGGACGGATTACAACTTCCATTTAATTCTGATCCTGTACTATAGGGGTTTTCAACGTGGGGTGCGCAATAAAAAATTTTTCAGTACGCTGTGAGATCTCAAAAGTTGTTAGATATATGTTCCCATTGCTATACTATAACATATAACTAATTTCAGTCTGTAAATGGTAGCTAGGCATAAACTGGGAGGAGAGCTGTGTACCAATCCCCAGTGATGATGCGCAGAACTGGCCACGTCTAGTACCTAATGTCCGACCCCGCCTTCTCATGGTGCAAGCCGTTAGTACCTTTTAAAACAGATTCTCTTTTTTGTAGGGAAGGGGAGGGCTGCCAGTTCAGTATGATCTACTAATATGTTTTTTTTCATCCCTGCTGAAGAGTGGTAAACTTCACAGGGTCCTGGTGATGACCATTTATATCTACTAGACTTGGTTATGGATCCTGGGCTTGCTGCACTGGTGGGCCTCTGTTGAGGGAGAATCTGCTGCTGTGTTTTCTATTTGTTTCTGGGTTGCCAACCCTAAATGAACAGAGGCGTGGGATACCTTATATCAACTAGTGGATAATCTTGAACTAGAGTATAGTATCTCAGGCAGGACATATGGTTCTTGAAAAGGTGGTGCCTGAAGTTCCTACCAGCATTGGCGACTTCAGCCTTGAGCGGAGGAACAGGTCTTTGCCGCATGTCTGCGATCAGGGGGCTGTTTGATATTATTGGCCCTACCTATCTCAATAACCCTAGTTTCTATAAAAATCCTACTAATTTTCTCTCTGCAGAAATATATAACATGATGACATTACATACAGATTATTCTCTGGATGTCCTCACGCAGGAATTCAGCGCTATAACCTAGGCTTGCAAGAGATCATATGAACAGGTAAACGCCAAATACTAGTGCTGGGTATGAATCGCACCCTACTAGTCCTAACAGAAGGCATTACGAGCTTAATCAACATGTAAAGGATCAGCAGAAGCAGTTAGACAGCAGGGGGTTCTACCAGATTGTTATCGTTTTATGGGAAAAAACTTATCACATGTCTGGCTGAAATTTTTTTTTTTTATGATAAAGGTGTTCCTAAGAATTTTACTACAGCTATTATTGTCCCAATTTTTAAAAAAGGTGATTGCAGTAAATTAGTTTACTTTCTGTTCTAGGTAAAGTTCTTTGCATGATTATATTTAATAAAATTAAGATTTTGGTTGATGGACAATGGTGTGGATTCAGAAGTGGTAGGAGGGATGTATTGATCAACTATTTTCACTTAGGCAGATTCTTGAAAAATGTTTAGAGTTTCAGAAACCTTTAATTACTAGCTTTACAGATTTCAAAAATGCACTTCACTATGTTGATTGATTGTGCATGTTGGCTAATGATGAGATGAATTCTTTCATTTGGGCTGTTCGTGAGACGTAACAGTGTAGGTTTGATAGGCAGAGAAAACACTAAGGTGATGAAAATTGGTCAGTCAGATGGTGCTTCAGTTACTTTGATTGGCTGTACTATTGAGCAAGTGTGTTTCCTTGGGAGCCGATCGCTGTGCTATTGAGCAAGTGTCTCAGTTTAATTATCTTGGGAGCTATGTAACAGATACTGGTGATGTGCGGCATGAGATGAAGAATAGGGATTGCCGCTGAGACTTTTAAGAATCTATGGAGAGTATGGGAAAATAGTCGTATACACCTAAAGACTAAAATTAGACTATAATAGTTTGGTTCTTTCTAAGGTTACTTATGGTAGCGAAATATGAACTCTTTGTAAGCAAGATAACAAGAAACTTTATGCCTTTGATTCTAGATGCTTGTGCAGTATCTTGGTCATTAGGTGATTTGACTTTGTAATGACGAGAGGTTACAAGGAGAAGTCATCAAGCACCTTAGAGCAACATTTTGTGCAGAGAGAGACTATGTCGGTTTGGCCATGTTGCTCATATGCACAGCTGCAGATTGGCAAACTAGATTATGAACAGTGTGCCTAAAGGCTACAGGAAAAATAGGGAGACCTAGGATGCCATGGGCAGACAATGTCAAACAGACCTTGCTAGAATTGGCCAAATGCAGCAGCTGTAGCTTGGAACAGATATGTCTGAAGAAGAAAATTGTAGTTTGATAGGACCTCCATAGCCCATGGCTGTATGAGGATTTAGTATGTCTAGTTTTAACTTATCTGTACAAGGGGTATGCCAGTTACCCATTTCCAGGGGGTATGTGAAGCTTAAAAGATTGAGTACTACTGCTCTACTCCAAGGGTCTCAAAACTACAACCAGCAATGTCAGTTTGTCCGGCCTGTGGACAAATGTTTCATCCTATCTAAAACATGCATGGTACGATACCACAGAGAGGTTAGTCTCCACTGGTGTATATTGCTGGCAAATAGTGCCACGTCTGACTAAAGATCTATTTTTAACAGTCGTGCATTCGCGACTGGTGCCTTTTGTGTCGTTTTGTAGAGCCTCCATCTTGCATTTCTATTAAAGTGTATCCCAAAGTTCCATTTCAGCGATGGTGGTTGGTGCACCTCTTGGGTGTTGTTGGAGCTGGCGGCCCATCATGACCCAGACGTTCAATAGGTGAAAGGTCCAGCGAGCATGGTAGTACTTGAACGTTTTGCTCGTGTAGATACTGCGGGCTGTGTGGGAATGGGGGTTATCTTTCTGGTTAAAGGTTCCTTGCTGCTGAACAAATGGAACAGCCACTGGCTGCAAAATGTTGGTAACATAATATTGGGCAGTTCTAACCGAGATGTCCGACTAATGGCACACCACAGCAAGTGCAGCTGTGTGACGATGTCTGCAGGCACTGGGTAAAGTTCCTTTCCCCTGGATGGAAGGGGATAGACATATCCCATTTCTGTCTTCTGATAGTCTCGCAATGAAAATTGTAGAAGCCTATTTTTTACAGTAGGTATTCGTTGCGTTACCTGTTGCGATGCCTTTGCAGTTGCGTTGTAGTCGCAAATCTGTCATATAATGTGCGTTGCAAATGGTGGTCCTGTCTTCACGATTCTTGTTGCCATGTGGTGGATCCTTCTTGAACCCCTGGCGTCATATGTGTACGATAGCCACATCTGTGCATGACAAACCAGCTTCTCTAAGGCCGATGATTCATTCACACTGAAAGCCTATTAAACTGTTGGAACGGCTGTCACCATCTGCGTAAGGGCATCTTTAGCGGTTTAGAACATTTCCACGTTTTGTTAACCATGGCGCTTTGGTTGCCTTTATCTGTGTTTGAATGTTTGACACCTGTGGCGTCAGCTTGCACCTGCAAATTTCTATCGCCCTGCAAACAATCGTTTCCATATAATACCACCTCCCTAAATTTTGTCACATTTGCATAACTTCTTGCAAGCGTGGAATTTTTTATTTCCTGTAGTGCATATATTTGCAATTATGCTATTTCCATGGTAAATATAGGTATCAGTATTAAATTTTATTATAATAAAATAAATACTCCCTCTAGCAGCTGCTTGCCACAGAGGTTTGACAGGAGCCTGTCAGATTATATAGCATAGCAAGAAAAGTTCAAAATTCATAATATGTGTTTGGGGGGAGAATTGTAATAGCAAGTAGTTCTTCCATTTCGGTTAGTTTATATGCCAAAGTAGAAGATCCGAGAGCAGAAAAACGATACAAATGTCCATGCCTTACCCGGGGCTCAAACCCAGGTCCCTTAGATCAGTAGCCAAACGTGTTAACCACTTGCTTACCTAGAAAGATCGGTAGGATTATCAATACTATCAATGTAAACCTCGAAAACATTGTACTCTACCATAAAAATTTCAGATTTTTGGGATGAATAGTTTTTAATATTCGTCTCAAACTTTAATATTTTCCCAACTTTTAAACTTTCACAGGATGCCATTGTAGTTTCTGAATGTACACCAAAAAGCCAAAACATGACACGCTGCCTAATGTGATGTTGGTCGTCCAGTGCAGCCAAAACAACTCTTACCCGGCGAAGCAAGACATTACAAGGTTTCTAAAGGTGTCTGGTACCAACACATTCCCAGCAGATCCTTAACTCTTGCAAGTCACATGGGTTACATGTAAAGGATGGCTTGGCTGACGAAGCCGAGGAAGCAATTAGACAGCACAACAGCTGTACCAGATAGTTGTTTTGTGTGGTAGGAAACGGACAGGTATACAGGGATTGAAGGATAAACAAGGTAAGGTTATAGAAGGTGAGGATTCTGTCATGGCTAGGTGGGCTGAGCATTTAAGTGATATTCTAAACAATGTGGTTAGTTCTACTCCCATTGTTTGCAATGATGATAGATGCATTGGTGGCTTTAATGTTGGCCCTATAACACAATCTGAAGTTATTTTGGCTGTTTCTAAACTTAAACTACATAAATCCCCAGGGGTAGATGAAATTACTACAGAAATGCTTAGAGCTTGGAATGTTTCGGTTACCACTTGGATGACTGAAATTCTGAATATCTTTTATGATAAAGGCATGGTTCCTAAAGATTTTACCAGAGCTATTGTTATCCCTATTTTCAAAAAAGGTGATCGCAGTTCTTCTGATAACTATAGGGGTATCAGCCTACTCTCTGTTCAAGGTACAGTTCTTTCCATGAATGTTATTATATATTGGAGTAGCCAAAGAAACTTAAAATATCAGGTAGGTCACTAGATGCAAAAGATAAATTGGATAAGTAACATAAAACGTGAATTTATGGCTTTCAATGCATAGGTATTTCTGGAATTATAACCAGTAGATTTAGTATCTTTTAAATCCTGTTCAGTAGTTGGGTCTAAAACCATACTATTTTGTACACTTCTAAAAATCTTAGCAATGTCCATACTCTTCCCTGCTATTAACCTATTTAAATCTGTTACACTTCTTGTCCATCATATTCAAATTTATCAATCTCAGTATATATGAAATTTTTATTAAACTTAAATCCCCAGGGGTGGCTTAAATTACTACGGAAATGCTTAGAGTTGAGAATGTTTTGGTTACCACTTGGATGACTGAAATTTTGAATATCTTTAATGATAAAGGCATGGTTCCTAAGGATTTTACCAGAGCTATTGTATAATCCCTATTTTCAAAAAAGGTGATCGCAGTTATTGTGATAACTATAGGGGTATCAGCCTACTCTCTGTTCCAGGTAAAGTTCTTTCCATGATTGTGCTTAATAGAATTAAGAATCTGGTTGACAGGCAATTGCGTGATGAGCAATGTGGATTCAGAAGTGGTAGGGGATGTGTGGATCAAATATTTTCACTTAGGCAGATTCTTGAGAAAGTATAGAGTTTCAGAAACCTTTGGTTGCTAGCTTTGTTGATTTCAAAAAGGCTTTCGACTCTGTTGATCATCATAATTTGTGGTTGATTGTGAGATCATATGGTATACCAGACAAGTTAGTTAACATAATGAAAGCTCTCTATAATAACACTGAGTTGTGTGTGAGAGTTGGTAAGGCTTGTAGTAACTGATTAAGCATTACTTCTGGTGTTCGACAAGGGTGCATTTTGTCCCCTTTCGTCTTGTTTGGTTATTGATATGTTATGCGAAAATCTTTGCAAGGGAAAGATTTTGGCCTTAAATGATCTAGAGATTTTATAATTTCTGATTTAGATAATGCAGATGATTTGGCCTTGTTATCTAATATGATGATGAGATGGAATAATGACGAGATGGTGAAGAATAGAGATTGCTGCCAAGACTTTTAAGAATCTATGGAGTGTGGAGAAATAGGCGTATACACCTAAATACTAAAATTAGACTGTAAAATAGTTTGGTTCTTTCTAGGGTTAGTTATGGTACTGAAACTCGGTCGCTTTGTAACAGGAAATTGATGCTTATGCAGTATCTTGGATATTTGTGGTTGAACTATGTAAGTAATGATGAGGTTAGGCAAAGGAGTTGGCAACCTCCTTTAAGCAGCATATTGTTAAGAGAGAGAGACTGTTGGTTTGGCCATATTGCCCGTATGGATAATCATAGATTAGTGAACAGGGTTATGAATAGTGTGCCTAAAGGCCTCAGAAAGAGGGGGAGATCTAGGATGCTGTGGGCACACAATGTTTAATAGGACCTTTTTAGAATTGGTGTGCAGTGGCCAGATATGCTTGGAGAACCAAATTGCACGGTCTGGTAGGACCTCCATGGCTGCTTGAGGGTGATGATGCCCAAGTGAAAATATCTGATTCATACATCCCCTACTACTTCTGAATCCACAGTGCTGATTACACAATTCCCCATCAAGCAGATTCTTAAATCTATTAAGCACAATCATGCGAACTTTCACTGGAACAGAAAGTAGGCTGATACCCATATAGTTATCACAAGAACTGTGATAACTTTTTTTGAAAATAGGGATAATAGCTGTGGTAAAATCCTTAGGAACTATGCCTTTACCATAAAAGATATTCAAAATTTCATCCATCCAAGTGGTAACCGAAACATTCCCCTAGTAATTTCATCTACCCCTGGAGATTTATGAAGTTTAGAAATAGCCAAAATCACTTCAGATTCTGTTATAGGGCCAACATTAAAGCCACCAATGCATCTATCATCATTATAAACAATGGGAGTAGATCTAACCACGTTGTGTAGAACATCACTGCAATGCTCAGCCCACCTAGCCATGACGGAATCATCACCTTCTATAACCTTCAATTCCTGTCCGTTTCTTCCTACACAAAAAGTTAACTGTAAGTAGGGTTTAAGTTTTTATGTGTTTGAAAGGATTCTACAAATTTGTATACTTATTCACGTTTCTATGAGTTTGTTTCCTCCCTAAAATTCTGAAACCCCACAAAAGGGAATAGTTTTGCATAATTTAAACGTTGAATTGTTTCTTATGGGTACTTGTTTTTAAGTGGATGTGAGACTTTTATTTTAATGACCTTTAGCTTTATTAAGAAGTTTCAACATGACTAAACTTTTTGCCACACGTTTCACTTTTCTCTAAAGTACTGCTGTTTATTGTAGCAATTTTTCAATGAGTAAACAAATTTAAATTATCGCAGTCACTTGTCACAACTTCTGTTACCGACAATGTAAGGATAGTGTTAAATGTTTGGTTTTATTTGTTATAAATAAATAATACCCCCTGAAGCAGCCGCTTACCATAGAGGTCTGGTAGGAGCCTGTCAATTTATATTCGAGTAGGCCTCAGAGGATGGCAGGACCTCAGCAGGAAAATGACATACATCCATGCCTTACCCAAGGCTCGAACCAAAGTTCCTTAGATCAGTAGCCAAGTCTGCTAACCACTTGACCATGGGACAGCGTTTACTTGTTAAAAAAAAAAATCGAGCAATTAAATTACTGTCAAGAATGTAAGGTGCTGTTGTCAATGTGTCGTTTTCATTGCACTCCTTGGAGATTGAGTGCCAGAAGCATATAAATGATAGCAAATTTCTTTGGGGTGGAAATGAATCTATAGAAAGTTGGACAGTGGGAAGTAATAATATCAAGGTAGTGTACTTAACTCAAAGGTTATCATCAGGGTTAGGTCACCTGGAGCACTCCTTAACCAAAAATAAAAATAAACGAATTTCGAATTCATTATTTGCTATACCTAAAAAAAGGATTTATATTTGTTACATATACAATACAATCACAACATTTTGTTAATCAAGGTTACATTGACTACATTCATATTGTCAAAATACGAATTTTAATGTTGTGGCCACTACCAGGAATCGTAACATTTAGGTATTACTAAAAATCAGTGACTTCGGCACCTCTCGATTTTTTGCCCGTTACTCCTCCCACTATTTGATCTAGAATGTGACACCGAATCTGAAAATCCATCACATTTCCCAGTTCTACTGCACAAAATAGTTCTTTTTACAAATTTTTTGCCCTCGAGCAAGGTACATTGAGTTTAAACTTCGACTTCGAAGGACCCATTGCATCCGAATTTTCACAATTCCATTATCTACTACTCAAAATATACCCAGGTTATCCTCAAAGGACCTCCAGATCCAAAATTTTGAAACATCTACAAACTGAAACACCACCAGGTCCCAATTTTCGTAGATCATGGTTTAACCTTTCTTTGACCTTGAAAGTTACGTTGGAGGTAAAATTTCGGGTTAAAAAAAAACACCCAGATTACTCATAGGTGCAAATTTTCAGAGCTCTATGCATCTGCATCATAGTTAGAATTAGCACATTCACCTGTCAACCGTCAGTCAATATTCATAATTGTAAATATAAAAGATGGCGTTGAAGTGCAGGAGCAAAGTCACATTTTCTAGTGGTCTGTGGGACTTTATTGTCCGATTCTATCAGTCCAACCATTGGTCGAAGATCTTGGTTTAGTGAATATCTTCATTTTTCTCTTCCATGCTGAAAAAGTCGACTTCCTGACATTTTATAACCATCACTTTTTTTTTTTAAATTTACTGTAAAATTAATATACGTAATACAATATATAAACAAAATAGACAACTTTTCAAACAACAATTTACGAGTAATTCAGTTTAAAATAAATATCAATTTATAATTGGAACGGAGTCAAATATTTGTAAACTGTATTAAACAATTTTCAAATATCACTAGATTAGAAAGGAAAAATTTATATAATTATTACAGCAAAGGGGCAAAATACTAAATTGAAGTAAGAACATAAAAGGGCAAGAACATATTTTAGAATTTTTCTTCCAAATTTTTTTTGTTAAATAATGCGTTTTAAGAATAGCTGAATATATGCATGTATGTCCTTTCAAGTCCTATATCTGGCATTTTTCCAATTTTTTTCCTACATCAGGGTCCTTACCTGTAGTAGTCAAAGTACCCCAACAAAAATTTTAGTCACAAGCAGCCACTGGTTACCTTAAATATTAACATTGTGAATCCTGACAAAGATTTAAATTCTTTGTATCCTGTTTTAATTTAATTTTTACAGACCAATAAAAAGGGGGGAATCAAAGGAGAGGAAAGGCAACAATGGATGACAGGGGAATTGATATTTTTGCATTAATAAGAGTGACTATATAAAGCACTTTAAAAAAATATCCAGGAATTATTGCAAATACATTAAAAGTATCAATAGAAACATATTTCACAGGCAAATTCTATAAATATTATAGAAATAATGGGGAACTGTGGAAATTTATAAATGAAATAGGAAGGTTTGGGATTTTATGGTGGAATGTTGACTAAGGCCATATTGTGCCAAACACATAGTATAAACAGATAAGTCATTGGACCCTCAACCAAAATTTAAAAGCAACAGCAAAGAGGATGAAAGCAGCAATAATGCAAAAGATGAAATAGGGAAGTCTTACCTGAAACTGGCAATTATCTTGTACATAAGCAACAAGAATTCTACTTTTGCTATGGGAGAAAAGGGACACTGTTTCGGAAAATATTGATAACTCTAGGCTTGTTCACCAATTCCTACACTTCATTGGTTTTCTCAAGAAATGCCGATTTTCAAGAAAATCTAATTTTCACATAATAAATCAACAGGTAATAACTGAAGAAATTTTTTGTGGATAACTTTCTACTTTGGTTCATATTTCCCTGCAAGATGTTTTTATGACTCTTTAATATATAAATTTATAAAAGATAAAATTCAGTTATAAAATACATTTGTATTTGTTCCTCCGAAGTTAATGAGCTACACCTTATTTGAAAGCTAGTCATTTAAACTTGCCATTTCGTGTTAAAAACAAAGGCTACGTTATCATTTCTATCTTCAGTGGCAGCACATAAAGTTGTCACTAAATGGCTTTGAGCAGACAGGAAGGGAACCCACTGGACAGCTATTAGGAGACATGAAAGCCTCCTTCAAGGTCATTCAGTGTGTTCTTTAACGTGCACAGGGCATGCTCTCCTGAAGAGGGTCCATCCGACAGATGGCATCCCCTACTGCTTGAGGGAAGGGGGGAGGTTTAGAAAAGAGAGATCTCAATGAAGAACTGTACATCTGAGCCAACGCTTCTGTATTCAGGAGATGACATGGTTTTGAGAAAGTTAAAGATCTGAAAAAATAAAAACACTGCTGGTTCAGTATAAGTTAGATTGAATATTAGTAGGAATTTATTCTTTTTTCTTCTTCTCTGTATATCTTTTTTTTAAAGAACAATTTGCTTTAAACATCATTAGTGGTTAGTAGATCAAAATTCTTTAAGTGGCAAATGAGAATATGATGTATTAAGTTCATTACTTTATCAATGAAAGAAATAGTGTTGATTTGTATGACATTAACGTGATCAAACTTCTGCAAATGCTTTCAATAACACATTTTGTCAGATAAAACAAGGTTTTTCATCTTTACCAAAAAATATAACATACAAAATAATTTTGTTCAAGCTTTATGTAAAGAAAAATTGTTAGTTTTACAAAACAAGCATTTCCAACATTTGAATTCCAGAAAAGCTAACAAATTAACATCAAATAATTTAAAGCTTCCAACCACTCTTTTTATCTTGGAATGATCATTTTCCTTTCGTTGATGTCAGCCCTGCTCGAATGATTTCATCAACAAGAAGTAAATTGCCAGCAATTACAGAACTGGAAAAAAAAATATTTAACATTCGTTAAAGAAATCCTCAATGCACTAACTTATACAGATAACTTAAGTTTTACAGTTTTAAAAATTATACTTTAGCCTTTTTTCTAAAAGCATTAATATACAGAAATAGAGCATTTAACTTGAATACCTCATTTCCTTCACAACAAGTACACCTATTCCTCAATTGATAGTCAAGAAAATGCAGCCAGTTTCGTTTTACACAGTACGGATCGAGTTTCTTTTTACGTATGTAGATATAATACATATTAGGAAATAAAACAGTATAGTGTCAAAGGATATTATTAGCCTCTCATCACAAAGTAAAAAACAACTAAATGGTTTTAATTATTATTTTCAAGAATAAATTCCTATATTAATAAAATCATCAATTGTAATATTTATATTCTTTTGCTAAAATTATATTGTTGCTGTCTTGCAACGTCTTCTGAAATGAAGCTTGTTTTGACAGTGAGATCAAACTTTTCTGGACTGAATTTGTTCAGACCAGTAAAAACTGTTACATCATTTTCAGCAACAACTTTAACTTAGTAGACTATTATGTAGGCTAAATACAGCTAATTCATAAGTACACTGTTTAATAAAACATCTTACAAAAATTAATTTTAAAAAATAAAGCACTAAGTAATTGGTACAAATGCTTAATTTCTAAATTAATAATTGGTTCATAAATATCCTTTCAAATTCGATAGTGTACTTCTATTAATGATGAATTTTTTTGTGACCAAAAATAAATACATGAGAAATTAAGCTAAGCATATCTGAATTAATAAATATCCTATCTACTCATCTCCAATGCAAATCAAGGTATGGATGTCTATCTCAGATTGAAAAACCCTACCACACACATTTAATCACTTAACCAGTTGCATTTTTTTTAATATGAATTATTATGAATCCAGTATGAGCCAGTCAGAATTCCTTGACAACTGATATGTTTCCTCTTATTTTGCCACTTCATGGAAAATCATGTTTTTTTATTAGTTTTCCATTTGAAAAAAAAAGGTGTTAAAATTGAGTGTAAACATTGCTTTACCATGCTAAAAAAAGGTATTGTAGGATAATAATCCAAATTTAACCCTTAACTATTTTATTACCATACGAGCCCAAAAGGGCAGAAATTTTAAATGGACTCGTGCAATTAATACTATTCCTTTGTCTTCACTATCTCCTACCTGTAGTTTGTGCTATTTTGAGTTCATATGATAGTGAAAGGTTTAAACTACCTAGTTTTTAAAAAAGGAACTTATTCTAATGGCAGTCAATTTTGAAATGTTTTCAGTATAAAAAAAATATTTGGAATCAAACTTCAATATTTTATACCCATGCAAGCACCTAGAATAGAAAGAGTGGAATCTTTATCAGCTTACACAAAAAAAGATTTTTTTTACGTACCAAACCAAAGGAGTTTTTTTTTAAATAAAAATATTTAAGCTTGTTTGTGTATCAAATGGGTTTTTTTTAGTTATAGCTTTAAAAAAAAACAAATTTAATTTACAAATTTTGAAAACTGACAGCATTTTTTTTTTGTAGAAAATGATAATTGAATAAAATTTATATAAGTTGCATACTTTAACCCTTTTTTATATAAAATAGAAAAGGAAATCAAACGGCTTAATACTCTCAACTAAAATTTTTGTTGCTGTACTATGGATGAAAAATTTTTTTGTAACATCAAACTTATAAGCTCATCGGATAAAAAATTAGTCACACTTGGCTGAATGTCACTTAATAGCACATAACACCTCTGTACAACCAAAGAACACCCAAAATCCTGTCTGACATACATGCCACCAGTGTGTGGATGTAGTGCATATCAATATTCATCCACTGTTCCAGTAGCAAATGCTGCAGTTCGGTCAGATGGCTGGGACGGCTCTTCACTTGTTGCCTCAAATAGTCCCACAAGTTTTCTATGGGATTCAAATCCGAGGATTTGGTGGGCCAGTCGAGATGTTCGAAGGCTTTAGAGAATGCTTGTCGTGCCAATCCAGCACACTTCGAGTTTGTGCATGCAACAATTGTCATCTTTGAAGACAGGGGTATCCTTCTGTTGTTCACTGTGGAGATGCTGCACAAAAGGCAACACGTGGTCGTCCAGTAGCTCCATATAGCCCTTCTGGTTGAAGTGTGACATCACCACAACCAAAGAACCCCTTTCCTCGTATGTGAACCACCCAGAACCTCCCCAGAACACCACAGAGTTTCCTCCAGCTTGAACAGAACCTTGCACACAGTCCGCACGGAAGGCTTCATGAGGCTTACGATGTACCCGTTGCCTCGCATCATTAGAGTACAAGCAAAATCACGACTCATCCAACAAAATCACATGCTTCCAAGAGTCTACAGTCCAGTCTTTGTGGCACTGCACCCACTGTAGCTCTGCAGCCTTGTGCAGAGCTGTTAACATGGGTTTCTTCTGCAGTACTCTGCTACAGATATACATGGCATGCAGTTACCTTCAGAGTGTTCCTTCGGAAACAGCTTGTAGTAGGCCTGCATTGATTGACTGGAACAATTCCTGCCTCATTGCAAAGCGGTTTGCCCTAACACTGTGTGACACACTGTGGCGATCTCTATTGGTAAGCACAGTTTTTCTGCCACAGTTCTGGTGACGATTAGCGGTGGACTGCGATGTATGCCACTGCTGGAAGACCTTTGGACAGTACGTTTCAACACACCTGCAAAGGCAGCAACTTCTTGTACACTATGCCCTTTGACTCGGCCAAACGCAATAACACCTTTTTGCCACTCATTCACATCTTTGGTGTGACCCATGTTTCATGGAGTGACTAACACACACATGGCACACAACCACTTGTTGTCACTTTATGAACCCCGAAGCGCACAGCATAGCTCTTTGTAGAATGCATTTATTACTGGTGCGCCATCTGTTGCTGTTGAACAGACATAACCGTCTTACGGCAGATGATTTACTAATTTTTTTGTCCGGTGATCTAATTTAGTTGCTTTTAGCATTATGCAAGCAATACTGACCTCATCAGTCAGTGGACTTTTATATCAGAATTACTATATTTTCTAATAATTTCTCAGTTACAGTGGGAAAGACTCATATAATGCTGGGATAAATGATAAATATAATTCTAGTACTATTGAAATATGTTTGAGAGAAAAGAGTGCAAAACGAAGAAAAAAAAAGAAAAAAAAAAACAATTTGGAAGCAATTACAAAGTATGCACTTAATTTTTCCTGTATAAAAATTGCAGTTTTTTGTTAATTTTCAAAGATTTTTTCAAAACTTTAAGGAAAAATTTGTTAATAATAGTTAAAATCAAACAATACAGAGTAATGTTAACAAATTGGCAATATCGTATAGCACTTCTAAAATATGGCATCAGATGGCCTTATCAAATTATTTATATTATAGTTTAATAAAATATGCATCATATGAAAAAAAGAAAATGTTTTTCAAGCTTGAATTATGTATTTTTAAAAGATAATTAAAGAAATTTTAAAAAATTTTCAAACAGCAATTAAAAAAATAAATCCAAGTTTTCATTGTATTGTACAAAAAACATGTATTGGCATCTTTGAACACACATTGCGGATTCTACCAACGTCTATGTTCAACAGTGATCTGGGAAGTGTAAAGCATGCCTTCAAATAATGCTGAAACTGTCTTGGAGAAGTCTAGAAAAACACAACTGTGCAATGTAGCTGCATGTTTGTTGCTGATAGATTTTATATTTTTGCACCTTACCACAATAGCAGTTTTTAATAATCTGATCACATTGGACATAATTCACAATGAAAATTTTATTTATTCTAATTTATAAACTATAAAAAAATATAGGAAATTTAAATGAAAATTACCATGAACTAATTTGCTGCTTTTTGACACGGTGATTATCCATTATACCAACATCCAGAGGCACAATTGGTTCACCTATTAAATGTTAGAAAATAATCATATCAGTAGGTACTATCAAAAATCTAAATTAATACAATTATAAAACTAATAACAATATAGGAAGTTCCCAACTTATATGGTTAATTTGTTCTAAAGGTTTCCATGCAAGTTGAAAACCATATAAATCCAATAATGCTTATCTACAATATTTTATTGCCATGTAGTTTTTTTTGCCATTTAATTTTTTTGGCTGATCACTAAAAAATGCTGGCTCTGTGGTTACAAACCTGTTTTTCAGGCTTGCTACTGGAAGAGTTAAGGTTCTTGCATGCTTAAATACTTTTCAGTCCCGTTGTTTTTTTTCAAGTAGAATCATGTGGACTGCAAAATGCTAAAAGGATTTGTTCCCCAGCATGATTGTCTAGTTTTTTTTACAATCCCAAAATGGGGTTAAAAAAAAATTACAGTGCAATGAAACCTTTATTTGATATCAGTGAGTGTTACTAGTTTCAACTTTGTGTCTGTTTGAAACTTTATCATGGTATGGTGTGTCCTGTGGCTGAGCAGTTATTGTACTTTACTACTGATCATAACGACCAGAGTTTGAGCCCCAGGTAAGGCATGGATGCTTGTGTTTTTTTCCTGCTGTCTTGCCTTCTTCACAGATCTTATCTATGGCAAACTGACGGGCTCCTTTCAGACTTCTGTGCAAGCATAATGGAATGAAGAAAAATACCCTCTGCAAGCAGCTGCTTGCAGAGGGTATTTTTCTTCATTCCATTATGAATTATATGTTCTCTTTTGAAACAGGCTTGTATCAGGGGCAGGTGACATCAAGATAATGGAAGATGGCAACGTGTTACTTCATTAAA
The DNA here is from genome assembly GCA_038380435.1 of Ryuthela nishihirai. Taxonomy (NCBI): domain Eukaryota; kingdom Metazoa; phylum Arthropoda; class Arachnida; order Araneae; family Heptathelidae; genus Ryuthela; species Ryuthela nishihirai. Next base: position 9,357,830 of record JAWZYU010000017.1, read on the forward strand.
TGGTGATATACCATTTATAGGTTGTATATACACCGATCAGCCAAAACATTAAAACCACCTACCTAATATATGATGTAGGTCCTACTCTCGCCCGACGAAGCATAGATTCAATGAGATGTTGGTAGGTGTCACTTGATATTTGGTACCATGACTGCCATAGAAGATTCCGCAGTTCCCGTAAATTACGTGGTTGGGGTGATGCTGCTTCTACCAGTTTCTCCAACTGAAACCACAAATGCTCGATAGGATTAATGTCCGGCAAATTTGGGGGCTATGGCAATAAATGGAATTCCTCATCGTGTTCTAGGAACCATTCCTGAACCTTCTTCACAATGTGACATGGGGCATTGTCTTGTTGAAAGATGCCATCTTTGCCAGAGAATATAGTCACCAAAAAGGGGTGTACTTGGTCAGCCACAGTGTTTAAGTAAGCAACAGCTGTCAGAGTTTGCTCTACAGGGATAATTGGTTCGTGTTCCCCAAGAAAATATTGCCCAGACCATCATACTCCCTCCAGCCACCTGGATCCGTCCCACTGCAAGCATTGACGACAGTGAACAACTGTGAGCATAGGCACACAAATGGGTCTGTGGCTGCAGAGACCCATATCCAAGAGCATACGATAAACTGTGTGTTCGGACACATTAAGCCCTTTACCACAATTGAAATTATGGGTAATGTCAGCCACAGTATCCCTCCCGCAGCTGCGGACAAGAGACAAGATAACCTGCGCTGACCTCTGGCATCAATGAGGTGTGGCTGACCAACACCTTATCAATGGCTCAAAGTGTCACCTGTTTCGGACCATCTTTGATAGGTACCAACTACTGCATAGTGTAAGCAGCCTACCAGAGTCACTGCTTCAGTGATGCTCTTACCAAGGTGTATTGCCATAACAATCTGGCCTTTGTTGATAGCGCACCAGGCTCATAATCTGTAGTTCCCAGGTTCGAGTTCCAGCTGGGTCAGCGTTGAGATTTTATCTCCACAAAATTCCCCACCCTGCTCACGGTCAGTAGGGAACACTGATTGACTTGGAAAGGCTGCCATCTGTCTGATGGGACGTTAAGCAGTGGCCCTGTGTGTGGGAGAGCCATACCCTGTACACGTTAAAGAACACGCTGGATGGCCTTGACGGGAGGCTACCATCTGTCTCCCAACAGCTGTTCCAGTGGGTCCTCTCCCCCAACCTTCTCTGAGCCTTCAGGATCCATGTGACCTGGGCATTTAGCCCATAGTGTGCAAAAAAGTGCCACTCAGAGGTAAAACAATCCAACAACCCAAATATCCATCTGGTCTCTTACAAGCTGAATATATCTAAATTATAACAGTGGAATTCTTCTGTGAGGACTTCAAGAGAATAAGCTCTGTGCAGAGTCTTCACATTCCAACTACCTATGGAGAGAAAATGATTAGTGGGATGGTTAAAGAAACTATGTTTATTGAGAGAGGGAATGCCAATAATATCAAACAGCCCCTAATCACAGGCATGGGGCAAAGACCCGTTCCCCCACTAAAGGCTGAAGCCATCTACACTGGAAATTGGGTTGTTTTACCTCTGAGTAGCACTTTTTTTTGCACACCATGGGCTAAATAGCCAGGTCACATGGACCCCGAAGGCTCAGAGGTTGTGGGAGGGGAGCCACTGCAACAGCTGTTGGGAGACAGATGGTAGTCTCACGTCACGGCCATCCAGCATGTTCTTTAATGTGCACAGGGTATGGCTCTCCCACACACTGAGCCACGGCTTATCATTCCATCCAATGGACTGCGACCTTTCCAAGCCCATCGGTGTCCCCTACTGATTGTGGGCAGTGCTGGGAATTCCACGGAGATAAATCAGCTGAGACTGGAAACTAGGAACTACATATTATGAGCCTGGCGTGCTACCAACAGCCACCCCCTATATTGGAAGACTTCTTCCAAAGTAGAAATTGACGATTCCCATAAAAGCAAGAGTTCAGGTACCTGCGATGACCTCTGCTCAGGATTATCCACCAGCTGATAAAACATATCCTGTGAATCTATTCACTTGGGGCTGTCAACTCACAAAGAAACAGCAGAATTTCCCTCTCGCAGAAGCCCACCAGTACAGCAAATTCATAATTTCCTTATTCCAGTCCAGTAGGTTTAATGGTCAGCACCAGGACCCTTGTGTGGTTGACTACTCCTTAGCAGGGTACAAAAAAAAAAGTAGCCATAGCTGTCCAGATCAGTAGGCCACACTAATCTAGCAGCCCTCCCCTTCTGTTTCCTTTCACAAGAGAGTATCTCTTTCGAAAGATATTAATGGCCTGCACCATGAGAAGGTAGGGTCAGACATTAGGTGCTAGCCTGGCCAGTTGTATGCATTCATCACTGGGGCTTGGTGCATAGCTCTCCTTCCAGTGATTACTTAGCTACCATTTGCAGACCTTTTAATATATATCTTAAGCTTGAAAATCAGTATTTTGTTTGTTCATTTGATGCATATTTTATTAAACAATATAAATCACTTGTTAAAGCCATCTAATTGCCATTTCTTAAAAGCGCTACACAGTATTGTCGATTTGTTCGTTAACATTATCCTACACTGAAGAAATCACCTGATTTAAGCTCAAAAGTTTGATTTGAACTATTACCAACAAATTTTTCCTTAAAGTTTCGAAAATCTATAAATTAACAAAAAAACTGCCATTTTTAAAAAAGGAAGATTTTGGAAGTAATTGCAAAGTACGTACCACCATTTTTTTTTTTTTCATATTACACTCCTTTTTGTCACAAACCTATTTCACTTACTAGAATTATTTTTATCATTTATCCCAGCATTCTACGAGTCTTTCTCGCCTTTCAGATTGAAACCAACCAATAAATGCTTTTTTAGAAAGCAATCAGAGTTACAGTTCTAAAGTTCCCTCCAGTTTAAAAGGTAGGTCAAGTATTAAGTGCAGCGGCTTTGTTATTTCTCAGACGTGCAGTAAACTGACTCTATAGTGAATGTTTACAGAAAGAGTTCTTCCTGGATATAGAATAATGTGACCATTCATCTTTCAAGTCAGTATTAACCTTCGTTTTCATTTCTGTAGATTTATTTTATTTTCATCAGCTGATCTATCAATCTTTTGGGGTTATGCTACATCGCATTGTGGATATTATTTAACATTGCATTAGGTTATATATTATTTTTCTTGTAAAAAAAAAAAACCGATTGTGTATCGTTTCCTTAAAATGAATGAGGTATTGGATATTTAAGCAAAAAGGGCTTCCTTGATATGGCAAGCTGTTTACATGGATGATTTAAGCCAAATATATCCAAAAAATTAGATTATAAATTCCCTGCATAAAGATAGTTTTCATTTCTGTAGATCTACTTTATTTCTGCAAATTATTGTTCTTTCTGATGGATAATATCGATATTTCAGAGTTAAGCTACATTGGGTAGCTACCCAATGTAGCTTAACTCTGAAAATAAAATATCCACAGCAACAAGTGTAAGCCAGCTGGCTTACACTTGCTGCTGTGGATATTTAACTTCGCATTAGGTCACCTGTTAAATTTTCTTTTATTATTTATTACTTTCGAGTAAAATAAACTTTGATCTGGTATAATTTTCTGAAAATGAATGAGGCCTTGGATACTGAAGCAAATTTATTTCTGTTCATTTCTGTAAATTAGCGATCTTTCTGTGTTATGCTATATCGGATGGGCAGTTTAAAAGCTGTTACAAATATTTTATTTAATATCCCATTACATTATATGCAATGGAAGCAAAATGGACTTCCTTGGTATAGGAATCAGTCCTCGTGTGGGAGGACAATTTCCGGAAGGGTTTTTCCTCCCCCCCACACTCACTCACTGTAAACATTTCTCCCCCCCCCCCCCTAGAAAAATTTTATTAAAAAAATTAAGAGTTTTATGTTTTTATTGAATGGTTTTAAAAGCACCCCCCCCCCCTTGTCGTCATGCAAAATGACAACTTAGATCTGAAGAAATAAGGTTTTTCTTCATATCCCCTCCTACAAATGGCAGGGTGTTTTACAATAGCATTGACTGCAGTCCCAGTTTCCATGAAGTATCCTTTCAATTCTTTGTATTAGAAGTGCTGTTTATTGCAAATATTTGATAATTTTCCACTTTAAGGCAATTTAAAATGCACCTTAGGTTAGTTCACTTTGGATGGCAGAAAAATTTATAATTATTTTTGAACAATTTTGCTTTTTGTAAAAACTGCATTCCTAACAATAACTTTATAAATACCTAAACATTTTGTCTCTGTGACTACTGATGCTCATTTAAATATCTTTGGTATCCTAATGTTTTATAATTAGTAATTTATTCAGAATTTTTTACACTGAATTGACTTTACTATTCATTTAACAGTTAATGAAACCTAATATGCTGGGTTGTTTTACTTCTAAACAAACTTTTTTTGCACATAATGGGTAAATAGCTAGGTTAAAGACTCAAAGAATGTTGGGGGAGGGGGACCAATTGGACAGCTGAGACAAAATAGCCTCCTGTAAAAGTCTTGCATGTTCTTAACAAGGATCTGGGTATGGCTCTTCTACACACAGGGTCATAGCTTAATGTTTCATCTGACAGATGGTGGCTTTATCAAGCCCCAAAGTTGGGACTCAAATATATTGCTATTAAATAATTTCATTGTTTTTCAATCTTCACAAAAAATTTAACAAGGAGAAAAAAATGAGGGTGATGTTTTGGCTGTTTCTTTTTATCAACGTTCATGTAAAATTGTACTGATGTGCGTAAGTTATGGGATAATTGTATATACTTTTTCAGCAAAAGAAACTAATTGCAAAATTGGTATTCCCAATTACTTATAGTGTCATACATTTCGGGTAGTATCTAGCACCTACTTTAGCATTAGAATCAATATTCCTCTGAGTGAAAAAAAAAACATTTATATAATTGACCCCTTTTTAGTATAATCAAAAATTAATGTTGTAAAAATAAATAATTTGCATTGCTTTAGTTAAGTCAGGAGCAAACTTTGGCCCGAGTTGGGTTGTTTTACCTCTGAGAGGCACTTTTTTGCACACCATGAGCTAAATGGCCAGGTCACATGGACCCCAAAGGCTCAGAGAAGGTTGGGGGTGGAGACCCACTGGAACAGCTGTTGGGAGACAGATGGTAGCTTCCCGTCAAGGCCATCCAGTGTGTTCTTTAACATGCACAGGCTATGGCTCTCCTGCACATGGGGCCACGACTTAACGTCCCATCCGACGGACAGTGGCCTTTCCAAGCCCATCAGTGTCCCCTACTGACCGTGGGCAAGGCAGAGAATTTTGCGGAGATAAATCTCAACGCTGTGACTCGAACCTGGGAACTACAGATTACGAGTCTGACGTGCTACCAACTGAGCCACCCCTCGCCCTCAATTGGCCCAAGATTATTAAATTTATGCAATAACTACGATTCTGGCTTACAGCACTCTTAAAAAATCCTCATCTGGCTCGCTGCCTATGAGAAAAAATTGCCCATCCTTGCTTTAGATAATACTGTTGTTTTCAAAATGAAATTAAAAAATATATATATACCATTAAGTAAACCTAAATGGAAAATAACCATGAACATGTGCGCAATCAATAGAAGTTCACTGCTTTAGCAAGTGGATGCTTCTAATTAATCTGCAAAACGTAATTGTTTCACACTCAAAATCTTGTGACATGTCACAAATCGAACGTACAATTTGCAAAATGCTTCCCTTTTCAAAAATTTCTAATAAAAACTTAATGCAGCTAACTTTTCAACATTTTTTTATATATTATTTAAAAATTAAGTTTTTTTCACGTCACCTCTTAACTCTGAAATTTGTTATAAATTGTTATGTTAGCATTTCTTTTTCATATCACTTCCAGTGGCAGACTTTTTTTTAATTTAGAAGTGAAGTATTGGATTCTTTGAGAGAAGATTCAAATAATTTCCAACCATTTGATAAAACTCTGGCATTTTGTACAGGTTTGTTTCTACGAGATGATTTACACTAACAAGTTTCTATAGAATCTGTGAAGTGAAGTAGTTATCTCGAAATTTTCAGATTAATATTGAGCATTAGGATCTTGATCAGTGGTTTAATTAATATTCATAGGAATGATTTAAATAAATTTTTGTGTAAACAAACAAAAATTGTGATACCTGTATTGATATCCAAGCCAATTAGCTGGCCTCCACCACTGCTGTATTCCTGCACTAATTTCACAATTACTTCTTGTGGGTCATATCCTGCATTTGTTGCTAAAACTTTTGGAATTATCAACAAGGCATCAGCAAAAGCCTGTATGCCAAGTTGCACTCGACCCTTTATTTCAGACTTGTATTTAGTGAGAGATGAGTGTGCAGCTAGTTCAAATGCTCCAGCTCCTGGAACTAGGCATTCTGTAAAAACAATGCATATTTAACTAGTTAGAATAAAAAGACTTAATTCTATCTTCTGATAACAGAATCGGTTTTTCATTTTGAGACCAGAAATATATTTTATGTTGCAATTGCAAATAGTGTTCAAATTTATCCTTTCACAAGTACACATATCAACCTGATAGTAAAACCAGCATCTATCTTATTTTACATATAACAGAATATTAAAAATCTATTAAACATTTCACAAACACTGGTAACATGTACCTTTTAATTGTTGATATGCTAATATCATATTATACATAAAATTCTATTGTGCAATATTGGTTTGGTTGTTTGGGGTTAAACGGTGCAGTGGCAACTCAGGACATAATGCACCAAACAAAAGATAAAATAAACAATTAAAGAAATTAAAATCTGCAAGTAAAATTTAAAATAACAAAAAGACAAACACACAAATATGGTAAAAATGTAAAACAACATAACAAGTGTGTAAGTAACAGGTAAAACAATAATCAATGTAGAGACAAAATCAACCCAGGTGTAAGGCAACCTGGTTTATATATAAAGAAAAACACAAATAATATAAAATCATAGTCTATTAAAATATCCTATATATCTTAGAAATCAAAAAACATTTTAAAAAGAAATAATCAGATAAAAGATGTCCGAATTTAAGAGGTTGAACATAAAATCGTGAAAACTAAAATACAGATATCATTCAAAGTTAAAACACACACATTCGATTAAAATATGTTTAATGGATAAAATGGTGTCACAAAACTCACACTTATGTTTGTTATCCACCTGTAAAAGAAATGAATGAGTAATAAACAACTGATCAGAGCAGAGCCAAGCAAGTGCAATTGTGACTGACATAGTTTGATAATAGGCTTGATCTCCAGAAGTTTGTTTGCAATCTGTTCAGACAACGATCTTTGCCACTGTGCCCAGAGTTCAATGGAAAAACACTGCCATCAGGGGCATGGCTGATGTCTGCCAAGTCATTGCTCCTGATGCAGACGTGTCTGTTCACCCAACAGCAGAGAACGGTGGTTGTGGCTGCCAGATGGAGCTGCTGGTGGATATTGGAAAGAACAGGAAGAGGCCGAGGTGCACAGAAATCAAAGCTTGTAGTGAGTTAAGTGAGTCATTGTAAAGCACACACTGATGATGATGCTTAGTCACCACATAGTCCAAGGTGAGAGCATGGACCACCTTGGACCATGTGGTTCAAAACTTTGTGGAATCAAAGCCTGCAGTGAATATGAAACACTACAGTGGGATCTGGTCTGCAATGATTACATCACAGCAGATCATGGCCAGTCCCACTGATATGCTGGACTTCAAGCCATCTGTGAAGACAGGCAAGATGTCCAGGTACTCAACATGGTGGTTGGCAAAGAGGTACCGGTGTCTACGTAATGGGAATGTCTGCCGATTTCAAGGTGTGAAGCAGCAGCAGCTCTAGTTAAATTTTTGTCCACTTGGCGCTGGCAATCCACTGTTTTGCTTGCTACTTGCTTCATAAAAATATAAGTTTTTATGCTGTTTACCACTAGTTTTAAAATTGAATTCTGAAACAGTTTTGTTCATATGTAATTTATTTACTGTTCTGTCATTTTAACTAGAAGTCTGAAAGACGATGTAGTGCTGTATGATGTTTTGCATAAGTGAAATTTATGAAACACTCAGTTTCTATCGAATCCCATCCAAGCTCGATCTGCGAGACAAGAGCTGAAATCAATATGTCGGCATCATAACATTGACATAAGCAATTGAAAAGGGTTTCAGAGATCACTTATGAATAAATATTTTGTAATCGAAGTAACTGTGAGCAAAGTTATTCCCATTAGCTCAAAGCAATAAATATCTTTACAATATAAGGAACTTTGGTAAAGGATTGCTCACCAAAGTATTAGAGAATTTCTGTGTTATGTGAATGGGAATCTAACTTCAAAGCTCTCTAAGTTCTAAAATATTCATTTAATGTAAAAATGGTTTCGAAAATAAATTAAAGATCATAATCTTATCTATGTAAATCTTGATTTTCAACAGCATTCATCTAGTATTTAATGAATTATGGAAGCTAGAATATTTCACAACAGTAATGGGTCATAAGAATTTATTTCAGATATTAATTAAAACTTACTAAGTATTTTTAAAATCATTTAATAAAATATAAATTTTAAAAGTTGCATAATGATTATTAGGATATTTTATTATTACCATCAACACTTTGTCAAAGTGCCGATTTATTAGTAGATATTGAATAGTCCAGTTTATTTCATTAATTATCATTAGCATACTTTTTAAGAGATGCTTTCCATCTATCAGAAAGCCGCATGTGGCTAAAATTGCCTGAATAGCGCCTATGTGCAATAGGAATGTTCATAGCATCAATTAGAGGCGATCTTGATCGGCAGCCGGTAGCTCAGTGGTCCAGAGCACCCGACATGTTATCAGGAGGTCATGGGTTTGTATCCCACACAGCTCAAGACAATTTTTCCTCTAAAATTTAAATCGATGTCAAAGTGCTGATTTATTAGTAAATGCATATTTTAGATGTTATAGAGCAGAGATGGTCAAACAGTCTATGTTGATTACATAGCTGCCAGTTTTAGGTGAAAAATATATCATCTTAATGTAACAATGTCACGTTAAAATGTTTGATGCTAAATTGTTATTTTATGCTTAGCTGGTCAAGCAGTGTTAAATCATTATGACTTGTGTAATATGATGGATCGCAAAAGATTGTCTTAAAAGTCGATGGAGGAGTCCAAAAGTTTGCCCCCCCCCCCCCCTGTTATACAGCTTCAAAATTAGATTCCCTTTGAAATAACATGGAAAGATAATGCTATAGCTTTCTTTGAACATAATACTGTTATTATCAATTTAAAATTTTTCACAAATTCAAATAATGTGTTACTTTAAAAAAAAAATAGTGCTAGATAATAGTAGAAAAAAATGTTGCCCATTTTCTTCAGACAATTTTGCCCCCCCTCCCCCATTTCTTCTTAAACCAGACTTGTATATGACTAATGGATTGTGGAAGTTTTTAACATTTTTGTCAGCTTTTAAACTGCACAAATATATGTATGAACAAGAGCAGATTAAGCAATTGGGAAACCTGGAGCCAAGTTCTAGGTGGGTGCCCTGGAACAAAATTCTAAATAAGTCTTAGAGCTATATTCTAAATGGAGTCTCTTTATCCTTCTAAACTGAAAAATTATTAAAATTGAACTACTTATGTAAAATCATCGATTGACGTGATAAAAAAAAACATTTCTTTAAAACAAGCAAAAAAAAAAAGAGGGGCCCTGTAGGTTGGGAGAAATAATGAAATAAAAAGACTAACATATAAAGTCAATTCTGTACTGTAGGGGTTCTCAACATGGGTTATGTGGTAAAATGTTTTGGGGTATGCCGTGAGAGCTCTAAAAATGCTAGATCTAGTAACAAATTCATTTCACTGATTACCCAGTAAAATGTTTATAATTTTATATGTCAAATTGTTTATGTCGTTTTTTGTTTATATCGATATATTTAATTTATGAATACAAAATTTAATGTGTGTAGTGGCCAAGTGGTTAGCACATTTGGCTACTGATCTAAGGGACCTGGGTTCGAGCCCCGGGTAAGGCATGGATGTATGTGTCGTTTTTCTGCTGAGGTCCTTCCATCCTCTCAGACCTTCTGCTATGGCATATAAACTGAGGCCACAGAGGTCTGACAGGAGTCACACCTCTGTGGCAAGCAGCTGCTTGAGGGGGTATTTATTTATTTTATTTTTTATATATATAGATGTCTTATTTTATTCCCATTGTTATATTATATAGTTTTATCTATTTATACAAGGGGTACCAGTTACATACACATTTCCAGGGGGTACATTGCCAAAATCTATTCCTTATGAATTTTCCTTAACAATACGCTCTATTGCAATAGTAATGAAAATTATTGAATTAGATGAATTGCTTTGGAAAAAATTAAAATTTTGTTTTTTAAAGAATTACCATTAAATAATATTGGGTAAATACTTGAAAATTTCGGATTTTAATGGATAATAATTTTCAGTCGTAACACGATTATTTTTAGACATATTTTTCATTATGGAGTGTTTAAATCATTATTCCTGTTGTATCTCCGAGAAATATTATAGTTTATTATATTTGACTAATCATCTGTATGATTCTTTACCATGTGACTTTGACCAGATCGTTATATACTTACCGTTAGTGTAGGTTACCTGACCACGGAATGGTACTGTCCTCATGTGGCAAGTTCTGAAGCTTCCTATGCACACTTGCTAACACGGAGAATCACGGAAATCGGCAGGCATTCCCATTACGTAAGCACCGCCGGTACACACAGTTGGGTGTAAAAGACTTACTCATCCCGTAAAGGTAATAATCACAGGAAGGGAAAACAGCGAGCCAGAGTGGTGCAATATTTGTCTCCCTAAATAATTCTGTTTATATATTTTTTTCTTCCTTCTCTCTCATGCATGCACACACACATACAATCCTCAAGTAGCTATGAGCTACAGCAGTACAATCATACTATGTAATCCTCAAAACATGTCTATTCTGAACTACAACTGCAGCATTTGGCAACTGGCTATACCAACAATTTTTCCTTATACACAATGCCACTGAAGGAGCTTGGAGACTCCATCTATGTTTGATGCAAATTTAATTAAACTACAATATAAATAATTTGTTAAAGCCATCTGATTGCCATTTCTTAGGAAGTGCTATATGGTATTGCCAGTTTTTTTTTTTAAACATTACTCTTTGCTGAAGCAACCCTCTGATTTAAGCTCAAGTTTGATTTGAACTATTATCAAAAAATTTTTCTTTGAAGTTTGAACAATCTCCTCAAAATTGATTTAAAAAAAAAACTTAATTTTAATAAAGAAGTCTTCAAGACTGACTTCAGCTTACAGTGTTGCAGGACAGGAAGTCAGAGGTATTGTAATTGCTGACAAGTGTCAGAGTGGTGAGAGCCATCTGCTAAGTGGCTGTATGGCATGTTTACGTGGATGATTTAAGTCAAAAACTTTCTCCCAACAAATTGGATTATAAACTCCCTTAATAAAGTTTGTATTTTATTTTTTATAATTAAACCTTCATTTTCATTTCTGTAGATTTACTTTATTTCCGTACATCAGTGTCTCGCAAACTGTGTGCCGCGAGAGATTTTCAAATTGACACTAGATATTCGAAAGATTTCATTTTGACTTGACTTGTGTTATCGACGTGCTATCGTCGTGCTTTAATAAAAATCTTTCAAATTTTATCAACTGGGATCTTGTAAGTATTTATCAAGCTTTTTCCAAATTTTGGTATTAATTTTTGATTATTTCAAGCCATAGAATGGACAAATATTTAAAACAAACACCGAGTTATGAATTAAAGAACGAGAGCAAATCTTCCAAGTAAAACCAGGCTGATGACTTCAACAAAGCGCAAATATAATGATGATTATATAGTTTGCTTTTATTCTTTTTTAGGTGTGTCGCGGGGAAAAAAAATTAGATTCAGTGTGCCGCAGAGTAAAAAAGTTTGTGAGACACTGCCGTACATTATCAAACTTTTGATCGATTGATTATTAGATTTTTGCATAGTTTGCTATATTGGGAGGCCTGCTTACAACTTGTTGTGTGGACATCTTAACACTTCATTATGCTACACGTTATTTTTTCCTTTATTTGTTCATTGGAGTTAAATTATATTTAACTTTGTATATAACATGACTATATTAACATACTATTTCTGTCGATTGGGAAAATTTAAAAAATTTCTATTGACATTTTTTTTGTTATTCAGATATAGCCTTTCTATTCATATGTATTATAATCATTTCTGTCTTAGTTTTTTAAAATAAATTTTCACCTGTATTACCAAATGCATGTCATTTTTCGTTAAATATTTTATTTTCAGAAAATCAAGAAATTAAAGGCTGATTACTTTGGCATATAACATGCCATAATTCCTTTCATTAGTTATTTGGCAAAAAAGTTCTAAAGTTAATTTTTTTTTTTCGCTGAGCATAGAGAAAATATGCTTGCCTCTGGATGTGAACCAGTTTTTCAGACTGGACACTTGAAGGGTTAAATTTGCATTTTTCATTACCAAACACAGAGACATGCAAATTAATCTGGTGACAAAAGCAGCTTCTGATTTCAAATTAAGAGTGGCTTTATTCAGCATTTCTGATTATAATTCTCCACCTGCTGGGACTTTTTAGAATCTATGGAGAGAACAGATAAATAAGTGTATACACCTAAAGACTAAAATTAAACTGTATAATAATTTGGTTCTTTTTAGGGTTAGCTAGGTAGAGAAAGTATTTGTAAAAAGTTATTTCAAACCATTAAGTTTACTTATGTCTAGGAGACATTCCCCATTGCAACTACCAGTGAATGAAGATTGGGTTGTTTTACCTCTGAACAGCACTTTTTTGCACACCATGGGCTAAATGGACAGGTCACAAGGACCCCAAAGGCTCAGAGAAGGTTGGGGGAGGGGACCTACTGACCGTGGGCAGGGCGGGGAATTTTGCGGAGATAAATCTCAACGCTGACCCAGCTGGGACTCAAACCTGGGAACTGCAGATTCCAAGCCTGGTGTGCTACCGACTGAGCCAGCCCTGCCCCGTGAATAAAAGACCTATCACCATGGCCCAAAAGTCAGAGTTTGGCAATTAAATTACATGGCACAGTAATACACTGACTGGCTAAATTATTCTGAACAGTGCATAAAGTATGAAGTATGCACATGAATGCAATATTGATTACTGACAAAATAATTCTGAGTCACTACGGAGACCTATAAAAGCATGGCAGAAAGCAAAAGTCAAGTACACATGGGCAAAAAGACACACATGGACTTCAAAAGGGGGGTCATCATTGGAGCATGATGGGTAGCATCATACATAACCAGGTGACTGAGCTCAGCAGAAAATTACAGGATACACTATATACCAAGTGTATGTAGAATGGAAGTGGTTTCAAAAAATGTCTGCCAATAATGGCAAATGAGAGAGTAAAAAAGCTGACAGACAGGGATAGACATTTGTTGGCACGAACTATAAGGCAAAACAGAGCTGCTAGTGTTCATCAACTGTGAGAGATGACTGTTAATAGTACTTCAAGACCCATTTCAATGAAAACCAAAAACAAAGATCTGAAAACGTTGAAATATGCGAACTGTACCATGATACAAAATCATTTAGGAAAACTGGATTCAAAGACTCAGATGGTGAATGCAGCAAATCCAATCAGTGGAGGATTAGAAACATTGTATAGGCAGACAAATCATGTTATACACTGTCTTCAGCAGATGGCCAGCACAGAGTGTATTGACCCAATTGTGTGCAACTCCTACTGCACAAGGTGCTGGAGCAGTGCGATTGTGTTTGCTCAGAAGAAAATGCATGGCTTGCAGACACTCTCTGTTGTTACACTAAAGAGAAAATTGAAGATTATTTTCAGGTATCTGATCTTTAAATAAATAAAAATAATAAATACCCCCTCAAGCAGCTGCTTGCCACAGAGGTCTGACAGGAGCCTGTCAGTTTATATGCCACAGTAGATCTGAGAGGATGGCAGGACCTCAGCAGAAAAACAACACACACATCCATGCCTTACCTAGGACTCGAACCCAGGCCCCTTAGATCAGTAGCCAAGCGCGCTAACCACTCGGCCATGGGACGGCATCTGATCTTTACCTGTCTATATTGTCTCTTGCAAAACCAGAATGTCTAGGTTATGACAGAATTCTTGTGTGAGGACATAAAAAAAAAAAATTCTATGCAGAGTCCTCACATTCCACGTAACAGTGAAAAAAACAAAAATGGTTTATGATTTTTCAAAGAAATTGTTTATTAATAATCAAAGATATAAACAGTGTTCAGAATTAAGATTTAAATTACTCTACGAACACAGTAGGTGCTATACTAGTCACATGGTATTAGGAAAACAATTAGCTCATTGCCAACTAATGGAGCAATTGTTAGTTGTAAATTGATGCGGTGAAGGTTAAGTTAACAAGTCATACCTGTATCAGCTTGGTTACTGCATTCTTGAGACAGCCTCCTCAGCTGTCAATGAAAAAAAGTATGCAGTGTGTGCATTCCTCACAACAGCTGGTACTTTCACAGATCAGGTGTTGCTTCTTACTTGTTGGGGACAAACTAATTTCCTGATGTGGTGTTATTAACCCTTCCAGGGTCTAACCCATATGTATACGTACAGAGAATCTAAATTGGGAGTGTCGATGATGTATACGGTCTTAATACAACAAAAATATATCAATATTTTAAAAACAAAAATTGCCGTTGTAATTTTTTTTTATATATCTTATATATAATTCAGGCTTGAAAATAATATTTTGTTTTCTAATTTGATGCATATTTTACTAAACTACAATATAAACAATTTTATAAAGCCGTCTGTTTGCAATTTCTTAGCACTAAATGGTATTGCCGATTTGCTTGTTAACATTCCTATTTGCTGAAGCAACCTTCTGATTTAAGCTCACAAGTTTGATTTGAGCTATTATCAAATTTTTCCTTAAATATTCGAAAATCTAAAAATTAACAAAAAAAACTATTTTTAAAAACCTAGATTTTGGAAGTAATTACAAAATATGTACAGCCATTTTTTTTTCCGTTTCACACTCTTTTCTGTCAAAAACCTAGTCAGTATTCCCAAGTTATTTTTATCATTTTTCCCAGCATTCTATGCATCTTTCCCACCTTTAAATCAAAACTAAAAGTAAACATGTCCTTCTTAGAAATTCTGGTTGCACCTGCATTTAATTAGTTATGCTTCACTGAGACAAACAAGACGCAGATGGCTGATGCAATCTCCGTTGTTTGTGCTATGTGTTGTTTACAGTTTTGGTCCAGCATATTGGATACTCTTTGTCAAGTTAGTTTTCATTACAGTAGATATATTTTCAGAAATTAGCGATCTTTTGGTCGATCGATAAGTATTGATTTTTTTCATAGTTATGTTATACCGTATGGCCAGCCTACAACTTATTGCTGTGGATATTTTAACGTCATGTTAGGCTATATGTTAATTTTTATTTTATTATTTATTACTTTACCAGTAAAACTTTGATCTAGTATCATTTTCTGAAAATAAATGAGTTTTTGGATACGAAAGCAAATTTACTTCTGTTACTTAGCGATCTTACGATCAGTTAATTTATTATCTTTCCGAGATACACTATATCAAAGGCTAGTTAAAAGTTGTTGCAGATATTTTATTTAACATTCCATTAGGTTATATGTAATTTTTATTATTTCTTGTTTTTTTTTAGTAAAAAAACTTTGAGCTTGTACCGTTTTCTGAAAATGAATGTCTTGGATGCGGAAGAAAATAGACTTCCTTGCTACGGAAATCTGCACATAGCCAAGATCCCCGAAATTCAACACCCAAAGAAAAAAATCATAATATTTAGTAAAAAAAAACAGCCCAGGAAGTTTTTTTTCTATTTCATAACCAGTTCAGAAAATCCTGTGAATGTGAGAAGGCCAAGTCACATTGTATAACACTGGCGGTGTTTAAAATATGCAATACTGAAAAGAATCATTAAAAGAAATAAAAATCATATTTCAGGTTGAATATTATTCAGGAGGAAATTTCCTTTCGATAAATATATAATTTAACTATTTTTATTCAGCAGGTTTTCCAAAATGAAGCCTTAATTGTATAGTGCATTCTTTTTTTCACCATATCACATTGAAAAAGGCTTATTAAAATCAATGTGCTTGCAAATTTATTTATATTATTTATTTTCATAAAATTCGCAATTAAATAGTTTAATTTGGTATATAACATGACCTATTTCTGTTGATTGGTTATTTTTTAAAAAAATTCTAATGTTGACTTCTTTATTTGACTCAGCACAATTGGATCAAAACCTGGAATTTTCTCGAAGTATGGTACCAAGAAAAATATTTACTCAAAACCAAAAAAATAATTTTTTTGTCATTCAGAAATAGTCATTCAATTCATGTTCATTGTAATTATTTTTGTCCATTAGTTTTTTTTAAACAAATTTTTATTTGTTTTGCCAGATGCATTTTTTTACTGCATGACTCTAAAAAAAAAAGTCCTATTAAAATAAAACAGATCTTTTTTGTTGAACATTATTATAATTTCAGAAAATCCAGAATGAAATGCTGATTAATTTGGCATACAATATGCCATAATTCCTTTCATTAGTTATTTGGGGAAAAAAAGTTCTAAAGTTAGTTTTTTTTTTGGCTGAGCATAGGCAGAAAATAGCTTCGCCCTGGATAGAAACTTGTTTTTCAGCCTGGGCCCTGGAAGTGTTAATAAGCACTTTGCTGAAACAGTGGTGATTGCCATGACATCAGCCACTGCCTGTCATAGGATTCTGAACTTCCCATTCCTATTTAGTGTGCATAGTCTGTTAATTATACAAGATACTTGTGACTGGGCAGTGCTATGCATTTCATGTCATCCACTTTGGCACAATGTCATGCAAACCTGTCTGTGGTAGCAGGATTCGTTGGAAATATCATGAACTCAATCAGTGGATGCACATGTAGGATGTATGGGGCCCACCATGATCATGAAGCACACCAGATATGCCCCTGAGGTGACATCAAGAAGATGAAGACTCAGAAGTATATTATATACTTCCTGTGCAGCTTAGCTTTCATTTGGCATTTCTCCCTCACTATCACTATTCGTTTCCAGTTTTAGTGTTGGAATGCAAGCTGAAGTTCAAACGATTTAAAAGTTGCCATTTTGGAATAACTCCATTAAATTCACCCACGAATCAGAAATTAATGTCAGCATAGCATTTTTGGATATTGCAATTCAAAGAATCAAAATTTCCAAAAATACTAGTCTCCTGTAAATCCACTTTCATCCCTAATTTTATTCCCCTAGAATCAGCCCACTCAAATTTACATAAAAGGTCAGCTTTTAATATCATAAAGAGTTCTCAGATACTGCAACAGAATTTCTGCAGACAAAAATGAAATGCATTACGGATGCAAGATATTCAGACAAATTTATGGATGCAATTTATCATAAAGTACAGAGGCAGTATGAAAACAGTCAGCCAGTCCCATTTGCCCAACAACCCAATAACATTTATGTATTTACCTCAATTATTGAACACCTTAATTAGTATCATGAAGTACCACAAATTTAAAACACTCATATCAGTAATCTATCTCCAACACAGTGAAGATCAGTGGCAAAGTGTTCATGGACACAAGATAAGCAATGGTTCCCTTAAAATTCTCATTAAATATATTTAAATGTTTTGACATAAAAATAAAAAGTATTTATATAACTTGAATAAGTTTATTCTAACATAAAGTTTACATTTATATAATATTCTTCATATTTATCTGCTATATTATACTGTATAATTAACAGAAGCACGAATTTTCTAGGCTAGTCGAGCTAGGAGTGTATGAAGAATTTCACTTCCTCGCTACAGCATTGTTTATTATATCTTACAGTGGCAGTTAAGTCTTCCATATTCAATCCACAGAATTCAACAAGCAGAAATTTCTTTCATTGAAAGCACTTTGTATATTGCTTTGCAGCAGACATATTTCACATCCTTCTTACTAATCACTAGTCATTACCACTGTCAGCAATGTCACTGACTCACAAGGAGTCTAAGGTAAGAGTAATTATTTAAATTATTTTTTGAATAAATGAGGTAGAATACTCCTTTATTGTCCCATATCTGGTTTTCTCATTCCAAATTATATGAATTTCATATGTATTGATAGCATTGCTCTACCATTGAACGTATGTAAACATAAACTGTGTCGTAAAGCGTTCCGATGTCTGTCAGTTTAATTCTTCCAATTCACATTTGCTGAAGTTGTTTATAACTTATTATGTTATTGTCCTCATTACTGTAATAATTAAATATGTCTATATAGATCCTATATAGACAGTGATCTGGTTCAATTATTTACTTTTTTTAAATAATCTGCCAGGTTCTTTCCAAAAAGAGCAGAATTATGCTATATATAACTTAATGATTCTTGTCGATCAGAATGTTCCTACAAGTTCATCAGTTAATATGCATGACAGTGAAAGCAAATTTTATCTAATTAGCAGATAGCCCGCCAATGTTTAGATGGGATGGAAATGCATATGCCATTCGGCAGTCTCAAAATCGAATTTGGTTTTCTATTACAGCTTTAGACAGGACTATGGTAAACAAAAAAAAATGCACTCTAAAATTCTATCTTTGGTTCTATTAAAGATAGACTTGATCACCTTTTCTGAGTGCAACCATTGCCACATCTATAACTTACATTCGTGTCCTATGCAAATCAGTTTGCAAATTATTCAGAGCCCAAAATATCAAAATTGTTTTTAGCCCAGGTCCAAACTGAAGAAAATTATCAAAAGAGAGACAAATTTAGCCTACTTCAAAAATCGAGCATATACTGATTTCCCCTACATTTGCCAGATAATTCCATTGTCTACTATATTGGAAAAACCATACATTCTCTACAACAGAGGTTCGCAGAGCATCAAACAGACGTCAGCCAAAACAAGCTAATGATGGCCGCTGCCGAGCTAACAGTACAACATGTGGCAACAATAGACTGGGAGAATGCCACACTACTTGCATGTGCAGTCACTTTCTATGGAACCATAGTCTGAGGTTATTGAATAATGATCTCTCCCTTCCCCACCTGCAACTGAGACATTGGAATTGCTTTTCATGACATGTGGAAAGAAGCTCTAACATCACCATATAGTGTCACTTCAATGAAGACTGAGCACTGTCATTGCTTCGAAAAGCTTCAGAGTTTTCATCTAAAAACTTTTAACATCAAATAATTTGAAGGATAAACTTTAAAATTTTATTGCTCAAAATAGCATTTTAAGTTGTTTTTAACATGAAAGTGTCTCAATATTTTTGATAATTAAATGTAATTTAATCATTCTCAAGTGTGCTAAAGTGAGGAAATATTTTTTTGAAATTTAAATTTATAATTTTATTGCACAATATTACTCCATATTCAATGTAACAAGTTGTATGTTACATATTAATTTATTACATTAATTTCACTATTTGTTAACAAAAATCTATTGTCATAATTTCTACATTCATTTATAATTTTACATTATTTCCATTCTTCGTGGTTGTGAAAGAAAGAAAACATTTTTATACAAAATTGAAAGCACCGTTGATAATGGCAGTGTACCACTTCGTGTGTCTAGACGCATAAAGTGTCAATTCAGCCACCTAAAAAACAAAAATAAATCCCCTCCCTCAAGCAGTTGCTTGTCACACAGGACAGACAGGAGGAGGGCAGGACTTGGCAGAAAAAACAACACAAACATCCATGCCTTAACTGGGCCTCGAACCTAGGTGCCTTTCAACAATAGCCAAACACGCTAACCACTCGGCTATTGGGCAAAAAAGTATTTGGGTGAAAAATTGTAAAACATTAAATACATATCATTTTATGGAAATATGTATTTAATGGCTTTTTTACTATTTACATAATACAAGTTTATTCAACATAATAATGCTTTTGCATAGTACAATTAAATTCTTGATTTAATTTAGAACATGAAATGATAATTAAACATCATCCTCAAGCAGCAATGGGCTACGGAGGTCCAACCAGACCGTGCAATTTAGTTCTCCAAGCAAGTCTATCCTGAGCTACATCTACTGCATCTGGCCACTGCACACCAGAATCAAATTAATTCTCTGTCAGTATAGGGGTTCTTCAAAATTTTTGTTAACATTTTTATTAATACTGGTTAATGAACAAAGAAATTTCCTTTTAACCCTTTCAGGACCATAAGGTTTCTAAGAGTAAATATTAGTATGTAACTGTTTATTTTAGTTTGTTTAGACGTAAAATAAATAAAAATCATAAGAAAAATACATAACAATGTGAAGTTTTTTTGGAATTTTATGCGAAATATTTTTCCCAATGGACTATAAAGGTAACACAAATTATAGTTAGGCTTATTATGCAATGTCTTTTATTTATTGGTTTATTATAACAAAATGTTAACTAAAATAATACAAAATTATGAAATAAAATTACTATACAAAATGATGTGCTAATTATGATATTCTGCGAAGCAATTTCTTTTGGTTGTGAAGCAAAGATGGACATTGCACAGATGCAACATTATTGCAAAGATGAACATGGACTAAACGTTCCCGTTTACGTAATTGCGTTCAGCATACGTTCTATTTTGACATTCTGTATAAAAAATGCAGATAAGGTTATAATTAAATACGACAATCACCAATTTTAAAAATTGGGAAAAATGTTTCCCTTAGTCGTGAAAGGGTTAAACAGCTACTTTCCCCTGAAATCTGACAAGAGCCTGTCAGTACAATATGCCACAGAGAAAGTTTGATGAGAAAGGCAAAAAGCCTCAGCAGAAAGAAAACATTCATGCATTATAGCCAGAGCTTGAATCCAGGTTACTAAGGTTAATAGCCAAGCAAGCTAACCACCCAGCCATCGGAACGCCAATGAACAGTTTGTTAAAAATAACTTTCCTCAATGATGGGGAGATTGCACTCTCAACCCCTACTTCGCTACTAGACTGTGTATATACAACTAATTTTTGATTTAAGAAAGAATTGAACTACTTTCACTCAACGATTCAGAAACATCAAGCACCGGAATGCCGTTCTATTTGAATGATTCAGCAATATCGAGTAGTGGAAATGCGTTCCGGTTCAATGATTCAGAAGCAGAGAGTAGGGGAACTGCGTTAGATTTATTGCAGTAGTGCTTTTATTAATTGCATCCTCTATTCAAAATGCCACCTTTGCCACTGGTGAAGATAACAATCAAGAAAACTTGGCAAGCAAAATTTATACAATTCCATTAAATAACCCTAACAAAGTATTGTAAAAAGATATATACACCAAAGAGCCAAAACATTATGACCAGACTGTCTTTATGCAAATCGAAGCAACTGTAGGTAAACAACGGTGCATGTGAAGGTCATGAAATGGTATAAATAACACCTGATACTGAGCTGTGTTAATTGGTGTCATTCTTGTTCTTCAGATGGGAAAGGCAGTGGACTTAAATGAGTTTGACAAAGGCCAAATTGTAATAGCCAAACGACTGGGTCAGAGCATTTCCAAGGCTTTTATAGGGTTCTCATGATCAGCCATGGTTAGTACCTTCAAAAAGAGGATCAAGGAGGGAAAAAAACATGAACTGCTGACAAGATGTGGGCCACCATCGCTCATCGATGCTAGAGGTGAGCGAAAGCTATCCCGTATGGTACGAGCCAACAGCAGGGTTACTATGGAACAACTTACCTGCAATTTGAATGCTGGTGAAGGGAGTAAATATCACAACACACAGTACATTGAACCCTGCTCAAAACGGGACTGCATAGCCACAGGCTGTTCTGAGTGCCCATGCTAACCTCGATTCACCATCAAAAGTGCTTACAAT
The DNA here is from genome assembly GCA_038380435.1 of Ryuthela nishihirai. Classification (NCBI taxonomy): domain Eukaryota; kingdom Metazoa; phylum Arthropoda; class Arachnida; order Araneae; family Heptathelidae; genus Ryuthela; species Ryuthela nishihirai. The sequence continues at coordinate 9,379,673 of JAWZYU010000017.1, forward strand.
GGGCACAAGAGCATCAACACTGGACCTTGAATGATTGGAAGAAGGTCGTCTGGTCCCATGAATCTCGTTTCCTGTTGCACCATGTAAACAGCCGGGTAAGTGTGCATCATTTACCTGGGGAAGTATTGGCTGGTTGGGGTTTAATGACACAATGACAGCTAAGGCCATAATGTGCCAAATGAGACAAAAGGGTAAAAGAAGCAGAAGTCCACAACCAAAGTTAAAAGCTAAAAGACAAAATGAACAGATATAAAAAATACAAAAAAAGATAAATAAAGCAATAAATAGAAATATATAAAAGGAAAACCAACCCAGGTGTAAAAGACCAGGTTGGACAGTGTATAAATGAAAAAGCCATAAAATAACAATCTAGTAAAATAACCAGTAAAACGCAAAAATGCAAAGACAGGAGGTAAAATGGATGCATCAGATAAAAGATGTCCAAGTGTAAGGGGCTCAGACGTAAAATCATGGAAGGTAAAATATAAAAGTCGTTCAAGATTAAAAGCAGGACAAGTGATTAAAATATGTTTAATGGTTAAAATGGTGTCACAAAACTCCCACTTCGGTCCGTCGTCTGCCTGAAGAAGAAATGAATGAGTGATAAACGAATGACCTAAGCGGAGCTGAGCAAGTACAACTTCCTCCTTGCAATTCCTGCGAAAACAAAACTGCCACGGTTTGAAAATGGACTTGATCTCGAAAAGCTTGTTAGCAAACTGTTCAGACCAAGATCTCTGCCATTGTACACAGAGCTCAATGGAAAAATGTTGCCGGAAGTCCAGGTATGGAACCGACAGCGAGTGTTGGACAAGGGCGTGGCTGACTTGGCAGCAGCATCTGCCAAGTCATTGCCCCTGATTCCGATGTGACTGGGCCCCAACAGAAGAGAATCATGGTGGTAGCTGCCAGACGATGGAGCTGTTGGGAGATCTTGGAGAGAACAGGGTGAGGTCGATGCCTACAGGATCAAAGCCTGTAACATACTAAGTGAGTCGGTGTAAAACACACCGACGATGATGCTTAGCTGTTATGTGGTCCAAGGAAAGACTGATAGCATGCAACTCTGCAGTGAAGATGAAACACTGCTGTGGGATCTGGTCTGCAATGTTTACATCACAGCAGACCACGGCTAATCCCACTGATGTGCAGGACTTTGAGCCATCTGTGAAGACAGGCAAGAAGTCTGGGTCTGCAGCACAATGGCTGGCAAATAGTTGCTGATATACACAGTCAGGTGTAAAGGCCTTCCCTGTCCTGCAAAGAGAGAAATCACAGGAAGGGGAAACAGTGAGCCAAGGTGGAAGTAGCTCGGCTGTTGACTGTGCGATGCTATTGAGATTGGTATTGATGTCTCGCAGGTAACCTCAGACATGCAAACTGAAAGGACCAATGGCAGTCGGCCAATTCTGGTATAATTATTTTCCACCAGGGACTGGAAACGCAGTCCCAAGTGGGATGACCTGACAGGTATCGCAATTCTGTGATCCGTCAGGAAAAAGAAGGTTCGGTCACAATGTAAAGACTCTGGACCGGTGAAATGCGGAAGTCCCCATGCAAACACAGAGGGCCTGATGATGGAGAGGGGGTCCAGCACCTCCACCACCGAATCCCGGGCGGAGTCGTACAGCTGGGATCCGTAGTCCAGTTACGACCGAGGCTGAGCAAAGAATATCAGCCCCCCCCCCCCCCCCAAGAAAGGGAGGAGAGGACCTTGAGGATGTTCAATGCCTGCGTGCACTTGGACCTGAGATGTCGAATATGGGGTAAAAAGGTAAATTTCCGGTCGAAGATAGAAACTTGGTCTCTGCCACAACTGGAATGATGTTATCCCCGAGCTGCAGCTTGGGGTCCAGATGAAGATTACACTTGCAGCAAAAGCAGTCTTCTGTGGGGAGAACCAAAACCCATTGGCCGTCGCCCAAACTGAAGGATTGTTCAGGGAAGTTTGAGTTCAATGACCCTTATGTTGGACGACGAGCAAAAGATGCTAAAGTCGTCAACATAGAGGGCATTGCCTATAGTTGGAGGAAGTTGCCATGTAATGGAATTTATCTTGACAGTGAAAAGTGTAACACTCAGGATGCAGCCTTGTGGTACCCCCTGTTCTTGGGGGAAAGGCAGTGACAAAGTGTTGCCGACACAAACTCGAGAATTATGAGAACATAAAAAACTGACGATGAAGATTGGAAGGTGACCTCGCAAGCCAAAGCTATGGAGGTCACAAAGAATACCGAATCTCCATGCCGTGTTGTACGCTTTTTTGATGTCGTAGAAAATGGACACCAGGTGCTCTCGATGTAAAAACTAATTCCTGATCACCGATTCGAGGCAGATCAGGTGGTCTAAAGTAGACCGGTGCCTGCGAAAGCCACACCAGGTGTTGGAAAGAAGGCCGTGATTTTCAAAATACCAGGCCAACCTGGTATTTTGAAAATCTCCATACCATTCTCTCCACCTTGCAGACGCAGCTCATCAATGCAATTGGTCAATAATTTGAAGGAATCTTGGGATCTTTGCCTGGCTTACGGAAGGCCAAGATGGCTTCCCACCAGAAGTCCAGTAACTGCTCCCCAACCCCAATTAAAATACAGTTGAAGAGTTGGAGCAGCCCGCCCACCTTCACAGGGTGGTCCTCTCACCTCATACAAGCTTGCACCGAGGAGAAAGTATTGGCACCAGGATGCACTGTGAGCTGAAAAAAAGTTGGTGAACAAAGTGCAATGCTTTGGAAATGTTCTGCTGGGAAATGCTGGGTCCAGTCATTCATGTGCAGGAAACTATGATGTCTGCCACTTACCTAAACATCATTGCAGACTAGGTACATCCTTTCATGGCAACGGTATATCCCCCTAATAGTGCCTTCTTTCAGCAAAATAATGTGCCATGCCACACTGCCCGTATTGTTCAAGAATGGTTAGCGGAACATGTGGAAGACTTCCAGGTATTGCCCTAGCCTCCAAATTCCCCAGACATCAATCCAATCAAACATCTGTGGTTTGTGTTGGAACAGCACATCCAATCTGCAGCAGCTCAACCACGTAACTTACAAGAGTTAAAGGATCTGCTGGTAACATGTTGGTACCAGATACAAGACACCTTTGAAATCTTATAGCATCCATGCCTCACTGAATCAGAGCTGTTTTGGTGGCATGTGGAGGACAAACATCATATTAGGCAGGTGGCCATAATGTTTTGCTCTTCGGTGTGTGTGTGTGTGTGTATGTAAAGAAAACCTTTTGAAACTTTCAAATTCACCTGGAGGAGCACCAGTGGGACTACTTAAACAAATTGCAACTTACAGCCCTCTCAGCTTGGAAACTATTACTAGAAGCGATGGAAAAATTACTCGTTAAATTTAATAAAATTGTGCAGAAAGTGCACATAGCACTTTTGCTGAATCCCAGGCCCTGCTGACACTTAGGCCACAGCTCAACTCTGACACAAATACTGGAAACAAAATGGATAAGGGAAAAGGAGATGGTGTGGTTGAGCGAATGGAAAAGTGAAATGCCAAATAGAAATTAACTGCATGAGGGGAACAGAACCAACCAATGCATCCAATAATACACGTTCGAGTCATCCCCTCAGGGGCATGACCACTCCACATCTTAACCTTGGTGACCACAAGCATCCCACCTGTGCATCCATTTATAGAGTGCATCATATTTCCAGCACATTCTGCTACCATGGAAAGTGTTTGCCTGGTGATGTGCCAAAGCAGATGGCACAAAATGCATAGAAATGCCTAGTCACAAGTATCTTGTATAATAAATTAACTAAGCACACTCCACAATACTAAATCCCCAACTAGTGAGAAGCATCAACACTGAACTGTGAAAGCACTAGCTCCTGTGACATTTACAAGGTGTGACAATAAAGTTCCTGGAAAGTCCCCGTAGAAACCATATCTATACTGTAACGCTCCGAAGATTTTAAATACTTTTAAAGTTTGGACCCTTTGTCTGATCCAATAATTATTCAAGCTCCAGATAGCTAAGTTGGGTACCAGGCAATAATTAACAAATTGCCAAAAATAAAGTTCAATTAGGGTTCAAATACCAGCGAGCGTTACTTAACGAGTAAGAATTCAAAAATTAAATGATTGTCAAACTTCTATTTTTACTTATAATCAAAACAATGTTGCTAAAAGAGAAAAAAAATAGTAACGATTCAAAAAAGGTTTATATAACAAATAAATTTATTTTCAAAATTATTTCAAACATTCACCAGACTTCAATGAAGAAGATACTACATCATTTCGATCACTACAAACTGACAACTAACAAACAACTCTATCAACTCTTCTCCTTTCAACTGCCTCTCACTACTCGAAAACTCAACTTCTGACTCCTGTGACTAACATGTCACGGTTTTTACAAGTGTACAGGCTTAGCAACACGTGGCTGTCCCACCGGTAAAGACATTTGCATAAAACGACGAGCGCGAAAGCTATGACGCAAGAGGGGGCGTGTCCTTGTACACGCGCTTTAGCGGACAATCAAAAGTTCGGAGTTGCGCATGTGCAACTCCTATGCTCTTGGAAACGAGCGCTGTGATGCCAAAAATGAAATAAAAATTCCCTAAATGATAAATATAACATGAATTAAACAAAAACTGGTTAAGGTAAAATAAAAGTGAATGAGGGGGCATCACAACTACTAACATGCTATGTTGTTATCATCCTAGAAGTAGCCTTTCTGAGCAGCAATACACTTAACCCAACCATGCTTCCATTGCTGAAAATATTTCTGGAACATTCTTTTGAATGTTGTCAAGGTCTGAAAATCTACAGCCCTTTGAAAGTAGTTGTCAGTTTTGGGAAAAACCAAGTATCACAGGGAGCCAAATCCAGAAAATAAGATGGATGATATAGCTTCTTTACTGATTTGTTTACCAGAAATTTCCTGACAATGAATAATATATCATGAGCAGAGGCTATGTTTCTCCAACCAAAAATCACTCATTTTTGTGGTGGGGGCCTAAAATAAAACTGTTTCAAGCAACTGTTTGCCACAGAGGTTAGACAGAGCCTATCGGTTTATATGCCACTGTACTGTCTGTAAGGAAGGCAAGATTTCAGCAGAAAAAAAAACATCAATGCCTTATCTGGGACTCAAAACTAAGTCCCTTTGATCAGTAGCCAAGTACGTTAACCACTCAGCCACCATTATCATCATAACCACTTCACAAGGTCTGGCACAATTGTTTTACAAGTGCAACATAAGGAAGAATAGAACTATTGGAATATATCTGCATTGTGTCACAATGCTCAGGCAACCTGACAATGAACTGTAGTAAAGGCATTCCAGGAATTTTAATGTTGCAGCAGTAGGTGTAAACAAGTCCTTTCATTTCAACAAACCACTCCACATTGGAGAATATAAACAAAATAAACTATACTTTTTTGCAAGTTCTACAGATGACCAGGATATTTAACAATCAAGTACCCATAATTTATGCTTATTCTGGATTTTCCAATTTCTCCTGTATAACCTCATGAAATAAAACTTACCATCTTCAATTGCATTTTTCACAGCACGCAGTCCATCATGAATAGCATCTTTGATCTGACTAAGTGTATGTTTGTTTGGTCCCTTTATAAGAATAGTTACTGACTGAGGATTCTGCAGCTCTTCCACAAAGGTATACTTCTCTTCACCAAGTACATGCTCATATACAAGACCAGCAAAACCAAGACTTTCAGGCGTCAGATCATCCACAGAGTTTGCAGCTATACCTCCACATGCCAGAGTTAGTCTAAAATAAAAGTTATTTCTTTTAATCATAAAGACCCTCCAGTAGTTACAAACATTGGTAGATATAAAAACAAATATTCACAATGAAGAACAAGAATTTTTAAAATCTTAAGTGTTTCTTTAACCATCTACTGGTGGTGTTTAGTTGGTACTTTAACATAATGCAAACAAATGAAACTCCCCAAGTATCAGACAATTTTACACCTGACACTACATCTATAAAAATTGTTTCCAGGACACTTATGAAACTAAAAACTTACAGTAGGAATCATTTTTTAAATGAATATTTTAGTTTTTAATCATTATTTGCTCTCTACAATTTAACCAAAAACTTCGTATCAGTTTATAAAGGTCTGTTTACTGTACACTTACCGCTCAACTGTCAAATGTTTCCACCTTTTATTGTTTTTCATATATTTTTTTAAGGCTACAGATGCCTGCAAATAACATAACCAAGAGAAAACTTCTGATGAATTTGAAGCACTTGATTGAGACCCAGGTCTCTTTCATTAAAGAACCCTACACTAGCTACTAATGACAGTAACAATTACAATGATAGTTGATTTAATAATTTGGGTGGTCATTAAAAATATACCCCAACCCAGAACAACTGTGCAGTTGCCTTGTCAAATATTAGCTCATATTTGAAATCAATAAATATTTTGTGGAAAAAATTTCACTGACATACAGGACTTGAACCCACATCTCTCCAGGAACATGCCAGAAGTGCCAACATGCTAGATGGCACCAACAGTAGGGCGACAAAGAGTTTAAAGTCTTAAAATAGTGGAAAAAAGACAGAGTTAGCATTAGTTCTAGTAGAATACTCAAGCAGGTTCAAGTCTCATATGTTGGCAAAATTTTTTCCACAAAATATTTATTGATTTATAGAATGTTAAAGAGTCAACAGGCAATGCTGTGATTGCCATCCATGTTTAAATAATTAATAACACTAAATAGCGTGAAGAGACTTATTTATTTCCATCTTACTCAGTGCAATATAAAATAGTTGTCAACAGTAGAATACTCTGGGATGTTTCTGTACAAATGAGGGTTTAAATTGATTTATAGACAGCCCATTGGTGTTTCTTTTCTCACCAAGGATAAGTTTAGCAAAAATAAACATCAACACTGGCACAGGTGGGACTCTAACCTGGGAAATGCACATTACCAACTTGGCACCCCTTCCTCCAGAATGATCCATTATATATAATATATGTATACAAACCCTTTTGAATCCAACAGCTTCAAATGGTTACTTTTGAAATTTGCATAAAAAATCTAAATTTAAATTTTGTTTATGAAATATGCTTTTATTTACCACCATTAAAACCAGGAATATTACAATTTTAATATCTTATTTTTACCTTTCCATGTTCCTCCTTTTAGCTCTTCTTAAAGCTACAATCCCTTCTTTTGCAAGCATATCTAGTGACATAGGATCAATACCCTGTGGCAAAATAATGAAAAACAACTATTAATATAAAATGGATAAAATTTCAGTTTATTACATTTAATGAAAACAGAGTATATAAGAAATGTTTGCAAATCCTAATACCTAGAGCCCTGTGTCCATTTGGATATCCACATTTAAAAATTGCTCCGTGATGGAGAAACTACATCGATAGATAAACCCCTAAAACAAGTTTTCGGTAAACTGAAATTCAGAAGAGAAGAAAAAGAAATTCAGAGATTGAGAATCCTCAAGCAACCATGGACTAAAGAGGCCCAACCATTTTCATCATCCTCCTCAAGCAGCCATGGGCTATAGAGATACAACCAGACCATGCAATTTAATTTTCCAAGCATATCTGTCCTGAGCTACATCTGGCCACTACACACCAATTCTAACAAGTTCCCATTTCACATTGTCTGCCCACCGCATCCTAGGTCTCCCTCTTTCTGAGGCCTTTAGGCACACTATTCATAACCCTATTCACTACTCTATGATTATCCATAAGGCCAACATGGCCAAACCAAAGGAATCTCTGCACAATATACTGCTCAGAGGAGGTTGCCGACACTTTGCCTAACCTCTTCATTACTTACAAAGTGGAACCATCTAATACCTGATACTGCGTAAGAATATAGAATCAAAAACATCTAGTTTCCTGTTATCTTGTTCACAAAGTGTCCAAGTTTCACTACCATAACTAACCCTAGAAAGAACCGAACCATTATACAGTCTAATTTTAGTCTTTAGGTGTATACGTCTATTTCTCCACACTCTCCATAGATTCTTAAAAGTCCCGGCAACAATCCCTATTTGTCTGTTAATCTTATGCCGCACATAACCAGTATCTGTTACATAGCTCCCAAGATAAACTGAGACACCTGCTCAAGAATGGGACTATTCAGATTTAACTGAACCACAGCCAATTTTCATCACTTTTTTCTCTGTTTATAACCAAACCTATTCTATTACCAGTCTCATCAACATCATTACTCTACAGGGGCCAAATCGTCTGCATAATCTAAATCAGAAATTTTCATCTCCATACTATTTAATTTTTCCTTTGCAGTGAAGTTCGCTTAACATAATCAATAACCAAACTAAGGAGAAAAAGAGACAAAATGCATCATTGTCGAACAGCAGAAGCAACGCTAAACCAATTGCTACCAGCTTTACCAACCCTCACACAATGGTGTTATTATAGAGGTTGGGACAATGGGTTAAATAGCCAGCTCACAAGGACCCCAAAGTTAGGGGAACCACTGAAACAGCTGTTGGTAGAGAATGGTAGCTTGCGCTCAAGGCCATCGAGTGTGTTCTTTATGTGCACAGGTTATGGCTCTCACACACATGGGGTCACAACACAAAGTCCCATCTGACAGAATTTCTGAGCCCATCGTATCCTCTACTTATTGTGGTCAGAGCAGTGTTTTCCAGATATAAATCTCAACGTTGGCCCAGCTGGGGCTTGAACCTGGGAACTGCAGATTACAAGCCTGGTGCACTACCAACTCAACCATCCCCGCCCCTATTAAACACAGCTTTCGTGATGCTAACTTATCTGGTATGCCATACGATCTAACGATCAACCACAAATTATGGCGATCAACATTGTCAAAGACTTTTTTGAAGTCAAAAAAGGTAGTTATACACAGGGCCTATAAATGGTAGGTAGTCACTGGAAGGAGAGCTATGCACCAGTCCCCTGTGATGATGCATAGAATCGGCCAGGCCTTGTCATGGTGCAGGCCGTTGGTACCTTTCGAAAGAGATACTCTCTTGTGCAAGTGAAGGAAAGGGGAGGGCTGATTTGAAATTATGTTGTCCACTTTAACTGATGAGCAAAATGCATAAAAATCAATAAAGCTGAGGTTTAATTTGGACCAGATTCAGATTTCATTATGAATAAAATTGAAACTGATTAGTTGAATTAAAATATTTGGCTGGAGCCAGAGCCAAGCTCCAAGACCCTGGGTTCAAAAGCCGTGCATGTCAGATCAGTTTGTTTTGGTTGATATGCTACACACCATAATAACTTGGTAACCTACAAGCATTATCACTTTGTTCATTTAATATGTCAAGGAAAAAAATTATTACATCATTGAACACAGATTCATAGGCAAACATTACACAAGGTAAGACTTGTTAAATTTAAATTCTTTTTTTTATACATAATGTCAAATGATTAATATAACAATATCAGGATTTCTCACAAGATTCCAGTAGTGGTTGCATACCTTCGGGTGGGAGTGGTTCAGATATGGTGGACTAATAGCATGGTCATCTACATTCACAGGTTTATGCAACAACATTAGACTTTGCAGGATCTGGTGCAAAACAATGTGGCAACATCCTGCACTGTTGATGGTAACAGACTGGCAACAATACAACTAATTTATTTGCAGGTGGTCCAGGCCTAAAATATTGCTGACAAGGATCATATGGCATGTACATTTCCATAATCAACTGTTTGGGTATTTTACTTTGTTTACACATTGTTATATATTTACTCCCACATATTGTCTGGTGGAAAATTATGCTCTACAACAGTAGTTCCCATTGCAATGTTGCAAAACAACTTGAATCACGAGGTTTTTCTGATGGCTTGCAAAAGACTTGTCCTTCTTAAAAAAATTGAACTAGGTAGTCATCCTATATGTACAGTTAACAATTGGGTTGAAAAATGAATAGGAATTTGATTTTGGGTCATGACCAAAAAGATTTGAGAAACAAATGTTCTACAAACTTTGCTATTAACTTATTTTTGCTTAGTTGCAGAGACCACCTGCCAAAATTTTGCAATTTGTTATCAATGATATTGAATTATCATGCTTGCTTCTATCATCTTGATTGAATGGCCACTACAGATTTATAAAAAAACTCATTAATCTTGATTTTAATTCTGAATCACAATGATTACAAACATTAAAGATGAATGATTACAAACATTAAAGATGAAACTGTTACAAACTAAAACAATACTTTACCTTTTGATTAATAACAACAAAACCTTTATCTGTACCATCACACACTTTTTTTTTCAGTTCAATCACTTTTTTAACTCTGTTATCAATAAATTCTCTTTCTGCTTGCACTAATTTTTCCCTTTCTTCAGCAGATTTATAGAAGAACCCAGCATTAACCTCACTGAAATGCATTAAAAATTAAACAAGCTTTTGCAGTTATTTTTATTAGATAATTATTTTATTTAAAAAAATTCTAGTATGTAAAAATCATTACTTTTAATAATTTTATTCTAATTATAAAAGTAAATACTAATAATCACTACTTTCACAATATAAAAATAATATGTTTCAATTTTCTCCAATTGACTGGTTTTCGAGCTGAAAAGTGTTCAGATTAGGAATCAAATTTTGGCTGTAACTGTTTTAAAACAGCAGCCTAAGGTTAAATATTGTTCACACCACCCTAATTGCAAACAATATATTTATTATAACAATTTGATTTATATGCTCTTAAACATTTATACACTAGTTTCCAAAACTTGGGCAACACACTTAAATTTTCAAATTGCATTAACATATACTGGAATATTTTAATGAGAATATCATCAGGTATCAAAATGCATATAAGTTGGGTTGTTTCACCTCTGAGCGGCACTTTTTTGCACAAAATGGGATAAATGGCCAGGTCACAAGGACCCCGAAGGTTCAGAGAAGGTTGGAGGAGGGAACCACTGGAACAGCCATTGGGAGACAGACGGTAGCCTCTCTTCAAGGCCATCCAGTGTGTTCTTTAACATGCAGTGTATGGCTCTCCCACACATGGGGCCATGCTTAATGTCTCATTCGATGTGGGCGTTCCAAGTTCATCGGTGTCTCCTATTGGCCCTGGGGAGAGGGGAGTTTAGCAGGGATAAATCTCAATGCAAGCCCAGCTTGGACTCAAACCTGGGAACTGCAAATTATGAGCCTGGCACGCTACCGACTGAGCTACCCCTGCCCCCAAAATGCATATCTAATATATAAAGAAATTTGTGTCTGTCCACTTAAGCACTCAGCCGCTAGAAGAGCAGAGAACCAAACTTTGCATGAACATTCCCCTCACCCAGGGAAAGAATATAGGCTATGTGCAAACTCACTGGGGTCAACCAAAATTAGGGTGGACAGGTTTGAATTTCTGAAAATCCCCATAGACTTAGCATTAACAGTTGGAAGTTATTCAAAATAACTGTGGCCACCATTAAATTTGAAATAATGAATGCATCAAACCAATTTCTTTCTGATTTCACGTGATAAACTCATTGTTTAGTTTGCTGGGTGCTATAAAGTCACATATGCCTGGCAAATTGTATCCGAGAAACTCTGGTGGGTACGAAAAAATTTGTAAAGTTTGATTATCCGAGTGAGAAAATTCCAGTTTTTGGTTTAGAAACTTCTGACGTGGGGAGGATAATGGGTACCTCGAAATGTCCTTTTCTTTTCTCCCCTAAAAAACAGAAAATTTTAACCTGAGGAGAGGTTAGGTTGTTTCATCTCTGAGCACTTTTTTGCACACAAGGGCTAAATGGCCAGGTCACAAGAACCCCAAAGGCTCAGAGAAGGTTGGAGGAGAGGATCCATTGGAACAGCTGTTGGGAGATAGTTGGTAGTTTCCCATCAAGGCCATCCAGTGTTTTCTTTAAAGTACACAGGGTATGGCTCTTCCGCACACAGAACCACAGCTGAACGTCTCATCCAACGGGCAACAACATACCCAAGCTCATCTGTGGGCAGGGAGTTTTGCAGAGATAAATCTCAATGCTGACACAGCTGGGACTCGAACCTGGGAACTGTAGATTACGTTTCTGGCATATTACTGACAAGACTCCCTCACCCCCCAAGGGGGGGGGGGAGATCGAGTAATGATAATTAAGCCAAATAAAAGTTTGCGACAGGGGAGTGCCATCTACTCTACATTTTAGAAAGTTTCAGACCTAAGCAATGCCTGGTAAATCTGTTAGTACAATATATTCATATATGTCAAAGCAAACTAACATGTCCTGACTCCAAAGCAACATTAAATGTTTAGAAAGTGAAAATCAACCTTCCTTTTCTAAGTTGGGTTGTTTTACCTCTGAGCGGCACTTTTTTTGCACAACATGGGCTAAATGGCCAGGTCACATGGACCCCGAAGGCTCAGAGAAGGTTGGGGGAGGGGACCCACTGGAACAGCTGTTGGGAGACAGATGGTAGCCCCCCGTCAAGGCCATCCAGCATGTTCTTTAATGTGCACAGGGTATGGCTCTCCCGAACACGGGACCACGGCTTAACGTCCCATCCGCGGACGGCAGCCTTTCTAAGCCCATCGGTGTCCCCTACTGACAGTGGGCAGGGTGGGGAATTTTGCGGAGATAAATCTCAACGCTGACCCAGCTGGGACTCGAACCTGGGAACTACAGATTACGAGCCTGGCGCGCTACCGACTGAGCCATCCCCGCCCCTTCCTTTTCTAAGGAAGTGGATAGTTATGGGAGACTCACTAACCAGCCTTTTACATTATAAATCACCAAATGTTGTGTCTGAAAGGAATTGCCTGGTTGAATGTTTAAGTTTCTTAAGACTGTAAGGTGTCTCCCACAAATGAGTCATACTCTAGTGGTTCATTCTGCAAAGTTTATTGCTTTCTTACTTATAATTTACATCAAATCACTCATAAGAAACATTTTGTATATTCATTTACCCTTTTGTACATTTGTCTGCTGGAAAATAATGTGCAGGCTCTTATGTAGTGAAAACCTTGAAGAAAAAGAAGAGCTTGAAATTTATTATCACTATTTTTCTTGTGAACTGTCAGCTAAGGAAATTTTGCTTTCTGGAAACTAACTATGCACATTATATACTTGGCTATTTTAGTAGCAGCAATCTAAATATTTGGAAACAAATAACAATATATAATAACAATATAACACAATATAAATAATTTGATAAAGCATCTAAATTGGCATTTCTTAGAAGCATTACACTGTATTGCCAATTTGCTTGTTAATGTTCCTATTTGCTGAAGCAACCTTCTGATTTAAGCTCATACATTTGAGTTTATTCAAATATTCAATTCAATAAATATATTGATTATCAACAAATATTTCCTTAAATTTTCGAAAATTTAAAAATTAAAGAAAAAACTGCTGTTTTTAAAAATGGTAAATTTTGGAATTACAAAGTACTGCCTTTTTTTGCCGTTTCACACTCTTTTCTGTTGTAAACATATTTCGGTATAACAAAATTAAAATTTTTCCCAGCATTCTATGCATTTTTCCCACTCTTAAAATAGAAACTTTAAAATAGAATTCTTAAAAGTAAAAACATCCTTCTTATAAATTATGGGTGCAGCTGCATTTAATTACATTATGGCTCACTGAGACAGATGGCTGACACATGCTATCTATGCAGACATCTGTGTCTGGTTCCCCAGCCAGGACCCCTCCTATGCTCAGCTCAAGATGAAATGAGATGTGGCCATGATCGTCATGTTCTTCGACAATTTCAGCCTCACTCTTTCCACTGATAAGACTGTGGCCATGGTTCTCGTGAACAGACGCCTTCTGCCCACCTTTCCTGGCATCATGCTTGGACCAGATCACATCAAGGTGGTCAAACAGCAAAGTTCCTTGGTGTTGTCTTGGACAACAGACTGACTTAGAGATTTCACTCCAGCATCTTAAGACAGTCACCACTGTACAGAGAAATATACTGTCTTTCCTTGCTGGTACCCACTGGAGAAGATCCTGCAAGACCCTCCTGGTATTGTACCAGCACTTGATCCACTCCCATGTCAACTACAGTGGTCACCTTCTGAGCAATGCTTCTGCTTCACTGTTGAGCAAGTTGACCACTGGTCTCCATTATATCTCTGCACCTCTGTCTTGGATTCTGCCCTAACACACCTAATGCGTCTGTCATTGCAGGCCTTCTCAGGAAGTTGCATGACAGGCCAGACTCTGCCATCGCCACATCTGCCACTGACTTCTATAACCAAGTACTCCCTGCTAGCTCCACTGCTGGCAATATGCTCTTCCCAGACCTTCCACCCTGAAGGAATAGTGACCTTATGATCACTGTCCCTTCTCAGATCTAGTAGCCATCAAACTTCTCTCCATCTCCTATGTCACTGCACAATATGAGAGGTGTACTGAGGTCTGTACTGACGGATCTGTTTATCGGGAGAGATCCAAATATCTCTGCCATCCCCAATAGACAGAGGCTTTCGTCTCCTGCTTATCACTTCCTCCACCAGTGCTGAGCTTCACACTATCCTTGAGGTCGTAACTTTCATCCACGGCCTCGGGAGTGGCAACTTTGTCATCCTCCGTGATTCCAAGTCAGCCCTGTAAGCCCTCTCCAGAAGAGACAGCAATAGCTGCAACCCCTTTCTTATTCAGAAGATCATGGAGAAATGCTCCAAGTTCACTTCTGCGTGGATCTCCTCCCATGTAGGGATATCTGGCAATGAGCTTGCTGATCACACTGTAAAGGATGTGCTTGAAAATCAGAGGTATGTCACTAATTTCACTCTCTCAGAAACTGCAAGAGTTTAGTCCAACAACTGATGAGCCAATATCGTCTTGTCCAGTGGCAGATGGACTCCAGTTGTACCTCTTTCAGGTACCTGGTAGACCCTTCTCTCACTGCTCCTATCCTTGAGACGTTCGCAGATCTGAAAAGACCCTCCTGCATCACCCCCGAGTTGGTGTTATCTACAGCAACTCTACATTTCACACTCTCAGTAGAGCATACAGTCCTAACTGTGCCATATGCAGCACACTTGAGACTATCTCACATATTGCTTAACTGCTCCCGCTACAATGCTAATTTCTTCCAGAACATTCGCCTCTTCTGCAAGGTCTAATGACCTTTGTTCTTTAACGAAATTAGTACAGTTAATAGTTTCGAGAGATAGCTGAGGTAGTATCTTCTGCCTCTGTCTCACCCTCTGTTGTGACTGGTGTAGGGAGCCCCTCATTGGAGGCTAATTTGACCATGAACTTACACCTTGAACCTTGCTCCCATATTGGATACCCTTTGTAAAGTTAGTTTTTATTTCAGTAGATTATTTTCGTATGGATTAGCAATCTTTTGGCCAATCAATAAGTATGGATATTTTTTTTATAGTTAATGTTACATCGGATGGCCAGCCTGCAACTTGTTGCTGTGGATATTTTAACATTGCATTATGCTATACGTAAATCTTTATTTATTACTTCTCCAGTAAAATATTGTACCATTTTCTGAAAATGAATGTCTTGGATTACAGAAGCAAAATAGACTTCTTTGCTACAAAAATAAAAAAATCAGTCATCATGTGGGAAGGCAATTTTGGCAAGTCCCCCCCCACACACACACAATCAGAATGATTCACTTCCCCCATTGGTAAAAGAAAAAAAAAATTAAGTTCACATTGAATGGTTTTTAAAGATCCCCCCCCCCCCCCACACACACACACAAATATCTTGGCTGTGCCACTCTGATGATACTGCCCTTTTTTCCCTTTTTTTTTGCTTTGATGCACTGTTTTGGCACTTGGACAAGATCACAAAATTTGAAACATACAAAGAAAAAAAAAAATTCATAATATTTAGTAAAAAAAAGCAGCCAAGTGTTCCTTTATTTCATAAAAAGGCCAGAAAATACCATTAATGTGAGCAATCCAAGCAAACCAACACTGAAAAGAACCATTAACAGCAATAAAAATCATTTTTCAGGTAAATATTATAGTATTCCAGAAAAAATTTCCTTTCAATTAATATACAACTGTTTTTATTCATCAGGTTTTCCAAAATTAAGATTTAATTGCATAATCTGAGCATTTTTTCACTACATCACTCTAAAAAACAAGTCAAATTTAACGTTTATGAATTCGTTAAAATTTATTTTTTTTTATAAAATTAAGAATTAAATTCAGTTTACTTTGGTATATATATCATGACCAATTTCAGTTGATTGGTGATTTTTTTAAATTCGAAAGCTGACTTGATATGATTCAGAACAGTTGGCAAAAAGTCTGGTCTTTTCTCAACATATGGTAGCAAGAAAAAAATACAAATCAAGAGAAATATTTACTTGAAACATGTTTTTTTTTTGTTATTCAGAAATAGTCTTTCTATTCATGTGCATTACAATCATTTCTGTCAATTAGTTTGTTTTAAATAAATTTTTATTTGCATTGTCAGATGCATTTTTTTACTACATGCTCTCTATAAAAGCCATATTACGATAAAATTTGTCATCTTTTTTGTAAAATATTTTATTCTTAGAAAATCCAAAATTAAATGCTGATTAATTTGGAATATAAAATGTCATAATTCCTTTCAGTAATTATTTGGCAAAAAAGTTCTAAAGTAAATTTTTTTTGACTGATCATTGTGGAAAAATAGCTGGGCTTCTGGAGGAAAACTAGGTTTTCAGACAGGATCCTGGAAGGATTAAAATAGACAATGTCTATGGGGGGGGGGGGGAATAAATTCTTAGAGCATATTAATTTGGGAACTACAGTTCCCAAAGGATATGAGCCTGCATTTGACTCTGGGAACTACAGTGTTTCTGGCAATTTGAGGGTTAAAAATAAATGCATAGGACACCATTAAAACAGAAGCAGAGAAGATTTATTCAATAATAATATTATCTTAAGCCCCAGGTAAGGCATGGATGTTGTGTTGTTTTTCTGCTGAGGTCACACCATCCTGATAGCCCTACTATGCCATATTGTTAGTAGAAAAAAATTATAAACATTCTTTTGATCATTTCCTTATCAGGATGACCCTAGTGAATGAAATTGCTATCTAAAGATTGATGTGAAAGTCAAACTGTTGATACAATGAATTACAAGGCATATTCTGTAAAGATGGCAGTTTCAGCAGAGAATATGTTATTGCACTGAAGGCTCAGAAGCTGGAAACTACACATAATTCTCAGGTGCATTAACTGTGGTTAACATTGAAGTCAAACACTACTGGAACAAACTTATATCAAGCTTTCCCAAAAGTGACAACTTTAGCTGAATTATATTATTGCAGTGAAGGAATGCTGAGGTTGATACAGTGTTTAAATGAGGACACATGTCAAAATAGTTATTATTTTGCTACTAGAAGTATCAACATGCTGGCAAAGGTTCACATTATTTGAAGGTGAGAAGTATCAGTAACATAAAGGTCATTAGCCATAGACTGTAAACTGAGCATATTTTCACTTTATAATTTCATCTTTCTCCACTGTAACAATATACCCCTTTATGTAACTATTTATATTTTGATTAATTCTGTTACTCCTTGTTAATCTTTAGAAATTGCAATGTCTCAATGATTTGAATAATTAGTTAATTATTTAGACTTAACTATTAAAGTATCAGCAGGTCTTACAATCCATGCATTTGTGACAAGCTTTTAATTTTTTTTCAGTGAAAAACTAACTTATTTTACAATAACTAACATATATATTTAAGTCACATATACTAAATAAAGGAGCCTTTAATTCCAAAAAATATATATTCAAATTAAAATGAAGACCATTTCATGCATTACAAAAAAAAATTAAATAACTTCTGGACCTACAGGGTTATGGATCTTTCAGAAACACTTGAGTTTGTTGAGTGACAAGTTAACTACATTAAACTTTCATCTGCAAACTTTCAGTTCATATGGACTAAAAATTTGTAGCTATATGATCAAGTATACCTATACTTAATAATTATTCATATACTATTTTTTCTGTGACAATAAACCAATCACACAATTTAATTTGTGATTTTTTATCGTTTTCAAAGAAAACGAAATAATTTCGCTTTGTCGTCTGTCTGTAGACATCGAACTTTCTTGTTTACAGATAAAATTAAAAATTCTTTTTGTGTTGGGTAGGTACTGATTAAATATTACAATATACACTTTCCGAATCTCTCTAAAGCAATAATTATGCCTTCTAGTGGTGGAAAAAGTTGAAAATTAGAAAACTTCAAACTAATATTGCAAATGATGTATTTATGCTAGAAATTTGAAATTTTGGTGCTGGAATATGAAGGTCACGAAGTTTCATTGCCAGCAATGAGTTTACCACTTAGACTCAGAGGGGGTGGGAAAACGCACCTTTTTAGTTATCAGTAAAAATGGTTAATACAACTACTACTGAAGTTACCTTTTCTCATATTCCAAGGACACATTACAAGTAAGAATATATGCATTTTGCACTTTTTTTTTCATATCTGGATGACGAGAACCATGGTCAAGCACCAATCCAAGAATTAGTGCTGTATCTTGTTCAGTCCTATGTTGCATTTCCATGATTTCAACCATATGGAGATCTATTGGAGTATCAGGTCGCTGAACTCCCAAAACCGCATCAACACAAACCTACGATTAAAGTAAATGTAAATATTCATTACTTTATGGACTTTTTAGTTCATAAAAAAAGGCTATCTTCTAACAAAATATTGTGAGTATGAACTGACACAAAATTACAATAGATTGCAACACATTTACCTACAATAGTGCAAATAAAATAAATACTTCTCAAACAGTTGCTTACCACAGAAATTTGACAGAAACCTGTCAGTTTAATAGTCATTTTTCCACAATATCCCTATGAAAAAGTCTTATTAAAATTGATGTAAATTTTTTTGTAAAATTTGGAATATAACATGACCTATATCTGCTCATTGGCTATTTGTTAAAAAAAAAACCTAAAGCTGACATATATTTGACTAAGCACAGTTGACAAAAAGCATACTTTTCTCAAAGTATCCTTGAAAAAAAAATGAGAAAACAAAAGTAATTTTCGTTTCAAGTAAAAATTTACTTTTCCTGTTGTTACTCAGAAATAGTCTGTCTATTCACATGCATTATAATCATTTTTGTCTATTAGTATTTATAAAAAATTTCATTGGCATTGCCAGATGCTTTTTCTTTTTGCTAATGACTAAAAAAAAAAATTTTTTTTGTAAAATATTTTTAGAAAATCCAGAAATAAATGTTGATTCATTTGGCATATATAACACGCCTAAAAGTTCTAAACATAATTTATTTTGGCTGAGCATAGTGGGAAAAAAAACGGACTATGGAAGGGTTAATCTGAAACAAATTGGGAAGTGCATAGTGTATATGTATATTACTGGGAAGTACTAACAATATTAGGTTGTTACCTATCAAATGGGTGATTTTGCTATTGCACTAGGTTTTCAATGCTTTGAGGACTTTTTTTATATTAAATCATGACACCTTCTTACAATAACACAGTAGACATTTCACCAGTAGAATCTGTGGTAAGTGGACTCTAAGAGCTTAAAAGGAACATGGATCATAATCAAATTAAGTTCTTTTCTTACATGAGTATAAACTGGGACACAATGCTGCAGAGGCAACTCGCAAAATCAATGCAGCATTTGGGGAAGGCACAGTTAGTGAATGGACAACACGTTGGTTTAAAAAATTTTGATCGGTGATATCAGCCTTCAAAATAAGCCACGTCAACCTGAAGAAGCAAGTGATAATGACCGATTGAAAGCACTAATTGAATCTGACACACACCAACTATATGAGAAATTGCAGACAAATTATGCGTGCATTATTCAACAGCTGCCTGGCACCTGGAAGCCATTGAGAAAGTGAAAAAGTTAGATAAATGGGTTCCACATGAATTAATGGTCACTCATAAGGCACACTGACTTGAAGTGTGCACTTCCCTTCTCACACAAAAACCAAAGGGATCTGTTTTTGCATAGAGTTGTAACATGCGATAAAAACAATGGGCCCTATATGACAATCATTGACATTCCACTCAATGGCTGAATGTTGGAGAAGCACCCAAACACACATCCAAGCCTAAAAGCTCCTACATATTGTGATGCATTGCATAATGCAGGATTTATGCAACAGTTTCATGAAGCAAGTTTCATGGAGCCCCTGCATCCACACTTTGACTCCAGTCTCAGCAAACAGTTTGATACTTCTCAGTTGGTATCTATTTGTTGTCATGAGTACATCATCCAAAGTACCACCACCTGTTTTAATCACACTAGGTATAGCTTCTATTAGTGCATGCAAAAAGAGGTGTAATAAGAGGGTATGGGTCAAGCAATAGTTGCAAGACAGAAGAAACTGCCCATCAGTTTCAATATTCTTTTAATTTCTTATCCCACAGACAAGCGTGAACGTTATAACAATAAACTCTTCAATTAACCTGTGATCACTGTCCATCTTGTTTTGAATGACAACTCTGAAATGAACTACTGTTGAAACATAGGATGATTCTGATATGGTCATCCACATGTTGATACATGCATCAGTCACGAGTCATGTTTCAAGGTTTTTTGTCTGGGACGTGGAATCGACACAAGCAATGATACCTTGCAACTGCATCTAAAACTTAGCATCAAGAGCCTCCACACTTTGAAACAGTTGCATGAAACAATGTTTTGTGGCTGCTTGTATTACATGTATCTCAGTGTGTAGGGCTTTAATCTTCACACAAAGAGGGTTATGGTGACCGTTTAATGGTCTGCAGTCAGTGTTATCCATTATTCATTCCTAAAACTGAGTGAAACAATAAATATAGAGAAATAGTGTGCTTAACTCTAAAAAATGCATGGCAAATTATGTAAGAAACAGCCTGCATTGGTGAATAGACATGGCATCCTACTGATCCACGATAACACTCGACCTCACATCTCGCAAATAACAGTCTGGAAACTCCATCAGTTAGAATATGAGACTCTCACCCAGCATATTTACCACATCTATTTGCCAACTACGAATTCTTCAAGCATCTCGACCACTTCTTAGAAAAACATTCAGCAATGAGACAGCAATTCAAAATGCCTTCAAAAAAAAATCATGGCTTCCAGGAACTCAGTTGGCATATATTTCGTCAATGACATATGCACTTGTTTCGCAGTGGCAGAAGTGTATAGAATTTGTTAGTGCATATTTTGATTAAGTTATTTTTAATTAAGTTATTTTGTTTCACTAACAAATCAGCCATTTTATTTGCAACAACCTAATATGTGCCATGTGCTTGCAATTCATCTCAACAGTGCAATTTAATGAGACTTGTTCAAAAAAATCTGCCCATAGGGCTGCCCTTGGAATATGGCTAGTCTTACACACATCCTAGGAAGTGCCCTGACAATAGGGTCTCAAAATTTCAGTTTAAAGATATTGCTAATGGTTAACTCTGCTGAAGAGAATAACATTAAAAATAAAGATCTTGATCAGCAGCCAGTCGCTCAGTGATCGAAGTATATGATATGTCATCAGGAGGTAGTGAAATGGGGACCAGCATGTTTACTGAATGAAAATATGGGATCCACTATTGTTAATCTACTAAAATACGGATCCACAGTTGACTAAAGGTTGGAGCCATTGATTTCAGTTAAAACACAATTTAACATATTACAATAAATTTTACAATCTCTATAAACATTACACATTTGAAAATCACAATTTTTCACAGTTACAGATATCAGTGTAAAGATAATCCAACAAGGATGCATTTAAATCATGGAAAGAAAAAAGTCCACATTTTTAAGACAGTGGTTCTCAAATTATGGGGTGCAAAAAGCTTGGAAGGGGGTCAGATAGTTTTATATTTGCTAGTATTTTTTTTGCAATGTTATGTGACTATTGTGTGTTTATTAAAAAAGTGCTTTGTGACAAATATTTTGTTAAATGCAAAAGATAACTTTTCATTTTATCCTATCTAAATATAATGAAATCATTATATTTCAATATGTAGGACATTGGTAGGACAGACCCAAGCTGTAGTAGCCAGAGTGCATGATGTAACATTGTGGATCTCAAAATTTTATCAACAATTCTAGGTGTCCATGGAGTCAAAATGTTTTGAAAACCAATTGTGTAAGCAATGTCGTTAATGTTTGCAATGTAAAAATAACAAAGTTATATTTGAAAGCATCTGTTATATGGTTATAGGCATCACAGATGCAATGCTGAACTGTGGAAGTTGATGCAAAGAAATAGCTGGTGGTACAGTATGGCTTTTAAAATCTTTTCAATAGACAGTAGACTCAAGATGAACTATGATGAATAAAAAAAGCAGACCAAAGAGTAGATCATATTTGCAGTCTTGGAAATTGTGTGATGTCTTATCCTACAGATAAACAGGAAAACTTGAGATAGTAATGCTGTTTGAAGTTTGTTGTATAAGTTTTAAATGTGTTCATATACTCTTAATGGAGATGAAAAGGTTTTCTCACGTACACTGGTGTACAAAAGCTAATGCATTGTGTACATTACAGTTCATGTATACTGGTGTCAAACATAAAAGTTGATATATCAACATAACTGGCTAAAATTGAATGAAATTCAGTAGAGAGGTACATCAGGCCATGACAAAGAATACATGCAAAATGGAATGCCACATGAACAGTGCTTGTGCAGGCACATGCAAAACATCATGAACATAAGGAATGCTGTAAAAGAGAGTAAACAGATACAGCACTCATCATATCATCCCTCACATGCTCCAAAGCCCATCATCTTGCAAGAGGTGTTGAAGAACATTCAAACACACAGAGTCACTTGGAGGATTTGACATTAGTAGGATAGACCCAAGCTGTGGTAGCCAGAGTGCACGATGTTTCTAGGATGGTATTTCTAGGTTATGGTGACAATATCAGGAAACCAGGAATGTGTCTCAATTACCAATTCTGTGATGGCCACAACATCCCAGGAGGAACAATATCTGGCATTAACTTTTGCACACAATGGGCTAAATGGCCAACTATGGAGGACAGTCTTCTGGTGTTGGGAGGCATAATATGCTGGATGGCCATATCCCACTCCATGTATTTCAGGGTTGCACCATGCATGCTCTAAGGTACATATAGGAGAACCTTGAGCCCTATGCAAGGCTTTTCAGGGGTGCTGTTGGCCTTGAGTTCATTTTTATGAATGATAATGCTCATCCTCATCTGGCTTAGCTGATTTACAATTACCTTGAGAGTGAGAATGTAGTGGCCAGCCCTCTATTGAGCATATCGGGGATACTCTCGGGAGACACAGTGGTGCTCTTCAGCCTCCTCCCACAAGCCACCTAGAGCTGTGGTCTGCGTTAATGGAACAATAACATTTATTGCCATCTGACCTCATCTGTCATCAGCATGCATGGCAATCATACTCCGTATTCATCATAGAAAAATGCATTTCTGCTATCACCACTGAATGTCTTTTTTTTGACACACTAGCATTATTCCTGGTCATCCACTCCTATGCACTTATGCTTGCATATGTTCTCTGTTATGGTCTGATGAACCTCTCACCTGAATTTCATAAAAATTTCTCAAGTCATTATGTTGCTGTCTACATAAATTATTTCTTTTAATGAACATTAATAATATGAATTGTAATGAACTTACAAATATGTTCATTACAATTCATATTATTAATGTTCATTAAAAGAAATCATATTTTAGGTTGAATATTATTATTAATCAGTGGGAAATTTCTTTTCAATTAAAATTAAGCCTTAATTGTATATGGTATCTTAATTTTTTCACCATATCATATTGAAAAATGCTTATTAAAATCAATATACTTCTAAATTTTTTATATTATTTATTTCACAAAATTCCTAATTAAATTGTTTAATTTGGTATATAACATGACCTATTTCTGTTCATTGGCTTTTTTTAAATTTTAAAGATGAATTTTTTTATCGGACTCAGCACAACTGGCTAAAAGTCTTCTCTTTCCTCAAAGTATGGTACCAAGAAAAAATTGCAAAACAGACAAAATATTTACTGCAGTATTTTTAAAAAAAAAAAAACAGTGATTCTATTCATATGCATTGTAATCATTTCTATTAGTTTTTTTTTAAATAAATTTTTGTGTTGCCAGATGCATTTTTTTACTACGTGATTCTAAAAAAATGCTATTAAAATAATACTAGTCATCATTTTTAAATATTTTCAGAAAATTCAGAATTAAATGCTGAGTAATTTGACAAATAACATGCCACAATTCCTTTCAATAGTTATTTGGCAAAAAATTCTAAAGTTAATATTTTTTCTGCTTGATCAGAATGAAAAATTGACACTGAGAATACCAATGAAGATGGTTTTACAGACAACTTTACGATATTTTAATTCTGTCAAGAAAGGAGATATTACCATTGTTCTAGGTGACTACAATGTTAAAGTTGACACTGACTCTTGACCTTTAAGGAGGGAGATAGGTCCCTTTGGTATTGGTAACTGCAATGGCAATATCTCCTTCAGGTAAGTAAACTTAATGGTTTGAGAATAACGAACACTTATTTCAAACACTGCGACATATGTACACATGGGTTTCACCAGATGGGCTGCATAAGAATATGATTGATTAGGCATTATTAATTAACAGCAAATGGGTTAATTCTGTTAGGAATACCAGGTCACATAGGGGAGCTGAAATTGGATCTGACCATTACCTTGTTAAACTTGTCTTGCAACTTAAACTTAAAAAGTATTGTGCTAAGGTTAATTCCGACAATCTGAAAGACCCAGTAATTGCTAAAGCTTACCATGATAAGTTACTTAGTCATTATGGCAATCATTGTTTGCTTACTACTGAACTTGAGGAAGAATGGGACCATTTTAAACAGGCTTTTCTAGAAACCAACAGTATTCTTTTAGGAAAAAAGGAGCAGAGGTGGCAGTAGTATTTGAGTGATAAGGCACTTGAACTTATCTCAGAAAGAAGCAACTGCAGGAATGCCCTTAATCAATAACCTACTAGTCCTAGTAGAAAGCATTACAGAGAGCTTAATAAACGTGTAAAGGATCAGTTAGCTGCTGATAAGAATCTTTGGTTTGATAGCTTGGCTATAATTCGATAAAGACATCTGATTGCCATATTTTAGAATGTTACTCTGTATTGAAGCAATCACCTAATTTAAGCTCACAAGTTTGATTTGAATTATTATCAACTTAATTTTCCTTAAATTTTCAAAAACCTAAAAATTAATTTAAAAAAACTGCTATTTTTAAATACTGCAGATTTTGGAAGCAATTACAAAGTACGTACCACCATTTTTTTCCCATTGTACACACTTTTCTGCATAAACCTATTTCAGTATTCCCAGAATTATTTTTATCATTTTTCCCAGCATTCTATGCATCTTTTCCACCCTTCAGATCAAAACTGAAATAAAAATAAGCTTCCATATTGCTCAATGTACAGAGTCACTATAGAAGGAGGAAGTAGCAGGTGTTCTAAATGCTTGCTCAAAAGTGCAAGTGTGGGGAGCGTCAGCTGTCTGCTAAGTGCCTGCATGACATGTTGTTTACGCAGATTAAATGGATACACACTCCCTTCATAAAGTTAGTATTTTGTTTCCTTTTATAATTAAACCTTAGTTTTCATTTCTGTGGATTTACTTTATTTGCGTAAGTTATCAATTTTTTGGCCAATCAATATTAGAGTTATGCTACACAGGATGGCTGAATTACAGCTTTTTTGCTGTGGATATTTTAACATCGCATAATTCATATACTATTTTTAACCTTATTATTCATTTTCCAGTAAATATTCAATTTTGTATCATTTGCTGAAAATAAATGAGGTCTTGGATATGGAAACAAAAGAAACTTCCTTGGCATGGAAATCAGTCCTTGTGTGGGAGAACAATTCAGGGTTTATTACCCCCCTCCCACTAAAATTCACTCTTTCACTGCCACCCTCCCCTAGAAAAATTTCATTTTAATAAAATATTAGGAGTTTTTATGCTTACATTGAATTATTTTTAACCCCCACCTAAGTTGTTTGGCTGTGCCACTCAAAAAATGTTTTTTTTTTTTGCTTTGGTGTTCAAACTTTTCTGCACTTAGCCAAGATCACCAAACTTCAACACCCAAAGAAAAAATTCATATGTTTAGTAAAAAAAAAGCAGCCAAGAGAGTTTTCCCCCATTTCATAATCAGTTCAGAAAATCCTGTCAAAATCACTTTGAATAACACTGACTGTGTTTAAACTATATAATACTGAAAAGAACCACTAAATAAAATAAAAATAGTGTTTCAGGTTCAATATTATTCAGGAGGAAATTTCTTTTAGGTTAATATATAATTTAACAATTTTTTTTCATCAGGTTTTGCAAATTAAGCCTTAATTGCATAGTCCAACCTATTTTTTCAGAATATCCCATTAAAAAAGGCTTATTAAAATCAATATGCTTGTAAATTTAATTTATTTTCACTAAATTCATAATTAAATTGTTTAATTTGGTATATAACAAGACCTATTTCTATTTTTTTTAATTCTACAGTTGATTTGTTTATCTTACTCGGAACAATTAGTTAAAAGCCTGGACTTCTCTTATAGTACCTTTTTGGAATTCCCCCAACCCACAGGAGTAATTTTTATTTCAAGTAAAAATTTACTTTTATGTTATTCAGAAATAAACTTTCTATTCATGTGCATTATAATCATATCTACTAGGTTTTTAAAAAAATTTTTGCGTTGCCAGATTCATTTTTTTACATGACTAAAAAAAAGTCCTATTGAAATAAACTAGTAGTCTTTTTTGTTAAATATTTGATTTTCGGAAAATCCAGAATTAAATGTTGATTAATTTGGCATAAAACATGCCATAATTCCTTTCATTAGTTATTTGGCAAAAAAAGTTCCAATTTTATTTTTTTTTCTGACCAAAGTGAAAAAAATAGCTGGATCTGGGAAGGGTTAAGATAAATAACTGATTTAATCTCCGAACAGTGAAATAAATTATTTATTTATCACTCACTCTGTTCACTCGTAAAGATTTAAGGGTTAAGAATTGAGAATGTTTCTACTACTATACAGCTGATTAAAATTTTGAATATCTTTTATGATAAAGTGATTGTTCCTAAGGATTTTAGCAGAGCTATTATCACTATTTTTAAAAAAGGCGATTGCAGTTCTTATATAACAATAGGGGTATCAGCCTACTTCCTGTTCCAGGTAAAGTTCTTTGCATGATTGTGCTTAATAGAATTAAGAATCTGGTTGCTGGACAACTGCATTATGAGTAGCATGGATTCAGAAGTGGTAGGGTTAAAGGGTTGCTCCTAAGGATTTTACTAAAGCTATCATTGTCCCAATTTTTCAAAAATGCGATTGCAGTTCTTGTGATAATTAGAGGGAAATTAGTTTACTTTCTCTTCCAGGTAAAGTATGTGCAGATCAGATATTTTCATTCACGCAGATTCTTGAGAAATGTTTAGAGTTTCAGAAACCTTTGGTTACCAGCTTTATTGATTTCAAAAAGGCTTTTGGCTCTGTTGATTGTCAAAATTTGTGGTTGATTGCAAGTTCTTATAGTATACCAGACCAGCTAGTTGATATAATGAAAGTTCTCTATAATAACACCGAGTCAGTGTGAGAGTTGGTAAGGTTTGTAGCAATTGGTTTAGCATTGCTTCTGGTGTTCGACAAGGGTGCATTTTATCCCCTTTCCTCTTTAGTTTGGTTATTGATTATGTTATGTGAAAGTCTTTGCTAGGGAAAGATTTTGGCCTTAAATGATCTAGAAATTTTCTGATTTAGATTATTCTAGAAATTTTCTGATTTAGATTATGCAGATGATTTGGCCTTGTTAGCTAATGATGACGAGATGAGCCTGCTTTTGGGAGATGTCTACTGCACGATATACCATCTAAATGTAACCTTCTTGTGAGTATATAACTTAAGAACTTTAAATACTCGAATTATAAGCAGAATATAGCACTTAGATCTTCCCTAGTGGAGCATCCTATGTGATTATAGCAATAAGCTAATAACTCTTACATGTTGTTGAATACAACGACGTAGGATATGCTTTAGAGCATTAAAGGCATTTGATTTTAACAGTGCAGATTGTGATTAAACTGGTAATAGAGTAGGTTTGGTTATAGAGAGAAAAATAAAGGTAAGTGCACACTTGTAATTAATGGTTGCATGCACCAGCTGCATTTCCACCACTGAAAATATTCTTCACTGTATTCTCTATGAGTCAATGCACATATGTTCACAACGGACACAAACAGTAATTCTTTGGCAGAGAATTCCAAATGGATTCCTGCTCTGGCAACAAGCCAAATTCCTTTCACAGGTAACAGCAATTGCCACCTGTCCAATAAAATAAAAAATCAAGATATTTATGTTGAAAAAAATTTAACTAGATTAATATAGATAGGGTTTACTATAATCGTAGGAAGCCAAATACGATATTTTTTAACACCAGGGGTTAGATCATCCCTAGTGAAACATCCTATGTGATTATAGCAATAAGCTAATAACTCTTAGAAGTTGTTGAATACAACGATGTAGAATATGCTTTAGAGCATTAAAGGCATTTGATTTTAACAGTGCAGATTGTGATTAAACTGGTAATAGAGTAGGTTTAGTTATAGAGAGAAAACTAAAGGTAAGTGCACACTTGTAATTAACGGTCGCACGCACCATCTGCATTTCCACCACTGAAAATATTCTTCACTGTATTCTCTGAGTCAATGCACATATGTTCACAATGGACACAAGCAGTAATTCTTTGGCAGAGAATTCCAAACGGATTCCAGGGGTGGTGCTGTAGAAATGGGTATATTATGTAATATTTAGCTACAGAGATATTTACAGGAGGAAAAATACTTCGTACCCTGCTGAGAAGTGGTCAACCACACAGGGTCCTGATACTGACCATATAAACCTACTGGACTGATATAAGGCTCCGAACTTGATTATGGATCCTGAATTTGCTGCACTGGTGGACTTCTGTGGAGGGAAAAATCTCCCACTGTGTTTTCTGTTTCTTTGTGGGTTGACAGCCCTAATGAATAAATTCACAGGATGTTTTTCAGCTGGTGGATAATCCTGAGCAGAGGTCATCGCAAGCACCTGAACTCTTTGCTTCTACTGGCATCGTCAAATTCTACATTGGAGGAAGTCTTCCAGTGTAGATGGCTTCAGCTTTTAGTGGTGGCAGATTAAGGTATTGCAAAATTTTATTGTGAGAATAATAAGAAAAATATATTAGCACACACTGTGCCAATAATTTTGGAACTTCAGTTTTACCTTTAAAAAACTGTAGGTTTTTAGAATTTTTCCTGAAATATACCAAGTTTCTTAAAATTACTTCTGCAAAAAAAAAAACCCACTAAATAAGCAAATTAAACTAATGAAAAACACATTTCAATATCACATTAGAAAGAACATTAAATTTCTTAGAAAGTTCTACAAATAATAACCTAAACAATCGTATTACTAGCAGTGAAGAAGCCGTACAAGAATAGGTTGAGTAAAGTACACCAAAGAGCCAAAACATGATCAGCACATCTTTATGCAAATCAAAGCACAGCACATGTGAAGGTCGTGAAATGGTATAAATAACACCTGAAACTGAGCTCTGTTAATCAGTGTTATTCTTGTTCTTCAAGTGGGAAAGGCAGCAGACTTAACAGAGTTTGACAAAGGCCAAATTTAATGGCTAGATGACTGGGTCAGAGCATTTCTGAGACAGCATTGTGGGGAGCTCACAGTCAGCCATGGTTAGTACCTTCAAAAAGTGGTCAGAGGAGGGAAAAACCATGAACTGCCAGCAAAGTGTGGGCCAACCACGGTTCATGGATGTTATAGGTAAGCAAATGCTATCCCATATGGTACGAGCCAACAGAAGGGATACTGTGGTGCAACTCGCCCAAAATTTGAATGCTGGTGATGGGAGTAATGTCACAACACATAGTAAATCAAACCCTGCTGGAAAAGGGGCTGCACCCTGGGTCCAGCCATTCATGTGCAGAAAACTGACTTCTATCACCTACCTAAACATCATTGCAGACCAGGTACATCCTTTCTTGGCAACAGTATTCCATTCTAGTAGTGTCTTCCTTTAGCAGGATAATATGCCATGCAACACTGCCTAGATTGTTTGAGAATGGTTTGCAGAACATGAGGAAGACTTCCAGGTATTGTCCTGGCCTCCAAATTATGCATGTCTGCTGAACTTCAGTCATCTCTGCATTATGAAAACAGCTGAGCATTAGCACATCTCTCTTATCATGTCATTTTAGTACTAAAAGGGGCTTTTTCAATATGAAAGTGCATCTCCCTTTTTTATGTTTTTCTTCAACTCAACTTTTGGTAAACCATTTCTGTTAGGCATTACTGCACCTGTATCGTTTTTTCTTCATATAATGCTTGGTACAGGGCTGGAGAAGAAAACCAAGTCCATATATATGTGGTAGCCTTGGTTGAGTAAGCTGTCCATCATTTACATAACAACATGTGCATGGCCAATACTGGCTGCTTCAACAGTTTCTTTTCCAGTATATACCATGACATTCCATGCATATGAAGTTTTACTGTCACATAAGACATATAATTTTATGCCATATTTTTCCAGCTTTTGGGATTATAAATCCTGAAATATATTCTGCCTTGTAATCAATTATAGCAGTGGTTCTCAACCTTTTATGCTTTACGTACCCCCTGGAAATGTGTATGTAACTGGCATACCCCTTGTATACATAAAGTTATAGTATAACAATGGGAATAAAATAAAATATATATATATATACACACACATGAAATTTTGTATTCATAAATTACATATATCGATAAACACAAAAAATTACAAAAAAATTTAACAAATCTTATTAAATTATTAACATTTTACTGGGTAATCAGTGAAATGGTTATACTTGCACTTTTGAGCTCTCACGGCATACCCCAAAAAATTTCACCACTTACCCCACGTTGAGAACCCCTAAATTATAGCTTCATCAATGTTTTGAATCTGTGTACATCAGGTAACAGCTGACCAAGTTTACCCAAAAGATTATATTCAGGATCAACTCTCTTTGGCCTCACAATGCTGTTATTACTGAGATGTAGGCATTGAAGCAACACAGCAAACCAATTTCTGGACATGGATGCTTGAGAAAAATTGAGTGTTCACAACAAATTCAGTGGACCACTTCTAGTTAGAACTGTTTCCTAACTAGGCTCTAAAGCTAAAAGAAACTTTCAATTTCCTTAGTTGTTAGCCATCCACTATACTGAGTTACACTTGCCAAGGGACTACCAGACTCTGCTACAATACTACTCAGAAGCAAAGACTGACCATAAATATTTGCATGTGCTGCAATTTCTTCAAAAGTGCAGCCTAATCTTTTGGTGCCTTGCAGTCAACAAACCTCGAGTCAATTGCACTTTTACATCCACATTTCTCCTGCTGGTTGGAAGTTTTGCCATATTTCACATAATCTTGGTATACACATGCGATGGTCCAATGTAGAAATCCGAACAGTTCAGCAGTTGCGGTGATTGAACAACTGCCATCTTCACACCAACTATCTTGCCATGGTCAAACTCACATCGCTGCATTTACCCATGATTGGTTTCCAATTTCCCACTTGGTTAGGGAATCCTGTGGTGATGTGGAATCTCTAACAGGCTATCTCCTGCTTAGAGATCTGCTATATTTATAGGCATTGCCAGTTCAGTGTCCCACGTGATTGTATGCAATACTTCTGCTTTGCATATTGTTATCAGGGTGCATATAATAATTTGTCCATTCAGGGTACAACTGGAAAATGTAAACCAGACTGCTTGAAAATGACTGTAAAATGACAGTGTGTGACAAAGGATCAATACAATTTTTCCACATCATCACAGAATTCCCTAACCAAGTGGGAAATATTTTAATATCTATATACCAGGAGCATTCGTGGTCAGTGAGAACAAGTGGGCATCTACAAATGTCAATTAATTCATTTATGGTATTCAATAATCCAAATGGGGAGAGAAAAAGACCAATGCATACCCATTCCTGGGTCTCATAGAAAGTAGAATACATACATCTCTGGTTTTCTCAGGATTCATGCATATGTTTGCATCATATACAATTGAGTAGTCGCCTCCCTTTGTTTTAACACTATTTGCTAGAAATTTTTCAAACTGAAATTACTTCTTACTATGGTTGGCACATCTTTTTTGTGAACTTTTTGTTTCCCTTGAACTGACAAAATTTGGATTAAGCAAACTAAACATTTTCCCCTTTCCTTAAGTTTCTTTTTTTTAGATAAATTGCCTACAACAACCAGAAACAGAAAGGAAGAAATAAAAAAGTAATTCATCAAGTTATATAAAACCCCAAGTGTTATAGCCACCATATTAAACTGGATAAATTCATTTCATTAATGGGCATCCTACACTTTTTAATAAAAAAAAAGTTGGGTCTTACTAAGACATGCTTCAGTTGAATACTTCTCGCACATTAGTCAGTTGTGCTTTACAATAATTTGAAAAAATTTACACTAAAGAGCTCTGAAATATGATAGTAACTCACTTCAGTTAAATGATCAGCCAGCTGCGCATGAACTTTTGTCCTCAATGATGTACGAGCAACACTAATCAGTTTCTCTCTATCCATCACTCCTTTTACCTTGATTTCATCCAAGACCTGCAGTGCTCTCTTTGCTGCTAATTCAAAACCTTCAGTGAGGATACGTGGATGAAGACCCTGTGAAATGAAAGAGCTAATTTACATTTTGAATACATTATAGTGAATATGGCATATATCAATCTATATTGTATCATGCACTTCAGCTGATCTTTGGTCAGATTTTATTAACCTGCCTACACTAAAGATCTTTCAGTGTAATCAAAAGACCATCATTTACAACTGCACTTCAAATTCTTCCAGTATTACTGAAATACAAAATAAAATTCTCAAGTGAATGTTAAGTAATATCCTACCTATGATATGCTATTACCCATGACAAGGGCTCTAAGTTATTTCATGGTGTGAATTTCTGCCACAATATCCACAAATCAAAGTGTTTTTTTTTTAATTTTTTTCTGAAAAGCATGAAAAATTATGTTTTGAGGAACTGATATGGAGGTATGGCTTTTGTTTCAGTGACCTTTATTCTTCCACAGTAACTAGTTTCTACATGACTAAACTGCTCCACACATTCACTACTTAGGTGAGCGAGATAATCCCTTTAAAATCCCCTCTATATGATTTCAGTTAATGGAGTAATGTATTGGGAAAATGTGAAATTCAGTGTTGGAACTCCACATTTCTTCAAAGTACTAAAGTTTACTGTAGCAATTATTCAATGTATAAACAAATTTAAATTATCACATTCTGTTGTCACAGATTCTGTTACTGAAAAATTAGAATCGACGTCAAAGTGCCGATTTATTAGTGGATGTTGAACAGTCAAGTTTATGTCATTATTTATCATCATTAGCATACTTGTAAGACATGCTTTCCATCTATGTGGCTAAAATTGCCTGAATAGCACCTATATGTGAAATAAAAGGAATGTTCATAGCATTAATTAGAGATCTTGATCGGCAGCCGGTAGCTCAGTGGTCCAGAACACCTGACATGTTATCAGGAGGTCGTGGGTTCATATCCCACCTGGCTCAAGACAATTTTTCCTCTAAAATTAGAATCAACATCAAAGTGACGATTTATTAGTGGCTGATGTACCTCAGGACAGACATGTGCTCTTTTATAGCAACCCTAATTTGAATGCTTGTGGTCACATTGGTTAAACGTGAAAGTATTTTCTTCTGCATTGTAATTTATATGTGTATCCCATATTTTTCAAGTTACATTAACCTTTAATTTCGGGCAACAGTACAGTGAACAACGTCTGTTGTTATTATGGTTTATTCGTAATATTAATAAGTAACATGTAAATGACCTTTCAAACTCTTCAAATGAATTTTTTTTAAATTTACTATTGTGCTATCCAAGGCCACATTATGGGTCATACAAATATAGATTCTTCATGCAGCCATTGGCTGCAAAGATTCAACCAGACTGTGCAATTTAATTATTTTAGTTATAATTTAGTTATCCTAAACTACAGCTCCTGGCCACTGTGAGCGAATTCTGAAAAAACATTGTTTCAGTCTTTCAAACAATATCAAACACTATTTCAGTGTTTCAGACAATGTCAAATAGAACAAGTTTCTGTTTGACAATGTCTGTTCTCCACATCCTATATCTTCCCCTTTTATCCGAGGCTTTCATGTACACTGTTTAAAACCTTATTCACTAATTTACAGTTATGCATATGGGCAAATGGTCAAACTAAAGCAGTCTCTCTTTGCACAATAAACTACTCAGGGGTGGTTGCATACTCCTTCACATATCCTCATTACTACCTACCAGGTCAAACTACCTAATTAGGCTATGTAATATTTTCTTTGACAATGATAACAATCTAACAATCAACAAATTATGATGATCAATGGACAAAAAAAAAAGTATAAAATCTACAAAGCTAGTGACCATTAGTTTCTGAAACTCTCAACATTTCTCAAGAATCTGCCTAAGGGACAAAATACGACTGATACATCTCTAGGAGTTCCGATTCCACACTGCTAATCACACTTAATTCTATTAACCCTTCCAGGGTTCCTGACAAATCAGCAGAGTCTAAAACAAGAGGCCCAAGATATTCGTATTTGTTTTTAGTACAACAATAAAATCAAGAAATTGCCATTTGAATTTTTATATATATCTTATAAAAATACATAATTCAAGTTTGAAAACCAATATTTTCTTTTTCAATTTCATGCATATTTTATTACAACAAAATATAATGATTTGTTAGATACATTTGACTGTCATTTCTTAGAAGTGTTATATAGTACTGCTGATTTGTTTTTAACATTACTCTGTGCTGAAGCAACCCCCAGAATTAAGTTTGATTTGAACTATTACCAGCAAATTTTTCCTTAAAGCTACAAAAACCTTCTGAAAATAGCCAAAAAAAAAAAAACTAAACTTAAGATTTTAGAAGTAATTACTACGTACATACCTCAGCTGTTTTTTCCATATTTTACACTCTTTTTTGCCTTAAATTTATTTCAGTATTCCTAGACTAATTTTTTTTATCATTTACATAATTTATCCCAGTATTCCATGCATTGCTCCTGCTATTGAAATTGAAACTGTAACTACGAATAGCCTTCTTAGCCAGAGTGGGTTATTGTTATTTAAGACTTTCTGCCACACATGGCACAGGAAAACTCAGGTGTTACTAACTGCTACTTGCATGTGCAACAGCAATTTTATATATGGTACTTGTTTACATTGATGATTTAAGTTCAAATACTTCCTCCTCACATATTGGATAACCATCTCTCTTCACAAAGATAGCATTTCATTTACTTTATTATAATTAAGCCTTAGTTTTCATTTCTGTAGATTTATTTTTGCAAATTATTAATCTTTCAGGTGATTATTATTATTGATCTTTCAAAGTTATGCTGCCTCAGATGACTGTCTTGCAACTTGTGGATATTTCATTTACCATCGTATTAAGTTATTTTTTTTTATTTCTTCATTTCTGAGTAAAAAACTTTTGTCCAGCTTGAAAAACAGTTTTACATCCAGAAGCCAAGCTATTTTCTCCCTAAACTCAGCCAAAAAATTAACTTCGGAAACACTTTGCCAAATAACTAATGGGGGGCGGGGTGGCTCAGTTGCTAGCGCGCCAGGCTCGTAATGTGCAGTTCCCAGGTTCGAGTCCCAGCTGGGTCAGCGTTGAGGTTTATCTCCGCAAAATTCCTCGCCCTGCCCAGGGTCAGTACGGGACACCGACGGGCTTCGAAAGGCCGCCATCCGTCGGATGGGACGTTAAGCCGTGGCCCCGTGTGTGGGAGAGCCATACCCTGTGCACATTAAGGAACGCGCTGGATAGCCTTGCCGGGAGGCTATCA
This sequence comes from Ryuthela nishihirai, assembly GCA_038380435.1. Classification (NCBI taxonomy): domain Eukaryota; kingdom Metazoa; phylum Arthropoda; class Arachnida; order Araneae; family Heptathelidae; genus Ryuthela; species Ryuthela nishihirai. The sequence continues at coordinate 9,415,569 of JAWZYU010000017.1, forward strand.
TCTGGCTCCCAACAGCTGCTCCAGTGGGGCCCCTCCCCCCAACCTTCTCTGAGCCTTCGGGGTCCATGTGACCTGGCCATTTAGACAATGTTGTGTAAAAAAAGTGCCGCTCACAGGTAAAACAACCCAACCCAAATAACTAATGAATGGAATTATGGCATGTTATATGCCAAATTAATCAGCATTTAATTTTTGATTTTATTTTTAAATAAAATATTTTATGAAAAAAAAAAGTTTTATTTTAATAGGACTTTTTTTTAGAGTCATGTAGCAAAAATATTCATCTGACAATGCAAATAAAAGTTAAAAAAAACTAATACACCGAAAGGCGTAAACTGGAAGGAGAGCTGTGTACCAATCCCTAGTGATGATGCACAGAACCGGCCAGGTCTAGCACCTAATGTCCAACCCCGCCTTCTTGTGGTGCAGGCCGTTAGTAACTTTCAAAAGAGATATTCTCTTTTGGAAGGGAACGGAAGGGGAGGGCTGCCAGTTCAGTATGGCCTGCTGATCTGGTCATCTATGGCCACTTTTTTCTTTTTTATCAACCTGCTGAGGAGTGGTCAACTTCACAGGGTCCTGGTGCTGACCATTTATACCTACTAGACTGGACTTGTTTATGGATTTGAGCTTGATTATTGATCCTGGACTTGCTGCACTGGTGGGCCTCTGTTGAGGGAGACTCTGCCGCTGTGTTTTCTGTTTGCTTCTGGGTTGCCAGCTCTAAGTGAACAGAGGCATGGGATACCTTATATCAGCTGCTGGATAATCCTAATCAGAGGCCATCGCAGGTACCTGAACCTTACTTTGCTAGTTGGGCATCGTCAAGCCTAAACTGGAGTAATGCGTCTCAGGCAGGCCATATGGCTCTTGAAAAAGTCCACTTGAAAAGGTGGTGCCTGAAGTTCCTACCAGCATCGGTGACTTCAGCCTTTAGCGGAGGAGGAACAGGTCTTTGCCCCATGCCTTCGATCAGGGGGCTGTTTGATATTGTTGGCCCTACCATTCTCAATAAACCTAATTTCTTTAAAACTCCTACTAATCATTTTCTCTCTGCAGGAACGTGGAACGCGAGGACATTACATAGAGATTATTCTCTTGATGTCCTCATGCAGGAATTCCAGTGCTATAACCTAGATATTCTAGGCTTGCAAGAGACCAGATGGACAGGTAAAGGTGAGATACTTAAAAATAACTTTAAATTTCTCTTTACAGGGAGGGAGGATGGAAAGCATCACCAAGGCGTGGGTCTGCTGCTCAGCAGACATGCTAGTGATGCTCTTCTAGGATATGAGTGCATTAATGAAAGGTTTCTTACAGCAAAATTTCAGACAAGCATTAAAGACTTGAATGTTATCTGCTGTTATGCCCCCACTGAGGATGAGGATGAGAAGGATAGGTTTTACGGACAACTTCAGGATATTTTGAATTCTGTCAAGAAAGGAGATATTACCCTTGTTCTTGATGACTTCAATGCCAAAGTTGGTACTGACTCTGATCTTTGGGGAGGGGTGATAGGCCCTTTTGGTATTTGTAGCTGAAATGGCAATGGGCAACGTCCCCTACAGGTAAGTAAACTCAACTCAATGGTTTCAGAATAACTAACACATATTACAAACACCGCGACATACATAAATACACATGGGTTTCACCTGATCGGCTGCATAGGAATATGATTGATTATATATTAATTAACAGCAAATGGGCTAGTTCTGTTAGAAATACCAGGGCATATAGGGGAGCTGAAATTGGATCTGACCATTACCTTGTTAAAAGTGTCTTGCAACTTAAACTTAAAAAGTGTTGTGCTAGGGTTAAAAAATTTACCTTTAATACTGAAGCTCTGAAAGACCCAGTTATAGCTAAAGCTTACCATGATAGGTTACTTAGTCATTATGACAGTCATGGTTTGCTTAATACTGAAGTTGAGGAAGAATGGGGCCATTTTAAACAGGCTTTTTTGGAAACTAACAGTACTCTTTTAGGAAAAAAGGAGCAGAGGAGGCAGAATTATTTAAGTGATAAGGCAATTGAGCTTATTTCAGAAAGAAGGAACTGCAGGAATGTCCTTAATCAGTACCCTACTACTCCTAATAGAAAAGATTACAGAGAGCTTAATAAACACGCAAAGGATCAGTTAGCTACTGATAAAAATCTTTGGCTTGATAGCTTGGCTGACAAAGCTGAGGAAGCAGTTAGGCAGCACAACAGCAGAGAGCTGTACCAGATAGTTAATGTTTTATGTGGTAGAAAACGGACAGGCATACAAGGATTGAAGGATAAACAAGGTAAGGTTATAGGTGAGGATTCTGTCATGGCTAGGTGGGCTGAGCATTTCAGTAATGTTCTAAACAATGTGGTTAGTTCTACTCCCATTGTTTGTAATGATGATAGATGCATTGGCAGCTTTAATGTTGGCCCTATAACACGATCTGAAGTTAGTTTGGCTATCTCTAAACTTAAACTTCATAAATCCCCAGGGGTAGATGAAATTACTGCAGAAATGCTCAGAGCTGGGAATGTTTTGGTTACCATTTGGATGACTGAAATTTTGAATAACTTTTATGATAAAGCATGGTTCCTAAAGATTTTACCAGAGCTATTATTATCCCTATTTTCAAAAAAGGTGATCGCAGTTCTTGTGATAACTATAGGGGTATCAGCCTACTCTCTGTTCCAGGTAAAGTTCTTTCCATGATTGTGCTTAATAGAATTAAGAATCTGGTTGACAGGCAATTGCGTAATGAGCAATGTGGATTCAGAAGTGGTAGGGGATGTGTAGATCAGATATTTTCACTTAGGCAGATTCTTGAGAAATGTTTAGAGTTTCAGAAACCTTTGGTTGCTAGCTTCGTTGATTTCAAAAAGGCTTTCGACTCTGTTGATCGTCATAATTTGTGGTTGATTGTGAGATCATATGGTATACCAGACAAGTTAGTTAACTTAATGAAAGCTCTCTATAATAACACTGAGTCATGTGTGAGAGTTGGTAAGGCTTGTAGCAATTGGTTTAGCATTACGTCTGGTGTTCGACAAGGGTGCATTTTGTCTCCTTTTCTCTTTAGTTTGGTTGTTGATTATGTTATGCGAAATTCACTTCGAGGGAAAGATTTTGGCCTTAAATGGGCTGGAGATACGAAAATTTGATTTAGATTATGCTGATGATTTAGCCCTTTTGGCAAATGATGTTGATGAGATGAACTCTCTCATTCGAGCTGTTGATGAGACTGGTAGTAGAGTAGGTTTGGTTATAAACAGAGAGAAAACTAAAGTGATGAAAATTGGTCAGGCAGGCTGTGATTCAGTTAATCTGAATGGTTGCAGTCTTGAGCAGGTGTCACAGTTTAATTACCTTGGGAGCCATGTAACTGATACTGGTGATGTGCGGCATGAGATTAACAGACGAATAGGTATTGCTGCCGCGACTTTTAAGAATCTATGGAGATTGTGGAGAAATAGGTGTATACACCTAAAGACTAAAATTAGACTGTATAATAGTTTGGTTCTTTCTAGGGTTAGTTATGGTAGTGAAACTTGGACGCTGTGTAAACAAGATAACAGGAAACTAGATGCTTTTAATTCTAGATGCTTACGCAGTATCTTGGGTATTAGGTGGTTTAACTTTGTAACTAATGATGAGGTTAGGCAAAGGAGTCTGCAACCTCCTTTAAGCAGCATATTGTGCAGAGAGAGACTCCGCTGGTTTGGCCATGTTGCCCGTATGGATAATTATAGATTGGCGAATAGGGTTATGAACAGTGTGCCTAGAGGCCTCAGAAGGAGGGGGAGACCTAGGATGCGGTGGGCAGACAATGTCAAACAGGACCTTGTTAGAATTGGTGTGCAGTGGCCAGATGCAGCAGATGTAGCTCAGGACAGATATGCTTGGAAAATTAAACTGCGTGGTCTGGTTGGACCTCCGTAGCCCATGGCTGCTTGAGGATGATGATGATGATGAATTATATAAACATAGAAAGCCTATTTCTGAATAACAAAAAAATTAATTTTTTGTTTCAAGGATATTTCTCCCATTTGACAATTTTTTTTTTTGGTACCATATTTTGATAAAAGTCCAGGCATTTCACCAATTGTGTTCAGTCAGATAAACAAATCAACTTCAGAATAAAAGAAAAATAACCAATGAACAGAAATAGACCATGTTATACATAATACAAATGTTATACAAATTAAACAGAACTCCAAATCTTATGCAAACAAAAAATTTAAACAAATTTACATGCATATTAATTTCAGTACGCTTTTTTACAGTGATATAGTGAAAATAATAGATCGGACTATGCAATTAAGGCTCAATTTTTGAAAACATGTGATAAAAACAGTTAAATTACATATATTAATTGAATGTAAATTTCTTTCCCTATAATATATTTACCTGAAACATAATTTTTATTTCTTTTAATGATTCTGTTCAGAGTGGTATATATTTTAAAGCATAGGCCAATGTTATACAAAGGTGACTTGGATTGTTCACATTTTTGGGATTTTCTATCCTGTTTATGAAATGGAGGAACACTTTCTAGGCTGTTTTTTTTTTTATTAAACATTATGAATTATTTTTCTTTGGGTGTTGAATATGGGGATCTTGGCTAAATGCCAAAAAGTTAGTGCACCAAAGTCTATATATTTCAAGAAATGATACAAGATCAAAGTTTCTTTTACTTGAAAATGAAGAAATAACCAACTGATATAGCATGACACTGAGAAATCAATTAGTAGATTAACAGACCAAAAGATCAATAATTTACTGAAATAAATCTACTGAAATGAAAACTAAGGGTTAAATAAAAAAAAAGTAAATACTAACTTTACAAAGGGAGTGTATCCGATGCAGATATATAGGAATAACACTGTAAACAACCTTTTATGGAGCCACTCATAATATATGGAACAGAGATCACACATAAGTCACCTGCATCTTCGGCTGCAGAGTGTGCCATGACCTAGTTTGCCTAGTTGTAGCTGCAGTCAGTCTTGAAGCCTAAAAAGGCTGTTTTTACTTACAGTTTCGATTTTAAGAGAGGGAAAGATGCACAGAATGCTGGGATAAATGATTTAAAAAATCTGGAAATATTGAAATAGGTTTATGGCAGAAAAGAGTGCAAAATGCAAAAGGGACTCAACGTCCCTGACCAGAAGTCAGACTCTATACCAACTTTAGTGTTGAAGTTATCTAGAACAAGGGTAATAATCTCCTTTCTTAACAGAATTCAAAATATCCTGGAATTATCCATACCAATCTTTCTCGTCTTCATCAGCATCCTAAATGATACAATATATATATCCAAAATAAGAGGCCAAGTTTATGTATACATTTTTAGTAACAAAAAAATAAAAAAAAATAAAACGATTTTAAAAAAATTGCAGTGGTAATTTTTTATACATCCTATAAAAAAAATATGATTCAGACCTGAAAAATAATATTGTTTTTATTTGATGCATATTTTATTAAACTACAATATAAATAACTTTATAAGCCATCTGATTGCCATTTCTTAAAACCACTAAACGGTACTGCCGATTTGCTTATTAACTTTCCTCTTTGCTGAAGCAACTTTCTGATTTAAGTTCACAAGTTTGATTTCAACTATTATAAACAAATTTTTCCCTAAATTTTCAAAAATCTCCTAAATATTACAAAAAAAAAATGTTATTTTTAAAAACGGTAGATTTTGGAAGTAATTTCAAAGTACATACCACCATTTTTTTTTTCTGTTTCACACTCTTTTCTGTCAAACATATTTCAGTATTCCCAAAATTATTTTTATCATTTTAATTAGTATTCTATGCATCTTTCCCACTCTAAAAATCTAAACTGAAAATAAAAACATCTTTCTTTGAAATTCCCTACCACTTCTGAATCCACATTGTTCAACACGCAATTGACTGTCAACCAGATTCTTAGTTCTATTAAGCACAATCATGGAAAGAACTTTACCTAGAACAGAGAGTAGGCTGATACCCCTATAGTTATCACAAAAACTGCGATCACCTTTTTTGAAAATAGGGATAATAATAGCTCTGGTAAAATCTTTAGGAACCATGCCTTTATCATAAAAGATATTCAGAATTTCAGTCATTCAAGTGGTAACTGAAACATTCCCAGCTCTAAGCATTTCGGTAGTAGTAATTTCATCTACACCTGGGGATTTATGTAGTTTCAGTTTAGAAACAGCCAAAATAACTTCAGATTGTGTTATAGGGCCAACATTAAAGCCACCAATGCATCTATCATCATTGCAAACAATGGGAGTAGAACTAACTACATAGTTTAGAACATCACTGAAATGCTCAGCCCACCTAGCCATGACAGAATCCTCACCTTCTATAACCTTACCTTGTTTATCCTTCAATCCGAGTATACCTGTCCGTTTTCTACCACACAAAACATTAACTATCTGGTACAGCTCTCTGCTGTTGTGCTTTCTAACTGCTTCCTCGGCTTTGTCAGTCAAACCATCAAGCCAAAGATTCTTCTGATCTTTTACACGTTTATTAAGTTCTCTGTAATGCTTTCTATTAGTAGGGTATTTATTAAGGACATTCCTGCAGCTCTTTCTTTCCGAAATAAGCTCAAGTGCCTTATCACTCAGATAATTCTGTCTCTTCTGCTCCTTTTTTCCTAAAAGAGTACTGTTAGTGTCCAAAAAAGCCTGTTTAAAAAGATCCCATTCTTCCTCAACTTCAGTAGTAAGCATACCATGACTGTCATAATGACTAAGTAACCTATCATGGTAAGCTTTGGCTATAACTGGGTCTTTCAGAGCTTCAGTATTAAAAGCAAATTTTTTAACCCTAGCACAACACTTTTTAAGTTTAAGTTGCAAGACACTTTTAACAAGGTAATGGTCAGATCCAATTTCAGCTCCCTTATATGCCCTCGTATTTCTAACAGAACTAGTCCATTTGCTGTTAATTAATATATAATCAATCATATTCTTATGCAGCCCATCAAGTGAAACCCATGTGTACTTATGTATGTTGCGGTGTTTGTAATAAGTGTTAGTTATTCTGAATCCATTGAGTTTACTTACCTGTAGGAGACGTTGCCCATTGCCATTGCAGCTACCAATACCAAAAGGGCCTATTACTCCTCCCCAAAGGTCAGAGTCAGTACCAACTTTGGCATTGAAGTCACCTAGAACAAGGGTAATATCTCCTTTCTTGACAGAATTCAAAATATCCTGAAGTTGTCCATAAAACCTATCCTTCTCATCCTCATCGGCATCCGGGGACATAGCAGATAACATTCAAATCTTTAACGTTACTCTGAAATTTTGCTGTAAGAAACCTTTCATTAATGCACTCGTATCCTAGAAGAGCCTGACTAGCATGTTTGTTGAGAAGCAGACCCACACCTTGGTTGGGTTGTTTTACCTCTGAGCGGCACTTTTTTGCACACAATGGGCTAAATGGCCAGGTCACATGGACCCTGAAGGCTCAGAGAAGGTTGGGGAAGGGGACCCACTGGAATAGCTGTTGGGAGACAGATGGTAGCCTCCCGTCAAGGCCATCCAGCGTGTTCTTTAACATGCACAGGGTATGGCTCTCCCGCACACGCGGCCACGGCTTAACGTCCCATCCAATGGACGGCGGCTTTTCCAAGCCCATCAGTGTCCCCTACTGACCATGGGCAGGGTGTGGAATTTTGCGGAGATAAATCTCAACACTGACCCAGCTGGGACTCGAAACTGGGAAGTAGAGATTACGAGCCTAGCGCGCTACCGACTGAGCCACCCCTGCCCCACCCACGCCTTGGTGATGCTTATTGTCATCCCTCTCTGAAAAGAGAAATTTAATATTATTTTTAAGAATCTACCCTTTATCTGTCCATCTGGTCTCTTGCAAGCCGAGAATATCTAAATTATAACAGTGGAATTCTTGTGTGAGGACATCAAGAGAAAAAGCTCTGTGCATAGTCCTCACATTCCAACTACCTATGGAGAGAAAATGGTTAGTGGGATGTTTAAAGAAACTATGTTTATTGAGAGAGGGAATGCCGACAATATCAAACAGTCACCTAATTGTAGACATGGGGCAAAGACCCGTTCCCCCACCACTAAAGGCTGAAGCCATCTACACTGGAAGACTTCCTCCAATGTAGAATTTGACGATGCCAATAGAAGCAAAGAGTTCAGGTGCCTGCGATGACCTCTGCTCAGGATTATCCACCAACTGATAAACATATCCTGTGAATCTATTCACTTGGGGCTGTCAACCCACAAAGAAAAAGAAAACACAGAAGATTTTTCCTCCACAGAAGTCCACCAGTGCAGCAAAATCAGGATCCATAATTCCATTCAGGTTGGTATATATGGTCAGCACCAGGACCCTGTGTGATTGACCACTCCTCAGCATGGTAGAAAAAAAGAAAAGTAGCCAGAGCTGTCCAGATCAGTAGGCTACACTAATCTGGCAGCCCTCCACTTTCATTCGTTTCCACAAGAGTATCTCTCTTTTGAAAGGTATTAACGATCTGCACCATGAGAAGGCGGGGTCGGACATTAGGTGCTAGGCCTGGCTGGTTCTATGCATCATCACAGGGGATTGGTGTATCGCTCTCCTTCCAGTGACTGACTACCTAGCTACCATTTACACAAAAACATACCCTCAAGAAAAATAGAATTTTTCAAAAATTCAGAGTTTTTATGTTTATACTGAATGATTTTAAAGGCTTGGCTGTGCGACACAGCCAGTTAGAAAAATCAGAAAGATCTGCACCAAAGGGAAGGCGGGGTCGGACATTAGGTGCTAGGCCTGGCTGGTTCTATGCTTCATCACAGGCGATTGGTGTATAGCTCTCCTTCCTGTGACTGACTATCTAGCTACCATTTACACAAAAACATACCTTCAAGAAAAAAATAATTTTTCAAAAATTCAGAGTTTTTATGTTTATATTGAATGATTTTAAAGGCTTGGCTGTGCGACACAGCCAGTTCAGAAAAATCCTGTGAATGTGAGAAGTCTAAGTCACTTTGTATAACACTGACAGTGTTTAAAATATAATACTGAAAAGAATCATTAAAAGAAATAAAAATCGTATTTCCGGTTGAATATTCGGGAGGAAATTTCCTTCCGATTAATATATAATTTAACTATTTTTATTCATCAGGTTTTCTAAAATAAAGCCTTAATTGTATAGTGTGATCTTTTTTTTCACCATATCACATTGAAAAGGCTTATTAAAATCAATATACTTGTAAATTTGTTTACATTATTTTCAAAAAATTTGCAATTTGGTAAATAACATGACTTATTTCCATTGATTGGCTACTTTTTAAAAAAATTCTGAAGTTTACCTGTTTATCTGACTCAGCACAATTAGCTATAAGCCTGGAATTTTCTCAAAGTATGGTACAGAGAAAAAATTACAAAACGAGAGAAATATTTACTTGAAAACAATTTTTTTTCCATTATTCAGAAATTAATAGCCTTTCCATTCATGTGCATATAATTCCTGTCTATTAGTTTGTTTTTTTTTTTTAACAAATTTTTGGATTGCCAGATGCATAAATAAAACTTGCCATCATTTTAGTTAAATACTTTATTTTCAGAAAATCCAGATTAATTTGGCATATAACATGCCAATTCCTTTCATTAGTTATTTGACAAAAAGTTCCCGAAGTTAATTTTTTTTGGCTCAACATAGGGAGAAAATAGCTTGGCCTCTGGATGGAAACCAGTTTACAGGCTGGACACTGTAAGAGTTAATGCACTCGCATCCTAGAAGAGCATCATTAGCATGTCTGCTGAGCAGCAAACCTACACCTTTAAGATGCCCAATTCCTATTTTTTGCCACTAATGAAAAACAAATAACCCACAAGGGTGCTCAATCACTGCACAAAGCTAGCCATGTTGTCTTCATAAATTTGCATAGTATGCTCTCCCTGTTCAAAATATAAACAGCAATTTTTTTAATACTTATTTTGAAAGCAATTTTTTTTTTATCCAAATTGTATCCATTTTTAAAATGAATGCAGTTATTTTCAGTCATTTTTCTTTCAATCATTTTGTTTGCTAAAAAGGACTGAAATATGCGTTTGTTCTATGTTTGCGAGCCATCTAACAAGATTAAAAAAATTTAGATACATACTTTTATTAAATTAGATACATAAAGATACATTTTTATATGATGCACTAAATGGTGAGGCACAGAGCAAACCAATCACATGATTTCCATGGGTTATGCAAAAGAATGCAGCAGTTGTCATAACTAAGGACTAGTTTCAACAGAATGGCAAGGTTAAAACAGAATATAATGGCCCCTAACACCTATACAAGCTACTCACTCTTTTTACCAGGCAGGTCATGAGGTCTGGCGGAAGTATATTCTACTCTTCCTGGAAAGCAGATTAGAGCTCATGGGAGATTCTTAGAGAGGGTGATGACCTACAGTATGTCTCTCCCCAGAACAATCCCCACATACCATACAGGGTTCAGGTGTGGAGAAAAGGTGGCCAATCCACCACGAGCCTCATGAGAGTGGTGTAAATGTCCATCAAAATAAACTAGAGCCCAACAGCACCCCTGAAAAGCATCACATAGGATTGAAGATTATCACCATGGTGGAGTGGTTAGTGCACTTGTCTACTGATCTTAGGGACCTGGCTTCAAGCCCCAAATAAGGAATGGATGTTCATACTGCATTTCTGCTGAGTTCCCACCATCATCACAGACCTAATCATGGTGTATAAACTGACAGGCTCCTGTAAGACATCTGTGGCAAGCAGCTGCTTGAGGGTATATTTTTTATCCTTAAACTACTTACCAGTAAGAGTACCTCCAGCAATGATGTGGAGCAGTGTGCTTCCATTTGATATGTTGCTCCAATTCCATCAAAACACCATCACAACGGTGTCATCCTCTGATGTTACCAGACTTCCTTGCTCTGCAGATCAAAGCACATAACGAAGCACTCTGAAAATTGAATCACAATTTTGTCAGTGAAGAGGCACTCACACGCAAGGTCTTGGAATCCAGTCACCATGTTGTCTACATCATATTCTCCTGTGGAATGAAGGGAATATGCATCATTGGTTGCCTAGCATAGTCATTTCTGGTGAAGCCTTCTGTAAATAGTTTGCTTTGAAACTGTCCTGCCAATGGCTACAGAAAGTTCCAGAGTGTTGCCTGACTGGTATCACCCTATGATGTTAATACCTAAAAAGGTTGGTCTTGACTGTTAGTGCAAGTCATCACTCTTGGATTATTTGCACTTGTCTACAGCTAACATCAGCTGTTTGTTGGAACCATCTGTAAGTCTTGAAAGCATTGATTAGGGGGCATTTACAATCCCAGCCATATTGTTTTGGGACTAGACTCGAGCATACAGATTGCTATACCATGGGAGAAAGCATCCATATGATGTCTGTGCCTGTCTGTATTCATACATACACACGTTGTCATGAAACATTCTACCAACATGAACACAATGCTTGCTAAACAGGAAATGAGATGCTTTTATAGTACACTGGATTTACTCAAGTTGCATATGAAAATTTTGTTGTCAGGCGTTTTTTGGGAGGCATACAATCTTACTTATGCATATTCTATTTCACAGGCACACAAAATGTGATGTTAATAATCTCAGTCGTTTGTGAGACATTGAACAGTTTAGGAATTATACTTAACTTTTGGACACCAGTGTAGGTAAGAACTTGAGTTTTCAACTGAACATGAGGTGGCAGAGGGGAACCAATGTAATAGATTTGAGATCAGTCAAGTATTTGGAGACATGAAAGGGGCCAAAATTTATTTAGAAAAAAAACGAATTTTTTTCTCAATGTAATTATAAGCTCTTACCAACAGCCATTGGCACACATGCTGAACAGCCTAATATATTGTCAATGGCACCCAAGTGTCAGTCCATGGTCACTAAGACATGACTTTTACACACACTAGAGAGTTGCTAGAGTTACTTCCACCCGGACACAGCTTTTATTTGTAGTACTTTTACTGCTAATTTCCACTGATTACACCATGATAACATTCAGTATCAAAGTAGCATAATGGGATTTAAAATGTTGTGTTAATGACTCAAAGGAAATGTAAACATTCCTTGACATTGGAAACAAGATTTCTAAAGGAAAAAAACAATCGCTCAATAAACAGTGTAAAGGATAAACGTTCAAAAGTGCATTCAAAAAGCTTGAAAGAATTCAGGTGCTCTTTAGATAATATATTATTATAGGTAATGCTTTATTTAATCTAATGCAAATGCACTAATCAGAATGAAAAAACATCCCAAAAAAAGTTTATAGTTTGGATTTTGGATCAAGTATCTGTAGTCAAGAAGCTGCCAATCTTGAAGCAGTATACACTTGAAAGGCTCTTTATGCTCAACTTTAAAGTAAAAAAAATTCCCATAATCCTAAACTGAGGCAGAAAATTAACATAAAACTTGAAATTTCATACAAAAACATGCAGAGAATAAATCAGGGAAAAATACACTTATCTAAAACTGGTGAGGGTTAAAATGGATCCTAATTGTGGGAAAGTATAAATTGTTTTTCTCTCACTATATAAAACTCACCTCAGATATATAGAGATCAGCCTGCTTCAATAATTCTCCTATTATAAGCACAGTTGAGGTTGTGCCATCACCAACACTGTCATTTTGAGCAGTCGATGCTCTAGCAATCAAAGATGCTGTAGGATGCTGAATTTGCTAAAATAAGAAATTTTGAATTGTAAAAGCATAGGACATAAGTTAGAAAACAAGTACACATATGTTTCAATAATCTTCAAAAGCTATGCAGTTTAAACCACTATATTTATGGGTGGGTGCCCATAACATTAGAGTTTAAATCCGTAATAATTTAAATGGTAGTGTTAGTTATAGGCACCCCTCTAATACATTAATTTATTTCTAAGTTACATTTTACTTTATGTTACCTTGATTGATAATGATTTCCAAGCTATTCAGAAAGCTAGCAGTTTTTATTTGTTATCAATCACAGCAGGCTAAAATGTATATAAACAGTACTCAAAAGTATTTAGGATTACTGCAAATGAGAATAAAAAATGCATAAAATATGACAAAAATGGAGAAATTATGTTTATGAAACAGTTGCTTACATAACAATGGTGTTGAGTAACAATGTTAAACATTGTAATCACATACTTGGGTCTGTCTCAGTGGTGATGCACAACTTTTTAAATAGGAGAATCAATTATCAAAATCAGCATTACGATTGAGCAAGAACACCATTCCAGTAGTTCAACATTTTAACCCTTTCACTACCAAACCAGCTGATATTTTAAATGGACTCATCCAACCAATGCAATTTCTTCCTCTCCACTACACCTCCTACTTGCAGCTTGGGTCGTTTTTGGCCGGTATGATAGTGAAAAGGTTAAAGCAAGTATTTTGGTAATATTATATTACATAATATATTCAAACCTACATTATTTGACATTCTGTAATCCAGGCTTTCCCCTAATCTAGCACAGTTCTAGAACTCGTCACAATTCCAATGAAAAGCTTTTGGACTTAATTGTCGATCACTCCCTTAATTATTTTTTATTCCGTGATCTTGAACCTCCATTGGTTAGGTAAAATTCTGAAAACTGGCTGGTATGGTAAAACTGCAATTACTATTTTTGCCGAAATGGTTAGTTTGGCTTCGTTCTCCCATTTGGCACAGTCATATTAAGTTTGTACTTTCAGTTGCAGCAATTCATTATCTGAAATACTTATATACTAATAAAAGTTCCTTTACAATTCTATATTTTGTCAGCATGTTGTAAAATAAAGCCATTCAGTGTTTTGCACATTTTTTTTATCAGCACTTTTGTATATTTGGCATTAAGGACTTTTTTAAAACTAATTTTGTAGAAAAAAATGAGTTACAAATGCGCATTGAACAATAATCTGTATTGCATTATTGTACTTTACCTAAACATACAATTCAACACTTCAGAATCTTACATATTTTTAATTTCATGAGCCTAGTGTACCAAAATACAAACTGTCTACAATGATCAAGCACAGCCCATATTCCTAGGTTGCTGGACAAAAAGCTTAAAAAATATAAAAAATAAATACCCCCTCAAGCAGCTACTTGCCAGAGGGCTGACAGGAGCTTATCAGCTTATATGTCATAATATAAGGTCTGTGAGGATGGCTGGACCTCAGCAGAAAAACAACACAAACATCCATCCTTACCTGGGACTCAAACCCAGGTCCCTTAGGTCAGTAGCCAAGCGTGCTAACCACATCATGTGCATTATTACAATGTAGAAGAATTGTGCATAATTCCTTTTAAATGCTATATTTTGTCAGTGATTAATGTAATTGTCATTTTATTCTGCACCTGAAAAAAGGTATTTTTAAGGATAAATGCATTTCCTTCAATCTTATACCCTGTTGGGTTTCTTTTAACTCTGAATAGCATTTTTTGTGCTCAGAATTAACTAAAATGGCCATAAAGGTTCAGAAAAGATTGGGAAAGGGGATTCACTGGACAGCTAAGAGACAGATGGAAGTCTCTTAAGGCCATCCAGTATTGTTAACATACATTGGATATGTAACTCCTGAACATGGAGCAATGGCTTTTCCAGGCCTATCAGTATCCCCTTTCTCACTAAGAGAAGAATAACAATTAGCAGAGCTGTACCCTGCTCCAAATTTGAAGAAAATTATCAAAAGGGTCAGAGACTAATTTAACCTACTTCAAAAACCGGGCATATACTGATTTTCCCCTACATTTGTCAGACAATTCCATTATCTACTACATTGGAAAAACCATATGTTCTCTACAAGAGAGGTTCGCAGAGCATCAAACAGATGTCAGCCAAAAGAAGCTAATGACGGCCACTGCTGAGCTAGTAATACAACATGTGGCAACAATAGACTGGGAACACAACACACTGCTTGCATGTGCATCCACTTTCTACGGAACCATAGTCCGCGAAGCTATTAAAATAATTACCTCGCTGTCCTCAAATGCAACCGAGACACTGGAATCGCCTTTCACAACATGTGAAAAGAAGCTCTAAACAGCCCTAATGTCACACATAGTGTCACTTTACTGAAGATGGAGCACTGTCATTGCTTTGAAAAGCTTCCAAGATTTCTCCTAAAAACTTTTAACATGCAAATAGTTTGAAGGATAAGCTTTAAAAATTTTATTGCTCAATGACAGAGAATTTTAGTTTATTTTTAGTGTTTTTTTTTCTGACAGCCCCAGTTAAAGTTGAAAATGCAAGATGTGATCCATAACTGATATATGGAATTACAAAACATTCTGATTACATTTGATTGACAGGTATGGAAATATATCTATAACATTGAAGACAGGAAACACCCAATTTTATTATTTATCGCTTTGGGTGTGGCTGCTTCAAATTCCAATTGATCCAACAATACTTGGAACTATGATGCAAAGCAAGGTTATGTGGCTAATGTTGAATGACTCTTATTGCATGTACCATAAGAAATTTAAGTTATGATTTGAAAGCAAAAATCAAAAACAATAAAAATGCATGTATGTAATATACTTCACAATTTTCACGCATTTGGTTTTCTTAGTTTTTTTTTTAAACAATATCCCATGGCCTCAAAATCTGTTCAGTGGGTTGCTGGAAACTATTTGAGTAATCTTATATAAGATAATGCTTCAAAGATATGATTTTTTTTTCTTCATGATGTTCAGAAGAAACAACAAGCAAATTTTAAATTTAATATTCATTTTTATATTCGCTTACTAATCATTATTTGCAATGTTATGTAGACAACCGTCCTGTGGCCCAAGTGGTTAGTGGGCTTGGCTACTGATCAAAGGGTCCTGGGTTGAAGCCCCAATTAAGGTATGGATATGTGTTGTTTTTCTGTTGAGGTCCTCACAGACCTACTATGGCATATAAACTGACAGGATCCTGTCAGACCTGCAGCAAGCAGCTGCTTAAGAGGAATCTTTTATTATGTAGACAATTACAGCATTTACTTTGTCTATCATTGCTACATCTTCATCTTTATACAAATCTTATTTATGCATTACCACCCAGAATTATAACATTATCTATTATGGCAATTACATAAAATGTTTATGCACTGAAATACAATACCAACGAGCTGCAGGAAGTAGGTCAACAATTCAGGGAGGACAGTTAAACTTGATTAGTTGATTCAACAAATACAACCAATAGTTGAAGATTTGTTACTTGGTGAAATTCTTAATCGGATGTGCCAGGCTCAACAAACCTAAACTTGGCTGGCAGGATGTGTTTGAACTTTATTGCCAGCTTTTATTTTGCCATAGAAGGACATTTAGATATGGACATTTAGGAAGGGCATTTAGATATGAAAATGTAACAATGCATCGAACATTACAATAAAATGCTAACAATACATTTTAATAAGACATTACATCATCAGAGCAATGTCTTTTGACTTGCAATATAAAGATCTCTGGTTCAATATCAACCACCATGACTTTTTTTTTCATAATTCAATGTATTACACCATATTACCATTATTGCATAAAAAATTAAATATAACCAATAAGAAAACTATTCAAGTGATAATTTATAACAAGAAATTTAATTTGGTTTGTAAATGCTATCTAGGAGCCACTGAAAGGAGAGCTATGCACCAATCCCTGTGAGGATGCTAGGCCTGGCCGGTTCTATGCACCTAATGTCCAACTCCGCCTTCTCATGGTGCAGGCCGTTAGTACCTTTCAAAATAGATACACTCTTGTGGAAGTGAATGGAAGGGGAGAGCTGCCAGATTAGTGTGGCCTACTGATCTGAACAACTATGGCTACTTTTTTTTTCTACCCTGTTGAGAAGTGGTCAACCACACAGTTCTGATGTTGACCATATAAACTTACTAGATTGGATTAAGGCTCTGAGGTTGATTATGGATCCTGAATTTGCTGCACCAGTGGTCTTCTGTGGAGGGAGAATCATCGGCTGTATTTTATAGTTTGCGAGTTCACAGTCCCAAGTGAATAGATTCAAAGGATATGTTTATCACCTGGTAGATAATCCTGAGCAGAGGTCATTGCAGGCACCTGAACTCTTGTTTGCATGGGCATCATGAAATTCTACATCGGAGGAAGTCTTCCAGAGTAGATGGTTTCAGCCTTTGGTGGTGGGGAAATGGGTCTCTGCCCCATGCCTGTGATTACAGGTTGTTTGATATTGTCGGCATTCCCTCTCAATAAACATAGTTTCTTTAAACATACAACTAACCATATTCTCTCCATAAGTATTGGAATGCGAGGACTCTGCATAGATCATATTCTCTTGATGTCCTCATATAAGAATTCCACTGTTATAATTTAGATATTCTAGGCTTGCAAGAGACCAGATGGACAGGTAAAGCTCAGATTCTTAAATATAGTCTTAAATTTCTCTTTTCAGGGAGGGAAGATAATAAGCATCACCAAGGCATGGGTCTGCTTCTTAGCAGTTTCGCTAGTGATGCTCTTCTAGGATATGAGTGCATTAATGAAAGGTTACTTACAGCAAAATTTCAGACTAGTGTTACAGACTTCAATGTTATCTGCTGTTATGCCCCCACTGAGGATGTCGATGAGGATGAAAGATGGGTTTTACAGACAACTTCAAGATATTACCCTTGTTCTAGGTGATTTCAATGGCAAAGTTGGTTATGACTCTGACCTTTGGGGAGGGGTGTAGGCCATTTTGGTATTGGTAGCTGCAATGGGCAACATCTCCTACAGGTAAGTAAACTTAATGGTTTGAGAATAACTAACACTTATTACAAACACCGCAAAATAAAAAGGACATGGATTTCACCAGATGGGCTGCATAAGAATATGATTGATTATATATTAACAGAAAATGGGCTAGATCTGTTAGGAATACCAGGTCATATAGGGGAGCTGAAATTGGATCTGACCACTACCTTGTTAGAAGTGTCTTGCAACTTAAAAAGTGTTGTGCTAAGGTTAAGAAAAAGTTACCTTTAACACTGAAAGACCCAGTTATAGATAAAGCTTACCATGATAGGTTACTTGTTATTATGACTGTCATGGTTTGCTTACTACTCATCATCATCATCCTCAAGCAGCCATGGACTACAGAGGTCCAACCAGACCACGCAGTTTAATTCTCCAAGCATATATCTCCTGAGCTACATCTGCTGCATCCGGCCACTGCATACCAATTCTAACAAGGTCCTGTTTGACATTGTCTGCCCACCGCATCCTAGGTCTCCTCCTCCTTCTGAGGCCTCTAGTCACACTGTTCATAACCCTATTCATCCATCTATAATTATCCATATGGGCAACATGGCCAAACCAGCGGAGTCTCTCACTTGCACAATATGCTGCTTAAAGGAGGTTGCAGACTCCTTTGCCTAACCTCATCATTAGTTACAAAGTTAAACCACCTAATACCCAAGATACTGCGTAAGCATCTAGAATCAAAAGCATCTAGTTTCCTGTTATCTTGTTTACACAGCGTCCAAGTTTCACTACCATAACTAACCCTAGAAAGAACCAAACTATTATACAGTCTAATTTTAGTCTTTAGGTGTATACACCTATTTCTCCACAATCTCCATAGATTCTTAAAAGTCCCGGCAGCAATACCTATTCGTCTGTTAATCTCATGCCACACATCACCAGTATCAGTTACATAGCTCCCAAGGTAATTAAACTGTGACACCTGCTCAAGACTGCAACCATTCAGATTAACTGAATCACAACCTGCCTGACCAATTTTCATTACTTTAGTTTTCTCTCTGTTTATAACCAAACCTACTCTACTACCAGTCTCATCAACACCTCGAATGAAACAGTTCATCTCATCAACATCATTTGCCAAAAGGGCTAAATCATCAGCATAATCTAAATCAGAAATTTTCATATCTCCAGTCCATTTAAGGCCAAAATCTTTCCCTTGAAGTGAATTTCGCATAACATAATCAATAACCAAGCTAAAGAGAAAAGGAGACAAAATGCACCCTTGTCGAACACCAGAAGTAATGCTAAACTAATTGCTAGAAGCCTTACCAACTCTCACACACAACTCAGTGTTATTATAGTGTTATTATAACTTTCATTATGTTAACTAACTTGTCTGGTATACCATATGATCTCACAATCAACCACAAATTATGACGATCAACAGAGTCCAAAGCCTTTTTGAAATCAACAAAGCTAGCAACCAAAGGTTTCTGAAACTCGAAACATTTCTCAAGAATCTGCCTAAGTGAAAATATCTGATCTACACATCCCCTACCACTTCTGAATCCACATTGCTCATCACGCAATTGCCTGTCAACCAGATTCTTAATTCTATTAAGCACAATCATGGAAAGAACTTTACCTGGAACAGAAAGTAGGCTGATACCCCTATAGTTATCACAAGAACTGCGATCACCTTTTTTGAAAATAGGGATAATAATAGCTCTGGTAAAATCTTTAGGAACCATGCCTTTATCATAACAGTTATTCAAAATTTCAGTCATCCAAGTGGTAACCGAAACATTCCCAGCTCTGAGCATTTCTGTAGTAATTTCATCTACCCCTGGGGATTTATGAAGTTTAAGTTCAGGGATAGCAAAACTAACTTCAGATTGTGTTATAGGGCCAACATTAAAGCTGCCAATGCATCTATCATCATTACAAACAATGGGAGTAGAACTAACGACATTGTTTAAAACATCACTGAAATGCTCAGCCCACCTAGCCATGACAGAATCCTCGCCTTCTATAACCTTACCTTGTTTATCCTTCATTCCCTGTATACCTGTCCGTTTTCTACCACACAAAACATTAACTATCTGGTACAGCTCTCTGCTGTTGTGCTGTCTAACTGCTTCCTCGGCTTTGTCAACCAAACCACCAAGCCAAAGATTCTTATCAGCAGCTAACTGATCCTTTACACGTTTATTAAGCTCTCTGTAATGCTTTCTATTAGGACTAGTAGGGTATTGATTAAGAACATTCCTGCAGTTCTTTCTTTCCAAAATAAGCTCAAGTGCCTTATCACTCAGATAATTCTGTCTCTTCTGCTCCTTTTTTCCTAAAAGGGTACTGTTAGTGTCCAAAAAAGCCTGTTTAAAATGGCCCCATTCTTCCTCAACTTCAGTATTAAGCAAACCATGACTGTCATAATGACTAAGTAACCTATCATGGTAAGCTTTAGCTATAACTGGGTCTTTCAGAGCTTCAGTATTAAAGGTAAATTTTTTAACCTTAGCACAACACTTTTTAAGTTTAAGTTGCAAGACACTTTTAACAAGGTAATGGTCAGATCCAAATTCAGCTCCCCTATATGCCCTGGTATTTCTAACAGAACTAGCCCATTTGCTGTTAATTAATATATAATCAATCATATTCCTATGCAGCCCATCAGGTGAAACCCATGTGTATTTATGTATGTCGCGGTGTTTGTAATATGTGTTAGTTATTCTGAAACCATTGAGTTTACTTACCTGTAGGAGACGTTGCCCATTGCCATTGCAGCTACCAATACCAAAAGGGCCTATCACCCCTCCCCAAAGATCAGAGTCAGTACCAACTTTGGCATTGAAGTCACCAAGAACAAGGGTAATATCCCCTTTCTTGACAGAATTCAAAATATCCTGAAGTTGTCCGTAAAACCTATCCTTCTCATCCTCATCCTCAGTGGGGGCATAACAGCAGATAACATTCAAGTCTTTAATGCTTGTCTGAAATTTTGCTGTTAGAAACCTTTCATTAATGCACTCATATCCTAGAAGAGCATCACTAGCATGTCTGCTGAGCAGCAGACCCACGCCTTGGTGATGCTTTCCATCCTCCCTCCCTGTAAAGAGAAATTTAAAGTTATTTTTAAGTATCTCACCTTTACCTGTCCATCTGGTCTCTTGCAAGCCTAGAATATCTAGGTTATAGAGCTGGAATTCCTGCATGAGGACATCAAGAGAATAATCTCTATGTAATGTCCTCACGTTCCACCTTCCTGCAGAGAGAAAATGATTAGTACGATGTTTAAAGAAATTAGGTTTATTGAGATTAGTAGGGCCAACAATATCAAACAGCCCCCTGATCACAGGCATGGGGAAAAGACCTGTTCCTCCTCCACTAAAGGCTGAAGTCACCGATGCTGGTAGGAACTTCAGGCACCACCTTTTCAAGTGGACTTTTTCAAGAGCCATATGGCCTGCCTGAGACACATTACTCCAGTTTAGGCTTGACGATGCCCAACTAGCTAAGTAAGGTTCAGGTACCTGCAATGGCCTCTGATTAGGATCTGGCAACCCAGAAGCAAACAGAAAACACAGCGGCAGACTCTCCCTCAACAGAGACCCACCAGTGCAGCAAGTCCAGGATCAATAATCAAGCTCAAATCTATAAACAAGTCCAGTCTAGTAGGTATAAATGGTCAGGACCCTGTGAAGTTGACCACTCCTCAGCAGGGTTGAAAAAAAAAGAAAAAAGTGGCCATAGATGACCAGATCAGCAGGCCATATTGAACTGGCAGCCCTCCCCTTCTGTTCCCTTCCAAAAGAGAATATCTCTTTTGAAAGGTACTAACAGCATGCACCACGAGAAGGCAGGGTCGGACATTAGGTGCTAGACCTGGCCGGTTCTGTGCATCATCACTAGGGATTGGTACACAGCTCTCCTTCCAGTTTACGCCTAGCTACCATTTACAAGGTTGAGGAAAAATGGAACCGTTTTAAACAGGGGTTTTTTTTTTTTTTGGAAACAATACTCTTAAGAAAAGAGGGGATGAGGTGGCAAAATTATTTGAGTGATAAGGCACTTCAGCTCATTTCAGAAAGAAAGAACTGTAGGAATGTTCTGAATCAATACCTTACTAATCCTAATAGAATGCATTACAGAGAACTTAATAAACATGTAAAGGATCAGTTTGGTGCTAAGAATCTTTGGCTTGATGTCTTGGCTGACAATGCTGAGGAAGCAGTTAGATAGCACAACAGCAGAGAGCTGTACCAGATAGTTAATGTTTTGTGTGGTAGAAAACAGACAGGTATACAGGGATTGAAGGATAAACAAGGTAAGGTTATAGAAGGTGAGGATTCTGTCATGACTAGGTGGGCTGAGCATTTCAGTGATATTCTAAACAATGTGGTTGTTCTATTCCATTGTTTGCAATGATGATAGATGCATTGGTGGCTTTAATGTTAGCCCTATAACACAATCTGAAGTTATTTTGGCTATTTCTAAACTTAAACTTCATCAACCCCAGGGGCAAATGAAATTACTACGGAAATGCTTAGAGCTGGGAATGTTTTGGCTATCACTTCGATGACTGAAATTCTGAATACCTTTTATGATAAAGGCATGGTTCCTAAGGATTGTACCACAGCTTTTATTATCCCTATTTTTTTTTTAAGAAAGGTGATCGCAGTACTTTTGGTAAATATAGGGTTTTCAGCTTACTTTCTGTTCCAGGTACATGGTTCTGTTTCCATACATACTTACCACTGGTATGTCTTCAAGGCCAAGTTCCACAAGGTATTTAGCATATATTCCCCCCCCCCCTCCTGGTTTACTTGCAATGAGTCTATTCAGCTGACCTTGTAGAAGAGATCCTTTGAAGGGCTTCAGAAGGGAGAAAATGCCGAGACATGCAAGAATTTGTCATTGTGTCTTATCCCACATATAGCCTATGGGATTCAGAACTGATAACTATACAAGGTCATGGTAGTATGTAGATGTCATTTTTCCCCAATACTTTCTGAATAAATCTGAAAACTAAGGATCAACTGCAACTGAAAACAGAAAACACAAATAATTTTATTCCTATAGGTGACACTATTCAAAGAAGCCTGAATAAATACGAGATTCATTTGGGAGCTTCAACACATCCCCATCCATAACTTTAACTATCCATAATCACAGAACTTTCATCGTAAAAGTGCATTTCTTGGACAATATAAAACTGGAAAGAACAGTTGCCTTGGGACCTTAACCTATTTTAAGGTCCAGTTCCTAATAATTATGTATGAAAATATAACTTATTTTTAGTACAAACAACTGATTCAGAACACGAGGTTTGTGCTCAAGGACAAATTGCAACAGAGTCACAATACATATATAAGTATGTCTACACAAATTTATATATTTCTATATAATTATATAGACACAAATATATTACATATAATCTATACAAATTGTCTTGTTGGAGTGAAGGAACTTTTAGTTGGTGATTAGAAAGCAACTTATCTTCATAAAGACAATTCTTGATGGTCTGGGGTGCTAAGGGTGATGTTCTTGACTCCCTGGAGATCAACAATGTGTCACCACAGCTGTGTAATTTTTTTTTTTCATTTGCGATACATAGAACAGAGAAGAATCCTAGATTCTACTCCTAACTTTTACAGGTCTTCTCATATAAGGACATGCCCTACTAGACCGAAGTCACTACTAACACAGCACACAAAGTTTGAAAGAATGACCCAAAGCAGAAACCATGACTGACATGAAGAGTATTATGGAAGAAACTGGACAATTTTAGCACAAGAGTATCACATATTGAATAAGTTCCATATACACAAAATCTCGCATTCTTTGTGTTATGTATCAAAAACAATTCTGTAAGTGAAAATTCAAATTAAAGATTTCTTTTGACTCTGTACATTGCACACACACAGCCATCATTCATGTTAAGCATTAGTAGAAACACTTATCTTTCGTAAATATATTCTAAGCATATACACCGATCAGCCAATACACTGAAACCACCTTTTCTCTGCGTTATGCAAAGAAGCGTGCATGCAGCCAATCAATGTCACGTGCCAATGTTGTGAATGATATATATACCTGGGGTCGGATTTATCGCAGGCAGCATTTCGTTTTGTCTCAACATGGGAAAATCAAAGGATTTATCTGATTTCGACAAAGGCCAGATCGTTATGGCAATACGCCTTGGTAAAAGCATCACTGAAACAGCGATGCTGGTAGGCTGCTCACACTATGCAGTAGTTAGTACGTATCAAAGATGGTCCGAAACAGGCGACACTTTGAGCCATTCACAAGGTGTGGGTCGGCCACATCTCATTGGTGCCAGAGGCCAGCACAGGTTTACTTGTCTTGTCCAAAGCAACAGGAGGGATACTGTGGTTGACATTACCCATAATTTCAATTGTGGTAAAGGGTTAACGTGTCCGAACACAGTTCATCTTATGTTCTTGGATATGGGTCTTTGCAGCTACAGACCCATTTGTGTGACTATGCTCACAGCTGTTCATCGTCGTCAATGCTTGCAGTGGGCACATAATCATCGATATTGGGCCGTAGAAGACTGGAAGAGGGTCACATGTCAGACAAATCCAGTTTTCTGTTATACCATGTAGACAGATGAGGTTGTGGGTGACATTTACACAAGGAAGCCCTCACCCGAATGCACTGTGGGACAGATCTGGCTGGAGGGAGTATGATGGTCTGGGGAATATTTTCTTGTGGAACACTTGGACCAATTATCCCTGCAGAGCAAACTCTGACAGCTGTCATTTACCTAAACATTGTGGCTGACCAAGTATACCCCTTTATGGCGACTGTATTCCCTGGCAGAGATGGCATCTTTCAACAAGACAATGCCCCATGTCATATTGCGAAGAAGGTTCAGGAATGATTCCTAGAACATTATGAGGAATTCTATTTATTACATTGGCCCCCAAATTCGCTGGACATGAATTCTATTGAGAATTTGTGGTTTGAGTTGGAGAAACAGGTACGAGCAGCATCACCCCAACCACATAATTTACAGGAACTGTGGGATCTTCTGTTGCAGTCATGGTACCAAATATTAAGTAACACCTACCAACATCTCATTGAATCTATGCCTCGTCAGGTGAGAGTTCTTTTGGCGAGGAAAGTAGGATCTACAGCATATTAGGTAGGAGGTGTCAAAGTTTTGGCTGATTGGTGCATATACACAATCTATAAATGGTATCTTACCATTTCATGAAGTAACACATTGCCATCTTTCGTTATCTTGATGTCACCTGCCCCTGACACAAGCCTGTTCAAAAAGAGAAAATAAAATTCATAATTAAATCAAAGAAATATTTTGGAATAAAGAAAAATAAATACCTTCTGCAAGCAGCTGTTAGCACAGAGGTCTGACAGGAATCTGTCAGTTTATATGCCATAGATAAGGTCTGTAAAGAAGGCAAGACAGCAAAAAAATAACAAGCATCCATGCCTTACCTGGGGCTCGAACTCAGGTGCCTATGATCAGTAGTAAAGTACAATAACTGCTTGGCCACAGGACAGCATACCACGATAAAGTTTCAGAGAAAGCAACTACTTGCCCCAGAGGTCTGACAGGAGTCAGTTTATATGCCAAGTAGGTCTGCGAGGATTTATGGTGAAGACCGTTAGCACCTTGTAAAAGAGATACTCTTGTGGAAGGGAATAGAAGAGGGGGGGGGGAGACATATCAGTGTGGCATACTGATCTGGACTACTATGGATACTTTTCGACACTGCTGAGGAATGGTCAACCACACATGTTCATGATGCTCACCATATACACCACCCACAATTGAATAATGGCTCTGAGCTTGATTATGGATTCTGAAATTGCTGCATTGGTGGGATTCTGTTGATGGAGAATCTTCTGCTGATTTCCGTTTGTTGGTTGACAGACCAAGTAAATAGATTCAGAGGATACATTTTATCAGCTGGTGGATAATCCTGATCTGAGGTCATCACAGGTACTTGAAATCTTGCTATTACAGGCATCGTTAAACCTGCATTATAGGAAGTCTTCCAGTATAGGTGGCTTCATCCTTCAGTAGTGAGGGAAACAGGTCTTTGCCTCATGCCTGCAATTAGGGGACTGTTTGATATTGTCAGCATCATTTCCTCTCTAAACAGTTTCTTTAAATATCCCACTAACCATTCTCTCTTCACAGGCAGTTGGAATGTGAGGACTCTGCAAAGAGATTATTCTCTTGAGATCCTCACATAAGAATTCCACCATTATGACTTAGATATTTTCAGCTTTCAAGAGACCAGATGGACAGATTAAGGTCATTGTTAAATTTCTCTTTTCAGGAAGGGAAGAAGCATCTCCAAAGCATAGGTTTGCTTCTCAGCAGATATGCTCGTGATTCTCTTCTATGATACAAGTTCATTAATGAAAGGTTTCTTACAGCTAAATTTCAGACTAGCATTCATCATCATCATCATCCTCAAGCAGCCATGGGCTACGGAGGTCCAACCAGACCGTGCAATTTAGTTCTCCAAGCAAGTCTATCCTGAGCTACATCTACTGCATCTGGCCACTGCACACCAATTCTAACAAGGTCCTGTTTGACATTGTCTGCCCACCGCATCCTAGGTCTCCTCCTCCTTCTGAGGCCTCTAGTCACACTGTTCATAACCCTATTCATCCATCTATAATTATCCATATGGGCAACATGGCCAAACCAGCAGAGTCTCTCACTTGCACAATATGCTGCTTAAAGGAGGTTGCAAACTCCTTTGCCTAATCTCATCATTAGTTACAAAGTTGAATCACCTAATGCCCAAGATACTGCGTAAGCATCTGGAATCAAAAGCATCTAGTTTCCTGTTATCTTGTTTACAAAGTGTCCAAGTTTCACTACCATAACTAACCCTAGAAAGAACCAAACTATTATACAGTCTAATTTTAGTCTTTAGGTGTATACGCCTATTTCTCCACACTCTCCATAGGTTCTTAAAAGTCCCGGCAGCAATCCCTACTCGTCTGTTAATCTCATGCCACACATCACCATTATCTGTTACATAGCTCCCAAGATAATTAAACTGTGACACCTGCTCAAGACTGCAACCATTCAGATTAACTGAATCACAGCCTGCCTGACCAATTTTCATCACTTTAGTTTTCTCTCTGTTTATAACCAAACCTACTCTACTACCAGTCTCATCAACAGCTCAAATGAAAGAGTTCATTTCATCAACATCATTTGCCAAAAGGGCTAAATCATCAGCATAATCTAAATCAGAAACTTTCGTATCTCCAGCCCATTTAAGGCCAAAATCTTTCCCTTGAAGTGAATTTCGCATAACATAATAACCAAACTAAAGAGAAAAGGAGATAAAATGCACCCTTGTCGAACACCAGAAGTAATGCTAAACCAATTGCTACAAGCCTTACCAACTCTAGCACACGATTCAGTGTTATTATAGAGAGCTTTCATAATGTTAACTAACTTGTGTGGTATACCATATGATCTCACAATCAACCACAAATTATGATGATCAACAGAGTCGAAAGCCTTTTTGAAATCAACAAAGCTAGCAACCAAAGGTTTCTGAAACTCGAAACATTTCTCAAGAATCTGCCTAAGTGAAAATATATGATCCACACATCCCCTACCACTTCTGAATCCACATTGCTCATCACGCAATTGACTGTCAACCAGATTCTTAATTCTATTAAGCACAATCATGGAAAGAACTTTACCTGGAACAGAGAGTAGGCTGATACCCCTATAGTTATCACAAGAACTGCCATCACCTTTTTCGAAAATAGGGATAACAATAGCTCGGGTAAAATCCTTAGGAACCATGCCTTTATCATAAAAGATATTCACAATTTCAGTCATCCAAGTGGTAACCAAAACATTTCCAGCTCAAAGCATTTCTGTAGTAATTTCATCTACCCCTGGGGATTTATGAAGTTTAAGTTTAGAAACAGCCAAAATAACTTCAGATTGTGTTATAGGGCCAACATTAAAGCCACCAATGCATCTATCATCATTGCAAACAATGGGAGTAGAACTAACTACATTGTTTAGAACATCACTGAAATGCTCAGCCCTCTAAGCCATGACAGAACCGTCCCCTTCTATAACATACCTGTTTATCCTTCAATCCCTGTATGCCTGTCCGTTTTCTACCACATGAAACATTAACTATCTGGTACAGCTCTCTGCTGTTGTGCTGTCTAACTGCTTCCTCGGCTTTGTCAGCCAAACCATCTAGCCAAAGATTCTTATCAGCAGCTAACTGATCTTTTACACGTTTATTAAGTTCTCTGTAATGCTTTCTATTAGGACTAGTAGGGTATTGATTAAGGACATTCCTGCAGTTCTTTCTTTCCGAAATAAGTTCAAGTGCCTTATCACTCAGTTAATTCTGCCTCCTCTGCTCCTTTTTTCCTAAAAGAGTACTGTTAGTATCCAAAAAAGCCTGTTTAAAATGATCCCATTCTTCCTCAACTTCAGTAGTAAGCAAACCATGACTGTCATAATGACTAAGTAACCTATCATGGTAAGCTTTGGCTATAACTGGATCTTTCAGAGCTTCAGTATTAAAAGTAAATTTTTTAACCCTAGCACAACACTTTTTAAGTTTCAACACACTTTTAACAAGGTAATGGTCAGATCCAATTTCAGCTCCCCTATATGCCCTGGTATTCCTAAGAGAACTAGCCCATTTGCTGTTAATTAATATGTAATCAATCATATAGACTAGCATTAAGGACTTAATATTATCTGTTGTTATGCACCAACTGATGATGCTGATGAAGATGGGTTTTACAGACAACTTCAGAATATTTTTAATTCTGTCAAGAAACGAGATATTACCCTGGTTCTAGGTGACTTCAATGCTAAAGTTGGTACTGATCTGACTATGACATGGGTGATAGGTCCCTTCGGCATTGGTAGCTGCAATGTCCCCTACAGGTAAGTAAATTTAATGGTTTGAGAATAACTAACACTTATTACAAACACAGTGACATATGTAAGCACAAGTGGGTTTTACCGGATGAGCTGCACAAAAATATGATTGATTATATATTAATTAACAGCAAATGGACTAGTTCTGTTAAGAATACCAGGTCAATCATAAACGATTGGAAGGATGGAAGCAGGTTAGTTCTAGATGGAAGTATCCAGAGCATTGAATGTTCCACAAAATGTCCTGTCTAGACTCTGGAGACAGTTTCAACAGACATGAGATGTTTGTCATCGACCAGGACATTCCAGAGCCACACTGCTGTAGGCTATCACTATATGAAACTTACTGTCAGACAGAACAAAATGATGACCGCTAGGCAACTGTGTCTTTGGAGCTTGCAGCAGCTATAGGAATGAGATTTTAAGGTACACCATTTACAAGGGGCTTCATGAGCAATGCCTTTATTTCCAGGAGATCTGTTATTTGTGTCCCTCTAACTCCTGCCACCCAGCGAGGCTTGTTTAATGTGCAGTCTGTGATGGTCCATCCATTCACTTTTACTTAACCAATTTCACTTTATTTACATTATGTTCATCATTTTGGGGATTATTTTTAGTTGGCCATCATTTTTCCTCATTCCGATTGGCTAAAGGAGTTGAGCATGTGCAACTCCGACTTTTGATCGACAGCTGCTAATGCGCCCATTAAGGACCCCCCCCCCCCCTTGCATCATAGTGAGCGCATGATGGTAAGATTATGCAAATGCTTTTCCCAGTATGCAAAGCACACGTGTCAGTTGTATGCCGCATGTAATACTAAGTGATGGAAGGTAGTGATGATAGTAATGATAGTGGAGAATGATGTTAACTGAGAAGTTTGTCAGTTTTGGAGATGTTTAAATGAATTTTTATTTGCTGAGACTACTTTTGTATTCATCAATTTATATGGTGAGTTGTGAATTTTTTTGGAAATAAATTTGGTTATATGAATATTTTGACTTTGCTATTTTTTTCTCTTCAGCAACAATAATTTATTTTAAGATATAACTTTAAATCTAGACTGCCTGCAACTGGAATAACATATGCACATTATGTGATTATGAATTTCTTCTGCCTGATTTACATTTGTAATGCAACAATAAACCTCTTTACTAAATTTCACTGCATTCCCTTAAAAATACTTACGAGTTATGTACAAATTTATACCTTATCCTTTAATTTTGAGCACCAATGTATTTCGGATTATGAGAACATTTAGAATGCATATTAACACAAAATAAGTAATGAATCTTTATAAAAAAAAAAAATAATAATAAATACCCCCTCAAGCAGCTGCTTGCCACAGAGGTCTGACAGGAGCCTGTCAGTTTATATGCCACAGTAGAAAGTCAGAGGATGGCAGGACCTCAGCAGAAAAATGACACAAACAGCCATGCCTTACCCGGGGCTCGAACCCAGGTCCCGTAGATCAGTAGCCAAGCACGCTAACCACTCGGCCACAAAACAGCAAACAAAAAGTTCAGAGGTAAGAACAGAGACACTATTGCTATATTGCTGAAACCAAACTAAAGAAAAACTTGGATCACCCAAAAGGTCAGAGCAGAAAAAAAAAGAGTAAAAAAGCAAAAGCAGTTGTCAACTGAAAGAAAATTTTTAACACCTTATCAACCCATTAGCCAAACCCAGATAACAAATACACGTATGAGATCCATTCAAGTAGCAATATCAATCACAACCCACAGATCAGGAAAGTTCTCTAATCTGTATTATTTCCATCACTCTGAAGTTTCATCATCCCTCTTCCTGAGGGCTTTAGGTACACTGTTCATAACCCTATTCATTGATCTATAATTATCTGTACGGGCAACATGGCCAAACCAATGGATTCTCTCCCTGAATAATATGCTGCTTAAAGAAAGCTGCAGCCTCCTTTGCCTAACCTCAGATTCTAAGTAATCCATTTAACATTAGTTGGCCAAAGCCAGGGCAGTTGGGAATAGATTCAATAAAATCCATTTAGAAATGATTAAACAGCATTCAACTGCAAAAGAATTTAGGTATGGACTTTGCCATGTGTTCTGTCTGATAATGATCAGGTGCAGACTTACAGATTTACATTGATTGATGTGCAGGCTAGCCCCATAAGCAAGCACAGATTAGGGAGTGGTTGATGCATCTGCACCTTTAGTACAGTAAAAGAGCTAAATCAGAAACAGAATCAGTTTGTTGTTCATGGTCCTCAGCCAATAGATGGCAATTCTCAAGAAGTGCATGACATAGAAATGTAACCTGGTTATTGGTGGCCTATGGTTCTACAATTTTTTTTTCGGGGGGGGGGGGGGGGGGGGGGGGGGGTAGGTAATGTGAAGTCGTGTGATTTGACGTGAATGCAACGCTGTGTTTGCTTTTTTTTGCCATTTTTGCTGGATAACTCCTTCAGATTAGATTCCCATGCGGTTAGAAGTAAATGCATATATATATTTAATGAGGGCTTTTTAATAATAGGCAGAATAGGGGTAATTAATATGTTCCCATTGATTTAAAATTTGGTTAAATATGGTAAATAATAGTTATTTAAGATATTTTGGAATTGAAATTATTTAATATTAGGAGGTTTGTTGTTGAAAGTGTTAGTCAAATGTTTTGTAATGTTATAGCCACATCCTTTGGAAGTGGGAGTTCAGTAGCTTTTTGTGGCTATGTGTGTGGGAGAATGTTTTTTGTAAGTTTTGAAGGGGAAGGGAGGAGAGCCTGAGGATGCTGTAAGTCAGAGATACGGTGAAACGTGTTGCTCCAACAACAGCAGGGGATTGGCATGGCCTATGCTCTTAATGTATTTTAACAGTTGATAGTATGGCCTAGTTTGACGATTTTTTTAAACGTTTATCTTTATAAGTCGAATCTTAAGATTTGAGAAACGTGCATTTCGGTTGTTTGACCTCTGAACGGCACTTTTTTGCACACTATGGGCTAAATAGCCAGGTCACATGGACCCCGAAGGCTCAGAGAAGGTTGGGGGAGGGGACCCACTGGAACAGCTGTTGGGAGACAGATGGTAGCCTCTTGTCAAGGCCATCCAGTGTGTTCTTTAACGTGCACAGGGTACAGCTCTCCCACACATGGGACCACGGCTTAACGTCCCATCAAACGGACAGCAGCCTTTCCAAGCCCATTGGTGTCCCCTACTGACCATGAGCAGGGTGGGGAAATTTGTGGAGATAAATCTCAACACCGATCCAGCTGGGACTCGAACCTGAGAAGTGCAGATTATGAGCCTGGCATGCTATCGACTGAGCCACTCCCAGCCCAAAGGAACGTGCAATAAAGTTTCATAATGAACTATATACCAGTTTTAGCGCAAAAGTAATAGGACTTAAATTTGAAATGGAAATATAACATAAGTATGCAGCAAATGTAAAAGTCTTCATTTCAACTAATCCTCTAAAAAGTAGATGAAACATAGGAAGTGTCAAAAGCAATACTCCATGAAAAAGCTGTAATAACCAAACATCGGTAAAAGTGGTAGTAGGCAGCCATGCATTAAACTACAGCAAAGGACAAACAGTCAACTATGTGGAGTAAAAGCGCCAGATCAAAACTTCAATAAATATGCTACAACATCTAGCTGAAAGAAGACATCACCAGCAAATCATCACAATGTACTTTTATCAACTTACCAACAAAAAAAACTTCGAGTTTGTGTCTACTATACTGTCGATATACTTATGTTCTTCTCCAAAAAACTGGTAGCTAAGGACTAGCAAATAACTGCTATGCAATGTAACATCTACCGAAGACATTCAAAGTCTTGATGAGAATTCCAAAGTAGATGTACCAGCCACCAAATACTGGTAATTAGTTTCACATTATTAGTCTATTATACTTTTGAATTACTTCTCAAATATTTATCTTAGATTATGTGATAATTATAATCTAAATGAGTTGAAATTAGATAATTAGTGATTAGTAACTAATTATATATACCCTCATATTATACAACCTGTTGCACTCTGCATAACTTGGGATAAGTTTTAGAGGATTTTAAATGTGACAGCACTATTCGTGTATGATTAAATTGTAATAAGTTTGCAGTTAATTGATTGCAGATTAAATTGTAATAAGTTTGCTTTATTTAAATAGTGTAGTGCACAAGTTACTGAGTGCAGATGGGGAATGAAAAACAAAGCATCACTAGGATGCGTGTCTCGCTTCTGCGATTAATCTTTAAATTAAACCAGTTAGAATTATTTTAAAACTTTTTTTTGCATTTAGTATGATGTATGTATTTTGTTGTGAGTGTGGAAGAAAATGGCAGAAGTTTATAATGTTGGGAAATTAAGTTTTAAAAATGAGCTTTAATGGGGTGTTAGGGTTTTAGGAGAATAGTTTTTGGTGAAACAGTATAGAGTTTCAGAAGATTCTAATGTAGTGGGGAGGGGAGTATGTTTGAGGGAAAGAATGTTGAAAGCTTTTCTATGTTGACTGAACATGACTATAGCAATGAACACTTATTTCGTTTTAGTAGTTTTGGGATGAATTGAGTGATTATTAGTAGTTAAGTGTAGTATGGTAATCATTGGTGTATTATAGTGATTTATTACTTTTATTTGATATTTAGGAGTCTTTTAAAGTTACTAATACAATTTATTGTAATATGTGGAAGCATTTGGCAGCTTTTTGATATAGAAATTTTGGATATTGTCGAATTGTCAGTGGGGAAAATATGGCAATTTTTGATGGAGACAGGAAGATTAATGAGTAATTTAGAGGAGGGTTCTTCGAGTTATAAGATTGGAGCGGGTATATTTTTTGTTCTCTGATGAGATTATTTGGTTTTGGGGGCTTTTTCATAATTCAGTGGGTGGTGCACTGTTTCCGATTTTCATGTTTTTCAGTTTGTGTTGTCTGCAAGGACATTAGTTTTGGGAGCTTTTTTATAATTCGATGGGCAGTGTACTGTTTCTGATTTTCGTGTTTATCCATTTTGTGTGGTCTGCGAGGACATTAGTTTCAGGGGTTTTTTCATAATTTGGTCAGCAGTGCACTTTTTCTAATTTTCATGGTTTTCGGTTTGCGTTGTCTGCAAGGACATTTAGTTTCAGGGGCTTTTTTTATAATTCAGTCGGCAGTGCACTGTTTGATTTTTCACTCTTTTTGGTATGTGTTGTCTCCAATGACATTTAGTTTTGGGGACTTCTTTATAATGCCGGTCAGCAGTGCATTGCTCACAACATTCTTCGTTTTGAGATTTGTGCTCACATTAATTAATTCTGGTGATTTATTTAGGTTAATTATTTTATGTGTGACTTGATTTATTATTTTAATTTGTGGAGTAGTTGAACTATTAGTGTTGCATCAAAAAAATGATGCCAGCAGAGGACTGTGATGTGAACAACTGCCGGAAATAGTTCCCTTTCATTAACGTTCTCCACTTAGGACAAGGGTAGAAATGCTGTAAAATTTGGTGACAGAGCTTTGTGTGGGTTAGACAACCCCCCCCCCCCCTAAAATTAAGATTTTAAGCCAAAATTCAGAGAAACACCCCCCCCCCCCAAAAAAAAAAAAAATTGGAGTAGTTAGCAGCTCTGATACAGTATTATGTGGAATTTCACACATAATTGTGCTTTTTGGTGGGCTTTTTTAGTGTGATGGTTCCTATGTTAATGAAGAATATAAGCAAGTTTGAAAAATTTTGTTGCAAATTTTTATGTTTGTGTTTCAACGAATTATGCGCGTTAATTGGGGAGTGTGATGTGTGTTCAGAAATGGAAAAGTTTTGATGTGGGCATTTAAAGAGTAGATTATGCCGAATCTGTTTTTTAAATATATGCACTTAGGGAGCATTTTTTCACTCATTGGGGCCTATTTTAGCCCATTTGGTTATTTAACCCCTGGGGCTTTTCTCAAGTGAGCAACACCAGCTTGAGTGCCTTTTCTAGTATCGATTCATAAATTGAGGCTTCGCTTGAAACTTACTAATCTTGGAGAGTTCTCTAAAACTCCAAACCTCCTTCACATACAAATCGCATTACAGCCACCCACACTGAACCTTGGAGTTGAGCCACTAATACTGCAATTTATGGCACCTCACCCTCAACAATGAACTGACTCTCTCACAATGCTTAAAGATGCTCATTTGCCAACTTATGAGCCCAAAGGATGCAAAACACACATTACTGTCCTAAAATTTTTAAGCATCTATGCTACCTAAAGTATTAATGGTTACTTTGAACACTACTGCTTTAAACAACTAAATGGCTTCTAAATAATTGCTGGGGTCCATTGTACCCTGATCTGCACTACAGCCCCTTTAATATTTCAACAAGAATATCATTTTTCATCAGTCAATAAATACAGCAGCTTGACATCTAACAAAACTTTGCACAGTATTTATCAGCACAAATACATGGCTGTCATCTGCTTGTTATTACCTTACAGTTTATTACAAGTAATGCAATCCATTTGGGAATCTCCTTTCTTCTACCCTCCTTGGTAGCTATACTCCAAAGTTGTCACCAAGTTCTGGCAATTTAAATTGTAAATTGCATTTCTTTAATACACGTCTTTTTCCTACATAATTGTAAAATCTTCTAAACAGAACTCTAGAATTCTTAAGCAGTATCAAAAAATTTTATATACTAATGAACAGCAAATCAAAGAGTTTCAGGCAATATTTTCTGCACACCCCGCCATTTCGCAACACTTCTATAACATAGCACGTGTTACATAAAATTTGTCTTAAAGAAATTCTGTATTTCCAAACTTTATAGAGGCTTCACAATATTCAATTATATATTTAAAAAAACACTAATTCGCAACTTAAACACTGATTTTTTTTCCTCTTCTAAATTTAAATAGTAATTAAAAAACACGGAAACACAATATATCATTTAGAAATTTTAACTCACATTTTCATTGTCCCTTTCGGGCCTAAATTTGTTCTCAATACATCTTGTAGTCCTCTTGCCGCACTAATATTAACTGCTAAAGCTTGAGCATGACGGGCAATTTCAGCTTTGGAATTCAATGACAAAACAGCAGCCATGTCTTTTTTAAAAGATTCACTTCGATCAAACCTTGGCCAACAATGATAGACTCAAGCAACTACAAACCTGCCCAATTGCTCGAAAATTACGCCTTTCTGCGAGCCTACTATAATATAAAAATCTCGCTAGATAGCGCTCAAACCTCCAATCACATTAGAGCCCTCTATAGGTAGAGGTCATTCGAAGCATTTTTTAGAAAACGGCTAAAAAAGAAAAAAGTAAATTTTAGGGATTTATATTTTTTAAAAGATGTAATTTCGCTTTGTTGTCTGTCCGTCTGTAGACATCGAACTTTTTTTGTTTATACAAATAAATGAAAAATTCTTTTTGTGTTAGATAGGCATTAATGATATATTACATTTTGCATTTTTCGAATCTCCCAAAAGTTATAACTGCGTCCTCTAACGGTGGAAAAATTTCAAAATTTCAAAATATCAAACGAATATTCCACACGATGCATTTGTCAGAAACGTGAAATTTCGGTGTTGAAATGTGAAGGTTACGAAGTAACCATTGGAAAAAATCACTTGACCCTTTAGACCAAGGGGGGGGAGGTGATGGAAATTTTTTTGTTTCAACAGAAAAGTGTATGTTTTCAGAGATAAATTAAAAATTTATTTTGGGATCGACAGGTATTGATAAAACATTACAATTTGATTTTTGCGAATTTTCCAATTGCTATTATTGCTATTGGCATCGTCAAATTCTTCATTAGAGGAAGTCTTCCAGTGTAGATGGCTTCAGCCTTTAGTGGTGGGGGGACGGGTCTTTGCCCCATGTCTGCGATTAGGGGGCTGTTTGATATTGTCGGCATTCCCTCTCTCAATAAACATAGTTTCTTTAAACATCCCACTAACCATTTTCTCTCCATAGGTAGTTGGAATGTGAGGACTCTGCACAGAGCTTTTTCTCTTGATGTCCTCACACAAGAATTCCACCATTATAATTTAGATATTCTTGGCTTGCAAGACACCAGATGGACAGATAAAGGTCAGATTCTTAAAAATAATCTTAAATTTCTCTTTTCAGGGAGGGACGACAATAAGCATCAGTGCTGTCTGTCAGCTAGCGTGTCTGCTTCTCAGCAGACACGCTATTGATGCTCTTCTAGGATATGAGTGCATTAATGAAAGGTTTCTTACAGCAAAATTTCAGACAAGCGTTAAAGACCTGAATGTTATCTGCTGTTATGGCCCCAATGAAGATGCCGATGAGGATGAGAAGGATAGGTTTTATGAACAACTTCAGGATATTTTGAATTCTGTCAAGAAAGGAGATATTACCCTTGTTCTTGGTGACTTCAATGCCAAAGTTGGTACTGAGTCTGACCTTTGGGGAGGGGTGATTGGCCCTTTTGGTATTGGTAGCTGCAATAGCAATGGACAACGTCTGCTACAGGTAAGTAAACTCAATGGTTTCAGAATAACTAACACATATTACAAACACCGCGACATACATAAGTACACATGGGTTTCACCTGATGGGCTGCATAGGAATATGATTGATTATATATTAATTAACAGCAAATGGGCTAGTTAGAAATACCAGGGCATATAGGGGAGCTGAAATTAAATCTGACCATTACCTTGTTAAAAGTGTCTTGCAATTTAAACTTAAAAAGTGTTGTGCTAGGGTTAAAAAATTTGCTTTTAATACTGAAGCTCTGAAAGATCCAGTTATAGCCAAAGCTTACCACGATAGGTTACTTAGTCATTATGACAGTCATGGTTTGCTTACTACTGAAGTTGAGGAAGAATGGGATCATTTTAAACAGGCTTTTTTGGACACTAACAGTACTCTTTTTGGAAAAAAGGAGCAGAAGAGACAGAATTATCTGAGTGATAAGGCACTTGAGCTTATTTCGGAAAGAAAGAACTGCAGGAATGTCCTTAATCAATACCCTACTAGTACTAATAGAAAGCATTACAGAGAACTTAATAAACGTGTAAAAGATCAGTTAGCTGCTGATAAGAATCTTTGGCTTGATGGTTTGGCTGACAAAGCTGAGGAAGCAGTTAGACAGCACAACAGCAGAGAGCTGTACCAGATAGTTAATGTTTTGTGTGGTAGAAAACGGATAGGTATACAAGGAATGAAGGATAAACAAGGAAGGGTTATAGAAGGGGAGGATTCTGTCATGGCTAGGTGAGCTGAGCATTTCAGTGATGTTCTAAACAGTGTGATTTTCTACTCCGATTGTTTGCAATGATGATAGATGCATTACTAGCTTTAATGTTGGCTCTATAACACAATATGAAGTTATTTTGATTCTTTCTAAACTTAATCTTCATAAATCCCCAGGTGTAGATGAAATTACTACCGAAATGCTTAGAGCTGGGAATGTTTCGGTTACCACTTGGATGACTAAAATTCTGAATATCTTTTATGATAAAGGCATGGTTCCTAAGGATTTTACCAGAGCTATTGTTATCCCTATTTTCAAAAAAGGTGATCGCAGTTTAGTGATAACTATAGGGGTATCAGCCTACTCTCTGTTCCAGGAAAAGTTCTTTCCATGATTGTGCTTAATAGAATTAAGAATCTGGTTGACAGGCAATTGCGTGATGAGCAATGTGGATTCAGAAGTGGTAGGGGATGTGTGGATCATATATTTTCACTTAGGCAGATTCTTGAGAAATGTTTAGAGTTTCAGAAACCTTTGGTTGTTAGCTTTGTTGATTTCAAAAAGGCTTTCGACTCTGTTGATCGTCATAATTTATGGTTGATTGTGAAATCATATGGTATACCAGACAAGTTAGTTAACATAATGAAAGCTCTCTATAATAACACTGAGTCGTGTGTGAGAGTTGGTACGGCTTGTAGCAATTGGTTTAGCATTATTTCTGGTGTTCGACAAGGGTGCATTTTGTCTCCTTTTCTCTTTAGTTTGGTTATTGAATATGTTATGCGAAATTCACTTCAAGGGAAAGATTTTGGTCTTAAATGGGCTGGAGATACGAAAATTTCTGATTTAGATTATGCTGATGATTTAGCCCTTTTGGCAAATGATGTTGATGAGATCAACTCTTTCATTCGATCTGTTGATGAGACTGGTAGTAGAGTAGGTTTGGTTATAAACAGAGAGAAAACTAAAGTGATGAAAATTGGTCAGGCAGGCTGTGATTCAGTTAATCTGAATGGTTGCAGTCTTGAGCAGGTGTCACAGTTTAATTATCTTGGGAGCTATGTAACAGATAAAGGTGATGTGCGGCATGAGATTAACAGACGAATAGGGATTGCTGCCGGGACTTTTAAGAATCTATGAAGATTG
This sequence comes from Ryuthela nishihirai, assembly GCA_038380435.1. Classification (NCBI taxonomy): domain Eukaryota; kingdom Metazoa; phylum Arthropoda; class Arachnida; order Araneae; family Heptathelidae; genus Ryuthela; species Ryuthela nishihirai. The sequence continues at coordinate 9,454,516 of JAWZYU010000017.1, forward strand.
TGGAGAAATAGGCGTATTTACCTAAAGACTAAAATTAGGTTGTATAATAGTTTGGTTCTTTCTAGGGTTAGTTATGGTAGTGAAACTTGGACACTTTGTAAACAAGATAACAGGAAACTAGATGCTTTTGATTCCACATGCTTACGCAGTATCTTGGGCATTAGGTGGTTCAACTTTGTAACTAATGATGAGGTTAGGCAAAGGAGTTTGCAACCGCCTTTAAGCAGCATATTGTGCAGAGAGAGACTCCGTTGGTTTGGCCATGTTGCCCGTATGAATAATTATAGATTGGCGAATAGGGTTATGAACAATGTGCCTAAAGGCCTCAGAAAGAAGGGGAGACCTAGGATGCGGTGGGCAGACAATGTCAAACAGCACCTTGTTAGAATTGGTGTGCAGTGGCCAGATGCAGTAGATGTAGCTCAGGATAGACTTGCTTGGAGAACTAAATTGCACGGTCTGGTTGGACCTCCGTAGCCCATGGCTGCTTGAGGATGATGATGATGATGATGATTGCGCCCTCTGACGGTGAAAATAATCTAAAAATCCCAAAGATTTAGAATGAATATTGCAAACGATGTAGTTATGCTAGACATTTGAAATTTTGGTCGTGGAATGTGACAATCTTGAAAATTCCATTGACAGAAATGAGCTGACCCTAAGCCCAAGGTAGGTAAGAAACGGAACGGTTTTGTTTTAAAAGATAATTGGAATCTCTCTTTTAGTTGGTTACTAATGAAATGTAATTCGCATCTTCAAAGGTAGTTTTAATTTATATTATTAGAGATTACTAAGTATCAAAACTGCAGAACTTTAAACGAATGTTTCAAGTGATCTGTTTATGGTAGAAATTTCGGCGAGAGAAAAGCAACTTTTTAAATTTAAGAACTAAAAGACAAATACTTTTATGTTTTATAATTACTAATAAAATACTATTATGTGCATTTTCCCCATCATACATTAAAAAAAATAACCCCTCAAGCAGCTGCTTGTACAGAGGACTGACAGGAGCCTGTCAGTATATGCGCCTAGTAGAAGGTCCGTGAGGATGGCAGGACCTCAGCAGAAAAACAACACGAACATTGATAATTAAAACTTTTAAGGAGTGAAAAAGAAGACAGAAGAAGAACTTCATTCTCTCTGAAAATGAGATTCCCATATGCGCTAGAGGTGATATGCTTTCTTCTAGTTATTTTACACTTTCAGTACCTCTGACAGTGGAAATTCGAACTACTGTATAATTGAGAAAAGAAACTTAATATTTTATTAATACCTGTAATGTGCAAAAGATGTTTTTCATTTATCTCTTAAAGCAGAAAAGTTGCATTTTACCTAAGGAACAAATCATTACTCTTAGTGTAAACCACTTGATCATTACACTCTATGACCAAAAATTTAAGTTTGTAGCAAAAATTGATCGTTTGCAATATTTATTTAAAGATTTGGTATTTTCCAACTATTTTCCGCCACTAGAGGTCGCCTTTCGTGTTTTCATTTACCGCCTTTAGTACTCTCTAACACTGGAAATTCCGACTGATGGGAATTTGATAAAATGTAAATATTCATATTTTTGTGGCTAAAAATTTCGCCGACATACGGGATTCGAACCCGCATCTTTCCAGAAACATGCCAGAGTATTCTAACCTGTTAAACTAACGTTTGCTTTTTTCACAAAAAACATTTATTGATCTATAGACGTTTAAACGTCTACAGGTAACGCTGAGATTATCGAATAGTGTTTAAATCATTAATAACGCTAAATAGCGTGATGTGACTTTACAATTTATTTCCATCTTGCTCAGAGCACTAAAAAAGAAATAGTTGCCACCCGATATCATAGATGGCGCCATAAGGAGGCGCCCAAAATTCAAGGGAAGAGTAATAGTCATTATCAGTGGAAAAAAGACTGAAACGGCATTTGTTCAACAGATTAGAATACTCTGTCATGTTTCTCGAGAGATGAGGGTTCGAATCTCGTATGTTGGTGACATAGGCAGAAGACAAATAGCTCGTTTTTCAAACGAACCTTAAAAGAAATTATTTGTTGGTTTTCAGTTAGCTTATTTCACTTTTGCCGCCGATTGCCGTCTTCTGATGCAGTTTCTCGGAAAAAAATGTTCATTATTTCTTTGAGTGAAATTTTTAATTGCAGCACAGTGAGGCATTCATAAAATATGACAGCTTTTATAGGCAAAAACAGTGGTAGATATATATAAAAGTATAACAACTGAGAAGTTTTAACTTGGTACATACACTAATTCAAATGCTGTCTCACGGCACAACAAAACATGGTACCCATAAACCACGTGACTCAATCAACCAATTGCAGTGAATCTGCCTCTAACTATACAGGTTCTCCACAACCACATGCAACACACAAACAGTTCTCTTCATTCGTTTTCATATCAAAATAGCGAAGAAAAACTTCAAATTACATGATATATGTAATTAAATACTAAAATACTAGCATTCTTTATTTTCTTACACACGGTGTAATTCATGCTACAAATTTGAAATTTTGGTGGTCGAATGTAAACGTCACGAAGTTTTCATAGGACCACTTAGACCCAAGGTGGGTGGGGAAAATGCAATTATTTTGCTTTCAGGAATTTTGTCTGTTTATAGAGATAAATTAAAACTTCTTTTGGCATTGGACTTCCACTTTCCGAATCTTCCAAAAACTATAAATGATCCCACTAAAGGCGTAAAAAGTTGAAAAATCCAAATATAATGCTCACAAAAATTAGGGGATATATTATCGCTTCATATTCATTTTGAAATATCCCCTAATTTTTGTGAGCAGTGTATTAAAAGGAATATTGCAAACGATGCAGTTATGGTAGAAGTTCAAAATTTTGATGATGGAATGTGAATGTCATGACGTTTCATTGGCAACAATTTGTTGATCCCTTAGACCCAAGGAGGGGTAGGAAAACGCAAATTATTTGTTTTAAGAAAACGTTGTTTGTTTACAGGGATAAAATAAAAATTAATTTGGTGTTACTACTTGGGTTTATAAATGGTAGCAAGGTAGTCACTGGAATGACAGCTATTTACCAATCCTTGTGATGATGCATAGAACCGGCCAGGCCTAGCACCTAATGTCCGATCCCGCCTCTCGTGATGCAGGCCATTAGTACCTTTCAAAAGAGATACTCTCATGTGGAAGTGAACGGAATGGTAGGGCTGCCAGATTAGTGTGGCCTACTGATATGCTCACTACTATGGCTACTTTTCTTTCTACCTTGCTGAGGAGCCATACACAGAGTCCTGATGCTGACCATATAAACCTACTGGACTGGATTGGAACAAGACTCTGAACTGATTATGGATCCTGTATTTGCTGCACTGGTGGTCTCTGTGGAGGGAAAATCTTCCGCTGTGTTTTCTGTTTGTTTGTGGGTTGACAGCCCCAAGTGAATAGATTCACAGGATATGCTTTATGAGCTGGTGGATAACCCCGAGTAGAGGTCATCGCAGGCACATGAACTCTTGCTTCTATGGACATCGTCAAATTATACTTTGGAGGAAGTCTTCCAGTAGATGGCTTCAGCCTTATTGGTGGGGGAACACGTCTTTGCCCATGCCTGAAATTAGGAGCTATTTGATATTGTCAGTATTCCCTCTCTCAATAAACATACTTTCTTTGAACATCCCACTGATCATTTTCTCTCCATAGATAGTTGGAATGTGAGGACTCTACATAGAGCCTATTCTCTTGATATTCTCACACAAGAATTCCACCGTAATAATTTAGATATTCTCGGCTTCCAAGAGACCAGATGGACAGATAAAGGACAGATTCTTAAATATAATTTAAAATTTCTCTTTTCAGGGAGGCAAGATAATAAGCATCACCAAGGCGTGTGTCTGCTTCTCAGCAGACACGCTAGTGATGCTCTTCTAGGATAAAATAATATAAATACCCCCTTAAGCAGCTTCTTGGCACAGAGGTCTGACAGGAGCCTGTCAGTTTATGTGCCATAGTAGAAGGTCTGTGAGGATGGCAGGACCTCAACAGAAAAACGACACATACATCCATGCCTTACCTGGGGCTTGAACCCAGGTCCCTTAGATCAGTAGCCAAGATCACTAACTACTTGACCACATGAGTGCATTAATGGTAGCAAGGTAGTCACTGGAATGACATTAATGGTACAAGGTAGTCACTGGAATTAATAAATGGTAGCAAGGTAGTCACTGGAATGACAGCATTAATGAAAGATTTCTTATAGAAATATTTCAGACAAGCATTAAAGACTCCAATGTTATCTTCTGTTGTGCCCCCGCTGAGAATGCCGATGAGGCTGAAAAGGATAGGTTTTATGGACACTTTCGGTGTGAGCTCCTGTACGTGGTGAGGGGACCACCCTGTGAAGGTTCTGCTGGCTCAGGTACTTTCACAGGGTCCTGATTGCTAGCCTACATGTTTGCCATGTGTGGAGACCCATGTCCTGGGAAAGGAGGATCCTTGTAGTTGCTCGGGGGTCCCCGTCTTCTCTCCTCAGCTCTTGACTGGCAGAGTCTCTTTTGGCTGCCTTGCCATTGGGGATCCTTCCATCGTGGGGCTGGCCAGCATATTCCAGAGCCTCTACTATACACTGCTTTTGCCTCTGTTTCCTGTAAACAGGAGCTCCTGGGGTGCCCCCCAGGAGCAATCAACAGGTGGGCAGGTTCCTGCTAGGTTCAACCGTGCAGATTGTTGAATAACCTTGCCCACGTCCAGGTACAGGTTTGCAAGTTTCTTCACAAATTATTTTCCTTTCGTAGTTATAATTTCTTTGTGAGACCAGTTTGGTCGTTCACAATTTTGTTATTTTCTGCTCAATTCCTTTTGTGTAGAAAGTTTATTTCTGCCCATTTCTCTTTTCATTTTCATTTTATTTATTTGTGAGTACTAGGCTCACTGCCTGTGTGAGTATAGTGCCTGTGTAGTCCTGGAGCCTGACAGGGCATCCCCTTGTTGGGCTCTGTGGAGGGTGCAGACAGCAGGCACTGAACCACACAAAACATGAGAGTTGATTATGAAATTAATGTGATCAATGCCAACAAGAGGGCTCGACATGAGCCCTATCTTCCTCATTGTCTTTCCTATTTGTGCCTTTGACTTCTTTGTCTGAGTCTTCGTTCCCAAGATTCCTGATCATCCACTCCACGAGTGATCAGGTACTTGGGGACATGTCCCCATTTTTTGTTAATAAAGGTTTGAAAGGTCTTGCGGGAGAGCCGAAATCCGTGAAACGCTTACGATCTGGTGATTGCAAGTTCAGACCGCTTGTTCCTAACACTTGGAACTGCTCCTGAATATCAAAGAAAATGGTGGGGTGGCTGTAGAGGTCACTCCCCACAAAACTTTGAATTCCTCTCGAGGTGTGATCACTGAGTGAGGCCTCCTCAAACTCACTGAGGAGGAAATCCTCTCAGAGTTCATGCCTCAAGGAGTAACAGTGGTCCAATGGATTTCGACACACAGTGATGGGAAATTGGTACCCACCTGGGTACTGACTGTAACCTTCAACACGCCACGCCTACCTTCTTCCATCATGGCAGGTTATTTACATTTGAGGTACAGCTGTATACACCAAACCCTCTCTGCTGTTTTCAGTGCCAGATATACAGTCATGCCGACACAGCTTGCAGGGGGAAACCCACTGTGCTCTATGTGACAGTAAGGATCATCTCGATTCTGAATGCACAGAAGAAAAGGCAAGCTGTGTGAACTGTAGTGGTGACATCCGGTATATTCCCGCGACTATCCCAAGTGGAAGGAGGAAGAGGAGGTTCAATGCCTCAAAACGATCAACATCTCTTACGCTGAGGCCCACCTGGCAAGGTATCCTATGCCAGTACAGTTATTGGAAAGCCCATCGTTCCAATGACTTTGGTGGCAGGTGAAGACTGATATCAGTGTACCACCTACTGAATCTTTCTCACCTGCAGCAAGATACCTTCTGATACAGGCGAAAACGAGGTTGGTGTCAACCTTGATGTCAACCCCATTTCCATTCCTTCAACTCAGCCTTCCACCTCCACCAGAAGGCCTCCTCCTTCCTGTTCTCAGACAGCCAGCCTTCCAAACCAAAGGGGCCCCCACCTGGGCTAAAAAAGAAATCAATCACTCCTCCACAAATAGTGGTCACCGATCCATGCCCCTCGGACGATTTCGAGGACATGGATAACAACCGCCCCCTATTCACTAAACCATCCTCTGCAGCAGTTAAGTTGAATAGGAATTCATCATCCGCCCACTCTTCTAAGTCCTGAGATGGCCACACTCTTACAATGGAATTGTGGATTCCAAAAGAATATTGGCGACATCGAGGCCCTCCTTCAGGCACACCAGCCCATCTGTGTGTGCCTGCAGGAGACATACTTTCAGCCAGTCACAGATCCCACGATCTGGCACTTTTCACTAGTTCACTGGGACCGGAATGGAGATGGTCCAGCTCGCGGGGGGTGTCGCCATCCTCGTGAGCAGCCATTCTCCATTCCAGATCGTAACCCCTCACCACCAACTTAGAAGCAGTAGTCATCTGCTTCTTCTTGGGGTTCTCCCTGACTTTCTTCTCAGTATATCTTCCACCTGGAAATATCGTCTTCTAGGAAGACCTTGGTGATCTCATCTCACAGCTGCTCTCCTCCTTCCTCATAATGGGGAGCTTCAATGGACATAGTTCACTTTCGGGCAGTGCTAACGGTCTTGGAGAAGTGGCTCCTGGATCCTTCTCTCTCCCTGTTGAACACTGGTGTCAGTACTTACTTTCACTCCCCAACCTGCACATTCACTGCCATTGGCCTCACCATCTGCTCCTCCTCGATCCTTCCACTCTTTACATGGGAGGTCGAGGACAACCCTTATGGAAGCGTTCACTTCACCATGGTGTGCACCATCTTCCGTGGGGGGGGGGTCTTGCAGCCCTTCATGATGCGTCTCACGGTGGAGGCGTAATTGTAGTGGTTTCGAGCTGCTCTCCGAGCTCAATGATCACTCTGTCAGCCAGGAGCCCATCAATATGGCAGTAGCGGAGATAATGAACTGCATCATAGAACAGCTGCTTAATAATTCCTCAAACTTTGACACGATTTCCTAGTTTTCCAAAACACTGGTGGATTCCAAATTGCACTGCAGCTCGTAAGGCTCAGAACAAGGCTTGAGGGTGTTTTGGAAATATTCAACTTCCCCCAACCTTGAAATGTTCAAACGCGCCAGGGCAAAAGCTCGTTTTGTCCAGGGCAAGAGCCAGAAGGAATCTTGGACCAAATATACATCTTCTGTCACCCGCATGACCAGTTCTAAGGTTGTGTGGTATAAAGTCCGGAAGAAGGGTGGGAACTACACGTCCCACTCGTTATCGATCCTGGAGCACAATGGACAAGCAATTGTTGATCCCAAAGCAATTGCCGACACTCTGGGGGAGTCATTCTCTTCCATCTCTTCATCTTCTTCTTACTCCCATGAGTTTCTGGCCCAGAAGAGCAAGGAAGAACACTCTCCACAGTCCTTCCACTCGAATGGTCTGGAGCCTTACAACAGGCCATTCACAGTGGAGGAGCTTCACCTTGCTCTGCACTCCTCTTGTTCATCTACTGTCGGGCCAGACAATGAGTAAGGATCGGCAAGTCATCATTGAGTAAGGATCGGCTGCTACATCTTTTCAATCGCATTTTTCTGGAGGAAAAATTTCTCTTTTCAATCTAATTTTTCTATGTGGTTCCACCTGGACTCCTGCGGTAGGCCATTGTCTTGGCCTTCCCGAAGTCAGGAAAGGATTCCAAGATTTCTACGAATTATCGTCGCATTGTATTGATGAGCTGCGTGTGCAATGTGTTGGAAAGAATGGTAAATGCCAGACTCATCTGGTATTTTGAATATCACAACCTTCTTTCTAACACCCAATGTGGTTTTCGCAGGCAATGGTAAACTCTTGACCATCTGATACGCCTCGAATTCGCTATCAGAAATTCATTTTTACGTAGAGAGCACCTGGTGTCAATTTTCTTTAACATCGTAAAAGCATACGACACCGCTTGGAGATTCGGCATTCCTCGTGACCTTCATAGCTTCGGCTTGACAGATCACATGCCGATCTTCATCTCCAACTTCTTATCGACACATTCTTTTCGTGTCCGTGTCAGCAACACTCTGTCGCAGCCTTACCCCCAAGAACAGGGGGTGCCACAAGGCTGAATTCTGAGTGTTACGCTTTTTGCTGTAAGATTAATTCTATTGCTAGACAACTTCCTCCATCTGTAGGAAATGCCCTCTATGTTGACGATTTTAGCATCTTTTGCTCTTCGTCTAGCACAGAGGTTCCCAAACTTATTTGTCCTACTGCCCCCTTTTCAGAAAAAAAAATTACTCAGCGCCCCCTGTAAATCTACCTTCTTTAAGCGAACAAACAGAAAGATGTAATGACAAATTTGCGTTCTTTTATGTATCTATATTTCTATCTACGTCCTACAACATAGTAAAGAAAGATGTTGTAAATAAGACACGTTGAAGCTTGAAATTATAAAATTATTTATTAAAATAAACTATAATAACACTCGCATTACACACAGAAAATTAAGATAACGAAGGATAATTTTATGTATTTATTTGGAAAATAAAGTAATCACTACGAGTTTAACTCTATGTTACACAACAGACGAAACATATATGAATGGTTTTTGAAAAATTTCTTATCTTCCCTTCTTTCTTTATGGTACCACCGCCCCCCAATTGCACCCAAGGCTACTATCAACCCCCTGGATCGTTTCAGCGCCCCCCAGTGGGCGGTATCGCCCACTTTGGGAAACATTGGTCTAGCATGAGGGTCATTGAAAGACAACTTGAAATTGCCCTAAACAATCTTTCGGTTTGGGTGAAGGCAAACGGGTTTTGGTTTCCCCCACAGAAGACCGTTTACGTGCAATTTTGCCACAAGCGTGATCTTCACCTGGATTCCGAGCTATGGCTCAGGGGTAACATCATTCCAGTTGTGGCAGAGACCAAGTTTCTCGGTCTCATCTTCTATCAGGAAATTGACCTTTTTATCACACATACGTCATCTCAAGTCCAAGTGCACGTGGGCATTGAACATCATCAAGGTCTTCTCCTCTCTCTCGAGGGGACTGACTGATGTTCTGTGCTTCGCCTGTACCATGCACTTGTCCGATCGAAACTGGAGTACAGATCCCAGGTGTACGACTCCACCCAGGATTCAGTGGTGAAGGTGCTGGACACCCTCCATCATCAGATCCTCTGGTTTGCATGGGAGCCTTCCGCACCTCACCGGTCCAGAGTCTTTACGTTGAGACCGACGAACCATCTCTATGTCTTCACCATCAGCTTTACACAAATTGGATGACTGCCATTTGTCCTTTTGGTTTGCAAGTCCGAGGCTACCTCAGAAACATCAACACCAGTTTCGATAGCATCGCACAGTCGACAGCTGAGCCAATTCCACTGTAGCTTGCTGTTTCCCCTTCCTGTGATTTTTTCCCTGTGCAGGATGGGGAGGGCCTTTACACCCGACTGTGTGTACTGGCAACTCTTTGCCAGCCATCGTGCTGAGCACCCGGACTTCTTGCCGGTCTTTACAGATAGCTCAAAGTACAGCACACCAGTGGGATCGGCCATGGTCTGCTGTGATGTAATCATTGCAGACCAGATCCCACTGCAGTGTTCCATCTTCACAGCAGAGTTGCATTCTATCAGCCTTGTCTTGGATCATGCAGCAGCTTAGCATCATCGTTGGTGTGTGCTATACACCGACTTGCTTAGTTCGCTACAGGCTTTGATCTAGGTGAGATATCGGCCTCACCCAGTTCTTTCTAAGATCCATTAGCAGCTATATCATCTAGCAGTCACAACCACCATCCATTTCTGTTGGGTGTCTGGTCACGTCAGTAACAGGGGCAATGACTTGGCAGATCTGCTGCCAAGTCGGCCACACCCCTGTCCGGCTCTCTGTTGCCAGATCCATATCTGGATTTCTGGCAGCATTGTACCATCGAGCTCCAGGCACAGTGGCAGAGATCTTGGTCAGAACAGCTTACGAACAAGCTTTTTGAGATCAAACCTATCATTAAACCATGGCAGTCATGTTACCGCAGGAATCGCAAGGAGCAAGTTGTACTTGCTTGGCTCCACTTAGCTCATTCGTTTACTTCTCATTCGTTTCTTCAACGGGCGAACGACAAACCTAAGTGCGAATTTTGTGACACCGTTTTAAGTATTAAACATATTTTAATTGAACGTCTTTGCTTTAACTTTGAACGGCGTATGCTTTTTAATTTTCATAATTTTAAGTCCAAGCCGCTTACACTCGGACATATATCAGATCATTGTTGCTTTACCTCTATATTTAAATTTTGGCGATGTGCTGGTTATTACACTCGCTTATAGTTTGACTCCCCTTTTTATTATTCTATATGTTTACCCAGATCGCTTACACCTGATTTTTTTTTTATATTTTGTTCTCCTCAACATTTCATTTTTATTGTTTTACATTTTGCTTGTTACCTTTTTAGTTTATTTTAAAAAATTGGTTGAGGGTGTCATGACTTTTATCTTTTTTCTTCTTAGACATTCAATTTCACGCATTATATCCTTAGATGCTAATGCCCCATAAAACCCTAAACATCCAAATCAAACATTTTCAGAATATTTTGAATTCTGTCAAGAAAGGAGATAGTACTCTTATTCTAGGAGATTTCAATGCCAAAGTAGGTAGCGACTCTCATCTTTAGGGAGGGGCGATAGGCCCTTTTGGAATTCGTAGCTGCAATGGTAATGGGCAACGTCTACTACAGGTAAGTGAACTTAATGGTTTCAGAATAAATAGCACTTATTACAAACACTGAAGCATTCATAAGTACACATGGGTTTCACCAGATGGGCAGCATAAGAATATGACCGATTACATATAAATTAACAGCAAATGGGCTAGTTCTGATAGAAATGCCAGGCCATATAGGGGAGCTGAAATTGGATTTGACCATTACCTTGTTAAAAGTATCTTGCAAGTTAAACTTAAGTGTTTTGCTAAGGTAGAAAAATTTGCCTTAAGTTCTGAAGACCCAGTTAGAGCTAACATTTACCGTGATAAGGTACTTATTCATTATGAGAGTCATGGTTTACTTACTACTAAAGTTGAGAATGAATGGGACCGTTTTAAACAGGCTTTTCTTGAAACTAACAGTACTGTTTTAGGAAAAAGAAGCAGAGAAGGAAAAATTATTTAAGTGAAAGGCACTTCAGCTTATTTCAGAACGAAACAACTGCAGGAATGTCCTTAATCAATACCTTAAGTCCCAATAGAAAGCATTACAGAGAGCTTAATAAACGTGTAAAAGATCGGTTAGTGATAAGAATCTTTGGCTTGATTGCTGACAAAGTCGAGGAAGAAGTTAGACAGCACAACAGCAGAGAGCTGTACCAGATAGTTAATGTTTTGTGTGGTAGAAAACGGACAGGTATACAGGGATTGAAGGATAAACAAGGTAAGGTTATAGAAAGTGAGGATTCTGTCATGGCTAAATGGGCTCTGCATTTCAGTGATGTTCTAAACAACGTGGTTAGTTCTACTCCCTTGTTTTCAATGATGAAAGATACATTGGTGGCTTTAATGTTGGCCCTATAACACAATCTGAAGTTATTTTGGCTGTTTCTAAACTTAAACTTCATAAATCCCCAGGGGTAGATGAAATTACTACGGAAATGCTTAGAGCTGGAAATGTTTCGGTTACCACTTGAATGACTGAAATTTTGAATATCTTTTATGATAAACACACTGTTCCTAGGGATTTTACCAGACCTATTATTACCCCAGTTTTTAAAAAAGATGATCGCATGTCTTGTGATAACTATAGGGGTATCAGTCTACTTTCTGTTCCGGGTCAAGTTCTTTACATGAATGTGCTTCATAAAATTAAGAATCTGGTTGATGGGCAATTGCATGATGAGTAATGTAGATTCAGAAGTGGTAGGGGATGTGTAGATCAGATATTTTCACTCAGCCAGATTCTTGAGAAATGTTTAGAACTTCATATACCTTTGTTTACTAGCTTTGGTGATATCAAAAATGCTTCCGACTCTGTTGATTGTCGTAATTTATGGTTGATTGTGAGATCGTATGCCATACTAGACAAGTTAGTACAAGTTCTCTATAATAGCACTGAATCGTGTTTGAGAGTCGATAAGGCTTACAGCAATTGGTTTAGCATTTCTTCTGGGATTCGACAAGGGTACATTTTGTCCCCTTTTCTCTTTAGTTTGGTTATTGATTATGTTATGCAAAATTCACTGCAAGGGAAAGATTTTGGCCTTAAATTGGCTGGAGATACAAAATTTCTGATTTAGATTATGCTGATGATTTAGCCCTTTTAGCAGATGATGTTGATGAGATGAACTCTTTCATTCGAGCTGTTGATGAAACTGGTAGTAGAGTAGGTTTGGTTATAAACAGAGAGAAAACTAAAGTGATGAAAACTGGTCAGGCAGGTTGTGATTCAGTTAATCTGAATGGTTGCAACCTTGAACAGGTGTCACAGTTTAATTATCTTGGGAGTTATATAACAGATACTGGTGATGTGTGGCATGAGATTAACAGACGAATAGGGATTGTTGCCGGGATCAACTTAAGAATCTATGGAGAGTGTGGAGAAATAGGGTATACCTTTAAAGACTAAAATTAGACTGTATAATAGTTTGGTTCTTTCTAGGGTTAGTTATGGTAGTGAAACTTGGACACTTTGTAAACAAGATAACAGGAAACTAGATGCTTTTGATTCCAGATGCTTACTCAGTATCTTGGGCATTAGGTGGTTGAACACTGAAAGGAATGATGAGGTTAGGCAAAGGAGTCGGTAACCTCCTTTAAGTAGTATATTGTTCAGAGAGAGACTCTATTGGTTTGGTCATGTTGCCCATATGGATAATTATAGATTGGCGAATAGGGTTATGAACAGTGTGCCTAGAGGTCTCAGAAGGAGGGGGAGACCCAGGATGCGGTGGGCAGACAATGTCAAACAGGACCTTGTTAGAATTGGTGTGTAGTGGCCAGATGTAGTAGATGTAGCTCAGGATAGATTTGCTTGGAGAACTAAATTGCACGGTCTGGTTGGACCTCCGTAGCCCATGGCTGCTTGGTGATGACGACGACGACGACGACGACGACGATGATGATGATGATGATGATGATGATGATGATGATGATGATGATGATTGGGAGGAAATTTCCTTTCGATAAATATATAATTTAACTATTTTTATTCATCAGGCTATCCAAAATGAAGCCTTAATTGTATAGTGCAATCTTTTTTTTTCACATTGAAAAAGACATGAAAAAGAATATGAAAATTTCTGATTTAGATTATGCTGATGATTTGGGCCCTTTTGGCTAATGCTGTTGATGAGATTAACTCTTTCATTCGAGCTGTTGATGAGACTGGGAGTAGAGTAGGTTTGCTTATAAACAGAGAAAACTAAAGTGATGAAAATTTGTCAGGCAGGCTGTGATTCAGTTAATCTGAATGTCTGCATTCTTTAGAAGGTGTCTCAGTTTAATTATCTTGGGAGCTACGTAACATACTGGTGATGTGCAGCATGAGATTAATAGATGAATAGGGATTGCTGTCAGGACTTTTATGGATCTATGGAGAAATAGATGTATACACCTAAAACTAAAATTGGACATAGTTTGGTTCTTTCTAGGGTCAGTTATGGTAGTGATATGGTCAGGACCCTGTGTTGTTGACCACTCCTCAACAGAGTAGAAGAAAAGTAGCCATAGTCGTCCAGATCATTAGGCCAGACTAATCTGGCAGCCCTCCCCTTTCCTTCACTTGCACAAGAGAGTATCTCTTTCGAAAGGTACCAACGGCCTGCACCATGACAAGGCCTGGCCGATTCTATGCATCATCACAGGGGACTGGTGCATAGCTCTCCTTCCAGTGACTACCTACCATTTATAGGCCCTGTGTATAACTACCTTTGTTGACTTCAAAAAAGTCTTTGACAATGTTGATCGCCATAATTTGTGGTTGATCGTTAGATCGTATGGCATACCAGATAAGTTAGCATCACGAAAGCTGTGTTTAATAGGGGCGGGGATGGTTGAGTTGGTAGTGCACCAGGCTTGTAATCTGCAGTTCCCAGGTTCAAGCCCCAGCTGGGCCAACGTTGAGATTTATATCTGGAAAACACTGCTCTGACCACAATAAGTAGAGGATACGATGGGCTCAGAAATTCTGTCAGATGGGACTTTGTGTTGTGACCCCATGTGTGTGAGAGCCATAACCTGTGCACATAAAGAACACACTCGATGGCCTTGAGCGCAAGCTACCATTCTCTACCAACAGCTGTTTCAGTGGTTCCCCTAACTTTGGGGTCCTTGTGAGCTGGCTATTTAACCCATTGTCCCAACCTCTATAATAACACCATTGTGTGAGGGTTGGTAAAGCTGGTAGCAATTGGTTTAGCGTTGCTTCTGCTGTTCGACAATGGTGCATTTTGTCTCTTTTTCTCCTTAGTTTGGTTATTGATTATGTTAAGCGAACTTCACTGCAAAGGAAAAATTAAATAGTATGGAGACGAAAATTTCTGATTTAGATTATGCAGACGATTTGGCCCCTGTAGAGTAATGATGTTGATGAGACTGGTAATAGAATAGGTTTGGTTATAAACAGAGAAAAAAGTGATGAAAATTGGCTGTGGTTCAGTTAAAATAGTCCCATTCTTGAGCAGGTGTCTCAGTTTATCTTGGGAGCTATGTAACAGATACTGGTTATGTGCGGCATAAGATTAACAGACAAATAGGGATTGTTGCTGGGACTTTTAAGAATCTATGGAGAGTGTGGAGAAATAGACTTATACACCTAAAGACTAAAATTAGACTGTATAATGATTCAGTTCTTTCTAGGGTTAGTTATGGTAGTGAAACTTGGACACTTTGTGAACAAGATAACAGGAAACTAGACGTTTTTGATTCTATATTCTTACGCAGTATCAGGTATTAGATGGTTCAACTTTGTAAGTAATGAAGAGGTTAGGCAAAGTGTCGGCAACCTCCTCTGAGCAGTATATTGTGCAGAGATTCCTTTGGTTTGGCCATGTTGGCCTTATGGATAATCATAGATTAGTGAATAGGGTTATGAACAGTGTGCTTAAAGGTCTCAGAAAGAGGGGGAGACCTAGGATGCGGTGTGCAGACAATGTCAAACGGGGCCTTGTTAGAATTGACGTGTGCCAGATACCGTGGATGTAACTCAGGTCAGATATGTTTAGAGAACTAAGTTGCACGGTCTGGTTTGACCTCCGTAGCCTATGGTTGCTTGAGGAAGATGATATTAACTACTTGCATCTTTTAAATATCCCAAAAGGTATGAATGAATGCGCCTTGTAATAGCGGAAACAGTCGAAAATTCCAAAACTGTTGGAAACGATATTTTCGTGTTAGAAATTTTGGTGGTGGAATGTGAAAATCACGAAGTTTTCTTTGGGAACAATGAGTTGAACCCTTAGACCAGGGGGGGGGGGATGCAACTTTTTATGTTTAAGAGATAATTGTTTTTAGAGATAAAAAATATTTCCAGGTTGTATGTGTAGCATAAAATATCATGATTTGAAATTTCTGAATCTCTCGAGAAGCTATAAATGCCCTCTTTAACGATAAAAAAGTTAAATTCCAAAATTGAAAAAGAATATTTCAAATGATGTAGTTATGCAAGAAACTTTAAATTTTTGTGGAAAATGTGAAGGTATTAAGTTCTCATTGGTAGTAATGGGTAGACCCCTTGGGGGGGAAGCAACTTTCTTTAAGAGATAAAAATTATTTTTGGATGGGATGCATATTGATGAACTATTATGCTTTGCACTGTCCGAATACTCTAAAAATAAAACAAATAATAAATACCCCCTCAAGTAGCTGCTTGCCACAGAGGTCTGACAGGAGCCTGTCAGTTTATATGCCATAGGTTGGGTTGGGTTGCTTTACCTCTGAGCGGCACTTTTTTGCACACCATGGGCTAAATGGCCAGGTCACATGGACCCCGAAGGCTCAGAGAAGGTTGGGGGAGGGAACCCACTGGAACAGCTGTTGGGAGACAGATGGTAGCCTCCCGTCAAGACCATCCAGCGTGTGGCTCTCCCGCACATGGGGCCACGGCTTAACGTCCCATCCGACGGACGGCGGCCTTTCCAAGACCATCGGTGTCCCCTACTGACCGTGGGCAGGGCGGGGAAATTTTATATGCCATAGTAAAAGGTCTGTGAGGATGGCAGGACCTCAGCAGAAAAACAGCACGAACATCCATGCCTTACCCGGGGCTCGAACCCAGGTCCCTTAGATCAGTAGCCAAACGTGCTAACCACTCGACCACGGGACGGCGAATACTTTAGAAGCTAGCGCCCTCTAACACCGGAAAAAACCAACAATTCCAAAATTTTTACGAATGTTGCAAATAATTTGTTTAGGTTAGAAATTTTGGTGATGGAATGTAAAGGTCATGTCGTTTTCATTGGCAGTAATGAGTTCAGGAGAGGACTGGCACTTCTTTTCAGGGTCGCAACTATAGCAGAAGCCTAGCTGAGACAAAAAAATTGACTTCTTTTTTAAGATTTCAATACTTATTCTTTTGAGAGTTGGTACCTGAAACTTAAAATAGTTTTTCCCCAATTCCATGTAATTTCTGTAAAATAATAATTATTATTGAAAAATCCTGCTCCTACGAGGGGCGGGGGTGGCTCAGTCGGTAGCGCGCCAGGCTCGTAATCTGTAGTTCCCAGGTTCAAGTCCCAGCTGGATCAGCGTTGAGATTTATCTCCGCAAAATTCCCCGCCCTGCCCACGGTCAGTAGGGGACACCGATGGGCTTGGAAAGGCCGCCGTCTGTCGGATGGGACGTTAAGCCGTGGCCCCGTGTGCGGGAGAGCCATACCCTGTGCACGTTTAAGGACACGCTGGATGGCCTTGACGGGAGGCTACCATCTGTCTCCCAACAGCTGTTCCAGTGGGTCCCCTCCCCCAACCTTCTCTGAGCCTTCGGGGTCCATGTGACCTGGCCATTTAGCCCATGGTGTGCAAAAAAATGCCGCTCAGAGGTAAAACAACCCAACCCTGCTCCTACGAGGTTTCAGGGCCCATGACACTAAGGCCCAGGAACACTACAATGTCCCTTTCCATTCCACATCTGAAAAAAGTGACCTCTTAAACCCAGTACGAGTGGGAAACGCAATTGTTTTTTACTTGAATTGGTACTACAAAATATAATTCGCATTTTTCAAATATTCAAATACTTAGATAGTTTTAATTTATATCTTTTGAGATCAGTAAATATGGAAACGGCGAAACTTTCAACGAATGTTGCAAGTGGTAGAAAATTAAAATTTTGGTGGTAGAGTAACAAGAGATATTTCACTGATAGCAATAATCTGCCTGCTTTTCTTAGAAGGGAGTGAGAAAGGCAACTTTTTAAATTTAAGGAATAAAAGAAAAATACTTTTTATGTTTTATAAGTACTAATGAAATATTACTATTTGCATTTCCAAAATTATTCATAATTTCGAATTTAACTTTTAAAAAGTGCAAAAGAAAACTTCATTCTTTTGAAAACGAGATTCTCATATGCATCAGTGGCGATATGCGTTCTGCTAGGGTTTTTTTTTTTGCGACAGGCAAACCAAAACAGATTACATGAAATACATTATTTTCATTGAATTAATGGAAATGAAACATTTATCTATTTTTAAGCTTTTAATTGAACTTAGTTTAAAAAACACCCAGTTTCATTTACTGCTAGAAATCAATCGGTGCCTTCAAACAACTCGATCTCTAGAGCGTCATTTTATCCAACCCCAATTTGACACTGGATCTGAAAATTCTTTTCATTTCTGAGTTTTACTGCCTGAAACAGTCCTATTCACCAACTTTTTGCTCTCCAGCATCAATATATCAAAATTTGACCTGTGACCTCAAAGGATCCATCGCATTCAAAATTCGACAAAATTCTGAGGCTCAAAACGCCCCCAGGCACCATTTTTTAATTCTGCAACACAGGTAGATTTATATTTGACCTTTGATCTTGAAGGACCCATTACAACCAAAATTCTATAATATATCCGAGATATATGACCCAAAATACCCCCAGGAACCAATTTTTAGCTCTCTAGCATCGATATATCTAAATTTCACCTTCGACATTAAAGGACCTCTGAATTCGAAATTTCTTAACGTTTCCTACATCTACAGCCCAAAACACCCCTGGACACCAAATTTCACATTATCACTGATAGATCAAAGTTTGACCTAAACGTACCTCTATTTGACCTTGAAGGATACGTAGGAAGTCGAATTTCGGATTTTTCCCTATGACCAGGATTACCTCTGATTGCATATGTTCAGAGCTCTACCGTTTCTGCTTTATTGTTAGAATTAGCGTGATCCCCTGTCAGCCATTAGGTAATCAGTAGTCAGTCAGTAACAATCATCTATATCAGTGGTTCTCAAACTTTAATGCTTCATGTACCCCACTGGAAATGTGTATGTAACTGGCGTAATCCTTGTATAGATAGATAAAACTGTAGTTATAGTATAACAATGGGAATAAAATAAAACATATATATATATACACATTAAATTTTATATTCATAAATTACATATATCGATAAACACAAAAAAATGACATAAACAATTTAACAATTCTTATAAAATTATAAACATTTTAGACATTCAGCCGGGGGTGACTAATTTTTTTGTCCGGTGAACTTATGTTCTAATTAAAAAAATAGAAAGTTTTGACAACTGTTGTACCACTTTATATACATATATGAAAAAAAAAAACTTATGACATGAGGAATAACTTATGACAAATTGCATTTTCGTTTCACTCCCCCCCCCCCCCGCCAAAGGTAAGAGTTAAATTTAGGGGGAGTCGATCATAACGAGTGTCACATGTCAAACGAAATCTTGTGACCAAAGAAATGCTAATTGTCAACCCGAAACTATTCCCTTCCCCCAGGCCGGCTTGATAGCAGCTCGGCCTCACCGATCCCCGTCACTATAACTTAAGGAGTTGATGCAGCACAAAGACCCCACGTCTCTTAAAAATGCTTTTGTCTTCGCGGTGTACAGTCGCTTGCGAGCTAGTAGTAGAACTCGATGGGTATGTCTGATGTGAATAGCTGTTTCTCTTCTACGAAACTAATTTCAGTATAAATGTTGCATCTGATGTCTCCTGATAACTTGTCTGGTGCTCTGGCAGCTGATCAAATTCTCTTTTAGTTCGATTTTTAATATCTTATTCCATTAAGGCAGGGGGCTGTTTGAGAGTGCAGTAGGAGACTCCTTTGGAACTGACCTCTTATTACCAGTCATGTTCATCAGACCTGCCATACGCTCTCCTAGTGGCATTTATTGTTTAGCAAATCTTCATTTACCTTTTGCTGATGATATGATTACTAATATATTTTGATAAAATAAATAATAAAAATAAATACCCCCTCAAGCAGCTGCTTGCCACAGAGGTCTGACAGGAGCCTGTCAGTTTATATGCCAAAGTAGAAGATCTGAGAGAATGGCAGGACCTCAGCAGAAAAACAACACATACAACCATGCCTTATCCGGGGCTCGAACCCAGGTCCCTTAGATCAGTAGCCAAGTGCGCTAACCACTCGGCCATGGGACGGCTTATATTTTGATGAGCACAATTAATTGGACAGAATCTCATTGATTTACTAAGCTCCACTCACTATCTAGCTGTTTCAATTTTTTATAAAGGAAATATTGTCATGAGCATGGAAGGATCCGAATCCACGACTGCCTGATGTCTAATCATTTCTAGTGAACTTACAACCTCCTGATTCTTTGCATTAATGCTTATATTTGTATAAATAGTATGAATATTTTAAACTGAAGATATTTAAACATATTTGTGAGAGGATTTTTTTTATTCAGCAATTTGAAGTAAATAAAACTCATTTAAAACTTTTGAATTGGGAAGCATAAGCTGGAAATTATATTTCGTTTCTTCTTCATAATGTCAAATAAATCTTAACATTCAAATTAGTGAGATGAAGGGGACTCATTGGATAACTGTTAGGAAACAGATGGTAGCCTCCCATCAAGGCCATGTAATGTGTTTTTTAACATGAACAGGGTATGACTCTCTCACACATGGAGCCATGGCTTATGTCCCATTCGATGGACGGAGGCCTTTCCAAAAGCCCATCAGTGTCCCCTACTGCTGAGGGCAAGATTTTTGAGGAGATAAATATGAACTCTTGCCCAGGTGGAGCTAGAACTTGGGAACTCAATATTACAAGGCTAGCACACTACAGACTGTGCCCCCATGCCCCACCCCCCAATAGGCTGGAAGCTATATACCCTATCGGTGTTAGTGCCAATTTATCTACTAGTAAGGGGAAAATTTAGTACATGAGCAAATAACCTGCAAAATTAATGAAAATAAAAATTTAAATTTTTAATTAAATTTTTTTCTCCTTTTTTGTGAGAGGGAGAAACCTTACTAAGCCCTTTACTAAACGTAGTTTTTTTATTACTCTTTATTTTCAGTTTTTTTAAAAATGCATCTACAATTTCACTCAAGAATTATAAAAAGTCAATATTTTACATGGTTAAAAATATTAATTAAATTATAAGGAGTTGCAGATGTTTCGTAGCTGCTCCTATATAATAAAATAATTAAATACCCTTTCAAGCAGCTGCTTGCCACAGAGGTCTGACAAGGAGCCTGTCAGTACGGCCACAAATATATACGACCACAGTAATTAAAGGTTTTTATCTGTTGTAATATTTAATAGTTTAAATTGTTCAATATATATTTGTCAATTTGAAATTAATTTTATTTTGTGGCCTACAGGGGTTTATCAAAATAAAGAAGTTGGTACGGATTGTGCAATGGAAGCACAAGACCACGGCACAGCAAATAGCAGCAGAGTTGAGCGCCAATTGGAATGATTCTGTTTCCGCCATAACACTTCATCGGGAACTACATTGTGCCAGTATTTATGGCCGTGCTGCAATCCACAAACCTCTGATTACCAACATCAATGCAACAAAATGTGTAAGGTGGTGAAAAGCACAAAAAACCTGGAATGTTAAAGACTGGCAACGTGTCATCTGGTCTGATAAATTTTGCTACACATTGTTTCCCACCACTCGTAGAGTATACATCTGGTGGAAACCTGCAAAAATGTATCACCCCGACAGTTTGGTTTTAATTTGAAGTATGGAGGTGAATCCCTGATACTGTGGGGTGCTATATCATGGCATTCCTTAGGACTATTAGTTATTCTGCAGGGTCGTGTCACATCCGCAACGTATGAATCCATTCTGGGGACCACCTGCACCGAATGTTGCATGCATTGTTTCCTAATGACCATCCCTGGTTTTAAGCGGGTAATGCACCCGTGCATTGTGCAAAACGTGTCAAGTTGTGGTTTGCAGAGGATGAGGTACAGCAGCTACCCTGGTCACCTTAATCTGCAGACCTCAATATTATTGAACTTTTGTGGGAATATCTGGAACGTAAGGTCAGTTGGGTTGTTTTACCTCTGAGCGGCACTTTTTTGCACATCATGGGCTAAATGGCCAGGTCACATGGGCTCCGAAGGCTCAGAGAAGATTGGGTGAGGGGACCCGCTGGAACAGCTGTTGGGAGACAGATGGTAGCCTCCCGTCAAGGCCATCCAGCGTGTTCTTTAACGTGCATGGGGTATGGCTCTCCCGCACACGGGGCCACGGCTTAACGTCCCATCCGAAGGACGGCGGCCTTTTCAAGGCCATCGATGTCCCCTACTGACTGTGGGCAGGGGGGGGGGGAGTTTTGCGGAGATAAATCTCAACGCTGACCCAGCTGGGACTTGAACCTTGGAACTGCAGATTACGAGCCTGGCGCGCTACCGACTGAGCCACCCCCGCCCCACGTAAGGTCAGATCACACTTTCCACCTCATTCATCACTGGGACAGTTGAGCCATATTTTACAGGAAGAATGGCCCCACATTCTATTACGGTATGCGCATGACTAATTATATATATACACTTGATAATTTGTCCCTTAGAGCTAGGAGTAACAAAATTCTACATTTCATTTTACGGGATAAATGAATATACGTTTGACGTTTTATAGGGATAATAATATATTGCTATTTATATTTTCCAATGAACAGTTAGTATGAATTATTACGGTTAAAGGGTGTAAAATTAGAAAAGAGTTAATTTTTCCCGGAAACGAGATCGATTATTCACCAGAGACGTTATGTTATACTTCTAGTTCTTCATAGAGGGAGAAATTTATCATATTCAAAATAATTTAGGTGAAATTATGGAATCATTTTAATACAAATTTTAATTATACCTGTTCAAAAACAACTGAAGCAATATTTTATGAAGAGGTAAAAATTGTTCATTCCAGCCTCAGATCCAGAAAAAAATTGGTTATTAAAAAAAAAATTCCCATTGGCCGAGAGATCCTAACGTCCTCTGAAGAAACATCATGTGACTTCATCTGGCGGTTTGTTCGGACTGAAGGGCAGTTGGGAGAACTAGGAACTTGCTTGTAGACAACGAAGCATTCCCTATGTCAGGCGGATTGTCTGTGGCTTGATTATTCCACTCCTTGTAGCCTATGCATAGTGAGTGACTCTACTGGGTACTCAGTTACTGTTCTATATAGAAATATAATATAAAGTGTAAAATTATGTAAATAAAGTATACATATCCATAATACACCTGAGTTTTGTGTTCATCAGCCAACTAGGTAGATCAACATCCTGACAAGATATTTCTCACACACAGTCAGTAGAAAAACAACCCAGCCCAGAGAGATCGAGAAGATGCCTGTCTACAGGACTGTTTCACATTCTCTGTGCACCTCATCCTAGGTCTCCTGCTCTTTCTGAGGCCTTTAGACACACTGTTCATAAAGGTATTTAATAACCAAACAAAAACAGGAAAGGAGACGAAATGAACCCTTGGGGAACACCAGAAGCAATGCAAAATCAATTGCTACAAGCTTTACCAACTCTTACACATGACTCGGTGTTATTATAGATGGCTTTCATTATGTTAACTAACTTGTCTGGTATGCCATACGATCTCACAATCAACCACAAATTATGACAGTCAACAGAGCCAAAAGGCTATTTAAAATTTACAAAGCTAGTAACCACAGGTTTCCGAACTCTAAACATTTCTCAAGAGTCTGCCTAAGTGAAAAAATCTGTGTACTAATTTCCCTACCACTTCTGAATACACACTGCTCATCACGCAGTTGTCCATCAACAGCATTCTTAATTCAATTAAGGAGCAGTATCATGCAAAGCACTTTGCCTGGAACAGAAAGTAGGCTGATACCCCTATAGTAATCACAAGAACTGCAATCACGTTTTTTAAAAATAGGGCTAATAATAGCTGTGGTAAGATCCTTAGGAACCATGCCTTTATCATAAAAGGTATTCAAAATTTCGGTCATCCAAGTGGTAACAGAAACGTCCCCAGCTCTAAGCATTTCCTTAGTAATTTCACCTCCCCTGGGGATTTATGAAGTTTAAGTTTAGAAACAGCCAAAATAACTTCAGATTGTGTTATAGGGCCAACATTAAAGCCACCTATGCATCTATCATCATTGCAAACAATGGGAGTAGAACTAACCACATTGTTTAGAACATCACTGAAATGCTCAGCCCACTTAGCCATGACAGAATCCTCACCTTCTACAACCTTACCTTGTTTATCCTTCAATCCCTGTATACCTGTCCGTTTTCTACCACACAAAGCATTAATTATCTGGTACAGCTCTCTGCTGTTGTACTGTCTAACTGCTTCCTCGGCTTTGTAAGGCAAGCCAAAGATTCTTATCAGCAGCCAATTGATTCTTTAAACATTCATTAAGCTCTTTGTAACTCTTTCTCTTAGGAATGGTAGAGTGTTGATTGAGGATATTCATACCGTTCTTTCTTTCTGAAATAAGCTCAAGTGCCTAATCACTCAAATAGTTTTGCCTCCTCTGCTCCTTTTTACCTAAAAGAATATTGTTAGTTTCAAGAGACGCGCATTTAAAATTGCCCCCTTATTATTCAACTTCAGTAATAAGCTAGCTATGATTCTCATAATGACTAAGCAACCTATCATGGTAAGCTTTAGCTATAACTGGGTCTTTCCAAGCTTCAATGCTAAAGGTAACTTTTTTAAACCTTACCACAACGCTTTTTATGTTTGAATTGCAAGACACTTTTAACTTGGTTATAGCCGGATCAAATAGGCTACTGATGTACCAAATCTGGGTTTGAGTCCCAGGTAAGGCATGGACGTATGTGTTGTTTTTCTGCTGAGGTCCCTCCATCTTCACAGACCTACTATGGCGTATAAACTGACAGGCTCATGTCAGACTTCTGCGGCAAGCAGCTGATTCAGGGGGTATTTAATCATTTTTATTTTATTCCTAAGAGAACTAGCCAATTTGCTGTTAATTAATATATAATCAATCATATTCTTATGCTGCCCATCAGGTGAAACCCATGTGTACTTGTGTATGTCACGATGTTTTAATAAATATTAATTATTGTCAAACTAATAAATTTATTTACCTGTAGGAGACATTGCTATTGCAGCTGCCAATATCAAAGGGACCTATCACCTCTCCCCAAAGGCCAGAGTCAGTACCAGCTTTAGCATTGAAATCATCTAGAACAAGAGTAATATCTCCTTTCTTGACGTAATTAAAAATATCCTGAAGTTATCCATAAAATTTATCCTTCTCATCCTAATCCTCAGTGAGGGCATAGCAGCAGATAGCATTTAAGTCTTTAATGCTTGTCTAAAATTTTGCTGTAAGAAACGTTTCATTAATGCACTCATGTCCTAGAAGAGCGTTACTAGCGTGCATGGTAAGAACCAAACCTATGCCTTGGAGATGGTGATGCGGAAAAAATTCCCGAAAGAGATATTAAAGATTATTTTTAAGTATCTGAACTTTATCTGTCCAGTTGGTCTCTTGCAAGTCGAGAATATCAAAGTCGTAACGGTGGAATTCTTATGTGTGGACATCAACAGAATAATCTCTGTGCAGAGTCCTCACATTACAATTACCTATGGAGAGAAAATGGTTAGTGGGTTCTTTAAAAAAACTATAATTATCGAGGTAGGAAGTGCTCTAATTTCAGGCATGAGATCAAGACCTGTTTCCTTCACTACTAAAGACTGGAGCCATCTACACTGGAAGACTTCATTCAATGTAGTTTGGCAATGTCCGTAGAAGCAAGAGTTCAGGTATCCGAGTTGACCTCAGGCCAGGATTATCCACCAGCTGATGAAACATATCCTGTGAATTTATTTACTTAAGGTGTCAACCCACAAACGGAAAACACAGCGGAAGATTTTCATTGAACAGGGGCCCACTTGTGCAGGAAATTCAGGATCCAAAATCGAGCTCAGAGCCTTTAGTCCATTCAGGTTGGTATATATGGTCACCACAAGGACCCCGTGTGGTTGATCACTCCTCAGCAGGGTAGAAAAATAAGGTAGCCATATATTCCATATCAGTAGTCCAAATTTATCTGGTAGCTCTACACTTATCTTCCCTTTCAAGAGAGCGTATCTCTCTTGAAAGATACTAATGGTCTGCTCCATGAGAAATTGGGGTTTGACTTTAGGTGCTAGGTCTGAAGGGTTCTGTGTATCATCATAGGGGTCTACTGAATAGCTCACCTTCCAGTGACTACCTAGCTACTATTTACAGCCCAAGCATAAGAATATGATTGGTTATACATTAATTAACAGCAAATGGTCTAGTTCTTTTAGGAATACCAGGTCATATGTTGAAGCTAAAATTCGTTCTGACCACTGCATTGTTCAAAGTGTCTTGTCACTTAAACAAAAAGATTAAAAAATGTTACCTTTAATTCTGAAACACCCAGTTTTAGCTAAAGTTTACCATGACAGGTTACTTAGTCATTATGACAGTCATGGTTTACTTACTACTGAAGTTGAGCAAGAATGGGATCGTTTTACACAGGCTTTTTCTTGAAACTAACAATACTATTTTAAGTAAAAAGGAGCAGAGGAGGCAAAATTATTTGAATGAGGCACTTGAATTTATTTTGAAATGAAAGAGCTACAGGAATGTCCTTAATCAATACCCTACTAGTCCTAATAGAAAGCATTACAGAGAGCTTAATAAATGTGCAAAGGATCAGTTAGCAGCTGATAAGTATCTTTGGCTTCATAGCTTGGCTGACAAGCCGAGAAAACTGTTAGACAGCAAAACAGCAGAGAGCTGTACCAGAAAGTTAATTTTTTGTGTGGGAAAAACGACAGGTATACGGGATTGAAGGATAAACAAATCAGGTTATTGAAAGTGGGAAATCTGTCATAAATTGGTGGCTAAGCATTTCAGAGATATTCTGAACAAATTGGTTAGCTGTACTCCCATTGTTTGTAATGAGGATAGATGCATTACTGGCTTTAATGTTGGCCCTAGATGCTGTCCCATGGCCGAGTGGTTAGCGCGCTTGGCTACTGATCTAAGGGACCTGGGTTCGAGCCCCGGGTTAAGGCAAGCTGGTTGTGTCGTTTTTCTGCTGAGGTCCTGCCATCCTCTCAGACCTTCTACTATGGCATATAAACTGACAGGCTCCTGTCAGACCTCTGTGGCAAGCAGCTGCTTGAGGGGGTATTTATTATATTTATTTTTTATTTATATCACAGTCTGGGGTTATTATGGTTCTTTCTAAATTTAAACTACATAAATACTCAGGGATATATGAAATTACTAATGGAATGCTTAGAGCTGGGAATGTTTCTATTACCACATGGCTGAATGAAAGTTTGAATATCTTTTATGATAAAGGCATTAAAGGATTTTATCATAGCCATTATTTTCCCTATTCGCAGTTCTTGTGATAATACTAGGGATGCAAGCCTACTTTCTGTTCTAGGTAAAGTTCTTTGCATGATTGTGTTTAACAGAATTAAGAATCTGGTTGATGGACAATTGCCTGACGTGGATGTATTGATCGGTTTTTTTCACTCAGGCAGATTCTTTAGAAATGTTTAAAGTTTCAGAAACCTGTGGTTACTAGCTTTGTAGATTCCAAAAAAAGGCTTTTGACCCTGTTGACCCTAATAATTTCTGGTTGATCGTATAGCCTACCAAACAAGTTAGGTAACATAGTGAAAGCTCTCTATTTTATCTCATTTTCTCTTTGGTTATTGAATATGTTATGCAGAATTCACTGGAAGATTTTGGACTTAAATGTTCTAGAGAAGTGAAAATTTCTGATATATATATAACGGTGATGATTTGGACGTTTTGGCAAATGATGTTGATGAAATTAATTCTTTCATTAGAGCTGTTGATGGACTAGTAGTAGAGTAGGTTTGGTGATAAACAGAAAGAAAACTAAAGTGATGAAAACTGATTTGGCAGGCGTGGTTAATTTGAATAGTTACAGTCTTGAGCAGGTGTCTCAGTTTAATTATCTTGGTAGCTATGTAACAGATACTGGTGATGTGCGGCATGAGATAAACGTAAGAATAGGGTTGCTGTTGGAACTTTTAAGAATCTATGGAGAGTGTGGAGAAATAGGCATATACACCTAAAGACTAAAATTAGGCTGTATAATAGTTTGGTTCTTTCTAGGGTTAGTTATGTTAATGAAACTTGGACCCTTTGTAAACAAGATGACAGGAAACTTGATGCTTTTGATTCTAGATGCTTACGCAGTATCTTGGGCATTAGGTGGTTCAATTTTGTAACTAATGAAAGGAGTCAGCAACCTCGTTTGAGCAGCATATTGTGCAGAGGGAGACTCTGGTGGTTTGACCATGTTGCCCATATGGATAATTATAGGTTAGTGAATAGGGTTATGAACAGTGTGTCTAAAGACCTCAGAAAGAGGGGGAGACCTAGGGGGCGTTGGGCAGACAATGCCAAACAGGACTTTGTTAGAATAATCTACAGTGGTGAGATGAAGCTCAGGAAAGATGTGTTTGGAGAACTAAATTGCATAATCCGGTTGAACCTCTATAGTCCATGGCTGTTCGAGGATGATGATGAGGATGACTATGGATTGAGAGGTAGTTGTAAATAAATCTCTGAAAATTTTCCTCAGATGCTTTTAAAATTCAATTTAAAAATTGGACGTTTAGAACTGTGAAATTCTAAGTTCTGAGGGTTGATTTGAACCCCCTCCACCGAACACAGAAAATGTTTTAGAAAAAATCTTTTTCATTATCTATTTTTGTGTGTGATGTGTAGCCAGAATCTCTCTATTTCATTTCTAAGGAAGTATCGATATACTTCTGAAATAAATCGCGATTAGAGTAGAATATCGTTCTGGATAATGTCAAATATCAATTTTAGGGATCTTGTATCCTTGATAAAGAGCTCAAGTGAAATGTAAGAAAAGGTGAGGCCTCTGTAAATCTCTGTGCGAGTTTAAGGCTCAGTCTGTGCTAATTGAACACAAGTTCCTCACAGGGGAAGAATCAGTTTATTTTATTTCTAATAGGGTAGTGCAGCGATATACAAATTAGAGAGGCACAGAATGATTCCGAAATATTCATCTAAATTATAATCGAAAATTTGCGTTATTCTCGTGGGATGTTTGGCAGGAAATACACCTTGTTTGTAGAGGTGCAGATAAAGACTTTCATGTCAAAATAGTTCATCGCGCAATTTTCATTCTTTGAATCACAGAGTAGATGTCCACTCTGCCTCTACATAAGTGACAGCGTTAGATATTGGTTGAATCTCTTCCGTTTGTTGGTAAATTTGTAGAAGATATAGAAGCTGAAAATAATGTCTCCTATATTTTGACTGGAAATTTTCAATGCTACTAAAAGAAGTGTACGATGAATGGGAATGTGCATCTGAATACGTACTAAATATTAATAGTGCAAAAATGGCAATAAAATGTTGCATATCCGATTTCTTCCTCATTATGATTTCTTTATATGAATTATATTAACATGAATTAATACGATATATTTAACATGAATTTGTTATATCTCTGATTTTTTTTCATCATTGTGATTTCATTCTTAGCACAGTTAATATTCAGAAAGTTTCAACGACCATTAGTAGGAAAAAACTTATTATACCAATTGAAAGCATAACCTCCATTTCAGGGCCGTGCCGTGCTATGATGCAGAGAGGCGGCCGCATCAGGCGGCACCGTAAGGGGGCGGCATAAGCAGCGAAATCAAAATACATTTTGAACCATTTAATAATTAAAAATCTTTACGCAACGCTTTTCTATATTGGTCTATGTTATTCCGATATTGATGTATACGATTTATGATTTATCGTACGCCTCTGCCTCAGCGCTTTCGGTACCCTTTGATCTCGGTTTCTGGTGCAAGTGCATTGTTGGTGAGCGCTCGCCGAAAGACTTTTGATCTGACAGCGCGAAGTTATTATTTTTGTTTGTAATATACCGCGCGGTCGCTCCTAAAAGCTGAGGCGGCAATTATCACAAAAGACAATTGCACGTGTTACGTGTTGATAGTTCTGCTTTGAGCTTACAATTATTGACAATATTTGATTTTAATGTTAGTTTGTCATGAGAAGTGGCAAGTGGCTGTGCTGTATTTAAATCAGTAAATCAGATATATATCTGTATCAGTATAATATTTGTGCATTTATACTAATTCAGTTTTTGTGTTTAAAAAGTAGATCAGGTAAGAGAATTATTGTTTTTTACAGCAATGTAGTTACTTATTATCACTGAAAATGATTATGTTATGACAATAGGGACTTGAATTAAAAAGTAGCATTTGCATGGACTGGGTGTATCTCAGGTGCGAAACGTGGGCCTCTGTGTGATAGATAGAAAGTTATTTAGGTAATATTGAGCTACTTTTGCCTTCTGTGTGTGATAGAGAGAGAGAGTTGCTTAGGAAATATTTGCATTTGCCTACTTTTGCGTTCGTTATTTATTGCTGTATTTTTACCAAATTCATATACGTTGAAGTGGAGACAATACAATAACAAGTTAAAGAAAGGCATTTGTCAAAACGGCTGCTAGCCGTCAATTTGACAGATATTCGTTATCTCTTTATTATGTTCTGTTACTTACAAATCTTACTAGCTTTGCAACTCATTTCTATCGTTATTTTATCTACCCTATTTTAATAGCATGATAAGCATCATCATATTTAATCATTTTCAATGATCCCCCCCCCCCCCCCCGGTTGCATTTTTGCGAAGGACTGTGAATATTTATTTAATATTTTTATTACAGTATGGAACAGAAAAGGAAAAAATTGTCTGTAAGTCAATATAAAAAGAAACGCTGAAAGAAAGACGAACAAGGAAGAAAGCTAAGCTACGTTATGAAGGAATTCTTAGTACAAAAGTCCTGTTTAGATGAGTCGTCCACATCCACATCAACTGCTTTGGATTTGGCAAATAAAAACTCAGTGCCGCCCCAATCACTTCCAGAAGAAGTTGTTGAAGAGAGCCAAAAAATAACATCATCAGAAGTTCATCAAGAGCCGGGTAACAGTAGCAGTGGCAGCCAGCAGATATTAAACGAATTCCTTCTGCTCCTGCATTATGGAATGCTTTCTGCATGTCATCTGAAACTCCTCAAATACTGGTTGAGAGGGGTCCACGTCAAATTAAAGAATTCGAGTTTCCTATTAATAAAGGAAGGCGTAGATTTTTGCCCTCGCATTATTTGAAAGTGTTGAGCAATAGTGAAGTCGTTGAGAGAAGTTGGTTGATTTACTCTGTTACAAATGATGCCGATTTATGCTTTTGTTGTATATTATTTGATAATTCGTCTGCTATTAATGAATGGCCCAAAAAAGGTTATTTTGACTGGGGAAATCTTATAAGAGCCCTCACAATGCACGAAAAGTCTGTAAATCACAGAAATGCTTTTAGAGCATGGAAAGAATTGGACATTGGATTAAAGCAGAAAATAACTATTGACGCTGAATATCAAACGATATGGAAATTCAGCATTGGAGAGGAGTTCTAAAAAGAATTGTGAATAATTAGACTATTGGCCTCACAATGCTTAGCTTTTCGTGGAACAACTGAACATTTGTTTCAGCCTAATAATGGAAATTTCCTAAAGTTGGTAGAATTGCTTTCTGAGTTTGATCCAGTTATGGAAGAACATATCGGAAGAGTTCAACGCGAGTCTGATAAATGGTCTGTGACTTATCTAAGCAATAATATACAAGATGAATTGATGAATTTGATGGGAAATGTAATTTTAAGCAAAATTGTCGAAATAACAAAAATCGCTAAATATTTTGCGATAATCGCCGATTGTACCCCAGACGTAAGTCATATTGAACAGCTCTCATTAACAATACGAGTTGTCGCTTTAAACTCCATTCAAAATAAATATGAAATTGAAGAATTCTTTATTGGTTTTTTTGAAGCTAGTGATTCAACCTGAGAGGGTTTGGCAGAACTTATTCTGACACATTTGGAAAAGTTAGGTCTTGAGTTCAAGTGGCTTAGAGGACAAGGCTATGACAACGGAGTTAATATGAAAGGAGTAAGAAAGGGTGTACAAAATAGAATATTTGAAAAATATCCAAGGGCGTTTTATGTGCCCTGCGCATGTCATTCTTTAAACGTAGTTGTTAATGATGCAGCGTCTTCTTCTACAGAAACAAAACTTTTTTTTTCCATTGTACAAGAACTTTACACTTTTTTTTTCTGCTTCTACAAAGCGTTGGGAAGTGCTAAAAAAAGTTTTATAATTAACTCTAAAACCATTGAGTGCTACTAGGTGGTCAAGCACAGTAGATGCGTTAAAACCTTTACGATTTCAACTTTGCGAAATCTATGATGCATTATTCCAAATAATAGAAGACATCAACAGAGATGCAGAAACTAAAGTTAAAGCCAGATGATTAGCAAAAAATATTAAAAATTACAAGTTTATTAATTAATATCCCCTCAAGCAGCTGCTTGCCACAGAGGTCTGACAGGAGCCCT
Source organism: Ryuthela nishihirai (assembly GCA_038380435.1). Lineage (NCBI taxonomy): Eukaryota > Metazoa > Arthropoda > Arachnida > Araneae > Heptathelidae > Ryuthela > Ryuthela nishihirai. The sequence continues at coordinate 9,486,485 of JAWZYU010000017.1, forward strand.
GTCAGTTTATATGCCATAGTAGAAGGTCTGAGAGGATGGCAGGACCTCAGCAGAAAAACGACACGAACAGCCATGCCTTACCCGGGGTTCGAACCCAGATCCCTTAGATCAGTAGCCAAGCGCGCTAACCACTCGGCCATATGCGGTGTAATTCTTTGGTATGATATTTTATTTGAAGCTATTGCAATCTGTAACTATAAATTTGTCAGATTGTGTAAGGATGTTATCAGAAACCATACAAAAAGTGAAAAGTTATAGACAATCTGGATATGATCAGATGAAAATTGTTGCTAATGAGATTGCAGAGAATCTTGAATGCAGTGCAGAATTTCCTGCCGAAACTGAAATTAGAACCAGAAGGAAAAAGCGTCAATTTGACTATGAAGAAGCTGTCGATCAACCCTTAGCAGAGGAGAATAATTTAAAAAAAAAACTTTTTCAATTATATTCTGAACATTACCCTTAATTCTCTGAATGAACGATTCACGCTTCTGGAAACCCATAGCAAAAATTTTCAGTTTTTATATGACATTTTAAAACTCAAGGATATAAATGACAAAACGCTAGAAAATTATTGTACCAGTCTCTAGTCAATACTTCCGGTCGAAAATGAATCAGATATAAATGCAAATGATCTTCAAGAAGAATTACGTGATGTATCCCGAATGCTACCATATTCTATGAAATCTTTGTATGTTTTAAATTATTTGTGCCAAAATAACTTAATTGCTTTGTATCCGAATACTGTTGTAGCTCTGAGAATTTTATTAACACTCCCGGTCTCTGTAGCTAGGGGGAAAGAAGTTTTTCCAAATTAAAATTAATAAAACACTACTTAAGAAGTTCAATAAGCCAAACAAAACTTAGAAATCTGTCATTAATTTCTATTGAAACTACATTGGTTGCCACTCTAGACTACACATCTCTAATTAAAGAATTTGTTAAAGTTAGAAGGGTTGGGTTGTTTGGGTTGTTTTACCTCTGAGCGGCACTTTTTTGCACACTATGGGCTAAATGGCCAGGTCACATGGACCCCGAAGGCTCAGAGAAGGTTGGGGGAGGGGACCCACTGGAACAGCTGTTGGGAGACAGATGGTAGCCTCCCGTCAAGGCCATCCAGCGTGTCCTTAAACGTGCACAGGGTATGGCTCTCCCGCACACGGGACCACGGCTTAACGTCCCATCCGACGGACGGCGGCCTTTCCAAGCCCATCGGTGTCCCCTACTGACCGTGGGCAGGGCGGGGAATTTTGCGGAGATAAATCTCAACGCTGACCCAGCTGGGACTCGAACCTGGGAACTACAGATTACGAGCCTGGCGCGCTACCGACTGAGCCACCCCCGCCCCAAGTTAGAAGGGTAAAACTGTAGTAGATTGTTGTAATTGATATCATTCTTTTAAAGTAGTTTATATTTTCAAATTAAAAAGAGTATTCGCACATTTTGTGCAGTTTTTTTTTAAATCACAATCGAAGGTTATTTTAAAGAAAAAACATTTAAGGGGCGTCATTTCGAAGACTTGCATCATAATGAAAAAATATACCGCACGGCCCTGCTCCATTTAGTACACGGCATCTGGTGACCCTATCTAGAGATATACTAATGTTCCTTGTTAAACCTTTGATTTTAATCATCAGACAGTGTGTATAGTGTTTGTATATCTAGACAACCGTTATCTTCTAAATACTTTAATCAGAGAGCCTTTACGAACTTCGTTTTTTTTTTTTCAGTTCGTTAGGTTGTTTTACCTCTGACCTGCACTTTTTTTGCACACTTTGGGATGAATGGCCTGGTCGCAAGGACTCCGAAAGCTGGGAGAGGGGACCCACTGGACACCTGTTGAGAGATAGATGGTAGCATCCTATTAAGGCCATCCAGCATGTTCTTTAATGTGCACAGGGTATGGCTCCCCTGCACATGGGGCTAAGGCTTAACGTCCCATCTGATGGATGACGGCATTTTCAAGCCCATCGGTGTCTTCTAGCATAGCAGGGAGTTTTGCGATGATATCTCAACGCTGATCCAGCTGGGACTTGAACCTGGGAATTGCAGATTACGAGACTGGCGTGCTACTGACTGAGCCACGCCCGTTCCTTTTTTAGTTCGTACTAACAACTTTGGACTTTAAAGAAAATATCAATACATTATAACCAGTCTCATAAGGATTATGCACACTATGGTTCATCTAAAAACCTCAATTCACCCTTACACTAGCTGTTAGTTCACATTTAAATCTCTCGACAAAATGAGTAGTCTATCAATTGCATACATCTGAAGAAAATATGCTGGATGGGTTTGATGAAAGATTCTTTAATCCATGGTCTTGTGCATTGCAAGAAAGCACACTATCTTTGATACTAGAGACTACAATCAAAGTTAAAACTGGATGGGTTTGACAGAATCTTTAGGCCATGGTGTGGTGAGTTTGGTATCAAATCTTCAATACCAAAGTTTAATGCCACTTCTATACCGAGTGTGTCCTTACGGTGAAAAACTATTTGTAATATTATTGTCTCCCCTAAGATATTTACGAGATACATAGTTGAATTAAACCGAAATTGAAAAGGTTGTTGTTTACACCTATGTATTCTCCGGATGCACTGGTCGCATAAGGAATGATTCTGAGTGGGGGAAAATAAATCACTCTTTCATAAAGTAGATATACTATTTATTTTCGCCTGGAATGTATATTGCCACGGGGTAAGCCTTCCCGTGGACGAGTGGTTAGCGCGCTTGGCTACTGGTCTACGGGACCTGGGTTCGAGCCCCGGGTAAGGCATGGATGTTCGTGTTGTTTTTCTGCTGAGGTCCTGCCATCCTCTCAGACCTTCTACTCTGGCATATAAACTGACAGCCTCCTGTCAGACCTCTGTGGCAAGCAGCTGCTTGAGGGGGTATTTATTTATTTTTTTTTTAAATTAAAATCCTTTCCGTAATCCAGATTTCAAAGAAAACGACATAAAAATTTTGCTTTGTCGTCTACATAAATCGAACTTTTTTGTTTTACAGAGATAAATTAAAAATTCTTTTGTGTTGATAGGTATTGATGAAATATTACGATATACGCTTTCCGAATCTCCCTAAAGCTATAATTATGCCCTCTAGCGATGGAAATTTTTGAAAATTCTAAAAGTTTAAACAATGTATTTATGGTAGAAATTTGAAATTTTGGTAGTAGAATGTGAAGGACACGTAGTTTCCATTACCAACAATGAGTTGACCCCTTAGACCAAGAAGGGGTGGGATAACACACCTTTCTGGGTTAGATAGGAATTGATAAAATATTATGATTCACACTTTTTAAATCTGCCGAAAACTATAATTGTGCCTTCTAACGTTGGAAAAATTTGCCAATTGCAAACAAATATTGCAAACGACGTATTTACGCTAGAAATTTAAAATTTTGGTGGTGGAATGTGAACACCATAATGTTTCCATTAGCAATAATGAATTGAGCTCTTATACCCGGAGGTGGGGGGGGAGAAAATTTTTTATTTTAGCAGATAATTGTTTGTAGAGGTAAATGAAAATATCTTTTTTAGGGTTTGGTAGACATTGATAAAATGTTATGTTTCGCACTTTCGGAATTTTCGAACACTATAATTGTGCTCTTTAATGGTGAAAAAGATTGAAAATTCCAAAATTTCACACGAATATTGTAATGATGTATTAATGATAGAAATATGAAATCTTGCAGTAATATACAAATGCATTTCTGTTACGTTAAAACATTTATTTCAGTATTACATTTGTTCAAAACGAGACTACAAATAACACTCACAATCGATTCATATGAGTTACTCAAAGGTGTGTATAATTAAGTATATAATCATATGTATCACATTGTATATTACAACACGTAAAATATATCTTAAATATGTACGTAGGGATCACAGAGCAAATCTTTAACTGATAGTCCATAGTGTGCCTATCATGTTAAAAACGTATAAGTATACATTATTGTATATATTAAAATATATTTATACATATTATTACCATTTTCCATTTCAAAATTTCTGTACTAAGCCAAAATCTTGTAAACTGGTATCAGAACCATAACCACAATATGGCCCATTGGGCCCTTATCTAGAATGTGAGAAGTGTTTCAAAAGAAATCAATGAGTTTTGACAGGTATCCAGTGTTGTGTTGAGAATGTCTTAAGGCAAGAGTTACCAGGTTCAATAAGTGGGACAACTGTTGCTCGAATCCTGCAACTGCTGACCTTATTTTCCTCTTTTGGCTGAAAAATTAGTTCAGTGGTACTTAGATATACTTTGTTTTAGAAGATCTGAATAAATTTTTTTTTTCACAGGTTACGCAGCTTTAAGTGAAAACCTGCTATACATATATATGGCAGTTCAACGTTAAAATAGGTGTGTCCAAGATTTTCTCAAAACAACTTTCATCCAAAAGATTGGGATTTACCTTTTAAAATACTACGGCTCTCCAACTCTTATCTTATTCTCGAAAGCGAAATTTTACGGAACAAAGTTTGGGAACTCGTTTCAAAGTAACATAATATGGGTAACAATTAACTGGTAGCTGTCATGAAATTCGCAAATGATCTTCGTTTCTATCAAGTAATGAATGGCATCAAGCGGCATCGACATACAAAATTGTATGCTAGTGGAAGCACCTGTATGATGTTCAAATCCTTATTTATGGAGTAAGGCATTAGCAGAATTTACTTTTATTAGTATTAAACATAATGTTAAAATGCAAGTCAAATTTTTATTTTAACGTTAAAGGATCCCACCATGATTACGCCCATGAGTAGAAATCAGTCTACAATAAAATGTAGTATCAGATTGAAATCAGACTTAAAACCACAATAAATTTTATTTTCAGAAAAAACGAATTAATGTTTTCACTTTGTCGTCTATCTGTCCGTCCGTGTGTATCAATCAAGTGTTTTTTAGACATGAATTAAAAATTCCTTTTGGGTTAAATAGGTATTGACAAAATATTACAATTCACACTTTCGGAACCTTCCTATAGCTATAATTGCAAATTACAAACTAATATTGCAAGCGATATAACTAAGTTATAAATTTTCGTTGTGAATATCATGAAGAGTACATTGACAACAATGATTTTCATCTTTATCCCCAGAAGGCGGGGGGGGGGGGGGGGTAAGGAAATAAAGTTTTTGTTACGAAAATTGTTTATTTTTACAGATAAATTGAAATTTTTTTTTGGGTTGGATAGGTATTGCTAAACTATTTTGATTAATAATCTCAGAATCTCCCAAAAGTTTTAATTGCTGCCTCTGACGTCCCTTCACCCCCAAGGTGGGTGCAAAAACGCCATTTTGTTTTGAGTTTTTGGATTGTTTTACCTCTGAGCGGCACTTTTTTGCACACCATGGGCTAAATGGCCACGCCACAAGGACCCCGAAGGCTCAGAGAAGGTTGGGGGAGGGGACCCACTGGAACAGCAGTTGGGAGACAGATGGTAGCCTCCCGTCAAGGCCATCCAGCGTGTTCTTTAACGTGCACAGGGTATGGCTCTCCCGCACACGGGGCCACGGCTTAACGTCCCATCCGAAGGACGGTGGCCTTTTCAAGGCCATCGGTGTCCCCTACTGACCGTGGGCAGGGCGGGGAAATTTTGCGGAGATAAATCTCAACGCTGACCCAGCTCGGACTCGAACCTGGGAACTACAGATTACGAGTCTGGCGCGCTACCGACTGAGCCAACCCCGCCCCATTTTTTTTGTTTTGAGAGATTAATGAAAATATTTTTGAACTAAATAGGTATTTACAAAATATGGTGATTCGTAATTTTCAAATGCTCCAAAAGGCCTTAATTTACTATCGTTAGAGAGCGCTAAATTTACAAAATTTTGGGTTTTACCTCTGAGAGGCACTTATTTTGCACACCATGGGCTAAATGGCCAGGTCACATAGACCCCGAAGGCTTAGAGAAGGTTGGGGGAGGGGACCCACTGGATCAGCTGTTAAGAGACAGATGGTAGCCTCCCGCATGTTCTTTAACGTGCACAGGGTATGGCTCTCTTCCACAGTGTGTCACGGCTTACCGTCCCATCCGACAGACAGCGGCCTTTCCAAGCCCATCGGTGTCCCCTACTGACTGTGGGCGGGGAATTTGGTAGAGATAAATCTCAATGCTGACCCAGCTGGGAATCGAACCTGGGAACTACAGGTTACGAGCCTGGCGCGCTACCGACTGAGCCACCCCGTCCCTAAATGTGGAAAATATAAAGCTTGAAGTAATATACTGCAAACGGAAGATTTATGTTAAAAATTCTGGTAATGGGATGGTTAATCAATGGAATAATTTACAATTATTTGCGTTTTAATTAAATTACAATTTGCTAAAATACGATCAGTTGTTCTTTATATATTTAGTGCTTAATTTTAAAATTTCAATACAGTAATAATGAATAAATAATTCTACTTTATATACACTGGATGATTTGCCCCTTAACCATAGGGGATAGGAAAATACACTTCAAGTTAAGGGAAAAACGATAAATTCCTTTTGTGTTGTATAGGGCTAATAATATATTATTACTTACATTTTCCAATCACTTATTAGCATAAATTACTACTGTTAAAGGGAGAAAAAATGCGGAAAATCAAAAATTTTTCTCTGAAAACGAGCATTCCATATTCTCCAGAGGCGATGTTATCCTTCTAATTCTCTACATCATATGTATTGTTTGGTCACCAAAAACTACTTGTGGTTCATGTGCCTAAATGGTTCAATTTGCACAAGGGATTTCGGGCAAAGAGTCACAGCCACTAAGGGGAATGCATATAGGCAGAGGTTAGCACGCTTGGCTACTGATCTAAGGGACCTGGGTTCCAGCTACGGGTAAGGCATGGATGTTTGTGTTGTTTTTCTGTTGAGGTCCTGCTATCCTCACAGACCTTCTCCTATGGCATGTAAACTGACAGGCTCCTGCCAGACCTCGGTGGCAAGCAGCTGCTTGAGGGGATATTTTGCTTTATTCAACAAATGAAATTGGCAATTTTTCATGGTTGTTGATACTTATGTAAGTCTCTCACCATCAAATTTAAACCTGTTATGCCCCAGATAGCAATGTAGAATCAGCAGTTGTGCAATTTGGGTTAAAAGTTTAAGGTTACCATAAAATATGAGCTACAAAGTTAAAATACAAATTTTATTGGCCGAGGGCCAACTATGCAGTGTGTGATTGGAAACGAATACAAGGCTATAGCAGCCGATTTTCTCACCACTGACATATTTCTGTGGAAAACGTATTTTGATCTAAAGAAGTTTTGAATGCAGCTTTCATTCGCAAAATCACTACTTTTAACACGGAGCCCTGCCAATTTATTAGTCAATTTCAATGTTATATCAAGTGTTAGATGCTAGTTCCCCATTATGTTCGAAATTTGAAAACGTATGAAAAATGCGACTGAAGATTGATTAAAATTCTCCATGGTTTTTTTTAGGTATTATTCTTTGCTGAGCAGCATCATTGTTGTTTCGCTTCTCAAAACACACGAAAGCTCAAACCACTTTTATTTTTTAACATGAGTTAGCCTTTTTTTTAAGTTTACTTGGAATATGCGACAAGTGCTGCCAGTCACTGAAACCATTATCAATCTGTGTTTTACCGCCTCCAAATACTTCGCAAGAAAATAAGAGAATCCGGTGAAATGGTATACAAATGCAAATTCCTACGAAATTTTTCTCCGTTTGATAAAGTACGTTGATAACATCACAAAATTTCCTTTCCGAAATATCCTTTGGGAAATTTATGTACTTATTTGAGTCGGAAAGTTTTAAATTACTATTTCTGCATTTGTGTTAGTTAATTTATCTTGTCAAGTTCCTTGGTCATCCATTAGTACAGTTTGCACTTTCTTGCCTTTTTTATTTTCCTGTTCATCTGATACTTCAGATAAATTTTCATCTGGACAAAAGTATGGAATGTTGCATTTGTTATCACTAGATTTTTTAGGAATATTCTTTTGGGTTCAACAGTGTCTTCGCCGCGTGAAATTTCATTAATATCGTTTTCGTTGTCATTGGTTTTCAAATATTTGTCACAGATCCAAATAACTATTTTTTTTCTTCTTCTCTTACTTTCTTTACTACGTTCAGAACCTGATAACCATTTGATTTTTCGTGCAGACAGCTACAGAAAATTTGGAAGTATAACAATATTTAAGTTATATTTTCATTGCAAATTTATCATACACAAAAAAAGCCGCTTAAACTCAGCAGAACATATTGGAAACATTTAACCATAATCAGCAATATCATTTGCAAGTAACAGTTCTTTAACAATACCGATTATGAGGAACAATTTGCTAGCACATAATCGTTACGCGAGTTTTGAAAAGATAAGTAAGCGCTAAATACCTTCTAACGGTTCTTTCGTGTTCACAAATTTCGTTTCTTCCGAGAAGGAATTTTAATCAAACTTATTCAAAAAAGTTCCAAGATACAAAACAGTCATTTAAATAACGATTTGTTTATGGGGGAAACTTGTTCAAAAAAGGTTCCAAGATACAAAACAGTCACTTAAATAACGATTTGTTTATGGGGGAAACAAATGGTTTGGTGTTTCACGTTTTCAGAAAAATCGAAATCTTAGTTGTAAATCTTCGTATATGCACCTTACAAGAAAATAAAACTAAATCATATCAATCCTTTGAACCAAGTTTTAATTAATCCTAGCTCAGCAACAATTTTCAAAGCTTTTGTTTGCATTATGTAGAGAGTAACTGGCATATCTTGTTTTTACAAAATCCTATAACTCTCATACATGATACTCTACTTCCTGAAAGTAACCAGTTTTGGGTCCTAAAAATGCCTCTCCTATCAACTTTATCAAACTTAATTTATCCTTTCGAAGCCTCCATTTTCAAACACTAGATTCCCACAATTGACACTTTTTAACTGCCTATACATTATGTCTTTTTAGCATGTCGGGCCATTATCAATTTGAAATTATTATGAATCACGCCTTATTTTGGAGCTTGCAATGCAGAAATTCCTTTTATTTTCGATGGTGGAAGCTCAAATATTTGAAAATAACTTCACTTTACTTTTGACAGGTTTTTCAAAAATGAAGTGAAAGAATTGAAATGTTAAAAATTTATTTATTTGGTAAATGGTTTCATATAAACAGGGGCGTGTTTCATGAATGCATTATGTATGCATGCCAAATTCATTGTTTTATAAATTACAGTTGCACAGGATTGTGCTGACTGACACGGATCTTAATCAAACCCACTTCTAATTTAAAATAATATTTTAACCCTTCTGATTTCGAAAATGTCGTCTGGTAAATATACACTGCTCATCTTCAAAGTTAAAATATTTTGAAATTCTCCCCTCTACTCCTCACTACTTAGTTTCAAACTTTATAAGGAGTATATTGGAAAGAAAATTTTGCTTGTTTTTAGCTTGCATCAGGTTGAATTTTACACTCAGACCCATCTGCTTTCCAATAACTTTTTCATTGTGAAAATTTTTATTCAAATATTTAATATTTTTACGTAATATTTTTATACTTTATTTAGCATGTAAAATAAGGAGACATACCAAATAAAATAATGAGATGCTAAATGCAAGTTTAACCTCTTTTAATAAAGTATGGAATGGAAAAAGTGCGGTTTTAGATATTTTCTAGTTTATAAAAGCAGAGCAGAAGCAAGCCGATAATTACAGTAAGCATAACATATTAATGAAAGAGAAATTATCAGATTTTTAAATTTTATTATTTTATAATGAAATTGGGAAAAAATTAAAAAATGCACTTATTTAAATATTCTCTAAAAACATTAATACGAAACAAAATAAACAAGTAGAAAGCGGCGCTTTATACACAGAAATGAAATTTAAACAATTAATATCATTAAAAAATGGGGGAACTTCAATTGCTATTTACCTTTTTTTTTATACTCGTGATATCTCTGTCGCTACTTATCTACAGATCCGTTAGCTGAAGATTTACTGTTGTAATTGAAATAAGAACACAGCTGATATCTGAAGAAATGAATTCACTTTGACTACGTGGTAACCACAACAAAGATTGAGGTAGGCAGAATGAGACATTGCTCAAGCATTTCAATCCCCTTCCCAAAACGAAAATGATCACTCCTAGTAACAAGAGACAAAGCTGCTGACATTCAGAAGTCACCTGGAGTAACTGCTCTCCCCTAAAGTGTCTTACTCTGGATCCTCCTCCTCCACTTACTCAGCTCGGCCGCCCGTGTGCCACACACACCTGCTTGCGACGGCCCTGGACATATGAACAATTCTCAAAGGATTTCTGATAGAAACTGAAATCAATTAAACCTGGCGTTCCCCATGGGGGAGAGAGTTTCTTTTTTCTTCTCTCCTTTAAATATAGCTATAACATTGTTAAAGCAGACTGGTAAGTAGTAGATGGCAAATACACTGGAAGAAAAACAGTGTACCGATCACTTATGATGAACAGAACTAGTCAAACCTAGCACCTAAAGTCCGACCCTGCTTTTACTACCTTTCAAAAGAGATATTCTTTTCTGGAAGGGAATGGTTACCAGATTAGTGTGGCCGTCTGATTTGGTCATTAATGGCTTCATTTTCCTTTATTCTCCCTGCTGAGAGGTGGTAAATTTCACAGGGTTCTGATCATTTAAATCCACTAGACTGGTTTATGCATTGAACTTGCTTCTCTGGTAAGTTTCTGATGGCGGAAAAACTACTGCTGATTATTCTCAACAGACCTAGTTGTCTAAAGATACTAATAATTCTCTCTCTGCAGGTACATGGAACATAAGGGTCTTGCATAGATATTATTCTCTTGACGTTCTCAAACAGGTCAGTGATGCTCTTCTAGGATATGGCTGCATTAACAAAAGATTTTTTTTACAGCTAAATTTAAAAGTAAGATTAAAGACTTGAATGTTATCTGTTGTGCTCCCACAGAAGACTGATGATAATGAGAGGTTTTATTGATAACTTCAGGATATTTTTAATTCTGTCAAGGATATATTTCCTTTGTGCTAGGTGATTTCAATGCTAAACTTGGGACTAACTTTTGGAAAGGTGGTAAATCCTTTTGGTACTACCCAAAGTGGAAATCACAACACCAAGAAGGAATGGAAGTAGAGATATGTACATTGCAGGAGGCAATCGGCCATCAGATTAAAAATGATTAAAGCTCCACAGTGGACATGACATCCAGCTGAACCACTGATAAATACCAGGTGCCCACGAGCTCATATCATAGCACAACCAACAGTACTGGCTGGAGTGCACGCTGCTAAAATGTTCAAAACATGCCTTGGAGATGCTGGCAAAATGTGCAAATGGCACCTTTTGAGACAGTGAATAGTCGATATCAAGAGCGTGGATTGAGCCTTTGAGGGATCGCCACGTGCATGGGGCACAATGTGAGCACAGTACAAAACTGCATATCATGGAGCACAAAATGACACCGAAAGGTACAGACCAGCACACCACAGAACGTGAAGATCACATGCTCCATAAAAGAGCCATTTACAAACTTTTCACCAGAGCGACTGTGCTGCAATCTGCTATGGTTATCGTGGTCTCCATGCAAATTATTAGATGTTTGCATGATGTAGGAATGAGGGTGACATCCAGTCTGGCATCTCCATTGCAGCAACATCACTAGTTATGTCGTCTCCACTGGTGTCGAACGAGGCAACATTGGACTACGGAATGAACAAGTGTTGTTCACAGACGAGTCCCAATTCTGTTTCAGCGTGCCAGGTGGCCATTTGTCCGCATGGCATCAGTGACATGAAGCCTATTCCATTAGCCACCATATCATCCCCATGCCACTGTGATACAATGGTATGGGGTGGCATCACATAAGGCAGCCAGGTACCTCTGTTCCGTTTCTGATGCGCTAACGGTACATTGATGACATCATTTATCCTGTGGTACACTTTTACCACCATGCCTGGACTGATTCTGCAGCAGGTGCAATGATGGACATTCTCCCATAGACAACATACTCCCCCGACTTATCAGTTGCTGACTTCGCCAGCTCCCTCCAGAGGCAAACCTGGTATAGTTGCATGCCCAATTGGATGCTATTTAGAAGCCATACCTCAGATCATCTGTTTGATGAAATGCAGAGACGTCAACAAGTTTGTATAACCATCGAAGGTGGGCCTACTATGTACTGATGAAACTGCAATAAAGTTGGGTTGTTTTACCTCTGAGTGGCACTTTTGTGCACACAATGGGCTAAATGACCAGGTCACAAGGACCTTGAAGGCTCAGAGAAGTTTGGAGGAGGGGACCCACTGGAACAGCTGTTAGAAGACAGGTGATAGTCTCCTGTCAAGACTATCCAATGTGTTCTTTAACGAGTACAGGGTATGGCTCTCCCGCACACGGAATCACGGCTTAACTCCCATCCGATGGGCGGTAGTCTTTCCAGCCCATCGGTGTCCCCTACTGACCGTGGGCAGGGAATTTCGCGGAGATAAATATCAACGCTGATCTAGCTGGGACTCGAACCTGGGAACTACAGATTACAAGCTTGGCACGCTACCGACTGATCCACCCCCACCCCAACTGCAATAAATGCACATACCTTGTGTTCTCACGTTTCATTTTTTGATCATTTGCACATCTACTCTCATAGCTTCTGTCCCGTCAGTTTTGGGCATTTACATCACTTCCTTCGTGGTGTTGCAATTTCTACTTTGAGCAATGTAGTTACAATGGCAGTGGGAAACGTCTCCTACAGGTATGTAAACTTAATGCTTTGAAAATAACTAGTACTACAAACGTCAGGAAAATATAAATGAGTTCCATAGGAATATGATCGGTCATATATTAACAGCAAATGTGCCAGTGTGGTTAGGAATATCAGATCATATAGGGGAGCCAAAATTGGGTCGGACCATTACCTGATCAAAAGCTGCTAACAACTGAAGCTTATGAAATGTTGTACTGAGATTAAGAGAATTACCTCAAACAATGAAAGATCCAGATGTAATCAAAGCATACCATGATAGGCTACTTAGTCATTATGACAATTGTGGTTTGCTTACTACTGAAGGTAAAAATTGAATCAGTTTAAGTAAGCTTTTCTTGAAACTAACAGCATTGTTTTGGGTAAATTGGAGCAGAGGAGACGATGTTGAGTGATAAGACACTGCAGCTTATTTTTGAAAGAACGAATTGAAGGAATAATCTGAATCAGCTCTACTACTCCTAATAGACCACATTACATAGAACTAATCAACGTGTAAAGGATCAGTTAACATTTCATAAGAATTTTTGGTGTGATAACTCGGCTGCCAAAGCAGAGGTAGCAGCTAAACAGCAGGGAGTTTTACCAGATAGTTAATTTTTTCCATGGGAAGAAAGAGACAGGTACTTAGGAATTGAAAGATAAAAATGGCAAGGTTGTTGAAGGTGAGGATTCTGTGATGGCTAGGTGGGCCATGCATTTCAGAGATGTTCTAAACAATGCGATTACTTCTACTCCCATTCTTTATAATGAGGATAGATGCATTACTGATTTTAATATTGGGCCTATATCACATTCTAAAGGTACTTTGGCAATTTCTAGATGAAAACTGTATAACTGCCCAGGGATAGATGAAATTACTACTGAAATGGTTGGACCTGGGAACGTTTGTGTTGTTACGTGGATGACTGGAATTTTAACATTTTTTTTTATCATAAAGGTGTTGTTTTCAAGGATTTTGCTAAAACAATTATTATCATCAGTATTTTACAAAAAAAAAAAGTGATCAAAGCTATTGTGATAACCATACACAGCAGAATCAAGAATTTGGTTTAACTATATGTTTAGCAGGTTTGATTCAGAAGAGGTAGGAATTTATAAAAAAAATACCCCTTAAGCAACTGCTTACCACAGAGGTCTAACAGGAGTCCGTCAGTTTAATTCGCTATAGAGATTTGAAAGGAAGGCAAGACTTTAGCAGAAAGATAACACAAACATCCATGCTTTACCTGAGAATTGAACTCAGGTCCTTTGATCAACAGCCAAATACACTAACCATATGCCTATGAGACAGCTAGTAGTGGATGTATAAAAATCAAAGTTTTTCAATTACACTGATTCCTGAGAAATGTTTAATTTCAGAAACTTTTGGTTACTATCTTTGTAGATTTTAAAAAGACTTTCATTCCTGTATCCACAATAATTTGTTGTTGATCGTTAGATTGTGCAGAATACCTGACAAGTTAGTTACATAATAATGAAAGCTCTGTACAATAACACCGAGTCATGTATGACATTGGTAAGACTTGTAGCATGTGGTTTAGCATTGCTAGTGGATTTAGACAAGGGTGAATTTTGTCTCCTTTTCTCTTTAATTTGGTTATTGATGTTATGTGGAATTCTCTTCAAGAGGAAGGTTTTGGCGTTATATGGTCTAGAGATTTCAAAAATTCTAATTTAGATTATGCAGATGATTTGGTCCGGTTTGTTAATGATGTTGATGAGATGAATTCTTCCATTAAGGCTGTTGATGAGACTGGTAAGAGAGTAGGTTGGGTGATAAGCAGAGAGAAAATTTATGAAAATTGGTCAAGTAGGCGATGCTTCAGTTGCTTTGAACGATTGCACTTTGGGCAATTATCTGTTTATTTCTGGAGCTGTTTAACAGCTCCCAAAAGGGGTACAGGAGTATACATCTAAAACCTAAAATTAGGCTATATAATAGTTCGGTTCTGTCTAAGGTTAGTTATGGTAGTGAAACCTCTTTGCAAAGCAAGGTAACAGAAAAATTGTTGCCTTTGATTCTAGATTCCTTTGAGTAGCATATAGTGCAAAGAGAGACTACGTTGTTTGGCGCATGCATAGCTACAGATTGGAGAATAGGGTTATGAACAGTGTATCTAATTCCTCAGGAGAGGGATAAGATCTAAGATGTAGTGGGCAGACAGCATCAAACAGGACTTTGCTAGAATTGGCATATAGTGGCCAAATGTTGCAGCATAGGGCAGAAGTGTTTGGAGAACAAAATTAAAGTCTCGTTGGATCTCCGCAATAGCCCATGAGGATTTTGCATGTATGTATTGTTACAGCAAAATAGTTTCCCGATTGTTTAATCAATGTTATTCATCAGATAGAAGTGTGAGTTTGCGTGCTTACATGGTTTCTTTTGAAATATAGTAGAAAAGCACTCAAATGTGACATAAGAATCACATCTTCAATGACTACAGATCAACCAAGCACTTTCAAAGCTTATCAATAAATGGCAAATTTCCAAGTTACCACATTGAATGGTTTATATTTCTACATTTTTCATCTATTGCTATTCACGTATATCATATTACTAAGACAAAGTATTCAATAGATACCCTTACTGCATTGAAGAACTTGAAGCTTTCGATGAACATCCTTTTTTTTTCCAGATGTCATTAAAAACCAGAATACTTACTGAACTTTCAAAATAAAACCAATATTATTGAAGCGTTACTCCCAGAACGAGTTGCAGTGTACTGCAACTTCACGCTTTCCAAGTAGCTAACATACAGATGAAACAACTTTTTTTTAAACAACAGTTTATTAAAATAAAAATAATTAACGTGTCATGCGGCAACTTCCAGTAGTAGTAATCATAAATATTTCACCTGCCCTAACTCATTCAATATACAAATATTGTTGGAAATCAAAATTTACGCAGTATATTGGGCATCATATGGTT
Organism: Ryuthela nishihirai; assembly: GCA_038380435.1. NCBI lineage: Eukaryota > Metazoa > Arthropoda > Arachnida > Araneae > Heptathelidae > Ryuthela > Ryuthela nishihirai. Next base: position 9,502,148 of record JAWZYU010000017.1, read on the forward strand.
CAACTTTGTAAGTAATAATGAGGTTAGCGAAAGGATTCGGCAACCTATTTTGAGTAGCATATTGTGCAGAGAGAGACTCCGTTGGTATCTCTTGTTGCCCGTATGCATGATTATAAATTAATGAATAGGGTTATGAACAGTGTTCCTAAAGGCCTAAGGAAGGGAAGACCTAGGATGCGGTGGCCAGACAATGTCAAATAGGACCTTGTTAGAATTCATGCACAGTGGCCAGATGCAGCTGATTTAGCTCAGGACAGATATGCTTGGAGAACTAAATTGCATAACCTATTTACACCTCCTAGCATATAACTCTCCCTAGTTTGACCTCCATAGCCCATGGTTGCTTGAGTAAGATGATCTTGATTTAGCACTTTGCTTTTGGTGTGGACACTGTAATTGTATTGAAATTGAAATTGGGAAAAAGACAAATAGCACCAACGCTATATTTAAAAAAAATTGAATGAAAGAATTGAAAATTTAAAATTGGGGAAAGACAAATAGCACCAACGCTATATTTAAAATCTGTTAAATTAACAAACTGTTACGGAAAAAAAATTATTAAATTTCATTTTTGCATGGATGAAAAAACTGGATATATGGGGTATACCCACTTATCCCCAGAAAAAAGAAAAGTGCCTTGGTATTATATTAGAAATAATTTGCTGAAAAAAAATTGGGTTTTTTCCTGAGTGGAGTCCAAACCCATATCCCCCAGAAGCATGCCAAGTATCATAACCATTGACCATCAGAGACTGACCTTTTCTTCAGCTGTGACTTACAGACATTACTGCATATTTGGCAAGTTGCTCCTAACGCCATCTATGTCGAGAATCGGGCAATGAAGCTACCTCGTTTGATGGAAATAATATATCATTGACGCTCACAGCGTTATAAAAAAAAGGTTCATTAGTAGTAATAATAAATATTTCACCTGCCGTAACTCATTCAATATACAAATATTGTTGGAAATCAAAATTTACATAGATTTCATTAAGGTTTTTCATTTATCTCCAGTAACATTTTCCCATCATAATCTTATATTAGAAGTTAAAAAGCTTCAAAGTTAGCTTCCCTGATATAATGGGGGATGTAACTTTTGGAAGTGTATAACACTGCAGTCACTTAGGGATTGTACATAAATTATGTAGTGCTTGCCTTCCTCCTTACATGCTATGTAACATTTTTCTTTTTTTTGTAAGGGTTCTCACTTTTCGAATGATAGTCAGCTTAGCAAGCAAATGTTATTTTAGTTGGTTGCTATGAGGTAATTATAAGTATTATAACAGTAAACTTGCTGATTTCTATCAGAAAATGAGGAAAAAAATACTAAATGCAGAAATGAATAATTCAATAAAATAGATTTGTGGAAAAAGGTTTTGCCATTGTGAGGGTTAGTTTATGAACCCAAATAAAAAATAAATAAATACCCCCTTAAGCAGCTGTTTGCCATAGAGGTCTGACAGGAGCCTGTCAGTTTATATGCCATAGTAGAAGGTCTGTGAAGATGGCAGGACCTCAGCAGAAAAATAACACATACATCCATGTCTTATCCGGGGCTCAAACCCAGGTCCCTTAGATCAGTAGCCAAGCGCGCTAACCACTCAGCAACGGGTTACATATATTACTTTCGAACCCATCTTTCTCTCATTCCCATGTAACATGATATAACAAAATCATTAACTTTCCTCCTTCTTGGGTGTTACATAATTTATGGTTGACTACCAATCCAAGGGTGTGAATTACCCCAAAATAGTATAAAAAATAAGATTATTATTAGCAACTGCCAGTCATCATCCCAGAAGCATAATATAACTTGTCAAATGAGACAATTTCTAGAAGCAATTCTGATGATACACTATTCTAACATGATGTACATAAAATGACACATTCTTCAATCTCAAGCTACTTTCTAACTGCTGATAAGTGAGACGCATTGCATAGTAAGAAAGTGTATAACATCATAATGAGCATTAATATAAGGCAGCAGATGCCCTTCCTTCAGTCAACTCAAATAACAGTTATGCTTCCTGACACTTCTTCTGGATGTTTTACAATTATTTTTGTATTAAGTCCTCCAGTTCATCAAAACTGATCCACAGAACACTGAATTTTAGCAGAATGTTCCATCAGCACTCTTCTTGACTGAAAAGTAACATCTGCACTTCAACTTTTATCGTTTTCATCATGCCTTGATCATACTTAGAACACCATACTAATACTTCAGTTGTAAAGAATCAGGATGCGCTCTGCATCTCTAAGAGAGGTGAATTCAAATCCCACTCATGGCAAAAACATAAGTTCCATGTCTACAGGGCACATCCTGCGATTTTTTACTACTGAATTACTGATTTAACGCCACAAGCATGAGTGACAAATATTAAATTCCATCTGTATGAGGCAACATAGTTTTCCACTTTCCAGATAGATGGCGCCATTGTGCAAAAAAAAATCCGGTGAGTTTATGTTACAGCAGCTGAAAAAAAAAACGTTAGCCGATGATGGTGTAGTGGTTAGCATAACTGGAATGTTTCCAGGAGTCATGGGTCCATCGTCATGTCATCCCTGTCAGCTCCACTGCTGGCAATATGCTCTTCCCTGACCTTCCACCCTGGAGGAACAGTGATCTTATGATCAATATCACTATCCCTTCTCTAAGTCGAAAGGACGATTCAGATCCAGTGGCAATCAAGCTTCTTTCCACCTCCTATGTCACTGCAAGATATGAGAGATGTACTGAGGTCTACATTAACAGATCTGTTGACCAGGAGAGGCTACGTGCTGCTTCTGCCATCCCTGATACTGGCATCGTCAGAGGTTTCCATCTTCCACATCTCACTTCCTCCACCTGTGTGGAGCTTCATGCTATCCTTTACTTCTGCAAGGTCTAATGTTTGCTTATTACTTTTTCATGATTAATACACTTATTAGTTTCCAGAGATAGCTAAGTTTTCTTCTGCCTCTGCTCTCTCACCCTTCTGTTGTGAATGGTGTAGGGAGCCCCTCATTGGAAGCTAATTTCTTCATGAACTTACACCAGTGTGAAACTTATGGCAAAACCAATTATTTTCAGCTTATTACTATACTAATACTTTTGCTGGTTAAAATAAACATACCCTAAAAGTATTGTATTATTAAGTTTGTCAGAATACAGATCAATTAAAAATGCATACATAGACACAAAATTTCAAAATCACAACATATGCTACTAGATGAATTTTTACAGCCTAAAAAAGAATTTGTCATTTATCTCTTAAATCAATAATGTTAAATGTGTATAGGAGGAGAGCAGAAAACGTGAAAACAATAGGTTTTAATTTTTAATGAGCTAAAATACCCATGCAGACTCAACCTCAGGAGTTTTTTTGCAATGTGCCAATTGCTTATGAGTGGGAAATGGTCAGTGTTTTTCCCCAACCACTGTTTTTCTTGTTTCTTACTGCTCTTAATACATATACTCATGGGTATAAAATCCAAAGGTATTGCAATGGAATTATTGCACTATATGAAAGTAGGAATGGGAGCTGAAAAGAACACATTTATACAGTGTTTCATAAATAAAATATTAAATTATCTTTATTTACTATGCATCAGTGTTTAAATACTTAAAGTTTCGTTATAAAAAAAACAGAAATTGGTGTATTCAGAAACTAATCTGTTACTGCAGACTATTCTCCGATTGGTAACTATAGTTTTTATTTATGGGAATATGGATAGCTAGTCTGTGCACTCTTTCTTCCCGTACTTCTGGGAGCAGGCCAAGATAAGCCCTACCTGCATTCCATGAAAAATTTGCACCATGTGGCCTGATTGGTCAGAGCCAGAAGGGAATAGACAAATGAAAAGAAGCCATTATAATAAAAAGAGAACAATTCAGAGAGGTCTGTAAGGTTGATTAGAGAGTTCATTACTAGTGATCCAGGCTAGTGGGTCATGCACATTCTAATCTTATGTAAGGCTGAGAGCCTTTGTCGTTTGTCAGAGTTTTAATATCAAGAGGTCTCTGCAGAGAATAGTAATCTCCAATGGAAAACTGACAAATTAATAAATATGCTTTGTTTTTAATTAAAAGCTACAATTTAGAGTTTTAATTTGTTAGAAAAATTTATTCAAGACATGTATGTGCTGCCCCATACTGGATGCTGCATAACCACTTGGCAGATAAGTTCATAACAGTCAGATTTCAAATATAATCACTTATTCAGTGTATCTCAGTTTAAATAGTACAGTGTGATTATATAAAAATTTCAAAACAGGAGCAACTTTACCATTGCTTTTGACTGAATATTTGTGACTTAGGAATTATTAAAATTATCATAATTTACCTCTCTATTAAAAGTTGCATGCTTTAATAATAATTCTGATGCAAATGAGTTAACAACTTTTAAGCATTTTCTTCAGTAATCATTAATATCTAGACCAGTTATAGAAAAAATAAAATATCAATTGTGATTAAATGCTTTGATTAATTTTTACAGAGATAAAATAAAATTTAAAAAGAATACACAACACATAACTTTGATAGTAGATACATATCAATCTACAAAAAAAGTATGAAAACTTTTCAAAAAAGAAGCTAATTATAAGACCAACTATGTATTTTACAAGACACATGGTATAATATACAATACACAATTTATTCATGGTATGTAATTCATGATCTGTATTTTTTTTTTACTTTAATACTGCTACTAAGTTCCTCCAACATGAAATACTAGTCTATTTTAACATGATTCAAATATAAAAATAACTCATTTTTGATCAACTATTTTATAATTATTTAGAAACATTTTGTTTATATGTGCTTTTGCTCCTCTTCAATCCAAGTTTAGAATTTATGTTTGACTAAAACATTCTAGTTTTTAACATATCAATGCTACTTCTACTGGTTTATAAGCACAGTTTTAAATTTTACTCTCCATGTAAAAAAATAAAAATGAATCTGAATATCACTTTTTCCCCTGCATAATCAAAAATGTCTACAGGATGATTATGAAGGATGATGTTAAATCAGTATGTTAACTAATGCATAAGAATGGAGAAATCATTTAAAATAAAAATTAGATAATTTGACTAATTGCTTGGCATGCAATGTGTTATTCCAAATGTTATGAGCTAGTGTAGCTAAATGACAATTGGTAACTTAAAATATACTATATATAAACCTAAACACTGAGACATGTGACTTTAACTAATAATTCTTCACCTTATGTTAATGTGTATATACGAAATTAATATAAACATTAAATAAGAAAAAAAGCACATAAATTATTTAAATTGAAGAGATATTTTTGATGCATTTAATGAATATTAAGGCTAGGTATTCACTGGAAGGAGAGCTATGCACCAATCCCCTGGGATGATGCATAGAACCGGCCAGGCCTAGCACCTAATGTCCGACCCCGCCTTCTCGTGGTGCAGACCGTTAGTACCTTTCAAAAGAGATACTCTTGTGGAAGTGAACGCAAGGGGAGGGCTGCCAGATTAGTGTGGCCTACTGATCTGGACAACTATGGCTACTTTTTTTTTTCCTACCCTGCTGAGGAGTGGTCAACCACACAGAGTCCTGGTGCTGACCATATAAACCCACTGGACTGATATATGGCTCTGAGCTTGATTATGGATCCCAACATTGCTGCACTGGTGGGCTTCTGTGGAGGGATAATCTTCCGCTGTGTTTTCTGTTTGTTTGTGGGTTGACAGCCCCAAGTGAATAGATTCACAGGATATGTTTATCATCTGGTGGATAATCCTGAGCAGAAGTCATCGCAGGCACCTGAACTCTTTGCTTCTATTGGCATCGTCAAATACTACATTGGAGGAAGTCTTCCAGTGTAGATGGCTTCAGCCTTTAGTGGTGGGGGAACGGGTCTTTGCCCCATGTCTACAATTAGGGGACTGTTTGATATTGTTGGCATTCCCTCTCTCAATAAACATAGTTTCTTTAAACATCCCACTAACCATTTTCTCTCCATAGGTAGTTGGAATGTGAGGACTCTGCACAGAGCTTTTTCTCTTGATGTCCTCAAACAAGAATTCCACTGTTATAATTTAGATATTCTCGGCTTGCAAGAGACCAGATGGACAGATAAAGGTCAGATTCTTAAAAACAATCTTAAATTTCTCTTTTCAGGGAGGGACGACAATAAGCATCACCAAGGCGTGGGTCTGCTTCTCAGCAGACACGCTACTGATGCTCTTCTAGGATATGAGTACATTAATGAAAGGTTTCTTACAGCAAAATTTCAGACAAGCGTTAAAGACTTGAATGTTATCTGCTGTTATGCCCCCACTGAGGATGCCGATGAGGATGAGAAGGATAGGTTTTATGGACAACTTCAGGATATTTTGAATTCTGTCAAGAAAGGAGATATTACCCTTGTTCTTGGGGACTTCAATGCTAAAGGTGGTACTGACTCTGACATTTGGGGAGGAGTAATAGGCCCTTTTGGTATTGGTAGCTGCAATGGCAATGGGCAACGTCTCTTACAGGTAAGTAAACTCAATGAATTCAGAATAACAAACACTTATTACAAACACCGCGATACACATAAGTACACATGGGTTTCACCTGATGGGCTGCATAAGAATATGATTGATTACATATTAATTAACAGCAAATGGGCTAGTTCTGTTAGGAATACCAGGTCATATAGGGGAGCTGAAATTGGATCTGACCATTACCTTGTTAAAAGTGTCTTGAAACTTAAAAAGTGTTGTGCTAGGGTTAAAAAATTTACTTTTAATACTGAAGCTCTGAAAGACCCAGTTATAGCCAAAGCTTACCATGATAGGTTACTTAGTCATTATGACAGTCATGGTATGCTTACTACTGAAGTTGAGGAAGAATGGGTTCATTTTAAACAGGCTTTTTTGGACACTAACAGTACTCTGTTAGGAAAAAAGGGGCAGAAGAGGCAGACTTATCTGAGTGACAAGGCACTTGAGCTTATTTCGGAAAGAAAGAACTGCAGGAATGTCCTTAATCAATACCCTACCAGTCCTAATAGAAAGCATTACAGAGAACTTAATAAACGTGTAAAAGATCAGTTAGCTGCTGATAAGAATCTTTGGCTTGATGGTTTGGCTGACAAAGCTGAGGAAGCAGTTAGACAGCACAACAGCAGAGAGCTGTACCAGATAGTTAATGTTTCGTGTGGTAGAAAACGGACAGGTATACAGGGATTGAAGGATAAACAAGGTAAGGTTATAGAAGGTCAGGATTCTGTCATGGCTAGGTGGGCTTAGCATTTCAGTGATATTCTAAACAATGTGATTAGTTCTATTCCCATTGTTTGCAATGATGATAGATGCATTGGTGGCTTTAATGTTGGCCCTATAACACAATCTGAAGTTATTTTGGCTGTTTCTAAACTGAAACTTCATAAATCCCCAGGGGTAGATGAAATTACTACGGAAATGCTTAGAGCTGGGAATGTTTCTGTTACCACTTGGATGACTGAAATTCTGAATATCTTTTATGATAAAGGCATGGTTCCTAAGGATTTTACCAGAGCTATTGTTATCCCTATTTTCAAAAAAGGTGATCGCAGTTCTTGTGATAACTATAGGTGTATCAGCCTACTCTCTGTTCCAGGTAAAGTTCTTTCCATGATTGTGCTTAATAGAATTAAGAATCTGGTTGACAGTAAATTGCGTGATGAGCAATGTGGATTCAGAAGTGCTAGGGGATGTGTGGATCATATATTTTCACTTAGGCAGATTCTTGAGAAATGTTTAGAGTTTCAGAAATCTTTGGTTGCTAGCTTTTTTGATTTCAAAAAGGCTTTCGACTCTGTTGATCGTCAAAATTTGTGGTTGATTGTGAGATCATATGGTATACCTGACAAGTTAGTTAACATAATGAAAGCTCTCTATAATAACACTGAGTCGTGTGTGAGAGTTGGTAAGGCTTGTAGCAATTGGTTTAGCATTACTTCTGGTGTTCGACAAGGGTGCTTTTCTCTTTAGCTTGGTTATTGATTATGTTATGCGAATTTCACTTCAAGGGAAAGATTTTAGCCTTAAATGGACTGGAATATGAAAATTTCTGATTTAGATTATGCTGATGATTTAGCCCTTTTGGCAAATGATGTTGATGAGATGAACTCTTTCATTCGAGCTGTTGATGAGACTGGTAGTAGAGTAGGTTTGGTTATAAACAGAGATAAAACTAAAGTGATGAAAATTGGTCAGGCAGGCTGTGATTCAGTTAATCTGAATGGTTGCAGTCTTTAGCAGGTGTCACAGTTTAATTATCTTGGGAGCTATGTAACAGATAATGGTGATGTGCGGCATGAGATTAACAGACGAATAGGGATTGCTGCCGGGACTTTTAAGAATCTATGGAGATTGTGGAGAAATAGGCGTATACACCTAGAGACTAAAATTAGACTGTATTATAGTTTGGTTCTTTCTAAGGTTAGTTATGGTAGTGAAACTGGACACTTTGTAAACAAGATAACAGGAAACTAGATGCTTTTGATTCCAGATGCTTATGCAGTATCTTGGGCATTAGGTGGTTCAACTTTGTAACTAATGATGAGGTTAGGCAAAGGAGTTTGCAACCTCTTTTAAGCAGCATATTGTGCAGAGAGAGACTCCGTTGGTTTGGCCATGTTGCCCGTATGGATAATTATAGATTGGTGAATAGGGTTATGAACAGTGTGCCTAAATGCCTCAGAAAGAAGGGGAGACCCAGGATGTGGTGGGCAGACAATGTCAAACAGGACCTTGTTAGAATTGGTGTGCAGTGGCCAGATGCAGTTGATGTAGCTCAGGATAGACTTGCTTGGAGAACTAAATTGCATGGTCTGGTTGGACCTCTGTAGCCCATGGCTGCTTGAGGATGATGATGATGATGAAGGAATATATCACTTTGAAGTTAATGTCGATCAATTTTAGAGGAAACACTGTCTTGAGCTGGGTGGAATATGAACCCACGACCTCCTGATAACATGTCAGGTGTCCTGGACCAATGAGCTACCGGCTTCCAATCAAGATCTCTTCTAATTGATGCTATGAACTTTCTACCAGCAGTACACAATTCTTCGTGTTTCGTGCAGGTATTTGTCCCAGCAGCTCTCAGGCTGAGATCAGCTGGGACTAATACCTGCACGAGACATGGAGAATTGTGTACTGCTGGTAGAAAGTTCATAGCATCAATTAGAGGAGATCTTGATCGGTGGCCAGTAGCTCAGTGGTCCAGAGCACCTGACATGTTATCAGGAGGTCATGGGTTTGTATCCCACTCAGCTCGAGACAATTTTTCTTGTAAAATTGATTGAAGTTAACTTCAGAGTGATATATTCCTTAATTAACATAAAATATTAATCATTTTCCAGAATACTTCTTTAACTCTTTAACACCCATATAATGGCCCAAAAACGGCCGAAATTCTGAAATGGACTCATCCAAATAGTGCTATTCCATTGTCTTTAATACCCTCTACCCTTTTTTCGAAATTTCCTGGGCGTTAAAGGGTTAATTGTCTTTTATGTGTTTTTGATACTCTTATTTACCATTGAGAGTTTCACTGAAATGTATTGGAATACAGATAATAATCATCTCATGATTTTGGTGCCTGAAAAATGTTCTAAAAATTACTTTTTGCTTTCAAATGTATTAAAAATTTCCCTAAATAAATCCCGAGTTCTGATGATTATTGATGAATATCACTGATCAGTAATAATATGTTTTATATATTAATTAGATTACACTTAATCGTTTACAATATTATGGCCAATGACATGTTTTTGAAGCTATGCATATTTTAATCTAGTAGATTTTAAAGCATCTGAGATAAAAAATATTTCTGAATGCTTCATACACACGAACTGAACAATATGTAGGAACAAAATGAGTATCATCAAATTGCAATAGTGTTGACAAATGACTGAATGCAGCCAATTAAGGACTAGTCATGTCAAGGAGACACAAAAAGCATGGAAACATCTTTTGTCATGAGTCTTTGGTATGATATCTCATCACTAATAGATGACAGTTACGATATTGGTGCTACAGCATGATGTCTTTGTTGACAACTCACTTCAACTGTAAGAGGTTCTTCTTCTCCAGAAAGTAACACTTCAGACTCTGAACAGGAATCTTGTTCTGTTTTCTGATATTGGATTTTCATTTTACCATTCACCATAGTTTGTTTCCAACGACCATGTTTTTGCATCAAGAAATTGTCAACAACCCAAAACATGATTACCTAAAGAGTAATATAAATAGCCATATAAAATAATAATAATAATTAAAATTAATGTGTCCTGAATGACACACAGAACATATAAAATGCATATTCTATTTAACACTCTCAGTGTGGTTGAGAATTGTGTGGGACCCAGAAAATGGAACTATTTGGATACTTTATAAATTCTTGAGTTGGATGCTCTGAGTGGTATTTTTGTGCTTTTTATGATATTCATTTAGCAGAGTTCCTTTACACATAAATTATTGCAAGCTTTTCACATACTTATTTTAATTCATCTAGCACGCTTAGCTACTGATCTAAGGGACCTGGGTTCGAGCCCTGGATAAGGCATGGACGTTAGTGTCATTTTTCTGCTGAGGTCCCGCCATCCTTACAAACCTTCAACTATGGCGCATAAACTGGCAGGCTCCTATCAGACCTCTGTGGCAAGCAGCTGCTTGAGGGAGTATTTATTTATTATTTTTTATTATAATATCATCATACAAGGTGAGCACTAGAAGCAAAACAAAACTGCGTTGGAAGGGTTAAACTAAAAAAAATATCCTAAAATATCTTGTGTAGATTTTACACACATGAGAGAATAGCCTTGGCAGATTTTCTTGTGTTTAAAAGAGGAGATAATGTGATCACCAGATGTCACTTAGGTTGTTTCTTATCCCAAGCAACGCATAAGAGGTGAGAGTGAAATTAATCATTTTCAGAAAAGAAATTACAGTTGAAGAAAATGTTATAAGGAGGGATAACAAAAGCAGGGAATATGCATCTGTGGTTTAGGACAACCTCTTAGAAGAGATGAGAGAACAGAGAGTGGGTAAGTAGGAAAATGGGAACTGCTATCAGAAGAGCTATTAGAGGAATGGAACAGGCAGTGGCATCCCAAAGGGTAAAATCTTGCCAGATTTCAGAGTTAATTATTTTTTTTTTCTTTTAATAATGTACTGGTTAGGGAAGTTGAAAGGTACAAAGATTGGAAAGTTGAAAGGAGAATGAACCCTATTCTACATGTTCTTAATTTTAGATGTTCCCCCATTAAGAGATTTTGCTAATGGACAAAGTCAAGAATCATCACAAACAATCAAAGGGTGTGGAATGTAACTGAAATGTAAAAATTGTAAAAGAAATCTATGGTGGGAAGCAGGGAAAAATAAATGAGATAAATTTTGAATATGCACTTTTTGTACTAGAAAAGGTATTATATAGATGTATTTCTTCTGTTCCATAAATCAAAGTTACACACTCATCATCCTCAAAAAGCTATATATTCCCCTTGACCTATTCTCTTCCCTCAAGAAATAATAAATTTTTATCATACATTTATTATTAAACATATAAATGTTTGAAGGCAGTAGGCTGCACAAATGGCAAGTTTCCACATTATATTTTGCTTTAATTTACCATATGGTTTCAATCTTTTTACAGACTTTGTCTAACTCTCTTAATAAGTTTCACTATATAACTGTAATCTATTACTTACCTGTTGTCCAGTTTGGATGCTTATCATTACCAACCATCCTTTGTTGCAATTACTGGGCAACAGGTCTCCTATGGCATGTTTTGGGGGCTTCCTTCTTGTCCCCTTCTTTAAGTGCCTTCTCCTGACTGCACTAATGATAGTTATACTGTGCCTCTGGGCTCTCACTCTGGGGGCTTGTGATAGTGGTGGTGGTGTGTGTGTCTTACTTAGGGGCTGCTATCAGAAGCAGCAAGTATGTGTATCAATATTTTTTTTTGCTTCAAGGGAATATTAATTCTTCTTTATAAAACGATTTCATCAGTAGTTTCCATGGGTGTATAGGGGGGAGGGGTTACTAAGTCATGGTTTCAGGCTTTTCTTCTGTTTTGATGTGTTATTAGCTTTTTGGTTACTTTTAGTTGATATTGCATGGGTGGTTCTGTGATAATTAGTACATTTTTGAATCAAGGTTGGTATTTGCTCTCTCGAATTGCTTTTGCTAATGTTGCATGGTTCTTTCTTCAAATCTATTTTTATATGTCCTTTTTTTGTTTGTATATAGTAGCTTTTCTTCTTCTCCAATGGATCTCCTCCAAATAGCATGACTCCAATTTACAATTGTTGCTGCAGATATTTAACATTGCATTAGGCTATATGTTAATTTTTCTTTTATTATTTCTATATTTTCAAGTAAAAAAAATTTGATCTTTTATCATTTCCTGAAAAATGAATGATGGCTTGGAATGGAAGCAAAAAAGGACTTCCTTGGAATGGTCATCAGCTCTTATGTGGGAGGGCAATTTGACAAAGGTTAACACTCCCCCTCTCTCCCCCAATGTGTTGGGCTCTGCCACTCTGAGGATATTGATATTTTTGCCTTGGTGCACTAACTTTTTGGCACTTTGCCAAAGTTTCCAAAATCCCACACCCAAAAGAAAAATGGATAATATTTCATAAAAAAAAAGCCCAAAAAGTGTTCCTCCATTTCATAACTAGGACAGAAAACCCCAAGAATATGAGCAGTCCAAGTCACATTGTATAACACTGAACTATGTTTTTAAAATATATACCATTGTGAAAAAGTCTTACTGAAATTAATACTGGAGTTAAATTCCATTTAATTGGATATATAACATGTAATATTTCTATTGACTGTTTTTTTTTTTAAATTCTAAAGTTGTTATTTGACTCAGCACAGTTGACGAAAAGCCTGGAATTTCCTCTTAATACCGAGAAAAAAATTTGAAACAGACAATACAAATAATTCTATTTTCTTCTGCCTTGGTGTACAAACTTAGCCAAGATCCCCATAGTTAAAAAAAAATGCTTAGTTAAAAAAACAACCAAGAATGTGTTCTCCATTTCATAAACATGACAGAAAATCTCATTAATGTGAATAATACAAGTCACCTTGTATAACATTGGCCTTTGTTTTAAAATATACCACACTGAAAAGAATCATTGAAATAAATAAAAAACATTTTTCTAATATTATAGTATTCATGAAGAAACTTATATTTGATTAACACATACATATATATAATTTAACAGTTTTTATTTATCACATTTTGAACATTAAGCCTTAATTACATAATCTGAGCTATTTTTTTCTCTATATCACAGTGGGGTTTTTTTTTTTCTTCTCTATATCACAGTGGACCTGTAAATGGTAGCTAGGCGTAAACTGGAAGGAAAGCTGTGCACCAATTCCTAGTGATGATGCACAGAACCGGCCAGATCTAGCACCTAATGTCCGACCCCGCCTTCTCGTGGTGCAGGCCGTTAGTACCTTTCAAAAGAGATATTCTCTTTTGGAAGGGAACGGAAGGGCTGCCAGTTCAGTATGGCCTACTGATCTGGTCATCCATGGCCACTTTTTTTTCCAACCCTGCTGAGGAGTGGTCAACTTCACAGGGTCCTGGTGCTGACCATTTATACCTACTAGACTGGACTTGTTTATGGATTTGAGCTTGATTATTAATCCTGGACTTGCTGCACTGGTGGGCCTCTGTTGAGGGAGAGTCTGCTGCTGTGTTTTCTGTTTGCTTCTGGGTTGCCAGCTCTAAGTGAACAGAGGCATGGGATACCTTATATCAGCTGGTGGATAATCCTAATCAGAGGCCATCGCAGGTACCTGAACCTTACTTAGCTAGTTGGGCATCGTCAAGCCTAAACTGGAGTAATGCGTCTCAGGCAGGCCATATGGCTCTTGAAAAAGTCCATTTGAAAAGGTGGTGCCTGAAGTTCCTACCAGAATCGGTGACTTCAGCCTTTAGCGGAGGAGCAACAGGTCTTTGCCCCATGCCTGCAATCAGGGGGCTGTTTGATATTGTTGGCCCTACCAATCTCAATAAACCTAATTTCTTTAAAAATCCTACTAATCATTTTCTCTCTGCAGTAACGTGGAACGTGAGGACATTACATAGAGATTATTCTCTTGATGTCCTCATGCAGGAATTCCAGCGCTATAACCTAGATATTCTAGGCTTGTAAGAGACCAGATGGACAGGTAAAAGTGAGATACTTAAAAATAACTTTAAATTTCTCTTTACAGGGAGGGAGGATAGAAAGCATCAGCAAGGCGTGGGTCTGCTGCTCAGCAGACATGCTAGTGATGCTTTTCTAGGATATGAGTGCATTAATGAAAGGTTTCTTACAGCAAAATTTCAGACAAGCATTAAAGACTTGAAAGTTATCTGCTGTTATGCCCCCACTGAGGATGCCGATGAGGATGAGAAGGATAGGTTTTACGGACGACTTCAGAATATTTGGAATTCTGTCAAGAAAGGACATATTACCCTTGTTCTAGGTGACTTCAATGCCAAAGTTGGTACTGACTCTGACCTTTGGGGAAGAGTAATAGGCCCTTTTGGTATTGGTAGCTGCAATGGGCAATGTCTCCTACAGGTAAGTAAACTCAATGGTTTCAGAATAACTAACACATATTACAAACACCGCGACATACATAAATACACATGGGTTTCACCTGATGGGTTGCATAGGAATATGATTGATTATATATTAATTAACAGCAAATGGGGCTAGTTCTGTTAGAAATACCAGGGCATATAGGGGAGCTGAAATTGGATCTGACCATTACCTTGTTAAAAGTGTCTTGCAACTTAAACTTAAAAAGCGTTGTGCTAGGGTTAAAAAATTTACCTTTAATACCAAAGTTCTGAAAGACCCAGTTATAGCTAAAGCTTACCATGATAGGTTACTTAGTCATTATGACAGTCATGGTTTGCTTAATACTGAAGTTGAGGAAGAATGAGGCCATTTTAAACAGGTTTTTTTGGAAACTAACAGTACTCTTTTAGGAAAAAAGGAGCAGAGGAGGCAGAATTATTTAAGTGATAAGGCACTTGAGCTTATTTCAGAAAGAAGGAACTGCAGGAATGTCCTTAATCAGTAACCTACTACTCCTAATAGAAAGGATTACAGAGAACTTAATAAATGTGTAAAAGATCAGTTAGCTGCTGCTAAGAATCTCTGGCTTGATGGTTTGGCTGACAAAGCCAAGGAAGCAGTTAGACAGCACAACAGCAGAGAGCTGTACCAGATAGTTAATGTTTTGTGGGTAGAAAACAGACAGGTATACAGGGATTGAAGGATAAACAAGGTAAGGTTATAGAAGGTGAGGATTCTGTCATGGCTAGGTGGGCTGAGCATTTCAGTGATATTCTAAACAATGTGGTTAGTTCTACTCCCATTGTTTGCAATGATGATAGATGCATTGGTGGCTTTAATGTTCGCCCTATAACACAATCTGAAGTATTTTGGCTGTTTCTAAACTTAAACTTCATAAATCCCCAGGTGTAGATGAAATTACTACGGAAATGATTAGAGCTGGGAATGTTTCGACTATCACTTGGATGACTGAAATTCTGAATATCTTTTATGATAAAGGCATGGTTCCTAAGGATTTTACCAGAGCTATTGTTATCCCTATTTTCAAAAAAGGTGATTGCAGTTCTTGTGATAACTATAGGGGTATCAGCCTACTCTCTGTTCCAGGTAAAGTTCTTTCCATGATTGTGCATAATAGAATTAAGAATCTGGTTGACAGTCAATTGCGTGATGAGCAATGTGGATTCAGAAGTGGTAGGGGATGTGTGGATCAGATATTTTCACTTAGGCAGATTCTTGAGAAATGTTTAGAGTTTCAGAAACCTTTGGTTGCTAGCTTTGTTGATTTCAAAAAGGCTTTCGACTCTGTTGATCGTCATAATTTGTGGTTGATTGTGAGATCATATGGTATACCTGACAAGTTAGTTAACATAATGAAAGCTCTCTATAATAACACTGAGTCATGTGTGAGAGTTGGTAAGGCTTGTAGCAATTGGTTTAGCATTACTTCTGGTGTTAGACAAGGGTGCATTTTGTCTCCTTTTCTCTTTAGCTTGGTTATTGATTATGTTATGTGAAATTCACTTCAAGGGAAAGATTTTGGCCTTAAATGGACTGGAGATGCAAAAATTTCTGATTTAGATTATTCTGATGATTTAGCCCTTTTGGCAAATGATGTTGATGAGATGAACTCTTTCATTCGAGTTGTTGATGAGACTGGTAGTAGAGTAGGTTTGGTTATAAACAGAGAGAAAACTAAAGTGATGAAAATTGGTCAGTCAGGTTGTGATTCAGTTAATCTGAATGGTTGCAGTCTTGAGCAGGTGTCACAGTTTAATTACCTTGGGAGCTATGTAACAGATAATGGTGATGTGCGGCATGAGATTAACAGACGAATAGGGATTGCTGCCGGGACTTTTAAGAATCTATGAAGATTGTGGAGAAATAGGCGTATACACCTAAAGACTAAAATTAGACTGTATAATAGTTTGGTTTTTTCTAGGGTTAGTTATGGTAGTGAAACTTGGACGCTATGTAAACAAGATAACAGGAAACTAGATGCTTTTGATTCTAGATGCTTACGCAGTATCTTGGGCATTAGGTGGTTTAACTTTGTAACTAATGATGAGGTTAGGCAAAGGAGTCTGCAACCTCCTTTAAGCAGCATATTGCGCAGAGAGAGACTCCGCTGGTTTGGCCATGTTGCCCATATGGATAATTATAGATTGGCGAATAAGGTTATGAACAGTGAGTGTGCCTAGAGGCCTCAGAAGGAGGGGGAGACCTAGGATGCGGTGGGCAGACAATGTCAAACAGGACCTTGTTAGAATTGGTGTGCAGTGGCCGGATGCAGCAGATGTAGCTCAGGACAGATATGCTTGGAGAATTAAACTGCACGGTCTGGTTGGACCTCTGTAGCCCATGGCTGCTTGATGATGATGATGATGATGATGATGATGATGATGATGATGATGATGATGATGATGATGATGATGATGATGATGATGATGATGATGATATCACAGTGAAAAAGTTGTATTAAAATGAATATGCTTGAAATTTGTTTAAATTTTTTATTTTTATAAAATTTGGGGTTAAATTCTGTTAAATTCTGTACATAATATGACCTATTTCAGTAGATTGGTTATTTTTTTTAATTCCAAAGTTCATTTGTTTATCTAATTCAGCCCAACTGGCTAAATATCTGGACTTTTTTTCAAAGATGATACTGAGAAAATATTATAAGAGTAAATTTCTTGTTTGAAGTAACAGTTTTTTTTCTTAATCAGAAATAAATAGCTTTTCAATTCATATGTGTTATTAACAGTTCTATTATTTTTTTAAATAAATTTTATTTGCATTGCCAGATACATTATTTACTATATGACTATAAAAAAGTATATTAAAATAAAACTATACTTTTTTTTGTAAAATATTTTATTTAAAAAAAAATCAGAATTAAATGCTGATTAATTTGGCATATAACATGTCATAATTCCTTTCATTAGTTATTTGGAGAAAAAAAAATCTAAAGTTGATTTTTTTTTTGGCTGAGCATAGTGAAAAAATAGTTGGGCCTCTGGATGTCAACAGTTTTCAGGCTGGACTCTGAAAGGGTTAATGAACTCTGTACAGCATTAATTTCTAGACTGGCAAAATGTCTTTCAAATGACCATAATAACAGCATAATGTTGTAAATAAAACTTATATCTATGTGGCAGGAACATTAAAAGCTAGTTAGATAAGAGGATATGTGCAAATGCAAAAACATTTTTTGGAGTGATGAGAAATGTACACAGGTTGGCTGTAAGCCAAATACATACAACTCTTGGTTTAATAAACTGTATATTTCTGTACAATAGAAATGTTTATCAGCAACAAAAACTTAAAATAATAATTAATAAAAGTGTATGAAAAATACTTACATTAATAATGAACGGAATCACAAGAACAACAATTGCTACTTCTACTCTTGGATCCTTTATAGGTGACATAATGAACTTTCGAACCTAAGAATACATATTGTGACTATACAGAACTTAACAAACTCATGCATCAATATGTTTACACACTAATATGCAAAAGTAAAGAAAAAACAAAAACAAATTCAAGAAGATCTGAAAACTTCAATGCTGAAATGCTATGAGATTTGGTGTAACAATGCCTTATATGATGCAATAACCAGTGAGGCAGAGAAAGTCAATCAAATGATTTTGATGGATTATGCAAGTGAATGCAAGAGTATCCATAGTCAAGGGACCTGTTTCAGCAGGAAGGAGAGGTTAATATAGAGTATGATGACTCCCAAACAGCTACACAGCATCACAATGAGGCCTCATACTATTTACTACACTAGTCTGGTAAACAATATGTTCTGGTGGCAGTATATCCTATTCTTTCAGGAGGGCAGATTGGAGCTCATGGAGAAGTCTTAGATGGAGTTGATGGACTCCAGCCGCAGTGCATCCCACATGTTTTCTAGCAGGTATGCACACCTGCTAGAAACTTTATTTGCAGAATATCTCCACTTTTGAGGAATTCATCAATATCAGGACCCTGTGAAGGTGGGCATTATCATGCATCAAAATAAACTAGGGATGAACAGTTCCCCTGAAAAGCATCTCAATGGGCTTAACTTTAGAACTTTTTACACCAGTATATGTATTTAAAACACCAGTGTGTTTTAAATACATTTCAAACATTTGAGATACATTTTTTATCAGACTAATCAACATAATATATGATGTAATAATGACAGCTAAAATTCGCTTTCATAATATCCAAAATTTCAAACTTGACACTTCATTTTTTTGCAGGTGCAAGTTAACTATTACAATTTCTTTTTGCCCATCTCTTTAGAAATCTAGGCTAGACAAAAATTATGCCACATAGAAGTAACATTCCGTGAAAATCTGATGAAATTCTCTAAGTGAAGAACTCAAATACAGAGGAGTCCAACTATGGGAGATGCTGAGATACTGGTAATGTTGTCACTTGTTACATTACTAGTTGCTGGTGAGTTTAGGAGGTTGTTTGAAAGTTTTATGATGTCATTTAGGCAAGTCCTTTATGCAGTGCAAGAGTTTAAATTCTAGAGTATATGTATATATGAACAAGGATCGCAAAAGGAGCAGATCTAAATGAAATTATTCTGAACGAACATAAAAATATGGGCTTAAAAAAATAATAATAATAAAAGCAAGGATACAATAATAATGGCAACCTGAAAGACATAAAACAGGGAATCCAAAGGATAATTTTACATCAGAATCCAAAGGATAATTTTACATCAAAATCCTAAGGCATATTATGTTCTGTGTTCCTGTTATTTCTAAATTTAGTGATTTCTCCTTGTAGATAGGATATAATTAAGAAGAAAAAAGAAATTACAATAAAAACTGTGAGCACCACTCATTAGGCAAGCAAAATAAATACTACTAAGCCATTAAGGTATCAAATAAGAGAAGAGAAAGATATGCTTTATTTGAAATTGCAGAAGATTCCACTAGACATACATAAGCATAAAAATGCAAATTTACTGGCAAGGAAAATATCAGATTTTTTGCAACACATAGGACAGAGAAGAATCCTAGAAGCTACACCTAGCATTTACATGCCTTCTCATATAAGGACATGCCCTGCTAAAACTGAGATCAGTGATAACCACTGCTTCAATTAGAGCCAACATAACACACTCAATTTGCCCTGTGGAACAGCAGCTACCTCCATAACCACTGTGTCAGTTAAGGCTTTTGTGATGATGTTAAATGGTATGATGCATTTAGCATGCTTGACTACTGAATGAAGAGACCCAGGTTCAAACTCAGGGTAGTTTCTTTTTTGTGCTATTGTTCTGTTGAGGTTTCGCCTTCCTTACACAATTTATCCATGTTGTGTTACATTGACAGTGCTGTCAGACCTCTGTAGCAAGCAGTTTCTTGAGGGATAATCTAGTTTTTATATGTTATGATGTACTATATCAGTGTCAAAGCTAATAAAGTCTGAACCGAGTGTTTAAAATTTTAAGAAACATGTAGAGTGTCTGACAAAAAAAGAATGTCTCCAAATACACAAATATACACCATGTCATGGAAACCAGTCCTACAGTTGGGAGGGAAATTTCATCAAGAGTATTATAACAGCCCCATGATTCTTTGCTGCTATGCTGGGGTCATTTTAATACATCCCCATGGCAAAATTTTATTTCAAAGCAAAAAAAAAATTAGTTTTTGAGTTTATATTGGACTAGAAATCAGTTGACACCTTTTGATTTGTAGACTGTCACTCCAACCATTATATGACTTTCAACACATCACCAGATTTCAAATTTCTTAACATTTCTGAGATCTATAATTCAAAATAATTCTGAACCAAATTTTAACTCTTAAGCACCAGTATACTGAAATTTAACCTTTGACCTCAAACGGCCCAAAGGATTCACATTTTCATGTTTCTGAGATCTAAGACCCAAAATACCTCATTTCATCAAATATCCCTAGGAACAATATTTTAACTCTCTAGAACCAGCAGAATTTTAATGCTGACTTCAAAGGACCCTCTTGATCCAAAATTTCATAATGTTTCCAAGATCTACAACCCAAAATATCAGAAACCAATTTTCACATTTTCATTAGGTTGTTTTCAAATGAAATGGTTGAATTGTTAGTGAAACATTCAACAGCAATAACTTTGTTAAAAATAGCTTTACTTAATTCAATACACACCAACAGATTCGATACACTTCAGCCACCACAAAACAAGTGGATTTATGCCATTGGTAAAAAAATCTGAGTTCCTGGAAATGATGGATTCTTTAAAGATGTTTTTAACTGTTGTCTCATTGTTTTCCCTACTAAGAAGTAGTAGTCAGTTGGCAATAGGTCTGGTGAATAAGGTGGGTGAGCAAGAATGTCATACTGTAACTGATGGAGTTTCAGGGCAGTTATTTGTGAGATGTGAGGTCGAACATTGGAGCAGTAGGACACCGTGTCTGTTGACCAATGCAGGCTGCTTGCATAATTTGTCATGCATTTTTTCTTAGTTTTGCACAGCATTTCTCTGCATTTATTGTTTCACCCAGTTTTAGGAATGAATAATGGATAACACTGGCTTCAGACCACCAAATGGTCACCATAACCTTCTTTGGATGAAGTTTACTCTTAAACATTGTTTTGTTGCTTCTGTGAGGTCCAGTCATTGAGCAGAGAACATCGATGATTGTCATATAGGGTCCATTTTTCATCACACATTATAACTCTGCAACAAAGGATCCCTTTCGTTTTGTATGAGAAGGGAAGTGCACACTTCAAGTCGATGTGCCTTACGAGCATCTGTTAATTCACGCAGAACCCATTTATCCAATTTCTTCACTTCCCCAGTGGTTTCTAGTTGCCGGGTAACTATTCAATAATGCATGCCTAATTTGCTTGCAATGTCTCATACAGTTTGGTGTGTGTCAGATCTAATTAAGGCCTTCAATCGATTGTTATCAATTCTTCGGGGTCAACCTGTGGCTTATTTTGAAGGCTGATGTCACCTGATCGAAATTTTTCAAACCAACATGTTGCACGTTCACTAGCTGTGCCTTCTCCAAATGCTACATCGATATTGAGATTGTCTCCACAGTGTTCCATCCCAATTTAAATTTCTATAAAAAAAAGAACACAAGTTTGACTCTGATACATTATTGTTCCCTTTAAGTTCTTACAATCCATTTACCACAAAATCTGCTGGTGAAATGGCTGTGTTGTTGCAAACAGGCTTCATGATTTAATATAATACATCTCAACATCACAAATGCCATCTTGTAACATTTTCATTCCTCAAAACATCAAAAACTTCACGCATCTGCAGAATCGGCCATTTCATATGCAACAATATAATATCACTACTAGATCAAGGTTTGACTTCTACTTGACCTTGAAGATCACATTGAAGGTCAATTTTCAGATTTTACACAAGATCTATGACCTAGATTACCTCTAGGTGCACATTTTCAGAGCTCTACCAATACTGCATCATAGCTAAAATTAGTGGGATTCCCTGTCATTCTGTTAACCACTCACAAGATGGTTAAAAAGAGTTTATTCCACCACCCCAATTCCCTTCCTCAATATCTTGGCTGTGCCACTCTGAGGATATTGAACTTTTTTTAACCTCGGTGCACCAACATTTTGGCACTTTGCCAAGATCCCCAAAATGCAGCACCAAAGAAATAATACATAATGTTCAGTAAAAAAATAACCAAGAAAGTGTTCCTCCACTTCATAACAGAGTAGAAAATCTCCTGTGTAACACTAACACTGGCCCATGCTTTAAAATATACCATACTGAAAAGAATTATAAAAAGAAATAAAAATCATGCTACAGGTAAATATTGTTATTATTTGGGTAGATATTTCCTTTCCATTAATATATAATTTTACTGTTTTTATTCATCAGGTTTTCCAAAATTAAGAGTTAATTGTCTAGTCAGATCTATTTACCATCCCCCCCCCTAGATTACTACGAAAAATTTTCATTAATATTAATATGTTATTTCGTTTAGATACTTTATTTTCATAAAATACAAAATTAAATTCTATTAATATGGTATATAACATGACCTATTACTGTTGATTGGTTATTTGATAAAATATTCTAAAGTTCACTTGTTTATTTGACTCAGTACAGTTGGTGTAAAACCAGAACCTTTCTTAAAATATAGTCATCATCGTCATCCACAAGGAGCCATGGGCTATGGAGGTCCAACCACACGTTACAATTTAGTTCTCCAAGCAAGTCTGTCCTGACCTACATATGTTGCATCTGGCCACTGCACACCAATTCTAAGGTCCTGTTTGACATTGTCTGCCCACCGCATCCTAGGGCTCCCTCTCTTTCTAAGGCCTTTAGGCACACTGTTCATAACCCTATTCGCCAATCTATAATTATCCATATGGGCAACATGGCCAAACCAACTGTCTCTCTCTCTGCACAATATGCTGCTTAAAGGAGGTTGCCAACTCCTTTGCCTAACCTCATTATTAGTTACAAAGTTGAACCACCTAATGCCTAAGATATTGCATAAGCATCTAGAATCAAAAGCATCAAGTTTCCTGTTATCTTGTTTACAAAGTGCCCAAGTTTCACTACCATAACTAACCCTAGGAAGAACCAAACTATTATACAGTCTAATTTTAGTCTTTAGGCGTATATGCCTATTTCTCCACACTCTCCATAGATTCTTAAAAGTCTCAGCAGCAATCACTATACGTCTGTTAATCTCATGCCGCACATCACCAGTATCTGTTACATAGCTTCCAAGATAATTAAACTGTGACACCTGCTCACGACTGCAACCATTCAGATTAACCGAATCACAGCCTGCCTGACCAATTTTCATCCCTTTTCTCTCTGTTTATAACCAAACCTACTCTACTACCAGTGTCATCAACAGCTCGAATGAAAGTGTTCATCTCATCAACATCATTTGCCAAAAGGGCTAAATCATCAGCATAATCTAAATCAGAAATTTTCGTATCTCCAGCCCATTTAAGGCCAAAATCTTTCCCTTGAAGTGAATTTCACATAACATAATCAATAACCAAACTAAAGAGAAAAGGGGACAAAATTCCCCCTTGTCGACACCAAAAGTAATGCTAAATCAGTTGCTTTGAGCCTTACTAACTCTCACACATGACTCAGTGTTATTATACAGAGCTTTAATTATGTTAACTAACTTGTGTGGGATATCATACAATCTCACAATCAACCACAAATTATAACAATCAACAGAGTTGAAAGCCTTTTTGAAATCAACAAAGCTAGCAACCAAAGGTTTTTGAAACTCTAAACATTTCTCAAGAATTTGCCCAAGTGAAAATATCTATCAACACATCCCCTACCACTTCTGAATCCACATTGCTCATCACGCAATTGACTGTCAACCAGATTCTTAATTCTATTAAGCACAATCATGGAAAGAACTTTACCTGGAACAGAGAGTAGGCTGATACACCTATAGTTATCACAAGAACTGCGATCACCTTTTTTGAAAATAGGGATAACAATAGCTCTGGTAAAATCCTTAGGAACAATGCCTTTATGATAAAAGATATTTAAAATTTCAGTCATCCAAGTGGTAACCAAAATATTCCCAGCTCTAAGTATTTCTGTAGTAATTTCATCTACCCCTGGGGATTTATTAAGTTTAAGTTCAAAACAGCCAAAATAACTTCAGATTGTGTTATAGGGCCAAGATTAAAGCCACCAATGCATCTATTATCATTGCAAACAATGGGATTAGAACTACCCACATTGTTTAGAATATCACTGAAATGCTCAGCCCACCTAGACATGACAGAATCCTGACCTTCTATAACCTTACCTTGTTTATCCTTCAATCCCTGTATACCTCTCCATTTTCTACCACACAAAACATTAACTACCTGGTACAACTCTCTGCTGTTGTGCTAACTGCTTCCTCGGCTTTGCCAGCCAAGCCAAAGATTCATATCAGCAGCTAACTGATCCTTTACACATTTATTAAGTTCTCTGTAATGCTTTCTATTAGGAGTAGTAGGGTGTTGATTAAGGACATTCGTGCAGTTCTTTCTTTCTAAAATAAGATTAAGTGCTTTATCACTCAAATAATTCTGCCTCCTCGGCTCCTTTTTTTCTAAAAGTGTACTGTTAGTTTAAAAAAAGCCTGTTTGAAATGGTCCCATTCTTCCTCAACTTCAGTAGTAAGCAAACCATGACTGTCATAATGAAAAAGTAACCTATCATGGTAAGCTTTAGCTATAACTGGGTCTTTTAGTATTAAAGGTAAATTTTTTAACTCTAGCAAACCACTTTTTAAGTTTCAGTTGCAAGACACTTTTAACAAGGTAATGGTCAGATCCAATTTCAGCTCCCCTATATGACCTGGTATTCCTAACAGAAATAGCCCATTTGCTGTTAATTAATATGTAATCAATCATATTCTTATGCAGCCCATCAGGTGAAACCCATGTGTACTTATGTATGTTGCAGTGTTTGTAATAAGTGTCAGTTATTCTGAAACTATTGAGTTTACTTACCTGTAGGAGATGTTGCCCATTGCAGCTAGCAATAGCAAAAGGGCCTATCACTCATAGTACCAAGAAAAAAAAAATAGTAGTGAGTCCCACTCATCAGCAAAAACATTTTTCCCACAAATGTACTTTTTGGATTCTATGTCAACAGGTAATTCTGTGCATATACTATTGAGTGGTGGTGGTGGTTCATCATTAGTGGCTAGCCCCATCGACATTTCTGAAATACACAATAAAAATAATATTTTACATAGATAATTGCTCTCTAAAATGTCTTGCCTGTTTTATTTCATTTCAATAAGCATTTAGTGATATTACAAGATATTATAGCATTTAGTGACATTACCCCAGACCTAGAGGCTAAATTCTTGAACTACCCCCTCCTCTCCCACCCTGAAACTAAATCCTGGGGTACATGCCTGACATAACATATTTATGGAAATTTTATTACACACATATATATATTTTCTTTTCCAATCGATGTTCCTTTTTTCCCCGAGTACAGAAATGGGGTTAGTGTAGAAAATTGCTGATGCTGCACAATATCATCTAAGTCATCACCACACCTGTCTAGTTGGTTTCTCTGTATACAATATTATGCTGGCCCCACATATTTAGAAAATCATGAGTCACCACTGCTATTGAGTAATTTTCTTGTTTCAGGTAAAAAATTATTTTGCTATTTTTCAGAAAGAAATTTCCTTTCTATCCATATATTTATTATAGTTATTTTTGTCTATTAGTTTTTTTAATAAATTTTTATTTGCATTGTAGATACTATTTTTTTTCACAACAAGACTTTAAAAATACCCTATTAAAATAAAATTTGCCTTTATTTTTGCTACAAATTTTATTTTTATAAAATCCAGAAATACTGAATAATTTGGTTTATAATGTGATGTGTTTCTGTTCACTAGTTATTTGGCATGAAAAGTTCTAACTTAATTTTTTTTTTTACTGAGTGTAGTGTAAAAATAGTTTGCTCTGTTGTCTCATTCCAATTTTAAAGGATGGGAACTGGAATGGTTAAGTGTTGGGTTGTTTTACCTCTGAGCGGCACTATTTTGCACACCATGGGCTAAATGGCCAGGTTGCATGGACCCCGAAGGCTCAGAGAAGGTTGGGGGAGGGGACCCACTGGAACAGCTGTTGGGAGACGGATGGTAGCCTCCCGTCAAGGCCATCCAGCGTGTTCTTTAACGTGCACAGGGTATGGCTCTCCCGCACACGGGGCCACGGCTTAACGTCCCATCCGACGGACGGCGGCCTTTCCAAGCCCATCGGTGTCCCCTACTGACCGTGGGCAGGGCGGGGATTTTTTGCGGAGATAAATCTCAATGCTGACCCAGCTGGGACTCGAACCTGGGAACTACAGATTACGAGCCTGGCGCGCTACCGACTGAGCCACCCCCGCCCCAATGGTTAAGTGTTCACTATGGTATCAGTGATGGAGTGAAGTGATTTGAAAAGAAATTTAACTAAAAAAATTTCATACTAAAATTATATAGAGTGAAATGTTTAGTTTGTGATATTTATACACGTTTAAAAATTCTGTATTTTCCATTTCAAATCCTGATTGATTTTGTATATCTTACTTAAACATTATGGATAAAAAAATTATTTTTATTAAATTATTAAACCAAAAAAATATAATATAAAGAGACAATGGAATTGCTAGAGTATTATAGGAATAATGAAAGGGCATAAAATTTAGAACATTTCTTACAATAAACAATATAACAAATTTTTTAGAACATTTATTGAACTTTTTTTATGATGTTTAATAATTGTTATCTTTCAAACAATGGAAGTAGAGAGATTTAACTAGAAATCTAGTATTGTTATTGTTTATCAATCATGCCAATTTATTGAGCTCAGAGCAGATTTTAATCTTTTGGTTGGGTTGTTTTACCTCTGAGCAGCACTTTTTTGCACACAATGGGCTAAATGGCTAGGTCACATGGACCCTGAAGGCTCAGAGAAAGTTGAGGGAGGGAACCCACTGGAACAGCCATTGGGAGACAGATGGCAGCCTCCTGTCAAGGCCATCCAGCTTATTCTTTAACATGCACAGGGAATGGCTCTACCACACACAGGGCTAAGGCTTAACATCCCATCCGACGGATGGCAGCCTTTCTAATCTTTTGGTACATATGTTGTTTTTTTAATTATTTTTCTGTATCTGTAAATTTATTTTTCATCTAAGATTTATTCTTGAATATTGCTATAGCCTAATAGGAGACTAAATGTTACATTCATTATACCAATTACACATAATGTATATACAGATGTTACAAACCTGGTCCCAAAAGTCTAGTTGTATAAGAAGTGTAATGAGAATTTTTTCTATGAGCATAAGAACTATGTAGACTGCACACTGTGAAAGCCAGGCATTGATATATGGTGATTTACCTACCAAATATAAAAAATATAAATTTTGGTGTTTTGAAAAATAAAACCAGTAATATAATACTTTGTTTATTCTAAGCATGCAATTCATTTTTTTAATAACTTTTCACATGTTTTAATACCTACAGAAAACTTTTGGCATTCACTTTTTCATGCTTAATACCTACTACTGAAAACATTAAGAGTAATTTAAATTCAAAATCTTTTCTTGACAAACAAAAACATCAATTAAAATTACTCACCTTGTTAGTATATAATGCTGCTTGTGAGCAATGTCAACAAATCAGAGAAACTGTTCCCTATTCAATATAGTATTGAAAGCTGCCTTTCTCAAAATAATTCAGTTTTATTGCTGAATATTTAGACTTTTTAGAAATAACTAAAACTTCAAAATAGTGGTTTGGCAGAGAAGGTTTATTACAGTAAGCATTACAGCCCATTGTTATAAAACATTCTCAAACTGAAGACATGATGAAAAGATTTATTATGCAACTTTCAGGGAAATATTAACTCTTAGTTTATTGTTGATATCAATTTTAGAGGAAAAATTGTCTTGACAGGGTGTGATATGAACCCATAACCTCCCAATAACATGTCAAATGTTATGACTGCTGAGTTAGCAGATGCTGATCAAGATCTCCTATATTTGATGAAACTTTCTAACTACCATACAAATTTTTTCTGAGTCTCATGCAGGCAGTGTCCTCACTGTTCACAAACAGCCTCAAAAAGCAGGTGACAATTATGTCACAGATATATAAACAGATAAATTGGAGAAATTCATTGATATTTTTGCTTATCCATTTAAAGTTGGTGTTACTGGGAGGCATGGGTTTGAACCCCACTCATCGGCAAATCATGTTTTCCACAAAATATTTCTTGAATTACATGTCAACAAGTAATCTGTGAATTTATTATTGATTAATTCTTGCATTAATAATGCTTAAGCTTGAGCGACTTCCTTGCTTAACATCTACATAATGCACAATATTCGATAAATTGCCTTTCCTGATCATACACAGAAGAGCCAAAACATTGACTAGCATGTCTTTAAGCAAATCGAAGCAACTACAGGTAAAAGATGGCATGAGAAGGTCAAGAAAAGGTATAAATAACACTGATAGTGAGTTCTGTTAATCAGTGCTATTTTTGTTCTTCAGATGGGAAAGGCAGTGGACTTAAGTGAGTTTGACAAAGGCCAAATTGTAATGGCTAGATGACTGGGTCAAAGCATTTCCGAGGCCACAACGCTTGTGGGGTGCTCACTGTCAGCTGTGGTTAGTACCTTCAAAAAGTGGTCCAAGGAGAGAAAAACCATGAACAGCCGGCAAGGTGTGGGCCAACCACTGCTCATCAATGCTAAAGGTGAGTGAAGGCTATCCTGTATGGTACAAGCCAACAGAAGGGACACTGTTCTGCAACTCATCCGTAATTTGAATGCTGGTGATGGGAGTAATGTGTCACAACACACAGCACATCGAACCCTGCTGAAAATGGGGCTGCATAACCACATGCAGCTCTGAGTGCCCATGCTAATCTCAGTTCACTATCGAAAGCACCTACAATGGGCACATGAACATCAAAATTGAACCTTGAATGATTGGAAGAAGATCGTTTGGTTCAATGAATCTCATTTCCTGTTGCACCATGTGGACGGATGGGTATATGTGCATTGTTTACCTGGGGAAGTGTTGGCACCAGGATGCACCATGAGACGAAACCAAGTCGGTGGAGGAAGTGTAATGTTTGGATAATGTTCTACTGGGAAACCGTGGGTCCAATCATTCACGTTCATAATACGATGTCCACCACCTACCTAAATATCATTGCAAACTAGGTACATCCTTTCATGGTAATGATATTCCAGTTTTAATAGCGCCTTCTTTCAGCAGGATAATGTGCCATGCAACACTGCCCAGATTGTTCGAGAATGATTTGTGGAACATGAGAAAGACTTCCAGGTATTGCCCTGGCCTCCAAATTTCCCAGAAATCAATCCAATCGAGCATCTGTGGTTTGTATTGGAACAGCATATCTGATCTGCAGTGGCTCAACCAAATAACTTACAAGAGTTAAAGGATCTGCTAGTAACATGTTGGTATCAGATACCACAAGACACCTTTAGAAATCCTGTAGCATCCATGCCTCACCAGGTTAGAGCTGTTTTGGCAGCACGTGGAGAACCAACATCATATTAGACAGGTGGCCATGTTTTGGCCTTCGGTGTATATGGTTCCATTAGTGACATGGTCAGTGAGATTTAAAAGTCACAACAAAGTGGATAAATAATTGGGAAGTAACTGCAAGGCTTGGGTTCAAATCCCACTCATGGGCAAATAATTTTTTCCACAAAATTATTTTTTAATTACCCTTTGCTAGCAAAATTTTCTTTCTTCAAAGCAAAGTTCCTCCCTTCTGACACATCTTTGATCCAACCTAAGGATCACGATGATGTGGAAGATTTTTTTTAAATCTCACAATATGGAACTCACCACTGAGGACCTGCAAGAACCAAACAGCTTCACTGAACATGATAGTTGTAAGGAAAAAAAGAGAAGACAAACAGCACAGATGAATTAATTTTAAACTCTTAGGACACTGTCAAGAAATATGCCATCAGATATTCATCAATAAAGAAAACAGAATATAAATTGGCCTATTAGATGACAAAGTTGTGTCCTACTTCAAGAAGTTGTTGATGGATAAGAGAAAGGCAGCACTGCTGTCAACCCTTGACAGATTTCTTTAGAAAGAAGCCAAATTGGAGCCATCATGATCCAGGAACTCTGAAAATTCCTCAAGCTGCCCTTTCCACAAATGTTATAATGGAAGGAAATTCTGCTCCGAAATATTAATGTTCTCTTACCCTAACTTCTCTATCAATCCCCCTAAGCCAGTAATCTTCTTAGCCTAATAATTGTTTACTATATTTTTTATAATTAATTTATTGAATCTTTTACTATGTTCTTTTTTAATTATTCTTCATATTTGCTTATTAATTATTATTAATATTGATAATTTAATTATCTTCTTATATTGTTTATTTCTCAAAACTTACTGTTTTAAACATTAGGTGGCAATCACAGAATTACCTGGGTGACATTTTAACGTCAATTTATCAATAAATATTTTGTGGAAATTTTTTTTTTGCCGACATACGGCACTTGAACCCACATCTCTCCAGAAACATGCAAGAGTTAATGCCGGCTCACCTTTTCCCACTAATTTAAGACTTTAAATCTTTCACCGATAATCATTGGTAATCATCAGTGTTAAATTAGTGGAAAAAAAGATGAGCCGGCATTATAGTTCAATCGGTAAGAATACTCTAGCATGTTCCTGGAGGGATGCAAGTTCAAGTCCTGTATGTCGGCAAAAATTTTTTCCACAAAACATTTATTACTGTTTTAAATTTTATGACCTATGCTTTTAAAGTCAAAAAAGTTAACTTATGATGATCTTGGCCTTTGATATGTGCATTCCAAATTCACATAATGAATTTTTCACAAAATGAAAGTTTTACAATTAAAAAGACCTTCTTGCTCAAAAATTAATTTATAATAATTTAAAATTCTCTGTCATTGAGCAATAAAATTTTAGAGTTTATCCTTCAAACTATTTGCATGTTGAAAGTTCTTAGGAGAAAACTCTCAGAAGCTTTTCGGAGCAAAGACAGCACTCCGTCTTCAGTGAAGTGATGCTATGTATTGACATTAGGTCTGATTAGACAAAGAGCTTCTTTCCACATGTCGTGAAGGGCAATTCCAGTGTCTCGGTTGCAGGTGGGGACGGACGAGGTCATTATTTCAATAGTGTCACGGACTATGGTTCTGTAGAAAGTGGATGCATGCGCAAGAAGTGTGGCGTGCTCCCAGTCTATTGTTGCCATGTGTTGCACTGCTAGCTCAGAGGCGGCAGTCGTTAGCTTCTTTTGGCTGACATCAGTTTGGTGCTCCGCGAACCTTTCTTGTAAAGAGTGAATGGTTTTGCCGATGTAGTACACAACGGAATTATCCGGCAACTGTAGGGGAAATAGATATACGCCCGATTTTTGAAGTAGGCTATATTTGTCCCTGTCCCTTTTGACTAATTTCTTCAAATCTGGAGCTGGGCTGAAAACAATTTTGATATTATGGGCTCTGAATAATTTGCGGACTGATTCACATAGGTTCGTGGAGCACCAAACTGATGTCAGCCAAAAGAAGCTAACGACGGCCGCCTCTTAGCTAGCATTGCAACACACGACAACAATAGACTGGGAGCACGCCACACTTCTTGCGCATGCATCCACTTTCTACGGAACCATAGTCCGCGAAGCTATTGAAATAATGACCTCGTCCGTCCCCACCTGCAACCAAGACACTGGAATCGCCCTTCACGACATGTGGAAAGAAGCTCTTTGTCTAAACAGACCTAACGTCAATACATAGCATCACTTCACTGAAGACGGAGCGCTGTCTTTGCTCCGAAAAGCTTCTGAGAGTTTTCTCCTAAGAACTTTCAACATGCAAATAGTTTGAAGGATAAATTCTAAAATTTTATTGCTCAATGACAGAGAATTTTAAACTATTTTAAATGAAAGTTTTCATGGAACCAATTAAATTTATTTTACAGGGGTCCACTATTTATCTTTCAACATAATACAATATTATTTGGAACCTTTAGCAGGCCAGAAGACATTATAGTTCCCAGAGGCAGTGTCATATCTGTAACGCACTAAAGTTCCTCAAGATATATAATCAATGTCTTTTTCTGTAAGACTTTTTTTTATAATACTGCTAAATATTTCATGTTCAGTTTGATAATAAATATATCACAGATTATTAATATATCTAAAAATGAAAAATTCAGCAAAATCCATTATATTGCTGTTGCAGCCATTACTAAGATGTAATTTGGTGATGATATCAATCAGTTGTTTTACTGTTCTAAAATCTCGGAAATTATTGATTCTGAATGTTTTTTGAGCTGTTGTCATACCTTAACTTTTAATAATTTCCAAGTTGTTTAAAACATTTAATGGAAGAAATGTTTATTTCTGATTGGCTGTAATTTACATATTAGAAGAAGCATATACTTTAGAGTTATTTGCATTTTCTAGATTTTAATTTTTTAAATTGTCTTTTATTATTCAATAGAAGGGTCATTCAAATGAAAAGTGGACAATCTCTATATCTGGGTAATAGACTGATCTTTTTGCCCTCACACAGGGAAAAGGTATACACAGAAGGCAATCATGCACCAGAATGAGTCGCAGTATTGACTTCGAAATATTGATATTATATGAATTCCAAACAAACCTTGACATTGTGTGGATTCCAAACAAGTCCTTGACATTGTGTGGATTCCCATAACACTGTTCAACTTTGGAAGCATCCAAGTTGAACAATGTGTGGTAAGCTGACATTTTAATTTGATTATCAGGATCCACTATTGGAAAGAATCTTGAAAGAACAGGATCTTGGAAAGAACAGGGTAAGGACAAGGCCTAACTGAGATTAAAGACTATAACGAATTTAATGAGTCAGTGTAGAGCACAGAATGATTCTTAGTCACTATATGATTCAAGGCTAGATTAATAGCATGGAACTTTGCAGTATGATGTGTTCTACATTGATAACATCCAGCAGACCATGGCCAATCCCAATGCTGTGCTGAATCTTGAGCCATCTGTGAAGACAGAAAGAAGTCCAGATGATCTGCAATGTGGCTGGTACACACAGTTGAATGTAAAAGCCCTCTCCATCCTGCAAAGAGAAAAATCACAGGAAGGGGAAACAGCAAAGCCATGGGTTTACCTCTGAGTGCACTTTTTTGCATACAATGGGCAAAATGGCCAGGTTACAAGGACCCCAAAGGCTCAGAGAAGGTTGGGGGAGGGAACACACTAGAGCACCTTGATGGGAGACAGATGGTAGGCCTCGCATCAAGGCCATCCAGTATGTTCTTTAATGTGCACAGGGTATGGCTCTCCTGCACAGGGCCATGGCTTAATGTTCCATCCAATGCATGGCGGCCTTTCCAAGCCCAGTGCTGTCCCCTACTAACTGTGGGCAGGGCAGGGAATTTTGCAGAGATAAACCTCAACACTGACCCAGCTGGGACTCAAACTTGGGAACTGCAGATTACGAGCCTGGTGCACTACTGACTGAGCCACTCCCACCCTAGAAAGCCATGGTGGAAATGGCTTGGCTGCTATTGGGACTGACGTTAAATGTTTTTGAGGCAGCCTGGAACATGCAAACTGAAAGGACAAATAGTAATTGGGTGATTATGATAAAGGCATTTCCTACTAAGGACTGAAAACATAGTCCCAAGTGGGATGACCTGGCAGGGATTGCAATTTCAGTGCATACTATACGGACAACTGCTGAAGGCAAAGAGATAAAGAACGTTTGCCAGTCTCAATGTAAAGACTCTGGATCAGTGAGGTACAGAAGCCCCCATGCAAACACAAAAGGCCTGATGGTGGAGATGATTCAATACCTTCAAATTATTTAATTTCACTGTTTCAGGAATTTTATTTATATTAACAAAGATGATAGTCCAGAATTTACCATTATTTTCCATTGCTTACTGCAATGAGAACAATTCAATGGCAGTTGAAAAGATTCTTAAGACTTACAGTTCATCTTTGCCTTGGTGAAGGTGCTGAAGTTAGCAGATTTCTTTGCAACATATGTCTTCAGTGCTGTAAGGTGACATGATCAACTATGCAGTGATGTCCCACTGCTCTATCCTTGTGAGTAGCCGGCTCACTCATATTATTTTTAGATGGCAAAGTCTGCCTTGCTAATAGTGTGATGGTCCACTCATTCACTTTTACTTAACTAGTTTTACCGTATTTATGTTATATTTATCATTTTGGGGATTATTCTTCAATTGGATCATCATTTTTTCCTCATCTAGCACTTGGAGAGTGGCTGGTCATTATAAATGCCTGGAATGGCTCTAAAGGATAGTCTGCAAATGTAATCAAAGGCAATAACTGATCCCTTGGTGTATAGCTTAAGATTAGCAATAGAGGAGATTGATCAGCGGCTGATAGATCAGTGGTCAGCCCAACTAACATACAATTTTTCCTATACACTCACTGTCATCATGATAAAATAAAATGTCAATATAATGAATGCCAGAATACTGAAATATTCAGTATACAAATTTTTTCCCCAACCTGGCCAATTTACTATATATATCTACTTAAAAATGTTTCATTTTAACATATGCCAGTATAATGAAAACATCAGTTTAATGAAATAACAATTTATCACAATACAAAAAGTATGATCAGTATAAAAAAATTTGCAAAAAGAAATTTTAAATAATATGTACAACATACATTTTAGCATTTGGCAATGCTGCAAAATGATAGATGCAACAAGCTGTGAAATATCTAACCAATCACAGTGCTACACTCTACAAGTGCTGCATAATGCTTTAAAGCAGCATTGTCACATTATTCTAGCATAAAAAGAATTTTCAAACCTGGAGATATATGCGATGCTGATTGTATTGCATTACAAGTTATTATTCCACTAACCATTTTCTCTCCAGAGGTAGTTGAAATGCAAGAACTCTGCACAGATTATTTTTTGATGCACACACACAAGAATTCCACCATTATTAGCTATATATTTTTCGCTTGCAAGAGACCAGAAGGAAAGATAAAGGTCAGATACTTAAAATTAATCTGAAATTTCCCTTTTCAAGAAGGGAAGATGGAAAGCATCTCCAAGGTGCAGGTTTGCATCTCAGCAGACATGCTAGTCATGCTCTTCTAGGAATATGAGTGCATTAATTAACAGCTAAATTTCAGATAAGCATTAAAAACGAATGTTATCTGTTGTTATGCCACACTGAGGATGATGATGAGGATGATAAAGAAAGGTTTTACATACAACTTAAGGATATTTTAAATTCTGTCAAAAAACGAGATATTACACTTGTTCTAGGTGACTTCAATGCTAAAGTTGGTACTGATCTGACCTATGACGTGGGTGATAGGTTCCTTTGGCATTGGTAGCTGCAATGGCAATGTCCCCTACAGGTAAGCAAATTCAATGGTTTGAGAATAACTAACACTTATTACAAACACAGTGACATACACAAGCACAAGTGGGTTTTACAGGATGGGCTGCATAAAAATATGATTATATATTAATTAACAGCAAATGGGCTAGCTCTGTTAGGAATACCAGGTCATATATGGGAACTGAAATTGGATCTGACCATTACCTTGTTAAAAGTGTCTTGCAGCTTAAACTTAAGAAGTGTTGTGCTAAGGTTAAAAAATTTACCTTTAATACTGAAGCTCTGAAAGACCCAGTTATAGCTAAAGCTTACCATGATAGGTTACTTAGTCATTATGACAGTCATGGTTTGCTTACTACTGAAGAGGAGGAAGAATGGGACCATTTTATACAGGCTTTTTTGGAAAATAACAGTACTCTTTTAGCAAAGGGAAAATTTTGGGCTTAAAGGGTCTAGATATCTGAAAATTTATGATCCAACAACTGATGATCTGGCCTTGGCTAGAATGTTGATATGATTGGTAGTAGAATAGGTTTGATGATAAACAGAGAGAAAACTAAAGTTCAGGTAATCTGAATGTTTGCATCCTTGAGCAAGTGCCTCAGTTTAATTATCTTGGCAGTTAGGGTAACAGATACTGATGATGTGTAGCATGAGATAAACAGAAGAATAGGAATTGCTACTGGAACTTTTATGAATCTATTGAAAAATAGGCATATACACCTAAAGACTAAAATTTGATTGTATAATAGTTCGACTCTTTCTAGGGTCAGTTATGGTAGTAAAACTTGGATGCTTTGTAAACAAGAAAACAGGAAACTTGATGTTTTAATTCTAGATGCTTACGCAGTATCTTGGGCATTAGGTGGTTCAACTTTGCAAGAAATGATTAGGTTAGGCAAAGGAGTCAGTAATCTCCTTTCAGCAGCATATTGTGCAGAGAGAGACTCTGTTGGTTTAGCCATGTTGCTTATATATATAACTATAGATTAGCATATAGGGTTATGAATAGTGTATTTAAAGGCGTCAGAAAGAGGGAAAGGCCTACGATGTGGTGGACTGACAATGTCAAATAGGACTTTGTTAGAATTGGTCTAAAGTGGTCAGATGCAGCCGATGTAGCTCAGGACTAATTTGCTTGGAGAACTAAATTGCACAATCTAGTTGGGACTTCCATATCCCATGGCTGCTTGAGGAGGAGGAAGATGATGACAAAGACGATGACGACAAGTAGTAGTAGCATCAGCAAAAACTGCTTTCAAAGCAGTTACAATCAGTGTGTTTTATTTTATTACTCTTTAATTTAACCTATTGCTATATATCTTTTGGTATTATTGTTGTTTTGATTAAGTTCCTCAATTAGTTTTACTTTTGCAGTATGCTACTATCATAGCACTCTTTTCATTGCAATTCGGTATAACAAAATTTCAGCATAACCAACATATTTTGGTCATCTGCTCAATTTTGCTATACTGACATTTCACTGTACTTCAACAGCCTCATCATCATTCACAAGCAGCCATGGGCTACAGAGACGACTCATTAGCATTCCAAGCATATCTGTCCTGAGCTACAAATGCTGCATCTGGCCACTGAACACCAATTCTAAACGGTCTCATTTGACATTTTCTGCCTACCACATCCTAGGTCTACCCCTCTTTCTAATGCCTTTAGGCACACTGTTCATAACCCTATTCGCTAATCTATAATTATCCATATGGTAAACATGACCAAACCAACAGAGTAAATTCAGACACCAATTCTAAACTGACTCTTTTGCTTAACCTCATCATTCCTTACGTATTCAACCACCTAATGCCCAAGATACTGGGTAAGCATCTAGAATCAAAAGCATCAAGCTTCTTGTTATCTTGTTTACAAAGCATTCACTCCATAACTACCCCTAGAAAGAACCAAACTATTATACAGTGTAATTTTAGTCTTTAGGTGTATACACCCATTTCTCCACACTCTGCATACATTTTTAAAAATCCCAGCAGTAATCCCTATTCGTCTGTTAATCTCACACCACACATCACCAGTATCTGTCACATACCTTCCAAGACAATTAAACTGTGACACCTGCTCAAGAGTGGAAACTATTCAGATTAACTGAATCACAGCTGCCTGAACAATTTTCATCACTTTAATTTTATCTCTGTTTATAACCAAACCTACTCTACTACCAGTCTCATCAACAGCTTAAATGAAAGAGTTCATCTCATCAACATCATTTATCAAACGAGCTAAATCATCAGCATAATCTAAATCAGAAATTTTCCTAAATCCAGACAATTTAAGGCCAAAATCTTTCTCTTCCACTGAATTTCGCATAACATAATCACTAACCAAAGTAAAGAGAAAAGGGGACAAAAGTGCACCCTGGTTGAACCCCAGAAGAAATGCTAAACCAATTGCTACAAGCCTTACCGACTCTCAAACACGATTCAGTGTTATTATAGAGAACTTGTACTAATTTGTCTAGTATGGCATACAATCTCACAATCAACCATAAATTATGACAATCAACAGAGTCGAAAGCCTTTTTGAAATCTGCAAAGCTTGTAACCATAGGTTTCTGAAACTTTAAACATTTCTCAAGAATCTGCCTGAGTGAAAATATCTGATCTACACATCATCTACCACTTCTGAATCCACATTGCTCATCACGCAATTACCCATCAACCATATTCTTAATTCAATTAAGCACATTCATGCGAAGAAATTTACCCGGAACAGAAAGTAGGCCGATACCCTCTAGTTATCACAAGACATGCGATCATCTTTTTTTAAAAATTGGGATAATAATAAGCTGTGTTAAAATATTTAGGAACAATGTGTTTATCATAAAAGATATTCAAAATTTCAATCATCCATGTAGTAACTGAAACATTCCCAGCTCTAAGCATTTCTGTAGTAATTTCATCTACCCCTGAGGATTTATGAAGTTTAAGTTTAGAAATAGCCAAAATAACTTCAGACTGCATTACAGAGTCAACATTAAAGCCAGTAATGCATCTATCATCATTACAACCAATGGGAGTAGAACTAACCACATTGTTTAGAACATCACTGAAATTCTCAGCCCACCTAGTTATGACAGAATCCTCACATTCTCTATAACGTTACCTTGTTTATCCTTCAATCCCTGTATACCTATCTGTTTTCTACCACACAAAACATTAACTATCTGGTGTAACTCTCTGCTGTTGTGCTGTCTAACTGCTTCCTTGGCTTTATCAGCCAAGCCATTAAGCCAAAGATTCTTATCAGTAGCTAACTGATCCTTTACATGTTTATTAAGCTCTATGTAATGCTTTCCTTTAGGACTAGTAGGGTATTGATTAAGGACATTCCTGCAGTTGTTTCTTTCTGAAATAAGATCAAGTGCCTTATCACTGAAATAATTTTGCCTTCTCTGCTCCTTTTTTCCTAAAAGAGTAGTGTTTAAAACGGTCCCATTCTTCCTTAACTTCAGTAGTAAGCAAACCATGACTGTCATAATGACTAAGTACCCTATCATGGTAAGTTTTAGCTATAACTGGGTCTTTCAAAACTTAAAGTAAATTTTTTAACCTTAGCAAAACACTTTTTTAGTTTAAGTTGCAAGACACTTTGCACAAGGTAATGGTCAGATCTCATTTCATTTCCCATATATGACCTGGTATTCCTAACAGAACTAGCCCATTTGCTGTTAATATATATTCAATCATATTCTTACGCAGCCCATCTGGTGAAACCCATGTGTACTTTTGTATGTCACAGTGTTTGTAATAAGTGTTAGTTATTCTCAAACCATTAAGTTTATTTACCTATAGCTAAAAGTGATTAAATGCTTAGTAAAATTGAAAGAAATGAGCCAGATTCAACATATTGATGAATTTTTAGTGAGCTACAAATTCTTTTGCAATGAGCTCTGGGTTGGCCAGGTGTGCCCTAGAGCAAAGCAATAAAAATCATCATCATCATCATAGATGAGAACAATATTCAATATATCATGTTAAGAGAAACACTGCAACTGAACAACCTGATGGCTACACAACTGTGTCAAAAAATACTAGTATATGGTATTCACAGTACGTCATTTCAGGCTTTATGTTGGAGATCTCAGTTTTAAATGATATGAGTAAAAACAATTAAAAATTTAAAACAAAATTTGCCTAATAGTTTCCTTTGTAATAAATAATGTGCCCATGAAAATGATGAACAAGCCCAATGAAGGATTGTCTAAAAACTGACTATACACCTGCCAAATAGTTTTTTTATGCCTCTTTTCTATAATCATTCAGTGGATTAAAAAAAAATAGTTTGATTTTGTTAATTTTGGCTACAGTTAAGATGCATAGGTTACTCTATTCTGGATGCAATGCAACCAAAAAGTAACAATATGTTGTTTTACTAACAATGTATACCTTGAATATGATGATGATGATAATAATAATAAATTAAACAGCATAAATTTATAAAAAAAATATTCAATAGATAAAGTAAACATCTTACCATATTCTCCAAACACTAAATAATCCCATCCATTCTTCCTTGCAACATGTTGGGTAACCCGAATACCAATGAAGATGATGAACAAACCCACTGAAGAATCCAGTAAAAAACTGACTATGTACCTGCCAATGACAAAAAAAAAAGACATTAAATAATCATTTGACTTATACTTCAGAATTAATCATGGTGTGCAAAAAAGTGCCGCTCAGAGGTAAAACAACCCAACCCAACTCAGAATTAACTCCCCCCCCCCCTTGGCCAGGTGTTGATGAATAATGTAGAAAAGATATGAATGTGGTCTATAAGTGGATCTGTCACATAAACTTCTTTACTGAGAACTATACCTAATACACAATTAAAGAAATTATTAAGTTTATCCTTCAAACTATTTTACATATTAAAAATTTTATAGGAGCAAACTCAGAAACTTTCTGGAAGAAGGGCAGCATTCTGTCTTGAAGTTGTGAAGTGGCATTATGTGGTGATATTAGACCTGTTAAGAACTTATTTCCATTTTTTTAAAGGTTTCCCAGTGTCAGGTTCACAGAGCATCAGACCGATGTCAGCCAAAACAAACTAATGTCTACCACTGCCGAGATGGCGATACAACACACTCTATCATAGCCTGGGAGCACACCACACTGCTAGCAGGTGCATATGTTGGCAACGTATTTTTAATTTGGAATTGCAGCATTGAGCAATTAAACTGCCTCATTAATAAAGCCACCAGCATCTATCCCATATTACATTTCATGAAGGTGGAGGAAAACAGCAATGCTATACACTATTTAGATGTTTTTATCCAAAAACATGACACAGGAGCCTTGATGATGTCAATATACCAAAAGCCTAGCTACATATCCCTCCATAATACATGTGGACTCATGCACTACGTAGACGTAAAAAATTGCAGACTTCCATTTACTCATCCATAGGGCGTTCACCATATCGTCAAATGAGTTTTTACTTAAAAATGAAATTCAAAACAATCAATCCATTACTGCATCCCATGGCTACCAACCAACAACAATAAAAAAATTAATTACAAAGTATAGAAACAGAACAGATTCAGTTATCTTTCCAATCACCTACTCTGACCTTTGCCAGATCTATATCTTATGTTCCTGCCCTGTGTGGGTTGGTCTGCAAATTTACTCAGAGTCTCCCCCCCCCCCTCCAAAAACAATATTGTTTTCAGCCTAGAGACAAATTTTGCCTGCTTGAAAAATCAGCATATGCAGATTTCCCCTATATTTGCCAGATAATTCTGTTGTTTACTATATCAGAAAAACCATACATTCTCTACTGGAGAGATTCACAGAGCAGACAGATGTCAGCCAAAACAAGCTAACCACTGCCACTGCTGAGCTGACAATACAATATCCAGCTGCCATAGACTGGGAGCATGCCATACTGTTAACACATGCATCCACTTACTATGGAACCATTGTCCACAAGGCTATTGAAATAATTACCACATCCATCCCCACCTGCAAGACACTGGAATCGCCCTTCACAACTTGTGGAGAGTTCTTAACAGCCCTAATGTGACTTCATAGTATCACTT
The DNA here is from genome assembly GCA_038380435.1 of Ryuthela nishihirai. Classification (NCBI taxonomy): domain Eukaryota; kingdom Metazoa; phylum Arthropoda; class Arachnida; order Araneae; family Heptathelidae; genus Ryuthela; species Ryuthela nishihirai. Next base: position 9,543,730 of record JAWZYU010000017.1, read on the forward strand.
CACTGAAGATGGAGAGCTGTCCTAGCTTAGAAAAGCTTGTGAGTTTTCTCCTAAGAACTTTTAATATGCAAATAGTTTGAAGGATAAATTAATAATTTTATTACGCAACAACAGAGAACTTTAAGTTATTTTAATAGAAACCCTAGTATGTTTCAAATGATTTCTTGGAAGTACACTGCTATTAGTAAGATATGTCCTAATTTATTAAGGAATGGTAACACAATTAGCTAATATAGAGGAAATCTTCACTTGATTTACCTTTTTATTGATTTAATTACATTTTGCCACTTTCACTTGTCACATGTCAATTTTTTCATGAATTTGTCAAACAACTGTTGCACCACATTTTCGAAACTAAGCAGTAGGATTTTATCTCTGAGTGATATTTTTATGCACACAATATCCTAAATGGCCAAGTCTCAAGGACTCCAACCACTCAACACCTGTTAGGAGACAAATGGAAGTTACCCATCAAGATCCTCCAGAGCACTCTTTAGTGTGCACACAGGGTCATGGCTTAGTGTCCCATCCAATGACCGGTGGATGACAGACTTTCCTAGTCCAGCAATGCAGAGATAAATCTCAATGCTGGAACGATTGGGACTTGAGAACCTGGAATTATCTACAACTGAGGAGGGAACAGTAATTAGTAAGGTGATCAAAGATACCAATTTCAAACCACTTATATTTTGGGACACTTGTCCTAGTGTCCCAAAAAGTTTTAAAAAATGTTACAATTGCACTAAGTTTCAAATACTTTCATTTCAAAGAAAATGAAAATATAATTTTAATTATGCATTACAATAACATAGTTTGAATGGGAAATGAGATGTCACATTATGCTCAATAATTGCAAGTTAAGGGACAATTCCTTTTGGCTGCTCATACTATTGTGGCATTGAAAATCCTGCAACATTTGTGTCATATCTGCATGTCCATATGGTCAACGTGCAATTTTAAAATTTGCATCAGCACTGGTGGTACTCCACTTGCTGGTTGTTTTACATCAGGAACCTTTACCAATCAGATCCAGGATGCTTTCCATGAACCTTGGCTGTTAGTTCTTACTGACCCTTGTGTTGATCACCAATCTTTGACAGAAGTCTCTTATGTCAACATTTCTGTCATTGCCTTTCACAATACTGACTTACCTCTATGTTGATACTGCAATCCCATGCAACAATAGGGACTCCGTTAAATTGGTATCATGTGGTGGATGTTGGCTTGTGAGGTGTTATACCTCCCCTATCAGAAGACTTTGTCCTCCATAGTTGGCCATTTAGCTCATTGCGTGCAAAAAACTGCTGCTCAGAGTTAATCCTCCATGGTAATCTTGTTCCTGTATGATGTATGGATGGCTGCACATTCTCCCCAGATGAACACTCATCGGGAATCTATAGACTGAAAGGGCATCTGTTAAGAGCACATGTATCCATTGCTATTTGATCCTGGTGTGATGCTGCATGCACCAAGTCCTTCAAACTCTTTGATTGGGGGTGATGGAGAGACAAACCATTGGTCTCTTAGCACACAGACTCTCTCACGAAATCGTGACAAAGTTTTCCTTAACCCCATCATACCTGAAGCACAAGGGAGCTTAACAATGAGTTGTCTGGCTGTCACCTCCCTATGCCTTCTTGCTATTAACCCTTCCAGTGTCCATGGCATATGCTGATAGAATCCACAGTAAGAGGCCGAGGACTTACGTATACGTTTTTAGTACAATATAAAAAAAAAAATCGATTTAAAAAAAATAAAAATTGCTGTTTTCATTTTTTTTATATATTAAGTAATTTAATCACAACCTATACTGTTTAAAAAGGGCTTTTCAAATGCCTTTAATTAATTCTCATAAGCTTACTCTATCATACATCATTGCAAAGTACAATATGTAATAGTATTAATTTATATTCCTTAGTACAATAGTACTTTTGCAAAGAGAAGCACTAAGTTTGGGACATTATTACTAATTTGAATTTTAAAGTTCTTATTAATGCTTAAATATAAAAGACTGCTATATGCATTTTCAGAGTTATGCTTATATTTGTCAGTCATATGTTCATTGAACTGGATGTTTGTATGTTGTGACATCTGCAGAACTAGCTGGTAGTGATCAACACAACACATGCTGTCATCTGTGGAGAAACAGTCCTTGTAATTTGCAGAGGTCTTGATGCTCATTTACCATTAGACAGCAAATATGCACCAACTTTTTCAGTTGGTACACTCACCATTAGATGTTAGAGATGATGTCACATATGGTAACTGTGGCAGTAATATCGGTGAAAGAGTTGAAGCACAATAACTTTCTTTCCAGGTGGTAAACTTGACATTCACTGTTAAAGATGTAATAACACTGATAAAGCAAAGTTTATCAAATTGAAAGAGTCATCAACACATAGCATTTCCTAATAAGTATTGGCATCCAGGAATATTTGAGCTTGATATTAAGATCTAATAGAGGCACTTGAAAGCATGGTATAAAACCTAATATTAACTGAATACATTTAACATAAATTAATGTTTAAAAATATATTTACAGCCAAACTTACACAAAAACAGTGTAGATTGCGATTAATTATTTAATAACTTAGCACTGTGTATTTTAATTTTAATTTATTCTTATATATATATATCTTATAAAAATATATAACTCAGGCTTGAAAAATGATATTTTCTTTTTTCATTTCATGCATATTTTATTAAACTACAAAATAAATGACTTGTTAAAGCCATCTGATTGCCATTTCTTAGAAGTGCTATACGGTATTGCCGATTTATTTGTTAACACTACTTTTTGCTGAAGCAACCCCCTGATTTAAGCTCACTAGTTTGATTTGAACTATTTCAACAAATTTTTCCTCAAAGTTTCAGAACTCTCCTGAAAATTAATAAAAAAAAAACACCATTTTTTAAAACCGAAGATTTTGGAAGTAATTATAAAGTATGTACCGCTATTTTCCCCGTTTTAACACTCATTTCTGCCATAAACCTATTTCAGTATTCCCAGAATTATTTTTATCATTTATCCCAGAATTCTATGCATCTTTCCAACTCTTTAATAACTTAAGTAAAAACAGCTTTCTTATGCTTTTCAAGACTGGTTGCAACTAGGTCACAGCTCACTGCCTTTAGCTGAGGATGCAGATGGTTCACACACTATCTCTGTTCTGTGTGTTACAAGTGGCTTCATAATAGATTGTTTACAATGCTGTTGCAATATATATTGGATACACTTTGTAAGGTTAGTATTTACATTTTTTTATATTTAAAGCCTTAGTTTTTGTTTCGGTAGATTTATTTCCATAAATTATTGATCATTTAGTTGGTTGATCTATCAATCAATTTTTTGGAATCATGCTATATCAGATGGCCAGCTTACATTTTGTTGCTACAAATAATTTATTTATCATCCTCCTCCTCCTCCTCCTCCTCCTCAAGCAGCCATGGGCTACAGAGGTCCAACTAGACCGTGCAATTCAGTTCTCCAAGCAAGTCTGTCCTGAGCTACATCTACTGCATCTGGCCACTGCACACCAATTCTAACAAGGTCCTGTTTGACATTGTCTGCCCACCGCATCCTAGGTCTCCCCCTCTTTCTGAGGCCTTTAGGCACACTGTTCATAACCTAATTCGCCAATCTATAATTATTCATATGGGCAACATGGCCAAACCAACGGAGTCTCTCTCTGCACAATATGCTACTTAAAGGAAGTTGCCAACTCCTTTGTCTAACCTCATCATTAGTTACAAAGTTGAACCACCTAATGCCCAAGATCTGCGTAAGCATCTGGATTCAAAAGCATCTAGTTTCCTGTTATCTTGTTTACAAAGTGTCCAAGCTTCACTACCATAACTAACCCTAGAAAGAACCAAACTATTATACAGTCTAATTTTAGTCTTTAGGTGTATATGCCTATTTCTCCACAATCACCATAGATTCTTAAAAGTCCCAGGAGTAATCCCTAATCATCTGTTAATCTCACGCCGCACATCACCATTATCTGTTACATAGCTCCCAAGATAATTAAACTGTGACACCTGCTTAAGACTGCAACCATTCAGATTAACTGAATCACAGCCTGCTTGACCAATTTTCATCACTTTAGTTTTCTCTCTGTTTATAACCAAACCTACTCTACTACCAGTTTCATCAACAGCTCGAATGAAAGAGTTCATCTCATCAACATCATTTGCCAAAAGGGCTAAATCATCAGCATAATCTAAATCAGAAATTTTTGCATCTCCAGTCCATTTAAGCCCAAAATCTTTCCCTTGAAGTGAATTTCGCATAATATAATCAATAACCAAGCTAAAGAGAAAAGGAGACAAAATGCACCCTTGTCAAACACCAGAAGTAATGCTAAACCAATTGCTACAAGCCTTACCAACTCTCACACACGACTCAGTGTTATTATAGAGAGCTTTCATTATGTTAACTAACTTGTCAGGTATACCATATGATCTCACAATCAACCACAAAGTATGACGATCAACAGAGTCGAAAGCCTTTTTGAAATCAACAAAGCTAGCAACCAAAGGTTCTGAAACTCTAAACATTTCTCAAGAATCTGCCTAAGTGAAAATATCTGATCCACACATCCCCTACCACTTCTGAATCCACATTGCTCATCATGCAATTGACTGTCAACCAGATTCTTAATTCTATTAAGCACAATCATGGAAAGAACTTTACCTGGAACAGAGAGTAGGCTGATACCCCTATAGTTATCACAAAAAATGCGATCACCTTTTTTGAAAATAGGGATAACAATAGCTCGGGTAAAATCCTTAGGAACCATGCCTTTATCATAAAAGATATTCAGAATTTCAGTCATCCAAGTGGTAACTGAAACATCCCCAGCTCTAAGCATTTCCATAGTAATTTCATCTACCCCTGGGGATTTATGAAGTTTAAGTTTAGAAATAGCCAAAATAACTTCAGAAAGTGTTATAGGGCCAACATTAAAGCCACCAATGCATCTATCATCATTGCAAACAATGGGAGTAGAACTAACCACATTGTTTAGAATATCACTGAAATGCTCAGCCCACCTAGCCATGACAGAATCCTGACCTTCTATAACCTTACCTTGTTTATCCTTCAATCCTTGTAGCATTGCATTAAGTCATATATTAATTTTTCTTTTGTTATTTTTCAGTTTTTCAGTAAAATAACTTTGATTTTGTATCGTTTTCTCAAATTCCTGAAAATGAATGAGATACATCTCATTCATTTTCAGATTGGAGGCAAAAAGGAATTCCTTCCATTGGATATGGAAGCAAAAAGGCCTTCCTTGGCACAGAAATCAGTCTTTCTGTGAGTAGGAATTTCAGCATTCTCCCTCCCCCCCTCCTGAGACAAAGGTTCATAAAAAAAATGAAATTAAGAGTTTTTAAGTTTATATGCAAAAGTTTTAAAAGATTTTACTTCCACCACCACCACAACTTGGCTGTGCCACTCTGATGATATATACCTTTCTTTTTTCTTTGTGCACTAACTTTTTGGCACTTAGCCAAGACCCCGAAAATTCAACACACAAAGAAAAAAATCCTAATATTTAACAAAAAAAAAAGCAGCCTAAGAAAGTGTTCCTCCATTTCATAAACAGGACAGAAAATTCCATTAATGTGAGCAATAATCCAAGTCACCTTATATAATGCTGGCCCATGCTTTAAAATGTATCACATTGAAAAGAATCATTAAAAGAAATAATGCTTCAGGTAAAATAATAAAATAATAATATTCAGAAAAAATTTTACTCTCAATTAATATATAATTTAACTGTTTTTATTCAACACATTTTCGAACATTAGTTGAAGAATCTTGAAAATAGCACAGTTATGACAGAAATTAAGTACTACCAACAACACACTAGAAGTTGAATAAAGTGGCAAATAAAACAAAAAAGGGCTTTATGATCCATATATCTAACTAGGATCTTCATAATAATTCATGCTACTAGGTTTCATCACATGACAAATCAAATAACTAACAGTCTGCATAAGAGCTTGTGAAAGTAATGTTTTGTGAAACTTAAACAATTAACTTTGAGATACAATCCAAAATGCCACTGAATTCAACTGAAGTGCAACTGTATAAGAAATAGAACCCAAGGTGAGGTACTTAACAAGCTCTGAAGCTAAAATTATGCTACAAGGCATTAAGTAAACTCAGCTGCAATTAACAATGACTGAACAAATGCTTCAAAATGCATGCTATTGAGAAAGGGAAGTTAATCTCTGCAGACCACAAATAACATTATAGCCACAAAAAATTACTCACAAAGAGTCAAAACCATAAACGACAAAATTGCGAATAGTAAGCACCTACTGTATCACCTAAATGAATCTATGAATTCTATGGAAAGTATAAATTCAGCAGTGTGTGTATATGTGTGTGTGTGTGTGTGTGGGGGGGGGGGTCACATCATTAGTATATCATTGGTACCACCCCATCATACATCATTACTACCACCCCTGAATATGTGCCTGCTTTGCAGATTCAGAACATATAGTCAATGATATATCATGCTTCAAAGTGAAATGTACTGATTTAATTTTGATGTAAAACAGATCATTTTTTACTTGCTGAGAGTAAAGTTTGAACATATAAACAATAACTGCTTACAATGAGCAACAAGAGAGCAGAAAAGTGAAATTAAAACAATTTAGCATACTCTATTTAGCTTTCAATATTACTAAGTGAAACATTTGGCTGTTGTTTTAACCAAATTTGAGATGGCAAATTTACCACATCAATGGCTAAAGCATAGGCATAACAATTCTGCAAACTTATCTACTAAATGTCTTAATTTCATACAAAATATAATGGTGATTATTATTTTTTTTAAAACAATATCACTTTACTGAATGCTCAATGTTGCGGATTACAAAAATGGATAGCCACTGAGCGTGAGTATTAAAAACTATATTGTAAAACCAAATTCAATACAGGGTAAATTGCTACAAAGAAAATATGGATGAAGTATCTTATAAACAAATCAACTATTAACCATACACAAGTCATAACCTTCCTGCGCAGAGCACACAACATTAGCTCTGTCTATTCCACTAAATATTAACTTTTTGACTTGATTACCATGTCGCTTGAACATCTTCATACACAAACAAAATCGTCCTGTGCTAGTTCGCTAACTCACACTAGCAGAACCATACGACCGTCCGCATACACAACACATAAAAGATACCACTTTTATACTTCCCGTGTACACATCACATAAAGATAATTCTTTATACTTAACGCGCACTGTCTCAGAACAGCTAACCGTCCATTTTCGAACTCTCGACCGTTACACGCTCCACTGTTCTTCTTCAAATTCTCCCAAAGTTCTTGTTCGTTGGCTGATACTTTTTGCTTTCGGGTGCCAGATTCCTTCTGTCGTAATACTGCCCCCTCCCTTAGGTCTTGTTCGTCCCGAACAATTCTGGATTCCGAAGCTTCTCCAGTTTATCCACATGTCTATGTCAAAATGAAAGCGAATCTCATTATGACGTAGATTTCTTTTCTGACTGAAGCTTCGTCCACAAACATAATACGTGTAAGGCCTATAGCCCTTGTGAACACGTTTATGTCTCCGCAGGGAGAAGAATCGACTAAGAGTTTTCGTGCAAAACCTGTAAAAAGTTTTCTTCTTTGTCGAAAGTTTTCTCCTTTGGATTTTTAATTCTATCAACAGTAACAAGGAATGAAAGTCATTAGTGACATAAAATCTAGGGAGAAGTTTCATCCTCCAGTCTGACCCTTTTGTCAGTTGACTTTCACTTAATTCAGAACTGTCGTGATGAACCTTCAGCCATATTTCACCTGATTCAATTTGATCCCCGAGGTGCTTCACAATTATAATATGAGCTCCATAATTCTTTTTAGTGCTTCGGTCCATCTCCTCCTTCCATACTCTTGCTAGAACTGCAGCTTCTAATCCGACAACCTTACCTGTTTCTCCTGTATAAGTGAAATCAGTGATGTGTCGGGCTGCTTGCAATATTTTTTCTGTTTTACCTTCACATAGCCAGCTTGCAACATCTTCAGATACTCCTTGTTCTATTAACATGTTACGAAACTTGTTCAAAGCATTGCCGTTATGCAGAACTTTGCGGATACGTGATGCTTCATCTACCCTATTATCCACAATGTTCACCAAACGCAGAAGTTCTCCTCCTAACTCTTCGACAAGCTCTTGCAGTTCCAAGGAAACACTGAACAGCTTCCATCACTTCCAGACAGTTGTCAACAGAGTTTTCAAGAGGTGAATCCATGTTGCTGATAATAGCTGAACTCTTCATTCCACGAGCTTGTGATGCTGCAACCATTTTCTTAACTAAATCAACAGCAACATCTTCTGTACTGATGAGATCAATAGCTCCTTTTCCGAATTCAACATCATAAACCAAAGCGCAACTCCTTCAGCCAGCTTTTTGGACACAATTGAGCATATCATTAGAGGAACGCTATCTACGGTAGCCGTCAGATCCTTGCAGCGTAAATCTCCTTATCTGTTGGCACCAGCTCCTCTGTCTGTCCTACAATGCAGCATCCGACGTCTTCCGTCATCTGCTCGATTTTATCTTTAGTGCAGTCGACTGTGAAGCCAGGGATGGATTCCAATTTGCCCAGAGTATCTCCCATCAATTGGAGAGCACGACCGGAGATCATAGGGACCTTGAGACCTAAAGCAGCAAGTGCAGGAGCCAAGACAAGACTCACTTTGTCGCCGACACCTCCTGTGCTGTGTTTATCTACCATCCGATGGCACCACTCGGGTCTCCAGCAAAACACATGACCCGAGGAGGTCATAGTTGCTGTTTCTTCTGAATTCACTTTCTTGGAGCTCTCATTGTAATTAGCCAGGGAAATATCAGTCATGATTGCCAAATTGTTCATTCTGGAGATCAGCGACGAGTTTTGTAACATGATATTGTCCACTTTAGAGCTCTTGTAGTCGTGATAAAACTTTTCTATATCCTTATAATCTAAATGGTTATAATGTCCAAATCTGCACATTGACTGTTCAGAAAAGAAATTCAGCATGGCTACGTTGAGATTATCTGAGGGCTTCACTTCTCTCTGATCGTAACTCTGAGGCTTAGTTTCATCCAGAAAGTTAGTCTTTGAAGTACTGTCTCTGCCTGAAGCTCCTTTACTAGCATCACCTGTTACGCTTCTAAGCCATTCTTCGGAATTCTTCTTTCTTAAATCCCAACTTTCTATAAACGATTCAAGTGTGGCTATGTGCTTCGGAAAAATCTCTCCGACTTCCCCGGTAACGGCGAATGGCACTTTGTATCTATGATGAATGGAGGTCTCTTCTTTACTCGGACCACTCTGCGAAATGTAAACTCTGTTTCGTTCCCCCTCATTACCACTCATTACTCTGCCTTTGTGATAATTGTTCATGACGCATTTTGCTGACGGCGAGGAATAGAATACCTTTCGTGTGGACCTCTCTTCAGATCGTGCCAGACTTGTATACCTAGGTATTTTGAAGTGCAAAGCGTACTGTATAGTCTCACAGCTCTCTGATCTGTGTGATTGTTCTTCACAGTTCCTAGACATGTCACCAGCGACATAGACACTCTGCCATGCATCACCAGTAGTTGCGTGGTCAAAGGCATTATCTGCACTATCTCTACGTTTCTTGATTTCCAGTAGCAGATCCACATGTCGAGATTCTCCTTTCTTGCGAAGATTCGATTCTTTTGTAGTCTTCCTCTCGCAGTCCTCTCGCACTTTCTCCATCTCTCTCGAGATCTCTTCAATCCATATGAAGAGAACGCCGCTGCCCCAGCGAGCTTCTCCTGTCTGTCGAATTTTGTAAAAACGAATTGAATCTAAATTGCTTCTTTTTCAGATAGCGAAGAATCTTGGAATGTTTTCTGGTTCCGCATCGTTTCTTTCCCGCATCAGCATTATGTTCATCTGTACTGTTACCTCCAGTGCTGTTAGTTTCACAAATTTCACCTATTGGTTTGGGATTCACATTTTGATATGAGTTGCCTTTCTCTTTTTCTTTTCCATGTTTACAATCTAACTTAACACTATCAAGATCATCTTTTTCACTGACAAATTCAACCTTTAAACTATTGCATTGTCTATTGAGTTCGGTTTTAATATCCTTGAACTGATCAATAATCTTACCAACTTGAGAAGCCACTTCAGCTCTCATCTCAGTATTTTGTGCGGCCAGGTCACCTATTTTACTTCTCAACTCATTATTTTGTGTGCCCATATCTCAAGTCATCTTTTTGAGAAACTATCTCAGTTCTCAACTCATTATTTTGTGCGGCCAGGTCACCTATTTTATTGTTTATGTCACTTTTTGACTAGAAATTTACCACCTATATCACCTTTAATATCAGTCATCTGCGTAGCCATATCGGCTTTCATATCAGTCATCAGCTTTATTAACTCATCCATACTTCTAGTGAAAGGCATTCAATTAAATTACCCCACCTCTGACACCAAATGTTGCGGATTACAAAAAATGGATAGCCACTGAGCGTGAGTATTAAAAATTATATTGTAAAACCAAATTCAATACAAGGTAAATTGTTACAAAGAAAATATGGATGAAGTATCTTATAAACAAATCAACTATTAACCATGCACAAGTCATCAACCTTCCTGCGCAGAGCACACAACATTAGCTCTGTCTATTCCACTAAATATTAACTTTTTGACTTGATTACCATGTCGCTTGAACATCTTCATACACAAACAAAATCGTCCTGTGCTAGTTTGCTAACTCACAGTAGCAGAACCATACGACCGTCCGCGTACACAACACATAAAAGATACCACTTTTATACTTCCCGCGTACACATCACATAAAGATAATTCTTTATACTTAACGCGCACTGTCTCAGAACAGCTAACCGTCCATTTTCGAACTCTCGACCGTTACACGCTCCACTGTTCTTCAAATTCTCCCAAAGTTCTTGTTCGTTGGCTGATACTTTTTGCTTTCAGATGCCAGATTCCTTCTGCCGTAACAATATAGTCAATGATATATCATGCTTCAAAGTGAAATGTACTGAATTAATTTTGATGTAAAACAGATCATTTTTTACTTGCTGAGAGTAAAGTTTGAACATATAAACAATAACTGCTTACAATGAGCAACAAGAGAGCAGAAAAGTGAAATTAAAACAATTTAGCATACTCTATTTAGCTTTGAATATTACTAAGTGAAATATTTGGTTGTTGTTTTAACCAAATTTGAGATGGCAAATTTACCACATCAATGGCTAAAGCATAGGCATAACAATTCTGCAAACTTATCTACTAAATGTCTTAATTTCATACAAAATATAATGATTATTATTTTTTTTAAAACAATATCACTTTACTGAATGCTCACAAATTTTCACTGAGTTTTTTTTTTAAATATTTAAAGGAAATATAAATGCTTAAACTTCCAGTTAGCCATCCTATGGCAGAGTCATTAGGTGTTTGGCTACTGACTAATAGGATCTGGGTTTCAACTGAGGGGAAAAGCATAGATATTTGCATTGTTTTTCTGATGAGGTCTTGTCTTCACAGATTTTTCTCTATGGTGCATTAACTGACTTCTGTGTCAAACAGCTACTTGAGGGGTAATTAATCTTTTTTAAAACTTCCAGTTAGCATTTTTTTTTCAAGCTGCCAACAATGCTTTTTAGCCTAGGCAAGCAGCTGCTTGAGGGGGTATTTATTTTTTTTATTTATATTGAACTTGTAATAGTGAGTAGGGTCAAATCTAAGGGGAAGCCCAAAATCATGCTGGTAAGAAAATTTTTAAACTTGCATGTATTTCATACACTTTTCAAGAATTTCTAAAGACTTCTAAAGGAGGGGGAAATGCCATAATGCAAAGGAAATTCAGTCTCTTGGCCCAACTGTTTACTTTTCCCCCAGCTCAATTGAGTTTCTTGCTGCAGCCCATCCCTTTTATTTTTCTCTAGATCTGGATCCTGGTATTGAGTAATTTCATTTGGAACATTGAGAGAAAGGTGGAATGCAAAGTTGACACTGCAGATTTATCAGACTAAAATGCTCCAGGTTTTATTGGCCATGACAAACACCCATTTTTTTTTTAATCTCGCAAAACAGATAGCATTATAAATGCTGAAAATATAATTTGAGTGAAAGAACAGAAATGCAATTGCTATAGCTAAGGAACTTTTTTAATAGTAGAATTATTATTTCTAAAAAATAAATATTGTTTATTCAATTAAGCCAGTAATTTTTTTTGTTTGGGGAGAGCATAATAATCTCCCTTGATGCCATGCTACTAACTACTAAATATTTTAAACATCTGCTTTAGCACAAATAAGTTTAACACACTTTATGGCAGAAAAATTTTCATTTTAACTCACCATGTACATGGATCTCCTTGGAAAAACTCTGCTAGAAATACATTAGCGAAATGTATCACTAAAGCTCCCATACCTTGTTTAGAAGTATCATAGAACCTAAAACAAAATAACATACATAAGCTAAAATGCTAATAATTAAGTGTTGGCAATTACAACTTGTTTATTTACCAGGGAAAAATTTCCTACTTAGGCTTCTCACTGTTAATGTCAGATTAACTTCAACTAACTTCTAGATTACATAGTTGTCCTTTCAAAAATATGAACAATAACACTGGACTTGAGGCACCATTTTGCAGCCTATACAGGGTGATTCAAAACTCTTGGACCAAACTTTAAAAAGTGATAGAAAACAAAGAAAAGTAAAATAGAAAACAAGCTAAACAAGCACTTTTCGTCACACAATGCATGGTTGGAACTCAAGCAGTGAAGCGCTAGGGGTTAGCAGTTACTGTGTCAGGAAATGAAGAAACACAAAACAAGAATGACAGAAGAGGTTTGAAACAATTGCAGAAATTACAGAACAGAAAGTACAGAATTTTATTGAATAAATTACAGAAACTGCTCAAAAGAATGACCACCAACATTAATGCAGGCTTCACACCTTCGACGTAGTGATCGGCGTACATGGGCGAAAACACCAGGCATTTCTCATACAACGGCATCAGCAACAAGGTCCTCAATGAAATCAATGGGGCTATCGTAAATGAGGCTTTTCATATGGCTCCAAAGGAAAAGTCCAGACATGAGAGATCGTGGCGGCCAAGCGATGGGACCATCCCAACCAATCCCGACCAATCCATCGTCCTGAAAATGTTGCATCCAAGGCATTCCGCACATCCACGCTGAAATGGGGTGGCGCTCCATCGTGTTGGAACCACATATGTGTTTGAATGTTTGCTGGAACAGGGTTCAGTAATTCTGGTGACTTCTTGTAAAAATATGAGGTATGTTCTCCCTTTCAGTTGGGCTAGCAGAAAGTAGGGGCCAATCAAATGGTCATGGAGGATTCCAGCCCAAACATTTATGGAGAAACGCCGCTGATACGAATGTGGATGTATGGCGTGCGAATTACTGGTGGCCCACACATGAGAATTGTGGGTATTAAAAATGCCCTCACGTGTAAAGGTGCATTCGTCAGTAAATAAGACGTGCATCAAAGTCCAGTTGTGCTGCAGGAACCACTGTGAAAAATTCAAACGAGGCTGATAATCTGCAGGTGTCAAGGCGTGTACCCTGGCGTGTACCCTCTGTGCATGGTAGGTGTGTAATCGTTCGTCTTGTAGAACTCACCACACCATCGATTGGGGCACACTTACGGCATGGGAAATTGCTCGTGTGCTACATTTGGAACGATCTCCAACCCTACATAGAATTTCCTCTGTAACACATTGCTTCCTCACACTCCTTGCATGCCCTGTATCCTGCACTGACAAAGGAGTCCATTTCGCACAGATACTGGTGCAATCGCTGAAATGATCAGGCACGCATCTGGTTGGAAAGCGCTCCCGTTACAGTCTTTGGGCTTCCCTCGCATTCCCATCCACAGCTCCATACGTGAAATGCATGTTCGCCTTCTCCTGATTCGTGAAACAATCCATCTATTCTGTAATCCATGGCAGAAATGACGATGAGTGCAAAAACTAGCACTTATAAGTGTTCACTGGAAAGCACCCTCTAGCACTTCACCGCTCGAGTTCCGACCATGCATTGTATGACGAAAAGTGCTTGTTTAGGTGTGTTCTATCACCCCTTAAAGTTTGACCCAAGAGTTTTGAATCATCCTGTATAATAACTATACCAATACCTTACAGTGCCACAACTGTGAAAATGCAGTTCAGGAAGCTTGCATTTTTGGCCAGGAACACTAAATTGCATAATTAGTCCAAAAAATAAAAAATAAAAAAAAATGATCTAGCTTTTAAATCTATGTATATATATATATATTAAAAAATAGATATTTCAGAGTTGGTATTATTTAGCAACTTGATGCAAAAACAACAACAACAATAACAAAAAACCCTTTGCTCTTCTTCAAATTGCAATTAGCCCACTCTGGAAGACACTGCAGCTGCCAGCTGTGTTTATTGTTACCACACTCCCACACTAGTGAACAGAGAGCTGCAGAAAGTAATTGAACGGTTTATCAAAAATATGCCAATCTGTGTTTTAAATCAAACAAAGCCCGACTTGGCCTGAGGTTAGCATACCTGACTACTCTTCCAACAAACATATCCTTGTGTAAGTGTTTGTATGTTATCCGTCCATCCATCCATTCATACATACATACAAACAAAATCCTCATGCAGCCAACTACAATTTTCCTCTCCAGATGTGTCTGTTCTGAGATACTGATGCTGCCTTTGGCCACTCTAGGCCAATTCTAGCATGGTCCTGTTTGATATTGTCTGCCTATCACTTCCTAGGTCTCCCCCTTTTTTTAAAACCCTTAGGCACACTGTTCATAATCCTGTTTGTTAATCTGCAGCTCTCCTTATGGGCAACATGGCCAAACCAACGCAGTCTCTCTCTGTACAATATGCTGCTCAAAGGAGGTTGATGACTCCTTCTTCTAACCACATCATTACTTATAAAGTCAACTTAGAGTCAGTGTATCAATTGGCAGTGTGGAAACAATTATTCATCAACATTTAAAGTTCCAAAAGATCTGTGTCAAATGGGTGCCCATAAACTGAGAGAACAGCAAAAAAGAGCTAGAGTGGACTTGTGGAAGATGCTGGCACTGTTTTGAACCTAGTGATCGCATATGGTTTACAGACACAGGTGATGAAACATGGCTTTATAACAACTCCCAGAATGATTGATAACTGTTTCAGTTGCTGAAGATGGACCCTGTCCCCAAATCCTCTGACAAGACCTTTTCTCAAGGAAGAGGATGTTCACAATTTTTTTAAATTTCCAAGGAGTGATAGCATGCACACCTTACCTGAAAAAATTACTACTAATGGCCAATAATCTGTAAATGGTAGCTATTTAGTCACCCCTGTGAAGAAGAGCTATGCACCAATTCCCTGTAATGATGCATAGAACTGGCCATGCTAAGCACCTTATGTCTGACCCCCTTCTTATGGTGCAGGCTATTAGTACCTTTCAAAAGAGATACTCTCTTGTGGAAGAGAATGGAAGGAGGGGGGGGGGGGCTGCCAGCCCACTGATTTGGGCACCTATATCTTCTTTTCTACCCTGCTGAGGAGTGGTCAACCATATAGGGTCTTGGTGCTGATCATATTGCCATATACACTAACCAGACTGGAATAATGCTCTGATCATGGATAAAAAATTTCTAAAATCTAAGGTTCAAAAATTTACTTTCAATTCTGAAGCTCTGAAACACCCAGTTATCGCTAAAGCTTACCATGGCACGTTACTTAGTCATTATGACAGTCGCATTTTGCTTACTACTGAAGTTGAGGATTGGATTGTTTTACCTCTGAGCGGCACTTTTTTGCACACCATGGGCTAAATGGCCAGGCCACAAGGACCACAAAGGCTCAGAGAAGGTTGGGGGAGGGGAACCACTGGAACAGCTGTTGGGAGACAGATGGTAGCCTCCCGTCAAGGCCATCCAGCGTGTTCTTTAACGTGCACAAGGTATAGCTCTCCTGCACACGGGGCCATGGCTTAACGTTCCATCCGACGGACGACGGCCTTTTCAAGCCCATCGGTGTCCCCTACTGACAGTGGGCAGGGAGGGGAAATTTTGTGGAGATAAATCTCAACGCTGACGCAGCTGGGACTCGAACCTGGGAACTACAGATTACGAGACTGGCGAGCTACCGACTGAGCCACCCCCGCCCCCTGAAGTTGAGGAAGAATCGGAATGTTTTAAAAAGGCTTTTCTTGAAACTAACAGTACTCTTTTAGGAAAAACTGAGCAGAGGAGGCAAAATTATTTGAGTGATAAGGGTTTGGGTTGGGTTGTTTTACCTCTGAGCGGCACTTTTTTGCACACCATGGGCTAAATGGCCAGGTCACATGGACCCCGAAGGCTCAGAGAAGGTTGGGGGAGGGGACCCACTGGAACAGCTGTTGGGAGACAGATGGTAGCCTCCCGTCAAGGCCATCCAGCGTGTTCTTTAACGTGCACAGGGTATGGCTCTCCCGCACACAGGGCCACAGCTTAACGTCTCATCCGATGGACGGCGGCCTTTCCAAGCCCATCGGTGTCCCCTACTGACCGTGGGCAGGGCGGAGAATTTTGTGGAGATAAATCTCAACGCTGACCCAGCTGGGACTCGAACCTGGGAACTACAGATTACAAGACTGGCGCGCTACCGACTGAGCCATCCCCGCCCCAAAGTGATAAGGCACTTGAGCTTATTTCAGAAAGAAAGAACTTCAGGAATGTCCCTAATACCCTATTAGTCCTAATAGAAAGCATTACAGAGAGCTTAATAAACATGTAAAGTATCAGTTAACAGCTGATAAGAATCTTTGGCTTGACTCACAAAGCCAAGGAAGCAGTTAGACAGCACAGGTATACAGGGATAGGACAGGTATACAAGGGATTGAAGGATAAACAAGGTTATAGAAGGTGAGGATTCTGTCATGGCTAAGTGGGCTGAGCATTTCAGTGATGTTCTTAGAAATGTGGTTAGTTCTACTCCCGTTGTTTGTACTTTTGATAGGTGCATTACTGGCTTTAATGTTGGCCCTATAACACAGTTTGAGGTTATTTTGGCTATTTATAAACTTAAACTTCATAAATCCCCAGGGGTGGATGAAATTACTACGGAAATGCTTAGAGCTGGGAATGTTTTGGTTACCACTTGGATGACTGAAATTCTGAATATCTTTTATGATACAGGCATGGTTCCTAAGGATTTTACCAGAGCTATTATTATCCCTATTTTCAAAAAAGGTGATCGCAGTTCTTGTGATAACTATAGGGGTATCAGCCTACTCTCTGTTCCAGGTAAAGTTCTTTCCATGATTGTGCTTAATAGAATTAAGAATCTGGTTGACAGGCAATTGCGTGATGAGCAATGTGGACTCAGAAATGATAGGGGATATATAGATCAGATATTTTTATTCTGGCAAATTCTTGAGAAATGTTTAGAGTTTCAGATACCTTTGGTTGCTAGCTTTATTGATTTCAAAAAGGCTTTTGACAGTTGTTTGTCATAATTTGTGGTTGATTGTGAGATAGTATGGCATACCAGACAAGTCAGTTAACATAATGAAAGCTCTCTATAATAACATTGAGTCATGTGTGAGAATTGCTAAGGCTTTCAGCAATTAGTTTAGCACTGCTTCTGGTGTTCAACATGGGTCTCCCCTTTTTTCTTATGATTATTGATTACGTTATGCAGAATTTACTGCAAGGGGAAAATTTTGGGCTTAAATGGTCTAGAGATCTGAATATTTCTGATCCATTGCTGATCTGACCTTGTGGGCCATGTTGATGAGATGAACTCTTTCATTTGAGCTGTTGATGAGACTGATAGAAGAGTATGTTTGGTTATAAACAGAGAGAAAACTAAAGTAATGGAAATTGGTCAGGAAGGCTGTGGTTCAGTTAATCTGAATGGCTGCACTCTTGAGAAGGTGTCTCAGTTTAATTATCTTTGGAGCTAGGTAACAGATACTGGTGATGTGCAGCATGAGATTAACAGACGAATGGAGAACTTTTAAGAATCCATAGAGAGTGTGGAGAAATAGGCATATACACCTAAAGACTAAAAGTAGACTGTATAATAGTTTGGTTCTCTCTAGGGTTAGGTATGATAGTGAAACTTGGATGTTTTGTAAACAAGATAACAGGAAACTAGATGCTTACGCAGTATCTTGAGTATTAGGTGGTTCAACTTTGTACGTAATGATGAGGTTAAGCAAAGGAGTCGGCAACCTCTTTTAAGCAGCATAATGTGCAGAGAGAGACTCAGTTGGTTTGGCCATGTTGCCCCATATGGTAAATTATAGATTAGCGAATAGGGTTATGAATAGTGTTCCTAAAGGCTTAAAAAAGGAGAGACCTAGGATGTGGTGTGCAGATAATGTCAAACAGGACCTTGTTAGAATTGGTGTGCAGTGGTGAGATTCAGCAGATATAGCTCAGGACAGATATGCTTGGAGAACTAAATTGAACTGTCTGGTTGGACCACTGTAGACCATGGATGCTTGAGGATGATGATGATTGATTGCAGAAATTTTTTTTAGCATTGTGTGATACAACTCGACAGTATTCTCTCTTAAATAACACAATGTAAAACAAATACTCTTGTTCTCCTCTTTTTCTGGTGTTATATAATGTACAACTGATTCTCTAACCAAGATTGGGCAAATTATAGCCCAGGGGCAGCATGCAACCCACCTTTCTTCGTGTGTTCCATGAGCTACTGAAAAAAAAGAATGTATAGAAGACAAGAAGTCCAATTTCATTGCTCAATAACAAAATATACCATATGAGTTAGTTAACATAATGAAAGCTCTCTATAATAACACTGAGTCGTGTGTTAGAGTTGATAAGGCTTGTAGCAATTGGTTTAGCATTGCTTTTGGTGTTCAACAAGGGTTCATTTTATTTCCTTTTCTCTTTAGTTTGGCTATTGATTATGTTATGTGAATTCATTGCAAGGGAAAGATTTTGGCCTTAAATGGTGTGCAGATATGAAAATTTCTGATTTAGATTATGCTGATGATTTAGCCCTTTTGGCAAATGATGTTGATGAAATGAACTCTTTCATTCGAGCTGTTGATGAGACTGGTAGTAGAGTAGGTTTGGTTATAAACAGAGAGAAAACTAAAGTGATGAAAATTGGTCAAGCAGGCTGTGATTCAGTTAATCTGAATGGTTGCAGTCTTGAGCAGGTGTCACAGTTTAATTATCTTGGGAGCCATGTAACAGATAATGGTGATGTGCGGCATGAGATTAATAGACGAATAGGGATTACTGCCGGGACTTTTAAGAATCTATGGAGAGTGTTGAAAAATGGGCATATACACCTAAAGACTAAAATTACACTGTATAATAGTTTGGTTCTTTCTAGGATTAGTTATAGTAGTGAAACTTGAATGTTTTGCAAACAAGATAACAGGAAACTTGATGTTTTTGATTCTAGATGCTTACCCAGTATCTTGGGCATTAATGGATCAACTTTGTGAGTTGGTTGGTTGTTTTACTTCTGAACGGCCCTTTTTTCCACACAATGGACTAAATGGCCAGGTCACAAGGGACCCAAAGGCACAGAGAAGGTTGTGGAGGGGACCAAATGGAACCACTGTTGGGAGACACATGGTAGCCTCCCGTCAAGGCCATCCAGTGTGTTCTTTAATGTGCACAGGGTATGACTCTCTCGCACACAAGGCCATGGCTTAACATCCCATCCAATGGATGGCAGCCTTTCCAAGCCCATCAGTGTGTTCTACTGACCATGGGCAGGGCAGGTAGTTTTGTGGAGATAAATCTCAATGCTGACTCAGCTGAGACTCGAACCTGCGAACTGCAGATTATGAGCATGGCATTCTACCAACTGAGCCACCCCTACCCCAACTCTGTGAGTAATGATGAGGTTAATAAAAGGAATCAGAAACCTCCTTTGAGCAGCATATTGTGAGAGAGAGACTACCTTGCTTTGGCCATGTTGTCCATATGGATATAGATTAGTGAATAGGGTCATGAAAATGTGCCGTCAGAAAGAGGGGGAGACCTAGGATGTGGTGGTCAATGTCAAACAGGGTCTTGTTAGATTTGGTGTGCAGCAGTGGTCAGATGCAGCAGATGTAGCTCAGGACAGATATGCTTGGAGAACTAAATTGCCTAGTCTGGTTGGACCTCTGTAGCCCATGGCTGCTTGAGAATGATGATGACTACATTAACATTGTTTTGTCCAAAACAGTTAAGGAGATGAAAGAGCAGCATTCAACAACAGGCATGCCAAGGTTTCTCCTTCTTCATGACAATGCAAGTGCTCACAATATCCAACAAGTTATGTCTATCTGGCAAACATATACTCCATCCTGCATATTCACCCAATCTTGCACCATGCAATTTTTGGTTGTTTCCAAAAATTAAAAAAGAACTTGCTGTTGTTTTTTTTTTGTTTTTTCAAGAGTGCAAGACCTTGGAAAATGTGTTTATTCAGAGTTGTGGAATATTCCCTACCAGGAGTAACACCAATCATTCCAGAATTGGCTAAGACATCAGCAACTTTGTACAGATGCTAGCAGGGAGTAATTTGGAGGACAGTAAAAGTTTTGTTGGGCTAAGTGCAATGGTTTTTGTTTCTCAGATGCATGTCAAGAACTCTTTGAATGCCCTCGTATTGTTTGAACCTAAGAACAGAAACACATCTGATATCAAGAAGTCTGCTTTATTAGAATTATTTAAGTTAGAAGAGAAAGATTTATATGCTTGTCTTGATCAATGAAGTGTGCAGTGTGTGTGTGGGGGGGGGGGGAGGCAGCAACAGACTGAGCTGAGAATAAGGGCTTGCCTGACTGCATCGAGGCTGGTCCTCGAGAATCTATCTAGGGTTGTGAAAGGATTATCTCCAAGAAGTATGATGATAGTGAAGATAAAGAGTGGTGTGGTGGGGTATGGGGAGGGGTCAGAGGGCAGCACAGTGCCCAACTTCACCCTGGTTGACTCAGCTGCTCAACTTGATGACAAAGGAATCAGTCAGTCCCTTTATCGTGATCCAAGGGAAAAGGTACGAGGTTTAAAAATATTGCTATGAATTATAATGTATTTAATATCTTAACTTGAGACAAACAAGCCATTTAATTAAAAATGTGGCGTCATAATTAGTAGTTGCATATTAATACATACTAAAACTGCTAAAACACTGCTAAGACCATACATAAAAACCATTACAAAACAAACTTTATTTTTAGCTTATTTTCTAAATTTTTTATATATATATATCTTTTCTTATACATAGATACTACACCAAACACCTACACAACACAATAATACATTTAAAAAGAGTAACACATGATTAGAAAAACTAGTATCGACACCAGAGGACGCAAGGAGGGAAATGGGAGACCTATTTGTGAGATTATGCATATCCTGGACAAGTAGTTAGTAATGGTACTTAGGTTAAAGATTTTCCTATCTTGAAAAGTGAAGAAAATGTTCATAGGACAGGGTTTGGGAGAGGATGGAAGTGTTTACAAAGAATGGACGACTGAGATCCAAGGTGGGTTCAAGCCAGCCCGAACCCACAGAGGATCATGCCATCCAGAGGATATCCTGGGGGTAAGAAAAATTGACATGGGGGAAATGGTGTTAAATAGTGAAATAAACTTGATATATTTGGTATCTACTAATAAATTACCACTTTGAAGTCGATTCAAATTTTTAGAGGAAAAATTGTTTTGAGCCGGTGGGATACGAACGATCACGAGTTTGTATTCCACCCGGCACTCTTTTGGGCATACCTTCAATCAATTTTTGATAACGTGCAGCTGGTATTTTGCACCATTTGTCCTTCGACATGGTAGTTATTGTCGACAGGGAAGTGGGACATGTTGGTAAGGCTTGCAACCGATGTTTGAGTTCATCCCAAAGGGCCTCTATTGGATTCAAGTCGGGGTTCTGAGCAGGCCAGGGCATGTTCTCCACACCTGAGTCATGAAACCACTGCTGAACGGACCTTGCAGTATGACATGGTGCATTATGTTGATAGACGTATGGCCCCTCTCCATAGTACTGGAACAATATAGGTAGCACAGAATTGTCTAGAACGTCCATGTATGTCTCAGCTTTCATGCTACCGGCTATAAGAACCAACAGTCCAAGTCCCAATACACAGCTCCACACCATCACGCTACCACCACCAAACTTCACAGATAGGAATATACACTGTAGTAGATAACATTCACCAGGCATTTGCCATACCCAGCAGCGACCATTGGATTGGAACAGTGTGAAACATGATTCGTCATTCCATAAAATTTGTTTCCATTGGGCCACTAATTACAATGAGCTTTGCACCAGGCTAGGCATTGTTGTGCATGCTCAGGAGTTTGTTTAGATGTTTAGTATGCAGCTGTTCAGCCATGGAAATTCAACGTATGCAGCTCTATATGAACCATCCTACTGCAAACACTAACACCTGTGGACTCTTGAAACATTTTGGTAATGATAGCAGCAGATGAATGATGAGAAGAACATACCAAACGTTTCAGAGTTCTTCGATCCCTTTCAGCCAGTTTTCGTGGTCTGCCCAACCGTTTCTTGACTGTTGTGACATCTTCACGTTTACATTTAGTAATCACATTCTACACCAATCTTGTG
Organism: Ryuthela nishihirai; assembly: GCA_038380435.1. Lineage (NCBI taxonomy): Eukaryota > Metazoa > Arthropoda > Arachnida > Araneae > Heptathelidae > Ryuthela > Ryuthela nishihirai. The sequence goes on from JAWZYU010000017.1 coordinate 9,566,369, forward strand.
GCCAAATTACACCTAGGACGCTCTAATTTGGCCATAATCGCACACACAGATAAGTTACTCAAATGGCATCCTATAATGACCTCTCTCTGGAAGTCCGTTAACTCAGCATGTTCACTTATGTTTTGTATTAACATCTCCACTGAAGCCTGTTCTGTGCCAATGCTCTTCTTATACCCCACTAGTACCGATCACGTGACCGGAAATTACATTTTCTCTTCGTCAATCACGTGTCCGGAGACTTTTTTCAACATAATGTATTTTGGGTAATAAATCAATTTTGTTAAAAAGTTGTAACTTCATTTAGAATATATAATTTAAGTTCCTTAATTTCATGTCGAGGAATCTGAGTTCTCAGTGGCATAACTGATGACATAAAGGGCTGAAAATGTGAAGGGGAAGTGGAAGGCAAGGAACTGGGTAGATGTCAAGAGAGGGCTGCCTGCTGATTGTGTCAAGGATGGAACCAGAGAGAGTAAACCGTGTCAGAAAGGGAAAAACTCCTGAACATAATCCAATAACAGAGGAAAGGAGAAGTGTGGTTCGGGGAAGGGCATTGAGCAACATGGAGTGTGTGTGGGATGACTGTTTGAGGTGGAAAAGGGGGGGGGGGGGGAGGAGGAATGTCTACTAGCTGATAATAGGTAGAATAAGGTCCTAGTTCAAGTCTGTTAGAGAGCGAATTTATTGAAAGAAATGTTTGTATTTTTTTAAGAGAGGGACACTATGGAAGGACACATAAAACATCTCAATAGAGTCAGCCATAACAAAGAGAATAATAAGACATTTATTTGCAACTTACGTACTAAAATTAGCCAGTTATGTTGAATTATCTGCAAAGAGAAACATAAAAAAAGAAATACAGTGAATATTCTGTTTTACAAGTTTTTGTATTTTGGTGAGCTCCAACTGCTCAAAGCCTCAGCTGGTCAGTTAACCCTAACACCTAGGGCAGTGACTACTTCCCACTGCACATCTCCTTACTTCCCAAGGGATATGCAGTCCTCCAGAAGAAACTATAAGCTTACCAACTGGCAGCTCTTACAGCAGATCTCTGAAGGATTGCTGCCATCAATACTATGGATATCAATGAAGTCCTTACTGTTGCCTCTTATGCCTGCACCGCTACGATCTTGACATCTGGGCATCTTCCCCCTCCTGATAGTCACTACAAGCAGCTAAGCACCATTCGCAATCGAGCTAAAAAGCACACCAACCACTCTGGTAATCTTTCAGACATTCTCCACATGAAAAGGCTATATGCTGCCATCAGAAGGTACCTGAATCAGCGTGAAAGGTTAGGTGGCAATCCTTCTGCTCCAGCATTGATGTCTTCACCCCTTTGGGGCAAGTCTGGAAGTACGTCAGAAACATGATGGGGAAGATGCAGCCCGGCTTTGTCGGGGTTGTGGGAGGGCCGCGGCTGGGTTTTCTGGTTTACTGGCCAGGTGTCCCCGAAGCGGCCTCGGCACGGTCAAGGCCGAGATGGTGAGCGGGCTGTGGTTGCCCGGCTCGATGGAGAGAACGAAGTTGAAGGTCATGCCGAAAGGATTGGAGCCCCGATTAGGTGTGGCCTATCGATGGAAGTGCCTAGGAGACTCTGCTGCAAAGGACTCAAAAAGTTAGGACTTCTATTTATTTTCTGGCTCAAAATTCTAAAGATACCATCTTTTATTTTATATGTTGCCAAGTTTCCGGACAAAATTCAGTGAGTGTTGGGCATATTCCTAGGCACCACTCAAAATTTCAAAAGATCCCACTCTCACTGCACCTCAATGATTATATCTTCAAGCAGGATATAAAATCCCAAGCAGTGCTTTTTTCTCTTCACATAAGGTCTTCTCCCGCTGTAGGCAGGTACAATGTAAGGCAAGCTATAATTGACAGGTACCTTTTTAGTCGATAGTGGTTTCTGTGACAACTCCCTTATGGTGATATGCAGTCATAGTACTGCGGTGCACCAGGATTGTCACAATTTACTTCGTTGTCCTCCCTTCCGGACTTGCTCTTCAGCCTTAGTGGTTAGCAGACGTCTTTTGGTGCACTCCGATAAACCGGTTTTACCGACAATCGATCGAGCAGAGTTGCGGCAGGCCAAGCAGTACCATGCGGCATCGCCAGACCCGAGATCATCGTCGACTAGCCAGCTAGCATCGTCTATACTTTGCCCAGCTTTTGCTGGCAAAGCACAGGTTTGCTTTTGAATTTTTTTTTTAGTAATTACTGCTGTTATTTAATTATATGATACTGTAGAAGATATTAGTAGATTTTATTATAATTAGGACTACTTTTATTCATATATATATATTGTATTTTCTTAATATCTTTGATACACTGTATGGTTTTTTGAGTGAACTATTCTTAGCCCAGTACAATGCAGAGGAGACAGTGACAAAGGAGGTAGATCAGGAGATCACATGGAAGCCTCCTTCCACTCCTGAAGAGTTTGTTTTAGAGATGGCAACGATTCGTGAAGGCATTGAGGCAGCATTGACAGGGGAAGGCAAGCATTTTACAGTAGCAAAGGCTAATGAAATTCGCGAAGTCTACACCCCAGATGCTGCGAATCATCACCTTGCAACAGCTGCAGATTGCAGAAATGAAAGGACGCCTATCCGCCCAGAATCAGCTATGCTCAGGCCGCACCTAACTTCAAGAAGACCTCACGAGTAGAGCAAAGGAAACAGGTAAGCAAGACTAACGTTCTTCTTGTCTATCCTATAGAAAAGAGCATCAAGACCAGTGAAGATTTAAAAGCCAACCTAAAGAAATCGATCAATCCCTAAGCATTAGGAGTTGGGATTTCACAAGTGAGGAATATCAGAGGGAATGGGCTAGCAATAGATCTGATGAGTGAGACCCATCTAGACAGGCTGCAAAAGAAAATCTCAGAGAACAAGGACCTACAGAAAAAATTCGAGGTAAGAAAGCCTATTAAGATCAATCCTAAAGTTATTATATATGATGTGCCTTTGACTATGAATTTTACAGACACAAAGAACAGCATACTGGAACAGAATGATATCGTAGATGAGGAAGGAGGTATGAACTTCAGATTCGCTCTCAAATCTGAAGGAGTAAACCATGTAGTAATGGAAACGAAGCCAAGGACATTCTGCTCTCTTATGAGGAAAGATAAGCTTAATATCGAATGGTCTAGACATAATATTAAGGAGTATATAACACCTATGAAATGTTTTAGATGCTATCAATATAGTCATTTACAGAGCAGGTGCCCTATGAAGGAGACTGAGCAGATCTGCTCCAACTGTGCAGGAACCCACTCTTTCAGCGAGTGCCCCACGCACGAGAGGAAGTGCATCAATTGTAGTCGCTCGAACAAGCGATACAAGACTGCACATAATGTGACACATGGAGCCATGGACAATGCCTGGACATACGAGGACACATGGATATGGACTTACGAGAACTAGAACGCCTTCGATCCCGTATCGACTATGGCTAGTTCTCCCCATCTACTAATTCGTTTTTCAGGTCAAACAAGTCTAAAGCTGTGACAGCAAATATTAAAGTGGTCCTTGACCACATAGAACCAGACATCAAACCAGAAATTATCTGCATTCAAGAACCATACACCAGCAAAGATAGCAGGCCTGCCTCTACACTGGAAAACGGCACACCATGAAAATGGGAAGGTAGGTATAATCACAACGACAAACGATATTGATTTCGCGATAATTAGTGCGAGTACTTAGTTCCGATCGAAGCTAGGGATGCGTTTAGCAATTTAATAATTATTTCAGTCTATTTTCCACCATCAAAAGATCTTGTACTTCACTTGGAGAATCTGGAAGGTTTAATTAGAAGACACAGAAACAAGAAAATACTAATAAACGGAGATTTTAACTCAAAGCACACCATCTGGGGGAACCCAACAACAGATGAAAAAGGAGAAGAAGTAATGGAATTCATCTTGAGAAATAATTTAAGAATACTGAACAACAGACATTCACCCCCAACATTTGAAACTACGAATGGAAGAAGCTGGATAGATTTAACGATTACCAGCAAGAACCTAGAGGAAGAGATAAATACATGGGAAGTTTTAGAAGAAGATTCTTTAAGTGATCACAAATATATAGTTACCTCCCTGGGAATGAAAGAACTGGCCCCTACAGCAAACAGATACAAGCTCACACATAAAGGACTTACAAGAATAGCTCAAGATATAAAGAAACAAGAATCCAATCTAGAAGAAAAATTAAGGGAAATTAGAACCACAGATGAACTGGATAACTTCATGTACAGCTTTGTGGAGACAATATCAACAGTTACATGCAAGTACCTCAAAGAAAAAGGAACAGATAAAGAAAAAGGAGTCCCCTGGTGGAATCAAGAACTGAACATAGAAAGAAAAAATTAAACGCTCTGAGGTGAAGAAACCAGAGAGCAGATGGGCCAGTGAGGGAAATTAGAAAGGTTGAATACAAGAAACAAGCAGCAATATATAGAAGATTAATAAACTACAGCAGAAAAAATTCATGGAACAAATTTTATGATGAAGTCTCCAATGAAAAACCCTTCTTCCTTCCATACAAAATAGCGAAGAAAAAAATCGGAAATACATTACAAATTTCGGCTCTAGAAACTGAAGATAATAGGAGAATAGAAGATTTTGAGGATATAATCAAAACAATTCTGAAAGAATTATTTCTAGCAAACAACACAGAGGAAGATTTAGAAGAACACAAAATCATCAGAGAACAGTTGAAAATAAAATACAAGTCGTCAGATGCAGCATTTACGAAGCAAGAAATCTCAGAAATACTCAAGACAATGCCAAAAAACAAGGCCGCAGGATTGGACAGAATAAATATGGAAATCATACAAGCCATCAACAACACAGTTCTGCAGATACTACTCAAATTATTAAACTTGTGCTTAGTATTGGGACATTTTCCGACAGTGTGGAAAACAGCTAGGGTCATCTTATTTAACAAGTTAGGAAAAAACAAAAGTAAGCCACAGTCCTTCAGGCCAATTTGTCTCCTTACATCTCTCAGCAAAGCACTGGATAAGTTAATTACAAGAAGAGTGTACTATCATCTATCCAAGACCAACAATTTACATCCAGAACAGAATGGATTTAGATCAGATAAATCATGCAATATGGCATTAAACAAACTATATAAAAAATTTCAGGAAAATATGGCAAACAAAATGCCCACAGCAATTATCTCTTTAGATGTTAGTGGGGGCTTTAACAGAGTCTGGTGGAGTGCTATTCTCCATGAATTGAGAAGAAAAAACTGTCCAGAAAATATTTATAACAAAATAGAAAGTTACTTCAGAGACAGAAGTATAAAGTTCATTTCCAATACGTTTGAACACGCCAAGAAAATTTCAAGAGGATGTCCTCAGGGTTTGTGTTCTGGTCCCCTATTTTGGAACCTAATTATGGACCAAGCCCTATCAATGGAGTTCCCAGATAATTGAAAGTACAAGCCTATGCAGATGACCTACTTCTAATAATAGGAGCGAAAATGAGAAGAGAACTGGAAGAATTGGGAAAATTAGCTACGGGAAAATTAAATGAATGGACCAAGAAAAACAAATTAAAATTCAGCACAGAAAAAAGTCAAGCAACGATAGTAGCCTTACAAAAGAAGATGATAAGACCACCAACTTTTAAATTAGGAACACAAACAATCAAAAACGTCTCAGAAATAAAAGTTTTAGGAGTACTAGTTGACAATCAATTAAAATTCTACAGGCATTTTCAAGCAGTTTGAGATCGCGTTAGTGACGTCATGTACAGCCTCTTAGGAATAGGACGAGATCTGTACGATAAAAGAAGAAATATATTGAAAGACATTTACAAGAAAAGCTTAGAAAGAATAATATTATATGGCCATGGAATATGGGGATATCGACTTGAGCAAGATAAGAAGCTTGGAAGTTACATTCTTAGTGCCCAGCAACAGCCAGCACTCCTAATTTGCAGAGCTTATAGGACAATAGCTATGGAAACAGCGCTAATCCTCGGGGGTTTAATTCCTGCACATCTGAAGGCAATGGAGGAATTTCACATATTGAAAGTCAAGGCTCTTAGGGAAGATGCACAATACCATGGTGACCTTGTAGGGCACATGAAACAGAGAGACCAGATGATCAATGGAACGTGCACCCAGCTCATAAAACAATAATTAACTATGACAAGGATCCATCCACAGGACTGGAAATAGAAATATTTACTGATGGTTCAAAAGAGGAGCATAGAGTAGGTGCAGCCTTCATAGTAATGAACTCAGGAAATATTATACATTCAGAAAAATATAGATTGACTGACAATACAAGCAATTATCAAGCCAAAACAATAGCAATATTAAAGGTGCTGGAATTCGAAAAAAATATTACAGAAGCTGGGAATATTAATATACAGGGTGAATCTGAAAAAGTGGGCAAAACTTTAAGGGGTGGTAGAACGCAGCTATACGAGCAATATTCGTCATAGAATGTATGGTCGGAACGCAAGCGGTGAGAAGTTAGGTAGTTTTCCACTGTCACATTTAAAGAATGAACACAAGAAGGAGAGGAGATACTTCAGAAAACATTCCGCCGCACCGTACACAAAGTGCATATCCGGCATTTCGTGGTTAGTATAACCAGCCATCCTCTCGGCAATCCACGGTAGAAATGCCGTTGGGTGCGAGGACCGACCCTTTTATACCATTTCCAACGCCACCTAGCGGCTCGCCGTTTGCGTTCCGACCATACATTCTATGACGAATATTGCTCGTATAGCTGCGTTCGACCACCCCGTAAAGTTTTGCCCACTTTTTCAGATTCACCCTGTATATATATAGTGATTCACTCTCTGCCCTCCAAGCTCTAGGAAATAGTATGAATAGGGATAAAACATTAAATGAAGTTAAAAGGCAATACACAAGAATTAAAAACAGAAGAAACATTCCATTCCATTGGATAAAAGCCCATGTCGGATATGAAGGAAATGAATTAGCTGATCAAAAAGCCAAAAGCGCTACCAAAATAGGGAACGTTACAATTAATATGCCACTGCCATTTAGTTATGTGAAAATGAAATTTAGGAAAAAAATATTAGAATGGCAAAATACATGGAACACAAGCGAAAAGGGAAGGACACTATATGAGTATATAAAAATAGCCAAAGAATCGAACAGCTATTTCAATCATTATGCAAATCAGATCCTGACTGGACATGGGAAATTTCCGGAATATTTTGCGAGAATACAGAGAACGAATAATTCTCTCTGCAGATGTGGAAGACAATGGGATAGTCGACACTACCTATCGGAATGTAACATATTAAAGCTCAAAGATCAATTGAAAAATGTAAACCATGCAACTCAAGATTACAAGAACATAACAAGTCAAGAAAATCTTTCAATAATTACCAAGGCCATGAAAAGTATAACAGAACACCCAGACTTTTTTCCAGCAGCAATTCCTTAGATTTTAACATTACATAACACGTTGTAGTTGGCAGGCGCTGATGAATAAAATTTTTTACAAAGGCAGATTCTATCCATAAATTCATTTTTTTTTTCTGTTTTCTTTATTTTTTATCATTCAATTTACTTTTTACTTTTTCCAATTCTTTTTATCTTTTTGTTATCTATTCAATGTTATACGTTTGTGTTGTGCTGTCTTGAGTAAAAATAGAAGGGAGGAAGGAGAAAAAAAAAAGAAAAACAAGAAAAACTCCCAAGGGGACGTTAAAAAACATTTCAAAATTTTATAAAATAATATAAATATCTCTTGATGTGTGTATTGTCCTACCATTAAAGTAATATTATATGTTCTTCCTTATATATATATAAGTTATAGTTCTTTCCTTGATCTTCTTGATTCTGCTTGTGTTGTGCTGTCTTAAAAAGGGGGGAAAAAAAGAAAAAAAAATTATAAAATACATAAATATCTCTTGTTGTATGTATTTTCCTTAAAATAAAGTAATTTCATACTTCCTTCTCTATACATATATGTCATAGCCATAGTTTTATTTTTCTTTTCATTTTTTTTCTTTTATTTATTTTTTCCTTGATCTTCTTTAATTAGCTTAATAAAATACATTAAATAATATAGATATTTACTAGGGTGAGTAGTCCTTCTGATAAAGTATAGCGACTAATGTAAACAAATATCTAAGTTACAGTTCTTATAAAATTATTATTCTTTAATTTAAATGTTTTCACAGATGGATAATTTACCTGGTAGCATAAATGTTTTTTATTTTAATTTACATTTTATTCTGTTCTCCCCTAATTCCCACCAATGCCAAACAGTATACATATGTCTTAATATGTACATAGCTTTATTCTTCCTACAATAATCCAATATCTATATCTATATATTCAGTGATGTTCATTTTAACATCCTTAAACCGAACCTAGGTTCTTTTAAAAACCCAGCTTTCTTCCACAAGGACACACTGCCCTTTTCGTCCCTCCCCCTCTCGCCATCACTTCCTTCAGTGTTAGTCCACTGCCAAGCGCCACATACCTTTCTCCTCTCTTCTGCTTTACAGTCCCCCACCCCACCCACCCACCCACAGCTGCTGCTACACTAGGCTTATTCTCTTTAGTCCAGGCCAAGCGCATACCTGTCTCCTCCTATCTTCTAAACTATAATCCCCACTCCCTGCATTCTCACTGTCTACTATACATAGCCCAGTTTAACCTTCAGGAAAGTCAAAATACAGTGGCTCAGAATAACAGAGTCTATTTTAAATTATTTATCCAAAAAAAGAGAAGAAATAAATAGCATATTTATTTATTCTTATTAACCATTAATTACTTCACATTTCTACACATATCTCCTCTATCTTTAACACTCTTGTTCTTCTCTCTGATCTTGTCTATTTTCTCTGTGTCATGTGCTCCCATTGAGGGTAGAGGGAAGCCTTGACCCTCTCTGTTAGCTTCCGACTGGCTTTCTTTTCAGCCAAGGTCGGAGGGTGGGGGTTAAAGACCTCACCACTGCTGTCCTTCACCAAGGCTGATTCTCTATACTGAACTTTCGATCTGTACAGGACTCAGCTAAAAGTCCTTCTCCCTACTAACTCTAAACCTCTAATAAACACAAATCAAATAACTTTAATTCTAACTTAACCTAGAACAGTTATTTTCATCTCAGCTACTATTACAGATTCCCCCCCTTAAACTCAGATTACTTGACAGTGTACACTAAACAGGACATTACCCATCACACACTCTACCACAATACATAGTTTTTTTGTTTTTTTTTCCTCTTTCCTAAAGTATGACAATAATCACATAACATGTCTTGTATTCTTCAAAAATGTGATAATATCATGGAGGTGGGGGAGGAAGTGGAAGAAAAAAAAAATCTTTTTTTTTACAGAAAATGATATAGGGATGTCAGACAAGATGCATTATCCATATACCCAAGAGTAATGTCATGTATCTCTCAATATATAAATATATATAAATGCTATAGTTCATGGTTTCTTCCAATTTCTATATTATTACTAATGCAGTGATAACTCATATTGTTCAGATAGGATTAAAATACTGTATTCATTTTACATATATGATTCCTAATTACGAATTAACATATGCATAAATTTTTTTAAAATTACTTTTAATTCTCACAAATGCCTAATAATATTAAATTACATGTCTTATATCCTACCAAAGATGTAAAAATATCAACACTCTCTTCTTAATTTAGAAATAATATATAAATCTCCTATTCATTTTAATTTTATGCAGTGATACTTAATATTGCTTTGATGTGATTATATTGTTTTTAATTTATATATCTGATCTCATGTGAGAAATTAACTTAAAGCATAAGCCTCTTTTAATTTTATTCAGCAAAATATTCCATGCACTTAATGCCTTACCATTTGCCATACCACAACACATACTAATCGATATTTAAATGTCCATAACATTAATTTACTATAAACTATTCCTAAGTTTAGTTCAATCACATTTTCCTAACTTATAATAATGCTATGTTCCTACAACTAACATAAACAGATATTGAAAGGTCCATGGCAGTAAAATAGTACTTTCTGTGTATCTCTTGGTTTATATTATTTATTATCTTTCTCACTTATAATAATTAATTACTCAATCTTTTATTATATTCACAATAGCACTATGTCCTTGTAGCTAATATTACCTGATATTAAAATTTCTATAGCAAATAATTTGTGGTATTTACCATAGATTTATGTAGTTAATCTTTCAGATTCACAATGACACTGTGTCTATGTAACTAATGTTAATTGCCATATGAATAACCATGGCATTGATTTCTATAATTACTGTTGGACTATTCATTTAATTTTTCCAGTTCCCATTAACACACTTTCCCTGCGGCTATTACTATTTAATAGAATTGTCCATGGCATTGATATGGTATTAAACAATCGCCTGGACATTTAAATTATTAGCTTGGTGGGAACCCTTTCCTATTTTATCCTCCCCCCCCCTTTTTTTTTCTTCCATGGGCACACAGCACTCTCGCTGCACTGCCCCCCCCCCCAAACTTCAATAATTCTTTTTATCTCCTGCTCAGCCCTCCCCCCTCCACCTATACCTTTACAGCTTCTTAACTAATTTGACAAACACTCACACATGTAAATACTGATATTTTGACAGCAATCCGCCTTAATAAAATTTTATTTAACTTATTTCTATTTAATTTTTACTTTTTTCTCTTTAATCATTATTCTTCCCTATCCACGCCTCCCTTTCTCCTTTGGGGCTGAGACACTTTCCTTCTACTTTACACCTCCCATCCACATTCTATCTCTCATTCTGATCTTGCCTTTTACTAGCTGTGTCATGTTCTTCCCTAGGGGGTAGAGGGTAGCCTAGACCCTCTAGGTTTTGCTTCCGGCCGGTCTGCTCTTCAGCCATGGTGGGGAGCAGGGGGTGGCCAGCCTCGTAGGGGTATTGCCCGGACCTGGCTGGCTCACCGGGGGGCCATTCCCTTCTCCCAAAGGCAGACCTGGTCCCAGCCGGATCGAGGTGTTGCCCTGATCCACACTGGACTCCGCCCACTGCTCTATCTCTTTCTCTACTCTTCTTCTTTCCCTTTTCCTTAAATTAAAGTAACCTACTTATGTAAGTATCTCTCTCTAGATTGGCATTCAAAATTTAATACCAAATCTCAGATTGTAACTATGTTTGGCAAATTTATTAGATTGAAATTTCTTTGATTGTCTGCCTATTATGTTTAGGCACCGCTCAAAATTCGAAAAGACCTCCCACTCACCTCAATGATTAAACACCCAGACTTATCCTGATTTATCAGTACGGTCTTGCTCGTCATAACAGGCCCTTTCTCCGCTACGCTGATTACATTTAATCGTCAAAGGATTCTCTGGATACAGATAGGGGAAACATGGCATCACCCACATGATGTAGTGCCATCTTTGTATAGCGGAACATCGGGTGCTGCCATTCAATTTACTACAATTGTACTCCCTTCCCCCCCCCAATAGGGGACCACCTTGACGTGGTAGGGGGGGGGGGCTGAATAGTACCTCTGTGAAGTATGGTCAGGGCTCGTTGTTTCCTCATTTGCACAATGGGATGTGGCCTTTGGTGGCAGAGCTGGTTGGGGGCCCACGGACTGGTAAGAGAGCCTCCAGACTAGTGGGCTCACTGACCTGACTCAGGGAAGTTGAAGGTTCACAGCCCCGACTGTGGATGAGGGTTCTGTGGACCGGGCTTGGGGAACCCGGTCCAGTGGAGCTCATCGGTGCAGCCCCAATAAAGTTGGGATACAGACTGCTTCTGGGGGACAGCTGGTGCATGGCACTATAGAGAGGATGAAGTTGAAGGCTTGCGACTGGAAGCATTTACTGGTTGACAGGCTTATCAATGGAAAAGCCAGACTAAGAGTCTCCACCCCGGGAACCGAGTCAATTTGGTTCTATATACCATCCTTGTGGCTAACCGGGGAACAGGTTAAATTTAGGTTTTGACTGATGGATGAGCCTTCCTTCTATAGGATTGATCGCCATAGGTAGCCGTGGATGAGCTGTGTCCTTGTGGCACTGTCTTGCCCCAGTGTAGGTAGTGGTGTTCATGTCAAACTTCCCATAGTTGGTGTGCAGTCAATGTATTGTGGTACAACTGGGACTTGCCTTTATTTAATGTTAATGTCCTCCCTTTCCACAACCTTGCCTACCTTGTCCAGTGGGGAGAGCTTAGTAGCCACTGCTTATGCCTTCTTGAGGCACTTCACCTCCTGTGATGCCCCCTCATTCACTTTTACTTTACCTTAACCAGTTTTGCTTAATTTACATTATATTTATCATTTGGGGAATTTTAATTTTATTTTTGGCATCACAGTGCTTGTTTCCAAGAACATAGGAGTTGTGCATGCGCAATTCTGAACTTTCGATTGTCACCCACTAAAGCGCGCATGTACAAGGACACGCCCTCTCTTGCGTCATAGCTTGCACACTCGTCACTTTATGTAAATGTATTTCCTGGTGTGCAACATAACACATGCGGGCCTTTTGTATAACACATGATATAACAGTGACATGTAGTCACAGAGTCAGTTGGAGTAAGTGGAAGTTGGTGGTAGTTCACAGTGTGGAGTTGTAGTAAGAGATGAGTTTGTAGTGAGATAGTGATGATAAAGTCGACATTTTCATTGACATTGGTGAGTGTTTAAAATAATTTTGGAAATAAATTTGTTTGTTATAGAAACTTTTGAATCCTTGCTATTTTTTTCTCTTGAGCAACATTAGTTGATAATTTTTGAAATCTTACTTGCTAAATAACGCCTGTTGGTATTCGAACCCTAATTTCAACTTATTAGGCAATTTATTATTATTGACTGGCACCCGAAATTAAGCTATCCGGAGCTTAAATAAATATTGGATCAGACAAAGGGTCCAAAACTTTTAAAAGTATTTAATTCTTTGGAGCATTACACTCCACCCTACTACCCCTCCGGTGACTGATCAGGATACATCCCAGCAGCTTTTCTCTGGGAGTGAGCCTTGCTATAATGATCCTTCACCTGGCAGGAATTCATTTCTGCCATTGAAGCTTCAAAGAACTCCTCGGCCCCACGATACAGTATACTTCTTTGATTTCCTGATGGCATCAGCTATACTTGGTTAGCTAACCTGTCACCTGAGGCTCTGCTTGGGCTTCTTAAAGCCTTCAATCACTTGGGCCACCTCCACTGTCCCTGATTCTTTGAAGGCTAAGCACATAGTACCTATTTTGAAGCAGGAAAAACCTGCCACTGATCTCTCTTCCTACAGGCCCATTTGCTCTATCTTCTTGAATCTGCAAGATCCTATAGAGACTTATCCTTGGATGCTTGGAATGGTACCTGGAGTCCAAGGACCTTCTCCTCAACAGCCTGTCTGCAAAGGGAAGTGCACATCAGATAACCTGATTGACCTCACCTCTACCATAGGACAGGCTCTGTCTGAAGGACCGACAACTGTCGCTGTCTTCTTCGACATTCAGAAGGCATTTGACTCCCTGTCCCACATGGATACTCTCTGCAGACTCCATGATCTTGGTCTCAGTGGAAATATGCACTGGATTATGGTGTATCTCTTCAACAGGATGGTTGACAAGCTTGGCAACACAATCAGTGCTCCCCACGTCATCAATTGTGGAGTTTCTTAAGGGATGTCCTCAGCATAATGCTTCTGAACATCTTGTTGTCAGGCCTACCCTCTCGACTCAAGAATAGAGTGGTAATTTTCATCTATGCTGAGTGCCCAATGGCAGAAGGATAGCAGCTGTTCCTCATCAGGTACCTGGTTGACCCTTCTCTCACTGCTCCCAACCTTGGAGACCTCCACTGATCTGAGGAGATCCTCCTCCATTGTTTCCAAGTTCGCATCTTCTAGAGCAACTCTACACTTCACACTCTTGGTAGAGTTTACACTCCCAACTGTGCCACTAGCAACACACCTGAGATTATATCTCACGTACTGCTGAACTGCTCCCACTACAATGCTGAAAGAGAAGCTTTGTTTCGGGATCTTCATGCTATTGGAACTACAGATTATTCTATTACCTCCCTTCTTGGTACCCGCCAGAACAAGCAACTACAGCAAACAGTGGCTACTTATTTATTTCTTTCAGAACATTACCCTCTTCTGCAAGGAATAATGTCTCTTGTTTCATCACTTCTATGTTAACGAGATTAGTTAATAGATTCGTGAGCTGACTGAGAGGCAGTATCTTCTGCCTCTGCTATCTCATCCTCCTGTTGTGACTGGTGTAGGGAGCCCCTCATTGGAGGCTAATTTCACCATGATCTTACACTTTGAACCTTTGCCTTTGAGTGCTGTGATGACTTGTCTGTTCTGCCTTTGTGTATTCCAAGTATACGAGTTTCTGCTTTTCTTCTTGGTAAGTATATATATTCTATTCCTTTTTTTTTATTCTAGTAGTATAAAACAAGATTATTTATCGTCTGGACAGCAGAGCCAAGCATATTGTTCCTTTCACTCTACAAGAACTGAGATCTGCCCCACAGTCTACGAAATGCTCTGCTGCCCCTGATGGCATCAGCTATGCTCTATTAGCCAACCTGTCATACAATTATCTTCTTGTCCTTCTGCAAGTCCTTCAACCACTCCTGGAATGCTGCCACATTTCTTGACTTCTGTAAGACTATGCACATAATTCCCATCCTGAAGCAAGGAAAACTGCCAAGAGAACTTTCCTCCTAGAGACCTATTGCCCTCTCCTCCTGCCTTTGTAATATACTTGAGAGACTGCTCTTGAATCGGCTGGAATGGCACTTTGAGTCCAGGGGCCTCCTTCCTGACTGCCTCTGTTTTCAACAAAGGCATTGTACAGTGGATAACCTTATTGACTATGCCCTTTGAGGACACACCTCCATAGACCTCAGCCCCATGCTACTCAACATCGCCCTATGCTACCTCCCTTTCAGACTTGAAGCTAGAGTTGTCATATCCATCTACGCTGATGACACCTGCCTCTGATTATCCAGCTAGGATCCCAGATATGCAGAACTGAAGTAGAAGCATGAAGTCTCCACTTCCTTTTCTTCCCTTGGTCTCTATCCATAGATAAATATAACTCAGTAAAGATACGACACTCTCATAGACACCATGGTGGTCTTTAGGTTCTTCTGTAAAATAACTTGATAAGCAATGCCACTTTGGATAATTGCAAATATTTACATGTAAAAGGGAAGGAAAAAACAAGAAAAAGCAAAGTTGGGAGAATTTTTTTTTTTGCCACACTGGGGATCAAACTGGAAACTTTTACTTTAGAAGCCAAGTGACATACCATGTCACTTGACTTCTAAGATCTCATTCATATCCAGTATGATAATGGATATATGTAGGTTGTTGGATTTATTCTCTTCTGTCTTCTTGTAAAGCCTGCAGAGAGCTAGTACAGACAACCCAAAGAGAGGACATATATCTGGTTTTACAAGGGACATTCAAAAAGTTCTCGACATGCATCTGAGGAACAAAAACCATTGCCCTTACCTGTCCTTCAAAGTATCCTCCCCAGCATCTGTGCAAAGTTACAGACATTTAAGCCAATTCTGGAATGCTCGGTGTTACTCCTGCTAGGGAATACTCCGCAGCTCTGAATGAACACATTTTCTAAGGTCTTGCACCCTTGAAAAAGGCTTCCCCATAAGTTTCTTTTTAATTTTTGGAAACAACCAAAAATCGCATGTTGCAAGATCAGGTGAATATACAGGATGGAGTAGATGTTTGCCAGATAGGCCATAACTTGCTGAGTTTTGTGAGCACATGCATTGTCATAAAGGAGGATCCTTGATATGCCTGTTGTTGGATGCTGCTCCTAAATTTCCTTAACCATTTTGGGAAAAACAATGTTAGTGTAGTATTTTCATTTATAGTAATTTTATTTTTTCAAGTAAGGTATCCATGGCTACCACTCCTTGGAAATTGAAAAAAATTGTGAACATCCTCTTCCTTGAGCAAAAATCTTGTTGGAGGATTTGGGGACAGTCTATCTTCGGCAACTGAAACTGTTTGTCAACTGAAACTGCAATGTTCTTCGGCAACTGAAACACATTGTCAATCTTTCTGGGAGTTGTATAATACTAAAAACCACATTTCATCACCTGTCTGTAAACTGTTTGGGGTCACTAGGTTCAAACATTATTAACATCTTCCACGAGTCGACTCTTACACTTTTTCGCTGTTCTGTCAGTTTGTGGGGCACCCATTTGCCACAGATCTTTTGGAACTTTAAATGTTGATGATTAATTGTTTCCACACTGCCAATTGCTACACTGACATCTAAGCTTATTACCTGAATGGTGATGTGTGGGTTTTCCTTAATGAGTTCATGAACAGTAGTGATGGTTCTCTCATTCATAGCTTCCTTCGGTCTTCCTGCACAAGGAAATTCTTTGAAGCTCTTCTGTCCTTCTCTGGATTTGCGCATACATCCCATAACAGTGTCATATGAACAGGCATGATCTCCCTATACTTGTGATAAATTGGCATCATTTTTTTTTTGCATGGTCCCCAAGCTTACTTTTGAAAATGTAAAATCTTTCCCATCTTAGTAGGCTCCATAACAACAAAGTAGATTTCGCAGACGAATTTTATGTGTCGCCAGTAAAAGAGAAATGATGATACAGCCTTTGTTTTCAACATATTTAGACAAGCTTTAAAACAAGTCGTAGTCTTGTTAAATTTGGAGAAATGAGTTCATTCTCCAAATCAAAACCACATCAACTGTGATTGGACCTCATAGTAGTGAATGGCAATATTTGCTACCACCATATGCCAAAGACTTCATGAGGTATACCTATAAGTTAGACAGCCAGTGGTATGTGTGTGTGTCTCTGATCCATGCCACAGGAGGGACCATCGAAACTGGCGCACATAATGTCAATTGCACCCAAGAGCAACCATTATCTTTGTTCTTCAGGGATGAATTAAGATTTGCCCTTCATAGTCTCTATGTCAGTTAATAATGATTCACTACATCAGTTAATATGGAGACACCAAGAACATGCTATCATGTCACAAATATCCGCGAATGGAAAACCTACAATGGTAAGTCATGATTTGGAGAGGGATATTTTTAGAAGGTTGCACAGATCTGTATGTACTTCCAATAGGCTATATCATTGGTCCCCAGGTGTAAAGATGAAATATGCACACCCTTTCAAGTAACCATATGCGGGTGCAATAGTCGATACCTTCCTATTACAGGATAGTAAAGTCCAGTCACACTGCTGTTGCCATGTCAATTGCTATCTGAATAGCACCATTAATCATGTGGAGTGGCCAGTCTGGTCTCTCAACTTAAATATGGTAGAACATACATGGAATGCTTTTAGGAGATAATTTGCTCCCTCTCCAAATCATGATGTTACCATTGTAGGTTTTCCATTCACGGATATTTGTGACATGATAGCATGTTCTTGGTGTCCTCCATATTAACTGATGTAGTGAATCAATATTAACTGACATAGAGACTATGAAGGGCATATCTTAATTCATCCCTGAAGAACAAAGGGCTTCAATGTGCTTAGAAAGAGTAATGAAGATTACTACCCACAGCGATGCTGGAAGTCTTATTAACAGCACAACATATCCCTGTGAGACATGCATAATGATAAGAGGTGACCATACTCTATATTGAATCACTTTGGCTATTTCAGTTGACCTTGTTTTTACCATGTTGCTGTATTCATATATAATTTTGGGAATTAAAAGTGTTCCATTTTCAAATTGTTATTCTTATGCACAGTGTTTATATACACCTATGTTCCAATTCACATGCAGCACATCTAAGGGGTTTTCAAAAAAAAAATTGCTTTCCAGGCTGTTCCTTCATTTATGGAAACCAGTATACAAAATAATTTATATTATAATTAAAAAACATGGATAATTTAAATTCTTTGATAAAAATGTTTTAATTAAAAACAACAATAATTACCATATGAGCCATGGCCTTCTTTCCCTTCTAGGTTCACAAAATCTTTTTACTGTAAATAAGACAAATTATATCAGTGCAATTATACATTTAATAGTAAGAAATGGAAAGTAAAAGCAAGTTTAAACTGACTCAGTTTAGGAATAATAAAACGATTTAATGGTCAAAAGAATCATGAAAATCAGTTTAACACTGTGCCACAGATATTCATTACATTTCATTGAGGTAAAATTGTCAATAAAATTATTTTGAGAATTCTGTAAGTAGTAAACTGCTGAATTCAGAAGTGCACAAAACAGTAGATAAAACAATTATTAATACTTTCTACTTGGAAAACTGCTTTGAAAATACTTTTAACCCTTCCAGTGTCAACATTGTCTGTATATGTTTGAAGAATCTGAATTGAGGCCAAGGATGTATGTATCCGTTTTTAGTACAACAAAAAAAATAGATATTTAAAAAATAAATATTGTTGTTATAATTTATATATATCTTATATATAATTCAGGCTTCAAAATTATTTTTTGTTTTTTAATTTGATGCATATTTTATTAAACTACAATATAAATAATTTGTCATCTGATTGCCATTTCTTAGAAGCACTAAACGATATTGCCAATTTGCTTGTTAACGTTCCTATTTGCTGAAGCAACCTTCTGATTTCAGCTCACTAGTTTCATTTGAATTATTATCAACAAATTTTTCCTTAAATTTTCGAAAATCTAAAAATTAACAAAAAACTGTTATTTTTAAAAACAACAGATTTTGGAAGCAATTACAAAATACGTACCACCATTTTTTTTCCCCCCATTTAACACTCTTTTCTGTCATAAACCTATTTCAGCATTCCCAAGTTATTTTTTATCATTTTTCCCAGCATTCTAGGCATCTCTCCTGCCTTAAAATCGAAACTGGAAGTAAACACATTCATCTTAGAAATTCTGGTTGCAGCTGAATTTAGTTATTCTTCACTGAGGCAAACAAGATGCAGATGGCTGACACATGCAATCTCCATTGCATATGCTGTGAGTGATGTTTACATTTTGGTCCAGCATATTGAATACCCTTTGTAAAGTTAGTATTTACTTTTTTTATATTTAAACCTTAGTTTTCATTTCAGTAGTTTATTTTCAGAAATTAGTGATCTTTTGGCCAATTGATAAGTATTGTTTTTTTTTTTTCATAGTTATGCTACATCGTATGGCTTGTCTGCAACTTGTTGCTGTGGATATTTTAACATCACATTAGGCCATGTGTTAATTTTTATTTTATTATTTATTACTTTTCCAGTAAAACTTCGATCTAGTATCATTTTCTGAAAATAAATGAGGTCTTGGATATGGAAGGAAATTCATTTCTGTAGATTTACTTCTGTTAGCGATCTTTCGATCGGCTGATTTATCGATCTTTTCGAGTTATTCTAGATCGGAGGCTGGCTTAAGAGTTGTTGTGGATATTTCATTTAACATTCCATTAGGTTATATGTAATTTTTCTTTTATTATTTCTTGTTTTTTTAGAAAAGAAACTTTGAGCTTCTGTTTTCTGAAAATGAATGTCTTGGATATGGAAACATAATAGACTTCCTTGCTATGGAAATCAGCCGTCAGATGGGAGGGCAATTTCTGGAAGGTGTCCTCTCCACTAAACTCATGTAGAAAGTTTCACCCCCCCCCCCCCCCCACTCTAGAAAAATATTATTTTTTAAATTACGAGTTTTTATGTTTATATTGAATGATTTTAAAGGCAACCTCCCCCTCCCCCCTCAGTACCTTGGCTGGCCACACAGACAATATAATGCTGTTTTTTTTTTTTGCTTTGGTGTACAAACCTTTCCGCACTTAGCCAAGATCGCCAAACTTCAACACCCAAAGAAAAAATTCATAATATTTAGCTAAAAAAGCAGCCAAGGAGGCTTTTTTCTATTTCATAACTAGTTCAGAAAATGCTGTGAATGTGAGAATTCTATAGTGTGATATTTTTTTCACCATATCACATTGAAAAAGGCTTATTAAAACCAATATGCTTGCAAATTTGTTTATATTATTTTCATAAAATTATGTTTAATTTGGTATATAGCATGACTCATTTCTGCTGATTGTTTATTTTTTTTAAATTCTCAAGTTGACTTGTTTATGTGACCCAGCACAATTGGCTAAAAGCCTGAAATTTTCTCAAAGTATGGTACCATGAAAAAAATTACAAAATGAGAAAAATATTTACTTAAAACCAAAAAACTTTTTTGTTATTCAGAAATATATAGTCATTCTATTCATGTGCATTGTAATCATTACTGTCTTTTTTTTTTAAATAAATTTTTATTTGTGTTCCCAGATGCATTTTTTTTACTACATGTCTAAAAAAAGTCCTATTAAAATAAAAGTCTTTTTTGTTAAATACTTTATTTTCAGAAAATCCAGAATTAAATGCTGATTAATTTGGCATACAGTATGCCATAATACCTTTCATTAGTTATTTGGCAAAAAAGTTCTAAAGTTCAAGTTTTTTTGGCTGAGCATAGGGATAAAATAGTTTGGCCTATGGATGGAAACCTGTTTCTCAGGCTGGACTCTGGAAGATTAAAAAATACATAAACTATTTTTATAAAGCATTGTTTTAAATTTATAAAATACAGATAATACTTTTTTGTAAGTGTTCTTATAAAAATCTCTTCTAAGAAGCACTATTAACAAGCAGGCACATGCAAAAAGAACTTAAAATTTCATCAATGCTGAACAAAATTGAACATAATTTATAACTGCAGTGATATTCTAAAGTGTAAAACAATATTACTCTACACCAGGGATGTCAAACACGTGGCCCATGCCAACATTTGGCAAATATTTATCAAATTATATAAAAAAAAATACTTAATTTTAAAACTAAAATGAATAAATTTTCTTTTAACCTTAACTATTTAATTTAGATTAGAAATATTATAATATCTATTGTTCATACAATCAAACACAATGTAATGTATTTAGTTATCTTTATTATGTTCTGCTAAAACCAGCAGTTAATACAGTTATATAGTTAGATACAAGCATAATTTACTATGTTTATTAAAATCTCACTTGTCAAAGTCATTAGTATGGAGAAAGATACAAAATAATAATTACTCTCTCTTTTTTACTGTATCTTTGGGGCATCTTTGCAGCTCGCACTACTTCGAGTACAAGCTTAAGTGGCCTGCGTTCCTACTTGAGTTGGACATCACTGCTCTACACAAATGAATCTGCAGCTCATCACTAATTTACTAAGCACTTAATTACTAATAAGCTGTTGGAGTAATGGGATGAAAATGGGTGTAAAAGAAAAATTGTCATCAGCTGGTAGCTCAGTGGTCAGAGCACCTGACATATCATAAGGCAGTCATTGACAGGGCTTTGAATCCCACCCAGCTCAAGACAATTTTTTCTCCACACCATCTTCATTCTGTTACTTTAACAACTTAAGCTTATATCCAATTTATGAAATCTGCATACACAGCCATAAACTATAAACTCCGTCATTAATACCATAAAAAATTTATATATATATTTTTAAATATTACAGTTTGAACTCACTTTTATGTTAAGTGAACGAATAGCCACATTCAAATCTACCAAACTTTGAAAATAAGCTTTTTACGGAAAAAAGTCACTAGACATAAATTGAAGATCTCAGTCAGAGTTCTCTAAATCTCTATTTTCTATAATATTAATCTAATATTTAAAGAGTTATGGAAGCTGAAATATTTAAATGAAACTTTTGCGAGTTTTGAAAATTTACTTCAAAAAGTTAAATCACAACTATTATAACAAGTTGTTCGCAACATAAATGCGATATTTGAATTTTGTGTAAGGATTTTTGAAGTTTTCATCAATTTTAGGGGGGGGGGGATATTTTGGAAGTGTGTGAGATAACATCTGTTGTTAAATATTATAACTTCCATAACTCTTTAAATATTAGATTAATATAATAGAAAATAGAGATTTAGAGAGCTCTGACCGAGATCTTCAATTTATGTCCAGTGACTTTTTTCCGTAAAAAGCTTATTTTCAAAGTTAGGTAGATTTGAATGTGACTATTTGTTCACTTAACATGAAAGTGTTTTGACATTTTTGCAATATAGTGTATGTGTAAAATAGATATTTCAGAGCTCCTAAAAATTCAATTTTCTTTTTTCAATTTATTCCTGAATGTAATGTGTCAGAAAATAAAATGCCCTTTCTCTTGCTCAAATTGCTATTAGCACAAGTCCATATTATGCTATCTCAGTAACTGCTCTTCTTTTTAGAACATTCCCTCACCAGTTAGCTGGGAATTCCAGTGAGTTAACTGAGTTATATAGTAAATATTCGACCATCTGTGTTCCCAGTAAAATGAAATATGATGCCAAAGGATCATTTTTTTTATTGAAGAATTTCAGTGATTTGCATAAAAATACAGCCATATACATTTATGCATTGTTTTAGTATATTTTGCAATTAAAACTTATTTTATACAAAAAATATCCCCTCAAGGGCCTGACAGGAGCCTGTCAGTTTAACATGCCATAGTACAAGATCTGTGAGGATGGTGGGACCTAAGCAGAAAGACAACACAAACATCCATGCCTTACCCGGGTCTTGAACCCAGGTCCCATTGATCAGCAGCCAAATGCACTAACCTCTATTTTAGGATTTTCAAATTATTTTTATCTAACTTTTGCAAAAAAAAAATACATGAGAAAAATCGATATTTCTTTGATCATGTGATTGGCAATATCATAGGAGTGTGATATCGATCAGCAAACATCTAATATTGGCTTCAAACTTAGTGTGCATGTTTAGGCTGCAGAGATGAGGTATTTCTACTGTGTTCAGAGTGTATCGCAGGGTTTGGTATTTTGTTTTGCTGATGAAATGTAGTTTTTGAAGGATAAAACCAATGGATATCAAGTTAAATGGGAAAATCACAAGCTTTTTGTAAAAATATTTCAGTTACTCTGATTTCATTCACTCACTTGAGAAAAATCACAACGGATTCAGATCCGTTGTCTTTTTCTCAGATTCAAAAGGGGGATATCAATTTCACTACTTCTAGAATTATTTATATTGCTTCTCAAATATATACGGCAATTTCCATCGCTGAGTGGTTAGCACACTTGCCTACTGATCTAAGGTACCTGGGTTCAACCCTGGGTAAGACATGGATGTTCGTGCTGTTTTTCTGCTGAATTATAACAAATTATGTGAGGATGGCAGACTGAGGTCCTGCCATCCTCAGAGATCTTCTACTATGGCATACAAACTGATAGTTTCCTGTCAGACCTCTGTGGCAAATAGCTGCTTGAGGGGGCATTTACTTTTTTTTTTAGAAAGAATAATTATTTTAAAATAATAAAATAAAAGCTTGATCCAAAATTAAATCATTAGGCATATGATGGTAGCTAGGTAGTCACTGGAAGGAGAGCTATGCAGCAATCCCCTGTGATGATGCATAGAACCGGCCAGGCCTAGCACCTAATGTCCGACCCTGCCTTCTCGTGGTGCAGACTGTTAGTACCTTTAAAAAGAGATACTCTCTTGTGGAAGTGAACGGAAGGGGAGGGCTGCCAGATTAGTGTGGCCTACTGATCTGGACAACTGTGGCTACTTTTCTTTTTTTCTACCCTGCTGAGGAGTGGTCAACCACACAGGGTCCTGATGCTGACCATATAAACCCACTGGACTGGACAGATATATGGCTCTGAGCTTGATTATGGATCCTGATTTTGCTGCACTGGTGGGCTTCTGTGGAGGGAAAATCTTCCGCTGTGTTTTCTGTTTGTTTGTGGGTTGACAGCCCCAAGTGAATAGATTCACAGGATATGTTTATCAGCTGGTGGATAATCCTGAGCAGAAGTCATCGCAGGCACCTGAACTCTTTGCTTCTATTGGCATCGTCAAATTCTACATTGGAGGAAGTCTTCCAGTGTAGATGGCTTCAGCCTTTAGTGGTGGGGGAACGGGTCTTTGCCCCATGTCTGCGATTAGGGGGCTGTTTGATATTGTCGGCATTCCCTCTCTCAATAAACATAGTTTCTTTAAACATCCTACTAACCATTTTCTCTCCATAGGTAGTTGGAATGTGAGGACTCTGCACAGAGCTTTTTCTCTTGATGTCCTCACACAAGAATTCCACCATTATAATTTAGATATTCTCGGCTTGCAAGAGACCAGATGGACAGATAAAGGTCAGATTGTAATATAATATTACAATATAATTATACATCTGTAATTTACATCTTATATATATTATACATCTGTATATTACAATACATCTGTATATTACAATATAATATTACATCTGTAATATAATATTACAATATAATATTACAGATGGACAGATAAAGGTCAGATTGTAAAATAATCTTAAATTTCTCTTTTCAGGGAGGGACGACAATAAGTATCACCAAGGCATGGGTCTGCTTCTCAGCAGACACGCTAGTGATGCTCTTCTAGGATACGAGTGCATTAATGAAACGTTTCTTACAGCAAAATTTCAGACAAGCGTTAAAGACTTGAATGTTATCTGCTGTTATGCCCCCACTGAGGATGCCGATGAGGATGAGAAGGATAGGTGTTATGGACAACTTCAGGATATTTTGAATTCTATCAAGAAAGGAGATATTACCCTTGTTCTTGGTGACTTCAATGCCAAAGCTGGTACTGACTCCGACCTTTGGGGAGGAGTAATAGGCCCTTTTGGTATTGGTAGCTGCAATGGCAATGGGCAATGTCTCCTACAGGTAAGTAAACTCAATGAATTCAGAATAACTAACACTTATTACAAACGACATACATAAGTACACATGGGTTTCACCCGATGGGATGCATAAGAATATGATTGATTATATATTAATTAACAGCAAATGGGCTAGTTCTGTCAGGAATACCAGGGCATATAGGGGAGCTGAAATTGGATCTGACCATTACCTTGTTAAAAGTGTCTTGCAACTTAAACTTAAAAAGTGTTGTGCTAGGGTTAAAAATTTTACTTTTAATACTGAAGCTCTGAAAGATCCAGTTATAGCTAAAGCTTACCATGATAGGTTACTTAGTCATTATGACAGTCATGGTATGCTTACTACTGAAGTTGAGGAAGAATGGGATCATTTTAAACAGGCTTTTTTGGACACTAACAGTACTCTTTTAGGAAAAAAGGAGCAGAAGAGACAGAATTATCTGAGTGATTATCAGAGCTTATTTCGGAAAGAAAGAACTGCAGGAATGTCCTTATTCAATACCCTACTAGTCCTAATAGAAAGCATTACAGAGAAATTAATAAACGTGTAAAAGATCAGTTAGCTGCTGATAAGCATCTTCGGCTTGATGGTTTGGCTGACAAAGCCAAGGAAGCAGTTAGACAGCACAACAGCAGAGAGCTGTACCAGATAGTTAATGTTTTGTGTGGTAGAAAACGGACAGGTATACAGGGATTGAAGGATAAACAAGGTAAGGTTATAGAAGGTCAGGATTCTGTCATGGCTAGGTGGGCTGAGCATTTCAGTGATATTCTAAACAATGTGGTTAGTTCTACTCCCATTGTTTGCAATGATGATAGATGCATTGGTGGCTTTAATGTTCGCCCTATAACACAATCTGAAGTTATTTTGGCTGTTTCTAAACTTAAACTTCATAAATCCCCAGGGGTAGATGAAATTACTACGGAAATGATTAGAGCTGAGAATGTTTCGGCTATCACTTGGATGACTGAAATTCTGAATATCTTTTATGATAAAGGCATGGTTCCTAAAGATTTTATCAGAGCTATTATTATCCCTATTTTCACAAAAGGTGATCGCAGTTCTTGTGATAACTATAGGGGTATCAGCCTACTCTCTGTTCCAGGTAAAGTTCTTTCCATGATTGTGCATAATAGAATTAAGAATCTGGTTGACAGTCAATTGCGTGACGAGCAATGTGGATTCAGAAGTGGTAGGGGATGTGTGGATCAGATATTTTCACTTAGGCAGATTCTTGAGAAATGTTTAGAGTTTCAGACACCTTTGGTTGCTAGCATTGTTGATTTCAAAAAGGTTTTCGACTCTGTTGATCGTCATAATTTGTGGTTGATTGTGAGATCATATGGTATACCTGACAAGTTAGTTAACATAATGAAAGCTCTCTATAATAACACTGAGTCGTGTGTGAGAGTTGGTAAGGCTTGTAGCAATTGGTTTAGCATTACTTCTGGTGTTCGACAACGGTGCATTTTGTTTCCTTTTCTCTTTAGTTTGGTTATTGATTATGTTATGCGAAATTCACTTCAAGGGAAAGATTTTGGCCTTAAATGGACTGGAGATGCAAAAATTTCTGATTTAGATTATTCTGATGATTTAGCCCTTTTGGCAAATGATATTGATGAGATGAACTCTTTCATTCGAGCTGTTGATGAAACTGGTAGTGGAGTAGGTTTGGTTATAAACAGAGAGAAAACTAAAGTGATGAAAATTGGTCAAGCAGGCTGTGATTCAGTTAATCTGAATGGTTGCAGTCTTGAGCAGGTGTCACAGTTTAATTATCTTGGGAGTTATGTAACAGATAATGGTGATGTGCGGCATGAGATTAACAGACGAATAGGGATTGCTGCCGGGGCTTTTAAGAATCTATGGAGAGTGTGGAGAAATAGGCGTATACACCTAAAGACTAAAATTAGACTGTATAATAGTTTGGTTCTCTCTAGGGTTAGTTATGATAGTGAAACTTGGATGTTTTGTAAACAAGATAACAGGAAACTAGATGCTTACACAGTATCTTGGGCATTAGGTGGTTCAACTTTGTAAGTAATGATGAGGTTAAGCAAAGGAGTCGGCAACCTCTTTTAAGCAGCATAATGTGCAGAGAGAGACTCAGTTGGTTTTGGCCATGTTGCCCCATATGGAAAATTATAGATTAGCGAACAGGGTTATGAATAGTGTTCCTAAAGGCCTAAGAGAAAGAAGGAGAGACCTAGGATGCAGTGTGCAGATAATGTCAAACAGGACCTTATTAGAATTGGTGTGCAGTGGTGAGATGCAGCAGATATAGCTCAGGACAGATATGCTTGGAGAACTAAATTGAACGGTCTAGTTGGACCTCTGTAGCCCATGGATGCTTGAGGATACTGTTTTTTTAGCATTGTGAGAAATTTTTTTTAGCATTGTGTGATACTAACTCAGCAGTATTCTCTCTTAAATAACACAATGTAAAACAAATACTCTTGTTCTCCTCTTTTCCTGGTGTTATATAATGCACAACCGATTCTCTAACCAAGCTTGGGCAAACTATAGCCTGGGTGCAGCATGCAACCCTCCTCCCTTCGTGTGTTCCATGAGCTACTGAAAAAAAAAGAATGTATAGAAGACAAGAAGTCCAATTTCAGTGCTCAATAATAAACAAAAACCAATGAATATTCCAGTATTTAAGCTGTTGCATTCTATCAAATGAGGTGATTTATTCTGAAAGAAACTCCTTCTTAGGAAGATACAGAACAAAGAACATTATTTACTAATTACTTTTTGGCAGACCCCACAACATGGTTGGTGCAATATAGCTTAAGTTGCTGTTCTGACATAAAACCCAAAACAACCAACCAACTCCACAACATGGAAGCAACACCTGCAACTTGTGGAAGGTAATTTTTATTCTTAAAGAAGAAGGTACATTGCCAAGATAAATAAATACAAATTTGCTTCACAGAAAGTAATTTAGTAGGTTCCAGTGTATATTTGCCTAACTTCATCAAATTGCAATGCATCTGAGAACTGATAGCAGCAATGCAAAAACAAATAGTAGCATACTGGGAGTATGCAAATTCTATCAAGAATATATTCCCAATATTGTGACAAGTTACTCGCAGACCTTACTTCCAAATAAACAGTAGATAATATTAAATGAATTCTGGCAGAAGAAGAAACATCGAGCACACTGAGAGAATGCACTGCACTGTATTTCATATGCTGAGTAAGATGTAGTGATACACTCTCTTCACTGATGCTTCAGAAACTAAGAGTTTTTCTCATTCATACATTCAAAGGAAAATTGTGCCTATGTAGCATATGCAAGTAGAAATTATTCCTAACTCAAGGATGTTGGTTAATAGTTTGCTGAGAAGCATATGGAATAATCTAGTCACTGTGAATATCTGAATCATAAAAAATACAATTTAAACACCTTCTACTGCTGAGAAAATAATTAAAATAATCAAAAGTCCTCTATCACTGAGCAATAAAATTTTTTAAGTTTAACCTTCAAACCATTTGCACATTAGAAAGTTTTCAGGAGCAAACTCCGAATCTTTTCAGAGTAAGAACAGTGCTCAGTTTTCAGTGAAGCAGCACTAAATAGTTAGGTTAAGGGAGTTTAGAACTTCTTTCCACATCTAGAAGGGTGAATCTAGTGTCTCAGTTGCATATGGGGACAAACAAGGTCATTATCTGAATAGTTTCATTGATGATTGTTCCATATAAGGTGTAATCCTAAAGTTTCTGGACTGTAATGATGAAAAGATGTAGACTTAACTAAAGTTTCAATCTCTGTTATTTCCTCAAAGTAGTCCTCTTTGGAGCTAATACAGCGCTTGTTTTGAAATGTTGTTCAGCACCTCCTTCGATTCTGCCGTAATTACTTTGACACAGTCATATCGTCGACCCTTTAGGAGGAACTTCATCTTGGGGAACAGAAAGTAGGTGCAGAGAGTAAGGTATGGTGAGCAGGTGCAGGGAAGCATCCACTCCTATGCGAGCCATTTTCCTGGATGTTTCACACTCTCACTCAAATGCTTCAGGACCTCAATGTAGTAGTGTTGATTCACTGTTGTCTAGTCTGTAGGAATGAACTTCTTGTACACGATTCCCTCCACATCAAATGAACAAATCAGTATGCTTTCACATTGCCTTTTACTTGCCTCATTTTCTTTGCTCATGGTGAAGGAGGACTCTTCCATCAGGATGATTGCTGCTTTATGTCTGGGTCATACTCAAAAAACCAGCTTTCATCACCCTTTATGACTTTAGAAAGGTATTTCAGCCCTTTTGACTTATTCTTAAAGGTTCCTGCACAGAGTGAGCCGGTGTTGTCTTTGATCCTGGCAAGACAATCAGTCAAGCAAATTTTGGAGCAATTCATTTCATATTGAGTTCTTCCTTTAGAAAACATGGCATGATCTGCACTTTAATTCAACAATTAATTCGATAGCTGTCATTAATTGTTTGTTGATGGTCCTCATGGATGGCCCTTTCTCCATATTCTCATATAGATGGTGCTTTCTTCACATTCTTCAGGCTTCTTCAAGGATAAGCAGAATGTTTGGAATCTTCTACCAATGTTTGCCTATGTTTAAAATACAAGAACCACTCAAAATTTTGAGTTGGCACCATCACCAATTTCCTTGTTTAAGCATTCTGTGAGTCTCTGAAGCAGTTTTATTGAGTTTGAAACAAAACCTGATGCAAACCCACTGTTCTTTCTTGTCTTCCATTTTTTCTGCAAAAAAAAAAAATTATAAAGCGGCACAAACTCATTAAAATGTTCATATAGAAGGCTTGGCTCCAACTGTCACTGTGAAACTTGCCAGACTGCTTGACAAAGGAGTAAGTTTGTGATACCTAGCAGCAGAAGTTGGAACTATGCCTAGATGGTACTATATGCAGTAAGTACTTTTGGATTGCAAAATAAATTTGGTAGATGCAAGTAGTGTGGTGTGCTCCCAGTATATGGTAGCTGCATATTTTAATTGCTAGCTGGGCAGCATCATTGATTTGTTTTGACTGGCATCTGTCTGCTGTTCTCTGTGAATCTCTCCTGTAGAGAACCTATGGTTTTTCTGATATAATAAATAATGAAATTACCCAGCAAATGTATGGGGATTCTTTACAGGTCTGATTTTTGAAGGAGACAAAATTTGTCTCTATCCCTTTTTAAAATTTCTTGATTTGGAACTGGTCTGAAAATCATATTCATTTGTTGGGCTCCGAGTTTCTTTGCAGACTGATTTGCTTTGGACACGAACATAAGACATGGATTCAGCAAAGGTTGCCAGCTATGTGTTAGTGATTTAGGGGGACAGCTGAATTCGTTTTTGCTGTTGTTTCTATAATTAGCTTTTCTATTGTTTTTGGGCAGAAACAATAGGACACAGAAATGGATTGAATATTTTGAATTTCTTTTTTTTTTTAAAGCATAAAAACTCAATGATATGCTGAAGGCCATGCAGATGAGAGAACAAAAGACTGCAATTTTGTATGCCCATGGGGTGCAAGAGTCCACATATATGATGGACGATATGTATGTAAGCTATCTGTATATTGACATTATCCATCTCCAGCATCATCTTTCTTGATAAAAACATCCAAATAGGGGATAGCATTGCTGTTTTCCTACTTCTTGAAATATATTGTAGGATAGATACTGTTGGCTATATTAATGAGACATTTTATTTGCTGATCATTGCCATTCCAAATTTTGTTGTTTGTCAACACAGCAACAACATAAATTGGTTTAGCATTGCTTCTGGTGTTGACAAGGGTGCATTTTTTCTCCTTTTCTCTTTAGTTTGGTCATTGATTATGTCACACAAAATTCACTGAAAGGGAAAGATTTTGGCCTTAAATGGTCTAGAGATATGAAAATTTCTGGTTTAGATTATGCTGATGATTTAGCAGTTTTAGCAAATGATGCTGATGAGATAAACTCTTTCATTCGAGCTGTTGATGAGACTAGAGTAGGTTTGATTATGAACAGAGAGAAAACTAAACTGATGAAAATTTTCAGGCAGCTGTGATTCAGTTAATCTGAATAGTTTCTACTCTTGAGCAGGTGTCACAGTTTAATTATCTTGGGAGCTATGTAACAGATACTGGTGATGTGCAAATAGGGATTGCTGCCGGGACTTTTAAGAATCTATGGAGAATGTGGAGAAATAAACATATACACCTAAAGACAAAAATTAGACTGTGTAATAGTTTGGTTATTTCTAAGGTTACTTATGGTAGTGAATTTGGACACTTTGTAAACAAGAAAACAGGAAACTAGATGCTTACGCAGTATCTTGGGCTAATGCCCAAGATACTGCGTAAGCATCTAGAATCAAAAGCATTTTTAAAGTAATAAAATATTTTTAAAAATATGGTAAAATTATTTTTTAAATTTTTTACTGAAGTTAAAATGTGAAAATTTCAGTGAAACCTTGCAATTTCTTTAAAAATGGTTAATTTTACTTACATGTATTATTTTTAAATTTTTCTCATTTTCTTACCATAATAAAATGTTTTTTCTTTTGTTATGAAACATGACATATTTCTGGTGATTGATTATTTCACAAAAAAAAAATCCAAAATAATACAAAGTTAACTCTTTTGACTTGAGAAGAGTTGACAAAATTTTTGACATTTCTCAAAATATATCACAGAGAAAAAAAATTATTTTTCTTTTGCTCAGAAATATTTAACCTTTCTATTCATATTCAGTATAATTATTTTTGTCTATTTTTTTTGAAAAACTTTTAAATGCTGATTCATCTGGCATACATTCCATAATTCTCCTTTAATTAGTTATTTGGCAAAAATGTTCTAAAGTTCACTTTTTTTTATTGTGCTCAGTTGAAAAAAAGCTTGGCCACCAGGTACAATTAAGTTTTTCAGGCCTGGCATGAAAAAGATTAATGATACTTTCAACTATACATACAATCAATAACACTAATTGTAGGATGTATATCTAATCTCTGTGAATCCAATTAGTAATTTTATTCAACTTACATACAAGGCAAGTAAATGCTAAACAAGCTAATATTCCTTGAACAAGCCATCCAAATGAGTCAGTAAGAGCTCCACGACTACAATGAAGTTCTGTTTCCATGGTTTTATTTTTAATCAGTCATTTTCATCATATGGTAGTAACTTTTAGCATTGTCTATAATAAAGAAAAATGAAATTATATGCAGAAAATAAACTAAGGTTATACGTAAAAAAAGTAGAAACAATATATAAATTTGTCTAATAAAAGCCACTGCTAATAGAACTAAAACTCAATATATAAAGGATCTTAGAGAAATTTTAAGGAGTTGACCAATCTTCAACTCCAAATGATACAAATATCAATACCCCATCATCATCCTCAAGCAGCCATGGGCTGTGGAGGTCCAACCAGACCGTGCAATTTAGTTCTCCAAGCAATCTGTCTTGAGCTATATCTGCTGCATCTGGCCACTGCATACCAATTCTAACAAGATCCTGTTTGACATAGTATGCCCACCGCATCCTAGGTCTCCACCTCTTTCTGGAGCCTTTAGGTACACTCTTCATAACCCTATTCACTAATCTATAATTATCCATATAGGCAACATGCCAAACCAATGGAGTCTCTCTCTGCACATTATGCTGCTTAAAGGAGGTTGCTGACTTCTTTGCCTAACCTCTTCATTACTTACAAAGTTGAACCACCTAATACCCAAGATACTGCGTAAGCATCTGGAATCAAAAGCATCTAGTTTCCTGTTATGTTTTTCACAAAGGGTCCAAGTTTTACTACCATAACTAGTCCTAGAGAGAATCAAACTATCATACAGTCTAAGTGTAGTCTTTAGGTGTATATGCCTATTTTCCCACACTCTCCATACATTCTTACAAGTCCTGGCAGCAATCCCTATTTGTCTGTTAATCTCATGCCACACATCACCAGTATCTGTTACATAGCTCCCAAGATAATTAAGCTGAGACACCTGCTGAAGAGTGGAACTAATGAGATTAACTGAACGAGAAGCCTGCCTGACCATTGTTGTTTATCAATAAACTACGGTTGAAATTGTTGTCTTTGTTAAATTATTTATTTTGGGGATGTTTTTTGTGAAGTGTGTAGTGAAAATCTGTTGTTCAGCAATGTGCTCTGGTTAAAATAGTTGCTTTCAATGATATTTTTTCTTTTGGAGGGCATTTTTTATATGTGGAAAAAAAAATTAATTGTTTAGCTATATTCTCAAGTCAAACAGTTGTGTCCGACACAATTATACATATTTTCGGGCTTTTTTACTGCAGATCAAAAATCTGTTGCTTAGCAATATACATACATACAAATCCTCACACAGCCATGGGCTATGGAGGTCCTATCAGACTGTGCAATTTTCTTCTTCAGACATGTCTGTTCCGAGCTACAGCTGCTGCATCTGGCCACTGTTGGCCAATTCTAGCAAGGTCTGTTTGACATTGTCTGCCCATTGCATCCTAGGTCTCACTATTTTTCCTGTAGCCTTTAGGCACACTGTTCATAATCTAGTTTGCCAATCTGCAGCTGTGCATATGAGCAACATGGCCAAACCAACATAGTCTCTCTCTGCACAAAATGTTGCTCTAAGGTGCTTGATGACTTCTCCTTGTAACCTCTCGTCATTACTTACAAAGTCAAACCACCTAATGACCAAGATACTGCATAAGCATCTAGAATCAAAGGCATCAAGTTTCTTGTTATCTTGTTTACAAAGAGTTCATATTTCGCTACCATAAGTAACCTTAGAAAGAACCAAACTATTATAGTCTAATTTTAGTCTTTAGGTGTATACGACTATTTTCCCATACTCTCCATAGATTCTTAAAAGTCTCAGCGGCAATCCCTATTCTTCAATTTATCTCATGCCGCACATCACCAGTATCTGTTACATAGCTCCCAAGATAATTAAACTGAGACACTTGCTCAATAGTACAGCCATTCAAAGTAACTGAAGCACCATCTCCCTGACCAATTTTCATCACTTTAGTTTTTTCTCTGTTTATCACCAAACCTACTCTATTACCAGTCTCATCAACAGCCCTAATGAACAAATTCATCTCATCAACATCAGTAGCGAACAGGGCCAAATCAATTTCAAGAAAAGCCTGTTTAAACTGTTCCCATTCTTTCTCAATTTCAGCAGTAACCAAACCACAATTGTCATAATGACCAAGTAGCCTATCCTGGTATGTTTTGGCTATATCTGGATCTTTCAGACCTTCAGTGTTGAAGGTAATTTTCTTAACTTTAGCACATTTCTTAAGCTTCAGGTGCAAGACACTTTTGAATAGGTAATGGTCAGACCTAATTTCGGCTCCCCTGTATGATCTAGTATTTCTAACTGAACCGGCCCATTTGCTGTTAATCAAAATATAATCTATCATATTCCTGTACATCCCATCAGATGAAACCCATGTATATTTATAAATGTCCCGATGTTTGTAGTATGTGTTAGTTATTTGTAAACCATTAAGTTTACTTACCTAAAGAGGACGTTCCCCACTGCAAATAAGGTTATGAGCAATATGCCTAAATGTCTCAAAAAAGGGGGGAGATCGAAGTTGGAACGGGCAGACAATGCAAACAGGACTTTACTGAAATTGGGTATAGTGGTTAAATGCTGATAGCGGTAGTACAGCACAAACCTGTTTCAAAGACTAAATTACAGTCTGGCTGAACTTTCTTAGACCATGGATATTTGATAATCAACGAACTCATTGTATTCTTCGAATTTTAAGTTCTAACATGATTTGGTTTTACTCTAAAGTTTACATTACAAACGTACAAATGAATTCAACAATTTAAATTTCGTTATATTGTATCACAAAGAAATTTAATCTAAAAAAGAAAGACAAACGAAGCTTACATTTATATCAGCTTGGATTTAATATATTAAATAACATCCTTCAGCTTCCGTATTATACATTAGAGACATCTACGTACAAAAATGAATTAAAATACTATGACACATTTTACGGTTGTGGTTCCCAAAGTGTCAGTCAGATATTAACCTAAATCATTACCTGCCCAATAATGATAAAGTACAGTTCGGCATTCATGAATATTTCAGCCATTAAAAAAGGTCCAGAAAATATCCACTACCGATAGGGAAACCTTCTTAAACATCCGATCATTTTTCTGGTCCTATTTGCAAAGTGGGCCTCGGCTCACTTATCATCAGGACCACAAGCAAATATCTTCGGTGGGAGCAAAAGTTATACGTGCAAATTTAGATAGGAGGTGAGAAGTGAACGGAGGAAGACAAGTCGAAATGTGATCCAGGGATGGTAGAAAGACGCCGTATTCGTATGAGGAGAGAAATAAAATGGCCAGAGTGAATTAAATGTTTAATTTTGAGAGGGAGGAGTGTAATATGTTGAATTGTAAACAATAATTGTGTGCAAACTTGGGTTTGAAGCTACCGAGCTGAGCTAAAGCGGGAGCTAGCAGCCGGATCCAGCCAGAATCGTCTCAGCCAATGAGAATGAAGGAATTTTGGTATTGGCTGAGAGATGAATCCAAGATGGACTACGATACAAGGATGTTTAAGAGATTTGGAAGCGATTCCAACCTCGGACGAGGACTTCATCCGGGAGGTGGGCCTCTCTCTTACAAATTACTTCATGGAACCCCCCCCCCCCCCCAGGATACCCTCCCTTTTATCTCTTACACTGAACTCACTCAATCCATCAAAAATCTTAAACCAAACAAAGCTCCAGGATACGATAACATCGGCAATAAAATCTTAAAACAGCTACCTAATAAAGCCATTGTTTTACTCTTCAACATCTTAAACCACTGCCTTAGACTAAATTACTTCCCCACAATCTGGAAAAATGCATTGGTTACAATGCTTCCCAAGCCAGGTAAAGACCCACTATTTCCGGTCAACTACAGACCCATCAGTCTCTTACCTTGCATGGGAAAGCTATTGGAGCGAATCATTTTAAACAGAATAAACACCTCTCTCTCTACGCTCAACATTCTTCCCAAACAACAATTCGGTTTTCGAAAACACCACTCTACGGTACATCAAATTCTACGTGTGGTGGAAATCCTAGCTGCGGCCGGAAATAAGAAAGAACATTCAATTTCTGTCTTCATTGACGTTGCCAAAGCTTTTGATAAGGTTTGGATAAATGGGCTCCTTTACAAATTGGTTCAATTTCATTTCCCCCCTGCGCTTGTGCGTATTCTGCGGAGCTATCTTACGGGCAGAACATTCCAAGTCAAACTAGGCTCAGATGTCTCCAGCAGAAGGCATATTCATGCCGGGGTTCCACAGGGGTCCATTATTGCTCCTACCTTATTTAACATCTACGTTTCAGACACTCCAAGTGTGGAAAGAGTCCATACCGCTATGTATGCTGACGATACAGCTTTTATCTCTTCCTCCCCAAACATCAAACATGCTTGCACAAAGATGCAAAAAATTTTGGACGCTTATGAGGCATGGTGCACCTCTTGGCGTATCCAAATTAACACCGATAAATGCATGGCAGTACTTTTTTCTCGAAAACGTAACCCCCACCTTACAAATTTTTTGTTATTTGACAAACAAATTGTGTGGAAAGACTCTGCTAAATATTTAGGAATTACAATTAGCAGAAACCTTCTCTGGAACACTCATATCGACTCTGTCCTCCACAAGGCCAGAGCCCTAAAAACTCAACTCTTTTCCCTACTTCATAACAAATCTATTTTGGCACCTAAATTCAAAATTCTCATCTACACACAAATCCTCCGCCCAATCCTCCTCTACGCAGCCCCTGTTTGGGCCACCTGTTCCCCCACTTACATTAAAAAACTTCAAGCCTTTCAAAATTCGATCCTCCGATCAGCTATAGCAGCTCCCTGGTTTGTACGCAACTCCATCATTGCCCGCGATCTTCAAGTCAACTCCATTACAACTGCTATCAACAACATGGCCACGAAGTTCTTCCAGGAAGCCTCTACTCATCCAAATGAACTCATCAGATACTCGGTTGATTATGAAGTAATTCATAATCAACGGTTTAAACGATGTAAATCTGTCCTTTCCCTCTAACCATCTCCCTTGTTTCTCCCTTCACTTTCACCTTACACCCCATCTTAGATCTTGTCCCTCGACCACATATAATAATTTTTTCCGACCTTTGAATCCCACCTCCCTCTTCTTACCATCAATCATTATCTCAACCCTACTACTCCGAGCGAAACCTTTCGCGTCGGTTATTCTTAACCGAAGTAGTCTTTTATGTGGTTTTATTCACCCCATCCCCCAATATTCGTTAAGGCAGATATGGGTCTCGCACCCGGTGCTGCGACTATCAATTAATGGAACTAGAACTAACCAACCTCGGACTTCAAGCTTGCAAGACGTGCTCTCTTGTGCTCTCTGTTTCCCACGTGTTTTTCTTTTGTTCTCCGCTCAAATGGATATCAAACAGGACTCCAGACTCACTAGATGCTACAAGTTTCAACATAAGGACATCAGCTATGAGTCATTTGTGACCATTCTCGCCAAATCCAAGAAGCCATCCGTTATAGAAGTTGCTCAAAGTATATCTAAGGAAATAACTATAGTTACTTTTTCTTCAGAAGAAGCCGCCAACGATTTTGCCGCTGACCCGTCGCTGGACATTCCCACAGATCAGATCATAGCTTTTAAACGCCTCGGATTCCCTCAAAAAAAATTATTCATCTCCAAGCTGCCTTTCTTCATCACTAACAGCGAAATCGTGGACGCCCTAAAACCATTTGGAACTGTTCAAAGTATCACTGACGAATTCCTGAATCTCCCGGGTTTGGAATCGATCCGGACTGGCACTAGGGTCGTCCACATGGAAATGAAGAAGGCTGTTAAAAATTTCATCCCGATCTCCACTTTTTCGGCCACCGTTAACTACCCTGGAATGACTCGTCTGTGCAAGTGGTGCAAGCTCCCAGGCCACATCATTAAGGACTGTGAGGCCTTCGTCAGCAAGCACAAACGTCTACAGTCGCCTCCTGCTCCAATTTCGGACACTCTCCTGGATCCACATTCGACCTCCTCCCTATCGCTACAGCTGGCTACCGCTACAGCTGGCTACCGAAGATTAACAAAGTGAAGAAGCCCAGGCCCCAGCAAATGCACCTCCAACAACTGTTGAAAAGGCACCCTCCACTCCTCATTACCAGAAAAGAAAATTCACTCCCTCGCCGACTGACTCTCCTTCTGCAACAGAGCCTGAAACTCCTATGCACCAGAAGAAAAAACAGCCAGCTCCTGTGTTGCCTTCTTCACTCATTGGTAATATTGAAAATTTTATCATTGACCACTCCACCTCCCCCTCCCCTGCTCTTCTCTCTGACCCCCCCCCCCCCCCCCCGAGTTTGTTGAGACATTTGAGGACATCATAGACTTCCTCAAATACTTAACAAACCCAAAATTAGCCTCTTCCGAGTGGGAAATTCCCTCTCCCTTAAAATCGCTTAAACGCACTCTTTCAAATGACGGTTCTATCTTGCCGAAGTATCGAGACATGTACCTCTCTGCTTTAGGCAAATGCCCGCAGAGCGACTGTTTCACTGTCTGGGACTTTCTCCATTTAGTGAAACAACTCTTTCCTCTTTTTAAATAACTTCCTCTTCATTTGATATAATTTTTTCTCATATCTTCTATTTTTGGCCATTTCCCATATTTTTTGCTTTTCTTGCGATCAAAATTCATCCTCCTTCACATTTTCCTGCACTCAGCCAATGCCAAAATTCCTTTGCTCTCATTGGCTGATGCCTCCCATCTCCCCTTTGCTCCGTTTGCGCCCAAACCTAACTCTGCCCACGCTCCCGCTCTCAGCCAATGCCAAAATTCCTTCTTTCTCATTGGCTGGGCCTTCGGCGCTCAATTTCCACCGTCTCGCTCTTTTGAATCTTCTGATTTCGGTTTTTTCCCTCCTCCCCCTCTGCAAACTACCCCCCCCCTTCTCTAAATTATTTATTTAGGCCTCTAAATTGATTTACTCATCCAATATATTCCAAATTACCCTGATATTCACTCTCGTCCCACGATTAAATACGACAATTACCATCCCTGGAGCTTTTTTCGATCATTATCGACTTTCGGCCTTGCCTCCTTATTTTCCTCTAAATTCAAAATTTTGTTATTACAACCTTTGCCTCTACCGATGAATTTCGCTTGTGGTCCTGATGATAAGCGGGCCGAGGCCCGCTTTACAAATAGGACCAGAAGTTTGATGGATGTGAAAGAAGAAAAGGAGATTTGGAAGCGAGCGAGATCGAAAGAGAATTGTAAGTAGAGAAATTTGATAAATAAAATTTGGAAAATTGTAATAAGGGCCAAAACAGAATTTATTTAAAGAGAGGGAGATATTTTATAACTAATTGGAGGTAGTCCCAAACTGAGAAACAATCAGCTGTGGGCTCTTCTCCAAAGCAGTTAAATAGAGGTCCTGGTATTTCGGCAGGACAAGACCAGTGCCCGAAAGCGTTTTTTTGAGTGGTTTTAAGTCGGGGGGTATCTCCCATTCAGAGGAGGCAAATTTGGGATTCGCTATATATGTTAAACAATCAATGATCAAAGGTTTCTAAATATTCAGGGCCATCCTGTTTTTGTGTCGGTACAGGTGCTCTGTATTGGTCAATGATAAAATTTTGGATGTTGTCTATGAGCGACGACATGCTGGTGTAATTAGATGATTTTGTTTTTTAGGTGGGTCCTCTTTAGGGGGTGAATCGGGGGGCGTAGTGGGATTTTTCCTTTTATGCTGTGTTTTTTCGTCGTTATCTGAAGTCTGGGGTGCTGAAGGAGGCAAGATTTCAAGAGATGTTTGGGAAGTACTTACGTTAATGAGATTGTACGTGACAGAGGGATAGTGTCAGCCGTGTCAGTTTCAGCTGAAAGGTCCATAGTTGGTACTGGTGGGGGTGTCGAATTTTTGGAGCGGTTCTGAAAAGAATCACAGTCCTTGATAAAGTGGCCGGAGGTCTTGCACCATTTGCAGAGTAAGGTGATGCCAGGATAGAAGACTGTGGCCGAGAAATTTTCTATTTGCAGGAAGTTGGGAATAGCTTTCTTCATTTCCATATGCACTATTCTTGTGCCCGATTGGATCGATTCCAGTCCCGGGTATCCGAGGTGTTCCTCAGTGACACTAGTGACAGTTCCAAAAGGTTCAAGAGCAGAGGCGATGGCTTTGTTGGTAACGAAGAAAGGCAATTTGGAGATTGAAACTTTCTTTAATGGATATCCCAGTCGGGTGCAATCCACTGAGTGATCGTTGAAAAAGTCGGGAGGAATGGCAAGAAATGCATCAGCGCTTTTTTCGGTCGAGAAAGTGAAGATGGTGGTAGATTTATTTATGCGCTGCGCGATGGAGATTTCTGAAGGAGTCACAAAGTTCGCAATATGTTGCACAATAAACTCGTAGTTAAGTCCAGGGTGTTTTAATCTGAAAGAACATTTGAGTCGCATATCACTTTTAAAATCCATTATTAATCCAGTAAATCCAGAGAGAGCAGAAATTGCATCGACGAAATCCGAGATTGGAATCCATAGGGAAACCAGAGACGAATTTCTTCTTTCGCACATGCGCAGTAAAAAGAATGGATATAATACCGTTTTATGCCAAATTACTCCGTCATAAGTAGTTCTAGATAAAAAAAAATAATATCGCGAAACATAGATAAACGTGATACTTACATTAAACGTGATACTTACATTTTTTCGTTAGTCACCTCATTAAATTCAAAAACTAACAATTTTCTTACATAATAAAAAGTTTTTTCGTCCTTAAATTCAAAAACTAACAATTATCTTACATAATAAAAAGTTTTTTTTGTCCTGCAGCCAATGTTGAAGTATAAAATAAATAAAATAAATAAATACCCCCTCAAGCAGCTGCTTGCCACAGAGCTCTGACAGCAGCGTGTCAGTTTATATGCCACAGTAGAAGATCTGAGAAGATGGCAGAACCTCAGCAGAAAACAACACGAACATCCATGATTTACCCGGGGCTTGAACCCAGGTCCCTTAGTTCAGTAGTCAAGCGCGCTAACCATTCGGCCATGGAACGGCTATGTTGAAGTATCCCCATTCGTAACTCCATATATTGGTAAGTAAAGTAATTAAAAACTTTAAGTATAAAGTCGTTTGAGAAATTAATTTATAAGCATATACTGACAGCAGCGTGTCAGTTTATATGCCACAGTAGAAGATCTGAGAAGATGGCAGAACCTCAGCAGAAAACAACACGAACATCCATGATTTACCCGGGGCTTGAACCCAGGTCCCTTAGTTCAGTAGTCAAGCGCGCTAACCATTCGGCCATGGAACGGCTATGTTGAAGTATCCCCATTCGTAACTCCATATATTGGTAAGTAAAGTAATTAAAAACTTTAAGTATAAAGTCGTTTGAGAAATTAATTTATAAGCATATACTATTAATTATAAAATTGCAATATGGAAAATCATTTATGTAAGTGTGTTCCAAATTTCCTAAGTAAATATATTTATTGTGAAACAGTGAGTAAAGAAAAATATGAATAATATATGATAGGATTAATCTATTCTTAAGTTCTCTAACTTATCCTGCTGTTACCATAGTAGTTTTGAAAATGATCGTTTTTATTATTACTAGCACTACTGCAAGGATTGCAATAAATTGTGCATTAAGGAAATTTGATTTCATAAATATAGGTAATTGTAATAATTGTGCTGCTTGCGGCTCCATTAATTCTTCAAAGAAAGGAAATTTGAAGAAAGCGTTCCCAAAAGATCGCACTAGAAGAATTATCTGGGCAGTTAAAATAAAACGTGAATTTTGGAAACTAACAGATCTCTCGTTTATGTTACAGGTCCTGTATAGTTAGAGGCTGGTAGAGGCCCTATATAGGTAGAGGGTTGGCCATCTCAAAATTGGACGCCATGTTTTGTCGTTGCTCGGATTGTTTAGTGAGCATAGCTAAATGCTTGTGCATGGTACTTATGGATTCCGGAAAAGGGAAGGAATATTTCATACAGATTTCAGTGTTCGTGATTGTAAGCACTTTAGAAAACGGCTATAAAAGAAAAAGTAAATTTTAGGACTTTTTTCTTTAAAAGACAATTTCGCTTTGTTGTTTGTCCTTCTGTAGACATCGAAATTTTTTGTTTATAGCGATAAATAAAAAAATTCTTTTTGTGTTAGATAGGTATTAATGATATATTACGATTTGCATTTTTCGAATCTCCCAAAAGTTACAACTGCGCCCTGTAACGGTGGAAAAATTTGAAGATTCCAAAAAGGAAAAAAAGAATATTCCATACGATGTAGTTATATTAGAAGTTTGTACTTTTGGTGTTGAAATTTGAAGGTTGCGAAATTACCATTGGCAACAATCAGTTGACCCTTTAGACCCTTGGGGGGAAGTGAATGCAACTTTTTTTTGTTTTAACAGAAAAGTGTAAATTTTTAGAGATAAATTAAAAATTCCTTTTGGGATGGACGGGTATTGATTAAATATTACAATTTGCATCTTCGGAATCTCCCAGAAGCTATAATAGCGCTCTCTAACAGTGGAGAAAAAAAATCGAAATATTCCAAAATTTAAAACGAATATTGCAAACGAAGTAGTTATGTTAGAAATTTGAAATTTTGGTTGTGGAATGTGATAGTCTTTATAATTCCATTGAAAACAATGAGTTGACCCTAAGCTCAAAGTAGGCACGAAACGGAACGGTTTTGTTTTAAAAGATAATTGGAAATCTCTTTTTTAGTTGGTTTCTAATGAAATGTAATTCGCATTTTCAGAGGTAGTTTTAATTTATATCATTAGAGATCACTAAATATCGAAACTGCAAAACTTTTAACGAATGTTTCAAGTGATCTGTTTATGAAATTTCGGCGTATAGAGTTCTGTTACGGTAGAAATTCCACAGAGAGCTATGATCTGCCCACTATTTTCAGAGGAGCGAGAGAAAAACAACTTTTAAATTTAAGAACTAAAAGACAAATACTTTTTCTGTTTTATAATTACTAATAAAATATTACTATGTGCATTTCCCATGAAACATTCAAGAGAAAGAAAAAACCCTCAAGAAGCTGCTTGTACAGAGGTCTCACAGGAGCCTGTCAATTTATATGCCCTAGTAGAAGAACCATGAGGATGGCGGAATCCCAGGAGAAAAACAACACGAACATCCATAATTAAAACTTTTAAGGAATGAAAAAGTAGGCAAAGGAAGAACGTCATTCTCTTTGGAAATGATATATTCCAATATGCGCCAGAAGCATATGAATTCGTCTAGTTATTTTACACTTTCAGTACCCTCTGACAGTGGAAATTCGAACTACTGTATAATTGAGAAAATAAACTCTTAACATTTTATTAGTACCTGTAATGTGTAAAAAAAGCTTTCCATTTATCTTTTAAAGCAGAAAAGTTGCATTTTACCAACAGGACAAATCTTTACTATTAGGGTAAACCACTTGACCATCACACTCTATGACCAAAAATTTTAGTATTTAGCAAAATAGATCGTTTGCAATATTTATTTAAAGATTTGGTTTTTTCCAGCTTTTTTCCGCCGCTAGAGGTCGCCTTTCGAGTTTTTATTTACCGCCATTAGCACTCTCTAACACTGAAAATTCCACAAATAGGGTTTCGAAAAATGTAAATATGTATTAATATTTTTCTGGAAAACAATTTTGCGGACATGTGGGATTCGAGCCCGCATCTCTCCAGAAACATGCCAGAGCATTCTAACCTGTTGAATTAACGCCGGCTTTATTCATAAAAAGCATTTATTGATTTATAGTCTACAGGTAACATTGAATCTGTAAATGGTAGCAAGGTAGCACTGGAGGAGAGCTATGCACCAATCCATTTTGATGATGCATAGCACCGGTCAGGCAAAGCACCTAATGTCCGACCCCGCCTTCTCGTGGTGCAGACCGTTAGTACCTTTCAAAACAGATACTCTCTTGTGGAAGTGAACGGAAGTGTAGGGCTGGCAGATTAGTATAGCCTACTGATCTGGAAACTCTGGCTACTTTTCTTTTTTTCTACCCTGCTGAAGAGTGGTCAACCACACAGGGTCCTGGTGCTGACCATATATACCAACCTGAATGGAATTATGGCTCTGAACTTGATTATGGATCCTGATTTTGCTGCACTGGTGGGCTTCTGTGGAGGGAAAATCTTCTGCTCTCTTTTCTTTTTGTTTGTGGGTTGACAGCAGCAAGTGAATAGATTCACAGGATATGTTTATCAGTTGTTGGATAATCCTGAGCAGAGGTCTT
Source organism: Ryuthela nishihirai (assembly GCA_038380435.1). Lineage (NCBI taxonomy): Eukaryota > Metazoa > Arthropoda > Arachnida > Araneae > Heptathelidae > Ryuthela > Ryuthela nishihirai. Next base: position 9,610,308 of record JAWZYU010000017.1, read on the forward strand.
CGCAGGCACCTGAACTCTTTGCTTCTATTGGCATCGTCAAATTCTACATTGGAGGAAGTCTTCCAGTGTAGATGGGTTCAGACTTTAGTGGTGGGGGACCGGGTCTTTGCCCCATGTCTGCAATTAGGGGACTGTTTGATATTGTCGGCATTCCCTCTCTCAATAAACATAGTTTCTTTAAACATCCCACTAACCATTTTCTCTCCGTAGGTAATTGGAATGTGAGGACTCTGCATAGAGCTTTTTCTCTTGATGTCTTCACACAAGAATTCCACTGTTATAATTTAGATATTTTTCGCTTGCAAGAGACCAGATGGAGAGATAAAGATAGGATTTTTAGAAATAATCTTAAATTTCTCTTTTCAGGGAGGGACGACAATAAACATCACCAAGGCGTGGGTCTGCTTCTCAGCAGACACGCTAGCGATGCTCTTCTAGGATATGAGTGCATTAATGAAAGATTTCTTACAGCAAAATTTCAGACAAGCGTTAAAGACTTGAATGTTATCTGCTGTTATGCCCTCACTGAGGATGCCGATGAAGATGAAAAAGGATAGGTTTTATGGACAACTTCTGGATATTTTGAATTCTGTCAAAAAAGGAAACATTACCCTTGTTCTTGGTGACTTCAATGCCAAAGTTGGTACTGACTCTGATCTTTGGGGAGGAGTAATAGGCCCTTTTGGCATTGGTAGCTGCAATGGCAATGGGCAACATCTCCTACAGGTAAGTAAACTCAATGCTTTCAGAATAACTAACACTTATTACAAACACGCGACATACATAAGTACACATGGGTTTCACCCGATGGGCTGCATAAGAATATGATTGATTACATATTAAACAATAGCAAATGGGGTAGTTCTGTTAGGAATACCAGGTCGTATAGGGGAGCTGAAATTGGATCTGACCATTACCTTGTTAAAAGTGTCTTGCAACTTAAACTTAAAAAGTGTTGTGCTAGGGTTAAAAAATTTACTTTTAATTACTTTTGCTAGGGTTAAAAAATTTACTTTTTACTGAAGCTCTGAAAGACCTAATTATAGCTAAAGCTTACCATGATAGGTTACTTAGTCATTATAACAGTCATTGTTTGCTTACTACTAAAGTTGAGGAATAATTGACCTGTTTTAAACAGGCTTTTCTTGAAACTAACACTGCTGTTTTAGGGAAAAACGAGAAGAAAAGACAGAATTATTTGAGTGATAAGGCACTTGAGCTTATTTCAGAAAGAATGAACTGTAGGAATTACCTTAATCATACCTTGCTAGTCCTAATAGAAAGCATTACAGAGAGCTTAAAAAATATCTAAAGCGTCAGCTAGCTGCTGATAAGAATCTTTGGCTTGATGGCTTGGCTGACAAAGCTGAGGAAGCAGTTAGACAGCAGAGACCTGTACCAGATAGTTAAAGTTCTGTGTGGTAGAAAATGGACAGGTATATAGGTATTGAAGGATAAACAAAGTTAAGTTATAGGTGAAGATTCTGTCTTTCTAGGTGGGCTGAGCATTTCACTGCTGTTCCCAACAATGTGGGTTAGTTCTACTCCTGCTGTGTGTACTAATGATAGATGAATTACTGGCTTTAATGTTGGTCTTATAACACAGTCTGAAGTTATATTAGCTGTTTCTAAACTTAAACTACATAAATCCCCAGGGGTAGATGAAATTACTACAGAAATGCTTAGAGATGGGAATGTGTCGGTTACCACATCTACTACTGAAATTTTGAATATCTTTTATGATAAAGGCAAGATGTCTAAGTATTTTATCAGAGCTATTAATATCCCATTTTTAAAAACAAGTTATTGCAGTTCTTGTAATAACTATAAGGGTATCAGCCTACTTTCTGTTCCAGGTAAAGTTCTTTGCTTGACTATTCTTAATGGAATTTAGAATATGGTTGCCAGTTAATTGTTTGATGAGCAATGCAGATTCAGAAGTGGTAGGGAATATGTAGATCAGATATTTTTATTCAGGCAAATTCTTGAGAAATGTTTAGAATTTCAGAAACCTTTTTTTGCTAGCTTTGTTGATTTCAAAAAGGCTTTCGACTCTGTTGATCGTCATATTTTGTGGTTGATTGTGAAATCATATGGTATACCAGACAAGTTAGTTAACATAATGAAAGAGGAGAATAATGATGAGGTTAGGCAAAGGAGTTTGCAACCTCCTTTAAACAGCATATTGTGCAGAGAGAGACTCCGTTGGTTTGGTCATGTTTCCCGTATGGATAGTTATAGATTGGCGAATAGGATTATGAACAGTGTGCCTAAAGGTCTCAGAAAGGGGGGGATACCTAGGATGTGGTGGGCAGACAATGTCAAATAGGACCTTGTTAGAATTGGTGTGCAATGGGCAGATGAAGTTGATGTAGCTCAGGATAGACTTGCTTGGAGAACAAAATTGCATGGTCTGGTTGAACCTCCGTAGCCCATGGCTGCTTGAGGATGATGATGATGGTAACACTGAAATTATGAAATATTGTTTAAATCATTAATAACGCTAAATACCGTGATTTGATTTCGTTATTTATTTCCATCTTACTCTTAGGAGTTAAAAAGAAATAAGTGCCAACCATTATCATAGATTACGCCATAAGGAGGCGCCCAAAATTCACAAGAAGAGTGATAGTCATTATTAGTGGAAAAAATACTGAGATGGCTTTAGTTCAACGGGTTAGAACACCGTGGCATGTTCCTGGAGAGGGGCGGGTTCGAATCACGTATGTCGGGGAATTTTTTTCCAGAAGAACATTTACTGATTTATAGACGTTTAAACGTCTACAGGTAACACTGAGATTACATAACACGGAGATTATCGAATATTTTTTGAATCATTAATATTTTGCTAGTGCCTGTAAAAGAAAAAATAAAATATATATTGTTTTGTTTATGTCTTTAAAAAAAAGTTTCATTTTTGCACCCCCTTTTGGCTAAGACGGCAAAGTCGTGTTGCCATTGTAAACGTTCTGACTATAACACTCTACTATTAAAATTTCTGATTTCCAGTGTAAATAGTTTGTAATATTCGTTTGAAATTTTAGCATTTTCGATATTTTCCCATCGCTAGAGGGCGCTATTAAAGCTATTGAAATTTTTGAAAGTTGCTAATCGCAATATTGTTTAGATACCTATCCAACCTGAAAAGAATTTTTCACTTAGCTCTTAGTCCCTGAATTCATGGCCCAAACGTGAGGGGATGGTAGTACACACTGAACCCACCAATATTCATCATAAAATATGCGGCTGCAAACGCAGTGAGGAGTCGAAAATGAAGGACAGACACAGAAGTTTCCAGAGTGACATTTATTGGAGATCATTACAACAAATGCTCAAACGTCCATCCACCAACGTTGATACAGGCGGCACAACGGCGGAGTAGTGATTGGCGATCTGGTAGCCCGACGGATAGTCAGGCTACCAGATCCTCCGTGGGCTGCATGGGTGTCTCGTACACGACACTCTTCAAATGTCCCCACAGTAAGAAATAGATAAAAGGAAGATCGGGTGATGTGGGAGGCCACGGGATGGGACCACCGCACCCAATCCATCAGTTCCCAAATGTGGTATTGAGATGCTGACGCACGTCCGTGCTGAAATGGGCGGGTGCCCCATCGTGCTGGAACCACATACAGGCGCGGATTGCGGCTGGAACATCCTGAAGCATTTCTGGCAAAACTTGTAGAAAAATACGGTATGTTCGCCCATCGAGGCTGTCAGGCAGTAGGTAAGGTTCAGGTAAGTAGTCATGCACGATCCCCTTCCAAACATTGACAGCGAACCGTTGCTGGTTCGAATTCGAACATGTACCATGAGGGTTCTCGGCCGCCCACAAATGCGCATTATGGACATTCACTACGCCTTCACGTGAGAATGTTGATTCATCCGTAAAGAGCACATGCGCAGGGAAATCGCGATATGCGGCACTCTGCTGCAGGAACCACTGGGCGAAATCCATGTGTATGGGATAATCAACAGTTCTCAATGCCTTCACTCACTGCAAGTGAAAGGGGTGTAGCCCTTCTTCAAGCAGTACTCCGCCAGACACTGTTCCGATGCATACCGAGGCTCCGAGTGGCGATCGCGCTCTTGTACCTGGGTTAACTGTCACCATACCCAAGATAGCTGGCGTTCTGATCATCCGTGCTCGTCTCATGTCGATTGATGTGGAAGGTGTCTGTCTCAGACAGCTGGCGGTGCAGTCGCCCAAAAATTTTATGATCGGGCACAAGGCGCATAGGATATCGCTCACTGTAGAGTCTTTGCACCTCTCTACCATTGTCCTCGGCTACGCCGTGCATCAGGTGCATATCGGGTTTCTCTGCGTTTGTAAACTGCTCCATCTCATGTCCTGTCGACGCTGAGAATGCTGGGGTTTCTTGCTTGCTTGCTTTCACGTTACTGCGCAATGAGTTTTCGTTATGCAGGCTTACTCACTTGGCCGATCCAGCGCTTTTAAGCTGTGCCACCTTGTGTACGCCCACTACTGACACTGGGCTGCGTTTGCGGCAGTATATTCTATGACGAATATTGGTGGGTTCGGTGTGTACTACCATCCCCTCACGTTTGGGCCATGAATTCAGGAACACCCTATAGACGGACAGACAGATAGAAAGACAGATGGGCAGACAGACAAACAAATATTGGTATAGGCAGATGACAAAGTAGAAATATTAGCTCGTTTTTGAAACGAATCTTAAAAGAAATATTTTGTTGGTTTTCAGTTAGCTCATTTCACTTCTGCAGGCAATTGCCATCTTCTGATGGAGTTTCTTGGAAAAAATATTCATTAATTTATTTCTTTGAGTAAAATTTTTACACCCAAATGCGGTGTAGTGTGGCATTCATAAAATATGACAGCTTTTATAGACAAAATAAGTGGTAGAATTACATAAAAACTATAACAACTGCGAAGTTTTAACTTGGTACACACACTAACTCATAGGCTTTCGTATCACGGTACGACAAAACATGGCGTCCATAAACCACGTGACTCAATCAACCAATGACAGTGAATCACCGAGATATCACTGACTCAAAATCTGCCTTGCACAGCATCAACAAATATACATAGAACCTATCACAAAATTACTCTCTTTTCCATATTCACAGAATTTCACACAATATAATTGCCACTCACAAAACACTAACATTCCACTGGATACCCTCTCATTGTAACATAACCCATAATGACACTGCTGACCATCTTGCTAAACAAGGACACAATATCCCTACACCTAATTATCACACCCCTGAGACATATAATCATCACCTAATTGAAATCAACAAACTCTTCCACTCCACATGAACACAAAACTGGATCCAACAGGCCACAATTAAAAATACATTCAGAGCCACCATTGCTGCCATCCCACACACACTACATCTCAACTACCTATCAAGAAGAGCCCAAACAGCAATTCATCAACTACAGACTGGCAGAACAAATCTCAACAAGGACCTTTTCATGATACAAAAGGTACCATCTGCTCTTTGCACTACATGCCAAGTGATAGAAGATATTCCACACTACATTCTACACTGCACCAAATACACAATACATAGAATTACCCACTTCCAGACACTCCCCACACTGGGAACCACTTATTTCTCAGCCCAAACAATTCTTGGTCCTACTCATAATGATATAAAAAGCCACTATAGGGCCTTGGCCCTATATATCAACAGCACTGGGAGATTCCCCTAAAGCCTCTCTGCCTCTCCAAAGGCCTCTACCTCACTTTTAAAGGATCCTTGGGACACTAAAAGATCCAGATGCCAATAAAAGATCCCCATAGGACATCAAAAGACGCATTTTGGACAACGTATTCCATAGAAACTAAATAAAAATAAATATATAGTATAAAATCATCAAAAAAAAAATCAATCTAACTATCAAAAATAAAGTCACATAAAGGAAAACTTTATTTCTATATTGGAAACTTTTATGTTTCTCTTTAACCCAATAACTTATATGGAATCTCTCCCAGAACATAACATCTCTATACACATTATCATACCTAATATACATATGGAATCTCACCACATCTCCCGCTACCCTTTGATGGGAACCTTAAACTGCACTCCTGCCACACACCCCAAGCTCATGGCTGACCTTCCACTGGCTCTACAAAATTAACACTGACCACCACACACTGAACACATAAATTTGATTTCCAACTCATAACGTAGCTATATCATTTTCCTCCCTTCTCCTCCAAAAACGAAAAAAAAAAAATTACATTTATCATACTCCTTCCCATATATAAGGCTGTCACTGAACGTAGACTTTTCCCAGATCCACCCCTGCGCAACATTTCACTGCATGGCAGGGCAACACAATGCTAACCTTTGGAGTTAGATAAGCTACCATAAATATTTCCTCCTCCATCTTCCTGACACAGGAATATTATGTATCCCACCGTCTCAGCTCCCCCCACCAAATATTTCATCCCCCTTTGATTGACTCAAATCTACCATACTGGCAACCAACCATGGCCACAACTTCAAAAATAACATAACATTCGCCACTCGGAAAATTATTTAAAAAAATATATATACACTACTTCTCCCTCTATCTCTCTCCACCCCCTTCCCCCCTTCACATGACATGCTACTGGTATTTATTCTCCTTCACCCTTCAACATCAGCCTCTCCACCAATTGGCGGCCTGTGGCCTAAAGCCCAATTGCCAAAATGTACTATTGCCAGCCTTCACTGTGCTGGCCAGTCTTTGCCGTTTTCATCTGCACCCACTGCCCTTTATGCCTATGGACCTGATGATAAGGGGGCCGAGGCCCCCTTTACAAATAGGTCCAGCTTAGAAAGAAGGATGTATAAGAAGAAGAAGGCCAGCCTCCCTCAAATCAATCACAAGAGCTAGCTGGGGTGCAAGTGATAGATCTATGATCACCCTTATCAAACCATTTATCAACAGCAGACTGGAGTATGGCCTGCTAGCTCTAAACACTACCTCACCCACATTTTTTAACAAACTTGAAACCATACAAACCAGAGCCATCAGACTTGCACTGGGTCTCAAAACTGGCTGCCCAAACTTGGCCACATGGGCAGAGGCCAACATGCCTCCCCTCGACAACATCAGACACAAACTCACCTGCAAACACTACGTCAAATTAAAACATCTAAACCCCAACCACCCCACTATAAATAGAATTGAGTCTCCTACCAACACATCCCCCACTGCACAAATCATAAAGCAGCACCCACTATATTTAACATGGAGAAAAATCAAACCTTTCAACCCTAGATATACAATCCCCTATTGGACTATTAAAAAAACCCTCCATAAATCTCACACTTCCACACATCACCCAAAAATGTAAACACCTACTACAAGAACTAAAATTTGCAGCGGAACAACTCATCACAAACATTCCTATCACAGACCTCGTTATATTCACAGATGGCTCCCATATCCCACACACAACAAATGGCTCTGCTGCTTTCCACTCTATCCAACCAATTTTCTCACATATAATCAAAATGAACCATGCAGAAAACAGTACTGCTACAGAGCTAGCTGCAATACATATGGCTTTGGAATGGTCCTCCACACAAAATACACACAACATACATATTATCACCGACTCAAAATCTGCCTTGCACAGCATCAACAAACATACATAGAACCTATCACAAAATTACTCTCTTTTCCCTATTCAAAGAATTTCACACAATATAATTGCCACTCACAAAACACTAACATTCCACTGGATACCCTCTCATTGTAACATAACCAATAATGACACTGCTGACCACCTTGCTAAACAAGGACACAATATCCCTACACCTAATTATCACACCCCTGAGACATATAATCATCGCCTAATTGAAATCAACAAATTCTTCCACTCCACATGGACACAAAACTGGATCCAACAGGCCACAATTAAAAATACATTCAGAGCCACCATTGCTGCCATCCCACACACACTACATCTCAACTACCTATCAAGAAGAGCCCAAACAGCAATTCGTCAACTACACACTGGCAGAACAAATCTCAACAAGGACCTTTTCATGATACAAAAGGTACCATCTGCTCTTTGCACTACATGCCAAGTGATAGAAGACATTCCACACTACCTTCTACACTGCACCAAATACACAATACATAGAATTACCCACTTCCAGACACTCACCACACCTGGGAACCACTTATTTCTCAGCCCAAACAATTCTTGGTCCTACTCATAATAATATAAAAAGCCACTATAGGGCCTTGGCCCTATATATCAACAGCACTGGGAGATTCCCCTAAAGCCTCTCTGCCTCTCTAAAGGCCTCTACCTCACTTTTAAAAGATCCTTGGGACACTAAAAGATCCAGATGCCAATAAAAGATCCCCATAGGACATCAAAAGACGCATTTTGGACAACTTATTTGATAGAAACTAACTCAAAATAAAAATAAATGGATAGTATAAAATCATAAAAAAAAAATTAATCTAACTATCAAAAATAAAGTCACATAAAGGAAAACTTTATTTCTATATTGGAAACTTTTATATTTCTCTTTAACCCAATAACTTATATGGAATCTCTCCCAGAACATAACATCTCTATACACATTATCGTACCTAATATACATATGGAATCTCACCACATCTGTCTTGGGGCGGGGGTGGTTCAGTCGGTAGCGCGCCAGGCTCGTAATCTGCAGTTCCCAGGTTCGAGTCCCAGCTGGGTCAGCGTTGAGATTTATCTCCGCAAAATTCCCCGCCCTGCCCACGGTCAGTAGGGGACACCGATGGGCTTGGAAAGGCGCCGTCCGTCGGATGGACGTTAAGCCGTGGCCCCGTGTGCGGGAGAGCCATACCCTGTGCACGTTAAAGAACACTCTGGATGGCCTTGACGGGAGGCTACCATCTGTCTCCCAACAGCTGTTCCAGTGGGTCCCCTCCCCCAACTTTCTCTGAGCCTTCGGGGTCCATGTGACCTGGCCATTTAGCCCATGGTGTGCAAAAAAGTGCCGCTCAGAGGTAAAACAACCCAACTTACCACATCTCCCACTACCCTTTGATGGGAGCCTTAAATTGCACTCCTGCACACACCCCAAGCTCATGGCTGACCTTCCACTGGCTCTACAAAATTAAACACTGACCACCACACACTGAACACATAAATTTGATTTCCAACTCATATAACGTAGCTATATCATTTTCCTCCCTTCTCTTCCAAAAAAAAATTATCTTTATCATACTCCTTCCCATGTATGTATAAGGCTGTCACTGAGCTGACTTTTCCCAGATCCACCGCTGCACAACATTTCACTGCATGGCAGAGCAACCCAATGCTAACCTCTGGAGTTAGATAAGCTACCATAAATATTTCCTCCTCGATCTTCCCGACCCAGGAGTATTACCTATCCGACCGTCTCAGCTCCCCCTACCAAATATTTCATCCCCCTTTGATTGACTCAAATCTACCATACTGGCAACCAACCATGGCCACAACTTCAAAAAATAACATAACATTCGCCACTCGGAAAATTATAAAAAATATATATACACTACTTCTTCCTCTATCTCTCTCCACCCCCCTTCCCCCGTTCACATTACATGCAACTGGTATTTATTCTCCTTCACCCTTCAACATCAGCCTCTCCACCACTGGGCGGCCTGCGGCCTAAAGCCCAATTGCCAAAATGTACGATTGCCAGCCTTCACTGTGCTGGCTAGTCTTTGCCATTTTCATCCGCACCCACTGCCCTTTATGCGTATGGACCTGATGATAAGGGGGCCGAGGCCCCCTTTACAAATAGGTCCAGCTTAGAAAGAAGGATGTATAAGAAGAAGAAGAAGGCCAGCCTCCCTTTTACAAAATGGTCCAATTTTTAAAGAAGGATGTTAGATTCTAACCAAAGAAAGTAGAGGGAAAAGAGGTTAGGCTTCCATAGAGATTAATGTAAAATCGAGTATCGTGCATTTGGCGTAGAGGTGAAACGAACATTACAGGGGGCGAACGATTTTGTAATTACATGTTACTGTCAACTTCCATTCTCTTCGCTTTTCCTATGTAATAATTTCCCATTGATATCCTACAGAGTATATTAATATCAGTTCTGGTCCCTATTCCTATGTAACCAAGGAAGCTCTTAATTGTAATAATTTATTTTATAAATTAACTTCAGGCTAATTTCAAATCTTCTCTTTCCGTTCAATTTATAATTGTTGGTTCAACGAAAAATAATTCCAATGGAGAAAATAAACCTTTATTAAAATCATGATATTATTTTTTTCAAATACAAAGTGCAGTTATTTTATTTCCTTTTTTTAAAATATAAATTTTTTGATGCATCATTCCTTTGCCCCTTATTGTTTGCTTCCCAGCTGAAAAAAATGCACAATACGAATCGAAACACCAGTTGGGGTCGCCACTAACGCTTTTGTCAAAGCTGAACATCTTTTCCTTATACGTTCTTTGCTCTAACTATACACGACCTCTACATCTCGCCAACAGTTGGCTGTTTGGTTTTTTAGCTGACCGTAGTTGCAGTGTGATTATTTTTTGAGAAGTGTATCAGGTGTTTGATGTTAGAATTTCAATCTAGTGACAAAAAAGATTGTCAATATATGAAGCGAACGAGATAGTATTTTTGAGGTAATTCAGAAATTAACCCATGTCGTGTTATACTACATTGCCAGTAGCTTTGTACAAGGAGTAAGGGTTTAGTTTGTTGATATTCAAAATATATTTTTATGCAGAAAACGGAATATTTCAATATTCGTCATATATTTCTACATTTTTTAATAATTTCTGTACGTAATGTTTGGAGTTACACAGACACCCTGTTGAGCGATTTGGTGGTTGTTGAAGCTTTGTTTATTGCTGTTTTTTTTAAATATTGTTATTGATTATATGCATTGAAATATTTTCAGCAAAAGGGCAGATCCATGGTATTTTAAATACATATCTCAGTGGCCCCCAAAAACCGGGGGCTACTTTCAATTTAGAATATTTTTGGACTGGTATTAAATTTGATACTTCTGCAGTTTAAATCGCTGAACTCACAAGGCTCATTCCTGATGGAATTATTTAGTTCTGGGGGACTTTTTTATATGCGAATTGACCGTGCATTGTATACGTTGTTTGTGTTTTTTTTTTAGGCTCATTGTCTCTGACAGAATTATTTAATTGTTTACGATTATCTGTTCTTTTTAGGTCGTCTCTGATGAGAATATTTAAATCCTGGGGCATTTTTGAACTGCAGATGGGTGATATATTAACTATTATTTTACTTTTTAGATTTGCCTTGAGTGAGATTATACTTTTTGGGGCCTTTTTTACAGTGGATGAGTGGTGAATTGTTTACAATATTTTAGAATGTTTTTCAATAAGAATTTTGATCCATGGTTTTCTGAAAGTATAAACCATGAATGGTCGGATTCCGATAAAATTATTTTATAGTGTTTTCTCCAAACTTCTTAAATTGTGAAATAGCAGTTCATTGTTTATCATTATGTACTTTTTGAAATAGCTATCCCCAAAAGGATTATTTTTAAAACTGCCAAACGAACATTCATTAATGATAACATGCTGTTTAAACAAATATTGTCATTTCGCATTGACTGACATTTATTGTATTGCGATATACACAGGAAAATTCACCTTAGGTGCAATTATTTTGTTTGGTTTTATGTGTGGAATCAAAATTTTACATTTAGAAATAAGTGTTTATGACTAAATGTTTTAAAATGTTTTACTTGACACATTCTCGTTTTGTTTTATTCGATGTACCTTTTTGCAATGTCTTCTCTGCTAATTATGCAATTTTTTGGAATAAATAATTATTTGGGAAAAATTATTGCTGATGGTGTGGGACTTTTTTTTGGAAGTTGAATATTCTTTCTATGTGTTAATTCAATCGTTTTCCATTAGTTCAAATCATGTATTTAGTGCTGTTTGTTATGGAAGTAACTCTAATAAACAATTTTTGTACAATATAATAAATGCTCTGTGCATTTATTATAGATTTATATAATTCTTTCAGAGAAAGAATATTTGGTCAGTTAGCTGTTCATAATCTTCAGCCAACAAATGGCGCTGCTTAGGAAATGTGATGCAACGTATCATATTACATTAAAGCAATATAGCAGCTGAGCGATCAAAACCGCAGCTCTGCCCCAAATTTTTATTTACATTTGAATATAAGGCAATAAAGGGAAATCTCCAGTTTATTACTCCAAATTTCCATATTTTTTTCATGCAATGTAATGTTTTGCATCTTGACAGAATGTTCGACTTTGGAACTCCTACTGGTCACTGATGGTGGGAAAAAAATGAAAATTTTCCAGAATTATACTAAGTGTGGCAGACCTATAGTTTTGGCACAGCATAATAATGCATTATAGTGTCATGTTTCATAAGCAACACTATCTGTTGATTAAGGACTGTGAACAGCCATCTGATCAAAATTTCCTTTACTCATAGAATTGTAGAAAAAGTGTTTACTCAAATTGTTTCCATAAAAAGAAACAATGGCAGTAGTGCACATCATGGTCCTTGATCGCCATTGTTTTTTTGACTCAACACAACAACACGGTCTTCAATAATTCCCATAACCCCCAGACCCTAACACAAACAGGGGTTTCTAGAAAAAAGTTTTTTTTTGTCACAATGATAATGATAACTCGAGTTAACGTCAAATGCCACATAAACCCCTCCCCCCAAAAAAAATGCAATTCCAATAAAAAACATTCCCCACAACCATGAATTACTAAAAAACAAAATAAGATTATCAAAAAAAAAAAACAAAAAAAAAAACTAGGATAATACATTTGCCTTTCCATCTACTACAAATTCCTGCAAACTCCCCCCCCCTCTTTTCCCAATAGTTAAAAACACTCCACAAATATATTTCCACAAACTAAACTAATAAACCAAGTCGCACATGATTTATCAATAATTAACCAAAATAAATCGCCAGAATTAACCAAATCGAGCACAAATCCAATAACATTTGAACATTGTAGTGCTGACCTGCATTATAAAAAAATCTCCAAAATTAAATGTCATTGGAGACAACACATACCAAAAACCATGAAAATTGGAAACAATACACCCCCGACCAAATTATAAAAAAGCCCACAAAATTAAGTGTCATCACAGACAACACAAATCGGAAAACTTGAAACTGTGCACCACCAACTAAATTATAAATAACCCAAAAAACATGAAAATCTGAAATAGTGCACCATCGACTGAATTATAAAAAATTCTGAAACCAAATAATCTCATCACAGACAACAAAAAATAATAATACCCCCCCCCCCCATCATATAGCTCAAAGAACCATCCCCTAAATTACTAATTAATCTCCTGATTACATCAAAAACTGACATTCTTCCACACTGACAATTCCACAATACCCAAATTTCTAGGGATGGGGGTGGCGGAGTCAGTAGCGTGCCAGGCTCTTAATCTGCAGTTCCCAGGTTCAAATTCCAGCTGGGTCAGCGTTGAGATTTATCTCCCCAAAATTCCCTGCCCACGGTCAGTAGGGGAAAGCGATGGACTTTGTAAAGGACACCATCAGTCGGATGGGACATTAAGCTGTGGCCCCATGTGTGGGAGAGTTGGGTTGGGTTGTTTTACCTCTGAGTAGTACTTTTTTGCACACCATGGGCTAAATGGCCAGGTCACATGGACCCCAAAGGCTCAGAGAAGGTTGGGGGAGGGGACCCACTGGAACAGCTGTTGGGAGACAGATGGTAGCCTCCCGTCAAGGCCATCCAGCGTGTTATTTAACGTGCACAGGGTATGGCTCTCCTGCACACGGGGCCACGGTTTAACGCCCCATCCGACGGACGGCGGCCTTTTCAAGCCCATCGGTGTCCCCTACTGACTATGGGCAGGGCGGGGAATTTTGGCGGAGATCGTGTGCGGGAGAGCCATACCCTGTGCACGTTAAAGAACACTATATAACCTTGATGGGAAGCTACCATCTGTCTCCCAACAGCTGTTCCAGTGGGTCCTCTCCCCCAACCTTCTCTGAGTCTTCGGGGTCCTTGTGACCTGGCCATTTAGCCCATGGTGTGCAAAAAATTGCTGCTCAGAGGTGAAACAACCCAACCCATAACTTTAAAAGACTCCTAAATATCTAACAAAATTAATATATCACTGTAATACACTAATAATTACTATACTGTATTTCATCATCATCCTCATGCAGCCATGGGCTACGGAAGTCCAACTAGACTGCAATTTAGTTCTCCAAGCAAGTCTGTCCTGAGCAACATCAGCTGCATCTGGCCACTGCACACCAATAATGCTACCGCATACATGGTCTCCCCCTCTTTCTGAAGCCTTTAGGCACACTGTTCATAAGCCTATTCGCCAATCTATAATTATCCATATGGGCAACATGGCCAAACCAACAGAGTCTCTCTCTGCACAATATGCTGCTTAAAGGAGGTTGCAAACTCCTTTGCCTAACCTCATCATTAGTTAGAAACTTGAACCACTTAATGCCCAAGATACTGCATAAGCATCTGGAATCAAAAGCATCTAGTTTCCTGTTATCTTGTTTGCAAAACATCCAAGTTTCACTATCATAACTAACCCTAGAGAGAACCAAACTATTATACAGTCTAATTTTAGTCTTTAGGTGTATACGCCTCTTTCTCCACACTCTCCATAGATTCTTAAAAGTCCCGGCAACAATCCCTATTCGTCTGTTAATCTCATGGCGCACATCACCATTATCTGTTACATGGCTCCCAAGATAATTAAACTGTGACACCTGCTCAAGACTGCAACCATTCAGATTAACTGAATCACAGCCTGCGTAACCAATTTTCATCACTTTAGTTTTCTCTCTGTTTATAACCAAACCTACTCCACTACCAGCCTCATCAACAGCTCGAATGAAAGAGTTCATCTCATCAACATCATTTGGAAAAAGGGCTAAATCATCAGAATAATCTAAATCAGAAATTTTTGCATCTCCAGTCCATTTAAGGCCAAAATCTTTCCCTTGAAGTGAATTTCGCATAACATAATCAATAACCAAACTAAAGAGAAAAGGAAACAAAATGCACCGTTGTCGAACACCAGAAGTAATGCTAAACCAATTGCTACAAGCCTTACCAACTCTCACACACGACTCAGTGTTATTATAGAGAGCTTTCATTATGTTAACTAACTCATCTGGTATGCCATACAATCTCACAATCAACCACAAATTATGACGATCAACAGAGTCGAAAGCCTTTTTGAAATCAACAAAGCTAGCAACCAAAATTTTCTGAGTTGGTATGTTGGGTTGTTTTACCTCTGAGCGGCACTTTTTTGCAAACCATGGGCTAAATGGGCAGCTCACAAGGACCCTGAAGGCTCAGAGAAGGTTGGGGGAGGGTACCCACTGGAACAGCTGTTGGGAGATAGATGGTAGCTTGCCGTCAAGGCCATCCACCATATTCTTTAACGTGCACAGGATATGGCTCTCCCGCACACTGCCACGGCTTAATGTCCCATCTGATGGACAGCGGCCTTTCCAAGGCCTTCGGTGTCCTCTACTGACAGTTGGCAGGGCAGAGAGTTTTGCAGAGATAGGTCTCAATGTTCTCCCAGCTGGGACTTGAATCTGGGAACTGCAGATTACTAGCCTGGCATGCTACTGACTGAGCCACCCCAAAAGTTTCTTATACTCCAAACATTTCTCAAGAATCTGCCTACATGAAAATATGTGATCTACACATCCCCTACCACTTCTGAATCCACATTTCTCATCACGCAATTGACTGTCAACCAGATTCTTAATTCTATTAAGCACAATCATGCAAAGAACTTTCCCTGGAACAGAGAGTAGGCTGATACCCCTATAGTTATCACAAGAACTGCGATCACCTTTTTTGAAAATAGGGATAATAATAGCTCTGGTAAAATTCTTAGGAATCGTGTCTTTATCATAAAAGATATTCAAAATTTCAGTCATCCAAGTGGTAACCGAAACATTCCCAGCTCTAAGCATTTCCGTAGTAATTTCATCTGCCCCTGGGTATTTATGAAGTTTAAGTTTAGAAATAGCCAAAATTACTTCAGATTGTGTTATAGGGCCAACATTAAAGCCGCCAATGCATTTATCATCATTACAAACAATGGGAGTAGAACTAACCACATTGTTTAGAACATGACTGAAATGCTGAGTGCACCTAGCCATGACAGAATCCTCACCTTCTATAACCGTACCTTGTTTATCCTTCAATCCCTGTATACCTGTCTGTTTTCTACCACTCAAAACATTATCTATCTGGTACAGCTCTCTCCTGTTGTGCTGTCTAACTGCTTCCTCGGGTTTGTCAGCCAAACCATCAAGCCAAAGATTCTTATCAGCAGCTAACAGATCTTTTACATGTTTATTAAGTTCTCTGTAATGCTTTCTATTAGGACTAGTAGGGTATTTATTAAGGACATTCTTGCAGTTCTTTCTTTCCAAAATAAGCTTAGGAGCCTTATCACTCAGATAATTCTGTCTCTTCTGCTCCTTTTTTCCTAAAAGAGTTCTGTTAGTGTCCAAAAAAGCCTGTTTAAAATGATCCCATTCTTCCTCAACTTCAGTAGTAAGCATACCATGACTGTCATAATGACTAAGTAACCTATCATGGTAAGCTTTGGCTATAACTGAGTCTTTCAGAGCTTCAGTATTAAAAGTAAAATTTTTAACCCTGCACAGCACTTTTTAAGTTTCAAGACACTTTTAACAAGGTAATGATCAGATCCAATTTCAGCTCCCCTATATGAGCTGGTATTCCTAACAGAACTAGCCCATTTGTTGTTAATTAATATATAATCAATCATATTGTTATGCAGCCCATCAGGTGAAACCCATGTGTACTTATGTATGTCGCGGTGTTTGTAATAAGTGTTAGTTATTCTGAATTGAGTTTACTTACCGGTAGGAGATGTTGCCCATTGCCATTGCAGCTACCAATACCAAAAGGGCCTATCACACCTCCCCAAAGGTCAGAGTCAGTACCAACTGTGACAATGAAGTCACCTAGAACAAGGGTAATGTTTCCTTTTTTGACAGAATTCAAAATATCCAGAAGTTGTCCATAAAAACCTATCCTTTTTCATCTTCATCGGCATCCTCAGTAAGGGGATAACAGCAGATAACATTCATGTCTTTAATTCTTGTCTGAAATTTTGCTGTAAGAAATCTTTCATTAATGCACTCATATCCTAGAAGAGCATCGCTAGCGTGTCTGCAGGGAAGCAGACCTGTGCTTTGGTGATGCTTATTATTTTCCCTCGCTGAAAAGAGAAATTTAAGATTATTTCTAAAAATCTGACCTTTATCTGTCCATCTGGTCTCTTGCAAGCGAAAAATATCTAAATTATAACAGTGGAATTCTTGTGTGAAGACATCAAGAGAAAAAGCTCTGTGCAGAATCCTCACATTCCAACTACCTATGGAGAGAAAATGGTTAGTGGGATGTTTAAAGAAACTATGTTTATTGAGAGAGGGAATGGCGACAATATCAAACAGCCTCCTAATCGCAGACATGCGGCAAAGACCCGTTCCCCCACCACTAAAGGCTGAAGCCATCTACACTGGAAGACTTCCTCCAATGTAGAATTTGACGATGCCAATAGAAGCAAAGAGTTCAGGTGCTTGCGATGACCTCTGCTTAGGATTATCCACTAGCTGATAAACATATCCTGTAAATCTATTCACTTGGGGCTGTCAACCCACAAGCAAAAAGAAAACACAGCAGAAGATTTTCCCTCCACAGAAGCCCACCAGTGCAGCAAAATCAGGATCCATAATCAAGTTCAGAGCCATAATTCCATTCAGGTTGGTATATATGGTCAGCATCAGGACCCTGTGTGGTTGACCACTTCTCAGCAGGGTAGGAAAAAAGAAAAGTAGTCATAGTTGTCCAGATCAATAAGCCACACTAATCTGGCAGCCTTCCCATTCTGTTTATTCCAGAAGCGAGTATCTGTTTTGAAAGGTACTAATGGTCTGCACGACGAGGAGGGGTCGGACATTAGGTGCTTGGCCTGGCTGGTTCTATACATCATCACTGGGGATTGGTGCATAGGTCTACTTACAGTGACTACCTATCTACCATTTAAACTACTAATAATCACTCAATTCTTCCCAAACTACTATAACGGAACACACAGTTACTACCGTCATGTCAATCCCACAGGAAAAAACAATATTCTTTCCCCCAAACATAATCCCCCCCATATTAGAATTTTCTGAAAACTCTCTTTACATGTTTCACCAAAAACTATTTTCCTAAAATCCTAACACCCCTTAAAAACTCTCATTTTTACAACTTAATTTCCGCACATTCTAAACTTTTGACATTTTCTTTCACACTCGCAACCAAACATATTACATGATACTAAACACAAAAAAATTTAAAATTATTCTAACTGGTTCTAACCACTCCTCCATTACCCTTCAAATGCTCCTCCAAAGAACTTATGAAAATCTTACCCCCCCAAACAGGCACAAAAAGCTACCGAACTCCCACTTCCAAAGGACGTGGCCATAACATTACAAAACAGTTCACTAACACTTTCAACAACAACCCACCTAATATTAAATAATTTCAATTCCAAAATATCTTAAATAACATTATTTATCATAAATAATAAATAAATACCCCCTCAAGCAGCTGCTTGCCACAGAGGTCTGACAGGAGCCTGTCAGTTTATATGCCACAGTAGGAGATCTGAGAGGATGGCAGGACCTCAGCAGAAAAACGACACATACATCCATGCCTAATCTGGGGCTCGAACCAGGTCCCTTAGATCAGTAGCCAAGCGTGCTAACCACTCGGCCACGGGACGGCTTATTTATCATATTTTAACAAAATTTCGAAAAAGCAACAGGAACATATTAATTTTTCCTATTTTATCATTAAAAAATCCATCATTAAATATACTGCTCAAAAAAATTAGGGGATATTTCTTTGCTTCATATTCACTTTGAAATATCCCCTAATTTTTGTGAGCAGTATATATTATACATATGCACTTACCTCTAACCGTATAGGCATGTTATCCCAAGGAGTTATGAAGCAAAAATGGTGAAAAAAATCAAACATAACTTCACATTCCCATCAAATCACACACATGACACATGACTTCACCTATCCACCCAAAAGTAACAAAGGAAAGAACCTAGGCCACCAACAACCAACAGTTTCATTTCTACATCATACTTTACACCTCAACATCATATTCTTCTTGAGCAGTACCATCTGTTGGCTGAGGATCGTGAACAACAAACTGACCAAAACACTAAATACGTGATTTGAAATAATGAAAAACTGTTGAAATATTATAATTTATATTAGATATTAGATTTTAATAATGAAAAACTGTTGAAATATAATAATTTATATTAGGAAGAATAGTCAACTCCCAAAGAACGTTCCATCAATACCTAAAAAATTGCATTACTAGCAGTGAAGACATTGCAAAACAAGAATACATTGAATGAAATATTTAACCATATTCACATTTCTGAATTTAAAATTTTCATTCCATACATAAAACCAGCTAAAATAATGGTATTATGGCAATTTTTCCTAATTGCATATTTCGCAATAAAATGAATGTCGGTAAATGCCAAATGACACTATTTGTTTCAACAGTGTGTTATTGCTAACAAATGTTCATTTCGCAGTTTTAAATGTAATTTAAAAAGAAATCTTTTTGGGGGCAGCTATTTTAAAAAGTGCATAATTCTGAACAACAAATTGCCATTCCACAATTTAAAAAAAGCAAAAAACATGCTATGAAATAATTTTATTGGAATCAACTATATTAATTGGAGCATACCATTAACCAATGAACTGCCCTTCCTCACTTTGAGAAAACCCCAGATCAAAACAATCTCATCAGAAACAACTCTAAAATTTCGTAATTTCACCACCGATTCCTGAAACAAAATAATCCCACTGAAGACATCTAAAAAGCAAAATAATCATTAAACAGTATATCACCAATCTGCATTTAAAGAAGCCCTAGGAATTAAATATTCCCATCAGAGACAACAATCCTAAAAACACAAATATAAACAATGCACGTCTGATCTGCATTACGAAAAAGCCCCCAGAACTAGGTAATCCCATTAGGGACAAAAAAAAAACGTAAAAGAAGAAAAGTATAAACTATTTACTGCCAATTTGCATTATAAAAAGGCCCTCAGAACTAAATAATCCCATCAGGGACAACAGACAAAAAACAAAATCATGAACAGTTTACCATCAACTCATATTATAAAAGAAGCCTCCCAGAACTAAATAATTCCATCAGAGACAGAAAACATACAAAACAAGAGAGCTGTAAACAATTTACCGCCGATTCACATTATAAAAAAAAAGCCTTCAAAGATAAATAATCCTATCAGGGACAACAAATATAAAAACAATAAAATTGTAAACAATTCACAGCACACTAAAGCCCCCAGAAATAATCCTATCAGAAAAACTAAAAAACACGATTGTTGTAAGCACTGCACTATCGATCAGCATTATAAAAAAAAATTTCGTTGGGGACAAAGTAATTTCAACAATGCACAGGCAAAAACAAATATCGCTCCCTCCAAGAAATAAATACCGTAATATGATCAAAGTAGTGTTCAAAAATAAGTCTAATTAAAGAAAAAAGCACAGGTGATGCTTTTTTCAGATCCCACCATCTCGCATTTTCCGCTAAACGTATAACCAAAAATACACCTTCCCCTTCAAAAGCTTACCTTTAGACTTAAAAATAAATCAAAAATCAGCCACGCAAAACAATCCAAATACATCATGAAAACACTAATGTGCTGATATACTGCTCTTTTTCAGTTGTTACTTTATAACATTTCAATATGACATTGGAAAGATATTCAACTTGGAAAGTTTTACAAATACTAACCTAAAATTATTAAAATTTTCTCTATATCACTGTAATCATTGGAAAAGCTGAGACAGATGGAAATAACATCTAGCGATTTACCTTGGTTACATCTAGGAAAAACCTTCAGATAATTCTCAACCCAACTGGCAGAACACCAGGAAGATTACAAAAAAGCCAACCAAATGACAGCCCTAACCCAAGCTGCATTATACATTGAAAATCTTCCTTCCTTCCTAACTTCATCTCTAAGGATTCTGCCTACCCCATAAATTACCAAAAGTCAGCATTCCACACCCTATTTCTGTGAGCCTACAGATACTGCTCTAGACAGAAACTCTTGCAGCTGGAAATAAAATAAATCATGAAATTAGGCAAGCATGTAGGTTACAATCTTAAATTTTTAAATAATATCCTAAAAAAAGTAGTCACAACAAAATGCTTCCTTACCTGTACCACCAACACAAACTCGAGGGAAAAAATTTACTACACCATTCCTTCTTATCCCACACCTAACCGATTCATTGACAAGTATTATGAAGGAATTTAATTACACTATTTATAAAAATCCAAAACACTATCTCAAAATTAATTAGAAATGACCATAACCAAAAATCCCTTCAGGTGGCATTTATGTCATCCATATGGCAAGCAGCTGCTTGAGGAGGTATTTATTTTATTATTTTATTTATATTGAAGACCCACATGAAAAACTCCAGCAAAAAATAAATATGTTGGGAAAAACCTTCAGACAATTCTCAAACTGACAGACAGAACATCAGGAAGATTATGAAAAAGCCAACCAAAAGACAGCCCTAATCCCAAAAGTTTCAAGTAAATTTTGCCGAAAACCTTCTAATATACTTAAACAGAAACGAAATCTATCAGTTACGCTTGCCTTACATTGTACCTGCCTACAGCGGGAGAAGACCTTTTGTGAAGAGAAAAGCACTGCTTGGGATTTTATAGCCTGCCTGTAGAAATAATCATTGAGGTGCAGTGAGAGTGGGATCTTTTAGGATTTTTGAAACATTGCCTAGAAATATGCCCAATCACTCACTGGATTTTGTCCAAAAAATCTGCCAAAATAATCAAGGTATCTTTAGAATTTAGAGCCAAAAAATGTATTATAATTCCTATCTTTTTGCTTGGAGAAGCTAACTCGATGGAGAGTCTTCAGGCTTTCCCATCGATAAGTCACACCTAATGTCCCGTTCAGCATGACCTCCAACTTTGTCCTCTCCGCTGGGACCAACCGGCAGCCTCTCCAGCAATACCTCGAGCCGGACTTCGCTGCAGCCAAGTAGATGACCCACATGACTGGAGACTCCCATTTCGGCCTGCAGGCCCCCACAAGGCCACTCCATCCCAACTCCATGACACCCCAGACATCACTGGGCGATAAAGGAGTCCACACAATTGGGGACCCATTTCAGTCAGCAGGCCCGCAGTAAAGCCCCTCCATTGGGGCACCAAGACGACCTGTGAGTTCGCAGGGGCCGACCAATAAGTCCATACGACATGGGACTTCGGTCCCAGTCGGCAGACACTCGGCCATCCCCTTCATCAAGGCCGCAAGGCAAGCCAGGAAGACCGACGAGCCAGCACCCAGTTTCACAGAGGCACCGTACGAAAAAGCCCCCTGAACTAAATAATCCCATCCAGGAAAACAAGGAAGCCTAAAAAGCACAAATTATCATAAATAAATAACTGCCGATCCGCAGTATAAAAAGCCCCCAGAACTAAGTAATTCCATTTGAAACAACAAGCCTAAAAAACACAAATTATCATAAACAATTAACTGGTGATCCACAGTAATTTGCTGGCTGATTCGCACAGAACTGGCTTGTTCATTTTATCCACCAGCTTCACATGATTAGTGTACAAAATTTAGTAAATATAAACATCTGAAAGTTATTTTGCCTGCTTATTCTGCCATCTAATACACCATTCTTCAAAGCACTGTTTAACATTGCATAGATGAAACAAATTATAGAGAAATAAACAAAGAGACTAATATAAATATTTTAAAATATATTATTATTATTGAGCAAATTGCATTTATTTCCAGAGAAAAATACAGTTGCTAAATATAAAAAAAAGTAATTCATGCAAATAGACATAATTCCAAAAATGTAAACTGTTATAGAAGTAAATGTAATTCAAATATAATAATAATAATTTAGTTTCACTTTTGTAAACATAAACGTAGCATTTCTTTTTAGTAGGAAAATTTCGAAAGTGAGGATAAATACAATAATGCATTATATGATAATCAGCTGATGATGCATGGTGCATAAACATTTTTCACAGCTTGGCCAGCCAGCAAGTCACATATTTCCTGCACTTATCCTGAAAGAGTTAAATTCTCTTCAGTCATTTTTTCATAAAAAGCTTATTTAAGTTACTTAATTCTTTATCTGAGTTATTAGTGACAACATGGAACTGTGCCTAATAAGATGATGATAAAAAAAAAATACCCCCTCAAGCAGCTGCTTGCCACAGAGGTCTGGCAGGAGCCTGTCAGTTATATGCCAGAGTAAGAAGGTCTGTGAGGATGGCAGGACCTCAGCAGAAAACACACACACATCCATGCCTTACCTGGGGCTTGAACCTAGGTCCCTTAGATCAGTAGCCAAGCGTGCTAACCACTTCACTCAGTCACCTCATTTGTTTTTCACATAATCACCTATATCTACTAGAAGTATCATTCAGATGTCTTTAGCCTTTGTGCTATGATGGCCAATGAGTTTTGTAAGCAATTTAATTTTGGTCAACTTCAGCATCTAAATTCCTGATACTTAACAGGCTATCATGCAGCTGACATTAGGCCTTCTTCTTGGCTATACCTACCAAGGGAACTTGGAGTAGTAGAGGCATATTTAGGTGGGAGAGATAAAGCTTTAAAAAGCAAAAGGTCAAGAGGCACATGTCCCCTAACCCCACCCTGTCTCCTGTGAGAAAAGGAACATCATTGACCTGGAAAGACCACCATTCATCATATGTTAAGCCGTGGCCCATGGGCAGAAACACCTTATTCTGTGCATATTAAAGAACACACTGGATGGCCTTGATGAGAGGCTTTCATCTTTCTAACTGCTGTTCAGTAGATTACCCTTCTCTAAGTCACCTGGGGTCTATGTGACGACCATTTTGTCCATTGTGTGCAGCAAAAAAGTGCTACACAGAGGTAAAACAACCCAACAATCAGTTTATGCATGAAATTGTTTCACATTGAATTACTTAATCAATGGTCTGCAAAGGTTTTTCAACAACTGGACTTCATTGTCATCTTGAACATATTCATGACATGAAAAGGAAACTGAAGATTGAAGATGATGAGGGAGAGGGAACAAGTTCAAAACCAAAAAACAAAGCTTAATTCATCATTTTATGAAATCCCCAGGTACATATGAAATGATTGCCAAGCTTTGGATGTAATTTCAATTAATATGATGTCGAAAAGTGATTTTATTTGTAAAAGTTTTTTTTCAATAAAGTTGCAAAAAAAAAAATCATCATGGCTTTAATATATACATAAATCTAATTATGTTGAAAAATTTACTAGATTGAAACAAGAAAATAAAAAAAAATTTCAGTTGATGAATGGACCAGGTATAGGGCTCAAAGATATGTGAATGCTCACGTATACTTTAATAATAGTCATTTAATCATGATTTGATTTGAATTCATGGAAACTGTCCAATAGAAAAAGTTTTTTTTTAGTAAAAGAAAAATTTCAGTCATTGAACTTTTGTTAAACATCCTTCATCTTCCAAACTGGACCACTTTGTGAGGGGGCCAAGTGGGTCTCCTATCATATGGTCCAAACGCAAATTCAGTGCAGTGGAGGCAATATGGAAAGTGAAGGTAGGGACCCATGCAACAGTGATGCAAGCAAACCTACAAGTTGTGAAAGGGCATGAAGGCCGCAGGCCGCCCTGTGAGGTGAAGGAGATGTTGCAATTCTGAACAGTGCCTGGTAGTAGTTGGAGAAGTCAGCAGAGAAGGAAATTAGCAAGAGGTGTGTGGCAGAGATGTAAAGGGGGAGGGGAAAGGCTGAAAAGTGCTGGAAAAATGGATTTCCCCCATCTTCCCCCCAGGGAGCGAGCATGGGGGGTTGTCAGGGGAAGAGGAAGGGTAGGGGGGTGGAATAGGCATAAAAGGGAGGGTTTGCGGATAATTCCCTTGAGGGGGGGGAGGTAAATAATTTTTTCATAACAAAAATCATGCTCCTTCAATAATAATAATAATGGGGGGGGGGGTGCTTAGAAAATTAAAGGGGAGGGAGGGAAAGTTCACAGAAAAAATTGGGAAGATTGAAGAAAAAGCCTGATGAGATGTGATCAGGTAGAAAAGCATGGTCATCATCATCATCCTCAAGCAGCCATGGGCTACGGAGTTCCAACCAGACCGTGCAATTTAGTTCTCCAAGCAAGTCTATCATAAGCTACATCTACTGCATCTGGCCACTGCACACCAATTCTAACAAGGTCCTGTTTGACATTGTCTGCCCACCGCATCCTAGGTCTCCCCTTCTTTCTGAGGCCTTTAGGCACACTGTTCATAACCCTGTTCGCCAATCTATAATCATTCATACGGGCAACATGGCCAAACCAACGGAGTCTCTCTCTGCACAATATGCTGCTTAAAGGAGGTTGCAAACTCCTTTGCCTAACCTGATTATTAGTTACAAAGTTGAACCACCTAATGCCCAAGATACTGCGTAAGCATCTGGAATCAAAAGCATCTAGTTTCCTGTTATCTTGTTTACAAAGTGTCCAAGTTTCACTACCATAACTAACCCTAGAAAGAACCAAACTATTATACAGTCTAATTTTAGTCTTTAGGTGTATACGCCTATTTCTCCACACTCTCCATAGATTCTTAAAAGTCCCGGCAGCAATCCCTATTCGTCTGTTAATCTCATGCCGCTCATCACCATTATCTGTTACATAGCTCCCAAGATAATTAAACTGTGACACCTGCTCAAGACTGCAACCATTCAGATTAACTGAATCACAGCCTTCCTGACCAATTTTCATCACTTTAGTTTTCTCTCTGTTTATAACCAAACCTACTCTACTACCAGTCTCATCAACAGTTCGAATGAAAGAGTTCATCTCAGCAACATCATTTGCCAAAAGGGCTAAATCATCAGCATAATCTAAATCAGAAATTTTCATATTCCAGTCCATTTAAGGCTAAAATCTTTCCCATGAAGTGAAATTCGCATAACATAATCAATAACCAAGCTAAAGAGAAAAGGAGACAAAATGCACCCTTGTCGAACACCAGAAGTAATGCTAAACCAATTGCTACAAGCCTTACCAACTCTCACACACGACTCGGTGTTATTATAGAGAGCTTTCATTATGTTAACTAACTTGTCAGGTATACCATATGATCTCACAATCAACCACAAATTATGACGATCAACAGAGTCGAAAGCCTTTTTGAAATCAACAAAGCTAGCAACCAAAGGTTTCTGAAACTCTAAACATTTCTCAAGAATCTGCCTAAGTGAAAATATCTGATCCACACATCCCCTACCACTTCTGAATCCACATTGCTCATCACGCAATTGACTGTCAACCAGATTCTTAATTCTATTAAGCACCATCATGGAAAGAACTTTACCTGGAACAGAGAGTTGGCTGATACCCCTATAGTTATCACAAGAACTGCGATCACTTTTTTTGAAAATAGGGATAACAATAGCTCTGGTAAAATCCTTAGGAACCATGCCTTTATCATAAAAGATATTCAGAATTTCAGTCATCCAAGTGGTAACCGAAACATTCCCAGCTCTAAGCATTTCTGTAGTAATTTCATCCACCCCTGGGGATTTATGAAGTTTAAGTTTGGAAATAGCCAAACTAACTTCAGATTGTGTTATAGGGCCAACATTAAAGCCAACAATGCATCTATCATCATTGCAAACAATGGGAGTAGAACTAACTGCGTTGTTTAGAACATCACTGAAATGCTCAGCCCACCTAGCCATGACAGAATCCTCACTTTCTATAACCTTACCTTGTTTATCCTTCAATCCCTGTATACCTGTCCGTTTTCTACCACACAAAACATTAACTATCTGGTACAGCTCTCTGCTGTTGTGCTGTCTAACTGCTTCCTCGGCTTTATCAGCCAAACCCTCAAGCCAAAGAATCTTATCAGCAGCTAACTGATCTTTTACACGTTTATTAAGTTCTCTGTAATTCCTGCAGTTCTTTCTTTCCGAAATAAGCTCAAGTGCCTTATCACTCAGATAATTCTGTCTCTTCTGCTCCTTTTTTCCTAAAAGAGTACTGTTAGTGTCCAAAAAAGCTTGTTTAAAATGAGCCCATTCTTCCTCAACTTCATTAGTAAGCATACCATGACTGTCATAATGACTAAGTAACCTATCATGGTAAGCTTTGGCTATAACTGGGTCTTTCAGAGCTTCAGTATTAAAAGTAAATTTTTTAACCCTAGCACAACACTTTTTAAGTTGCAAGACACTTTTAACAAGGTAATGGTCAGATCCAATTTCAGCTCCCCTATATGCCCTGGTATTTCTAACTAGCCCATTTGCTGTTAATTAATATATAATCGATCATATTCCTATGCAGCCCATCAGGTGAAACCCATGTGTACTTATTATGTATGTCACGGTGTTTGTAATATATGTTAGTTATTCTGAAACCATTGAGTTTACTTACCTGTAGGAGACGTTGCCCATTGCCATTGCAGCTACCAATACCAAAAGGGCCAATCACCCCTCCCCAAAGGTCAGAGTCAGTACCAACTTTGGCATTGAAGTCACCTAGAACAAGGGTAATATCTCCTTTCTTGACAGAATTCAAAATATCCTGAAGTTGTTCATAAAACCTATCCTTCTCATTGGCATCCTCAGTGGGGGCATAACAGCAGATAACATTCAGGTCTTTAACGCTTGTCTGAAATTTTGCTGTAAGAAACCTTTCATTAATTAATAGATTCTGAAAAAAATTCATCGCCACCACGGCGGGAATCGAGCACGCATCTCTCCAGATTCATGCCAGAGCACGCTAAGCACTCGTATCCTAGAAGAGCATCACTAGCATGTCTGCTGAGAAGCAGACCCACGCCTTGGTGATGCTTATTGTCGTCCCTCCCTGAAAAGAGAAATTTAAGATTATTTTTAAGAATCTGACCTTTATCTGTCCATCTGGTCTCTTGCAAACCGAGAATATCTAAATTATAATGGTGGAATTCTTGTGTGAGGACATCAAGAGAAAAAGCTCTGTGCAGAGTCCTCACATTCCAACTACCTATGGAGAGAAAATGGTTAGTGGGATGTTTAAAGAAACTATGTTTATTGAGAGAGGGAATGCCGACAATATCAAACAGCCCCCTAATCGCAGACATGGGGCAAAGACCCGTTCCCCCACCAGTAAAGGCTGAAGCCATCTACATTGGAAGACTTCCTAGTAGGTTGATATGTGCTGGAAAGCATCATATAGGGACTTTGAATCTTGGTTAGGCTTAGCAGTTATTTATGCCATAATCAAAGTTTAATAAAAGGGAAGAGGGCTAAAAATGTGTGGAAAGTTGGGGAAAGTGAGTTGAGTAATTGGCCATTGGCCGGAGTGAGTGTGTCAGGTAAATAGTGGATCAAGCTGGGTTAAATTTTTAATATTTGTAGTAAGCTGGCCATGTGGGTGATAAAAGTCTCAGATGAACTAATATTGTATGCTGTTAATGTGTTATATACTTCAGGTGATGGCATTGTATAAGGGGGATTATTATTCATAGGTGATTTATAGTGGAATTTATTTAGGTAATGTTTCCTTATATACATTTTATATATTTTTTATGTATTTTTAATAATGAAAAATTTATACTCAATGTGACATAGAGTATATCAAAGGAGTGTCCAAAGAGCAACTTTTTTTGTCCTTTCTGGATCTTTTTTGTCACAAGGATCTTTTTGGCTCCTGGATCGTATGATATGCCCAATGGATCTTTTGTTGGAAGCAATAACAAAGGATGTGGAATAGGCAGTGGAGAAAAAACAGTGTGGGGGTGGGTGGGAGAGGGAGAGGAAATCAAATGGATCTGTGACAAGAAAGGAGGAACTTGGCCAGGGTAAGGAAGTGAGATTTGTGTTGTTTATGTGAGGGGTTGAGAATGGTTTGTGTGGTGTGAGTGGTGACTCCAAGAAGGGAAAGTTGGTGGTAGAGAGTGTTTCTGTGTGTGGTATATCTGGTGCAATGGAGAAGGAAATGGGGTATGTCCTCTATTACCTGACAAGTGGAGCAAAGTGCAGACGGTACTGAGTTGGGATTGAACTTTTCCTTCGAAAGAGACATAGTTTCAACCACTAGGGATGGAGCTGCAGTTACAGAAAAATTTGGAAGACTATCCAGTGCTTTTCAACAGTTATGTTACAAACATGCACTTCACCTTGCTGTGATGAAAGTTTTTTTTTTATGTTATGTTCCCATGATGAATGCTTTTATGTTCTCCAAAAGAAGAATTGCAATGATAATGCCTCTAGTAGTGAAAATGAAAGGTCTGCATATTTTTCATCTAATGATAGTGTACTCAATGAAAATGAACTTTTTCAGGCATGCAATATAAAGTGGGATTTTTAAAGATAATAAATTTATGTAGAACTGTAGGAGCCATTAGAATAGTGGTAAAATTAAATATTCTCAATAAATATTTTGTGGGAAAAAATTTCACAGATGTGCAGGATTTGAACCCATGTCTCTACAGAAACATGCCAAAGTATTCTACCACTGAACACCAGCCCCGTCTTTTCACCACTTAATATGACTTTTAACTCTTCCCTATGATTTCAACACCTGGACTTGGCACCATCTTGATCCGGGGGATGGCAGTTATTTCTTTAAATGTTGCAGTGAGTAAGATGGAAATAAATAATTAAGTCACTTCATGCTATTAGTGTTATTAATAATTTAAACAGTAAGTAATATTCACAGAGTGAACTGTTGACTTCTAATGTCAATAAATCAATATTTTGTGGAAAAATGTTTTGTCGGTGGCCCACATCTCTCCAGAAACATGCCAGATTATTCTACCGTTGAACAGCTGACTCTGTTAATATTATTTACTGTTGGAAGTATTCTCAAGTGAGAAATTCAATTTTACTAGTTGTTAAAGGTGAAAAAACTGAGTTAAAAGTTATTCTGAATTGTAAAACATATTGAAATACTTTAGAAACTATGATTGGTTCCTTTGTATTCTTAATCCAATCAAAATAACTAGAACAATTAAAGCTCTCAGCAAATAGTTTTGTAGAAAAAATTAGTTTTGCCAATGAGTGGGATAAAAACCCATGCCTCCCAGTTACATGCCAGGTGCTCTAACCACTAAGCTTTCAGCAGCTCTGTCATTTGTCTACTGAGTTGACTTTTAAACCTCACAGGTCTTGTCACCCATGTCACCATCTATGATCAGGAATGGCAACTTATCTAATGTTGCTCAATATATAGATCTTAAATTATATGTCAGCTGGTAATCTGTGATTGAATTTATTATTGATTTAGTCTTGCTTTAATAATACTCTAGTATGAGTGACTTCCATATTTAACATCTTATATTGAACAATATTGGATAAGTTGCCATTTCTGATCAATCTTTTTTCAACCTTTCAAAGTCAACTTTTTGACCAATGAAGGAGTTTTTTTCTTTAATGCTTTGCAAAAATAAATCTCTTGTTTTATGTAATCAACTTGTGGTAGAAATAACACAAAATATATATATTTAGACTAAGAAATAAATTATTATTTTTGATCCCAAAATGTTTGAATAATCCGATTTGCTTATATGAGAAACAATTTTTGTTTACACGAGAGCAGATTTTTTCTGTATATCGACTAAAACTGGCAAAATCAATTGTGGAAAGTTTTTTGAATATTGCATCAATCCAGTAGAAGAGCAGAATACAGAGACTATAGTAAACATGGGTACCAAAACAAGCCAAACTAAGTTTAAGAAGTGAACTAGAAAAGGTATATCTATGATGAAGGTAAAGCCACTATTGGCCGTTGAAAATTTTACCTCGCTGACAAAGGAGTTCAACTTCTACGACATGTTGCACAAAGTAACACCGAACAAAAACTTCTTTTGGATGCTCCTTTAACTATAAGACCAACATCAACACAAATTGAAAGAAATTTCTCTACTTCAAGAATATTTGTTTCAAAACAAGGGACAAGATTATCAGATGAAGTAATCAATGCTGTATGTTTGTTAAAGTAAGCTTTAAATACAATTCATAAGTTGTTTTATGTATGATTGTTGAATTAAAAATTAAACATAAAACAAACAATAGTGGAAAAAAAATTTGTTTTATGATAAATACACTGATCAGCCAATACATTAAAACCACCTATGCGTTATGCAAAGAAGCATACATGCAGCCAATCAGTGTCACATGCCATGGTTGCAAATGATATATACAGGGTGAATCTGAAAAGTGGGCAAAACTTTACGGGGTGGTAGAACGCAGCTATACGAGTAATATTTGTCATAGAAAGTATGGGCGGAATGCAAACGGCGAGCCGCTAGGTGGCGTTGGAAATGGTATAAAAGGGTCGGTCCTCGCACCCAACGGCATTTCTACAGTGGATTGCCGAGAGGATGGCTGGTTATACTAACCACGAAATGGCGGATATGCACTTTGTGTACGGCGGACGGGAATGCAAGTGAGGCACAGAGTATCTCCTCTCCTTCTTGTGTTCATTCTTTAAATGTGACAGTGGAAAACTACCTTTTAACTTCTCACCGCTTGTGTTCCGACCATACATTCTATGACGAATATTGCTCGTATAGCTGTGTTCTACCACCCCGTAAAGTTTGCCCACTTTTTAAGATTCACCCTGTATAATACCTGGGTTGGAGCTCTCGCAAGCAGTATTTCGTTTTGTCTTAACATGGGGAAAAGCAAAGGATTTATCTGATTTCAACAAAGGCCAGATCGTTATGGCAAGATGCCTTGGTAAGAGCATCTCCGAAACAGTGATGCTGGTAGGCTGCTCATGCTATGCAGTACTTAGTACCTATAAAAGATGGTCCGAAACAGGTGACACTTCTAGCCATCAACAAGGTGTGGGCCGGCCACACCTCATTGATGCCAAAGGTCAGCACAGGCTATTTCGTCCGCAGCAACAGGAGGGCTACTGTGGCTGATATTACCCATAATTTCAATTGTGGTAAAGGGCCCAATATGTCCAAACACACAGTTCATCATAAGCTCTTGGATATGGGTCTCCGCAGCTGCAGACCCATTTGTGGACACACATATGTTCACAGCCGTTCACTGTCGTCAACACTTGCAGTGGGCGTACAATCATTGACGTTGGACCATAGAAGACTAGAAAAGGGTCACATGGCCAGACAAATCCCATTTTCTGTTACACCATGTGGACAGACAAGCTCTTATGTGACATTTACCCACAGAAGCCTTCTCACTTAGATGCACCATGGGACAAATCCAGGCGGCTGGAGGGAGTGTTATGGTCTGGGCAATATTTTCTTGGGGAACACTTGGACCAATTATCTCTGTAGAGAAAACTCTGACAGCTGTCACCTACCTGAACATCGTGGCTGACCAAGTACACCCCTTTATGGTGACTGTATTCCCTGGCAGAGATGGCGTCTTTCAATAAGACAGTGCCCCATGTCACACTGTGAAGAAGGTTCAGGAATGGATCCTAGAACATGATGAGGAATTCCATTTATTACCATGCCCCCAAATTCGCCGGACATGAATCCTATCGAGCATTTGTGGTTTGAGTTGGAGAAATGGGTAATAGCAGCATCACCCCAACCACGTAATTTACAGGAACTGTGGGATCTTCTGTTACAGTCCTGGTACCAAATACCAAGTGACACCTACCAACATCTCGTTGAATCTATGCCTCATTGGGTGAGAGCTCTTTTGGCAATGAGAGGAAGATCTATATCATATTAGGTAGGTGGTTTTAATGTTTTGACTGATCAGTATATAACAAGCATAAAAATGTTTTATAATTACTGTTTTGTTAGTAATTACTATTTTAATAAAAGATTTGAGGAAAATCTAAAATTAATTTTTTTATATACAATTAAATGTTATGTGAATTTTTAAGAATTCTCAAGAATTTAAAATTGTTGAGAAATCAGAAACCCTAGGACTACCATGTGCTGTTTTTACTGACAATGAATGACAATCGTATATCAAGTATTAATACACCTTGGGTGATTCTGATGCTTAATTGCATTAAAGAAAACTATATGTTAATAACCTTATTTATTGCCTAGTTATTCAAACAAATGCCTCTTAGGACTATCACAGATTTGAGTTTATTTGCTTTATATCAAATAGTACAACCTAAAGGCTGACAAAGTTAGTAACATACAGTGTTCCAATGCTGTTATCATTAGAATTACTCAAAGTGCATTAATACTTCATACATACTTAGTTCAATGTTGTTATAAAAAAATAGCAGTGGTAGCATCCTGACTCCTTGAAATACATGGTAGTGCTTCACAGCACAAACTATCATTATAACCTTATTTTGTGAATTGCAACTATCTTAGCACTACAGGTAGAGCAACTGGTGTGTAATCAGGAGATCCCACATTTGAATCTGGGAGGCTAGTTATTTAAATAGCCATTATACAAAAACCAAATCTCAGCAGTACGTAACTTTTGAACTTAGCAGAATTTACCTGCACTTTCCTTCTATATAATCTACTTTACATTTTGTCTACTTTTTTTTCCATTCTACTAACTTTTATGTTAAATCGTATTGTATGAACTTACACCTGTTATTTTAATTGGAAAATAGTATTTCCATGGAATACTGCTTTTAGAGTGATTTATAAGTAATTTAATTTTTAAGTCTTGGCAATATGATTTTATATTTATGTTGTAAATGATTTACCAAGCAAACTGAAATTGAAATGCTAATCAATGTTATATAGCTTTTGTTGCAAATAATTCCGAAATTTGCTTGTGAGTAACATACATAAATAAATAAAATAATAAAAATACCCCCTCAAGCAGCTGCTTGCCACAGAGGTCTGACAGGAGCCTGTCAGTTTATATGCCAT
This sequence comes from Ryuthela nishihirai, assembly GCA_038380435.1. NCBI lineage: Eukaryota > Metazoa > Arthropoda > Arachnida > Araneae > Heptathelidae > Ryuthela > Ryuthela nishihirai. Next base: position 9,644,294 of record JAWZYU010000017.1, read on the forward strand.
AGTAGAAGGTCTGTGAGGCTGGCAGGACCTCAGCAGAAAAACAACACGAACATCCTATGCCTTACCTGGGGCTCGAACCCAGGTCCCTTAGATCAGTAGCCAAGCGATAGGACATTCAAAAAGTTCTTGACATGTCTATTGATTTGCACTCATTTCTCTGAAGTTAACAAGCTACGACTTGTTGGAAAATCTGTCTAAACTTGTCATTATGTGTTAAAAGCATAGGCTGTATCATCATTTCTCTTTTTGCTGGTGGCATGAAAAGTTCGGTTTACGAAATCTGTGCATTGTTGTTATGCAGCTTTGATACAATGTGAAAAAAAAAAAAAATCATGCCAATTTATCACAAGTATATGGGGATAATTCCTGCTCATGTGGTACTGTTATGCAAATTCAATATGCAAATTCAGAGGAAATAGAGCTTTGAAAACCAAAGGAGGCTGTTAATGAGAGAACTATCATTGCAGATGAGCAATATCGTTTACAGACCATGGTTGAATCTGCCCATGTCATTGGCAGATATGGATGCAACAATTATCAGCACCCAGGCAAAACTAAGATTCATTGCTGAAAATGCTGTATTTCCATCCCTCATTCTAGGTAGCTCTAATCCAACACCAGTCCAGGCAAACCCATTGGTGGCACATGGTTGAGGGCAGTTTGTGCACTGGACTCTGGGCCCACAGTTTTGTGCCTGTCAGTCTCTTGGCATTAGTCTTGAGAAAACTTCCAGTGCAGCAGTTACAGTTCACCAAATGGTAGGCACAGTTGTGGCTAGGTCTTCTATCACATGGTGACAAATCTGGTGATTGCTGTTGCATGTCTGACACTTTACCTTGTGCAATGACTCTGAGTACTTTCTTGAGACCATTGGTGCCAACCACATCCAAACATCTGTGTATCACCGCCTACACATGCTGTGATGTCAGGTAGATCATCTAGTTTCACATACTTCATTCACAACATTTGCTATCTACACTCTAGTAGCTTTTTGCTGATAACTTACAGTGCTGGATGCATTTGGCTTAGTTGTCCAGCATTTGCCCTCTGATTACCTCACAAATACTATGTGTTTGTCATTAAAAATTGATCATTTTCAAATATCACTGCCTTGCACTCAATGTTGATTTGGATGCAAATCTGTCTGCACCTTCTGGTTGGAGCAGTTGCAATGTCAAATAATATATATAGTCTGCCAAAATTAATTTATTTTACTTTCAGTAGCAAAAGAGCTGACAAAATTTAGCTTTAATACCAATTTCAGAAAAGAAGATATTAAAAGTATAAAATTGCTGATTTTAATGTTTGAAGATATTTGGTATAATTTTAAAACATTGACAGCTGTTATTCATTTCCTTGTGCTCTTTCAGAATTGCTGTGCAACATTCATCAGAGAGTGTTATACTGATGTCTAACACATTGGCAGTTTCAAAGGGTAAGTCGTTTTTGAATCTGGTAGGATCATATTCATTCTCACCCATTTTAATTGTAGGTTTTCATGATAATGATTTATTTCACACATACTCATTTAAGTTATACAGGGTATTTCAAAAAGGATGCAACCCTCTATTGTATTTTTTTAAACTTGACAAAAGACAAATTTCAAAAGATGCAAATTAGGCATATATCTACCTTTACAACAGATGTTGAAAGTGATTTCCTGCAACCTGGATGCAGGTTCGTACCTGTTTCATGATATTTGCAGCCACCTTTCGTAATGTTTGTTTTCATATGTTTAAAATCTCTCAATGTTAGTCTTCAAGTATATGAGTATTGTTTTGAAACACAACACATTTGAGATATTCCTAAAGGAAAAAATCTGGAGGAGTAAGATCTGGGGATCGTGGGGGCCACAAATTTTTTGAAATCAAATGATCAAAAATTTCCTGCAACATGACCATTGTGTCATTTGCAGTATGGGTGGTCACACCCTTGTTGAAACCAACACTCTCGTTCATTCACATCCAATAGTGCAATAAACTGTTGGATGAGGTCATGATAAACTTCAACAGTTGCAGTTGAGTCAAAAAAAGTCCCTATCATAAGACGATGGGAAATTGCACACCGAACACCAATTTTTCGTACGTGTAATGGTCGTCCGTGAAAAGTGTGAGGATTTTCACTGCTCCATATTTGACTGTTTTGACTGTTCACAGACCCATCCAAGGGAAACCAAGCCTTGTCACTGAAATAAACATGGTCCAACACCTCAATTCCATTTTCATCAACAAAAGAACGAAACCAATGACAGTACTGTAAACGTTTTTCATGGTCTGGTTCTTTCAGTTCATGAACGACACCAATGCGGTAGGCATGAAATTTAACTTCTCTGTAACCCTAAAAATAGTAGCTGGTGACAGTTCAATCTGTGAAGATAACTTTCTAAGAGATTTTCTGGGTGAGTGAGTTAAACACTGAGACACATCATTAAGAACTTCAGCAGTTAACAGTGATGGCCAGCCTGGGCTCTTTCGATCCTGTACAGATCCAGTGTCACGAAATTTATCAATCAAACAAGATATTGTTGACTTGTTGGGAATTGTAGACTGAGAAAACTTCAACTCAAACTCCTATCTCACACGTTTGTAAGTTTTTTACGCACAATAAGTCTCAACAATAAGTGCACATTCGTTTTTGGAAAATGACATAGCTGACACAACACAAAGGAATGAATGCTTGAGTGAGACTAGTATGTGATAAGGTCATTTCAACTGCTAAAGGCTGTTAACCTTGAGTACAGTAATACTACTCTGTTATATATATATATAGGGTTGCGTAATTTTTGAAATACCCTGTAGTAAGATACCTATGAATGGGGTCTAGACATAGCTACCTTAATCAATATCTATCTAATTACAAATGCTAGGTACTTTTTGGGAAACTTTATGCAGAACAATATACAAAGCAAAACCTATAGCAGTGACATTGCATTTGGGAGAATATGAGACTTTCTCAAAGGAAAATGGACTAGATGATTGTAGTTAACATTATTAAAAACTATTTGTTGGCTCTAGCAAATTTTTCTCTATTCTCTGATTAAAATTGCATATTTAGCACTGTAATGTTAGCTAACAAAAATTACAGTAGAGGTACACAGTGCAGTAATTAAAGTAATTTAATTCTCTATGACACTGTTAAATGTTTTTAAGCACTTCAACACGTGGACTATGCTATCAAGTATCAATAATTATTATAGAGAGATTTATGTACCATGCCGTAGAGGATGGGAAGTAACAGGAACTTCTTGGAATGCTTTTGGTGAGAAATTTAAAATTCGACGTTCTTGCCGGCAACTGACGTCTCAGTGGAGATTAAGATAATGATGACTGCAGCCAATGGTCTACCCGCATTGGCAAATGAAATAATTATTTATACTTTTTGATAGCATAGGGTGCTTAACAAATTTTAGATCCACGATGCGCATTTCGCACCGTTCCTATCAGTGCTTCATCAGATGGGAAGTGAGGGACTTAATGCAGGAGAGGTAGTTGGTTGGTCAGCGCAGGGGAGGGATAGGGTGCCATAAATTGACATGTCAGTGGTTCAGCTCTGAGGATCGTAGTGGTCGGCAGAAGTGCAGGTGGCGGTAATGCGATCTGCATGTAATGGAGGTTGGGAGAGTGTGGGATTTATGGGAAATCGCCCAGATATGCATATGTCGAGGGAAGCATCACTGTTTCTGGGTAGTAATTCATCTTTATAATGAGTGGGGTACTTTTAGTGAATTAATAAATTTGGTAAACTGAAAATTTTGGTTAAGATAATTATGTTATTGAGGGTCTGAATAATGTTTTCTTATTGGTATTACTATAGGGAATTTTTGTGTGTGTGTGTTTGTGTGTGGGGGGTACATTGATCGCCGATTTTAGGAGGTATTATGGAGGTGTTCTAAACGGTTAGGTGGGTGTGTATTATTGCAGGTGGCAAATGGGGATTGACGATGAGAGGGGAGAGTGTTTAGAGGTGCATGGAATTTCCGAGGTGTATGTTATATCCCCTAAGTATCAGATGCCACGCTGGGGGGAGGGGGACAATATCTGTGTTGCAGAGTTGATGAGGATATTTTCTGTGACGACTAGTTGGAATTTGGTAGGTGGGGATACTATAATTTTAGCGGAGTGAAAATCGGTGGGCAGATTGTTTTCAGTGATTGCTTGAGATAGTGCGGTTTTTTGTAGTTTATTTAAGATTTCGTATTTTTGCTCTTGAAGTCGGGCATTAAATGTGCATGAAGTTTTACCCATGTATTTGTCTTTTGGGAAGATTTTACCTGTGGGGTCATTGAGTTGAATGTAGTAAACTCCAGAGCTGAGTATATGGTCATGATCGTTTCGAATGAGTTTGCATATAGTGTGAGACATTTTAATTGTGACTTTATAATGGAAAGATTTTAGGTTATTTTTAACAGAGCACGTGAAATTATTTTTTATGTATGGTACCGCTATTGTGTATTTTTGCGTTTCTTTATTTACAGGTGTTGGAGGGTTTTGGGATTGTTTGCATTTGATTTGTTTGTGAATTTTGTTGATGGTGTGTGAGGTATATCTGCCCTGTTCAGCAAGTCCAAAAATATATTTTATTTTGTTGTTGAGTGCTTTTGCGTATTTCAGTATTTATAGGCTCTGGTAAAGTGTGAATAGAAGGTTGATAATTTGCAGTGTTTGGGTGTGCAGATGATGTAGGTTTTCTGTATACAGAAAACCTACATAAGAGCACAAATACAACATCTTAAATAAACTACAAAAAACTGCACTATCTCAAGCAATCACTGAAAACAATCTGCCCACTGATTTTCACTCTGCTAAAATTATAGTATCCCCATCTACCAAATTCCAACTAGTCGTCACAGAAAATATCCTCATTAACATAAAACTGACTGAACTCTGCAACACGGATATTGTCCCCCTCCCCCCAGCGTGGTGTCTGATACTTAGGGAATATAACATCATCATCCTCAAGCAGCCATGGACTACGGAGGTCCAACCAGACCGTGCAATTTAGTTCTCCAAGCAAGTCTGTCCTGAGCTACATCTACTGCATCTGGCCACTGCACACCAATTCTAACAAGGTCCTGTTTGGCATTGTCTGCCCACTGCATCCTACGTCTCCCCTTCTTTTTGAGGCCTTTAGGCACACTGTTCATAACCCTATTCGCCAATCTATAATTATTCATACGGGCAACATGGCCAAACCAACGGAGTCTCTCTCTGCACAATATGCTGCTTAAAGGAGGTTGCAAACTCCTTTGCCTAACCTCATCATTAGTTACAAAGTTGAACCACCTGATGCCCAAGATACTGCGTAAGCATCTGGAATCAGAAGCATCTAGTTTCCTGTTATCTTGTTTACAAAGTGTCCAAGTTTTACTACCATAACTAACCCTAGAAAGAACCAAACTATTATACATTCTAATTTTAGTCTTTAGTTGTATATGCCTATTTCTCAACACTCTCCATAGATTCTTAAAAGTCCCGGCAGCAATCCCTATTCGTCTGTTAATCTCATGCTGCACATCACCATTATCAGTTACATAGCTCCTAAGATAATTAAACTGTGACACCTGCTCAAGACGGCAAACATTCAGATTAACTGAATCACAGCCTGCCTGACCAATTTTCATCACTTTAGTTTTCTCTCTGTTTATAACCAAACCTACTCTAGTACCAGTTTCATCAACAGCTCGAATGAAAGAGTTCATCTCATCAACATCATTTGCCAAAGGGGTTAAATCATCAGCATAATCTAAATCAGAAATTTTCTAATCTCCAGTCCATTTAAGGCCAAAATCTTTTCCTTGAAGTGAATTTTTGCATAACATAATCAATAACCAAGCTAAAGAGAAAAGGAGACAAAATGCACCCTTGTCGAACACCAGAAGTAATGCTAAACCAATTGCTATGAGCCTTACCAACTCTCACACAAGAATAAGTGTTATAATAGAGGGCTTTCATTATGTTAACTAACTTGTCAGGTATACCATATGATCTCACAATCAACCACAAATTATGACGATCAACAGAGTCGAAAGCCTTTTCGAAATCAACAAAACTAGCAACCAAAGGTTTCTGAAACTCTAAACATTTCTCAAGAATCTGCCTAAGTGAAAATATCTGATCCACAAATCCACTTCCTATCTACCACTTCTAAATCCACATTGTTCATCACGCAATTGACTGTCAACCAGATTCTTAATTCTATTAAGCACAAACATGGAAAGAACTTTACCAGGAACAGAGAGTAGGCTGATACCCCCTATAGTTATCACAAGAACTGTGATCCTTTTTTGAAAATAGGGATAACAATAGCTCTGGTAAAATCCTTAGGAACCATGCTTTTATCATAAAAGATATTCAGAATTTCAGTCATCCAAGTGGTAACCGAAACATTCCTAGATCTAAGCATTTCCTTAGTAATTTCATCTACCCTTGGGGATGTATGAAGTTTAAGTTTAGAAACAGCCAAAATAACTTCAGATTGTGTTATAGGGCCAACATTAAAGCCACCAATGCATCTATCATCATTGCAAACAATGGGAATAGAACTAACCGCATTGTTTAGCACATCACTGAAATGCTCAGCCCACCTAGCCATGACAGAATCCTCCCCTTCTATAACCTTGTTTATCCTTCGATACCTGTCCGTTTTCTACCACACAAAACATTAATTATCTGGTACAGCTCTCTGCTGTTGTGCTGTCTAACTGCTTCCTCGGCTTTGTCAGCCAAACCATCAAGCCAAAGATTCTTGTCAGCAGCTAACTGATCTTTTACACGTTTATTAAGTTCTCTGTAATGCTTTCTATTAGGACTAGTAGGGTATTGATTAAGGACATTCCTGCAGTTCTTTCTTTCCAAAATAAGCTTAAGAGCCTTATCACTCAGATAATTCTGTCTCTTCTGCTCCTTTTTTCCTAAAAGAGTACTGTTAGTGTCCAAAAAAGCCTGTTTAAAATGATCCCATTCTTCCTCAACTTCAGTAGTAAGCATACCATGACTGTCATAATGACTAAGTAACCTATCATGGTAAGCTTTGGCTATAACTGGGTCTTTCAGAGCTTCAGTATTAAAAGTAAATTTTTTAACCCTAGCACAACACTTTTTAAGTTTCAAGACACTTTTAACAAGGTAATGGTCAGATCCAATTTCAGCTGCTCTATATGACCTGGTATTCCTAACAGAACTATCCCATTTGCTGTTAATTAATATATAATCAATCATATTCTTATGCAGCCCATCAGGTGAAACCCATGTGTACTTATGTATGTCGCGGTGTTTGTAATAAGTGTTAGTTATTCTGAAACCATTGAGTTTACTTACCGGTAGGAGATGTTGCCCATTGCCATTGCAGCTACCAATACCAAAAGGGCCTATTACTCCTCCCCAAACCAAGATATCTAAATTATAATGGTGGAATTCTTGTGTGAGGACATCAAGAGAAAAAGCTCTGTGCAGAGTCCTCACATTCCAACTACCTAAGGAGAGAAAATGGTTAGGGGGATGTTTAAAGAAACTATGTTTATTGAGAGAGGGAATGCTGACAATATCAAATAGCACCGTAATCGCAGATATGGGGCAAAGACCCGTTCCCCCACCTCTGAAGGCTGAAGCCATCTACACTGGAAGACTTCCTCCAATGTAGAATTTGAGGATGCCAATGGAAGCAAAGAGTTCAGGTGCCTGCGATGACCTCTGCTCAGGATTATCCACCAGCTGATAAACATATCCTGTGAATCTATTCACTTGGGGCTGTCAACCCACAAACAAACAGAAAACACAGTGGAAGATTTTCCCTCCACAGAAACCCAACAGTGCAGCAAAATCAGGATCCATAATCAAGCTCAGAGCCATAATTCCAATCAGGTTGGTATATATGGTCAGCACCAGGACCCTGTGTGGTTGACCACTCCTCAGCAGGGTCGAAAAAAAAAGAAAAGTAGCCATAGTTGTCCAGATTAGTAAGCCACACTAATCTGGCACCCCTCCCCTTCCGTTCACTTCCAGAAGAGAGTATCTCTTTTGAAAGGTACTAACAGTCTGCACCACGAGAAGGTGGGGTTGTACATTAGGTGCTAGGCCTGTGTCCTGCATAGCTGGCTGGTTCTATGCATCATCAAGGGGGATTGGTGCATAGCTCTCGTTCCAGTGACTACCTAGCTACCATTTATAGACCATACTCCTCGTAAGTTCCACACACCCCTAAACACTCTCCCCTCTCATTGTCGATCCCCATTTTTCACCTGCAATAATACACATCCACCTAACCGTTTAGAACACCTCCATAATACCTCCTAAAATCGGCGATCGATGTACCCCCCCAACACACAAACACACACACACACAGAAACTCTCTATAGTAATACCAATAAGAAAACATTATTCAGACCCTCAATAACATAATTATCTTAACCAAAATTTTCAGTTTACCAAATTTATTAATTCACTAAAAGTACCCCACTCATTATAAAGATGAATTACTACCCAGAAACAGTGATGCTTCCCTCGACATATGCATATCTGGGCGATTTCCCATAATCCCACACTCTCCCAAACTCCATTACATGCAGATCGCATTACCGCCACCCGCACTTCTGCTGACCACTCCGATCCTCAGAGCTGAACCACTGACATGTCAATTTAGGGCACCCTACCCCTCCCCTGCGCTCACCAACCAATTACCTCTCTTGCATTAAGTCCCTCACTTCCCATCTGATGAAGCACCGATAGGAACGGTGCGAAATGCGTGTTGTGGATCTAAAACTTTTTAAGCACCCTATGCTATCAAAAAGTATAAATAATTATGTCATTCGCCAATGCGGGTAGACCATTGGCTGCAGTCATCATTATCTTTATCTCCACTGAGACATCACTTGCCGTCAAGAAGGTCGAATTTTAAATTTCTCACCGAAAGCATTCCAAGAAGTTCCTGTTACTTCCCATCCTCTACTGCATGATACATAAATCTCTCTGTAATAATTATTGATACTTGATAGCAGAGTCCATGTGTTGAAGTGCTTAAAAACATTTAACAGTGTCATAGAGAATTAAATTACTTTACTCTAATATTATCTGCATCATGATACATTAATAGAGTAACTCTGGCTGTGAATCTGGCAGACTGACAAGCATTTTAATCTCATAAAAACTGTGGTGTCAACTGTATATTCCATTTTGCCTACTATGGTTATACCTTTACCACTGACTGAAACAAATGTAGTGTAGGCTAGTCAATGTATTGTTGACATTTTGCCAACATTAATTTGGAAGTTCTGATATTTAAATTTTCTTTTTTGATTTTGTTTTTAAATGTCTTTAATGCAGGTTTAAGTGCAGTTATTCAGTTATTTTTATCTGCAGTTTGTGAATGACATTTGTATTCTGGTGTAAAAGATTTGACAGAATTGTGTTTCTATTTAAAATACCATTTTTGACCTTGCCTTATTATAAGAAATGTGAATTAATTAGAACGCATCTCGCCCCTGGTGTATATAGGAATCTTGTTTTCGAGAGAACGAAGTTTTTCGTTTATCTACTTTTCCACTCCTTAAAAGTTTTAATTTGAGCTCATACATGATAGGGGGAAAATGCAAAAATTTTATAAGTAATTATATAATATATAAAGTATTTTTCCTTTATTTCTTAAATTTAAAAAGTTGCTTTTTTCACACCCCTCTGGCAAAAGCGAGCAGATTGTTGCTGCCAATGGACTATCTCTTGACACCCTAGCAACAAAATTTAAAATTTCTATCAAAAATAGATCACATGCAACATTTGTTAAAAGTTTCACAGTTTCCATATTTAGTGATCTCTAATAATATAAATTAAGACTTCCTAAAGATTTGAAAAATGTGAATTACAGTAAACTCTCACTAGTCCTGTTACAACTATCCTGATGCTATTTTTTACCTGATGCTATTTTTCCATGCTCAACAAACTTGTTTCATTTGGAGGGCTCAGTGGTGTTGTTGGCTCTGTGACAGACAGATGTTTTTGCTTACAATGCATCATTTGTGCTCTACTATTTAATTATGTTAATATATTTAATTATTGGTCCTAAACTATTGAAAAGGCGTTTCTGGAAATTGTTATTTTCAAGTGGGCTAGTGCATGAAGGGACATTAAAGGGTAAACTTTAGTCAATTGCTGGTAAAAACTCTTGCAGGAAACAGATAGTGATTTTGAGGGATTTGAGCTAGAGGATTTTCAGAATGTCCTCAGGGCAGCTGAAGAGACAGACCACATAAGAAAATGTCCAAGATTGGCTTGAGTTGTTTGAAGAAACCCTAGATTTCAGTTGTTGACAGAAGAAATTGCTGAGATGTTGCTAAGGCTTCTGCTATGTAAGAGAGGTCAGGTAATGAAGAACTGGATGAAACTAGTAAACCAGAAGAATCTATAAAAAGAAACTTCTCAGTGCAGCAAGAGATTGCACTAATGTAATAATCAATTATGTGGGCTCTTTATCAAATCAAGAGTTTGCCAACCTTTATGAGCACTGAAGAACTGTGTGGGAGATAATTAAAAAATAGTTCCGTTTGTTTGTTTATAATTGTTGCAAAGTAATAGTTGCAGAGGTTTGTTCATAATTGTTGCAAAGTAATAGTTACAGAAGTCTGTTCATAATAACAACAAATGTTGCATGTGATCTGTTTATGATAGAAATTTGAAATTTTGGTGATAGGGTGTCAAGAGATAGTCTACTGACAGCAACAATCTTCTCCCTTTTCTGAGAGGGGTGTGAAAAAAGCAACTTTTTAAATTTATAATGTGATATAAAGCTTGGCAGTTTCTTCAAACCTGCATTACTATTCTCAAGGATAATTTCTACTTCTGATTCAAGCTTGGGCAGTTTTTCAGATTTTAGTCCATACCTGAGCTGTCTTTTAATATTTTTGAGTCATTTGTTGATAAATAAATGTGCTGTAGTTTTTTTTTCTTAAACGAAGACTTCAAAGTGCGATGTCTGGTATTTTTTTTTAGATAAGACTCAAATTGCAGTGTTGTTTGAGATAGAAATTTAATATTATAAATAGAGAAGTGACTCTTCATTTACAAACATTTTAATACATATTTAATTATAATTAAACCCTTTGTAAAAAGTACTATCTATATCCAGAAATTTTTTTCATTTTTTTCTGTTCTAGGCTTTTTATCTTTTCAGGCCTTCTTTCGCTTCGCTAATCCATACATGCCGCTATTCCTATACTCATCTGAATTAATGAGGATTTACTGTAAAATATTTCATTTAGTATTAGTCCAACTAAAAAATGGGGTTTTCAATTATCTCTTAAAAAAATTGAAACAGTTGTGTTTCCCACCTACCCACTGTGAGTGTAAGAGGTCAGCTCATGTTATCAGTTGAAACTTGATAGCTTCACATTCCACCCCTGAAATTTCTTACATAAATACATCATTTGCAATATTCCTTAAAATTTTTGAATTTTTTTTATTTTTCCCACCATTAAAAAAATGAAAGGCCATATATTTTTTTTTTATCAAATTAAGGAAAGTAAAATGTTATTGAAGAATTCAAAGCTTTTGAGAGATTCAGAAGTTCGAATCATAATATTTCATCAATGCCAACGCAAAAATAATTTTTTATTTATGTTTAAAAACCTTAAAAAAGTTGTATTTTTCTACTCACCCTGGTTCTAAGGGTCAACTCATTGCCAATAATGGAAACGTCATGACCTTCACATTCCACCACCAAAACTTCAGATTTCTACCATTAAATACATTGTTTGCAATATTCATTTAAAATTTTTAAGATTTCCACTGTTAGAGGGCACAATGCAAGTCGTAATATTTCATCAATACCTATCCGACACAAAAAAGAATTTTAATTTCTCTCTATAAACAAAAATGTTTGATGTTCTACAGATGATAAAATGAACACATTATATTTTTTAATCTTTTATTTTATCTATCTGTCAGTCAGTCGATAATGAAAGAGATAATGAAAGACCGATTCTTTTTTTTATCAAATTAAGAAAAGGAAAATGTTGTTCAAGAATTCATGGTATGATAATTTAAATGGTTAACTTCTTGTGCTAAGTCTGGAAGAATGTACTATTTTAATTGTTTATTTTTGGAGGTGATAAGGTTCAATGAAAGTATTTCAATTATCAAAAATATTGATAGAAAGACTATGTATCATCAAATCATTCAACATTTGTATTCCTAACTTTGTTCCTTCAAAAACTTGACTTTATTGATTGCTCATCTGTACCAAAGGATACTCCCAGCATTATATAGGTGTGAGTAGTAGCCCAATGGTACTGGGAGTTACAAAGTCAGGTTAGTGCAAGCAGCAAAGCACATCAGTAGGCCAGTGAGTAGCCTCTCTATTTAGTTCGTAGGTGCAAGGGTGTCAGTGTGATCCCCTGAAGTGCATCATTAACCTTAACACAAGTGAAATTTCAATATTTTTTTACTCGTTATCAAAGAAATGACCATCTCCAAATTTTGTACAATGTTTCTATGGAGCATATTGTACAACATATATCAGTTTTAATTTTTTTATATGTGGGGCCACATTGCTTATTTTTTCATTTTAAAATTTTCAGTTTTTTCATTTTTTTTTCAAAACCATATTCCAATTTTTAAATTTGGTTTTTTTTTTAATTTATAATCCAAATCTACATCAATACACCAAGTTTGGTCTTCTTATCTACAATAGAAGCAAAGAATGATGACATACATTTCATCATGTATCATATGGTTCACTACCATATCATCATTGATATTGAACGAAGACTTTCCACAGTCAGTGACCTTCACAACAGATTGCCTACTAAAGAAGAAACTGGAAACCCCTGTAAAGGTTATGATTGAAGCCTAAATGTGTAATAAAACATATTCCATTTTAAAAAGAGTCATTTAAAAATTAATTAGTATCTGGTATGCACATAGTTTCATTAAACATCCCATTAACCATTTTTCTCTCCTTAGGTAGTTTATATGTGAGGACTCTGCACTGAGATTATTCTCTTGATGTCCTCACACAAGAATTCCACTGTTATAATTTATATATTTTTGGCTTGCAAGAGACCAGATGGATAGATAAAGGTCACATTCTTAAAAATAATCTGAAATTTCTCTTTTCAGTGAGGTAAGATAAAAAGCATCTCCAAGGCATAGGTTTGCTTCTTAGCAGGTACACTCTAGGGTGATTAGTGATACTCTTCTAGAGTATGAGTGCATTAATGAAAGGTTTCTCACAGCAAAATTTCAGACAAGCATTAACCCTGTGAGCAGTTCAAATGTATATTTATGTCATAACTTAGCCAGTCTACTCTAGTACGAATATAGATATACATTTTGAATTTTACACCAAAGCAGTGTTGCAGTTAATAGATATCTGGTCTGACAATTTAACTTAAGAAAACAGAAAGGGAATGCCTGACTTGCCAAAGAAGATAAGGGTGAATGTTTTGAGAAATACCAATTACATGTTGGCTCTAAGGTGCATGTTAAAAGAGATGTCACAATGCTAAGAATCATCCACGAAGACTTGATGGTAGACACTGGGAAGAAGGGACACACTGTGGGAGAAAAAATTATAAAACCTCTAAGTGTGATCAAGTATAATGAAAACATGAGATTGGTTAATTAGACTAATATGCAAATAAGTTTCACAGCCAATATTAGGAAAACTCTAAAGTGGTATGTGAAAGTCTTCTTTTATTCTATAGACAGCCATGCTGAATTCATTTATTTACAAAAGAAGGCTGATGAAAAACCCCAACATGCTGATTTCCATTTGAAACTTATTGACCAGCTGCTTGAACAGTTTTCAAGTGAAAGGAAATCACCAAAAGGAGGATGACCAGCTACTGGTGGAGATTGCCCTAAGGGTTATTGGGACATCATTTTTCAAAGCCAATTCCAGTCATAGCATCAAAAGCCAGGCCTCAAAGTAAGTGCTTCGTCTGTCAATATACCAGGAAAAGAAATACAAAATGAAAAGACACTCAATGGATGTGCATTGAATGTGACAAGGCTCTTTGTATACATCCCTGCTTTGAGGAGTACCACACCCTGAAAACATTTTGATGATAGAAATTAATTCTGAACAATTGTGTTTGTGTTTCACATCATAACTCTTTTTAATGTTTACTATATTTCATTGTTTTCAAAAAGGTAGAGAAATAAATGAAATGATACTATATCTTCCCAAAAACTTATAACTATAACATAATTTTATCATTACTAAAACAAATAATACTTAAAACAGTAAACAGAACTCCTTGTAATCCAATTTTAAAACAATGTGCAAATATGCAAAAAGTACTCACTTGGTATATGGTGGCCAGATGCAGCAGATGTAGCTCAGGATAGATATATTTGGAGAACTAATAATATATCTATCCTGAGCTATCACACAATCTGATTGGACCTCCGTCACCCATGACTGCCTGAGGATGATGATGATGATGATGCACAGTTTATTAACAATTTCATATAATAATTTATCATGTATATATTTTTTTTCTTTTTCATCCCTTATAAACTTATTTTGTATATAAGGTTTGCAGTATTTTCAAAGTTAAATTTGTATATATATAGCATCAAATATTACTCATCTACAGATATTCATAGAATTTTATTTGTAACTGTAGCTATGTCATAATAAAAATTCGAACTCTGATGATTTATTTAATTGTAAACTATAATTTTTGTAAATATTTCAGACCACTCAGAATTGTTCAAACCAATCTCAAATATAAAGGACAACTGTGCTGGCAGAGATGCATCTAAAGTATCAATAAAGAGTGACCAGAATAAAAATCATTCACATAATGAAAATTCTAACTTCAAAAGAAAGAATGATTTTAATGATGATGGTATTTTTTATTGCATACTAATGCTATTTATTTTTTATGTATATGTGGATTGTCATATAGAACAAAATGCCAAATTGTTCTGAACATAATGAAATGTTGTGTCTGAATATAATGTTGCCCCAGTGCTATATTGCACTCACTCAAAACAAATTAATTTTTAGTTAATGCTACTGCAAAGAATAAAAATGGGTGTTCTATCAATGCTATCAGCACCATTCCAAGTAATTCAAATACACTATACAGGGTGAATCTGAAAAAGTGGGCAAAACTTTACGGGGTGGTAGAACGCAGCTATATGAGCAATGTTCGTCATAGAATGTATGGTCGGAATGCAAGCGGTGAGAAGTTAAAAGGTAGTTTTCCACTGTCACATTTAAAGAATGAACACAAGAAGGAGAGGAGATACTCTGTGCCTCACTTGCATTCCCGTCTGCCGCACCGTACACAAAGTGCATATCCGCCATTTCGTGGTTAGTATAACCAGCCATCCTCTCAGCAATCCGTTGGGTGCGAGGACCGATCCTTTTATACCATTTCCAACGCCACCTAGCGGCTCGCCGTTTGCGTTCCGCCCATACTTTCTATGACGAATATTACTCGTATAGCTGCATTCTACCACCCCGTAAAGTTTTGCCCACTTTTTCAGATTCACCCTGTATATCTGTATAAGAAATAGGTTACATTGTGAAATTGGCATATTATTTTATAGAAATATAAAGGGTTTCTTTTAAATTCTCTACATTCAAGAATTTTGAGTTAGTGCAGTATAGCACTGGGGTGACAATAATAAAATGTTTGTAGTGACTGCCAAAGTAATGAAATTTTCAGTAAAATAAAATTATTTTCCATCTTCTTCAATTTACTGTGTATCTTTATGTTAAAATTGTAATTAAATTCAGAAAAGGAATCCTTAAACAATCTGATGTGTACTTTTAGATCTGTCCTGGGTTTGGTTTTTATAATCTGCACACTAATTCATAGGAAGAGTCTTTTGTTATAATTAATATGTAATATGTATTGATCATTCAGTCATTTGTTTTTGCTTCATTTCACTGTAACAAAATTTCATTTTACTGAATATATTTTGGTCTTCTACACAACTTCATTACAGTGACATTTCGCTGTATAAGTCAACCTGTTTTCAAACATAAAGCTAAAATAGGACTCAGCCTCTAACCAAGATATAAATATATTCAGATATGATCTGTAGTTATATATAGGTATATGTATTTTTTAATGCAGTGAAATATTTGTAATATGTTCATAATATACATTTGCATTGTAATGCCATCAAAATTCATATTCAAAAGTACTGTTCTTAGAACTTGCAATACAAATTTATTTCAATGCAAATTGTTTACTACACTGCTCAGAAGAATTCAGGATTATATGTCGATAGGAAACTGTTTTTCAGCTTCATAACTTTGAAAACAATTATTATATTAAGAGCTATCACTGGAAATGTAGTAATACTTTATGTGTTGGAAGCTGATAATCATTTTAATTTTTTGAATTCTGGTGACCTTAAAATGATATCTCAGTTTTGTAGTATAAATTAAAAACAATTTTCAAAGTGAAATTGGCAGTTTTTTTAACTGCTAATCAAATGAGGAAATTATTATTTTTTTCTTTGATTTTGTTATAATTGTACATTATTGTAATATTTAACACAGTAACAAAGGATTGACAGCATTTGAATTACTTAGTTTAAAAAAATTGGTTGTCCTGACTGGGATTTGAACTGGCATGCTGCCGGAGACCTTAATTCAAATCCCAGGTCAGGACAACCAATTTTTTTTAATTATTTATATTAAAATTATTTCAAGTGTTTCTTGTCTACAGGACGTTTTTCTGTGATAATTTATTACTGAAGTAATATCAACATATTTTAACACTTAATTTGTAAATCCTAAACATTGTCAATGATATTTGATATTTCATTTACAGAAAAATATGCATATAATTTTTCTTGAGCAAACACTAGCGAAATATGTATGTGAATTCATTTTGATTTTTCTGTAATAGATATTTTTTACTTGTTGATTTTGCTTTAAAAGATTATAAATCTAAAAGTGATTCATTTTTGCCTGTAGCCTCCACACCCACATGCTTAATCACTATTAAGTATCATCAATACTGAGGCATTAGTTCGTCTCCTTACCATGCATAGTTTATCAATTGGTTTTGGTTCCAAAGTCATACACCTCAATTTCTATTTAGCAAAGTCACAATGCTTTTGAAGACTTGATATAAGCTATTAATTTTTATCACTAGTGGAAGTTGCACCATTCAGCAAATATGTACAAAGCCAAACTTTCCATAAGGGACATTAGGCTCTTGCTTAGGGATGCCAGCCTAACAGGATCTCTAGCAGTTAAGTGTTACATTTTGGTTATTTAAGAATCAACAAAATTATATCATTCAGTTCCTAGAATGAATGAAAAACTGGTTGCAAATATCCATGTTTCAAGAGCAATTTAAAGAGCTCTCTCTCTCTCCTGCCAATTGAAAGGGAATTTTTTAAGGATATGGATTATGAGGATACACAACTTATTTTCAAATGTATTAGGATACTCCTATTTAAGCTTCATTCATTTAACTTCATTAAAAGCTTTATAACTTTAGAAATAAACTTTTTACAGAAAATTGTCACAGGACATTAATTGTAGATCTAGTTTAAATTCACCCAAATCGTGTTTGAAGCATTTTTTTTTAAATATTAAAAAATTTATTTTTGCTGAAATATTTTACAGCAAACGTTAGCTTATCTTTCAATATTTCTTTCAATATTGATGGTAGCAAAAAAAAAAACTATTGCAATAACTTGTAAAATTTCATTAATTTCAGTAAATGATTTGTTATAACTTTTGAGGTAAATTATTAGGAGAAACAATACTGCTTATAAATATTTCCGCATCTTTTCCTTTAAATAGTAAACATTATTGCTCAAAATGGGGAAATTATTTTAAGGTTTTCAATCTATTTCTTGTGACGTTTTGCTGCAAAAGGATTATTTCATAGTTAGTGAAGTTTTGAATATAGTTTTTCATCAATAATATATTTTGATAATTCAGAGTCATTTGTTCATTTCCAGATGGGCAAAAAATTAAGAAAGTAAAACATTTAAAATTGAGAATGAATAGCTTGATTTTCAAATACTACTATATATATATATTGAATATTGGGAATTTTATGCTATGTATGACCCCCTCAAACAGCTGCTTGTCACAGAGGCCTGACAGGAACCTGTCAGTTTATATGCCATAGTAGATCAGTAAGGATGGTGAGACCTCAGCAGAAAGACAACACAAACATCCATGCTTTATCTGGGGCTCGAACCCAGATCCCTTCAATCAGTAGCTAAGTGCTAATCACTTGGCCACAGACTATGTATGGTATAAATTTATTACAATAATATTTTACAGTATTTTGTAATAAAGCTGTACTGCATTAAAATTTTCAGAGATATTTCCATTACCTTATTTCCTTTTTCTTTATGGTTGTAAAAATAAAAATTGTTAAAAATTTCTACAGGAAATTGAAAAGTGACCATACCTAAGAGCACTCTATTACTTCTTGAGTCTGGGGGTGCATAAAATGTAAATCAAACCCTGTGTGCATATCACTTTCAGACAATGTTTCAGTAAACTTTTGATTTTAAAGGAATTTTTTTTTTACCGAGCTACTTCTAGAGTTACTTTGCATAATGCTGGTGTGTGTTTTAAAATAGGGGGCGAGGGTGGCTCAGTCGGTAGTACACCAGGCTTGTAATCTGCAGTTCCCAGGTTTGAGTCCTAGCTGGGTCAGCGTTGAAATTTATCTCCGTGAAACTCCCTGCCCTGCCCATGGTCAGTAGGGAACACCAATGGGCTTGGAAGGGCCACTGTCCATTGGATGGGATGTTAAGATGTGGCCCCATGTGCGGAAGAGTCATATTCTGTGCACATTAAAGAACACACCGGATGGTCTTGATGGAAGGCTACCATCTGTCTCCCAACAGTTGTTCCAGTGAGTCCCCTTTCCCAACCTTCTCTGAGCCTTTGGGGTCCTTGTGACTTGGCCATTTAGCTCATTGTGTGGAAAAAAGTGCCTCTCAGAGGTAAAACAAACCAAATGTTTTAAAATATGCCACCCTGAAAATAATCATTAAAAAAAAATTAAAATCAGATTTCAGGTAATTATTGTATTATTCTAGAAGAAATTTCTTTTCAATTAATATATAATTTAATTGTTTTTATTCATCAGGTTTTCCAAAATTAAGCCTTAATTGCATAGTCCAATCCATTTTTTTCACTATATCACAGTGAAAATGTCTTATTAAAATGAATTTACTTGTAAATTTGTTAATCTTTTTTATTGTTATTTAATTTTGTATAATGACATATTTTTGTTGACTGGTCTAACTGGTAAAACTGGTTGTTGTCTGGTTGACTGGGAAAAAAAAATCTAACTTGTTTATTTTAGTCAGCACAGTTGATGAAAAGTCCTGACTTTTCTCAAAGTATTGCACTGAGAAAAATATTACAAAACAAGAGTAATTTTCTTGTTTCAAGTAAAAATTTATTTCTTTGTTATTCAGAAATAAATAACCTTTCCTATTCATATGCACTATAATTATTTCTGTCTATTGTTTCCTTAATTTTTATTTGAATTGGCAGAAGCATTGTTTTTACTACATGTGTCCAGAAAAGCTCTATTAAAATGAAACTAGTAGCTTTTTTTTGTATAATATTTATTTTCAGAAATCCAGAATTAAATGCTAATTAATTTGACATGTAATATACCATAATTCCTTTCATTATTATTGTTAGTTATTTGACAAAAAAGTTGTAAAGTTAAATATTTTTGGCTGAGCATAGGAAGAAAATAGCTTGGCCTCTGGTTGTAAACTAGCTTTTGAGGCTGAGCACTGGAAGGATTAAAAGTATAGAAACAGAAATCAGACACTATACTAAGCAAATTGGTTGGTTGTTTTACCTCTGAGCTGCACTTTTTTGCACACAAAGGGCTAAATGACCAGGTCACAAGGACACTAAAGGCTCAGAGAAGGTTGGAGGAGGGGACCCACTGGAACAGCTGTTGGGAAACAGATGGTAGCCACCCGTCAAGGCCATCTAGTGTGTTCTTTAATGCGCACGGGATATGGCTCTCCTGCACACAGGGCCATGGCTTAACATCCCATCCAATGGACATCAGTATCTTCACATCAGTATCTCCTACTGACCGTGGGCAGGGTGGAGAGTTTTGCAGAGATAAATCTCGACGCTGACCCAGCTGAGACACTAAGCAGGATTTCACTGCGTAGAAAAATTGTGTGAATTGTGTTCACCAGCATGAAGTATACATTTGCGTGATTAATGAATCCTGGAATTAATACATATATGGAGCCACATAAATGTATATTTCATAGTAATTAGCAATTTAGATTGTTCTTATATCTACGAGCACTTAAAAATAATTTTCTTCTCAGTAATGTTTATTATGTCACATTTATTTCCTAATTATATACGTATATTTAAAATTTTAGTGGCCTCTGATGAAGCAGATCCTGATTTTGTGTGGGAAGATTACCTGGAAGAAACTAAGAGTGTAGCTGCACCTCCAATAGCTTTCACACATGTATGCAATTTACATTTTTTGTTTTGTTTTATACAGTCAAATATGATTGTAATGAGTCCAATATATTGTAGTATGCTTAAATGCTTGCTCATGGCTGAATATACGATTTCTTAGCGTATGTGTTAATGATTAAAAAAGCATTAGTATATGGTTTGACTCAGTATCCAATATGAGGCATGTCCTACAAAATAACATGTCTGCATACACAACAATTAGGCAAAACCTGAAGTGTAAAGTAATAAAAAAAAGAAGTTTTGTAACATTCTAACACTAATGATTCTTATATAGATATATGCACTTTTTCACTGATAATAGAACAGAAGTTGTCAAATGTTCATGTGAAAATGATCATTATATACACACAATAAAAATGATCATTAGATACACATCATAAAATTCAAAATGCCTTAGGAGTATAAGAAGACTAATTTATTTCTTGGTGTTCTTGATGACAAAGGTGATAAAACAATTTCTTGAACAGGATGGTATAAATTACTTTGAAGACAACTTACTGTACATATTCACAATTGTTGATCAATTATTGCAATTTCAGATATATTTTTATATTCATCATTAGATTGAAGTTGATGCTTAGAAGGTTAATTAAGAAATTATATCTTTTGAATTGTTGAACAGTATGATGGTGGCCGAGTGGTTAGCGTGCTTGGTTACTGATCTAAGGGACCTGGGTTTGAGCTCTGGGTTTGAGCATGGATGTA
This sequence comes from Ryuthela nishihirai, assembly GCA_038380435.1. Classification (NCBI taxonomy): domain Eukaryota; kingdom Metazoa; phylum Arthropoda; class Arachnida; order Araneae; family Heptathelidae; genus Ryuthela; species Ryuthela nishihirai. Next base: position 9,665,474 of record JAWZYU010000017.1, read on the forward strand.
TGTGTCGTTTTTCTGCTGAGATCCTGCCATCCTCTCAGACCTTATACTCTGGCATTTAAACTGACAGGCTCCTGTCATATCTCTGTGACAAGCAGCTGCTTGAGGGGGTATTTATATTTTTTTTATGATGCATGCAGGAGTTGAAGTATCATATGGCAAATGGGATATACACTATATTGCAAAAAGTGTCCAGACACTTTCATGTTAAGTGAACGAATAGCCGCATTCAAATCTACCTAACTTTGAAAATAAGCTTTTTACGGAAAAATGTCACTAGTCATAAATTGAAGATCTTGGTCAGAGCTCTCTAAATCTCTATTTTCTATAATATTAATTTAATATTTAAAGAGTTATGGAAGCTGTAATATTTAACAATAGATGTTATCACACACCTCACTTCCAAAACATTTTCCCCTCAAATTGGTGAAAACTTCAAAAACCCTTACACAAAATTCAAATATCGCATTTGTATTGTGAACAACTTGTTATAACAGTTGTGATTTAACTTTTCGAAGTAAATTTTCAAAAATAGCGAAAGTTTCACTTAAATGTTTCAGCTTCCATAACTCTTTAAATATTAGATAAATATTATAGAAAATAGAGATTTAGATAGCTTTGACCGAGATCTTCAATTTATGTATAGTGACTTTTTTCCGTAAAAAGTTTATTTTCAAAGTTAGGTAGTTTTGAATGTGGCTATTCATTCACTTAACATGAAAGTGTCTGGACACTTTTTGCAATATAGTGTATCATAGCAGATGCATGCATTTAATGTTTATTGTTGCTGTGCATTTGTTGGGTAATTAATGGGTAGTAATTAAATTGAAAAAAACTTGATTTAATTATCATCTGGTTGATTTTTAAATAAAACATTGAATTGTCGAAATTGTAATCAAATTTTCCATGCTGCAGGAATATTAGGCATGCCAGTATTGCAATCACTGTGTACTGTAGGTAGAAATGTTCACACTATCAATTAGAGATCTTGAGCGGCAGCTGGTAACTCAGTGGCCCAGAGCACCTGACATAATATCAGATCATGGGTTCGTATCCCACCTGGCTCAAGGCAATTTTTCCTCTAAAATTTGGATCAACATGATAAGAGTGATATTTCCCTTGTCTGTGAACCAGAGACATTGAGAATATTCAAATTTAATCTATTGTAACTGTTTCCTGGCATCAAGGGGCAATTATCAAGGTGAAGAAGCTTGATAAGTGGGTCCTCATAATTTAGTGTAACATAGCAAAAGAAAAACAACTGGAGATCTGTTCTTCATTGATTATAAAACCAATTCAGTTTTGATTAATTATGTGTGATGTAAAATGGATTCTATATGATAACCAAAGATGACCATCACAGTGCCTCAGTTGAAATGAAGTACCAAAACATGTGCCATAACCCATTCTCCCCCCATAGAAGGTTATGGCCACTGGTGGCCTTCATCTTGTTTCATCCACAATAATTACCTAAAACCTGGTAAAACCACTATTGCAGAAAGGTACTGTCGTGAATTGGATGTTGTCCACTAGAAGCTGTTCTACTACAGTTGGCACTGTTGAATCAAAAAAGCTCAATTTTACTTACTAACAATGCTCTTCATCATGTTTCACAAATCACTCTCTGGAAACAACCATTTAAGCACAAACTCTCCCTCACCCACCCTATTCACTGGATCTTTCCCCTACACACTACCACATTTCGAAACATCTTGGCAGTCTCCTCTGCAAAAAACAGTTCTTTAACCAAGCAGTGATTCCGTCTTCAAGCAGTTCATGGACTCCGTAAATCTAATGGGGGCAGGAGTAGTTCGCCAGGCTCATAATCTGCAAAAGTTCGTAAAGGTTTACCATAATGCTGTAGGTAAAAGTACGTATATATGGCAGCTGTTGGTGGTGTTAGAGTGTCCAAAGGGTTTTTTGCAGAGGGATGTAAGAAGCACTTACTTAGAGTTGACTTAAATGTGTCAGCGTTGTGGTCAAGTCAGCTTCCTGTTTTCCTCTTCCTTTAAATGAAGAAAGGACCAATATCAGTTTAAACTGCATTTTTTAACCCTTCCAGTGTCCACGTCGTCTATATACGTTAGAGAATCTGAATTGAGAGGCGAAGGACATATGTATCCGTTTTTAATACAAAAAAAAGATCGATTTTTTTAAAGATAAAAATTGCCATTGTAATTTTTTTGTATATATCTTATAAAAATATATAATTCAGGATTCAAAAACAATATTTTATTTTTTAATTTGATGCATATTTTATTAAACTACAATATAATTTTATAAAGCCATCTGATTGCCATTTCTTAGAAGCACTAAACGGTATTGCCAATTTGCTTGTTAACTTTCCTATTTGCTAAGCAACATGATTTAAACTCACAAGTTTGATTTGAACTATTATTATCACCAAATTTTTCTTAAATATTGAAAATATCCTAAAAATTAACAAAAAAATTGTTATTTTTAAAAAGTCACTTCGTATAACATTGGCTGTGTTTAAAATATGCAATACTGAAAAGAATCATTAAAAGAAATAAAAATCATATTTCAGATTGAATATTATATTATTTGGGAGGAAATTTCCTTTTGATAAATATATTTAACTATTTTTATTCATCAGGTTTTCCAAAATGAAGCATTAATTGTATAGTGCAATATACTATATAAGTTTTTTTTTTAAATAAATTTATTGAAATCAATATGCTTGCAAATTTGTTTATATTATTTATTTTCGTAAAATTCGTAATTCTGTTTAATTTGGTATATAACATGATCTATTTCCGTTTATTGGTTATTTTTTGAAAAAATTCTAAAATTAACTTGTTTATTTGACTCAGTACAATTGGCTAAAACCGTGGAATTTTTCAAAGTATGGGACCGAGAAAAAAAATTGCAAAACAAGAGAAATATTTACTTAAAACCAAAAAAATTTTTTCTTGTTTTTCAGAAATATATTAGTCAATCTATTCATGTGCATTGTAATCATTTCTGTCTATTAGTTTTTTTTTAAATAAATTTTTTTCTGTGTTGCCAGATGCATTTTTTACTACATGACTCTAAAAAAAGTCCTATTAAAATAAAACATATTGTCTTTTTTGTTAAATACTTTATTTTCAGAAAATCTAGAATTAAATGCTGATTAATTTGGCATGCAGCATGCCATAATTACTTTCATCAGTTATTTGGCAAAAAATTATTAAAGTTTTTTTTGTCTGAGCATAGAGAGAAAATAACTTGGCCTCTGGATGGAAACCTGTTTTTCAGGCTGGACAGAAATTAGGAACAGGCTGGAAGGGTTAATGATCCTGTATTACACATTGATTTATGACGCTTGTAATGACTCATAAAACACATTGGCTTGTTTGAGGGATGTAGCTATGAGGGGGATGGGGAGGAACCTCCTCCCCCAAAGTAGAGTTGGTAAAATTCAAATTGACTTGATTAAATCCAGGTGAGTTGGGAAAATTGGGAGGTTTTTTTCTGTAAAATTAAGAGGACTTCAAAAATACAGGTGAGTTGTGAAAATTGGGATAGTTTTTGTGAAATTAAGGAGAGTTGACAAAATCTAGACAACTTGAAAAATCTTGGAGAGTTGGCAAAATCTTGGGAATTGTCAAAATTCAGAGTGACTTGGTGAAATTGAGGTGACATTTAAAAACAGATTTTTTTATGTAAAATTATGGTGAGTTGGCAAAATCTAGGGCAGTTGGCCAAATTCAAAGTGACTTGGTAAAATGTAGGTGAGATGTGAAAATTAAAAAATGTTTCTGTAAAATTATGGCGAGATGGAATAATCATATCAAATTGTAAAATGTCTGGTGCTCCCCCCACCCCTGAACAAAATACCGGGAACTTTCCCTACAGAGACAGAATTAAATATATGTACTTGTTTTCTCTGTTGGCAAAATTTGATCTCTGAGTTGTAAAATTTTTGTATCCCCCCCACCAACCATGTCCCTTTGCTGTGCTCCTGGCTTGTTTGATAGCAATGGAAATGTATTATGGTGGAAAAGAAACACAGTTTATAACTTTAAAGTTAAATGTGGTATATTCTTGCCAAAAATAGCTAAAATAAAGAACATCTGATTTTTATGTTACTGTGTGACTCCTACAAGATAAGTTCCTGATATAAAGCAATGAGAGTGGTGGTAGTTGGGGAAATGGACTGATTAGATATTTGATTAGATGATGATAGAGTTCATAACCAAGGAATCGAATGACTCATCATTCAAGGCTGTGCCTAGCCAGTTTTGTGTCCAGGATAAGCAATGGAAGACGTTTTGCAACTGGGGGAAAGAGTTATTTACATATTGAATAGTTAGTTTTCATATGTAGTGATAAAAATTGACCATGTAATAATTTGAAATTTCACTTTAAGCTTGACTTTCATCTGGGGTAGAAGCCCCACTTGCCCCTATCTTGGCACAACCCTGGGATCATTTGTTATTGCTAACTCTCCCAGTTGTCATAACTTTTGGGCAACTTGGCATTAATTCTCCATATGAGCAAAGAACAGTATGAGTGATACCTTACTTGACAGCAAAGAACTTGTCTGTTTCTTTCATAATTGCCACATTGCTAGCTGATGTCTGGGGCCTTTCTTCTAGTAGTTAAACAGTACAAAATCTTAAGGTGCAGCTCCTCTTACAATTTTTTATGGTTGTTTATGGTAATCAGTTTCACAGCAATAGCTATGAGAAGGTATGGTTTGCTTATATTGTTTTATTTATATGGTTCACAAAATTGATAATTATGTTTTACATACGCAGGTGGAATACAGTTTAGAGAGTGGATTTAAGATGGGAATGAAACTGGAAGTTCCTAATAGAGAACAAACTGAACATTATTGGCTAGCATCTGTGATAATGACCTGTGGGCCACTATTGTCTTTACGTTATGCTGGCTATGGAGATGATCGCTCAGCTGATTTTTGGTTTGATGTTAAATCGGGGGATGTCCATCCTATAGGCTGGTGCAATAAGAATAACAAAATACTTTTTCCTCCTGAAGGTAAAAATTATTAAAATTAAACTTTTAATTTCAAATATATGTAATTTTCAGAATTTATTACCATTTCTTTTTAACGTTGCATTAGACAGAGAATTTTAAGTTATTTTTAATTAATTTCTGAGCAAGAAGGTCCTTTTAATTGTGTACTTAGTATATCATGTGTTTTTAAATATTTCAGAAATTTCCTATAGCCCTAATCTGAAAAGTAAAATCAAGCCTATTTAGCTTTGTTTTAACTTTGTTGCCAGTAGTATGAGTGCTTTAGTCCTCTTTCTGATGTTTATGAATCTGTCTTTTTTTAGTGGATTTCAGAAAGTTGGGAAATGTCAAAGAAACTTTACAGCTGTTGCATGTTTGTCTGTTACTCTATAAAGCTGTGCTAATGTTGAGATTTATCTATGCTAATCCACACCTTGCTCTTGATAAGAAAGAGGAACCGATGGGCTTGGATAGGCTACTGTCCATCAGATGGAAAATTAAACCATGACCCCTGTGTGGGAGAGTCATAAACTGTACAAAAAATCACATGGCCTTGATGGGAGGCAGTGGCTACTTGTGACTAAAGTTTTTGGTAGGACATTTTGATTACTTCAGGCAGTGACTGGATATGGAAAAAAAAATAAAAATTGGGGAGATGCCGAATATTGAATTGAACCAAATAGGACTGAAGAGAAATTTTGTAATGTTTCTATCCTTTTTTTTCAACTATTCCCAAAATGCATTATTTAGCAAAAAATTTCAGGGGGAAAAACTCTAAAGTGTGTTTTTGTTCTTTCTTCTTCAATGCAGTATTTTTCACACTAAACTGTAATAATACATAAATGTTTATTTCATTTCCATTTTAGTGATATTTAAAAAAAAACTATTTGTGAAAATTATGTCTATAGGTTTATTTTTTTTAATTCTGGTCTGATTATAATTTATATTTATTATTTTGAACTGAATTACTCATCATAAATTATCATTTGAAAAGTTGTGTATTTTGGTTATATTTCATTGGCGATATTAACGTATTATATATATTATTACATCATCATCTTCCTCAAGCAGCCACGGTCTATGAGGTCCAACCAGACAGCACAATTTAGTTCTCCAATCATATCTGTCCTGAGCTATATCTGCTACATCTGGCCACTGCACACCAGTTCTAACAACCTCCTGTATGACATTGTCTGCTCACTGCATCCTAGGTCTCCACCTCTTTCTGAAGCCTTTAGGTACACTGTTCATAACCCTATTCGCCAATCTATAATTATCCATACAGGCAACATGGCCAAACCATCGGAGTCTCTCTCTGCACAATATGCTGCTTAAAGGAGGTTGCCGACACCTTCGCATAACTTCATCACTTACAAAGTTGAACTACCTAATGCCCAAGATACTGCGTAAGCATTTAGAATCAAAAGCATCAAGTTTCCTGTTATCTTGTTTAAAAAGTGTCCAAGTTTTACTACGATAACTAACCCTAGAAAGAACCAAACTATTATAGAGTCTAATTTTAGTCTTTAGGTGTATACGCCTATTTCTCCACACTCTCCATAAATTTTTAAAAGTCCCGACAGCAATCGCTATTCGTCTGTTAATCTCATGCTGCACACACCAATTACTGTTGCATAACTCTCAAGATAATTAAACTGAGACACTTGTTCAAGGGCGCAACCATTCAGAGTGACTGAAACACCAATTGTCTGATCAATTTTCATCACTTTAGTTTTATCTCTGTTTATCACCAACCCAACTCTATTTCCAGTCTCATCAACAGCCCTAATGAAAGAATTCATCTCATCAACATCATTTGCCAAAAGGGCGAAATCATCAGCATAATCTAAATCAGAATTTTGATATTTCTAGACCATTTAAGGTCAAAATTTTTCCCTTGCAACGAATTTCACATAACGTAATCATTAACCAAACTAAAGAGAAAGAGAAAAGGGGTGATGCTTATTATCTTCCCTCCCTAAAAGGAGAAATTTAAAATTATTTTTAAGAATCTGACCTTTATCTGTCCATCTGGTCTCTTGCAAGCCGAGAATATCTAAATTATAATGGTGGAATTCTTGTGTGAGGACATCAAGAGAAAAAGCTCTGTGCAGAATCCTCACATTCCAACTACCTATGGAGAGAAAATGGTTAGTAGGATGTTTAAAGAAACTATGTTTATTGAGAGAGGGAATGGTGACAATATCAAACAGCCTCCTAATCGCAGACATGCGGCAAAGACCCGTTCCCCCACCACTAAAGGCTGAAGCCATCTACACTGAAAGACTTCCTCCAATGTAGAATTTGACGATGCCAGTAAAAGCAAAGAGTTCAGGTGCCTGCGATGACCTCTGCTCAGGATTATCCACCAGCTGATAAACATATCCTGTGAATCTATTCACTTGGGGCTGTCAACCCACAAACAAACAGAAAACACAGCGGAAGATTTTCCCTCCACAGAAGCCCACCAGTGCAGCAAAATCAGGATCCATAATCAAGTTCAGAGCCATAATTCCATTCAGGTTGGTATATATGGTCAGCACCAGGACCCTGTGTGGTTGACCACTCCTCAGCAGGGTAGAAAAAAGAAAAGTAGCCCTAGTTATCCAGATCAGTAGGCCGCACTAATCTGGCAGCCCCCCCCTCCCCACCCTTCCGTTGACTTCCACAAGAGAGTATCTCTTTAGAAAGGTACTAATGGCCTGCACCATGAGAAGGCAGGGTCGGACATTATGTGCTAAGTCTGGCCGGTTCTGTGCATCATCACAGGGGATTGGTGCATAGCTCTCCTTCCAGTGACTACCTAGCTATCATTACAGACCTATTATTACAACATTTTGTAAAAAAAAGTGATATGATTATGAAGTGAATTATAAAAACATACTGAAGGAAAATAATCTATGACAATACTGGCTGGGATCAAACCAGAGACTTTAAGTCAAAAAGACAATACATATAGCTGTCTGAGCTATGCGTTAGTAATTAAATACTGTCTTAAAATTATTATTAGCATTGCCTTGTAGACCAAATGTTCAATGCATTTTATATATTCATACCTAATGCTGTTGGGGGTGGGGGTGCTCAGTCGGTAGCGCACCAGGCTCGTAATCTGTAGTTCACAGGTTCGAGTCCCAGCTGGGTCAGTGTTGAGATTTATCTTTGCAAAATTCCCTGCCCTGCCTACGGTCAGTAGGGGACACTGATGGGCTTGGAAAGGCCGCTGTCTGTCGGATGGGACGTTAAGTTGTGGTTCTGTGTGCAGGAGAGTCATACGTTAAAGAACATGCTGGATGGCACGTTAAAGAACGTGCTGGATGGCCTTGACAGGAGGCTACTATCTGCCTCCCAACAGCTGTTCCAGTGGATCCCCTCCCCCAACCTTCTTTGAGCCTTTGTGGTCCTTGTGACCTGGCCATTTAGCCCATGGTGTGCAAAAACGTGCCACTCAGAGGTAAAGCAACCCAATGTTGTTGTTAATTCTTCATACATAAGTGTCCTTCCTTGTCAAAATACAATGTTGGCAAACCAGTTAAAACATCTTATCAAGAAAGTTTAGGCTTGTTTTATTGTGTCATAGTCAAATGAAGATTTCCGGTAAGTAACATATCTTTGACTATTGGTTACACTGGTTGAATCAACCAATCAAGTGTCACAAAATGGTGACTCATCTCCTGCAGTTGATCGCTATTGTATTTCAGTGCATGTGCATTTGTGTCATTGCTATAATAGATAATGCTAAGATTCCAGGTGGTGGCCATAATGCTAGAATTTGTATTGACAATATGAATGCAGCTGATGAAGCCCTGATTTGGAATGTAAATGACTTGATTGTCTACCTAATACTCCAAATATTTATTACAAAACGAATATAAAAATGATATGTTGATTTAGATATGACAAATAATGAATATTAAATTTGAAATTTATTTATTTTTTATGATTATTTTTGATGGGGCAGTGTCCTAGGTGGCCTAATGGATGAGCCATCTCTGAGGAGGCTATCACGTCTCCTAATGGCTGCCCTGTGAATCCCCTTCCCCAATCTTTTCTGAGCCCTTGGAATCTCTGTCACATGATTGTTTACCTGATTGTCTGCACAAATGTGCCATTCAGAAGTAAAATAACACATCAGTGACATGTGAAATATGATTAGTTTTTTTTTTATCAGTCTCAACGATGTGTGGTGCTTAAATTCCTTATAAGAGAATATGTTTTTAGAATTTTCCTTAAAATTGGAAATTATGTATTGGAGAAGAAGCAAAAATACATCACAAAGTTTAAAGTTAATTTAAAGGGGGGGGGGGGGGAGGGAATAGTACTAATATAGTGAACTGCATGCTGAATTTTTTATATCTTTAAATTTTACACCTTATTGCATGATGGCTGCTTTAAAAATGAAAATTATATAATTCTAAGCAGTGAAAGTAAATAAAACAAGCAAGTGGAATATTTGCATTTTTTAGCCTTTTAAGGTGTTTTTTTAATTATATTAACCCTATCTTCAGAAGCATATATGCACTGAAGAGTCAAAACATTATGACCAGCACGTCTTTATGCAAATTGAAGCAACTGCAGATAAACGACAGCGTGTGTGGAGGTCACGAAATGGTATAACACCTGATACTGAACTCTGTTAATCAGTGTTATTCTTGTTCTTGAGATGGGAAAGTCAGCAAACTTAAGTGAGTTTGACAAAGGCCAAATTGTAATGGCCATACAACTGGGTCAGAGCATTTCCAAGACAGCAAGGCTTGTGGGGTCCTCACAGTCAGCTATGGTTAGTACCTTCAAAAGTGGTCCAAGGAGGAAAAAATGACGAACCGCTGTCAAAGTGTGGGCCGACCATGGCTCATTGATGCTAAAGGTGAGCGAAGTGTATCCCATACAGTATGAGCCAATAGAAGGGATACTGTGGTGCAACTAGTCATAATTTGATTGCTGATGATGGGAGTAATGTGTCATAACACACAGTTCATCGAACCCTGCTGAAAATGGGGCTGTGTAGCCACAGGCCGCTCCGAGTGGCCATGCTAACCTGGTTCATCAATAGGTCTATTGGTTCACTGTCGAAAGTGCCTACAATGGGCATGCGAGCATCAAAACTAGACCTTGAATGATTGGAAGATGGTCGTCTGGTCCAATGAATCTTGTTTCCTGTTGCACCATGTGGATGGCCAGGTATGTGTGCGTCATTTACCTGGGGAAGTGTTGGCACCAGGATGCACCATGGGATGAAAACGAGCCGGTGGAGGAAGTATAATGGTTTGGGCAATGTTTTGCTGAGAAACCCTGGGTCCAGTCATTCATGTGCAGGAAACTATGATGTCTACCTAAACATCATTGCAGACCAGTTGCAACCCTTCATGGCAATGGTAATCCCCTCTAGTAATGCCTTCTTTCAGCAGTATAATGCGTCATGCAACACTACTTGGATTGTACGAGAATGGTTCGTGGAACACGAGGAAGACTTCCAGGTATTGCTCTGGCCTCCAAATTCTCCAGACATCACTCCAATCGAGCATCTGTGGTTTGTGTTGGAACATATCCAATCTGTGGCGGCTCAACCACGTAACTTACAAGAGTTAAGGATCTGCTGGTAACGTGTTGGTACCAGATACTACAAGACACCTTTAGAAATCGTGTAGTGTCCATACCTTGCCAGGTAAGAGTTGTTTTGGCAGCACGTGGAGAACCAACATCATATTAGGCAGTTGGTCATAATGTTTTGGCTCTTTGGTGTATGTATGTTCCATTAAATTTATTTTTATATTGCTCATCTGCATTTTAGCCAATTGATTGCAAGATTTTCTCTGCTAATCCCCACTCTATTAGAATATCAAAATTGAAATATTGTTTTGACATTTTCTGCAGTTTTTAATTTATGTTCAAGTATTTTACAGCAAATATTCAAATTGTGTTTTCTTGAAAAAAAGTTTAGTTGCAGACACAAAAAAATTGCACTAATGGTTTGGTGTGATCTTTGATATCACTTGGAAACTTTTCTATACAATATTCCAAACTGTATTTGTGTAAATATGTTGTGAAGTTCCTGGAAATTTTGAAGTAGTCAACCTGAAGGTGCTGGAAAACATTTTCCTAACTAAAATGATTGGGACAAATACAATGATACAGTTGATCATGGGATTTAATTTCTGTTCAGGTTTTCCTTATTAAGCTATGAAACTTAAAGATTTTAATTGTACATAATCTTGCCATTTGAAACATACTCTTGTCATTTTTAAGTGCAATAAGGTACTTCAAAGTGAAGAATAATTAATTGTTCTTCCCATTGTTGCTTTTCTAATTTCCATCATTTGAAACTTTTTATAGTTATAAAAAAAAGATATGAAGACTGGCAATTACTCCTTGAAGCTGAATTACATGGAGCTACCACTGTTCCTTCTTCTCTTCTGAAAGAAGTAAGTTAATGTGTTTGTATTTTTGTTTTTAATTAGAATTACTCTAACAATCTGTGGAAAGCAACAACCTACCAATAAAAAATACAAGAGAAATTAGGCAAACTCGACAGTTAAAAAGAAATAAAGATTTTTGAAAGCAGACAAATTGTAATTTTGTGTAATGGTGAATATTCTACAAAGCCGAGCAAAGTACTAACTACCCTCAACTGTAATGATATTAATTATGATTCAGCCAACAAAATTATTAAATAAGTAAAAAAAAATCCTCATTTCCCTCAGTCTTTAAAAAATTACCATAAACCACCAATGAACTATAACGTACCAAAATTATTCCTTCAAATAAAACTTCATAAAGAAAACAACTATGCATGTTCTCTTGTCTTGAAAGGGGTAGGGGATGGTTCAATCTGTAGTGTGCCAGGCTTGTAATCTGCAGTTCCCAGGTTCGAGTCCCAGCTGGGCCATCATTGAGATTTATCTCCAGAAAACTTTCTGTCCTGCCCTCAGTCAGTAAGGGACACTAATGGGCTTGGAAAGGCTGCCATCTGTCAGAGATGGGATGTTAAGCCTTGGCCCCATGTGTGGGAGAATCTGGGCATGTTAAAGAGCATGCTGGAAGGCCTTGATCAGAAGCTACCATCTGTCCCAACAGCTGTCCAGTGGGTCCCCTTCCTTCAACTTTCTCAGACCTTTAGAACTAGCCATTTAGCCCATTATGTGCAAAAATGTGCCCCTCAGAGATAAAGCAACCCAACTCTTGTCTTGAAACAAAAATCTGTGTATCCTGTGAAAGAAAATTATTTGAAGAAATATCTCCTTTGTTTCCAAAAACCAATTATATAATGTCCCCAAATGATTTCATTGTCTCCATCAAGTATTTATACATTTCAGACCATACAAGATTATTTATATTTTTTAGATGTTGTCAGCGTATATCCCAATACTCCAATATTTATAACAATTTTGTTGATCAGAAAACAAATACTTGAAGTAAATTAATACAATATATATGATTTTCTGCTTTAGTGGAAGCATTGGATATCATAAATACATATTTTCAGGTTAACAATAAAATGTATAAGCAAAAGTTTGGTACATTGTGGCTCACCAGTATTTCAACTTAGAGCAGACATTATAATAAGAGACATTGAAAACAAAATAGTTGATAATCAAACACTCAACCCTTTACTGTGTAAATAATTACATATATTGAATAAAAAATAATTAGATATATTGATGATGTTTTCATTGTATGGGAGTAT